>CM020239.1:2112611-3431493 GCA_009819775.1 Phoenicopterus ruber ruber | reverse complement strand
CCCTCGCAGCAGCCGGCACCCGGTGCAGTCGCCTCATCCCGGCAGCGCCAGGCGTGGAGCTCACCCTCCTGCCTGCTCCTGCCCGTCCCTCCTCTCCCTCGTCCCCGCCAGCCCAGCGGCTGCTCCCGCTGGTTTCTATGGGAACTCGGCAGGAAAACACGGTTTAGCGCCGGCAGCCCAAACCCAGGCGGTGAGCTGCCCCATCACGGGGTCTGCCCGGGGGACCCCCGCGCCTGGCCTTGCCCAGGAGGGCAGGGACCCCTCGCCACAGCCCCTCTCCCCGAGGGGACAGCCAGGGACGTGGGCACGGTACTGGGGTGCTCGGAGCCAGGATGGTGCTGGCGGCCCGGTGCAGTGGGATGGGTGCCACGGCCCGCCGGGCTCCCCAGCGTGGGCTGGGGGTGCTGGGGCTGCTCCCCCCAGGCAGGCTCCAGCCGAGGCAGCCAGAGACCGGCCAGAGGGGACAGGCTTTGCGCTCGCCGTGTGATTTTTAGCAGACGCTCAAGAATTTTAATGCCTCAGCCACCCCCCTCTCTGGGAGTCCTAATCCCGGCTCTGGCTCCCCGAGGGGCTGGCTTGGGGTGGGTGAGGGGGCCGGGTGTCAGCCATGGCTCCTGCCAGGAGGAGGAGGGAAGAAGGCTCCCTCGGGACCATGCGGGGAAGCCTCATCCTCTCCCGAGGGAGCGAAGGGGACAAGAGGGACCGGTGCAGATCAGAGCGGGACAGGAGCTCTCCTTCCCCACGAGGAAATGCCAATGGGGTTCGGGGGAAGGAATCAGAGTGGCTGCACGCACAGACACAGCCCAGTGTGTGTGCATGTGTGCGCACACGCGTGTGCATGGCTGCGCACCACAGGACGAGCCATGCTGGGAGCGATGGTGCAGGGAGCAGCGGTCCCAGCTCCTGCCGTGCGCTCAGCCCCGGGGATGCACAGCGGGATGCACAGCGGGATGCAGACGCTCTTGACGTGGAGAAGTGGGAGAAAGCAACGGGTGCTGCTGATTCCCGGCTGCAGAGCAGCACGCAGCGCCGCAAACAGCCTCGCCTGCCTGGAAGGATGTCTCCCCAGCAAATGCCACCCTGGTCCCCTCCGTGCCCGGTCCCTGGCAGGTCTGCTGGCACCCCTCCGCACCCCGGGATGGCCACGCACCCCCTCCCCGCCACAGCTTCCCTCCCGCCTCCCCGCACGGAGGGATTACACAGCCGCTCCAGCAGCCATCTGGAGGGGGGAGCCAGCCCCCCGCACCCGAGGGACCGCAGCGCACGTCACGGGCGGGATGGCAGGGCCGGGTGGTACGGATCGAACCGCGCACACAGGACTCGGCCCTCCCACGCCACAGCACGGCCCCACGTCACAGCCCTCGGAGGATGGCAAAGACCCTGCAAAGAGGTGATGGAGGGGCTGGACCTCCCTCTGCAGAGGGGCACCGTGGCCGGAGCTGGGGTCCCCGATGAGTCCCAGGAGAGGATGGCCCAGGGTGGCCAGTCCAGCCCCTTCCGCTGGGGTTTAATAGACTCGTGGCGCATTTAACATGCCCCATCATGTGATGAATCAGACCCTGTTCCCTCAGATCTAACAGCGGCGCAACAAAGCTGCGATTGACTGCTCAGGGTAGCGGCTGCGGCTCGCGCGCCGTCTCCGGCACCGCCAGACACCTCGATGCAGGGGGGGCCAAGCAAGCACAGCATCTCGCAGGCAACACGCATCCCCAAGGCGGTTCGCTTTTGCTCTCTGCCGAGGAGGGGGAGGCTGGCTCTTCGCTAACAAGCAGGCAGCGAGACGGCAGCCCCGAAGCCCAGGGAAGCGCTCGGGTCCCTGGGAAGCGCCAGACGACATCTCGGGCTCCATCCATCACAGCCTGTCCTGGCTGCGACCTCAGCAAAGCGCCCGTCCGCGCTGTGGGACCAGCCCCGGCACGCAGGGTTGGGGGGTCTGGCCCATCCGAGACCCTGGCCATGAACACGGAGGGGTTTGGGGGTGCTGAGCCAGGGCTCCAAAAGCCGGGTCTCTCCCAAAGCCCCGGTGCTGCTCGCCTGTGCACGCAGCCGGGGCCAAGCCCGGGGGACCCCAGCCCGCAGCCGCAAGGGTCCGGGCACACAAACACACCAGGGGACAGCTCAGGGGGTCCCCACGTCTCACCAAAAGCATGGCAGGAGGAGCGGGGGGTGCAGGGGGAGCCTGGCCCCCGGCCCCTCGGGCAGCCGGGAGGTGCTGGCCCCCGCAGCGCACCCTGCTCTGGCCATGGGGAGCGTTCAGGGCACCCCGGGGGGGGGCTGGGACCCCCCCGGCTGGAGCACAGGTCCCCCCCCCCCCTCCCCTAAGAAAGCACCCCCTGCACCGCTCGCTGCCCCCCGCCTGCCCCACGGCACACGTCCCTGCTGGGGGGATGCTCTGCCGCCCCGCGGCCCCCCCGCAGCGCCCGGGAGGAGGAGGAGGAGGAGGAGGCGGCGGAGGAAGGGAGCCGCGCTGGGGGCACTCACCGTGCGGGGCAGGCAGCGGCCGGGCCCCCACCGCTGCCTACGGGCGCAGCATCCTCCCGGCCAGCCCCAGCCCGAGCCGGAGCCGCAGCCCGAGCCGGAGCCGGAGCCGGAGCCGGAGCCGGAGCTGGGCATGCTCGGGGGCCGCCGAGCGGCACGTGATGCCGGGCTGGCACCGAGCACGGCGGGGGGGCCGCGCCTGCCGCCCCCGCCCCCCCGCGCTGTCCCCCCGGCATCACCCGGGGGGGACCGCACCGCCCTCCCCCAGCATCACCCGGGGGGAGCCGCGACCGTGCTGCCCCCCCTGCAGCATTTGGAGGGGGGGGGCTGGACCGCACTGCCCCCCGCACGCCCCCCTGCATCCCTGGGGGGTGCAGCCGGGACCACGCTCCCCCCTGCACCCCAGCACCAGGGGGACAGCCGGGGCCGCCCTCCCCCCTGCATCCCAGCACCAGGGGGACAGCCGAGGCCGTGCCCCCCCCTGCATCCCAGCACCAGGGGGACAGCGGGGACCACGCTCCCCCCCTGCATCCCAGCACCAGGGGGACAGCGGGGACCACGCTCCCCCCCTGCATCCCAGCACCAGGGGGACAGCCAGGGCCGTGCTCCCCCCCTGCATCCTGCATCTCTCGGGGCAGGGGAGCCCATTAGTTCCCAGCCAGGCCCATGGGCCCCCCTGCAGCGGGTCAGGCAGCACCCCCAGGCTCTGCACCCCAGGGAGAGCTGCCTGCAGGGAGAGGATGCAGCACCCAGAGGATGGGCAGCAAAACAGCTCAACAACCACAGCTTGTTCTCTGGAGCGCAAAGGCCACCGCTCGGTCCCCGGGCCGTGCCGAGGGCCAGCGATGGCTCAGGCGGGGCTGGCAGGACCCTTCCCCAGCCGCGGCCCGGTGGCAGGGTGACTCCCAGGCTGCAGACCGGGCGCTTGCAGAGGCGCCGGGGAGCTGCAAACTCCAGCCCTACAGCAATGGCACCATGCCCTGATCTATGGCACTGCCCTACTTCTGCCTGTCAGAGCTGCCGGGCACCGCGGCCAGGACCCTGCCTGCACCCAGCCCGTGCGGCCGGAGGCTCAGACCCCGCAGCACACAGGGACCCTTCATCCTCCGCAGCCGAGCTGCCGTGGGCAGAGACGTGGGCTCTCCAGGAAGGAAAACCCAGCATCTGCCCTTGACCCTATAATCCCCCCATTACCACATGGCATTAGGGGCTGGGGAGGGGGTTGGCTTTCACTGGACACTCCGCATCCTGCACCTCTCCCTCCTTCCCACACAGCGAAGGGCAAGACCCTCCCTCCCTGCCAGCCCCCAGCAGAGGGACCCCCGCATCCCCAAAGTTGCGCGCTGCGCCTGTGAGTCGTCCCCTCTCCAAGGTCACTGTCCCCAGCCATTCCCCTGCTCCGCATGCAGTGGGGACCCGCTGGGGCGGCTCTACCCCCCACTGCCCTCCTGCTGCCCAGGAGAGCCCCAAGAGCTGCCAAACAGCCCAGGAAGCCCGTGAGCAACTGGGGAGCTGCGCTGCTCTTGGGGAGCCCCCCCAGCCTAGCCAGGCAGCCTGAAGTGCCAGCCGCGTGTGCACCCCAGCCAGGCTGGGGGCCGGTTGTTCCCCACCCCCTTGCACAGGGGAGAGGTGCATGGTGCTGCCACATTGGCTCCCAGCCGCATCTCAGCCCGAAGGCACAGCCACAGCAGGGCCTTTTCTTCTGCAGGCAGAGAGCTGGAGGCGGGAGCGGGTGGAAAAGAGCCCTTTTACTAGCGGTGCTTCCCTGCGGGAGCACCCAGCGGGGGACGGGGCTGGGGGCTGCCCTCCCGCACCCCGGGCTGGCACAGGCGGGAGGGTGCCCAGCGTCGCGCGGAGCCGGCAGGCGAGCGGGCCCCTTCCCCGCAGCTGGGCCCTGCACACGTGCGCAGCAACGTGCAGGGCATGCACCGCTGCGCCAGGCTCAATGCCACCTTGTGGGTGCTGTCGCGAAGGCAGGAGCCAGCCCACAACAGCCAGGGCTGGGGGGGAGCAGCTCCTGGTCGGAGCCCCCCCATCTCCAGCCCAGACCTGCTCCCCACTCCGCTGTGGCATTCCCAGCTGCCACGGTGCCCAGGGAATCACAGGCACGGGTAACACTGCGGGGGGAAGACGGTCCCTGCCACGGAGAAGCATTGCAGACGTGCTGCAGGCACGCAGCTTGAACCCGACCGGGAGGTTCGCCACCGCAGCCCTCGCCCAGCAAGCCCCACTGCCGGCGGTGTTTGTGGCTGCGCGACTCCAACACGGGGCTGATTCAAGGACACCTTGGCTCTGCTCGACAGATTAGACTGGATAATCCCGGGGCTTTGCTCCGGCACCCAGCCCACCTTGGGATCTTTGCTCTCGCCGGGTTTACTGCCATCTGAGCACACAGAGAAACCTCCGTGTGTGCCAGATAGGGACGGGCTCAAAGATCCCGTCTGAAACACCCTCACCCAGCAGGACCGGGAGCGCCGCACGAGGCGAGGCGAGACGGCAGCAGCAGCCTGCAGCTCAGCCTGTCTAGACACCAACATCACCCCGCCAGGGTCCCCGTTCCTGGACTGGAGGCAGGGAGGGGGCAAGAGGCAATGGGAAACAACCCGCCGGGACGAACCAGGAGTCTCGGAGCAACACCTCGGGCCAGATCCTCACCGAGTTACGCTCCTGTTGCGTTTGCCCCAGTGAGCACAGCCAGCTCTGCACTGCATGCCCTGGGCAGTGCCTGCCCCGGGGTCCCTTTGCACCACTGAGCTCCCTCCCACGAGGGTAGGGTGCTGCAGGGCCCTGGAGAAAGTCCCCACTGGGCTCCAGGGGACCTTTCCCCGAGGGATGACGCAGGGCGGGGGGCTGGCTGGCTCGCCCACGCCACCCTGGAGCTCCCAGAGCCCTCAGAAGAGACATTTGCGTCTGAAACGGTAACTTGGCACAGGAGCTCCCCTGTGCACAGGGACGGGGCGAGATTCACCTGTCCCAGCAGCGCTGGTTTAGGGTCCGGGTGCAGGACATAGCCCAGAGCTGGGTCTGGTCCCTGCTAATCACGTACAGGCACCGCCACGGCCACGCAGGGACAGGGAACTCCAGCCTGGCCTCGCTGTGCTACGCTGCCGTGAGCTTTAGCCCTCTGCTAGAGCTCGCCATGCCCGGGTGTGCTGGGCTCGCTCACCGCAGCGTCCAGGCAGCCTCTGAGACATGGCCCCGCACACATCTACCAAACCCGACGCGCTGCTTTCTCTCTTGCCAGCGGAGCTCCAGGTTTGTTCAGCTGCTGGGACCGCGGGACCATCACAGCCAGGTCTGCAGCAGCGTGGGACAAGCCACGGGCACCCACCCACCCACCCAAGCCCCACGTGCACAAGCAGCACAGACCCTGACCCCATCCTCTAGCAACTGCTATGCTCCAAAGCCTCCCAAACCACACCTTTGCTGCCCTGGTCCTCCACGAGGCTGGATTACAGCAGCCCGTGCTGCGCTCGCAAGCTTTTTGGGAGCAGCTGCCTCTGGGCAGAGACAAGCCCAGGGAGCTGCATCCTCCGAGGGTGCAACGGCGCTTGCGAGCAGGAGGCAGAAGCTTCTCCCCCCAGTCCCTTCTCACTTACTTGATGAAGTAGAAGCCCCCATGCAGCGTGGTGTCCACCTCCCAGCCTCGGGGCAGCCCTGGAAGGACAGGGCAGAAGCAGGGGTCACCCTCCCTCGCCCCACGCAGCCCCTGCCCTCCCCGCCGGCGCCCTGCTGCGAGCTGGGGTGTTGCACCGGAGCAGAGCGCTTGCCCGAAGGATCTGCTGCCGGGCGGTTAGCAGTGCTCGGTGTCACACCGAGGCCCCACTTCACCAGGAGGCAACCGTGGAGGAGATCCCCCTCGCAGGAGGCAGCACTAGAGAAGGGCAGGAGTGCACGGGCAGGCAGCTGCGGGATGATCGTGACACTTGTGGGGTGCTGTGTCCTGCTGTGGTCGGCTCTCACATGCTCACATTGCATTTTTAAAGCAGTTTGGGTCCCCTCCCCATCGGCGACAGGTCTCAGAGATGGCAGAGAGCCTCTTTGCAGAAGGGGACTCTTAAAAGACCCCCGAGAACATCTCTCCAGCTGGAAACCCGGTGCCTGAGAGATGCAGCATCACCTCGCATATCGTTCAAAGTCCCCCCACCCTCCCAGCTGCAAGGCAGCTCCTGCTCGCTCGGCTTCTCGGGGCCTCCATTGCATTTCTGGAGGATTTCACTCCACATCTCCAGACTCTGATCAGTGTCCGGGGAAAGCAGAGAGCAAACGCCGAGACCCGGGAGCCGTCCCTTACCAGCGCAGGAGAAGTGCCCGCTCTGGATGGAGTAGCCTGTGCCGGGGTGCACCCAGCTCGTGGACTTGGTCTCGTCACTGCGAAAGAGAAGGAGTGGGGCTGTCAGCACCCACGGGGGCCTGGGGAGCCCCTTCCCATCGCTGGGGAAGGGTCTTTGCAACACGAGTGACTTTTCCAGCCAAAGGAATGGAAGGACCAGATTTTAGGGAAAGAGGGGAACAGCATCCATCGGGCTGGGACAGCGGCGAGCCCCAAGAAGAGAGAAGTGGGGGGAAAGGAGAAGCGACCATGTGCGACAGGAAAGCAGCCTGACGCAGAGGCTTGCAGCAGGGGGTACCCCTTGTTTCCATCCCAGACTAAGCCCCCCACCCCCTGCAGCCCCCCCAGCCATGCACCCCGCTCCCCCCGCACCCCAGCTTAAACCCCGTCCCCGCGGCAGCCCCCACTCCCCGCGAGCTGCCAGGCAGAACCGTACTTGATGAAGAAGACGCGCCCGTCCCCGCAGACGCCGTAGGTCCACCTGCCCGGCAGGTCCAGCCAGTCGATGTCATCCGCCATGGGGGCGGCGGCGGGGGGCTCGGGCGCGGAGCAGCCCCGCGCTGCGAGGGGGACGGCACCTGGCTCGGGAAGCGCCAAACAACTCCCGGTCCCCCCCCAGGAGCAAACACTTGCTCGGCTCAGACCTTCCACCCAGGCTCTGTTTGCTGCAAATAACCAAGGAGGAAGGGAAGAAAAAAAAAATCCCAACCAAACCCATGCACTTAACCCCCTCGGAGCCGGGCTGCCACCCCGCCTGCGAGCCGGGGTTCAGAGGGCATCCTCCCAGCACCACGGCACTGCTCTCCAAATGACTCTTCGGGGCTAGCCCGTCACAGCTTCCTCCGCTGCCTACTCAGTGTAATTACCGTCAATTAACTCGGGGTGAGTAATTATGGAGTTGTTACTTCCCTCTCCTGTTCATTTTAAACAATGTCAAATTCTTCTCGCCGTCTGATCTCGCAGCCAAGCCGAGGCAGTATGTAGGGCACCCTGATGATTATCTGCAGCGCTTTCGGAGCTGCCCAATGGGTATTTTCTCTCGGCTTGTTCTTAGCCGTCAATTAAATGTCTTTTAAGGGGAAAGGTGGGGTCTGGGAGGCACCTGGGCTGGGTGACTGTGAGGGAGGCAATTGCCCTCGTGTCTCACCGGCGCCTTTGCAAAGCTTCTCATGGCACAAGGAGAAAGATGCTGGTTCAGGAGAGGCCTGAGAGGTGGAAAGGAAGGAGCCGGTCCCCAAAGCGGGGAGGAAGGGGCTTGCCCTGCTGAGCTGAAGCACAGTCCCCGCATCAGAGCAGTTCCCTGGCAGGATTTGGGGAAACCAGTTCACCCGAAGCCTCAGGAAGGCTCTTCCTATGGTTCTTTGAACCACTGGGTAAGAAAAACACGTCTGGTTAGTCCCAGCGAGCCCGTCGAGAGAGCATCCGATGGGACCCCGGCGTGGCAGGGAGTGATGTCACGGTCCTGGGCATCAGTTCACCTGGGGAAGCTCCGTTTTGTGCGAGAAATGCTTGGCTGCAAACTGTGGGCCCAGCTCGTGTCCTGCCTGTGCCGTGGATGCGGCTTGAGGACCGCCGGGGCGAGCGCATGCTCAGACCTCCGCGTTGCAGCCCTGGGGGGACTCAGAGCGTGGCTCGCCAGGATTACGTTATGCATTGGCTTTCTGAAAGATTGGGCTTTTTGCCGGGGTTTGGGCTGAACAGGGATAGCGTTATGCCGAGCTCGCCTGCCCCAGTCAGGTTACGGTCACGCCGGGGCGGCCGGGGAGTTGCCACCCTTATCACGTTACCAGCTGTGAACCCGGCTGCAGAGCGAAACGTCAATCACCGCCCGATTACCGACCACGGGAACTCCCGGGGCTTTGATGCCGCGATGTGCCCCGAGATTGGGGAGGTCACGGCATGAGCCCGAGGGAGGCAGCTCTGCTTCCCCTGCCTCCGCGGCCACGCAGGGTCCGCGCGCAGGAGCCAAACCACTGCGAAGAAATCCTGGAGCTTAACGCTCGTGGGC
The DNA here is from genome assembly GCA_009819775.1 of Phoenicopterus ruber ruber. Taxonomy (NCBI): domain Eukaryota; kingdom Metazoa; phylum Chordata; class Aves; order Phoenicopteriformes; family Phoenicopteridae; genus Phoenicopterus; species Phoenicopterus ruber. Next base: position 3,422,674 of record CM020239.1, on the reverse strand, counting down.
CAAACCTCGGGAGCGCACGAGCAGCTTGGTGTGGTGGTGCTTCATCTCGGGGCAAACTGCACCCGGGAGCCAGGACACGCCACTCCTCACCTAAAACAGGCAGCTGTGGACAAAGCTGCCACGTTAAACTGTTTTCATGGTGGTTTTTTTGGGGGGGAAGCCCCATAGCCAGCCTTGGCCAAGAGGTGGCTTGTGGCACATGCTGGCTCAAGGCACAAATAGTTTTATAAAGTCAAACGCGGCAAGAGGTCCGTTCCTAATCCGCCCTAATCCTATTTCAGCGCTGGGGAGGCACTGCGGGGATAACCACGGTGCTCCCGGCCACCCTGCCTCCGCAGCCGCTGGCAGACGGGGTTTCCTTCGCTGGGAGCAGCCCCCAACCCGCGTCAGGGCTCGCACGCGGCGTCACTCCTCAGCACAAACATTTCAGGGACCCGGGTCTGCGAGCCGCTCCAGGCACCGCTCCCGACGCTCCTCCGGAGATTTCCCCGTCGTACAGCGTTCAGGACTGAGCTTTCAAACCCGATGCCAATGTATTTATATAGACGTGAAATAGAAACCTTACGAGAACCAGAACCGAACGAGCCTGCCCTGCAGTCCCGGGGTTCGGAGCTCCTCGTGCACGGCCCTCAGCTTCCAGCCCAGGGCAAAACCTCTCCGATTACTGCAGAGTTATTCTCGCACGTACCTCGAGGGTACGTGGGATCGGGGTCCGTGCAAGACAAGCTCATCTGATTGTAAAAGATTTCCTTCCTTCTCTAGTAACCCCCAGGGAGGGACGCATTTCCCTGACCCTACATATTCTCAGGGTCCCCCTCACTTGTCCATGGCAATTACAGGGGACCGACTAGTCGGACACTAATATCAGAAAGGAGAAGGAGCTGGTGCAGTCCCCGGGGTAAGTAACGCAGAGGTGGTTGGAGGGTTTTGCAGGACCTTCAGCCAAGAATCCCGAGCAGCTCCAGGCTCTCTCCTGCCAGGTAAATAAATCAGCTTTTATTGCTTTCCACAAGAGAATTTTTTTCCCCTATTTCTTTATATCTTACTCCAATGGAAATTCAAAGGGGAAATACCAGCGGGGCTTTCTGTTTTCATTTGGTTTAAAATCCTTTTAAAAGCTCCTTGTTCACAACCACCCAGGTTAGGAAGGAAGGGGACAGCAAGCAGGCACACCCCGAGGTTTTCTTCGCAAAAACACCCGTAGTCGCTGTTTCTACTGACCGTCCCAGGGAGGCTCCCACAGCATCGGGCACTGCCACCTCTGCCCTGTGCACCGCATCCTTCCCTTAGCGGGGACATGGAGGGATGGGGAAGCCACGCGTCTCCTGCGGGACCATCCTGAGAGCAGAAGCCCACGTTTGGGGCAGCCCTACCCACCAGCGGGGAAAGGGACTGGCACTGGGACCAGGCACGGGGAGGAGATGGAGAAGAAAGCCCGGCAGATGTAGTTGCTATAGCCAGAAACAGCCCCGGCACATCAGCCGTCTTCCGGAGACGCGCAGTCGCTGGCAAGCCCAGAGGCACCAGGTCACCCTCGTGCGCGAGATGCTGGTCGGGGCAGAAGGATTTTGCTCGCCAACGTGCCAGGAGCAGCCACCCCCTCCTACGCACACACAGCGCCGAGCCTTCGCTTCGAGCCACGGCGGGACCACTGTGGTCAGAGGGGACGCCTGGCACCAGCTCCTGCCTGACACCCAGCCCGTCGTGGGCGACCTGCCCCGCCGGGGAAGGCAGACGAAGGCTGAGGAAGTTCCTGCGCGGAGCCCTCATGGATCAGGCGTTAGGAATGCCACAAAACTGGGCGTTTCTGCACAGAAAGGGATGGTTATTGCACTTGCCCCACATTTGCCCGTCCCACCCTGACGTTCGCTGCAGAGCAGGGCGACACAGCACCTTCAGGCCACCGTGGAGGGATGGGTGGGAGTGGGCTCCGCAGGGGGGACAGCCGGGGAACCCACTCAGCCAGAAGCGCCGTGGGGTGGTGGTGGCCCCGGCAGCGTTGCCGGCTGCGAGTCCCGCGCTGCCGTACGGTTCTGGCACCATCTCCTGGACAAAAGCGTCCCCAGAAACAAGACCAGAAACGCAGTCGCAGAGCGAGTCGGCCCAGGCGCTTCCACGCACCCAACCTGATGCACCCCAAGATGCGCATCGTGCCCCCTCCCCAACTGTTAATACACAACAGTCTGCAGTCTGCCCCCTGAAACTTCAAGCTGTTACCTCCTCCCTCCCCTTCACTCCACACATCGCCCATCCAACTGCTCAAAGGTCCCACCGGGGATCCGGGCTGGGGACGCGATGGCCATCGCCCCGCCGTGCTTTGCGACACCGGGGCAGGCAGGAGCACACTGCTCCCTCTTGGCTTTCCCAGCTCGAGCAGAGGGACCAGTAATCACTTCAAGCGAGAGGGAGTTGCTAAGCAAAAAGCCTAATTGCTTCATATTCTTTATGTCTGGTTGTAAACTGCTTGTAATTGGATAGATGGTGCCAGGGAACGCCGCTGCCGGGAGCGCTGGTGGGTGCTGCTCAGGGGATCCTACCGGGCTGGTACGCTGGAGCCCAGACACCCAGATTGCAAGCAGATGTTGAACAGCCTTTTATCACCAACCCCAGTAACACATTTACCGCCAGGCACAGCAACCCACTGCTCCCACATCCACCCCGAGAGCTCCAAACCCACGTACGGCTCGTTACCATAGCTCCCACCGGCCGGCATGGGAGGAGGCATGGAAAGGTGCCAGCGTAACATCCCCCCAGCTCTGGAAGGGAAATCTTTTTAACCTGCTCCTGCTTCCCCTTTGCCAGAAGCCTTGTTTAACCTCAGATCTGGCCTAATTTACCTCAGCAACCTGAAAGAGCAAGCCTGAAACAAGAAGCCTGGTGCACGAGAAGGGGAGAAGGTGCTGAATCCAAATGCTCCCACTGGGTCTTTGTTTCTTCTCAGCACAAAGTCCCTGCGAGAGACCTGGGACCGTATCCCAACTGCTCGCGGCCAAAGGCTGCTCTTTGCATGCAAAAGGGCCGCACTCGGTAGCTGTTTTCTGTTTCTGCTGAGGTGCCCGGTCTCTGCGTCGGGGAAGGAAGCTAGCTGGCGTTTCCCACGGGGCAAGGAGCAGCTCATGCCGGGCTGTCACGCAGCAGCGGGGTAGGAAGAGCTGCTCCAGAGCAATGTTGAACACGCTGCTTCCATTACACAGACCTCCACACACCCAGCGAGCATCCAAGCCCCATTTTCCAAGCAGGACCTTTCCTTGCTCTCTATGTATCAGTCATTCTTTGTGGCAGCTATCTTCCCTAAAGACAGGCTTTTCGATTTAGCTTAAGATAGCACCATCCAGAGCTGTCCAGGCTCTATCTGTGACAAAGATAGCAGGGAATTTATCTTCGACAGCTTCGTTTTACAGCTGGTGAGCTAGTGCAAACCAGGTTTGTCCCTTGAACCAGTAAATTCTGCTGAGAAAGACCCCAGAGCTCCGAGCCCAGCCTGCCGAGCCGCCTGCCCCAAGCAGTGCATTTCTACAGGCAGGGGGTTGGTGGGTTATTTTTTTTTTGTGGGAAGCAACACAGCTAGCGATTGCAAGAGGAAGAACGGAGAAGACAGCTCACGTAGCTAGCGAAACACCGCACAGCATCCTGAAAACAACAGACAGGCCAGGAAAGCCGTGACTACCCCATGTGCTCCTACAGCCGGAGCAAAGCAGCCGGAGTTTTTATCGCTACGTCTTATCGTGAGCATTAGCAGGAGGGGCAGATGGATGCCTGCTACTAATGGGCTCTAATACTTTATAACCTCAAGACTAATGGACAGCTTTTACAAGACTTCATTTCCCCCCGCCACCACCACCCACGCTGAAATAAACCTGGGATTATACCCAAGCCAGAGCCCGTCGGGTGGAGGCCGCGCGGCTGGAAAGCAGCAGGCTCTCCCTGGAATTGCAATCACGTGTGATTCACACTGTTGCTGCCTTCTCCTGCCTGCCAGTTTCAGAAGAAACTTGCTTTTGTGGGACCAAACCAGCTCCGCAGCAGCATTAATTTGCAAATGGCATTTCAGCGGACGCAGTCAGTAGTGACTACAAAAATAGCAGCTTATTTACTCCCCGTGTGCTTGGCTGACAAACAAGTTCTTCAGTCCCGTGGAGAAGATGCGGCAACCAGAGCAAGACCAATCCCACTCTAACACAGATAAATTGTCAGCTAAACTCCAACTGCAGACCTCAGTGCTGATAGAATAAAGAAATCCCAGCAGGATTTCTACATTCCAGATGGCATCTGGATGCACTGCCAGATATAGCAGCTTTCATTTAGCACTCTATTTCTATATTCTCACTGAATAAAGAGAAATTACAATGTTTAAGGCAGATTTTAGAGCCAGCAGAACAGGTGAATATGACTTTAAAAAACCACTGCAGTTCATAGTGATTATGTTCACTATGTTCAGCCTTGTTCTTGATTTTGAACAGTGTTGTAGGAAGCTCAATGTTTTTCCTTGCCTAGACCAGCAGTTTTCTACCCACGATACTCTTACAGAAAGAAATTCTGCACGAAGGCGTTTTAGAGATGCCCAGACAAGATGCAAGCACAGGGTGCAACACGGCTTGTGCTGCGAGACAGGAGCAAACAGCACATAGCACCGTCCAGCACTGAGCAGCACTTTTCTTTAAGGCATAAACTAAACCACGAGTAACTTGAAAGCTCTCTGCCCAAAGCGTCGCTGCAGAAGAGGCATGACCAACCCATGGCCCCGTGAGCTCATTCCAAGGATTCCTACGCCATGACCATGTCATGTCACATGCGGGGCAGCGCTACCGGTGCCGCTCGTCACCAATCGCTGCTCCCGAGGAAGTTCGTCAGCGGGGTTTTGGCCGAGACCAAAACCCTTGTGCCCAGCCAGGCCAGCCTCATTTCCCGGCAAGCTCCCGCGAGCCCCCGGCAAAGCCGATTCATGCCTGCAAACCACTCCAGGCACCTTCACCCATGGCTGAGACAGGAATCTCGCGTCTTGCGCTGCCCCAGCAGCAGCGCTTCCAGCCTCCTCCTTCCCACCCAGCCAAGAGCCATGCCCAGCTCCACACGGCGTTCCGGCTTCACGCTCGCGGAAAGGCTGTGCCAAAATGGTGCTATTCCCTAGTCTAGAAACCACGGAGCGATAGACGCAGCTTTACGCAACAAAAAAGTCCTTCATTAAAGATAATTCTGCTGGATAATGCTGTGCAGGATTAAGCGTCACTGGGCATGGCCACCTCGCGCGTATTCCGAGCTCCTTAACAAACGTCTTACTCCAACTCATTAAAATATAAACAAGGGAGCAAGTAATTCACTGCATTATAGGCCAATGCGACATGGCAAAACACAGGGAAACATTCTGGCTCTTCTCCAATTGAAGGAAGATCGGATGTTCGGCACCTTTAGTCACTTCTACTCAGAAGGCAACACCTCAGATGTGTTTCAGTGCAAAGCCTGAAAATACTTCAAAAAAACCCTGGAATCCCTTCAAACCCATGCAGTATTCATATTTAAAGTTAGGCTAACCAGTGAGCAAACTAAAACCAGATCTCAACACTCGGCTTCAATTAGGGCAACAAAACATGAATGAACCAAGCCAGCCCCAAATTTGAATACAAGTAATTAAACTAAAATACAAAGCGTGCAAGCGCAAAAGCTTCACCAGCACAAGGAGCCCTGACGCCCACCAGAGTTACCGGTTCGGAAGGAAATTCAGAGGGGAGAGCGCCTGCTTCTAAGTTACCCTAACTTCCTCTGAAGCACCAAAGGTGATTAAAAAAAATTAATATTCTCAAAGCTAAACGTACGTGCACGAATCGTGCTTCTGCAGTTACCTGATGTCTCCCCTAAGTTCTTCCAAAGAAAACCAATTTGGCATTATCTTGCAAATATCTTTATTACAATTTACAGATTAGTTCTGAATAGTTTTATTATGTACAGAAATATAACTTTAGATATAAAAACCCAACAAACTTGACACAAATCAATTAAAATCTGTATAAAGCCAATGCTGAAGGTTTTCTAACTTTCTCTAAATTATACAAAAATAAAATCTGATAATTACAGTTTTGATTTAAAGTTCAACAAGTGTTATTTTTACTGTCTCACTCGAAGCACTTACACACGTACACATCCTGTATGACCATTTTAAGATATGTTATAGGGAAAATGGTGACAACCAAGCTTAGCTTGCTCTTAAGATGACATTTACGGTGATGAATTTAGTGTTCGTTTCCTATCACCTTACATCGGATACTTTGAAAACATGAGGTCTGAGAGGGGAAAAGCTCACCCAAGCAGGTATGTTTCAGTGAGGATCGGCAGCGTTAGGACAGAGTGCTTGACACACTGCAGGTTGGAAAGAAATAATTTCTCAAATGCTAGAAGCACTTTGGAAGTAGCAGGTTTTAATCTCGTTTCTATCCAATTTGTCAATCCTGTTCGTTTCCAGCTGTAGCCTTTTCCAAGCCTCTGCAAACAGCGGATCAGTACGTGCAGGTGTTAATTCACACCACTCTAAAGCTTCTTACAAGCACCAGTAAACCAAGTGAGTTGTCCAGAGTAACTGAAGCAGGAGCAAGTTCTCCAAGACCGAAGAAACTAGGAGAGTCATGGAAAAACGACTGTCGCACATTTTACCAAGAGCAATGAACAGCATTTTTACTTATCAGTCACACCCGGACCATAAGGCAACAAATTTTCTATTTTAATTCTACATTTATCATCCTGCATGCTTTTTCCTAAAAAAAAAAAAAAAAAAAAGGCAGAACACCTGTTATCAAATCTGATACAGGCAAATAAACTCCTAAAAATTAAAAGTTATTTTGCAGGACTTGAGAGCATGATTAGAATTCCGATTTCACAACTAAAATTATCTCTTGTAGGAAAGGAAAATCCTATTTTCTCTTATGCCATGGGGATGAAAAATAACATTGCTGCATTGCTTCCAAGTAGCCAGTCTGTACGAGAACTCAACTGCTTGAGTTTCGGCTGTATTTTAAGTTTACATGATAACTCTACTGTAGTTCAGTTAACGCTCTCAATTTCATAATTGTAACACTTCTAACTTGTTGCAGAGAAAGGTAATTTTGAAATTCAAAGAAACACACTTCATGCAATAAGAATAAAGTATAAACCCAAAAACTCTGAAATTTGAGACAGAATTAAAAGTAATGGCCAAAAAGATGGCACGATAAAGCAGAAAATTCAGTAAAGCTCTGTGAAGCTCTTCTGTAATTTTCTTTTTCATTAATGAGATGACAAATCTGAAGTGGTTTTAGGTTTCTCCCTTACAAAAGGGAAACAATTCTAGTCAGCTGAAGGAACCAAGTAGCAAATCATTTATCCACACAACTTGATGCAAACAGATTCAAATTCTTTGATGTTTGGTGTTTATTCCATTGCATGACCTCATACCTGCTTGGATAACAGCCACACAACATCCTTCAGGTCCAAACACATATCCAAATGGAGCTGCTTTTTTATTTTGACTGAAACAACAATTAAACATCTTAAGTTAGCAACATAAATAAGGAGTGTTTTCCTTCCACCGAGGACCTCAACTTTCAGACCCCAAACGTGAAATGTTATTTTGGTACCAGATGAACAAAAGTGCAGACGTGTAGAGGTATTAATACTGGCTTTTGGTAAAGAACTCAGCGATTTGTAGCCTTAGATTCCCCTAAGTCAAAGATAATGCTCCTTACAAGTACCAGAACAAGCATATTGGACACAAGAAATACAAAGAATCCTCCACTTCAATCCATCTTCCAAAAGCAGAATCAATTATGGCAAAGTTACTCTAAGATTAACTAAAGAACTAGGGTCTAGTTCCCCGTGCGTGGCTACCTAAATTCAAACGATCAGCCATAGCCTTGATATGCACCTTGAAGCTTTAATTATCCATCAGGATGAGGCCTTTCATTGCCCTGAAAGCAAAGAGGTTTGGTGCACAAGCAGCCAACACCCTTTGGAACAGTACTGGGTAAAGGGATTATTTAAATAAAGACAAACCAAAGGGCTTGTAGTGCACCAGAGTTCCCCTGAATCCCCCAGTGTGCCAGACTGAAATATTAAGACACCAAAGCGTTACGTAAACACTCAAACACTAGATTACATGCAAAACTGGGATCTTAAAAGGAATAAACTATCTGCTTTGCACAGTAAAGTTAACGTTATTAGCTAACAAAATACGAGACTTTTGTACAAGTCAGAGAAAATGAAGAACTACAAGAAAATAGCACATACCTCTAGAAACTTTAAATCAAAACTGCAATAACTAGGTTCTGAGCCCCATAAATATTTCCTTCAAAATAGGTTTTGCTTTTTCAAAGTGCAAAAATCCAACTTAATAGTCACCACTTCTTAATATACGGCAGACAAGGCATTTTTGGAATGGATTTAACCTAAAGCAGTCCGTTTCTCAAGTGATACTTAACAGGAATGCAATTATACCACCCTTACCCTTGATGATACTCAAAAGGTTTTGCCTGGATATCAAAATGGGACACACAGGTATTGGCTGAATATCGAACTGGGAAAAAAAGTGTTAAAATCCCACTTCTCTCCCCATTTCGAAATAGCACATGCAGCTGCCACTTCTTGTTTTGAAGATGAGTGCTTAGGGTAACACAACTACCAGATCTTTTAAGGTGCTAGAAGAGATCAACCCTCTTGTAGTAGGTTTCCTGGAGTCTATTAAATACTTTTTGTCTATGCTCTGTTGTGAAGCAGTATCCTATGGCTTCTTCTGTTTCTTGGATACGTTTCTGGAACCTGCATCCATCTCGCGCAAGCTCTTCCCAGGGTCCTTTACGATCTTCCTCGCTGCTTATGTAATACTCAGTAACTTTTTCAAGGAAGGTTACCTGAAAAAGACAAGTCATTTAGTAAAGCAGTAGCCAAATACTCATGCAAAAGGAGCTTAATACTTATTTGCACATACAATTGTTTTTAAACACAAGTTATTAAATATCTAAAATAGCAAAAAGCCTCAGATATGCTACCAGTTCATGCTAGGTCCCTGCACCACCGAGGCCAGAGTATGTTTCAGCTTTCAGCTTTAAAAGCGACCAGTTGCTGACTTCTCCCTCTACCAAGGGTAGTGCTCAAACTACTACAGAGCTTCTGAACTGCAGCCTAAGAGGCCTCCTTAGGCTGGTGGCAGATCACCCAATGTTCCCTGTGAAATAACACCCCCCCGACATCAGTCCTGGGTTATGACCTTACACAGATACAGTTCAAGCAGGTTACTCAGCAGGACATGCCAGGACACTCACTCAAGGCTAGAAATATGCTGCCAGGCGACATCTCCGATTACTGAAGCTTACATAATTGAAAAAAAAAAAAAAAAAAAGGAAGAATCATTGTTCTGTAGAGTAAGTAATCATGTGAGTCAGCCTGTACTTCGGCACCAGAAGAAATCACACTACGCTACATACAAGGAAGCAACACTCATCGCTACGTGAATGGAACAACCCCGTCTATTCAGAGCTGGAATCAGATTCCAGCGTACTTAAGTTCATGCAACAAAACGAAGTCAAAGTCGTCTTTTAAAGTGCCACGTGTGAAAACTTTCACTCTCTGCTATTTTTAAGAACTATTAAGCTATTTTAAGAAAACAAAGAAACTTATAGGCTCAGGATCTAAACTTGACAGTATTTGGACTATTACTATACTAAGGATTTAACTTTTTCTGTTATCGAGCGATAAGTAAAAGCCGGATTATTCCAGGCTCCTACTGAAATTACGTATCACTTTTCATTTAGCTACACAAAAGGCATAAAACTGAAGGACAAACTAGCTGCCAGCATCCATCAACTCTCAGACTGACTCTCGAAGACAAGCCAAACACTGTTGTTACAAACAACTCCACTGAATTTGCTGCAGGACAGCCACTGCAGGAAGGTCAGGAAAAAACGTGGGGAGGTACAAAAAACTTGCTGCTCCGTTCCTACGTGTTACTAACACAGAACCCTAGTTTCACACCCAGTTCATGCTAGTGCAGTAAGTGTAGGCGAGAGTGGTTTTTGCGGTAGAGCCATCTTCCCACCTTCAGAGAAAACACGAAGGTAACAGTTACGGAAGAGATGACCTACAGGAATAATCAGCAGATGAGGTCACAGAGCCACAAGAGACTGTGTGAAAGCAACCTCCGTCCCATTCTAGTGCAGTGATCCCAAAGTGCTGCCGAGCTGCAAAAGCAGGGGCATCACACCCCACACGTCCTCGCGTAGTGTCAATGCATCACTCGCTAACTTGTAAGCGAAACAAAACGCTCCCAGGTTTTATGATTTACAAACATGAATATTGCTGCTGTTTGATTGCAGGATGCCAGATAGGAAATAGCCTTGAGCAGGACGAATGACCTGAAGATTTCCTGGGAACACCTCGGTCACTGCTCAGCAATCTCTGCTGTTTTGCAGACGGGCCTAATTAAGTATTTGCTTTCAGCACACGGAGCTGTTACATCAGCCTATCCCTTTGCGAGTTCCTACCTTACACCCTTTTTACATCAGTCTAAGACACCCTTGGGCACAATTACTGGATTTTGTAACATCATGCTAAATATTACATCTAGATCATCATTCTTTCACCATGTCAATAGGTTACACAGAGTCAAACAATAAATTAGTCAAAAAATTACTACTGTTAAGTCCACACCCCTGACACACAGTAAGATTTTAGGTCAACAAGATTTTAGGTCGCAGCAGTACGGGCTTACAGCAGAGCTCATCAGTGCTACCTTGCAGCATTTCAGACAGATGCTGTAGTTACAAAGGATCTCTTGCAGAAACTGTTTGAGTATTTTCCATTTAGATGGAAATGTAATAGTTTGTCCTGTGTGAACCATTAAGTTTATAAACGCCACTTGCCCTAGCAAAAACAGGTATGAAGTTACCTCCAAGCCAGGCTCTCCATTAAAGGAGCAAACAAATCTTTCGACTGTAAGAATGCTGAAGTAAGCGTTAAACAAGTTTTCTATTTTGATAACTTGTTACACTAGTGTATTACCCTGGGACTTGGTATCACAAGCAATTACCGATAGGAATGTTTGAGGTACCAGGCAAGACTCAGATACCACGCCTGAAAAGCCGTCTTGTCCATCTCTAGCATCATAAAACTTATGGGAGGATGAATTTGTTTATTACTGTTTACCTGAATCCTAGCACATGTATTAAGTTTTTTAATGCACAAACTCCTCATAAACACGTAACACTTACAGTTTGTGCTCAAAAGCCCAGTTCCAGATTACATTCTTTTTATAAACAACTACTGAATACAATAGTCTCTTAAATTGAAACGGGAGCATTACTATACTTTGTATTGAAACTTCAGCGGCTTACTGCAGCATGTGCTAACCCACAACAGAAGAGTTCTTCCTTCTCCAGAAGACACTTGGAACTCAAGCGGGCTTCTCAAGTCCTAAAATGCTTACCACACTTAAAGTCTCGATTACACCAGGCGCACACAAAGGTCCTAAAATACTTCATCAACGTTATTCACAACAGAAACAGGTACTTTCCAGACGAAAAACTTATGTCACGGTTCTCACATGTTCCTCTGATGACGAAAACTGTTACACCACCAATACAGAATGAAAACTATGTCTTGAAAGGAAAACTTAACTTCAAGTCTAGAAAAAACATTTAAAGGAATTATCTGCCCTGTGTCACTGAATTACAAAATCCACCATCACGTGTAAAAGATGAGGCACACTCATTTCAGTCAAATAATTAGACCATAAGCTCATGGGGGCATGATCTGCCTACCGCTGTGGCTGGAATCCTGGCACAAGTGACCTCACCCACTCACATACCACTTAGCGCAACATGGGTTTGTGTTTTGGTTTTTTTAAGTATCCCCAAACCCCCCAAACATAAACAAAGTATATACCTTTTTCCGCTTGGTAGTTCTACATTTCTCACCAGAAAGAATGCCATGCTGCACAAAGTCAGTGACCCCACAGTTATGTTTTTCCAACTGCACCTGACAGACAGGTAAGTGACTACGCTCAGAAGTGACCAAACTTGGCCTCTCTGCTCCTTTTAAACCAGGCGTCCCTTTTTTCTCTGCTGTTTGAAAGGCTGCCTTGAAATTCAAAGGATTATATGGATCATCTGAGGTACAGAACGAGTTCCAAAGTTTCAGGTTTTCTGCCTCATCCACACTACTACAGTCCCACTCATCCTCCTCTTCAGAACTAGGGTGAGGAGAGCCTGACGACTCCTCTGCCCATGAAGAATCTTCCTCCTCCTCCTCCACATCCAACATATCCTTTCCTGGATCGCTGGAAGATGTCTGAATGGTGGCTGTGAAGTTCTGAGGGTTGTACGGATCCAAACTGTAGAAGGAGTTCCAGAGATGAATGCTTTCCCCGTCCTGGCTACCAGCGTCCGAATCCGAGGGGAGCCCTTCGCTATCAAACCCGTCATCATCATCATCCCAGTCTTCCTCATCATCCGCACTCTCCTCCCCACTGGAAACTCCCCCTATGATATAGTCTATTAATTTATTCGCACAAACAGGTCTGGCTGAAACTGGAAGGTTTTGCTCTATTTCTGAGTCATCATCATCCTCTTCAGTCAAGGCTTCCCCCTCAAGCGCCCCCTTCTCAGCTGAACCCCTTATCCCCTCCTGCTCCAAGGGACCACCTCCAGGTTGTCTCCCCGTATCGCTCGGCTCCTCAGGCCGCTTCAACTCCCCGGCATCGCACCGCTGCTCCCGCCGTCGTCCTACCTCTTCTTCACAAACGCCCTTGTGCTGCTGCTGCTGCTGTTCCTCCTCCAGGCTGTGATAGCCGTGGTCCGGGTCTGGCACGGCCAGGCCACCGCTCGCCAAATGCCACGGCTGGAGAAAAGCCAAGCAATTGCTGTGGAGGAACTTGACCTCCGACAAGCCGTCCCGGGCGGGGCAGCCTCGCCAAGCCTCCGCGGGGACCTCGGCTCGCAGGGGCTGGGGCAGATGGCTCTTGCCGGAGCAGCCGGCCTGGCCCTGCTCCGGGCCCAGCACGTACAAGTCCACACGCGATACGGGGAAGGACACCAGGCTGCTCCGCACCAGCCCGGCTCCCCAGAGGCCCGGCGGGAGCTCCGTGCCACCCTCTCGCCCCTTCTCCAGGGGCTCCTCCGGCCACGGCAGAGTCTCCTCGGTCCAGTCCAGCGAGCCGGCCGGCTCCGAGAGCAGCAGCAGCGGCGGCGGCGGCTGGGGGCCCTTGGCGGGCGGCTGCCCGGCGGCGGGGCAGAGGGCACTGCTCAGCGCAGGGCCGGGCAGCAGCCGCTGCAGCAAAGCGGGCAGCGGGGAGAGGAGCTGCGACATCAGCCGCAGCCAAGAGAAAGGCGGGCTCGCCTGGGGCGAGGCGCCGGCGGGGGCCGCGCTGGGCCCGGCCAGCTTAGTCCAGGCCGCGGCGAAGCCCAGCCGGGCCCGCCCCAGGCCGGGGCCGGCGCGTTCCCGACCGCTCGGCTCCATGAGCGGCGGCGGCGGGCAGAGGAGGCTCTTCAGCGTTCCCAGCGGTGCGGTCGAGCCTGCGGAGCGGCGCTCCGTCGAGGGGCTGCGGGGCGGCGGGCGCGGCGGGCGGCGGGCGGCTTCCCTCGGGTACTCGACTCCATCCTGCTCCGGGCGGCGGCACAAAATGGCGGCGCGGGGGCGAGCGCAGCGCCTCAACCCACCCGCTGCCGGCGCGAGCCCCAAGGGGCGGGGCACACGCCGCGCGCAGGCGCTTGCCCACCCCCTCACCGTCACCGCGCACCGCCGCCGCCCATTGGACACCGGCGCGGCGTCGGCAGGGCCCCGCCCCCCGAGGGGCCGTCACCGGGGCGGAGGCACCGCCCCTCCCTCCGCGTGGGGATTGCATCAGCCGGGGGGGAGCGGCGCCGCGCGGCAGCGCCCCCTCTGGCGGCGGAGCGGCCCCGGCGGGGGGTCCCGGCGGGGGGGTCCCGGCCCCGGCCCCGACCCAGGCCGCGACAAGCCGGGGCAGGGCGGCCAGGGGCAGCTGGCCGGCGCCCCGGAGCCCGCCAGCGAGCGGCTTCTTGGGGCCGCGGGGCTGCTCCACCCGGCTGCCCGCGCCCCGTTAGCGTTCGTCAGCCATTTGCGGGGGCGTTTCGTCACCGCGCGGGGTAGCGATGGCCGAGGGATCATTACAGGGGAGACGAGCTGGAGGGGGCCGGGGTCCCTGCGTGCGCCAACGGGACGTGCTGGGGACCGAGGCGGCCACGTCCCCATCCCCCCAAGGCCTCCTGGGGCCTGCCGCGGCAGAGGTGCAGGCAGAGGTGCAGGCAGAGGCGCGGGCAGGGCCCACGCACCACCCCGTGCATTTCATCTCCTTTATTTTCACGCCACCGTGTTACAGGCAGGAGGGTCCCGACCGCAGGAGGGTGCCAGCTCCAGCAGCCCCAGCCGCCGGCGGGGCCAGGCTGCCCCCCTCCCACCTCCCACTACATACAATATTTAAAACTTTTAATATAAAGGTTAAGTTCATTATTCTCGATCCTGAGAAACATTTCGTCCGTTTACGGAGCTCTCGCTGTAAACAAAGCACCACAGGCACCAAGCCCGCACCCCAGCGCAGGCGTTCCCGGCTCCGGGGCCGGACGGCACACGAGGAGACGGATGTCCCCGCCGGCACGGGGACGGGAAGGGCGGCCAGTGGTCCCCTTCCCCTGGCGTCGGGGGGTCAGCCACACAGGGACTGGCTCCACGCACGGCCCCGCCACACCGCTCTCCTTTGGGAGCGAATTCCCCGGGATGGGAATCGCCCGGATACAGGCAGGCAGCTCCTGGCTGGAGATGTACCCGGGGCTCTGCGGGTACACGCACCCCCAGCCCAAAGCGAACCTCCGCGATGCCTCCCCTCTCCTCTCCGCCCCAGTGCCTGGCCGCACGCTACTCGTTATTAAAAAAAATTAAAATACAGATATCCCAAAGGAAGAAATACCCCCCCGAAGCGCCCCATCGGTCCTCCCCGCCCCTCCCCTCCCCACGTTGCTCCCTTGACACAAGGTAAACTTAAAAAAGACGACGCCTGCGGCAGCACCCATCGGTGCCCGGTCCCTACAGGCACATCGCGGGGCGGGCAGAGCCGCGGCGGCGGTGCCGTGGGTCCCCAGCCCCGGCGGTGGGACCTCAGAGGGTGCCGTGGCCACGGGATCCCAGGGCGAACCAGCCCATCTTCTCCTGCGCCAGGTCGAGGTCCTGCAGGCGGATGCCGACCTCCCCGAGGAGGATGTTCTCCCAGAAGCCTTCCTCGCTCAGCACGCTCAGGCGCAGCTCCCGCTGCTGCAGGTCCCCCCTGGGGATCCCGTCGTAGACCAGCTGCGGGGCAGAGCGGGGCAGACCCTCAGCCACGGCCCCCCCAGACCCCTACCCCCCCGTCCCACCCCACGTACCATCTCGTTGTAGGTGGGGTTGCAGGTTTTTCGGGCCACTTTGGTTTTCCTCTTGGTGGTTTTTTGGGGGTCGGGCAGCAGGTAGGTCTTGACATAGGGGTCAGGGTCATTGCCATCCTGCAGCGGTGGCTGTGGGGCAGAGCAGGGGGCACCCTGTGAGCCCGGTGATGGGGTGGACCCCCACCCCACCGCCACCAGGCGCCGTGCACCTACCAGCCCCCGGATATGCATCACCATGATGAAGAGCTTGTTGTTCTTGTAGGAGATGGAGAGCTTGACCTCCCCGCCGACCTTCCCCAGGGGCCGAGCCCACGTGGCGTCTGGAGAGGAGGAAAGAAGGGGTGCTGGTGGGACGGGAGCCCCCCGCCACCACCCCGCACGGTGCCAGCCGGCTGCCGGCACTGCCGCCAGCCCCCCCTACCTGCCGGCTTCGGGGTAGGGTTGGTGCCAACTGCCTTCTCATCCCGTGGCAGGGGGTGGAAGAAGGTGTAGATGAGGTCGCACTGCGGGAAGAGGAGGTGACATTAGCGGTGACAGTGGTGACCGCGTCCCCTGCCATTCGGGACCGGTGCATGGTGCCTGTGCCAATGCTTTATGTGCATGGTGCAACCGCCGATGCTTTACATGCACGGTGCGCGCGACGATGCTTTACGTGGTGCATTGGCCCCCACGCACTTTCCCACCCAAGCTAACCTCACTGGTGTCCCCAGCACTGTGCCCACCTCTCAGGAGGCAGCAGCCCCCCTCCGCCCCGCTGGGACCCCCCCCAGCTCCGTACCTCCGCCACCTCGGGGGCCGCATGGATGAGGTGCCAGATGTAGCCGTTCAACTCCTCCTTCCGCCGCTCGGCCACCGCTTCGCCCCGCGACCGCCCGATAACAAACCTGCTGGGGAAGCTGCGGGGACGGACACTCAGCGAAGCCCGGGGGGCGGTGGGGAGCCCCGGGGGCCTGTGGGGGTCTGTGGGGGTACCTGGGTAGCAGCGAGGAGGGGAAGAGGAGGCGCAGCTTGTTGTGCAGCTCCTGGAACTCCTCGAAGGTGCGCTGCACGAAAGCCACCTCGCCTGGGCTCTCCCGCTGCACCTTCACCACATAGGTCTGCGGGGAGATGGGGCTGTGATGTGGGATGGGGACCCCGGGGTGCCCAGAGCCCATATGGGGCCGGGGAGGAGCACCGGGACAGAACCGCCCGAGCTGTCCTTTCGCCTGTCCCCAACTGTCCCCACTCACGTAGCCCTTGCTGGGGTTGAAGACCCTCTCGTGGCGGCAGAGGAAGACGTCGTGGATCCGGCCGGACGTCTTGATGGTGTGCGTGCGGGGGGCGAAGGAGAGGGTCGGGCGGGCGTCGGAGCCCGTGAACTTCATCTGCGCCAGGTTGTGGATGAAGAAGTTGAGCTTGGTGGCCACGCTGCCCAGGCTGGACTCGATCAACCTGCAACGAGGCCACCACGTGCTCAGCACAGAGGAGCCCATCAGCGTGCTGAGCCGGTGCCCGTGCCTCCTTCCATGGGCTCCCTCCATCCTCTCCTGCCCCATCACCCACCCGTGTCCTCTACCTGGTGAAGTACGTGGTGGCATCGGCATCAGAGTCCTGCGGCCTCAGGGCATCGTAGACGTACTTGAGGTCCTCCAGGTCGGAGAGCTCCGGGATGCCACAGGACAGCATCTGGGTGGCAAGGCAGGGGGTGAGGGCAGGCGGCGGCAGGAGGACCCCTCCGCTGTGCCTGGGGGGGACGGGTGTGTGGCCCCCTGGCTCTCACCAGCCCCAGCAGGTTGAGGAAGAGGTGGGTGTGCTTGCGGATCAGGTTGTAGGCCTGGCAGCACAGGTCGACAAAGTCGTGGAAGCGGCTGGAGGGCTTGTCCCCCCCGTTGATGACGTACGCCATGTCTGAAGTGAAGACGAACGGCGCCCGGTCCCTGCGCCGGGGAGGGAGGGACAGACAGTGAGCACGGCCGGGGGTCACCCACCACCGGGAACCACAGCACGAGATTGCACCCCACAAAATCGGGGTGAACCCCGATGCTAAAGCACCACAGACCTGTGGGGACAAGCCCAGGGGAAGGGGAAGGAGATGCCGGAGGCGTTTCTCACCTCTTGATGTTGCCGAACATCTGCGCGTGGCCCAGGAACCTGCCGAAGTCGATGTGAAACATGTGGCCGGTGGTCTTGAGCATGATGTTGTCATTGTGCCGGTCGCAGATCCCCAGCACGTAGGTGGCCACACAGCAGCCAGCGCAGGAGTAGATGAAGTTTTCCACGGCCTGGGAGGAGGGAGGGAGGGATGGAGCAACGAGGCGTGGAGAAAGGCTGGACATGTTGGGAAGCGAGGGGTCTCGTCCCTGGAGAGGGGAGTACGAGGAGCAGGGACCCTGCCAGGCTCCTCCTCACCTTCTCGTACTCGTCCTCCTCAGGGTTGTGTTTCTGCAGCCAGTCTGCCAGTGGCCGGTCTTTGAAGGAGCCTGTCACGCCATGCTCCACCTGGATTTTGCGTAGGGTCTCGGCGTTGGGGATCATCTCCACCATGCCTGGCAGCCAGGACAGCAGGGTGAGACCCATCCATCCTGCCCGGGGGGCACCGAGACCCCAGCCCCCCTTTGCCACCAACCCAGCCGCTCCCCAGCCATCACTGTTGAGTGACAGCCTGCAAAGCCATGTTCCTACAGATGGACTGGTGGGATCAGACCCGAAGGCGGATAACAGCTACTCGCAGCAGATGCTCTCGAGCAGAGCCCCGGGACCTCCTGTGCCGTCGCCAGCCCAAGAGCATCGCGACCTGGGGTCCGACGCTGCCGGGGGACGCCCCGACGCCGAGTTACCTCGTCCACGGCCGGTGGAGAAGCAGCGGAAGATGACCATGCGCATGTCCAACCCCTCCTGCACCCAGATCTTGTTCATGATCCGGATCATCTGCAGCGTCAGCATGTCCTGCCGCAGGTCGTCGCCGCACTGTGAGCCAGAGGGGAAGAGCCATCAGAGCCGGGGGGCGGCGGGGGCAAAGCCGAGCCAGCCCCACGCTGGCTGGGGCAGCTCTGCCGAGGGTTTGGGCATCACCGGGAGGACAGGCTCACCTTGAAGATGACTCGGATGTTTTCCCCGAGGGGATCGACATTCTGGAAGGAAAGCTTCAGGGGGACGGCGTTGGAGTTGAAATAGGAGCAGTCCTGCCGCAGGGAGGAAGGCGCAGCCTGTCAGGGCGAGCCGGGTGCAGGCAGAGGAGCCCCCCGACGCCCCCGGCTCCGGCACTCACCCGGGGCACGATCCCCTTCACCAGCAGGCTGGGGCTGAGCGGCAGCCGGCACGACCCGTTCGCCTTGAAGAACTGCTTCACATCCTCCAGCCCCTCGCGGAGGATGCCCTGCGGGGTGGGCATGGGATGGGGGGCTGAGACACAGCCCGGCACCCCCCAGTGTCCCCCCCACCGCCCCGGCACCCACCTGGCGCGCAGACGGTGCAGCATCCCGCACTTGCTGGGCCAGCCTGGCCAGCGTGCTGACGAGCAGGCACTGCCGGTCAAACTCCTCCCGCAGCCCCTTCCCGCAGCAGCAGAGCAGAGCTGCCAGCAGGTACTGGTAGCGGATGCTGAACTGGGAGTCCTTGAGGCCGTCCTTCAGCAGCCTGC
This sequence comes from Phoenicopterus ruber ruber, assembly GCA_009819775.1. NCBI lineage: Eukaryota > Metazoa > Chordata > Aves > Phoenicopteriformes > Phoenicopteridae > Phoenicopterus > Phoenicopterus ruber. The sequence continues at coordinate 3,403,669 of CM020239.1, read as the reverse complement.
TCGGAGCAGGGGCACGCGGGGTCAGGCGAGCCCCAGGGTCCCCCCCCACCGCTCCCAGCCCCCCCATACCCACCAGAAGAAGTAGTGAGTGATCTTCAGGTCGCAGATCGCTCGCTTCATGAGGAAGCGCACCAGTGGGCTGTCCAGGTAGCACTCGTACTTCAGGGCCTGGAGAGGGGACGGTTTTGGAGCACAGCAGGACCAGCGTGCACCCCACGCCACGTCCCCGTCCCGGCATGCACCCCATGCCACATCCCGGTCCCGGCGTGCACCCCACGCCACGTCCCCGTCCCGGTGTGCACCCCACTCCACGTCCCGGTCCCAGTACGCACCTGGACCAGCTGGGGCAGGTAGTCCAGCAGCTCGGTGTCGGAGATGGAGTCAATCCACTGCACGGCTGTCCTCCTCACCTCCTGGTCCGGGAACCTGCGGCCAGGACAGGCATCATGGGGACAGCATCCTCAGCATCCCCCCTCCATTGCCACCCCCCTGCCTGCACAGGGCGGGCAGCGGTGCCCGGGCATGCATCCCCGTGGCACCCACAGCCCACCGGTGGCTTACGTGGCGTGCAGGAGCCCCAGGGCGTCCTGGTGGCTCATGTAGGTCCACTGGCTGAGCAGGGCGTAGATGTCGGGCAGGCAGGCCCACTCCCAGCTGGGCGCGCTGGCCAGCAGCATGGGCAGCGCGCCGGGCGCCGCGTGGCAGTAGTAGCGCTTCTCCCACAGCCGCTTGCGGTCGGCATCCATCAGCCTGCGACAGCGGGGGGACGGGGATGCGGCTCAGGCTCGGGGCAAGGGAGGGGACGGCGTGGATGGGATGGGGCTGGCAGGTTGGGGAGGGGGCATCCCTCTGCCCCCAGCACGCACGGCGCATGGGACACCGATAAACCCCTCCGAGCCCTCCCTGCTGCCCCACCATGGCCCTGCCCATGAAAAAGAGGAGTTGATAGAGAGCAGGATCCTGCCTGGATCCCCCCCCGGCTGGGGCAAGCTCAGCAGACAGGTCTGTGTGGTGCTGCAGGATGCTGGGGGCTCCCCCCCATCCCCACACTGCACCCCGTCCCCCAGGGGACAGCCAGGACCCGAGCACCCAAGCACAGGGGGGACTGAGCTGCTGCAGGGATGGCCCTGGCTGTCCCCCTGCCCGGGGACCCCCGAGCCAGCCGGGCTGGCCGTGCACCCCAGGTATTTTTTGCAAGGAGCGTCAGCACCGTCCTGCGCAGCGGATCCCGGCGCAGCTGCTGACACCTGATCCTCCCATTTATAGCCAGCGCCGGAGGACTCCGGCCGGCTCGGCCATGCCGGGCTGGACAAGGGGCCGGGCAGCTGTCCCCACTGAGGGGGACGTGGCTGGAGAGACCCTCCCCAGAGAGGGGCAGCCGGGGAGGGCAGAGCGCAGGAGGATCAAACACCAGGCTCCAGCCCGATCCCCAGCTCCCGGCCGTCAGGGGCAGGGTCAGACCCTCAGATACCCCTGTGCGTGCCAGGGCAGTGCTGGGGGTGTATCAGCAGAGATCCCCCTGGCAAGGGGATGCCATCCCCCCGCCCAGGTCTTACCAGTAGAGTGATTTCTTTTGCATCGCCTCCCGCAGCTTGCGCTGGTCCTCCTCCCCCAGGCTGCTGAACTCGTACTTGGGGCTGAATTCGGCTGCCGGCGGGCTGGTGAACTTCACCTCGAAGGTGGAGGTGGGGAAGTCGATCTGGGGCAGAGGCAGAGGGTGAGCGGGGTCCACACGTGGGGCTCGGTGCCCGTGCGTCCCCTGGGATCCCCCACCGCCAGGACGTACCTGCAGGATGACACTGTCGGGCTGGTTGAAGTTGGGGGCACTCGACCTGGCTCGGGAGTTGTCCTGGGTCGCCGGCCACAAGCCCAGGAGCTTTCGCCCGCAGGTCAGGACCCTGGAGGAGAAGGAGGGGTGAGAGCCCGGCACGGGGGGCTGCTCTGCCAGGGCAGGAGGGCGGCAGCGATGCTGTGCCCACGCTGAGCCATGGTGCTGGGGCCCCTCCTGCCCCACGGCTCCTCGCCGTGCCCATGGCGGCGGGACACCCCACGTACTGCCTGAAGTTGAAGAGGGGGGTGGTCACCCAGCCCAGGGCCTCGGGGACCCGCCGCTGCTTGTTGGTGTCGGAAGAGCTCCCCGGGGGCGGGACGGGCACGGCGAAGAGCGTGACGCTGAGCAGCGTCTCCCGCGGCAGACGGTTCACCTGGATGGGGAAGCAGATCCTGCAAGAGAGCAGTCGGCGGCTCAGCCGTGCCGGGGACGGGCACGGCCAGCACCCCGTGGCACCGGTCAGCCCCCCGCCTTGGGATGCCAAGCATGCCCTGGATGAGCCCAGCCCAACAGACGCCTTTGCTGCTGGCACCGGGGGTGCCACGTGCCCCCCAGCATGGGATGGAGGTCTCACGTCATGGGCAGACACCCCGTGGGGGGCAGCTGGGTTTGGGGAGAGTCGGCTGCTCGTGTACCCCGGTCCTCTCCCGGCGCCGGGGAGCCCCGCTGCTCTCTGTCCCAGGAAAGTGACTGCGGGGCAGGAGAGCTGCCATGGAGGGCTCCCACCGCACACTGACCTCGTCCCGCGGCTGGGGGGGGCTGCGTGGGACCCCGGGGCTGAGCCTCCTCTCCGACGCTCCCGGGGAGCCCAGGGTGGCAGCTACATCCCGCCCGTGGGTGGGCACGGGCAGGGGATTGCCCCGTGGAGGGGATCGGCACGACTCCGCTCCCCGCCGGCCGCTCGGCGCCTGTCCTTGGGGGGCACCGGCCCCTTCTAAAATTATCCTGTCCCATCCCCACCTCCCCGGGCCGCTGCGAATGCCAGGCGTGGCGAGGGCTCGGCACAGCCTCCCTGCCTGCTCCAGGGGCTATTTTTGGAGCAGATCCCCTTTCCCGGGCGCAAACACGCAAGTCCAGGGAGGGCAGGGCTGGCGCTGGGGCTGGTGCTATTCCTGGGGATGACACAAGAGCTTCCGACACCTGAAAACCGGGGAGAGGCGCGGAGAGGAGCCGCTGGAGCAGGGGAGGAGGAGGAGGAGGCAGGGGATGGCACCGAGCACCCCTTGCCCACCCCATGGCCAGGGCGCTGCCTTACTGCTGGTCCCATATGATGAGGTGGAAGAGGTATTTGTAGACGTGGGCCTTCCTGGTGAGCAGGGGGCTGCACAGCTCCTTGCCGCCATGGCTGAGGGAGCAGGAGAGGTAGAAATCTTCGTAGCTGCAAGGGGAACAGAGGGAGCCGTGAGCCGGGGGGGGCTTTGCCTGGGGCAGGGGAGCCAGCACCCGGGGGTTCACCCTGCCACGGGGTGAGGGAGGACGGAGGTGCTGCCCCTCCGCGCCTTCCCCAGGCTGGGCTTGGGAAGGGGGCTGCGCCAGGGAGGGGGCACAGAGCCGGGAGCCTCCGTCCCCATCACCATATGCCACCGCGCATACCATCACACAGGGGGCTGCCGGGGGGGCCCTGCCATGTGGCAGGTGCCGAGCGACAATCCGGGGAGGGCTGCGGGGCGCCGGAGGTCAGGGGATGCCGGCATTTCCCAGGCTACCCGCTTTGTTCGGAGCCAGTCACCAGGGGGAATACATTAAGGACAGGACAAAGGCGAGGGGTCCCCGGCGGGGCGGCTGCTGCCGGCGCCGCTGCCTCGCACGCCCTCCCCACGGCAGGCTCCTGCCGCCCGCCCGGACCCCCGCCGTCCCCCCGTGTGGGGCCGAAAGTGGGTACGGGCACCGAGGCACCTAACAAAGGAGCACGCCGCTGATGTGGGGCGAGGGCAGCCCGGCCCTGCTGCACCGGGGCCATCTGTCACATCCCTGGAGCGGCGGCAAGCCCGGGAGCGACGCTGCAGCCCCGGGGGTTCGTGGGGTTGGGAGAGCACGGCAGAACACGTCCCACCCGCTCGCACCCAGAGGCTCGGCATCGGCTGGCTGCAAGCATCCCTCCCTGCTGTCGAGCACCAGCATCCCCATCCTGCCCTTTAGGAGCCTTGGGGTGGGTTAGCTCTTATTCAGCAGGCGTGGAGGGAATATCCAGGACAGGGACACGCTCCTCAGCCGCCCAGGGGAGGGACGCCCCTGCTACGGGGTGTTCAACGTGGGTGTGAGCCCCAGGACGGGCAGGCAGAGGCTGAGCGAGGTGCAGGCAGCTGCCCTTACCTGGCAGCCCAGGTGATGGGGATGCGGTGGGTGGCGTAGACGGTGAAGGAGAGCAGGCAGGAGAGCAGGCGAGCCTCCTGCACCACGCCGTGCTCCCGGCTCCCGTGCACGGCCGTCTGGAAGTCGGCGTTGAAGGTGCTGCAGTAGAGCTCAACCAGGTTGAGGATGGCGGCCGTCAGGCTCTCCACGATCCTCTCTGAAGGGGAGGTGGGAGAGGGGTGAGTCGGGGCGGCCGCCGGCCCCGCTGCCCCCGCGGCGTCCCTGTGGGCTGGGGTCGGGATGCTGGAGGGACCCCGGGGCTGGACTGCGGGCAGGTCTCCCCCGGGACAAAGCGAGTGAGAGGGAGGATTTCAAGCTTCCCATTTTGCTGAGTTCATGGGGAGGAACAACAGCCATCGCCTCCAGAAGCCCTCTTTTCTTAACCAGAACGGTTTCAAACACATTTTTTGCCTTAATAATTGAGGGGGAGGGGTTTGAAGATTAAAAGCACCAAGAACTTGAGCCCAGAAGGGGAGGAGAAGAATAGAAATACCTCGATTTTCCCTCTTGGCCAGAACATTTGGATCCTGTTGAGGAAAAAAAAAGAAACCACAAGAGCAACATCAGAATCAGCCCCGCGCTGTCGGCAGGGAGCAGCTCGCCAAGCCAGCCGCTTTACGTAACCAGCCCGCGCTCCTTGGCTGCCGGAGCAGGCAGCGCGGCCAGGCAGCTGCCTGCTCCCAGCTATTGAGGAATTTTCCACGTGGTACGGCGGGAGGAAGGAGGGAAAGAAGTCAGATGTGAAAATGTGCTTCCCCTCTGCACCTCCCGGCCGAGCCCCCGGGTCCTGCACCCCGCAAAGACCAGCCCCCCGGCGCCCATCGCTTACCTTCTGGATTTTGGGCTGCATGCGGGAGGGGCAGGGGGGCATCTGGTTGAGGGCTGCCGTGATCTCCTGGGACTCCACGGCAGCCAGGGCGTTGCAGATGGCCATGACCGACTGGATCACCCGTTCTGCCTTCAGCGGGAAGTCTCCCTGGAGGAAAGAGGGGGGCTGACGTGGGACCCCCGCACAGCCAAGGGGGCAGGGGCTGCTCCCCGCAGCCCACACGCCACGCACTGGGAGGTGCACCAGCCTGTGCCTCAGTTTCCCCTATTTTCATGGCCTTTCCCCTTCTCTGATGCACCCTTAGAGCCCCACAACGAAAAGGGGAAAGAGTCTGCAGCAAATGAGGCAAGGTGGCCCGCAAAATTATTGAATCACAGAATGGTTTGGGTTGGAAGGGACCTTAAAGATCATCTAGTTCCAACCCCCTGCCACGGGCAGGGACACCTCCCGCTAGACCAGGTTGCTCCAAGCCCCGTCCAGCCTGGCCTCGAACACTTCCAGGGATGGGACAGCCACAAATGCTCCCTCCATCCCTGGTGCTCACCTCGGCTGCCAGGAAAGCATCCACCTCGTTGTGGAAGGTGTCGAAGAGGAGACTCAGAGCCTGCCTAGGGGACAGAGAGCAGAGATCAGCGCCGGCCAGGCAGGCACCCGGTGCGGGGGGCCGGTCCCGCCGTGTCCCCCCTACCTGCTGATGGTCTGCTTGATGGGTCTCTCCTGCAGGTGGATGTAGTGGTTGAGGGTGGAGGGGCTCTGGTCATCGTTCACCTGGAGATGGAGAGATGCTGTGCCGTAGCTCGGGCGCGCACGGGTGCTCCCGCAGCAGGGAGGTGGCACGGGCCTCCCCGCGCTGCCCCCCGCTCCCGGGCACCCACCGTCCGGGCCAGGTCGCTGCGCACCCCCTTCCTCTTCATCAGCTGCAGGCGGATGTCGATGTCAAACTTCCTGCAGTGCTGGATGTACTCGTGGCTGCCCAGCGCGTGCTTGCTGCGGGGACAGAGACGGCACGCTCAGCCCGCGGCCCCTCGCCATCCCATGCAACGCCCCCAAATTCAACCCGGGATGCCCCACCCCACGGCCACCTCGCCTGCAAAACGGACCTTCGTGGCACCGCGGCGCTCGCGCTAGGAAACCCAAAGAATAAGCTATTGTTTTCCCTCCTTCCCCTACACCCTCCAAAAAGCCGTGCCCGGCCCAGCCGGCGTGACGGAGCCAGGAGCGGGCGCGGAGGAGCCCGTCGTGCCTGGACCTGCCCACCGATGCGTGGGAGGTGGATCGTGGGCCCGAGGAGCTGGAGGATGCTCCGGCTGACAGCAGGACCGGGGCGAGCCCGGAGCGGGAGGTGACAGCCTGGTCCCACCGTGCCCACGGGCACAGGCAGCCCCCCGGAGCGGGACCCGCAGAGCTCGCTGTCCAGACCCGCTTTCTTTGCCGGCTGCGGTGGGGAATGAGCCGATTCAGCCCCGGCCGGCGCGGCAGAGCTGCGGGCACGGTGCCGAGGGGTGCGGGAGGGAGCAGGATGGAGCTGCAATGGCAGGATGTGGCCGGGGGACTGGGAGAGGCACCCCCAGGGGCTCGGGGGCTGCAGGGGACAGGGACGCTGAGTCCGATGGGCACGTGGCCACCGGTGCCGCGTCCTGCCCCGTGGCCAGGAGGATGGGGAGGAGGCACGCGGGGAAGGCGCTGCAGGAAGCCCTGCCCGCAGCCAGCTGCACAGGCAGCAACGCGCCCACGGGGCCAGCATCCTGCGCACCCCTGCCCGGTCCTGCCTCCCCCCGCGCCTTGCAAAAGCAAACAGGCAGCAAGTGACAGGAGCTCAGGCTGGTTTGCAGAGCTCAAGGGCCCGACCGGCCCCGCAGGGAGGGTTTTGGCACTTCCAGCATCTCCTCTGCCACGGGAAGATGTGGAAAGAAAGGATATGTGACAAAAGGGCTTTATGTCCCAGGGCTTTCTCAAAGGTCCTTTGAGGGCCCCGGGAGATACGGCAGTGCCTGCATCGGCTCCCAGGGAACTGCTCGCCGGGGACGGGCTGTCCTGCTCCGTGCCCAGGATGCCGTTCCCTGCCAAAAAAGCAGGAGGTTCATCCCTTTGGGAAATGCCCTCCAAGCTGGCTGGATCCATCCTACAGCTGGGTGCTCCCCCGCAGTCCCGAGCCACCCACAGCAGAGGGTTGCTGTATAGGTCAGATGTATGGGAATGCTGCTGTACCCGTGGCTAGTTAACGGCTTGCACCCCTGCTGCGTGCAAGCACATGCACACACGTGCACACACGTGCACACACGTGCACTGGGCTGCTCGGCACCAGGAGGGCTCAGCACCGATGGGAATAACCCCTTCAGGCGGCCGTGCCGGGCAGCCAGGAGCAGAGGCTGGGCTCTGCTCGCCCTCCGCACGGGTGCCGCGCAGGCTCTCCCGGGCTGAGCGATTCCCAGCCGCCCCTTTAGGGCCTAAACCGGCAGCTCCTGGAGGCCATGGCAAAGCTCCCGCAGATTTCCCGCGGCAGGGCCAGGCCCAGGGCAGCTCTCCAGCAGCGGGAGCTGGCTCGCTGCACGGAGCCGCCGGGAAGGACGGCGTGTGCCTGTGCACGCGTGGCTGCTGCATCTTCCTCTGCAGAGAGCTCTCCCGAGCCGTCAGACCCCAAAACCCCTATGGAAATGCAGCCTTCCTCCGGGAAAGGCAGCAAGGCAGGGAGGGCAGGAGGGATCTGGGCAGGTCTCAGCCCCTATCACCCATCCCCAGCTCCGCAGCCAAGGGAGCCCATCGCAGCCCTGATGCTCCCGTGCCCCCCAACACGCCCCTTTTCCACCTCCTCCTGCAGTTTAAACAGCAGGCTGGGAGAAGCCGGGCTCTGCCGCTCCGCTCAGTGACACGGCTGTTATTAATACTCCTCCAAAGAGCTTTTTTGGCAGCTCCCTGGTTTTCAGGCCTTTCTCCAGGCGCGTGGGGATCAGTGTGATGGATACCCTGCCACCGGGAAAGATGCTCCCAACATGCTGCTTTTGGCAAGAGCGTTGCTGTGGCTCGGGAGGCAGGAAACGGAGCGGAGAGGCTCCCGCTGTGCACGCCGGGATCAGCCCTGACCATCCATCACACCCGGCCGAGGCCACGCACGGGGCGAGCACGGCCGAACGCCCGAGCCTCGGGACGCCTGGGTTGTGTCGTCCCCCCCGCCACGACACTCACTTCTGCAGGAACTCCTCCAAACCGCAGATCTTGAGCACGAAGTCCTCGACGTCGACGGTGTGCAGCTCGTCGTGCGTGTAGCACAGCGCCTGGTAGATGAGCAGGTCCACGGTGGAGGAGCCTGTGGGGAGAGGGAGCAGCGTCGTGAGCCCCGGGGATGGTGGGATCCCCCCCCGAGCCTATACGCGGGGGTTGCTGGGGTCCCCCTCGATTGCTGCAAGGGGGGACAGGCAAGCGGCTGCGCGGCGTGGGGCACGTACAGTCGCAGGTGAAGGTGAGGGGCTCCCGCAGGCTGTCACACACCACCGTGACCTTCAGGCTGACGCCGTGGCCCAGCTGCTCGGGGCTGAGGTTGACGGCGCTCCACACCAAGCCGGTGAGGGAATAGTCCTTGGTGCTGTAGCCAGACCGCAGCCTGCGGAGGCAGGGACAGGTCAGAGATGCTGCCCTGCTTTGGGTTTTGCCCTCCCTCCCCCAAAAACCACCTGGTTTAGGGCATTTTGCAGTGGGATGCTGCAGCCCTGGAGCACACCGAGAGCCCCGGGAAGGGCTCGGGCACGGCCGGGTACTCACACATCCAGCATGTGGCAGAAAGCAGCCACCTCCTCATCCCGCTCCTCGGAGACTTCGAAGAGCTCGTAGCCGTTGGCGAAGGAGTGCGGCCGGGGGGCAACCTACGGGGCAGAGCACGAGCCCATCAGCCGGCTGCAGCGTCCTTGGGGGCTCCAGCCTGCCGCCCGCCCGGGACAGGGTTTGCCGGATCCCCCCGCTAGAGCACTGGGCACCGAGAGCCTTTGCTCGCCCCAGTGTTGCTGCGGCCGGGGGAAAGGCAGCTCTGCAGCAGCGCGGCAGGGACGTGGCCCAGCACAGGAGGGGTTTGGGCCGGGTGGGCACCAGCCGCAGGATGCATCACCCATGTCTGCAGCAGCACCTTCCCCACGGCTGGGAGAAGGGAGACCCGAGGTCTCGCTGCCCCCAGCCCCTTGCCCACAAAACTGGCCATTTCCCTGCTGTTTCCAAAAGCCCCAGCGGGGAGATTCCCCAGTGGAGACGAAAGATGGGCAGAGACAGACCCGAGGATGCCACGGGACGGGCAGGGACTGTCCCCAGGCCACCAGGGTGCTGCAGCAGAGCCCTGCCCGTGCCCGTCCCCGCATGCCGCTCTCCTGCTGCGGTGCCGGGGCAGGCGGCACCGCCGTGCCAGGCTCCCCCCGCGCGTGGGGGTCCCCGGGCCTCCATCGCTCTTTCGTGGCGAACAATGGCCCCACTGTCAGAGCAATTAACCCAGCCGACAGCTAAAGGGAGGCAGAGAAAGGCAGAGAACACAGCAGCCGCTAAAGACAATTTTAATGCTCTTTTATAATTAGTTTCTGGCACCGAGAAAGCCGACAGTGACTTACGTAGCCCCAGCCGGCGGTCCCCAGCTGCATCCCTCGCTCCCTGGGGAGGGGGGATCCTGTGAGGAAGGCGACTTCTCCCGTTATTTATCTCCTCCTCTTGCTGGAGGCGGGATGAGCTGCACCAGAGCCAGGGCTCTGCCCCTGCAACGGGCACCCCGGAGGGGACAAGGGGCCTGGCAGCCCCGGGAGAGAGACAGCGGCAGCGCCAGCAGCCTCCGATGCCTCCGTGTGCGGAGGGGGGATATCCCGCTCGCCACTTGACGGAGGGAGGAAGGGAGCTGGGATCGGAAAGGACGTTGCGAGCCGAACAGGAAAGGGATCGCCTGGCTCTCGGGAGGAGACTCCCAACTCTTTCCAGAGGATCTTGTGACATTTCACGAGCTGGTGGGACACGAGCCCGCTGCAAACCACCTGCAGCACGGCCACCGGAGACAGCGGCGCTTGCATCCCCGGCACAGCCGCTCCAGGGCACTCGTGTGCTGCGCCAGCCACGGGGTCTGGGCAGCGCCCGTGCCCTCCTGCGGGCACCGGGCTGCGGCTGCGGGGTCTGGGCAGTGTCTGGGGTCCAGCAGCGTCTGGGCACGAGGGTGCGGAGAGGAGGCAGCGCTCGATGGCTGCGCACAGAACATCTCGCCTGCTCCACAGCAACGGGATGATGACGGGGTGGGACTTGCCCTTCTGCCGCCCCAAGGGCTTGGCTTCCCGGCCCGGGTTCACCCACCCCAGAGGGCTACAGCCACGGCTGCACGATCCCACACCCCTCGGGGAGCGGCGCAATCTCAAAAGGTCTTATTAATCCCCAGAGACAGCGTCTCAGCGTGCGGATGCCTCCAACCATGATGCACAAACAAGACTCTGAGGAGCCCCAGTGATGGGATAAATAAAACCAACTCGGAGCAAAGGAAACACAGCAAAGCCACAGGTGCCCACGGCCCCGTTCGCATCCCGGCACTGGGTTTCCAGCTCTCCCCAGCACCTTGGCTCCATCCCAGCCCCACTTGCAAGGCAAGGAGAGAAAAGCCTCTTACCGGGTCGATGGAGATCCTGCGGTTCTTGTTCGGTGCCAGATTCTTCTGGTTGCCGAAGCGGGAGACGTACGTCCGTGGGGGGACCTGGGGGGGCATGGTCTTGCTCCGTGCCACTGGCTTGCCACTCGATTCCTTCTCGAAGATGCTCCTGCCCTCCTTCCAGCCGCGGGCAGCTTCCCGCAGCACCTCCGACTCGTAGGTGGACTTCAGGTTGAGGCAGGTGATGGCGTCGTTGATGCCGCTGTAGTCAGGGATGCCGTAGGGGTCCTCCTCGGAGATGCGGCGGCCAAGCAGCTTGCCGTGAGCCCGCTCGTGGGCCACCGAGAACATGTTGATGTCCCTGGGCTGGGGTCCTTTGGAGGATGGGGGGGACCCCTTCCCCGAGCGCTGGCTCCCCTCAGGGGAGCTCCAGAGGGGGTGCCGGGGGGGCAGCGGGGGTGGCGAGAGCTTTTTGGGGGAGCTGCCCCCGCCGTCATGGGGTGATGTGCCGTTGAGTGGCTCCCCGAGGAAGTCGCCCCCGGACCCATCGAAGATGTACAGGTAGTCCCCAGCCAGGGGTCCCTTCAGCCAGGGTTGGGGGTCCGGCCGGGGGGGGGCTGGGGCCAGGGGGGGGTCCGGGCACGGGGGGACCCTCGGGCGCCACCGGGACATTGTAGCTGAGCGTGGGGTCGGAGCCGGAGAGGCCACGTGCTGCCTTGATGCCGGCGCAGCCGTTCCTCTCGGCGGGGTCGTCCCAGGAGATGAGGGGCTGGTCTCCCCGCTGCTTGGCCCGGCTCTCCTCCTTGTCCTGCCGCAGGCGGGACAGCGCGTCGTACTCCATCTGCAGCGCCTCCGCCAGTGCCAGCTCCTTCCGGCTGATGCCCACCGACTCCAGGGACTGCCAGTGCTCCCCATTGCCGCGCGTGGCGGACATCTCTCCGGGGACCAGGACCTCTTCCTCCCGGGCGCAGGGGTCAGGAGAAAGGCATGCTGCACCGCCGGCCACCTGGGCGGAGGGGAAAGGCACGGGTTAACCTCAAGGGCTGGCCTTAACGATAACTATAACGAAGGCTGGCTAACGAGAGTCCGGCTGGCAGTGCCAGTGGTACAGCCCTTCCTCTCTGCGATGGAAAAAAGGAAATGTTTAGGGGCTCAGCAACGCGACGGGTTAAATAAAGATTTTGCTGCTGCCCGCCCCCCCCGGGGCCCCGTGGCCGCCAGGCAGGCAGCGCAGGCAGGGCGGGCAGGGCTGGTTGGCCCCGCAGCAGCTGCTGGGGCTATTGCTGGAGCCCGATGTATTTCCCCAAGGACAAAATAAGACACGGAGCAGGGAGGGCAGTGGGGCCAGCGCCTGCAGCTGGGGCTGACTCAACCTGCAACCTCGCTGCCGCAGGGAGCCTGCCCCGGCACGGGCTTCGCGGCAGTGCCGATGCTCCCGCAGCGTGCCTAGGACACGGCTCTGAGCTGCCTTGCTCATCTCGGGACCATCGCAGCTTTGAGAAAAAGACCGCCTCCGCTGGAAAAACTAGGGCTTTTTGAAGCAGAAAGGAAAATATGAGAGAGAAGGGCAAGGAAGGGACAAGTCGGGGTGCTGCCCCCCTCACCCCCACCGTGCCCGCGGGGGAAGAGGATACTCAGTTTGCAGCAGCCGGGGCAGCGAGGCACCAACCTCCCGTGGCTGGTCCCGAGGCTTTTACCCAGCAGCACGCTGCTCTCGCCCCGTCTGAGGGCCGCAGCGTCCCGTCCCAAACCCCGTTTCAGCAGAGGGAAGCGTGCATGGCCCAGGACAGCCGGGAGCACCCGCTGCTCACCCGCTCCCATTGCTACTCCCCAGCACCGCACAGCCCGGGCTGCTTCAGCAAGCAAAAAACGGGGCACGGCGATGGGGACCCGGGCATCGCGCTCTGCTCTAACAACCACCGGCAGCCCCAGCCCCCTCGAACGGACCCGCGGGTCCCGCCGAGCCTCTCGGCAGCGCCCGGCGCTGCACAGCCTCCAAACCCAGCTTTTTGCAGCATTCAGCTGCATGAGCAGAGAGGCGAAACAGCCGGACTGGAAACGGCTCCCTGGCCCCCGACCAAAACCCGCGGAGGGCGGTGACCGCAGGAGGGGCTCTGCTCTGCCCGGCCAGCACCACGCTCCCCGGGGAAGGATGTTTCACCTCCTCTTCCCTTCCTAGCAAAATAAATAATGAAGTGGATGTTAAACAGAAGAGTGGAGCGAGCCCAAAGCCCCTGGAGACGGCCGGCACTTGAAACCTCTAGAGCTGAGAGGCAGCTGAGTGTTTTCGGGCTCTGGCCAGGGCCGGACACGGGACCTCTGCTGTCGCCCCGGGCTCTCCTCTGCCCCGCACCGCTCGCTCTGCACCACGCAGGGCTCTGGTTGATGCTCTGGTTTAGGGCGAAAGCGTGCAACTGCCCCTTCCCAGTGGCTGCAAGCGTTTCTGCTGGAAGAGCACTGCTGGGGCTGCGGGCATCGCTGAACCCGAGGGTATTCCCTCAGTGCCCGTGGCGGGGGAGCCTGCGCTTTGGGGCAGGAAAGCCTTTAACCACGAAGTGCAGGAGCAGGGAGAGAACTGGCAGACCCCACCACTGCCTGCTCTGACCCCCGGTGATGGAGGAGCCCATCCGGCACGACATGTGCCCCCCACATCCCCCATGGCACGGGGCAACCACCTCCAGGCTGGGCTATGCCGGTGACTACCGTCCTCCGGCACACAGCACCCAATGGAGCATCACCATGGTCACCAGGCTGGTCCCTGCCGTCCCCTCCCAGCCCGGTTGCTGATTATCACCCCCTCCCCGCCCGCTAACGGGCCCTCCTGTCCCCGGGGCCGTGCAGGACCAGATGGCTGCTCCTTAGCCCGGCCCAGGCTTCGTCTGCTGCAAACACATTTCCTGGGAGCGAGGAAACCCCCTCACCCGCACGGGTCCCCTCTCAGCCCCCCAACACCAGGCTGGCCGGGCACCTCACTCAGCCAGCTGCTTTGTGCTTTCTAACTGGAAAAAAGGCTTCAGGGGGGGCCAGGCTGTAAAGGTTCCCTTCCCTGGCATTTTGGACCCTGCCGGCAGCCATGGGCTTTTCCCAGGAAAAATAGAAATCCCAAAAGCTGGCAGTGCTGGGCTTCTGGAAGCTGAACAAAGAAAATCTGCTTTTAACCCAAAAGCAATAAAATCAAACCGATTTTTGTGGCTGACAAAGCCACAAACCCATTCTCGTCTCCAAGAGAAGCATCTGCATCTTGCTGACGTTTTGAGCAGAGAAAGGCTCCCGCTCGGTCGAGCCGAAGCTCCCGCGTGTGCCAGCGGGATGCAGCCGGACCCGCACCGCGGCAGCCACAGCAAACCTGGTCCTGCCTCCGTCATAAGCTGGGCAGGCACCTTGGAGCGGCCGGGACATGGGGATGGGGAGGCAGGCTCAGCCTGCGCCGGGCACGGCAACCCTGCGGTGCCAACGCCAGCCGGAGAAAAGCCACACAGGAGGGGGCTGGATGCAACCCGGGGGACGTCACCTCGGCTGGGGACACCACGAGCATCCCCGAGCCGGCGGCTCGGCCCCTTCCCTCCTGAGCCGGCACGGCAGCTGGACCGAAGCGATGCAAACCCACGTGGAAGAGCCCCAAACTCTCCCGGTCGCCCTCCAAGTCCTTGGCCAGGGGCAGGACTGATGCTCCTGGGGGTTCGGTGCGCAGCCGCCTGCGTTTCCACCGAACGCATCTCTCCCCACAGCAGCCTGTTACAAAAACTACCCAGGACTGCGAGACGTGGGTTAGGTCCCAGCACGGGAGCTCCCGAGGCGGGAGCTAAATTCCAGAGGAGCAGAGACAAGCAGATTTTTTTCCTCTTTAAAGTACTACTACTAATAACACAGGGATAATTTTCTGACTTTAAATTTCCTGGCATTTGCCTCGGTCACGTCAGCCTCAGGAGACCCATCCAGCTTGGGATCCCACCTTTCAGAGAAATGCTGCGCTGTGCTGAGTTGCTGCTGCTGCAGCACGTGGCTCGGCTGGAGGCACGCTGGAGGGAAAACCACTTGCCCACTGGAAATCCTTTGCCCTGAGCCCCGAATTACGGTTTAACACAATTTTCCTCCCAGTTTGCACCAGCACAGCCCTGTAAAGGAGACTGCAGCCTTGCAGGGAGCCACGCACAGGTGCCACATCCCTCGTGCAACCCACCGGCGACCGCTGCTCTGCTCTGCTCTGCGTGGCCACACCAGCAGAGCGGAGGGACGTGTCCCCACCAAAGCGCTGCCCAGGTACAGGAAGCCAACGTCCTCTCGGGGACAGCCCTGAGACCACCAGTGCTGAGACCAACAGGCAGCAAAACCAGCTCCAGATCCTCTTTCGGGAACCTCTTGCATTGTTAAATATGATTTGAGAGCATCTGCTGGTTGCAGCATGGCCCCTTGTCTGGCTCCCAGCGCTGGCACCCTGCCCGCCAGCCTGGCCAACACCCCCCGGGCTCCGCACGCCCTGGGGCACCCTCCCGGGACGGGAGGCTGGGGGTGAGGCTTTCACGCCTGCACGCTGGCACATCCCACAGAGTTTATTTCTCAAATACCAGAACAGTGAAATCCACCCAGGAGCAGCCCAGCCCAATGCAGCGGTCAGGTCACCCCCCCCCCCGAGGGTTCTGGGCTCCATTAGCCCCCTCAAAATCCTTCCGCACCAGCCGGTCCTGCTCCGCGGTGGCTCTCGGGGACAGTCTTTCTGCAGGGCTTTGGGGTGGAAGATGCACGGGCTCCCCGTAGGGCTCTCCCTGTCCCCACACCCAGCATCAGTGGGACAGGGAGGGACAATCCCAGCCCTGGTGCAAAGAGCTGAGCATCAGGTCGGGGCAGGCTGGGGGGGCTGGGGGGGCTCAGCACCACCTACAGCCACCCTGCGCCCACCCCTGCTCCCGGCAGCTGAGCAGCACCTGCATGGCGTGGGGAGGGACAAGGGAAGCTGAGCAGAAAATCATCCTACGGGATCCCACGGCGGAGCAAATGCCGCAGCCAGCTCTGCCTCGCCGTGCCCGGGGACGGGAGCCCGGGACAGAGCCGCCGCGGCCGGCGGGGGCTCGCGGTGCACCCCCAGCTCTCCCCATCCCTTCCTCCCTCCCTTCCCCCTCGCAAGCAGCTGCGTTGGGAGCAGATAGAAACGTCCGAAGCATCTGGGAAGACATCAAACATCTGAGGGCGAGGAAGCAAAGCAAGCCCCGGAGGGGCACCTCCCTGGGGTGTGGGAGCCGGGGCTGGAGGTTATGCCTATCAGGGGAGACAATTCACACCCATTTATAATCCGGCGGAGGGAGGAGCGGCCCTGAGAAGGATAAAGCACCAGCCTTCACCTCTGGGGCTGCGGGTCCATCCATCCAGCCAGCCGGTCCTGCTGAACGGGGTGAGCTGCCGTGTTCCCAGCCGTCCGAGCGGCCCCTGCCCGGCCAGGAGGATGGTGGGGGCTTCCCTGCCTTGGGGACACGGGGCCTGCTCCCGGCTGTGTCCCCAGCCACATGCCATCACTCCCGCTGCGAGTCACGGCACATCGTGGGGTGACAAAGCTCCCTGGATGCACTGGACCCCGGGGCCATCCTCCGGCAGCAGGGATGCTCCTCGGTCTGCGAGGCAGAGCCGGCCTCTTGTCCCACACAGCTCGTGGCATGGAGGGGACAGGTTCCCAGGGCCCCCCACCAGCTCCAGCACCCCCAGAGCAGGCAGGACCCAGCTCCCCCCACTCCAGAAGAAACTCTCTGGTCTCAATTCTCCTCTTCCTCTCCAAAACGGGAGGGAAATGGGGCCTTTTGGGACCTCCCAGGCAATGTCATGACCAAGGAAAGCCCTTTGCGTGGGTCTCCAGGTGGTGCTTTGACACAGGTGAAATGCAGGATTTTCATCCCAGTTTGGAATTGGAGCTCCCAAAAGGGAACCTGGTCTCAAAGGTTATTGAAAAACGAAACCGAAACCCAGAGTGTTTCATTCCTGGAGCCACACTCAGCACTGCTGAAACACCATCCGTCAACCCAACACCCAGCAAACCCAACACTCCGGAAGTGCTCGCAGCGAAAACGGCATGATTCCCCCCAAAACCGACCCCAGCACGTCTTCAGGCAACTCTCTTTGTATTCCCCAGTTTGCAGACAAAAAGCCCAACTCCAAAAGCCGAGGGGCTGCGCTCCCGGGAGTTTCCAGAGGGAGTTTGGAGTTGGGTCCCCCCACCAGCTCCCTCATGTCACCAGCGTTTCTCAGCAGGGCGGTAGAAAGAGCCTGGAGCTCATCCCTGTCCTCCAGGATCTGGCCCCGCAGCCGGGATCCCTGTGCCAGGCTCCGGCCCCGCTTCATTGCCCAGGAGCCACCCTCACCATGGGCTGGGCACAAAGGACACAGCTCCTTCCACACACCCCGGAGCCTCCCATCGCCGGGGCAGATCCGCAGCACTCGCTGCTGCAACGTGGAGTCCTACAGGATCTGGCCAGTTCGTTACGTGCAGCAAAACAAAACCAGGCAGCTGCCATCCCGCGCACACCAAGCTGAGCAAATGCCTTGAAAACAGCCCGTGCCACCCGCTTCCAACCTGTTGCCTTACGGAGTTTCTTCCTCTTCAAGCCAATACGTCTCCTATTAATAGCAGAGCAAAGTCCAGCCCGGTCCAAGCTCTCCGGAGGAGGCAGGATGTGAAGCTGGCCAATGCCAAAGGCTCTTCCATCATTTTTCTACGTATTTCCACCCTCGGGAGGAAATCCTGCCCCAGGAAGATGGGTCGGGCTTGGGATGGGAAAGCCCCTGACTCAGGGCAGCCGAAGGAGGGAGCTCTGCAGAGGAACGACCCAGAGCCCTGCGCGGTGGGAGCCGAGTCCCCAACGGGGACAATGGAGGGGACAATGGGGCGTCCCAGCCAGGCGTGGGGCAGGAGGCAGCGTGGGTGGGGGGATGTCAGAGCCCCCCTTTGCAGCGAGGTGTGACAGCCACATGCTCGGCTGCACAGGAGATGCTGCACCTCACACAGCACCTGCGAAGCGATGGGGGCACGGGGAGGAGCGAGGGTGGGGCCTTTCCGCAAAGCCACCCACCGCTGCATCCTCCCCGGCGTTCCCACGCAGCTCCGCGCCCCACGGCGGCTCTGACAATGGGGCCAAGACACCCCGTGCCTCCTCTGCTCCCCGGCCCCGGGGCACACTCACGGTCGGACTTTCCGAATTACTCAACCCGCGCTGCTCCAGCACCCAGCACCCGCCCCCAGGGCCAGGTTTTCTCCGTGCTCGGCGTCCCCGGGGGATGCTGGCGGTCAGGCTCTCCCCGGCGCGGCAGCTCTGGCGCTCGGCTCCTATGCAAATCTCGGCTTCCTCCGCAGCGAGCGCCCGGCGTGGCTGGCTGCACGACGGCACGGGCGTACGTGCACACCGGCCTGCTGGCAGCGATCCTGCCTGCGCGGGGGCTCAGTTAGGCAAGGAGGGGATGGAGCCCTATACACACTGAGGACAGTCGAGCAATGTAAAGCATGACACCTCCTCGGCCTCGGCGCATCCTGCTGCACCAGCACCCGGGGGAAGAGTCCTGCCTGCACGGCACAGCTGGGACGGGCTGGCAAGCAGCGGCGTGCCCTCCCTGCCCGCGCTGCCCTCCGTCCCGCAGCCCCGCGGTCTGGGCGAGCCCCAGGGGATGGATCCTGCTGCTGGGATTGCAGCTGTATCCGTGCCACAGGCTCCGCAGGGCTGTTCCCTGCTGCCACGGGGCTCTCCCGCATCCAGATGCTCCCACAGCTGAGCTGGCAGGGTGAACGGAGGACGTGCAGCAGTTGGGGTGCACCCCCCTGCCCACAGCACCCTGTTGGGGTGCAGGGGGTCCGGCTGGCCCCACGCTGCACGCCAGACCCAGCCCAGTCTGCGATGGGAACCAACTCCTTCGGCTGCTCAGCCCTGCTCTGCCCGCAGGATTTACATGCCGTGGGAGAGAGCCGCAGCCCAAGGACACACCACCGACACAGGCCAGACACACACGGCTCCTCCAGAGCACCCGACACGCAGGGAAACACCTCACTCGGCGCGGGGCCGTGGATGCTGCTGCTGCTGCTACAACCCCCAGTGGTCCCTCCCCACGGCTCGGGACCACGGGACCCCCAGCCTCACCGGCACTCCGGCCTCGCACACACCTCCCCTGCGCCGCAGCCCGGGGTGCCGGCGTGCACCGGCCGCACACACATCCTTAGTGTGCATCCAGGCAACGCTCGCACACGCACACGGAGCATCTACTTACACTGCAGCACGCAAGGAGGGCTGGCGCCCGGCTGCATGGCTGCTGGGCTGGAAAGGCAGCTCCTTTCGGCTCCCGGCAGCGGCGCGGATCCTCTCCCAGACCTCGCTTCACTTGGTATTTAGGAGGGTGCTCCCGAGGCGAGGCGGGGCAGGCGCCTGGCCGGGGCGGTTAGCCCGGGAGAGCGGGGTGCTCCATTTGCCAGGCAGGTTTCCCTCACCCCACAGCTCCCCGCTACCCCGTCCCTCCCACTTTGGGAGGAGAAGATTGATTTTTCTGATCATACTCGTGCTAGTTCACCCCAGGCCCAGATCCTGTGAACAATTACATTCGTGCTTGGCCTTATACACATGAATAGTTGCGGTTAAGTCAATGTATCTCCTTCGCTTAGGGGTAATAGCTCGCATATCTCTGGAGTTTACTGTTAAATACACGCATGAGCATTTCTGCGAGTTCAGGATCCACTGTACCGCAGGAGCAGAGGGAGCATCGCAGCTCGCCGCAGCACGCCCAGCATCCTCAGAAGTGCCCCCGCGCACCGTACCTAGAGCCCACGCCTGCACCGTGGCTTTGGTGGGATGAGCTGACCCTTCCCGGCCGCACACGAGCGCTGGCTTGTCCCTGTCCCTGTCCCCATCCCTGTCCCCATCCCTGTCCCGGCGGGGGGACTCTGACATGATGGGGAAGAGCAGAAACCCCAGCCCTGCCTCGCTACTTTGCTGACGGGCAACTTTGCAATTTGACGGGGACCGGTTCATTGTTCTGCTCGTAAAAATAACCCAACTTCCCGCACCCCCCGCCCGACGGTGCATTTCAAGAGAGCAGCCCCCGCACCGTGCCCTGGGGGTGCAGCGCCCGGGCCCCCCCCCGCCGCCCTGGGGCTTTCGGGGTTTTCAGTCCTGGAAAAACACACGGCTGGGCTGGAGCTTTCGGGCAGCGCAGGGGGAACGACCCGGAGCAGCCCCGTGCGCGACCCGGTGGAGCTCCCCCATCTCCTCCCAGGAGGTGAAATTATTTTTTTATATATAGATATATATATATATAATTTTTTTTTTTTTTTTAAGAGGAAAAACCCGGAACGAGCCGCTCATTGGAGGAGCCGGCCTGCTCCCACCACCCGCCGCCCCGCACCCGCCGCGGCCCCCCGCTCCCCCGGGCGCAGCCCTACCTGCTCCGAGCGGGCTGCGGCGGCGGCGGCGGGGCCGGGCCGGGCTGGGGCCGGGCGGCGGCGGGGCCGCGCCGCGGCGGCGGCGGCGGGAGGAGGGAGGGAGGGAGGGAGCGAGGGAGGGAGCGCGGCGGCGGCGGACAATGGAGGGGCGCAGCGCGGCGCGGGGCCATCTCCCGGCGGCCCGCCGCATTGCACGGCGCGGGGGCCGGGGGCGAGGCGGGGCTGGCCCCCGCCGGGCCCCCGCCGAGCCCCCGGTGCCCGCCGGCTTCCCCCTACGTGTCCCCGGGACGCTCCCAGCTCCCCCCCACGGAGCCCCCCGGGCTGCCCCCCGCATCCTCCCCATCCCGCATCGCCCCTGCCCCGCTGCCGGCGGGACGGTCGGTGGGCGATGAGCCGCTCCTGCTCCTTTGCCCTGGCCGCCGCGCCGGCCCCCTCCGCCTCCCCAAAACGCTGGACCCCCATCCTCGGGGGCAGCCCCATCCTCGGGGGCATCCCTGGGGGCCCCGTCAGCACCCACCTCCCACTGCTTCCCACTGGGCTAGTACCTCCAGGGGCGCGGGTGCTCCTCTGTACCCCTCCGGGGAGCTGCGGGAGGGTGCTGAGACACCCCACAGCACCCCACTGGGGCCGGGGTGCTTGTGCTGGTCCCCGGAGCCCCCCCAGGTCGGTAGGGACACGCTCCCACCCGCAGCAGCCAGCTCGGGGGGAGAGCAGGGGCAGAAGCGGCTGCACAAGCACATTGTGGGCAACAGATGTGCTGGAGCCATCGCAGCGGTAGCCGTAATTTGTTTTTGCAGGCAGCTGGCCCTGCCAGGCTCTCGCAGACGGGGGTAATATTCACCTCCGAAACCCCAGCGCCGCGCTGAGAGCCGCGAGCCGTGCTGGGAGGCCTGCGGGTCACGGCCCAGCCGACCGCCGCGCCTGTGGTTTGGGTTTAGTGGTGACGGGATTACCCCAACTTCCCTGCTTCCTCGAAGATCCCCGGGAGACGGGAGGGTGGAGGTTGCTGCGGGATTCACCACGCCGGGCGGGGGGAAGCCAGGGCGCGAGGGGCCCCCGGTGCGGCTGGGCACCCCCAGGCTCTGTCTCCCGCCAGGCCCCGATGGAAAAACGGTCCCAATCAGCACCGTGTCCGTCTGCAGAACCCCACAGGCTGCACCCGCCCTCCGAGAGGAAACGTCACCCGCGGCGTGGGGATGAGCTGCAAGCGGGGCTGGAGAAATCCCACTAATTAAACACACCCCAGTATCCCCTGTCCCGGGACGGATTATTCCCTGTCCTCCTCCTTTTTGCGCTCTGCCTAACCCCCTTCGAAACACCCCCGGGTTCTCCAGCGCTGCCCTCCCAGCCTCGTCCCACGTGTTGAGCTTTGCTGCGGGGAGGAAGAGGCGCGTGGACCCCCAGGGCCCACGGTGGGGGAACCCTCTGCTCCTCCCCAGGGCCCCCCCCTGCCCACGCTGCACCCGCGGTAAGAATGAGGTGCAGGATCAGCCCACGCGGGTTTATTTGTACCCCCAGATGTGCGGTAACCCCGGCGCTGACCATCCGGCGGGCGAGTGTCCGTGGGGACGGGGCTGCGGCGGGGGGCGGGCAGGAGGGGGCAGGCAGGAGGGGGCAGGCAGCCGTGTAGGCCGCGGGTAGCGCGATGTACAGGCAGAGCAGGCAGCTCTGCAAGAGCCCGGATAGCTCAGTCGGTAGAGCATCAGACTTTTAATCTGAGGGTCCAGGGTTCAAGTCCCTGTTCGGGCGATAAGTTTTTTTTCCTTTCCCATCCCGCTTCTCCTGACTATTTTTTTCCCTTCAAAAGCCTTTTACAGGAACGGCCCTTCCCGCCCGGGGGTCTCGGTTGAGCCCCCTGACAACCCCGGCAGGGAAATAAAAAAAAAACCCACCCTAAAAATCAACACAAAACCAGAGGCTTGGAGGGGAAAAAAGGCATTTCCGCCCGAACAGGGACTTGAACCCTGGACCCTCAGATTAAAAGTCTGATGCTCTACCGACTGAGCTATCCGGGCTCTGTCAAGGGTATCTCCGGGCCGCCTCTATCAGCGCGCGCCTGCACGGCGGGGCGCCTCTCACTGGGCCCGGGGGGGCTTTTACCGGGCCGGGGTGGGGGTACAGCCTGTTCGGGCTGGGTAGGTGGAGGCACGGGAGGGCCTGCACTGGGCTGGAGGAGGGGGTGCAGCTCTCTACCTTGTTAAGCGGTTCCGGCGGGGGGGTTGCACCGGGCCGGGGGGGGGGGGTTACACCGGGCCGGGGAGGGGGGGGTGTCGCGTGGGGCTGCGGGGACGAGCGTTCCGTCTCACATCTCGGTCCTCCACCGCGGGGGGCGGGCGCGCTCCCCGCGCGGGGCTTCCCGTCCTCTCTAGCGGCAGCTTCCGGGACGCTCCATGGCGCGGCCCCGCCGGGCCGGCCCCCCCGCGGAAGCGCCCGCGCAGCCATGTTGCCTGCGAGGGGAAGTGGCGGCCCGGAGCCCCGCTAAGATGGTGGAGAGGAGCCCTCGGGGGGTGTAGGGGTCCCCCCCCTCACCCCACCCCCCCGACCCCGGGCTGCGGGGCGACCTGGGGCCCATGGAGCAGCTATAGGGTGAGCCCGCCGCGGGAGGCCGGGGCTCGGGGGCGCAGCGCTGCGGTGGCGAGCAGGCCCGGCCGGGGCAGCGGGGAGGGCGGCGGGGTGAGAAGCCAAGAGCGGGGTGCGGTGGGGGATGCGGGGGGGGGGCGGCGGAAAGCTGCCTGGGCCCGCGGCGCCGGTGGGAAGGGGCCTGGGGCAGCCGGAGCCTCGCACCGGGCTCCTGCCACCGAGGGGCGGTGCGTGTGCGTTTACAGCCGGGGAGCGGCTCTTGCGCCTTGCCTTGAAAGGATTCCTGCTTGAAAATTACCTTCGTGGGCAGGGAAAAAAAAATAAATGTGTAAACCAAGTTCCCACCTTCCCGCCGGACTGAGGAAATCGTGTTTCGGGAGCGTCGTCCCGCTGCCTAGAGCAGCGCTACGCACCGTGCGCTTAGTTGTGCTGGGAACACAGCAAGGGCTCTGCCTGCGTGAAGCCGTGCTGCTGCCGTTCAGAAACACGCTTCCAAACTTTAAGCATTACTCTAATTATATTTCCCGCTGAACACTTTTAAGGGCATCTTACTGTCGTCTGGCAGCTTATGGTTTGCAGTTAGCTGATGCTTATACCATCTGTTCAGTAATAAAAGGAGATGCAACAAGCGTTTCTGCATTACTGCATCTTTTCCAGAGCACACTTTTTGCTTTCTAAGCTTTTGCATACACGATGGTTATCTGCAGCACTGAAAGCTTCGGCAGCATTTAGAGTAAAAGTTTCAGAGAAGTGTGATACGACCGGACTACAAAGGAGAGCTGACTGGGACTGTTTGTTGCCATGTGTCATCTTTCACACTATGATTTTAATCTTAAACCCCGCTGTGCTTTTCCAGGGCAAAACACTGCCAGAAGCTGTGCAGTTTAACTGTTGGAAGTAGCTGCTCTGCCAAGTGCAGTGTTACCAACAAGGAAGTATTTTCAGGGAGGGATTAATAACTCAATGGTCAGCTGTGTAATGTTTCACCCATTAAACAGATGGACTTTAAAAGGTGATCCTTGTTTCCTAAGGTGATCAGTTCTGATACATCCTGTCTGGGATAGTGCAGAATTTAGGACTGTAATGCTCATTGGGTTAAAAAGCTGAAATAAACCTACAACTATCCAAGACTTAAATTTGACAGAGGTGGAGTTTAATAGATGCAAATTCTGAACTTGTAGAGAAGAGATAACGAGGGAGATTGAAGGGGCCACTGAAATGCGAACACAGTGCTGTTACGAGAGCTTGGACTCGTTTCGGCTCTGGTCTTTGCTCATTCAGTGCTCTCCAGCAGCTCCAGGTTACCACGTTGCCAGCGTAGGTGGCCCTGCTCCAGGCAGGGCAGCATGGACTGTTCCTGCCAGGTAGGTCGGGTGCCAAGCACCACCCTGCGTACAGCCATTGCCAGGAGACCAAAGGGGAAACAAGCTGGAAAAAGGGTTAAAATTCATATCCCGAGTGCCTGCTTCTTCAGAAGCGTACTGTGGACTTTGTGTGGCAAACAGACATGTAACAGGACTTAGAGTGAGTGCCTTTATCTTTAGCAACTCTGTTAGGAGTACAGCAAAAGCCCCTAGATGTTCATCAATATGCAGATTCTTAAGTGAAACATCATACAGCTAGTCCTGCTGAAGATGTGATTAAAATAAGAGCTTTTCTTATTTTTCACTGCTACAAGAAAATAAGTGATGATTAGCTTCAGTTTGACTCATAAATTCTAAAGTACTTGGCTCAACACTGAAGAGAAAGAGCTCTACAGCTAAGCTGCCTGACAGGAGCAGTCAGCATGGTCACTTCAGGGTATTGTATAGCTCTTACCTGGCAAAGGAGAAGCTTGTTTTCATGATCTACCTCTTGCTCCATGGTTGAATGCGTTAAAATAGTGATATTGATTTGACGTTCCCTTAAGGAAGTATCTGCTACTGGGAAAAGCGGCCCCCAGAACAGCCCGATTTCATCTGTAAAAATAAATAGAAACAAGGGTGTGTGTGGTGGGGTGGAACTGCTGCCGGTTCCAGACATCACCAGCAGCAAATACTGTCAGCAGCAGCTGATTTAGGGAGATTTGCAGAGCCATTTGCCGGTGTGTCTTTAATTGAAATGATAAGTTTTGTTTTTCCTCCTACTTAACATGTTTTGCAATAAAGAGAACATTGCATAACATTTGTATTTGTTAATACTAACGTTTGTCAAAGCTTGGCTAATTTTGGTGCATTATTGGCAGACCTTTGGGGAGCAGCACACAATTCATGGCAGATGCGTCGTGTCAGCAACAACACTCATATCAGGTGAAACTCAGAATTAAAATGGGGTTTTTTGTATTAGAAGATCTGGATTTTACTCCAGAGCAGTTGCCAAAAAGGAACTCTCTAAAAAAATCAGTGTTTCAGCTAAATATTACAAATAGTAGCCCTGCCTTTTGTTGCCATAAGAAATGCATGGACTTCTCTGTAGTGAAATTGGGCTTTTCTCTGGACACTTTTCCTAGCAGAGTATGTTTTTCCTGATTGAATGCCAAGTCAATAGCAAAGCAACAAATGAGAGCATTTAACAGAGCACAGGACAGCAAAAATTGAAATCAGGCAGTCTATGAAGTGTGAAATCTGCTAAATCATGTAATTCACAGCCCAGTTTTCTCTCCTGCTGCCACTTCCCAGCCAGAAGCCCCCAGATAACCAGCCACCGCTTGCACGGTCTCACAGAGTGAAGCAGTGACAAGACAGGAAGGTTGTTGGGAGGTGGCAGCAGGAGGGCAACCTCGATGTTTCCTTGGCCGGCACGGTGCAGCTCTCAAAGGGCATACGTGAACTTGTTGGGAACGCAGTGATGCGATCGGGTGAAACGTATGGCCCAGAGACAGGTAGAAGCACTGTCACAGCATTGATGGAGCTAAGGATGTAGGTGGCATGGTTTGCAGGCAGGAGTCACCGTGTTTCCGTCGCAAGCCAGCGGAGGTAGGTGGGCAGAAGGACTCGCAGGCATGAAAACTCCCAGGGGCTCACACTGATGGGGACAAACCTAATTAGCACTGATTCAGTTGTCAGCTAAGTGCTTGTTTAAAGCCTCCCCTCTAGGGCTGCCCTCTACATGATGCTCTACGCCAGCCTGGAAGTTTGTTTTCGGTAGAAATTTTGCTTTATTTGAAAGCGCGAAAAAGGATGATGCTGAGGACAAGACAAATGTCAGACCTTAACCCACAGTTGCAGTGAGCCGTTACAGAGTACAGATACACCGAATAATAATGCCTGGTTCACGCTTCCTGTTGTGTTTTCCCTTTGCACAGAAGTTAAAAACTATATTATTTCCTTAAAAGAAGGAGACTTTAAAATAAAAGCTGAACTTGAGTTAGAAGTTTAGCTTCAACTTTTCAGACACTGCTGTCAAGAAAAGTCCATGCACCCTGTGCTTGCACTCTCTCCTGGGTCTATCAAGGTCTTGTCTCAAGCCTTTCCTTCTGCAAGCATCAAAAGCTGTGGTCTAGTGGGGTTTTGATCTCTTAAGGAACTTTGACTCAGAAAACCAGGCAGACTACTCGTTCCTGTGGTGTCCATGACCATATAAAGTGTTCAAATGGAAAAAAATGTTACTCCGTGACTACTTTGTGATTCATGGTTTCCTCCAAATCATGACTCTGGTCCAGTGTCATTTTCTTACATATGCAGCTCCAAAGCTATAGAGGGGAACAGCAGTAAGTTCACTGGTGCTTCGTTCAGTTGGCTGAAAATTAGTTTAGACACTTCCAGGGTCGTGGGGTAAAATATTCAGCATAAACTAGGTGGGAAAATAGAGTTGCAGGGGAAAGTTAAACAGGGCTCACTGAGGAAGAAGCTTCTCAGTTCTCTAGGAGTTTCCACCATTTCTGTTTCTGGCCAGCCTGTGTACAGAGGGTGGTAACATAAGTGAGATTTTCTGTCTTGGCAGGACGATGACTGGTGGCTGCCTCCATAAATCTTGTGGGTATCCGCAGCCTAGACATGTTGTAGAGCTTGCGTGCTTGGGAAGATAGCATTCAGTAATCTCAAGATTAATTTCTAATTAAAGGAAGTTATTACTAAGAATCAAACTTACTAAAAACACAGTTTGTCTGTAAAGAGTAGAGGCGAGGCACTAACTTGCCCGCCTTTCTCTAATAAAACCAGTATTGAAAGAGTTAAAGTGGTCTTCAGTTGACTCTGAACCCAGGGGTAGCAGAGTCCCTTTCCAGGAATGCAGGGTGGAGAGGAAATCCACAGCTTTCTGCCGCTTTGTCTGCTTTCACACCGACTCCAGCTCTTATCAGGAGCTGATGTATTTGGCGACTCCCTCTCCTGACTAGATGAGTCGGAGGCAGGAGCGGTTTTTGAAAGAGCGACTCAGAGCCCAGAGCATCAGCAGGACCAGGAGCCCAGCCAGGCTTGACAGAGCTCCAGGGAGGCTTCGCTGAGCACCCTCCAGGGCTCTGCGGTTGTTCTCCTGCACAAGGACCTGCCGACTCTTCTTGGCAGGAGCCAAGGGACTGCTGGGAAACTGAGGCAGCATCTGGCCCGTCCTAGTGATACTCCTTGTCGCAGAGAAGTTCAAGGTTGGTAAGTTAGTCTGCAGCTAGTACAAAGTACAGCTCAGCTTGTAAAGCGTAAAGGATCCTGTGGGCAGTTGATGTTGTAATGTGCTTGGCATTATCAAGTAGAAACCTTAGTTTAAAATTTAAGCCACTGATAATGTAGGAGTTTTAGCTGTTGTAAGTCACTTATTTTGAGTTACTACCTAGATTTCTCACTATCAATGTTATTTACCAAACTTGAATATGATGTTTTAATCAAGCTTTCCTAAATATTTAGATATGTTTGATCTTTGGGACTGATTTTATTCCTGATATTGCCTTACTTCAGAGAATTGTAATGCTGTAAGAACTATCAGAAGCCTCATAGATGGGGCAGGGGAGGGATGGGGTAGAGTGGTTACCAGTGGTCAGTAACTCAAATTGGTGCTAAAGCTCAGAGTTTTGTCATTACTGAGGTTTCTGCACTGCCTGGTAGATAGGTGTTCAGCCTGTTTTGTCTACATCTAAAATGTTTGGTTACATTCCTCAGGCACAAGTCTGGTTATTTTGCTAGTACTCACTTTGTAATGTAGCTAATCATACTGGCTCACATTCTTTACAACTGATGTAGTAATAACAAATTCATTTACTATATCTGGAAAATTCTCTGACAGACAATTCAGATACTGCTTTGAAAGTTTTTGGCTTCACAGTTTCAGATCTAATTTAAACTACTGCATGGGTTGGAAGTTGACACTTCTTCCAGATTCCATACAGTACAGACCTCCCCAAAGTTGCATCTGTGTAGGCAAATTCAGGAGCCAGTCTTTACTTTTTAATTCATCTCATGCTCTAGCCTTAAGTTTGCCAAAATGGCAGTTGCAGGGCTTGTTTCGGTACTGCCCGCAGAAGCGCAACCAGATTCACATTAAAACGGATTTTATTGTAACTAGGTCCAGGGACACGCAGCAATTTTACAGGTATATATATTGGTTTGAGCTTTAGTGCTGCAACTAAGAAGTCAAGACTTCAGGTCCTTCTCCAGCAGGCTGAAGTTGCTTTTTTTTCCAGTGGCTACTTAATTTATACCATCCTTTCTCTTTAAATATAAAGAGGTTTTCAAGCCTGTTGTGGGGGGTAGATTAAACTGGATTGTGCTCTGAACATGAGTCATTACAGATCCTTCTGCATATGAAGCTGTGCTCTTTGGGTGGATACTGAAACTGATAGGGCTTGACAAATTCAAATAGCTGCAGGACTTCCCCTTTTGTTCCTTTCCAGGAAAGGCTCATTTCACCTGCTCACCCAGTAATGCTGTTAAAACTGTTAATTTATAGCCTGCATCTGGTCATTTGGGATGAAGGCTGCAGCAACTTTAGCAGGTTTTCAGCTCTTGGAAAAGGTGGGGAATGTGTTAATCATTGCTATCAGCCCTGACTGCTCCTCCTTTTGGGGACTCAGGGGGTTGGTGTCTTATGAAGATTTCCATTGTGGTTGATTGTGACTCAGCTTCTCTCCCCCCCTCCCCGGGTCTGACTCAAGGATTTCACCATGTGAGGAGTTTGCCAACGGCAGTTCCCTTGAGCTGACACATCCCCGAGCTCCTCACCACGCTGTGCCGCTCCTAGAGCTGGGCAGCCAGAGCACCCTCCGTGCCACGGCAGGGCTGTCCCTGTTGTTCTCACACGGCGGTTTGTCAGGCGCTGGGCAGCTGGTGCAGCTTGGGGAGGACAAAGCAGATCCGTTTGAACGGAGCAGGTGAGGGGCACAGTAACATGAGCGTTATACAGCAGTCGTTTAAGGTATGCATGCAGGGCTAATTTTAAACACTGGTTTCCTGAAGCTTTTAAGAAGTGGAAGTGGTTAAACTCAAGACCAGGTTTCTCAGCTTAATTGGTACATGACCCTTCTCATTTGCAGGTTTGTGCTATAAACAGCTGACCACTGCCATAATGACATCTTCAAGCTCTGCCCAGCATCCAGCAGCTGAGAATGCCTGCAGAATCACACTCGGACAAGTTAACCAGGTAATTATCTCTCCCACTTATCTTCACTGCTTTCTCCTCACTAAAGCAGCAATTTCTTCCATCGAATCAAAGCTCTCCAAGTACATTTAAGTAAAAAGAATTTAACCTGATGGAGTAGGGCTTTTATCCTGAGGAGCTGTGTTAGCTTTCCCTACCCGAGCACTGATTTATGAACATTTTAAAGGGCAGGAAGGGAAAAAACAGTTAAAACTGGCCATACAAGAAATTATATAATGCATATTTTTGCGCTGGACCTATACTTGAAGAATTCCACATACAGCATTTCTCCTAGCGCTGGACTCCGACAGTTGTACTGGAGCTTTGTAACCTTGTATGCTGAACTTTGTCTAGTCAGTAATGCATCCCCATGGCTTTCTTGGGGTCAACTCAGGTAAGTATTGAACACGTAGTACTCCCGTTATCGACTATTCCTAGTGTGCCCCTGGAACCAAAGGGAGTCATAGCTGCAAGCCAAGGCCAACACGGCAGGCGTGTGGTTTGAGTATGGCTCAATACCATGTTGACAGCTGATCAGAGAAGAGAAATTTGCAAACAATAGCAGTAGAAATCTGGTCTAAAAATCAGAAAGGTTTCTCCAAGACAGGCATCCAACCTTGCAGAGCCAATTAATTGTAAAAAGCATCTCCACAATATGAAGGGATGTGGCAGGAGTAGAAATAAGCTGATGGGAAGTTGAGAGCCTCCCATTTGAGGCTTAATTTAGAAGCTTTGAAACGTAGCCAAGTCCTGTGCAGAATTGATGTGTATGCTTATTTTTTTCATGCAGAGTGAATTGAATAAATAAGTAAATAGGCTCTGATATTAGTAGCAAAATATTGATTGTCAACACTCTGTCCTAGGCAGTGTGGAGTAAACACTTCCATTTTGGTGTGCTGTAGCAGCTAAGGGCCCATTTTAAAATGATCAAGCTAACTAGGTTGCTGCTTTCATCAGAAAGAGATGCATAAGAAGTTACTTCAAAATCCATTTGAGAGTGGTCATTAGAGAAATGAATGAATGCAAACACATAATTTCATCTTATTAAAAATCATGTGCTGATACAAGCACTTATTCGAGTTGTGCTGAGCTTTTTCCTAGTGGAAAAGCTGTTCTTGAGAAAGGGACTTGGGGCTGGACACAAGCTGTTCTATTTGAGCTTGAAAATGCACTTAACAAGCATAATGAGAAAACAAGTAGACCAGACACATTCACAGAGGAGGTGGATTTTTTACAGTATTGGAAAACAGTGGAACAAATACCTTGCCCAGATACTGTCCAATAGCTGAGTGACATTTACATCCCTGACAAGCAACCAAAACCTGCTCTCCTTACCTTGTGCAGGAAGACAGCGCTGCAGCTCAGGCTAGCTCTTGAGGAGATGTTGCAGGGCTGCAAGCAGGCTCTACTCCTTGGGGAGGGAAGGGGAAGACTGCAATTGCATTTATATAGGCAGAAAGGGGTGGGTATGAGACACAGGTGAACCCACCTGATGTTGACAGGTGGAGGCCTTTACTAGCTAGCACAGATTACATGCCTTGAGAGGGTAAGCGTCAAAGTGCAGAGGAAACGGCAGTGAACATCATGTGCGGAGGACTGGACTTTCTGTCCTGTGACAGATTGAAATATCTTGCTGTATTAGCATCTGATAGACAAGGAGAACAGAGGAGGAGATTCAGGGTGGGAAACGTGCATTAGTACACGATATTGTACACAATTGTGTAGCATTCAGGGAACAGTGAGGGCTTTCTGTCATTTTTAGGGAACACAAGGCATCAGATCATGTGGAGGCACTCTCCTAGGAATTGTTAAAATTCTTGTGGAATAGATGAAGTAGCAACATAGGGGGGAAGTAGCTATTTAAAACTTGCTGTTGTTTTATATAGCATCATCTGTCTCATCTGCTACTCAAAGCTGCTTGGGTGTGTGGGTGAAACCTAGAGGGGTTGTGGAGCAGTTGCATCGTTCCCAGGGTGCTTTATATTTGATATAATAAAGATTTTAGTTGATGCCTGAGATCCACAGAAAATACAGGTTCTGAGCCTTGCTGTTAATTAACCACACCTTGCGTTTAATGCAGTCTTATTATTATGTGCCTGTTCATGGATCCTAATGAATATATACTCCCTAAGGTCTGTACAGAGCAGACCCTATTTGTTCGCCGCACTAATTGAGAAAATTCAGGCATGCTGCTCTTGAAGTGGCAATCTGAATGCACCGTCATTGCTCCTAAATATATGACTCAGTACTTGGGTAGTCACTGCCCAGGACTCCATAGCAAGGGCCTGAGTTTCCAGTCTTCCCTCACAGGATGAATGACATCAAAGTTAATGGGACAAATGTGAGTGATTAAAGCCTTTAGAGCTGGCTGCCCAAATTCCTCGGCTTTTTTTGTCTTGCACTTGAGTCAGAATGATTGTGCTGATTTTCAGCCCTTCTAACTTCTTTTTAAGGGTTTGTCCATGCAGATTACTTGTAAAAAAAAGAATACCTGCCTTCAGCAGGTTAGCTTGAGGCAAGCAATGTTTCCCTACCACCTCCAACTCATACCACGACCTCCAGCTCATACCGTGGTTGTCAGCTCCGTGCTTGGTGTGAGTCTTGCACAGGTTGACTTGGGCAACTGGGGTTTATTAGCTGCGATGTGCAGGCACGCGTGCCAGGGTGACACGCTTCGTCTCAGCAGGGCGCTGCTTCGTGTTGTTCAAACAAAACTCTGTGCTTGGTGTTTTAGGTGCGACCCAAACTGCCGCTTCTGAAGATTCTGCAGGCTGCAGGCGCCCAAGGAGAAACCTTCACGCTGAAGGAGGTGGGCTCAGTTTCTAGGCGCTGCAACCGTGCCTGTCCCTGTTTGTTTGGCAGGTGGCTCTTTGTGGGGAAGGGATGGGCCTGGCTATTAATTTTTCTGTACTTTGAAGCCCGTAGGGCTGTTGTGATTTGATTGATCATAAATTGTCTTGAGAGCCCCCGGAGGAATTGGAATAGGAGTGTGAAATATTAAAGAAATTTATTTATCCTGGAAAATCAGAAACCTCTTTAGAGAACAGAGAGATGGGATAGCCACATTCCTGAGAGAGTGTAGGAGATTCTGTTCAATTGTCTTGCTCTTGCTCAGTGCATGAAAGCCTTGAAAATTGAATTCTAGTTGATGTTTTTCTTTTAACTTTCCTTTGAAATGGCTTGTCAGCTAAACCTAAGAGACCCTGTGAATTCATTTATTTTAAGATTAAAATGCAATATGTGTACAAGATTAAAAAAATGACACTGACTGTGATTTACAAGAGTATCCTGTCTGCAAAGAATTAAATGCAGTGGTTTTTCATTATGAATGTGTCAAATATTCCTGCAGAGCCCTGTGACTTATTTTAAACACTTATGCATTTAAATAACTTATTTAGCTTCTAAAATTTTTTGCAAAAACAAATTGAATAGCTTAAATGGGGGGAGTTGAGTATTAAATGC
Source organism: Phoenicopterus ruber ruber (assembly GCA_009819775.1). Lineage (NCBI taxonomy): Eukaryota > Metazoa > Chordata > Aves > Phoenicopteriformes > Phoenicopteridae > Phoenicopterus > Phoenicopterus ruber. The sequence continues at coordinate 3,371,082 of CM020239.1, read as the reverse complement.
AGGTTACTTGTATAGATTAACATTTTAACTCAGTTAAGTCAGTTTTTTCTGCAGTGAATGGAGTCCTGTTAGCAGCTTTTTGGTGACACTGTCATTCAGGACGGTCACTTTGGTGGGTAATGGGGGGTGGAACCTGCCTATATTGTGCTTAATGCACTTTGCTTTCTCTTCTTGTACTCTGGATTCCTTGCTGTAGCTGGCAGTGTCCGCTGGCTCTCAGGGGATGTTTCCTCTCCATCCTTCTTTGTGATACTAATGCACTTATTTTTGCATCTTGCAAACTGTCTCCTGAGGGACAGCGCTGTAACTTGGGGTCATCCTTTCGTAAGAGCTTATTCTTTTAACCGGGGGTACCTTCTGCCTCCTCCCCACCTACTTCCTTCTCTTCTTTACTCCGAGTTGAACAGCGGCAAGCTCCGTCTGCAGCTCACGCTGAGGGAGACTGCCCAGATAAAAGCATTATCATCCATGTCATGTTTCATTTTAATGTGGAGCAGCAGAGTGACTGCTATTTGTCCATCTGCGACTCAGTTTTCCTTCTTGTCAAGGGTTAATAGTTACAAACCTTATAGCAATATGTTAAAGCATAACTCTCCCTTGGTTGGGAGGCACCGACGAATTGCAGATGTGCATAAAAAGCAAGTACTATTTGACTCACACTCTGTAGGTTAGCAGGAGGCAAGTATCATAAACTAAAGCAAATGTCCAGCGTCTTTGGTGGTTTGGTTTCAACTGCAGACATGGCTAATGGCATGTTATGTATCCACAGGTTATGCACTACCTAGGACAGTATATAATGGTGAGGCAGCTATATGACAAAAGACAGCAACACATGGTCTATTGTGGAGGAGATCAGCTGGGAGAACTGCTGGGCCTGGAGAGCTTCTCTGTAAAAGATCCGAGGTAGGAAAAAGTGACCTTTAATGTATGTTGTATTATAGAGGTTGCCGAGACAGGAGACTCTTGGTGTCACTGTTCCTGTTCACTGTCGCATAAACCTCCGTGAATACCAGGTGCCCTGCCCAGTGGCTTATTGGTAATGCATTTGACAAGTTTGAGTTGATTTCCTTTGTTCTGAAGAGCCAGTTCTGAATGGTCCAGGCAGTGAGCTGCTTGCAGTGACATCTTTTCCCCCTTTTATTTCTGCATCTTCTCAGGCCCCTGATTTCAGACTTAAGCAAAAATCTGCATCCTTCAGTTAAGTTCTGAGCTAGACTTCTCTGTAGCAAGCATTTAGGAGTGGCAAAAAAACCCACTGCAGTTTCCAGTGGCTCTCTGGATAATAAAAGAGAATTTCTGTCCCTGGTTTAAAAGGGTAATGCTGTTTGGTTTTGTGAGTATACTCAGCTGTCCCCTTCTTTCCCACAGCCCAGTCTATGACATGTTGAAACGGAACCTGACTTCTGCTGCAATGGCAGGTAGGTTTGTCACAGTATGGGGAAGTATATTCAATATGGTGTTGATGTAACTTGGGTAAGTAATGATATTCAGAGAAGAGAAACGTTTCTGAAGTTGGAACAAACTGCTAATGAAGCCTTTGACAAGACAGTCTCTTTGAGTATGTGTCTTTTCTGTGTGTCCACCACCAGTAGCTGTGATATGAAATCAGTTAGCTGTTTGAGTAACGTGGCTGCCCATAACCAGTGGCCAAACCTCGGAGCAGCAGACACGCTCTGTCTGGAAGCACGCTGACAGAGCTAAATACTGTGGATGGTCAAATCAGCGTGGGCTGAAGTATCCCATCCAAATCATTACCGATTTCTCAGTCTTTTCTCAGTTTCACAGCATGCTGCGACTTCTCGCTTTCACCTCGTTTTATACTTTCATAGTCTTGAGACTGAATGTAACAGTGCTGGAAACCCAGCCTAGTTCTGCAAGCCAAAGAGGTCTGGACTTTAAATCGAACACTTGAACCGGTAAAGGTCACTGTTACTTTCCCAGCTCATAAGAGAAATCAAATCTATCTACATCAAAAGTCCTTTAGTCATAAATTAAAATTTATTCTTAAATTGATCTCAGCTGATGGCTTCCTTGCAGCCAGTTTCCATTGTACAGCTGGTAATCTTCATTTGAAAAAAAACTTCTGATGAAACTACAAGTGTGCAAATCATGAGGGAGCTGCACCGGGAGAGCTGTGGAGTCTTGTGCCGTACTTCCTGGGGTCTCCAGGCAGATAATATGGACTTAGTTCTTCATAAGGGCTTAGTCTATTTTTGCACACATACATAAAAGCTGGTGGAAATTTAGAAACTGAGAAAACATGGCCCTAAACTGCTTAGTCCTCTGCTTTGAGCCATGTATCGGTACCTCTGAGGTCCCCCTCCTTTCTCTGTTTATTTAGAAGACTCTTCTTAAGCAGACTCTCGTCTGCAGACGTTACCTACAGAATAACTGTGTGAGTGCTGCTTCCCTCTCTGGTGATGCCCTGGCCTCTTCCCTGTAGGCAGTGTTTGTGGAGAGCAAAGGATCCCAGCGAAACTCTCTCCTCTGCTGCCCTGTCCCCCCCTGCTCGGTGTGTGCGTGTGGCTGTGTGTGTGTGCCTGGGTGTGCATGTACGGTCCAGTCATGGTGTAACTATTTTTAAACCTGCCAAAGGAAATACTGTTCCTTTAGGGAGATGATCCCTGAGTTATACCACCGTGTCTGCATGTGTATGGGTGTGACTATGAAACGAAACAGGCTTGGCAAACCAGACCTTTGACAAATAAATAGGAAGGATGACTCTGGGTATTGTTTTTCCTTTGTCACAACACAGGAATCACTGGAAGTGCCACAGGGCTTAAAGAGGTCTTCATGTTTCATGTTTTGTAACAGCTGCTTGTATTCATTAGCCAAATCAGTGCTTATCAGCACATCATTTTGCAGATTATCTCGGCCACTTCTTTTAAGTGCACTTGTAGAAAGAAAAGTGACTGCAGTACACTTGACGATAAAGACTAAGCCCTTGCATAACGCTCCTTGTCAGATGATGTCCTTACTTGGCTAGCTTTCACTCTAGGTGTGAAACACACACGAGGTGTGTTTAGGAATAGCTCACCTTAAGGACATTTTGTGTTCAGTTCCTAGTATATGTTGGCTTGGAAAAAGGAAGCCTTCCAATAAGTGGAGCGTATTTTCACACAGTGTTTAAGGCTAGTTTGCATTATTCATAAAGTGTTAGAAGGGTAAGTCTTTACCTCTTCTAATGCCCCTGCAGAGCCCAAGCAATTACGGATGAGCCAATTGGCTTCTGTTTTCCTTCAGGTATTAAATAATCAGTGACTGCAGAAGCTGTAGGGTGATGGAAGGGAAGAAAGGAAAGCTGAATTAATGCATGGAGGGCAAAGAATATGGGATAGAGCCGTATCATTTTGTGGTCCCGTGTTTTGGTCCATTTTATGGACCACCTTGTGGTCCACTTTTCTGCCTGCAGCAGCAGTTTTCAGGGTCTTCATATCAGTGCCGTGATTCATGATGTGAATCGGACTTTTCCTATCTCAGTGGCATTCAGCAGGGAATTTCTCTGCTAAACTGAAAGAGGAGCAAGCAGGAGCCATCCTTGCATCTTTTGTTCTCTAGCAAGTCATCCTGTTTAAAGGGTAGGCTTCCTAAGTGCAGCTCTCCTGTTACATAGAAAGATTTCTGTTAATTTGATTGTTCTTGCTATTTAGGTTGGCCTTTTAATTAACTCAGGGCCAGCATAATCGTCTGGATTAAATTGTGTTAAGGATGTGTACACAGTTACCCAGGACAGAGCTTGCTGTGCATGGATTTTTCCCTTCTTTAGTCTAGTCATTGTTTTTCATGCCCACACCCTTTCAGAAAGGAGTTTTTCCTGTCTCAGCCTAAGCTGAAAGAGATGGTGTCCTTGGGTATTTATAAATACCTTACTCTTCTCTGTTCACCTTCTTCAGCATGGATCTGATCCAGCCTTCAAGTGAGAGTCCCCACCTCTGCTATCGCTCCGGGTTTCTGCCTCCACGCAGACCTCTTGCGTCAAGGACCTAGAGCTTGCGATGGCAGGACAGCCTGTAGGAAAAAGAATCGTTTTTCACATTGGGAAGAAGGTTCTTACATGCTGCGAGGTTTCATCAGGCTTCATCTCCGAGGAGGCACAGACTCTGTATTCCATAGGCTAATGCCTCCATATGTACCTAGCAAAGCCTAGGGAATACTGGAGTAATGCCTCTCTAGGAAATGGCCAGCTCTCTAAGGAGGAAAGGGCTCTCTTTCTCTTAAAGGGTTACTTCGAGGTCTGCCAAGCCTGGCTCGTTGGTTGCTTGCTGAAGACCCTCTGTGTTGTGAGAATGGTTATTACCAGGGAAGGTTTTTTCTTTTGTTTTACCTGCCATCTAGATGCTGCACAGAATCTCGCAAAGGAACAGAGCGTCGATAAGCCAAGCCAAGACCAGCTGAAGGTAAACCCACTGCCTGGTGGTTTCTTTTGTTGTACAGAGTGCCCCTTCTCTGTACCTGTGCATGGTGGACTGCCAGAACTTTGTGCTGCTTGGCTGCCAGGTCCTCACCTTCCTGAAAAGTTCTTGGAGTCCACAGAACAGGGACAGAGTGACCCTTCTCTGTTCTCTTCATAACAGAGTACCAGTCTCTGAGCGCGTTTCTCTGGGGTGTAGCACTTCTAGTCCTCAGTTCCTCCAGCGTGCTCTGTATTTTCATGTCTTTCCCCCCTCTCTCCCATCCCCTCTCTGAGTAGGAATTGCCAAATAATTAAGCTTTCTAAAACGTGTGAACAAGTTTTGTGTTTCATAGGATTGTTTTCAGAAGCTTTCAGGCAGAATCTGAAACCTAGGAAAAATCTTTGCACATTCAAACTTGTTTCCAGGTGTATTTTGGGATTAAGGTAGTCTGATCTGGGAGGTGTCTGTTCACATTGGGGGCCAGAGGGTCACAAAGATCACAATATTACTGCATTAAAGATGGCAACTTTTGGACTTTTGCCAATCTTAAGATTTTTCCTAGGTTGCAAGTATATTGTTTGTGCTGATTACAGATGCATTAGCCTTCTTAAAGGGTTAATAGTGTGTAGTTTTTGTTCAGAAACTTTTATTTCTCTTCATAACTTCTTGATCTTGTACTGCAGCTGGTGACTCGGAATGGAAGTGCTACATCCCCTTGTCCCTATAAGCTCTGATGGACTAACATCTGTTTTTCCTTCCTTCATGCAGTTTAGCCATCAAGAAGGTTCTGACACTGGCGTCATGGAGGGTGAAAGCAATGCTTCTGCTTTGTCTACCTCAGAGCAAAAATGTGAGAATTATCAAGGTGAGTCCCAGCTTTTCTGCAGTTACACAACGTGTAGAAGCTCTTCTGCTCCTTCTCCAGTGTGACACGTTGAGCTCTGCATCAGCAAAATGCTGGAGGAGGGTGCTGGGAAACTAATAAAAACCTGTTGTGGAATATGATCTTTAAAAATCATCGTTTTATGGCAAAGATTGAGAGAACTGCAAATGTTCACCAAAGGTATTTTATGATAGACGTGTTTTCTGGCTTGGATATTTGGTCTCATAAATAAACAAACACTTTGAATAAAATGGCAGGTTAGGACCCAAAAGCACATCTATCACTAAACAATGCCGTGAAAAATCTTACAGACCTTGCTGAAGGGTATTTTAAATGCTGAAATTATACTTGTATCTATTTATCTTCCCGAGGGACTCTCTCCTCTGATTACACAGAACACAGCCTGAGCCGTCTGCAGTCATTACCTGCAAACCAATCAGGGAACTGAATAACAATGCAATTTTTTTTCTATCCAGCTTAAGTGTAATACAGCTCCTTCATATTTAGACATTTCCTTTGTTTTAATGTCTGGAGATTTCTTGCTGGTTCACTCATATGGATTTCTGATGTTACGGAAGGAATTTTCCTGTTTTTCTACTTTCTATTCTCACATCATTCTCATATCAAGGAACCTAATTTGTAAAACCAGATCTTCTTTGCAAGTGTGGGTATTTCCAGATCAAATGAGAACAGTAGATATTTTCCTGGCTGCATGTACAAAGGAGGTAGAAACAGTCCTTGTCTGTGCCTTTGAAGCTCTTGGCACTAAGAGAGAGAGATTCAAGGTTAACTTGAAATTCAGACCGCTGAGTTTAGGATCATAAACTGCACAGGCTGAAAAGGAGGCTGATGCATGGGGTTATGGAGGATGGATTCTTACTTTCCTGCTTCCTATTTTGAGCCTGGTTTTGGAATTCAGGATCTCCTGTCACTGGAAATTTGAACCAAATTCAAATGAGTTTTTTCTGCATCTTAAGTCACTTAAGAAATTACTCAGTGTTGACTTGGGGAGAGCTCTGAAAGAAGTGTTTGTGTTTCCGTATTGAATCTTAAAAGTAAGGTAAAGCTAAAGAGAACCATTATGGGAACACTGGGATGCTTCTCTGACCTCTGATGGCTGTGCGGTGACTATTTTGCCAGGTTCACTTGGGTGGATACACAAGGACAGACGTGCGGCAGATCTAACGTCCCAGTACACTCATACAAACCCCAAAGCTCTTAGCAGTAACTGGCTGTAAGAAGGAGCAAGAAAGATTTCTAAAATCCGATGGGGCCAAATATTTCTCTGCTAGTCTCTTAAATAATGTAGGTGTGGCATGACTTAGATTCTACTTGGCTCTTACAGACAAAGACTTAATAGAAAACCTCTCTAAAAGCAAGAAGCCTAAACTGGACCTAGTGTTTGAGGAATGGGATGTAGCTGGTCTTCCATGGTGGTTTTTAGGCAACCTCAGAAGCAATTACAAGTCCAGAAGTAATGGATCAACAGATATTCAGACTAACCAGGTGTGTAGACATTTTAAATAGGTGCACTGTATTCTCTTCCTTTCCTCTTCTGGGTTCCACGTAAATAAAATATTCTCGTTCTTTCTTTCCCCTTCCCACTCCAGGATTTTCTGCCTCTCCTTTGTGTGTTCCTGTCCCAGCCTTTCACATCAGGTGGTTGGTTACCTTTAGTGTTCTTAAATAAACTAGGCGCTCTCTGAAGGCTGTGTTCAGCCGTTGGAGGTCCTTCTGCACTCCAGAGCATTGGCTGTATTTCAGGAGTTGCCCCTCTTCTGGGTTGAAAGTTGTTACGCGGTGCAAATGGCTGTAGTGTGGTGGCCAGCTGCTGTGCGGCCAGCTAGCCAGGGGAACGAGCATGGTGCTGCTTGCAAAAAGGGGTGTCTTTGTGAGCGTAGTGAGCTGCCCCTTTCTCTCCCAGGGGTGACTGGAGAAGCTGCCCAGGGCTGAGAAGGCTCTTAGCAAGGAAAAGGGGAGAGGCATTTGCTGTGGCGATGGCTGCGGTGCTGGTACTCCTGCTGCTGATAACCGGAGCTCTAAGAGGTCTCTTCTGTTTCTTCTCCAACAGGATATAGACACTGCCGTTGTTTCGGATACTACTGATGACTTGTGGTTCCTCAACGAATGCCCGTCGGATCAGAGCAGTGCTGCAGTCAAGGTGGAAACGGTTGACTGCGAGGAAGTGAAAGAAGGTGACAAAAAGGTACCTCTTCAAACAGCCACAGTGCATGTGTTCCACAGGTTGGCCTTGTTTAATTGATCTCATGGAAGCGCAAAATCCTTTGCTTTTCATCTGCCTTTTGGTGCTGGGCTGATTTGGGAGGAGCTAGATCTGTAACCATCCAGAGTTTAAACTGTGTTTAGAAAAGGCTGTCACCATTCCATACATGGGGTGATAGCTTTCCTCTGTTGACAATCTGCTTGGGTTTTCGTTTAAATGCGGGTATTTTCAAGGCACAAAATTCATTTAAAATTAATTAAAACTCTAGCAGCAACTTTACTGTGTTTCTAGCCAATATCTGCAAGACTAATAAATGAGAAGACTTGAAGAGGAAAATCTCCGTTTACATTGTGTTAGCATTCAGTGTAAGATAGGCCGGCCTGAGTCTGCTAGCTGAGGTGATGGTAAGCTTGGTCACAAGAGTAATTAATCAAATGTGTGTTAAAAGGACTGAGTTCATGATTTCTTCCATGGAAATTAGTAGGACCGCTCAGGTGTGTATGCATTTGTATTTGTATGATTCTTGTGTGCATCGGAGAGAGGTATGAGTTGACCAAAGGAATATCGCCCTTGATAGTTATTGACAACAGTCTGGAATAGATACTGTACATAAAATGGCTTTTCATTCACTTATAGAAATGGCTTAATTATCATGGCGATTATATAGTCATCTTAGTTTCGGTGTACAGTGCCAGGCACGTCATAAGTAGAGATTACTGCGCCCCTCTAGCAACATTTCCACTCTTTCCAGGTGACCGAGGATGCATGTTCGCATGACTTTGAGGATTCTCAGTGCTTAAGTGATGACACAGATACAGAAGCTGGTTCTGAGGTAGGCATCCCTTAGGTCAGCGTTCCTTGTGTGCTGCATCCTAGCTGTAAGTTGGAAAAACTTGTCCTACAGCTGCTACTGATTGTGGTAGGAGAAGCTGATTCCTGGGTGGGTTTCAAAAGCCAAAAAAAGCAAAAAATCGAGCCAAAAAAACTTTCTTGTATCCTATGTGAAGGAATGTAGAGAAGTTGGCTTGACCCAGTCTAGTTTGTTTTGGGCAGGACTTTGTTAAATTCTAAACTGGACGGGCATTGAGCACTGGCAGCGCGTGGAAAGAGAGAATAAGCAGTAATTACTGGGTTGTCACCCCTCCCCACTACCCCATTCGTCTCTGAATTCCTTCATGATAGATATTGAGGGCCATGAAGTTTGTGTTCTTTCATCTGTCCTTTTTTTCTCCCAGTCCTGCAGGCTGCCTTTTGAGGTTTTGTTGTAAGTCAGCAAAAGTGTATCATGATACTCTTTGCAGCTGATGGCACCAAAATTTTTTAGCATAATTTTCTAGACTGCATGCTTGACGGATTAGGATGTCCCTGGCACTGGACAGCTGAATCATAGCTCTGAACTTGGGCAGCTCTTGCCCTTGCTGCGTGGGGTAATCAAGTAAGCCGCTATTAGTTGTGCAGATTCAACAGATGCTAAGTGATTAGTGAGTCTGGGAAATATATTCCTGACTGATTCCAGGAGCTCTACCCTTGAATTTAGAGCAAGATTCTGAAAATTCAATAAACTGCACAGCTTGAGAACATTGTATTCTTCCAGAGTGCTGAAGGCTGGGAGGAAGGAAGGACAGATTTTAATGCTTCAGAGATCTGCATCTGTAGAATGCACAGGGGTAGTCACGTTCTCCTTAGGCTTTCTGAGGTGCTGATAATCAAACTAGCAATCATGCGTTCGCAAGCTTATACTCGGTAATAAATGTCCTTTTTTGATGAAGCTTCTTTGCTGCTTTTTCTGTGTGGAGGAAACGAGCCGTACACAAGAACACACTAACTTGCTCCTGTTCTTATCTGCCTCAATCATTCCTCAGGACTGCTGGCAATGCACCAAATGCAAGAAATTTAACTCTCCGGGCAAACGGTACTGTTACCGCTGCTGGGCCTTACGGAAAGACTGGTACTCAGATTGTCCCAAACTGGCTCATTCTCTTTCTCTGTCCAACATCGATGCTATGCAAAACAAAAATGATGATGAAGGGATAGATGTCCCGGACTGCCGAAGGACTATTTCTGCTCCAGTTGGCCAACCCAAAGACCTGTACATGGTAGAAAACAAATCACGCGTAGATCCCTGCAGCTCTATTGAGTCTTTGGATTTGGCACGAGAATGTGAAAGCAAGGAGTCGCTGTTGCATTTCACTGAGCATAAAAAGGAGGAAGAAATACAGTCTTTAGAAAGTATTAAAAAATTACTGAATCCTTGCTTCTTATGCCATCACAGACCACGGGATGGGAATATTGTCCATGGAAGGACTGCTCACCTTGTGGCCTGTTTCAAGTGTGCAAAGATGCTGAAGAAAAAGAGATCGCCTTGCCCAGTGTGCAGGAAAGAGATTGAGATGGTGATCAGGATCTTTATGGGGTAGTTGTGCCAGTTCAGGCCTTCTCCACCAAAAGACAGCACACAGGTTTTCTTGCACTCACGCAAAGCCTAACTTCAGAGCTCAGCTGGTGAAAACCAAAGAGAACTAAGACTCAAATCTGACCAAGACCACTGAGGAATCTTCTGCATTAAATGAAGCAGCATCTACTTTTCGATGTCCATTTCAATTAAAGCCGGTAGGGAGGAAGGTATGACCGGCACGTTGGTAGCAATGCCCTACCTTTGAAATTGTTTAAATCTTCTAATTTCAGCTCAACGGTGTCACTAGGACTCTCTGTTCTGACAACTGGTCCTTACAGAAAGCAAGTTTTGGAAAGAGTTATAAGTTTGGCTGTTGGAGTGGTGTTCTCCAGTAAGTCAAACCCTGTGCAATGCCTTTTAAGGGGGGGTGTCGTTCTGCGAGATACATATATGCAGGGGTGGGAAAGGGGGTGGGAAAGGGGGTGGGAGGGAAGGGTAGACCAAGCTTTTGCAATTTAGATGAGCCATTTCCCCAAGAATCAGTTCTGAGGGCAGTGAGAAGTAACTAACCTGTTTTTTTTTTTCTTTCTTTTTTCTTTAATGTAGGTTTGTTAGATAAGGTGAAGGTCCTCTTGCTCCCAGACTTGCAATAAGTCCGCCCAGACTTCTAATCCATAGCTATCTCAGGTCACATGTCAGATGGCAAAAGAATAGGATGTTATACTTTGCTTTGTTATTGGATCTTTTAATTTCTATTGATTCTTTTTTTTCATTTAAATACAGTTCCGTGTCACTTGCGTAGCTTTGTTGAAGCCTGTCCAACGTTAGCTCAGAATCTGGTCTGCCAGATGGATTGAGTTGTACCAGCTCTGCGTGTGTTTTGGGATGTTCTCAGAGCTCTGTGCTTACAGCACCACTGCCACTTCTACCTGCGTCATCTCCTCAGGCCAGTCTAGATAGAAGATGCTCGCTTTACAGTGCAATGTGACCTTAAAGACAGGATATGGGCCTTTGAGGGAAAAAAATAATTTCTCTAAAGCACTGGTTGCAGCTGGTTAGTCTATGGGCTGTGCTTGGTGTTAGTTTTTTTATTTTTCTCTGCTGATTTTCTCTCCCTGTGATTTAACGCTTCAGATCTGTTTGCAGCATTTACGTTGTCCTTCAGAGCTACGCATGGTTGCTCTATCGGCTGTTAAAACTCAGCTAGAACTTGCAGTTTGAAAACATCTAACCCTTTTCGGAGATCGTATCCTAGAGTGTGCTCAGATCTTCCTCAGCCTTCCTGTTCCCCTGGGCTTTGGAGGGCCTGCATCACGCAACAGCAGCACTAGGGCCTTCGCCTTTCAGCTGTACAGGCGTTTGAATTCAGTACAGTGCGTAGAATAAACCCTGTTTTCATCCTCTCTATAATTCCCTCTCTGATCTAGGAAGTACACCTGGAGACAGAAAAAAAAAAGAGAAGACAGTGCTCGTACCTCGGTGTTTCTCTAGACTCTTTGCCCCTTGTTTTCCACACTCCTTGTGCTGGTCCAGCCCTCGCAGGTCAGGCGCGCGGCGGGAGGCCCCAGAACCTGCCCAGCAGAAGGTCCCGGCAAACTGCGATGGCAAAGTTGTTGTTTCTCTGCAAAGATATCAGAGTAGGTGCTATATGCAAGCGCTGCCTATCACTGCCAAAAGTCGGATCCACTTTATATTTTGCATAGTATTGTGATTATTTCTGTGTTGGCTATAACTTAGACTATTACTGTTGGCTGTTATTTACAGTTGTATTTTAAAGATAGGAGGTTAACTGTTGGGTATTTTGGTGCGCTATCTGTAAATCCATGGGAATCAGTCCCCATGGAAAAACTCACCTATTGCTCCCTTAACTAAAGGGCTGTTAAATTGCTGGTGATGCACTTTAATCTTGCTAAGATCAGCAGCGTTACTGCCTGGAATCACAGAAGGGAGTTCCTGCCAGGTAGTTTTTTCCCTTTTCGGGTAGTTTCTTTCCTTTTAAGAGTCTGGGGCTTGGCAGGGTGGGTTGTGGCACTCTGTGGCACTTCTGAATACTGTGAATTCCCCCTTGCCCCGACTGCTTCTGAGAACTAAATGTTTTGCTAAAAGCAGTTGTACTGAATTGTTCAGATCTGACGACACTGAAAAGCATGTAATTTGTGTTGACCATAAAAAAAAAAAAGTCAAGGGAGTTTTAGTTCCAGTAATGGGGTTGAATATCCCTTCCAAAATCCTACTGAGACCTGTATGTAGCTTCCATTATTAAATGAAAATTGTCCGTGGGGCAGTTTGTGATAAAAAGCGAATCTGCAGGATAACTTTCAGTGTAACAATCATTGTGACTTCTTGCTCAGTATAACCATGGTGTTTACAACATAGACTCATAGAATCGTTTTGGTTGGAAGAGACCTCCAAGATCATCGAGACCAACCGTTAACCCAGCACTGCCAAGGCCACCACTAACCCATGTCCCCAAGCGCCCCATCGACACGTCTTTTAAATCCCTCCAGGGATGGTGACTCCACCACTGCCCTGGGCAGCCTGTTCCAGTTCCTGATAACCCTTTCAGCGAAGAATGCATTTGTCAAGTTCTTAATTCTTTCTAACTGAAATAGTTAGCGGACGTAAGATATCACAATGTTACAATTGATTTTCCTTCCTGTAGAAGAATAAGCTATTGCAGTGCAAGCACATTGTGTGTACCTGGAACTGCCCAGGCTGTGGCTGGGGCTTGGGGGGGAGGGGGGAGTTTTGGTGCAGGAGAAGGGGAGAAGAATGTTTTATTGCTTTAACTTAAGTCTAAGACTAAATAAGTAGCAATTTACCTTTAGGAAGTGCAGACTTGACGTATGGGTTGAAGAACTAGCTCAAAGCACTCAGCTACAATACTTAACGTTGCAGTGCAGATGAGATACTGGCCAGGCGGTGCTTCTGCTTTCCTTTTCTACAGACGCGGCGGTTACTGTGGAGTCCTAATTCAGAGCCCTGTTTTCTGGAGGAGCTCAGCATTTCCCCGAGATGGGTGTGAACTTGGGTTCTCTGAATACGTCATTGGTGTCTTGTAGCAAGTGACAGTTCTTCTCTCTTACAGTGGTTTTACTACGAAGTGCAATATGAGAGAAGAGGTCCTTAGTTATCTTTAGCGGTCGTTGCTGCACATCTGCTAGGAGAAATGTGGAGCGCAGCTGTCTCGATGCCCAGACTAAAAAAGTTTATTTGTTTCACTGCTTTTTTCCTTCGGTGACATTGGTTGCTGTTCCTCGGGAACCTGCTGAAGTCTTAATAACACAAGTGTACCTGTAGGTCAGGTTTCATTTACTAGACCCCTCAGCTTTTCAGCCAGAAGGTTTGGCACCAGTTATCCCCAGAACCGGGAGATTTCTTACTTTGTTGTGTATTTAAATACCGTATGGGAACCACGAGGCTCACAACTGTATAGTGCCGTTCAGCACATTATAGTGCTCTGCAGCATGAAAACACGTGTATGTAAACACTTTGTATTGACAGCCAGAAGTACACACATTGCATTTACTCCTGAAAGTATTTCCAGTTTAAGTGCCTCTTCTCAGTTACTGTCAGCAACTCTTGTTTACTGACACATACAGCACATCAGCCTTTTCGTCCGTTCTCTCTTCAAAAAACCTCAGTATCCCTCCTCTGTTGAGATGTGTTATTGAGCCACTTTAGCCTAAATGAAGCCGCTACATAAATTACAAAGATCCTTTGGAGCAGCCCCCCGGAGTGCTTTTTTCTTCTGAACGGTGGGTGTTTCCACAAACACAGCTATGAACTTTCTGCCTGTGTTACATATTTGTTACGGTGCATGACTGTGATGGAAACCATAATGCAGCTTGCCAGGGTCTGCTCCATCCTTCTGCGTCCAACATAGATCGTATCCGCTCCTGAGAAGCTGCCCTTGCAGAGGAAAAGTGGCTGTTGGACAAGTGGAAGTGGAAATGGAGTGGAAACAGCATCTCATAACCCATCAGGGTAGCTTGCTTTTGCCTGTTCACACTCTGCCTGTTCTGAGCTTCATCTTCCAGTCCTGGAAGAAAAACCAAAATGCTCTCAGTAGAGGCCTTCAGTGAAGGCTGACCATTTTGGAAGATGCCACGATTAACTGATTCAAGAAGGAGCCAGGGCACTGGTCTCGTTCTGTCTTTGTCTGCAAGCTGAGCAAGGAGCTCCTCGAGTCCTGTGCATGCTCTTTGGCCTCCTGGACATTGGCAAGCAGCGTCAGGATCCTTGAAAAGGAGATACTGCGAGGCTGTTCTATCAAGAGCAAGAACGAGACCAACAAATGATACGGCGGTGATGAACTGTGCGTTTGGAACAGCTCCAGAAGCACAGATGACCTTCGGACAGCAGCTTTTCTGCTCTGGAAATCCTTCTTCGGTTATCTGTCCACGATGGCTGGAATTTTCCTTGCTCCTTTGAAAACAAGACCCTGCTTGTGACTCCACGGTAGTGTCTGGCCAGCAGAAAGGTCAGGTGCCACAAGCTGGGTTACACACCCCATCATCTTGCTCTCTGCACCTTATTACGCTTCATAGAGGCAGCTGTTGTGCTTGCAGTCCTGTTCTTCTGTGCTGTTTTACCCTGGTAACGTGCACTTGCTGCCCACGCATCTGCGTGGACGCCCCATGCCTGCCACACTGAGCGGGTGCTTCAAGAAGACGCAGCCCACTGACCTCAGCAGTTATCTTCAGTCTCCGACTCCTCGAAGACATAACCAGCTCAGAGGCTCAGGCCGGGAAGATACAAGGAGGAGGCAGGGACACGTTGTACCTCTGGCAAAGCTAAAGACTTGCTGTTCTGGAAACAGTGGTTTCCTGCTGGGTCTCCCCAGCGCCCTTCCCTACAGCCCATTGTTCCCAGATACGTTTTTCTTGTTTAGAAAAAACTACACATATACACCAACACAGCCACTGCAGCAACAAGCAGGAGCGCTTGCTAAACAACATGTGTGTTTGCACTATTTAAAAAAAGGCTTGTATCACAAAATGGATGACCTGGTTTTGCATCCTGCGCATAATGAAATTAATTAAATTGAGTGTATTCTATGATAATGTAGGTTTATTTTTTCATTTGTACTGCGTTTTGAGGAAAACCTTTAAGTAAAGGCCTGTTACCGATAAGCAGCCTGTGATCGTCCTGTGTGTCTGTTTCCAGGGAGGGAGAGACCTCCCATCCCTCCCAGGACGCGTCTCCTTGCAGGTGGGAGGGGAGGCTGTAGCACGAACGCACATGGTTGCAAAAGCCAGCAGGGATGGCAGCAGCGGGACGGCTTAGGCTTCATCTCCTGAGCCAGCTTGAAAAAGTACGTGCTGTGTCGTTTTTAAGCTGGTTCCCTGGTCCCATCGTCACCACCAGCCACTCCAGGTTCCCAGGAGGGGCAACCCCACATCATTTGCTTGTGGTAGCGCCAGGAGGCCACCGAGACCCTCTCCAGCTGCTGTTTTTTTACGCTCTTTGCTCTGTGCCTGGGATGGAAGCAGCCCCGGCGAAGGCGGCGTGCCCCCGCTGCACCCCGACGTGCAGAGCTCCCCGACAGCGGCTCACTAGAGGGCACCCGCCGGCCGCGGATGGCACGGAGCGGGATGCTGGGGTTTCCTCGCCGCTCTCGGCTCCTTGCCTCCAGCCTGCGCGTACCCAGCCCCTACGGCTGCCATAAATAGGTTGCGCTGAGGGACGCGAGTCCCACGGTTGCGTTTGCCTCTCCTTATGTGCCTCTTGGTTTACGGTGCTGGTTGGAGACCGGCTGCAGGTAATCAGGGGAAGACAGATGAGCGCTCTGCTCTTTTGTGTTGTGAACTAGCCCCGCGCACGCCCAATAGCTATTTATCACTAGTTGCTTGCCAAGGAGGAGATCCTGCTTCATAATGAAGAGCATCTTGATTGCTTTGTAGGAAAGCAATAAAACCCCACCTGCGGTATCCAAACAGGAGAAGCAAGAGCCGGTTCCCCCGTCCCCGGCACGGGGATCCCTGCGAGCGGGGGGCAGAGTTGGTTGTGTTCACGGTCCTGCCCGCGTTTCTACAAGCAGCTTTAGGCAGGGCTGGTGTCCAGGATCACCTGTTGGCGGCAGCTGGGCTGCCCCGGCAGCCGTTTCCATCCCGTCCTGCAGCGGCTGTGGGAGCAGCAATTACGTTGCTGGCAGCCTCTGCCAACCCTCAAGCCCGCAGGGAAGTTTCTGGCTCTGCCCCCCCCATCCGTGTAACCTTTCCTTGCACCCTGCCAACAAACCCAACCTGTCCCAGCGTGCTCCAAAGCGTGGGAGCTGCGTAAAGCAGAGCATCTGCGGCCGCCCTGTTTGCCAGGGGCTGCGTGGTGCTGGCGAGATGCCCCCCTCGCTCTGCCCACCCTGGGCGAACAGCGGCTCTGCCAGCAGCCGGCGAACCCAATCCTCCCGGCTTTAACAGAAAACGTGGTGGAGTCGCTCACCTCTGACTTCGACTTCTTTAACAGGGGAGGCCGGCCAGATGCACGCGGAAAGGAGATGGCTGTTCGTCTCGCACGGGAAACGAGCCTTTCGTCTTCCTCGCAGGTGCAACCACGATGTGTTTCTGGGGGGAAGAAACACTATGCTGTATCTTAACAGAAAAGAAAGGATCCTTTTTCGCTGTAGCCTGTTGAGTAGCCAGGGCTCAGTACCCCTCCCCTGCTCGGCTCCTGCCCTCTGAAGTCCCCCTGCCTCACCGTGCCTCTTTTTTCCCCTTATCTTTTGTAGAAAGCGATTTTTTGGGGGGCAGCATTTGTGGCACTCCCAGACTCCCGTAAGCAGTTGCAGGTCTGTGCAGCAGCACCCTCCGAAACCTGCGCTCTCCTCTGAAGCTCAACCTTCCTGCCGTGAGCCGCGCCGCCGCTGTCCCCCCCCAGCACAGGCTCCGAGACCCCCGAGGGTCTGTTGGGGGTCTCCAGCTGGAGCTTTCTGAAGACGGGTTGGGGCAGGGAGGTGGTGCAGAACCTCGCCAGCACCGCAGGTGTGAGCTGCCAGGGCACAAATCCGGGGTGGTTTTAAGAAAAAAAAAAAAAATAAATGCAGCTTTTTCTTTTAACAGCTAAAGCCTCGTTAATTTGAAGATTGAAATGGCCACACAATTGGAAACTGGGATCACGGTCCCAGCAGCGGGTCTGAACGGGGATTAAAAGGAACCAGCGTGAGACCCCGAGTCGACGGGGTCTGGGGAAGCGGAGGGAAGCGCTGCGGGGGCCGAGCCCTCTCCTGCGCAATGGATGGGGAACTCTTGGATCCGCACGTACCTTTTGTTTCTGGAAAGCCGGAGCGGCCTCTCTGCACTTTGCCATTGGAGCTCTGTTTGATGGGACAGCAGTGCTCTGCCTCGGGGAGAGCAGAGCCCTGGTGCCCACCGAGGACTCGCGCTTTCCCCGCACAGCACCGGAGTCATCCCTGTACTGCAGCATCCTCTAGTTTAGCCAGTGGTAAATCGGGAGGGATTATTTACCGGAGTGATTTAGTGAGATGCTTTAAATGGCATGTAAATGTTTGCATATTGCTTTGAGCCTGGGAACAGCTTTACAAGCGCGAGCTATTGTTATTTTGCTTTGGAAACCATGTTCTCTTTAAAATCAATATCACAAAGAACACGTGAGCAAGCTAGTTAACTTGCTACAATACTCTTACTACTGCCATTAGCAGAGAGGACTGTAACCCACGCTGACACAGCCCTTGGAGCTCTGGGCGTTGCTCTCAGTTGGAATAAAGCATCGCTTACTTCATCGTGAGAGCGCGCCCTTACCTCTGACCCTTCCTTGCAAAACCGTGTTTTCTGCTCATACCTAGAAATACAACACGTTGCAGTCAGGCCTTTAAGCTATAAAAAAAACCCCCAAAACAACTGAATGCCCAGAGAATACATCGCTCTGGCTGCAAACACAAGTCCAGAAACATTTTGCCATCAATCAGCCGTGCTACAGAAGAGGACGGCGAGTGTGGGCCGTTCGTTGCGTGGGCAGAACGAGCTCGCCATCCCCGCCGTCAACCCCGCGCTCTGTGCGAGGAGCCGGGGGTTGCCGGCACTTGGGGAAACGCGTTCGGGTACCCTCTTCAGCCCCGATTCTGCGCGTGCTTTCAAGTCCTGCTTGCTCCCCCAGCGCTTGGGTAGGTGCTTTGGGTTTTATCCCAAAGCAGGGCTTTATCTGGCAAGCCGGGAAGCGTGGGGGGCTGCCCCTGGGTGCCCGCTGTCCTTGTTGGAGGGATGGGCACAGCCTTGCTCACCCTCTCCTGCCTCCAGCCCCACTGAGCTTCACCAGGCTCTGCGAGGGGCTTCCCCCCGCCATGGTGCTGAGCTGAACCCCCAGCTGCAAACTCTCAGTTTTGGGTTTCCCATTTTTTTTGCTCACCCCCCTCGCAGGAGTCCAAGTGCAGCCCTGGGCGGTCCAGGGGTGCCAAGGGCAGAAAGCGGGTGCCTGCCCCGGCTGCTCCCCCAGCGCTCCCGCAAGCTGTGCTCAGCTGCCTGGAGAAGGCAGTTTATTCCTGCTTTTGCTGGAAGGGGATATTTTATCTATCTCCTTGGTGACTTTATCTGGATTTAATGCTCTATAGGTGCTATTTTTATCTGTATTCTCCCCCCTTTCCCTTAACCTTGTTTGTGTAATCACTATGCCCAAATTAAATATTTACTGGTGAGCCTCCCAGTTCCCTTCCACTTTCAATTAAAGATTTACTAGGTGGGCATCAGCACTTCTGCAAGGCCAACAAACCAGCCCCCCTCGTTAGATTTAAGCGCTTCGTTACCATAGTTCAGCAGAGCTCACCATAAATTAGATCCAAAACACGCTCACCCCGCAGCGCCTGGCTTCACGCGTGCGAGGCCGAGCCCGAAAGTGGCAGGGTGTGAGGAGCGGGGCGGGCGAAGACGCGTCTCTGGAGGGGTCTCTGGGTTCCCCCAGGATGCTGGACGGCGTGGGGGGGCCGGGGGGAGCCCCGCGGCAGGGACGCGGCACTGCTGGGCTGCACCGGACAGGGCTGGGCCAGGTCCCGCTCCCACTGCGGCTCTGGTCCGTTGGAGGGACGGAGGACGGGGATATGCCAGGCAGATCCGTACCCCTGCTCAGGCCACGCTAGGACAGGGCAGCTTGCTGCAAAACAGGCAGAAACGGGGGACTCTCTCATCGCTCCGCTGTAATATTCATAATTAACCAACTTTTTAGATCAATATTTTATTGGGAAGGTTCCTGGGGTAATTCACGCTTCGAGCATCTTACCTCCACGTGAATGAAGCCTGGGCTATTAGGAATAATGAACTTTTTGCTAGTTACCTTGAGTGAACTAATCAATCTTTAATGCTAGCTGGAAATTTAATAATGGAAATTTAGGCGGTGACCTCAAAACTTACAGAGGAAGGTGAGGGAGGAGGATGGGGCCAAGCAGCAGGAGCGAAGTGGCAGGCGGGAGCTCGGCGAACGAAGCCCATCCCGGGCGGCTTGGGCAGGGGGGATGCGGGGAAGGAGCCGGAGGACCCGCAGCCCCACGCACGCCCCGTGCTCAGCACCGCCACGGTCACGCAACTGCTTGGCGGAGAGCGAGAAGGCAGCAGGATTTCCAGGCGAGCTGTCGAGCCGAGGGGTCGGGAGCCACCGTCAGCTCCCAGCCCTCCCTCAGCTGCTGGGTGCTGCTGCAATGCACGCTGTGTTTTATTTCCGAGCAGCAGAGAAAGCGCTTTTACCCCCTGCTTTTCCCCCCACCCCCCAGGCTTTTTGGGAAGAGCCCAGGGCTCAGCATCGCCAGCCCCCCCCAAGAAAGCAGCCGCCCCCCCCCCCGCCCCCCTTGTCAGCAGCCGAGCGGCTGTCAGGGACCTGCATTATTTATCTGCTCGGTAACATTTACTGGGATCTAGTGTTTAATAACTGTCACTCCAATATATCTTTTCTTAATCCCCTCAGATCTGTCGCTGTGGCAATTTTAAATATTTATCAACGCAGTTTGTGTGTTCACTGTTAAGGTTGCAATTTTCTTGTAATTAAAGATTTACAAGACACTGCTCAAGATTTAGAAAGGATTGGCAAAGATCAAAGCTGTTTGGTATTCACACCAGAAAAATCACCAGCTCCCCGGAGGTTTTCCGCAGGACCCCAATGTGCTGGTGACGGTGCAGACCTGCCCTTCATATTTGGTTATTTTTGCTGTTGCTTTTAACCATTTTCGCTGGTTCTCATTGCGGAGGTGGGAGCTCCTGCCCCGCTCCATGTCTCCCCATATCCCCCTGACACAGCTGAGCCCCCGCCACGAGCCGCTTCGAGAAGGGCCCTTCTCGCCCCGCAATGGCCCCACCAGCTCCTGCCTTCGCTGCCTGCTCCTGCCCTCGCTGCCTGCTCCTGCCCTCGCCGCGCTGGGCTCTGGCTTGTTGTTCCCTATTAATATTCATTCCCCACCAGCGTGAGCCCTGCCTGCCTTTCCCGGCTCCCGGCTCTCTTCCCATTTAGCCACATGCAAATCCAAAATCAATTCTTCCCCTTCCCCCACTTAATGAAGATTTAATCCAGTTCCAGGACGACTCGGGAGCAGTGAGGGTACCAGGGTGCCCCACGCATCCCACAGGAGCGGACCCTGGGATGGGAGCAGGGTGCTCGGCCCCTCGCTGCCTCGCCTGGGCTGGCCGCGGCCTCCCGCACCCTCGCTGGCTGCGGGGTCACACCCCAAACACCCCAAAGCGCCACCCGGGTGCACACCAGTTTCTGCATTAATTCTTTAAGCCTGTCTGACACAGACAGCGTGAGCAGCCCCGGGGCCAGCAGCGAGCACCCATCTCTCACCAGGACCCGCAGCACCCGTTGCCCGTTGGCACCACCGACGCCTCCTGCGATGCTGCTGCTGCTGCTGCACATCCCCAAGCCCTCGCTCCTCCAGGGACCCTCCGCGGGACAAATTCAAGCCACGGCCTCATCCATGACAGCATCCCCCGCAGATGGCTCGGCCGTCGGGAGAGGAGCCGATGCTGGAAGGGAGCTGGGCTCCCCAAAATGCTGCCTGGCGGAGAGGGAAGGCGAGAGCTGCGAGCAGCCAGCTGGGCTGCGAAAGCCGGCAGAGCAGCTAATTGCAAACCAGCCCCCGGAGAGGTCAGCTCTTTTCTAGCCTCAGACAGCTCCAAACTGACCTCACGCCACCTCTCCTGCCCCGCTGCTTTCCATCAGCCTGATTTTAGCCTCAATTGCCCACTTGAACGCAGCTGAATCCATTTACTCGGGCCGGCCGGGCTGCTCTGGCAGGGGGCAGGAGCTGCTTCGGCTCTGAAAGGCTGGAAAAGGCAACGGGAAATAAATGAGCTGCAATCATTTCTCCTCCGTGACTCCTGCTGTCGCCTCTTCTTCCTTTCTTTGGTGACTTCTGGGTGGAAAGGCCAAAGAAGCGCTTGGCTCCTGACCCCAGCATGTGCTTGGAAGGGGAAAAGGGACTGAGGACCATAAGTCACTAAGTGGCTCCCTGCCTCAGTTTCCCCACCTGCAGATCAGTGGCAAAGGAGGGAGGGGGAGAAGTGACGAAGCGTTTGGAAGGAGAGCTGCTTGCCGTGGAGACTGGCAGGTAGATTTTCCTAAAGGTTTTGAAAGCTGCACCTGCTTCATCCTAATGGCATCATGCATATGGATAAGACCGCTGACATTTCCCAGGGAGGTCGGGTGTTTTAATTTAAATCATATTTGAGGAAGTGCCGGAGAGAGAGGCCTGCTTCGATTCCCTAACGAACTAATAAATACGTGCCTGCCGCACTCCTCCCAGAGCCCGAAAGCCTTTGGTGCAGGCAGGGAGACGGGCAGGTAGCCCTGGCGCCCGGCGATGGGCGCTGAGAACGGGGCGTCTCCACCGCGGGGCCCTCGGCAGGTGCGAGGGCTCTGCGAAAGAAGGACACAATGATGGAGCCGCTCCAAAAATCAGTTTTATTAGGTGCTTAAAATAGAGCCTGGCACGCAATGTTCTCGGTTGGCTTTGTCGAGAGAAGCTCGGTTGCGTGAGATCCGCGATGCTGTTTGCGCTGAGAAAGAGGCAGAGGCGGAGGGGTAGAGGGCAGAAGAAGCAGAAATCAGGACTTTTACTACTGTCTTCAACGTGAAGGTGGTAATAAAAAAAAAAAAGGAGAAATTAAACCTGACGAGCAGCTAAGGAAGAGTGGTTTACGGGAGAGAAACCAGTGCCCGGGAGTGAGACCTGATGGGACAGGCTGGAGGAGCAGCATTTCCCCACCGATGGGCGGAGGGGGAGGACCGGGAGGTGACGGAGGACACCCCTGCTCGCCTCCCCTGCCCCGCCGGGCGCCCCAGCCCCTCTGGGCTCGGCTGGCGGCAGCCAGGAGGGATGTCAGGGGTTGGTGACCGTCTCCGGGGCTTGAGACATTTGGGAGCCTCTTCACTAGAGCATCTCTTCGAGAGCTGCACCCTGTGTGCTGCGCGGGAACGGAGGCTGCTGTCCCCCGGCACAACTGCTTCAGTGCTTAATTACTTCTGCTGCTTAAAAAAATCTCCAACGTCTTATTTCCAATTTGAGTTGCCCTGGCTCTTGCCGTGCCTTTGGGGGGCAGATTGAAGAGCCCTCTAGTCGGGAGCATCCTGGGTCAGACACTACTTTCCCCCTTTCTGAAGCATCTCTGGTTCCTGCCGCGTCCTCGCTCTGCAGGCTGGGAGACGAGACCCCGCAGGGCGAGCCTGCCTCGGCGCCCGGGGGGCTGCTCCCCCTTGAAGGGAACTTACGTTGCAATTAGAATTCTGCTGTGCCTAAAAAGCCCCCTTCCCCCTGCCTGGCACCCCAAAATAACCCTCATGTGTACCAGCAAAGCCTCCCCAGTTGCAGAACCCAGCCTCCAGGCAGAGGACAAGCTGTGAGTCCAAACCATGAGCCCTGTAAAACTTTGCAGCCCCTATAATTCACCCAGCGAGGTTCGTGTTTGCCCGATGCCTCCCAATGAGGAGCGTGAGCATCGTGCGGGGGGCTCGGTGCCACGGGGTGGGCAGCAGCCGGGGCTGCTCCCAGAGCAAAGCGTGCTGGAAGCTGCAAGGTGTGGAGGGTGCGACACGCTGCGGGGCTGGTGCGAGACGCTTGGCTCTCCCCTGCCTCCTCCAGCGAGGGCTGGCTTGAATTCAGGCGCCTGCCTTGGGTGCACCCCGCCGTGGCCTCTGCAGGAGGAAGGGTCTCCAAGCAGGCGGGACCTTGCCCCCCTGGGGGACAGGGGACGGTGCTGGTGAGGCTCTGCCCGCAGCCGCTCCAGCCCCACATGCCCCATCCAGGCTCGGGCACGGGGGACAGGGAACGGCTCATGGAGCATTTCCTCCAGCGCGGTGCCCAGGGAAAGCTGGTCGGTGCTTTAATAATAAATAACAACAATAAATAGCGTATGAGGCACCTACGGTGCTCTCAGCCGACGTCCTCGGAGGAAGGGAGCAGATAGGAGCGGTTCACAGCAAAGCTCCTGTTTTGGGGCAGGAGGGAGCGATTTTGCCACCCCCCTCCCACGCTGGAGCACCCGCCTGGGGACACTCGGTGCAGGGGGACCCACCGGGGAGCGCGTCCTGCAGCAGTGGGTGCCTCTCTCTGAACGCGATGCACAGAGCTCCTCGGGTCGCTCCGGTTTCAAAGGAAATCGAATTAATTGCGCGTGTCTTGCATTTTAATCTCTGGTTTGCCGGCATCGCTTTTAGATGAGAGCGGACAATTCCGGCAGCGGCTGAACCTTCACCTCCCGTCCCAGCGTGGCGGCAGCAGCCACGAGAACCGTGATCAAAGAGGCTTTTTCTTTACACCTACAAAATTACAGCCTTTAGGGAGCTTGGTCCTTGCTTTGTTTGGGAGCTGGCGATGCTTCTGCGGGGATTGGGATGGCGGAGGGGACGGGAGATGCAGGCGCTGCCCGGCTGCCTGGGGCTCAGCCCGTGCATCACGGGGATGAGCAGGATTAAATCAGGGACGTGTTTACGCTGGGGAAATTTCTCGGCAACTATTTCCACGTGTTCCAGCACCAATTTAGCTGAACCACAGGGAATATATTTTGCATTTAAGTTTCCCTGCTGTACAAAAGGAGAGGAGAAAGGCTGTTTTAGGCCCTGAGTCTGCAAACACTGACGGTTGCACACCTGAGCGGGGCTGGGGCTCCGCAGCCGAATATTTAAAGCAGATCATGACTCTAATTCAGCAAAGTATTTAAGCCTGCACTTAACTTCCAGCATGTGCTTAGGGCCCACGGAGATCTCGCTGGGTCCTGAACACACGCTGAAGTGCTTTGGTGAGCGGCGATGGTGTGCTGAACAGGGACCGGGGAGAGCCATTCCCCTCCGAAATAATTACCCGGCGAAGGCGCAGAAGCCGTTTCGCGTGCCTGGCTGAGCGCGGAGCTTATCCAGCGGGGAACCATCTCGCCTCGGCTGCAAGATGAATGAGAAGTTCAAGCAGCTTTTTACTGTGTCAAGGTTTTCTGGTCCCTCCAAAGCCCCGTGCACGCAGCGATGGCGCTGGCACCACCGGCTTCGCCCGAGGGTGCGCCACGTCCGCACAGAGACGTGACCCCGCGGGGTACCTGCACCCCATGACACCCATCAGCCCCCCAGGTCTGGCTGGGGTGTTTTTTCTTGCGCTTTCCCACGGAAGGACCCCCAAGCGAGGTGCCGGTCCAGCTCTGGATGCACCCATGCCCACGCCACGGGCTGCACCGGGGGCTCTTGGGGCTGCGGGTGTGTTGGTAAAGGCACGTTTTGTTTAGGGTTGCGGTTAAACCCACCCCAAAGTCCTTACCTCTAACAAACAGGGATTAGGTTTAGGCCCAAGCGAAGGGACGGCTTGTTCACGTTAACCAGGGAGGGGAACATCGCCGGTGGCATCGGTGCCCGTCGAGCGGGAGGGGAAGCCTCCTTCCAGCCTCACTGATCTGGGTTTGCCACGTCCCTTGGTTTGGCACAGCCCCGGGGGGGACCGGTGCTGCCCACCGCTCCCTGTCATTTGCAATTGTAATTGCAACAGCCCAGGAGAGCAGGTTTGGCCTCCCCCCCTCGCCTCCCGCCCCGCGATGCACAGGGCGCGGGCAGGGGCTGCGGTCGCACGGGGACTGTCCCGCAGAGCCCCCAGCCCCCCCAGCGAGGGCTTCCTACCACGCAGCCCTCACGCTGCACACCAGCGTACAAGGGATTTCCTTTTTTTTTTTTTCTTCCTTTTTTTTTTTTATACAAAAACAGAAAAGCAAGAACTTCCCCCCCCTCCCTTTTCTTCCCAGTTTTCCTCTTTTTTTCTTTAACATTATCCACAAAAGTTTACAAAATAGCCTTGAGATTACGCTTGCGGGATACAGGATCCGATCGACTCTGGCAGAAGCCAGCCAGCCCCGCAGGGATGCCAAATAGGAGATGTGTCACCATCCTCGTTTCTGTTTCTTTTGCCCAAAGTCCCCTCCTTTCCCCTCTGCTTCCCTCCGGCCGACAGCAGCGAGCAAGCAACAGAGCAGCGGGACGGCGCTGGGGGTGGGTTTGTGGCTGATTATCTGAGTGCTCAAAAAACCCAAAAAAACCCAAAAAAAGAACATGTATCTCAAAGGGAAAGGCCTTTTTTTTTTTTTTTAATATTTCCCAAACAGGGACTGTCCAGCGAAGGAGCTGACACCGCTGGGGTGTCTCACGGTGCCAGGGGGACGTGGGGAAGGGGTGATCTGCTGATCATCTGTATGGCTCTTCGACCGCTCGGGGCATCGTCCCCCGTGGGCGCGGGCCCCTCGGAGCCCTCCCGGCTGCCCAGCGGGTGCTTTCGGGAGCCACGCACAGATCCAGACCCTACGCGTGGATCCAGACCCTGCCAGGACCATGACGAGGCTCTGCGAGCCCCGTGGCCAGCTCTGCTCCTCTCCACCTGCCACGCCGCTTCGACTCTTGGTCAAGTCCAGGAAATTCCTTTTTTTTTTTTCTGTTCAGTTTTGTAGTTTAGGTTTTTTTTTTTTTTTTGGTAAAAAATATTTTCTCCCTCCCCACCCCAAACCACCCCGCCCCACAGTCAGCCCCACCAGTGCATCGGCCTTCAGCAGTCCAGGGGGGCTGCTTGCACCTCCACGGCCAGGAGCTGCCCCCCACGCTGCCCCCGAGCCCAGGGCTGGGCGAGGGGGGGATAGACCACGCGCACGGCCGTGGCCCCCCGGAGCAGCTCCCCGGCCCTCCTGGGCTCTGCCCCGACGCCGTAGTGAGCTACGAGGCTGGCGGCAAGGAGCAGGAGACAGAGGCCCAGCACCGTCAGGAGGCTCTGCCTGCCCTCCAGGAGCCAGTAGCGGTGGGCAGCCTCTTTAGTCCTGGCGTTCACGCAAGCCACCTTGGCCTGCAAGTCTACAAAGGCCACGTGGAGGCAAGCCCAGTACTCCGTGTCCTGGTGGAGCCGGGTGATGTTGTACGTGTGGGTCCCCATGGGGATCCGGGCCACGTTGGTCATGTCCAAGTTGGAGCTAAGCAAGAAGCTGGACCAGGTGAGGTTGGAGGAGACAGTGTTGAGATGCGGCTTCCAGGCAACCAGGATGTGGTAGGCCTGGACATCCGCCACCACCAGCTCCAGGCTGTCCTCGCTGAGCGGGAAGGAGTGGTTGACCATCACGCTGACGCTCTTGGTGTCCGCCCCGAGGAGGTTGTGAGCCACGCAGGTGTACAGCCCGGCCTCCCGGGCCGAGATCCCGTGAATCTCCAGCGTGCCTTCGGGGTGCACCTTGTACCGCCCATCTTCCGCGTAGGGGATCAGCTTCACCCCCGAAGGTGTGACCCAGTAGATCTCCGGGTCCGGCTCCGCCAGAGCTCGGCAATGCAAGGAGACATTGTCCCCATCTGCCACCTCCAAGTGGGAGGGGAAGCTCTTGGTGGAGATGAGAGGCAGGCACCGGTCAGTCATCTCCCGGAAGGGGACATCCCGAATGTGCCTCCTCTTGAGGTCGGGGGGCTCGGCACACAGCGTGGACTGGGGTTCAATGAAGCGGATGTGGTTCTCCGTGCTGTTGACCCAGCGGATGACGCAGTCGCAGCGGATGGGGTTGCTGTGGATGCTGATCTCCTGCAGGTTGGGCAGGGACTCGACCGTCTGCTTATGCAAGGCACTTAGGGCGTTGTTGTTGAGCATGAGGGTTTCCAGTTGAGGAAGGTGGTGGAATGCATTGGGGTGGATGAAGGACAGCTTGGGGTTGTTGGTCACATCTAGCTTAGTCAGCTCGGGGAGGTTGATCAAGGCAAACTTGTCTATGGACACCAGCTCCTCCATGTTGTTGAGCCCCAGCTCTTTGAGGTGCACCATGTTCGTGAAGTCACTTTGCCTGACCCTCTGCAATGGGTTTTTGTTCAGATCCAGGAACTTGAGGCCAGGCACTTGCTGCAGTGCCCGCTTGGGGACGTTCACGAGCTTGTTGTCGTAGAAAGAGAGGCTCTCCAGGCTCCGCAGCCCTTCCAGCGCATAGTCCGAGATCTCCCTCAGGTTCATCCCAGCCAAAACCAAACTCCGCAGGTTCGACAGGGGCCTGAAATTCATATCCAAGATCGAATCCACCCTGTTGCCTCCGATCATGAGGATCTCCAGGCTGGGGAGCATCTGGAACCAGCGGCTGTCAACTGTCCTCAGCAGATTGGAGTTGAGATGGAGGCGCAGGAGGCTGCTGAGGCCGGAGAAGGCGCGGGGAGCGATCCTGCGGAGCTGGTTGTGGTTCAGGTAGAGCTCCTGCAGGTTGCCCAGCCCGGGGAAGCTGCCGTCGGGCAGCTCAGAAAGCTGGTTCTCCTCCAGGTGCAGGCTGAGCAGCTGGGGCATGCTCTTCAGGCCGAAGTCCCAGACGTCGGAGAAGCTGTTCTGCGACAGGTCCAGCTCCGAGAGGTTTCTGAGATAGTCCAGCTCACTCTGCTCCAGCCTGGCGATATTGTTGCTTTGCAAGAGCAGGGTCTGGGTCCCCTCCGGCAGGTCTTCGGGCACGGCGGAGATGAACAAGTCATTGCAGTCCACCGTGGCAGCCTCCCGGTACACCGAGCGGGGGGTGTACCACGGCCTGATCTGGCAGACGCACTGCGGTGGGCATTTCACCTTCCAGGGCACGATGGGGATGGCAGCGGCGGCCACCACGCAGAGCAGAAGCGAACTGGTTTGGAAGCGTCTCATTTTCGGCTGGTGGGACCGGCTTCCTCCCAGGCAGGAAAGGCTCACGGGGCACATCTGGAGCAAGGCATGGGGCGACAGCCGGGTGGGGACAGCATCCGCGGGAGAAGATGCTCCATGCGAGCCCCTGGCACCGATCAGCCCCTGCTGCCAGCTGCCCTGCCTGGCCCCCCCCGCCGAGAGCACATAACACCCGCGACCAGGGCTGGACCTTCAGTCAGAGCTTCGCCTTTTCTTCCTCCCCAAAAGATTCATTTTTGCACTCGGCTGCATCTTTCAGGTTCCTCCTCGAGGTCATTCCTGAAAGAGGCCAGACAAGAAGTTGTGTTAGAGGAGACCTCGCGCACATGGTGAACGAGCGTGGCAGAGTTTAATCTGGTTTATATCCATAGCACTAACGGTTCCCTCCCAGCCCAAGAGGTTTGGAGTGTCATTAGCCCACAGATGCTCTGCCCAGGGCCACCAGCAGCCCATGGACCTCAGGCCAGCCTGGCTCAAAGGCTCTCCCATGAGCAGAGCTGGAGCTGCAGATGCTGGGAAGAGAAAGTCTCCCCGGGGGTAACTTTCCTCTGGGCTCTCAGGACGCTGCTTTCTGCCCCTTCTCCTCCCCAGCACCGAGTGCCCCCATCCAGGAGCCCCCAGCCCCATCTGCAGACCCCTAACATGTTTGTCCCCAGTTGGGCTTATGGAAGAAAGATGCCCTCGAGCACAGACCTGCTTGTTGGCATCTCTAGCAGAAGCCCCACAGCAACACAGGGACCACAGGCTCGGAGCTCAGTTTGCTTTGCACTGGGACGGATTATCCCAGACCCATCTCCTCCCTTGTATTTCTGCAGCGAGCACACCTGCCTCCGCTCGGACTCGGGCCTCAGGGTTTAAAGGCGCCGATAGTCCAGAGGGCCGGTTCTGAGTGGAAAGCCGAGCTTTTAAGGAAAGAGCGGTACACGAGCGAGCACAGCCACCCCCACGATGAGGCTGGAGCAGCCACAAAGACCCCTGCACAAACCTCCCCTCCAGGACAAAGTCCCCAGCTCTGGCCCCCCCAGCTCCTTTTAAAGCACTGGCCCCGGGTGGGGGCAATTTCCCGGGATCAGGGAACCCTGACTGGGCTCATTAGAAGCACCTGGGGGAATGCAGAAGCCCCTTAACCCCCTCCGTTCTGGATGTGACCTTGGCCTTGCCCCCTCGCCTTGCACCTTTTCCAGGGAAGAGGGGTCGGGGGTTCCTCGGTGGAGCGTTGGGCGAGGGGCTGGGGTGGGCGCGAGCCCCCCGGCACCTCCCTGCTCCTCTCCCCGTCCAGCCGCGGGGTTCGGAGGAGCCGGAGCCGGCCACCACCCCACCTTTGATTTTTTGATTTGCTACAGCTCTCCTGACCCACGCTGCCACAAATCAAACCCAGCCCCAAAGCTTCTCCCTGTCTTAAAAGACTCTCACGCAGCAGGAAAAACATTAAAAGGCAGCCGGAGTGGGAAAAGAAAGTTTCTCTCCCAGCAGCTCTATTTTATCACCCCCTTGTTCTCCCTGTAAAGAGCTTCCAACCAAAGTTTATTCAGCATCGATTCATCCAAGCCCTGTGCCAGAATTGATCCCGCACACTTCCCTTCTCGCCTGCTGCGAGGGCATTGGCTTTTAAACCATCTCCCGGAGAAACGGCATTAAAGAAGAGGAAGGCTGTATTGATTTCTGCATCCTTCTGATGGACCCTCATCTTTCTTTTTAAGTGCACAGGCATTTCTGTGACTATGAGTCTCTCTGGCCATTAATATATTATAGAATCTTTTCTCCTTAAAAAAATAATACAGTTTTTTTATTTCCTTAAGGCTGTGAAGAAGAGCCCAGAGAAAGCCCCCTGTTTCAAACTCCATTTGACAGGGAAGACTCCCCAGCTCTGCTGTTGGGCGATATCTCTGCAGGGTTTGTGTCCGTAACCGGGTTTTATCGCTTCTGCCCAGCACGGGACGGGGTTGCAGCGCTGGTGGCCACGGAAAGTCTCGCATACAAGATGATGCCGTAACAGTCCGGGTGTTTGTATAAGTAATAGGATCGGAGCTTGCAGAAAAATGTCATTTTTTGGAAACTCTGGGTACTAAACTTGGTACTTCATGGTTTCGAGTGGCGTGGAGCGAACCGAACAGGGAGGGCATCGGCAGCGTGTGGTCCCTGCTGCAGGGTACAGACCCCGGGGACAGTCCCGGCAGGGACGGAGCTGAGCCCCTCTGCCGTGCCAGCCCTGGTGACAGGAGTGACACCCCGGGGACCTGCACCCCGAATTCCTGCCGTTCAGCCATGGGGCGGTGGGGGGACTGGGAAGGAGCAGGCAGGGGCCCGCTGGTTGTCTTTTATCCGTTACCCAGTGAAGTCGAGCTCATTAGTTCGTAATTAGGCACTGAAGCAGCCTGCACGCAAACTCATTCAGCCTTTATCGCGCTGCACCAAAGACGGATGGTGGGACGGACCAGGCAGACCCGCGGCTCCCATGGCCACCGTTTTATTTCTATCGGTTTACAATTTGGGTTCGAAAGCTTCCCCCCGCGGAGCTGCATCCCCACCAGCCTGGGGAGTCGGTGCGGGAGCCGGGGCTGGCGAGGGTCCGGACGGGGGTCCCGGGAGAGAGCTGTTCCAGGGGAGACCCGCACCTCGAGGGGCTCACAGAGGGTAACGGCGGGGTCCCTTCCCCACGTGCATCTTTGCGGTGATTCACGTGCACACACGCACGTGCACACACATACCCTGAACTCCCACCCACCCCACCCATCCGCAGCTCCCCGGCAGCACCAAAGCCCCCACCGTGCCCCAAAAGCCCCTGTTTTCCCCCCAAAACAGACTCAGGGTGAAGAACAAGACAGAAGAGCGGAGAGACCCGGGATTTGAGGCTAACAAATAGAGAGATCAGGTTCGAGACGCGCTGAGGTTGGGAGGCTAAGTGGTGTCTCCCAGGGCGCCCAGATTTCATCTCCTCGCCAAGACAGACTGATTTGCTGCCTTTGCAGGCGGCGGGAAGACGCTGCCCCAGATAACGGGAGCCTTGGTAAAACCAGAGAGAGGAAGGGGGACAGCAGGGAGGAGTGGGGCCGGGGGCTGCCGGAGGGTCTGCTGGGGAGCGGGACCCCCTCTGCGGCCAGGCTGGGCTCCGGCGAGGCCACGGGTCCCACACTCCCCTCCAGCGCCGGCAGCCCCCGGCTGCTATTTCAGGCTCTTCCTCAGCGTGGGCTGCGGCGCGGCGAGAGCGACAGCAGGGAGCTGGGTGACGTTTCTGCTCGGAGTTTATTTTTTTTCCAAAAATGTAGAACCAGGGGGCTGAAACATTTGCTGCAGTGCCCTGGCACACTGGGAAATGGAAAATCCCTCCAGTTTCCTTTTTTTCCCCTGCAGGATCCAAGCCCAGTCCCCACACCAAGGATGCTGCTGGGCTCTTCCATAGTTTCCCAGCATTTACCTAATTCCTTGGTCTCCCTAAGCCATTTCTGTGACTTCTGCCTTCAAAGCTTCCCTCCTGCAGGAAGGGCTGTGGGGGGACAGCTCGGAGCCCCCACTCTCGTCCCATACCCGCCTCTGCCATGAGCGATCGCAGAGCATCCAGCGGCCGGGGGATTTGGGGCTGGAGGCTCCGAGCCGAGGGCTTGGAGCAGCCACTGAATTACCGGTTGCTGGGACAGAAAGGCAGCACGTGGCACTGCTGGAAACCACGAACGGCTCCTTCTGCGTCCCCAGAACTGCAGGAATTTTGCAGCATACAAACACCAGCCACCCTGGGGCCGGTAAGGGCTGGTCCGTGCCGCGAGCCAGCAAACCTGGGCGAGCTTTGCCTGAGCATCCCCCGGGCGCGAGGCTGAGCTGCGTTATCCGCACACGGAGCAGGATCAGGCCAGCCAGCACGGGCAGCACCAGCAACCTTCACGGTGGTGCTGAGGCACCTTCTCCCGCTCGGGAGGTGTTTCTGCTCCTCTGCAAGTGAAGAAACAAGACACAAAGTGCCAGGGCCAGCCAGGGCAGTGCCCCACGGTACCAGCCTGAATTTGCCACAAGCCCACGACGTCGTCTGTGGTGCCACTTGCTGATGGGGGGCTCAAGGAATCTGTTTCCATCCCAGCCGGGCGTGCTCAGGGACAGCGAGGGGGATGCAGCAGAGAAACACGGAAGGAGAAGGAATAAGGGGGAATGAAAGCGACACAAGGAGATAAAGGAGGACCAGAAGTGAAAAGGAGAAAGAAAGGGACAGAGACCATCAGAGAATGAGGCTGGGAGAGGGAGGCGAGACGGGGAGCGCAGGAGAAGACGGGGTGTGCAGCGCTGGGGAGCGCGGCTGCATGAACAGGCGGCAGAAACCCAGGGAAAGGAAAAAAAAAAAAGTAGAGAAGCAATGAGAATGAGAATTGATGAGGCACAGAGAAGGGAAGAGTCTTTTCATCAGCAAGTTTGCTGGATGAAGCCAGGAGATAAATCACCCAGTGGAAGGAGCCTTGGTCTCAGTGCTTGCACCGGCTGCCTCTCTCCCTCTGTCATCTGTCTAATAGCCCGGCTTCGGGAGATAAATGGCTGCAGCTGAGCCCCGCGCTCCCCTGCCCTTCCCTCTCCCTTACCGCAGCCAGAAGAGCCCGGCGCTTCCCCCGCCGTGCTGCCGGCCATGGACAGCCCCTGCGCCCCGGGGGGCCGGGGAGGACCCCGACCGCTCCCAGGGCCTCTTGGCTGGGGAAAGCCGGGAGCGGGGCCATGCTCAGCCCGCGGCTCCTCTCTGCAGGCAGCAGCTCCCCACGGCGATGCCCCGATGGGCAGCAGAGTCCCCAGCCCGCGCCGCATCTCCCGGGGGGCCGTGAGCGCCTGCCAAGCCCCTGTCTTTTCTGGGTGACGGCTCTAAGCAAGCAGCGCACACAGCAGCCTGCGACACGGCCATCACTCCTGAAGGTTTCCAGCGCTGCCGCGCTCCGGCGGCTGCTAAGCCTTCACGTCCCTGTCACCAGCCCTGCCAGCTCCCGGCGGAGGCAGATGAGAAGTGGCAGTCGGATGCTGTGGGAAAATCCCCCCCATCCCCGTCGCCTTTTGCTCTTTTCGATGGTGCGATTCAAATCCGCAGCCAGCCCTCCGGAGAAGACACGGTGCCGGGGAGCCGGCGGCTCCGCTGAGCGCAGGATCCGGCCTTGGTCCTGCCCGGGGCGGGAGGATGGGAACGACCGGGGCGCTGCACCCTCCGGCTTTGCTGGGTTTGCAGCCGGAGACGTGCACACGCTGCCAGTCCAGCCTGCTCCAGCCTCTCTGCACACTGGGACCACACTAGACCAAGCTGCATGGCCCCACCGTATTCCCAAAAAAGGGATTTTTTTTCATACATCACCTCGCCCAGCTCTCAGCCCCGGCTGCTCTGGGCTCAGGACTCGCCATGGTGGCACCCAGCAAAGTTTGTCCCCGCAGGCTGAGGTCGCATCTGCCCCATTCAAACCTTTGTGTAAAAGCTTCACTTTTATCTGTGATAAAACCAGCAAGAATTAAATAGGG
Organism: Phoenicopterus ruber ruber; assembly: GCA_009819775.1. Classification (NCBI taxonomy): domain Eukaryota; kingdom Metazoa; phylum Chordata; class Aves; order Phoenicopteriformes; family Phoenicopteridae; genus Phoenicopterus; species Phoenicopterus ruber. The sequence goes on along the minus strand of CM020239.1, from coordinate 3,337,611 downwards.
TTCTGTATCAATTACTTGTAAAACTCAGAACTAGGGTACTCTGCTGTCATCAGACACGCTCCTATATCACTTTTTTTATCTGGAAGGAGACGCTGCATGGAATCCCGCAGGGCTTTGCTGTAACGGCCGGTTTTATGAGGTTGGCTCTGGGGTCTTACTGTCTCCAGGGCTGTCACCGTCCCCTGCCCCAGAGCAGCCGGCATGTCTCCTCCGAACCATCACCCCCGCCGGATAAAAACTCCTTGGGAACTCCTGTTTTCAGCAACCTCCTGTTCTCAGCGGTGCTGAGCGCCCACCGCGTGCCTGGCAGCTGGAGGCAGCTGCCTGCGGTTCACACGGCGAAACCCAGGCTGGGGAGAGGGACCGCGTGGACTCGGGGTCCCGACAGACCAGCCCTGCCCCTGCTGCCGCTGCGATGCCAGCTGGGACCGCGACTTACGACATTTTTATAGCGGTAAAAGCCTTAGCGCAAACGCAAGACAAGCCCTTTCCTCCCCCTGGGTAACTCGTGCCTCCTGGGAAGCGAGCACAGGCGATGCCAGCGCAGGCGCTTTGCGGATGCGCCCGCCCTGGGCCAGCCGCTCGCACCGGTGCAGCTCTGCCCACGCACCTTGTACGCTGCCCTGGGTGCCCATCGCCGCCAGCCCCCACCACCGAGCGCAGGATCTCAAAGTACAGTTACAGGATGGCAAATACATCCCAAGGGATCCTTAAATCGCATGCATCCTGGATTAGCCACTTATACAACTGTGATACTAATGGTATCTGTTAGATAGCTGTTAATCTTGAATAAATGTTTTTAATGATCCCCTGTTGAACATACAATAACTGACGTATTGAAGGTCGGTTAAGCCGCGGAGGTCAAGTCATTATCTGGGGCTAACGGTGGCAGGGATGATGTGGAGACGTAACTCTGGGTATCAGGAAAAGGAAATATAACCTTCACGCGTTATACAGGCTCTTGAAAGGTTTTTCTGGTGCAGGGACCAGCCAGTGCCCTTGGGGGATGGAGCAGCGATGGGGTGGCTCCAGGGTGAGGGATGAGCCCCGGCCTGAGCATCCCCATGTGCCTGGGGCAGAGGGAGCCCCGCAAGTCCCCGGCCCCACGGAGTCTCACCCCTGGTGCTCACGGGTCCCTAGGGATTTTCTCCATTTGCACCATCAAGGGGAGGAACCGGTAGGTGAGAACCAGCCGGGCAGCCGGAGCGATGCCTCTGCAGGCATCTTGAGTTCGCTGCAGCTGATACAGGGACAGAAAATGGCAGAAATTGCTGTGTGAGATGCCTGATGCTTGAGCGAGGAAACCCGCTGAAGCACCATGGCCCAGCGTCCACCCAAAGCTTCACTTAGTCGTGGGAAGCGACAGTTTCTCCAAGCGAGCCATCCTTGGCTGGCAGGTCTCCTCGCCTCACCACAGCCCCCCACCAAAGCCCCCGGCAGGTTTGACTTGTCTTCCTGGGCCTCCAACGTGTCCCAGCGGTTGCACCAGCCGGCACCGGCGAGATGCACAACGGGAGAAGGAAAACATGACACACAGGGAACGGAGCACCAGGGGGTTCAGTGCAGCTGGAGACCTCGGTGGAGCCTCGGCTGAGCTCGGGTCTCCCGTGTCCCAGGCTTTAATTTGCTCCTGTTGCTGATGGGAAACTCCTTCATGAAAAGACACGTACCCCGGCACCGTGGGTCGGGATTTCTAGGCTCAGTTCTGGCTTGCTCTGCCTGGCGCACAAGGCAACGGCACAGCAAGTGCTCGGTGTCCGTGGAAGCCGAATACATCCCCCCCCCTCCCGCCGGTAAAAGGGGGCTGGGGTGTTTCTGCAGCGCTGCTGGGGAGCTCATATCTCCGAGCAAGCGGCTCCAAAGCCCCGGGGTGGAAAAGCAGCTGCTGTGTTCAGAGCAAAGATCCCGACACAAACCTTGGCAGGGAGTTTACCGCCACGTCAGAAAACAAGCAAATAAATAAATAAAGAAAAGACACCCAATGTCCCCCCGTAGCGTGGCAACCGCTCCCCCCGCATCCACGGCAGCCTCCCTCATCTGTATGCTCCGTCACAGCCCCGCACCATCCGCCGGGTGAGCACCATGGCAACACCGTGGTCTTTAAACACAGGAGTTTGTGCTGCGATCGCAAACAGCATTAGGCAATTTAATTAAGCAGCTGGCAAAAGGAAAAACTTTGTCTGTTTGAGGCGTTTTATTAAATTCCGGCGTATTATGCAGCTCTGTGTCTTCGCTGTCTGGTTCGAGGGATGGGAGGATGCTCCCGCCCCAGCCTTTCTGCAGCTTCACCCCCGGCTAAAGCAAACGCACGCAAGGCGCGGGGGGTGGCATGGCGTGGAGCGCGGGGAACCCGCACGGGGACCCGCACGGGGCCCTGCATCCCACCCTGCGCGTGCTCTGCACCCGCGCACGGGGCCACGGCAGCAAAGCCATGCTCCGGCCCTGAGCTGCAATTTTGGGTCGCTACCCCCTGAGAAACATTTACACAAGGCAGGGAACAGACCCCTCCGAAACCAGCAGCACCGGGCTGCTCCTCTGCCGGCTTTTCTGGTGGTTTCTTTCCTCCGTTAAGCCTTGGTTTGCGCAGAGAGACCCAGGGATGTTGTTTGTGGGTCTTCTCCTGCATCTCTCCTGGCAGGGAGGGCGATAGCGTTATTCCTGCTTGTCTAGGAGGAAGCCAGGAGATAAAAAGCTGCCGGGAGCGTGCAAAGCAAACCGCTCGGCTGCCTGCACCTCGCTATCGCAGCGATCTGCCAGGAGCCAGCGGGCAGGAGCGGTGCCCGCTCCTTATCTGGATGCTTCTCTCCCTCCACTTTGGATGTTTTTTAATGAGGAGGGTTGGGAAACAAGCCTGTTCTTCTTCTTCTTTTGCTTTCAGGCTCTGGAAAGTTTGCGGTGGCCCTGCCTGCCTCCAAAACACTTCCACAGGTCCCTGTGGCTTCCCGGAGATGCTGCCGCCAGCTTCAGGCACAGCCCCCAGCCTGGAGCATGCAGGATTTGGCCCTGCTCAGCCACAAACTGCCCACGCAGCGCTGAGCACCTCCCAGAGCTGCTTTTGGTCCCACGCTCATTGCCTGGGGATAAGCATGGTCCCATCCCGCCAGGACAAAGGGAGACTGGGTGCCTTGGTGGCCGGGGAGATGCTCAGCGAGGATCCGGGGTCCCCGGGCTGTGCTGGGGGTCCCTGCAGAGCAGCTTCTCCAAAACACAGCTCAGCACCACCAGCGGGGTTGGGGCTTTCTGAAGGTTTATTCCTCTTGGAGCTGATCCCCAGGGCCCTTCCCTGCCCCTCGTCTCCCTCCTCCTCTCTGATTGCAAAAGTTGAGACCACGGGACCTCGTCGGGGAGCAGCGCCAGGGCCGGGCGGCCACGCGCCGCGGCGGGGATGGATGCCGAGATGGCAGCCGGCTCTCCCTGCGACACCCAGAGCCACGGCCAGGCTCCTTAGCGGGGCCGGGACTTAAATCCATCTGCACTGCCCTGCCTGCTTGGGAAGGCGGCTTTGGAGGTGCCGAGCCGGTGGCACGAGCTCCGAAGGGAGCAGGTTTGCCCCCTGTGTGCGCCATGCTCACGTCTGTGGGAAGCCTCAAATCCGTTACTTTTCGGCTGGGCAGCCCTGGGGCCATCTCGTTTTATCCCCGAGAATCGCAGGGCTGGTCTCCAGGCCGTGGGGTTAGTTGGTGCATTTGTAAGTGTCTTGCAAAAGCCAACTGGAAAAGCTGGCTGATCTCTGCTCTGGATTGCCTGGAGAAATAAGAGGCTGAGAAGATGGAGTCTCGGTCTCGGCTCATAGACGAATTGTCCTTTACTCTGTAAAATTTGCGTCGTTTGACAAAACCCGTGCTGCATTGGCCTGCAGCTCGCTGCATTTTTGGAAGCATCTCTAGGGACTGGCACCGTCTCCGGGCTGCAGCAGGAGCTGAACTCCACTGCGCGCGGCCGGACCCTGCGCCTGCAGGTCCCCCTCCCCAGCACCCTCGTGGTCCCCTTTCAAACGTCAAAGTCAAGAACACCCCGGGCAGAAAGGGGACGGAGAAGGGGGCAGAGGGGTCAGGCAGGGCCGGCGCCGGTGAGCTCGGTGAAAGCAGGAGGGCTGCTGTGCTTGGTTTGTAGGCACCTCTCTCATCCCCCTGCCACCGCCTCCTTTGCAACATGAAGAGCCCTGGCCCATTTTGCTTTTCATATGGGGCATGTTTCATAGCTCCAACCATCGCCGTTTCCCTGCCCAGACCCTTCCCGTCCAGGCAGGGGAGGCTGCAGGCGCTGCTCAGATCGCAGGCGTACCACCGGCTCTGCTCTGCTGCTTTATTTATTCCCTAATAATCCCCCGCCTGCCGTTTGCCCTTTCCGACTGTTGCTGCACTGTGTCACTGTTTCCAGAGCTACCTCTGGGATCTTCTTCCTGAGTGGCAACCGCTAATTCAGAGCCCTTCAGCCTGTAAAAGCCATCGCTGAGCCTCTGAGAGCCTAGCGCAGGGTTTCAAATGGCATTCACCTCCTTAATCACCCAGAGGCTTTAGAAAACGCTCTCTCTGATCAACGAAGCTCCGAGTTCCCGGCACTGTGTGGGGACCTGCGTGCCCCGACCCCAGCACCCACAGACAGCACCCAGCGTGCCAGGACGCCCCGAGCATCCCGAGCCCGTTCAAAGCCCTCACTCTTCCCCTCTGCTGTGCTCAATTCCCACCTTCCAGCTCCGCAGTGACCCCCAGCTCGCAGGCACCCCGTCCTTGCTCCAGGACCTTCCTGGCAAGGCACAGCCCCAGCCTGCCCGGGTCGGAGGCAGAAAGCGCGGGTCCCTTCCCCGAACTGGCGTGCGCAGCAGCGGCGAGCACTGCCCGGCAGCAGGGAGCCGTGCCGCAGGCACAGCCTGTCCCTGGCACCGCCGTGCCACGGCCGAGAGACAAACAGCTCCAGCCCGATAATGAGCTCCCCCAGTTCCTCCTCCCCGCCGCGCTGTGGAGCGGAGTGTTAAATAATTCAGGCGAGCTCCTGAACTGCCTGGAAAACACCTCCAGGTCTTTCCTAATGAGCTCGCTACGGACCCGCCGTCCAAGGCTAGAGGAGCAGGGAGAGCCAGTCCTTCCACCAACACGCAGACACCAGGCAAGCACAGGCCACCACCGTGTCCCCAGATGCTGCAGCGTGGCTGGCTGGTGGGTCCCCAAATTCCTGGGCAGCGCAAGCAGCACCACGAGCATCTCGCAGCAGGAGGGAGGTGGCTGGGCCACGTCCCGGCTGGTGCAAAGCAGAGCGGGAGCTGCGTCGGTGCACGCAGCAGAGCCACAAAGCACAAGCAGCAGTGCCAAAGCCAGGCAGATTCAAACGAGGTAGCAACAGTCAATACGACAGAGAACAAAACCTGGAGCAAAGTCCCCCGCGAGGAGGTGGGCTCTGCTTGCTGGCGCTTTCAAATCCTTTCAGCGTGGCCCTGTTTTCAGCAGGACCTCAGGGGTGGGTGCACCCACGGGTGATACCACAGCTTGTTCCGCTCGTGGCTTCTGGGAGGAGGAGGGTGTCTGCGAGCTGAGCCCGAGCCCTTCGCCCGCCGCGAGCCAGAAACTGAGCAAGACCAACACAGGCTTGTCTGGAGAGTCCTGGCCTCGAAAGCGGAGCAGACGCGAGTCCCAGACGGCCCCGCCAATTCCAGCTAATAAAAAGGATATTTCACACATCAGGCACTTCGCAGACGCGTTAATGAGAGCAAACAAAGGCTCCGCGATGCAGATCAGGGGATGCAGGAAAGCAGCTCCCAGGACGGGCAGCGCTGTCGCAGCCAGCCCAGCCGCTGGGCTTTGCCATCCCGCTCTGGGGGCCACCCCCGGGAGCACCCCGGGGACCGCGGCCAGACTCTGCCCTCCAGCAGCTCCATGAGGCTGAAACGCCGCCTCGGAGGGCAGCGCCGTGGGGCTCAGCCCTCCCTGACCCCCCAGCAGCTCCGAGCAGGCACCAGGGAGGGGGTCGGGCAGGCTGGAGCTCCCCAAATCATCCCAGGGGCTCAGGAAGGGATCAGCGTGGTGCTGTGGCTGCTCCCCTGGGAGCGAGAGGAGGCAGGACGCCAAGGAGCCGTGTTTTTCATGCGGCCGAGCACCGCATAAATGCCATGGAGGGGGAAAGGGTGAAGGAGGAACCTAAATCACAAGCCAGGGGCGATGCAGCAGCTCCCGCCGTCGCCCTGATGGAGCAAACGGCGGCACTCGAACCGGTGTGTCCCGGCCCTCCCCGAGGGGGGAGAAGGGTGCTGTGCGCCCCGAGGGGCTGCACCCACTCAGGACACATGTCTCCGTGCTGTGAATTCCAGTGTCGGCTCTCATCGCGCCAGTACTACTAGAAGTGGACTGTGATCCAGGATCTCGCAGCTGCTTCAGCTCCAGTGGCATCAGGAGCTTTAAACTACGCAAATACCACCTTAAAGTCTGATTTCTGCTACGTCCCGCGTCGACTATCCAGAAATGGAAGCATCGCTGGAAGGGTTAATTCCCCCCCGCTTCCCCTGTCCTACAGGAGAGATTTCATGCCATGCTGAATAAATAAAATAATGTGATATTACAAAAGACTGCAGCACAATATATTAGATACCGCAGCACTGTTGCAGGGCGTCTGTCAGCACCAATCACGATGACTGATGACTTATCAAGAATGGACCTGACATTTCCAAATGAGCTATTTTGATAGAGTTGTCATTCAAAGGGGATCTAAAATAAAATAATAATAATAATAAAAAACCCCAGATAGGAACAGGAAGAGAAACGGAAAACATTTCCCGCCTCCGTCCCACCTATTTAAGGGTTCCCAGCTTGGCAGCGGGACAATTTGGCGCACGGCATCGGCGGGTCGGGAGGGATGAGCACAGAGACTTTGCTAAGGCACAGCTACAGCCCGAATTTCCCTTCCAGGTCCAACCCACAGCCAGGGTGCAGAGGGACAGACAGCCCCGGCCCCCTCGTCCACGCAGCAGGGCAGGATGCGGCCGCCCCGCTAACGGAGGTGGGTCGTGCAGCCGGCGCGCGGGGGGCACGTGCTCCCATCTCCTTTCCCTCAAATGGCTTTTAAACTCTCCGATTTCAAAGATAACGACACAGCTACACGTTTTGGGAAAACGGGCGGCTGGGGAAGGCTCCGGCGGGCGCCCAGCCCCAGCAGGCACTGGAGGCACTGGGCAGAGCAGCCCTGCCTGGCCACAGCCAGCGCCTTCGGGGCTGCCAGAGCTGCTCAGCACCCCAACGCACGCCGGCGGGACACCCAGCTCCAGTGGCTCCGATGCTCACGGCATCGTCCACCTGAGCACCGGAGATCGCGCAGGCGTTACGCATCGGACCGCTGCGGCCTGTGCCCGGGTCTGTGCTGCCGCTGCCGCGCTGGAGCGGCTCCCGGGGCAGAGCCTGCAGCACCCGGGCACTGCACAGGCAGAGCCGGTCGCACTTCGTGGAGTCGCCTTTGGGGAGCGTGTTGCTGTGTCTCCTTGCCTTTTCCTCTAGGCACTGCGCATACGCTCGAATTACTTCAATAAAATAATATCGCAGTGTATTATTGCCTTTCTATAGGGGAAAATTTGCAAAGGATACGGAGTCCCTCTTGAAAACCTGGGGCCGTGTCACACCGCAGGCAGCGATATTGCGCTGGCCCTCGTGGCTGGGAGCCGATGAAGCCCTGCCGCAGGACAGGCTCCGCACGCTCCGGAGACCGTGGAGGCAATCCTGCACCTGCAACCCCTCGGGAGCGCGCAGGGGTGAGGGAGAGAGCTGCTCAGGGCTGGACGTGGTGCCTTGCCATGGGGAGAACCTTCCCGCAGGCAATGGGGCAGCTCGCAGCCCTGGCACGGAGAGCCTGGATATGCAGCATCCCCCACGCCAGAGCCGGCCGCGCACGGTGCAGGGCTGCGAGCCCGCTCCCAGCCAGCCCCTTCCCCTTGCAGCCAGCAAGAGCGGGGCTGCAGGACCCCCAGGAGCACGTCTGCAGCCCGTGGGTGCATCCCCTGGGTGGGTGCATCCCCCGGGTGGGTGCATCCCTCGGGTGGGTGCATCCCCTGGGTGGGTGCATCCCTCGGGTGGGTGCTGCTGCAGCCAGAGCACCCGGGAGCTGCGCAGGGAGTCGTGGGGGGAGAGGCAGCCCACCATCAGCTTGTCTTAGGAGGAACTGACAAAATACTGTTTTCAAAAAAGCCACCGAAGCTGCTCTCTGCATGACTGAGCTCCGAGCAGATCTTCATCCATTCGTGTCGCAGAAGGAGGGAAAGGGGCTGTTTTTGGAGGAACTTTCAGATGCGTCATTACAGGTTCGAAAGGACTGTAAAAAAGACAAACCTGCTGCGGGATGTAGGCACGCGTGTGCATACGTATGTGTATTCAGAGCAAAGAGAAATCCAAGAGCCATTTTCAAGCAAAAACCTACAGTGGCAGTGACACGCTAAGCTGTTCTTCCTCATGATGTAGGACAAAATAAAGGACTTTACCTTTCCAGTGCCTCCTCTGCAGCCATCTCCAGGGTATTTACACCAGCCACAGAAGGGAGAGGAGGGAAGAGCTCAAACTCGCACTGCCGAGGGGCTGAGTTTGGGGCCAGGCTCCTCCGAGGGTGCACAGGGTGCAGATTTACAGCCCTGAGGCTCTCAGAAATCAAACCACTGCAGGGAAGCGCTCTAGGAATAGCACAGGAAAGACACACCGCTCATCCACAGCCCCCGAGCCGCCAAAATCCTCCTGCCGGCTGCAAAATATCTGTGATGAGCCCCTTAAGACCAGGGCTAATGAGCACAGAGTCCCACTTCTACATCTCCCACCTCCCCAGCGAAGCAGCACCCCTCAGCACCCCCTGCACCCACACCACCCGGCACCTGCCCCATTAAACAGGCAGCTCCAGTTTGGCTCTCACTGGGGGCTCCTGGACCTGAGGAGGCCCCGTCGTTAGGGATTGCTGTCATCCCGGCTGGCAGCGGTGAGTGCCGGCTCCACGAGCTGCCACTCACCATCCCGGTGACAGCAGCAGCCGGTGCTGGTGACGCCGAGGCGGCTGCACCGGGGCTGGGTGGGCACCGCTGCAGCGCCGCTCGGGTCAGCTTAGGGGAAACTTTGGGATCCCTGAAGCCGTGCCGGTCCGGCCGGGCATGCGAGGAGGGCTGGATCCTGTGCACGGTGCCGGCGTGGGCAGCTGTAACGGAGCTCGGTGGAACGAGGGGGTCGGACACTCGGGGCTGGGCGGCTGAACCTGCGCGTTGCAGCCCCGACAAGGCGCAGCGGGATGCGCTGTGCGGGACGAGGAGGGAGCTGCCGGCTGCGGCCGAAGGGATGCTGCGCTGCAGGCAGCCGGGTCCATGCTTAGGATCTTCCAGGAGTGACTTTAATTGTGTTTAGCTTCAGACAAGATGGGCTTCGACCTCAACTGTGCAATCAGCTAACCGAACCAGCCCTGAGCCCGAGGTGTCTGCAGGGCACCTTAGTCGTAACACCGGGCGAGGGCTGCGGAGCGAGTCGGGGGCACAGCTGGGGCAGGATTGCCTCCAGGTCCTCCCCAGGCAACATGAAAAAACGGGGAAGCAAACTGAGCCGGTGGGAGCACCAGGCAGGGTCTGCCAGGCTGCCGCGCGAGCTCGCAGGTTGGCAAGGGTGCGCGGGTTCGGTCGCAGGGTGCTGCCGCTGGCGGCATGCGGGGCTGCAGCAAGGGGCCGAGGAGGGGACGATTTCACTTACTCCAGCTGGCCCTGAAAGCCAGTTCACCTCCATCACAAGTTTGTTGCAACCCCCCGCCCCAAACTGGAGCTGACGTTTTTCCCTGAGAGACCAGCTTATGTAGCTGTCATTTAATCTTCATCTCGCTAATATACTTATTTCTCCCCTTCCCTTCGCCCTGCTCCTTCTCCCCGCGCGCTGCCCGCTGCTTTTAACGGGGCAAGGCAGCGGGGCTGTTGGACGCGGCGGAGGAGCAGCGTCCCAGCGTGGGGCTCGAGGCTGTGCTGCTACTCAACCCCGCAGGTTTCGGGTAAGCTCCAAAACCAGGTTTCTGTTCATCCAAGGGTCACAGAAAGTACGTTTCCCCTTTAAAGCGAAGCTATTAAAACTCACGCTCAGGCCATATTCCAGTCTGGGTGATTACTGCCTGCCAACCTCTCGTTCCCTCTGCCGTTTTAATTGGTGCTATTAAAGAGCTGCAATGCTTCACCCCGAAGAGGCTCAGCCTCTCGGTGAGGATGAAGGAGCCCTCTCCTTAGCGCTTGTGTTAAAATTGTCAGACACTTGGGGCTGGGGAGGAGGGAGAGCTGGGCAGACTCGGCGTGTGGCAAAGCGCCTGCTCCCTGGCTCGGGAGCGTTTCGCTGTCACTTTGCCCTGCGCTAAACGATGCACAGAAGCTGCAGAGCGGGAGGGGGCCGGGGCTGGGCTTGGCGGAGATGGATGATGTGATGTGCGAACAGACCCAGCGCCTAGGGCTGCCGTATCCCGATGGCAGCTCGTGTGTCTGCTTTGCACCGAGGACGGAGGAGAAGGGAGGCTGCGAGGCTCGGAAAGTACCGGGGTGGTTATGCAAAGTTCACCGAACTCGGACGGCTTTGCTCATCCCGACCCCACTGGGCATCAAGCAACTTCCAGCCAAAGCTACACCAGAGGCTCATTTGGTATTCGAGACCCAGCAACCACCTTCTTCAACCTAAATTAAGTATTAAAGTGAAAGGCAATTCAGTGAGACCATGAATTCATTAGAAAACGTAGCTAGATCCAAAAGGTGCTGCGGATGATAATGCACCGGGGAGGAGGGGATGGGGCAGGGCGAGCAGGGTGCAGACACAGACGTATGAGCAGCAGCGAGTTAAAATCAGAAAGGGGGAAAAAAAATCAGCGCATTATTTTAGATGAAGATTAAATGACAGGCCCTGCTTCAAAGGGCAAGCGCGAGAGGCTAACGGGCTGTGACAAACCAGAACGCACGGACACAGGCAGCCAATTCCCTTAAATAACGCTTCTATTGGCCATAATATCTGAAAACAAGCAGCCCGCAATGGGGATTAATGGTTTTCCGTGGCCTCCCCCAGCACTCCCCATCCCGGGGGCTGCCTCCCTGGGCGGCCCCGCTGCAGCCGGGGATGCCAGGGGGCCGTGGGGCCGGGGGAGGAGGAGCGAGACGGAATCACTTAGCCTTCATTAGGCCAAATTAAAATCAGAAGTGAGATGACAATTACAATTTGTGACCGGCTAATTGTTCGCCTCAGAAGCTGATCGTTGCGCAGATTGGGAAAATTAATTGTTCGCAGTCCCAGGTGGGTTGGCTTTGAACCCTGCCCGAGTGGAGCTCCTGCTCCTGCTCTCCAGCCCCCCCGGGGATGACGTCCCGCGGGCTGCAGCGCCGGGGCTCTCCGGCCAGGCTGCGGAGCCCCAGGCGGGGGGCAGACCCCCAAAGCCCCTCGCTGCCTCCGCCTTTGGCGCCTGGAGCGGAGCAGAGCACCCGTGGGGCCACCCCGGTGTTAAGGACCCAGCGCTGGTCCCTGCTGCCTCCGGAACGGGAGCACCCATCGTCCTTGCCTGCAAAGCTCCCTCCCTGCCCACGCAGCTGGGAGAGAGCTGCCTTCCCGCTGAGGCTTGCGAGCGCTGCAGCCATCGCTGCTCCGTCATCCATCCGGCGCCGAGCGTGGTGTGTCAAGCCCGGCTCCCATCAATCAAGCCTACCCCTTCAGAGCATCCTTCTTGATTTTTATCCCCGGGGTGCTCGGGAAAGGGTGTTGTGAACACTTGGATATAATTATAGCTTCTAATAGGGCTGCCAGAGAGGGGGAAGGTGCCAGATTTCAGCGGAAACGGAGACCTCCAGCTTCTGCCTTCGCTCCGGCTCTCCCACCCCCTGGGTTTCTGGCAGGCTCCCCGGCCACGACGCTCGCTGCGTGGGAGCCGGCTCTGCGCCGGGGCTGCAAAGCCCGGGCTCGCATCAGCCCCGCGCGCTGGGGGATGCAGGCTGGCGCGCGGCACGGGCTCTCCCACGGGAAGCGCCCCTTGCACTGTGCAGCTGGGCCCTTCGCGAGCCCCCCGCCGTCAGGCAGTGCCCCGGCGGAGGGACCTGTTCCCTCACCGTCTCCCCAGGCTGCTGGTTACCTGCGAGGTTCACGCGTGTCTCTGGGGGCAGGGGACAGCTCAGCCTGAATTCCCTCCCGCGTTGCCACCCTCACAGCCCTGCTGCTGCCCGCGCTCTCGGCAGCAGGCAGGCTGAAGGGCCAGGCAGCGTGAGCAGCAGGCAGCCTGGCATCTCTGCAAGCCCGGTGCCACCCCGGCACGACCGGCAATTCCAATCTAAAGCCTCTCCCCGCGATGGCGGCTCCTCTCCCCGCGCAGAGGCTCCGCGCTGGGTCCCCGCGAGCCGTGGGGGATCCTTTCCCCCACGCAGCTTGGAGACACAACCGGCTCCTGCAGCTCCCGCGGCCCAGGGGAGGCTGTCGGCACGCAGCGAGGAGCACGGCGGCTGCCAGGGGCTGACAGCAGCCGGGCACTGGGATGTGATAACTCCTGTGGCTGTACACGCCTGTTGAGCTGCGACAACATGACAGCAATAGTAGCTCATAATCCGCACAAGTGTGTGTTTGTGCCTCGCAGCAGTGTGCGCGCCGGAGAGACAGGTGCATGCCAGGAAATTATGATATATATTTCCGTGACATACCATTTCCCTCTGTTGTACGTTGCAGATACCGGGAAAGACCCCACAGATCGTTGTGGTGGGAGGAAATGCTGCCAGCCCACGGGGAAGGGCGGCTCCTTGTTAACCATTTGGGACAGGATTCTCAAAGGGCTCATCTCCCATGCGCCCGCCTAAACGATGCAGACAGCTCTGAAGCTCTGGACACTGAGTCCTTTTGAAAAATCAAGCCAGTACTGCAGAGGAGCCGGGAGTGAAGAGGGATGCTCATATCTCTTCCATTTATTTCTTCATCTCTCTAATCAGACAAACAAGTAGCGTGCCTAGAGCTGTAGCGGGCAGGCAGAGGCTGTTAGAACCTTCCTCTCCAGAGACGTTGAAGCCCAGAGGAAAGTGTCCATCCCTCCATGTTGCTCCTGGCTGCTCGGACATCCCAGGGTCCCCATCCCAGCCAGCACAAAGGCTTAGTCCCCGTCCCAGCCCGTGGGCATCTTGGGCCCTAAAACAAGCAGAGCGATGGCTGGGGTAACGGCTGTGCTGGCAGCACGGCTGCGGATGCTGCCTCTGCTGCGTCAGCCCGAGTGACCTTCCCCGCAGATCGGCTTGCAAACAGGAGCGATCGATACTCCTCGGCACAGCCCCGGGGCTGGGAGGGTTGGGGGTGGCCATTAAGGCTGGCTCATTTGCAGAGCAGCCCCCGCAAACCTCCCCCCTTCCTCCACCCACTCCAAGGCCAAGGGCAGCATCCTTTGGAGAGGGGATGCTCCGGGCAATGTCAAAGGCTTTTGAGCTCTGCTACCCACGTGGCGCTCTGCGAACCAGCCGTGAAGCCGAGCTGCGCTACAGGCTCCGAAGGGGACGGACACCAGGGGTCTCGCGTGGGGAGGGCACGTCCACGTCCATCTGCCAGGCCCAAAAACCAAGTCCCTGGAATAAGGTATCAGCTCCCAGTGAGAAAGTGAAAACACTGGCGAAGGTGGGTCCCGGCAGCCCGGGGTGCCGGATCAGGCGCAGAGCGAGGGGCAGCCCCCGGCCGCAGTGGTCCTGTCCCGGGCCAGACCCCGGGAACGGCCGGGGCTGCTCCAGCACGTCCCTCTGGGATATTTTAGGAAGAAATGTTCCGCCACCGCAGTGTTTTGATGTCAGTCCCTTCAGAGGGATAGATCGAGGCTCTTTAAACTTTCTTCAGCAGGGGAAGGGCGTGTGGGGAGGTTCTTAAACAAAGCTTAAAAAAAGTAGAGAATTCCTGAGTGTAATTAAAGTCTAAACCATGATGAGAAGTCTCCTGTTATTCCTCTAGAGGTGTCTGTTGTTGGAAGCAATATTTCTTCAGCTAAGGAGTATTGCTGCAGGCGGGGAATGTTGCACAGACGGTGCCAAGAGAGGAGGTGGGGGCCAGGGGCCTGGGGACCTCACTCGGCCGTCGTTATACTGGGGCTCAGCTGGTCCCTTGCCATCTCCATCTTATTTGTCTCGTCGTTCACGGACTGAACTGCTCTTGCAGGAGCGAAGGGGGCCAGGAGCTCGCAGGGCAGCTGGCCGTCCGTGCCGTGGTGGCTGACCCGGGGAGGGTTCCGCGCCAGCAAAACGACGGGCAGGTGACTCCAGCATCAGTGAGATGTGACAGCAGCCGCGGCTGGAGCCCATCCCTGCTCCCTTTGATCTTCAGCAGAAGAAAGGTCAGGGTGGCAACGCGGCTGCTCGTAAGTGCCGTGAAATCAGGCTAATTTCTAATTACGGGGAAGTCTCTCCCTGTTATCTTGCTGGCACATTCTGGCCTCCTTGAGCCGTGTGGCTGCGATAAAGGGCTGGAGTTACAAAGCAGCTCCTGAGGGCTTGATGACCCCACGGAGTGACACAGAAGAGCGTCTCAGCAGTGTCTGCAGGGATGCGAGATGCTCCCGGGGGGGCTGAGCCTGCCCTGCAGAGGCCTGGACTCCCCCGCTGCTTCCCACCATAGACCACATCATCCTGAGGAGCTGCGGCTCCATCGCCGCGATGCCCCTGGAGATGCCGTAAGGACGTGAGGTCCTACCGAACCCCTCTGGGCTGCAGATGCCCAGGGACAGCGAGAGGCAGCTCGGTTCTCCCTTCCCCGTGCTGCCAGGCAGCAGCAGCCCCGCTGCGTTCAACGGCCAGGCTCGGACAGAGCGAGGAGAAGGGAAGCTCCAGCAACAAAAACGCAAGGACGAGAGCAGATCCAGGCTGGTGACAACCCATCAAACAAGGGGAACAACCCCCTGCCCCTGTGCTGTAGCAGCCTGTCACTGACCCTAAAATCCCCCAAGCCTTCCCATGGTTTTATTTGAGCTTCAGTGCACGCAGATTCCTGCTCAGGGTTAAACATTTCGGCCGGTAATTGCAAACCCGATGTTTTAGCAGCTTATTGGGACGTGACAGCCAGAAAGAGCACATCGGTAACATTAAAGGGTTGGACGTGAAGCTGTTCCTGGCCATGCCGGTGACTTTGTCCCCCCGGTCTCTGCTTGCCCTCCATGTTGTTTCCCATGTGCAATGCACACACAGCCTCTCTGCAGGAAAAAACCGAGGCGGGCGGCTTGTGCTGCTGATGGAATCGGGCAGAAGAGCTCAGAGCCACAAGTTCACCTGCTGAGAACTGGGCTGAAAGCCCTGCACTGCTCTCAGGGCCCAAGTACAGGTTCAGCAGCCAGAAACAGGTCCCCAGGTGAGGGCAAAAAGCATCACCAAATCCCTGAAAAAGCCTCCAAACCTTTGCAAAGCCAGCCCTCGCCATGCCCGGTCCAAGCTCTGCTTTCAGCCAGAGGGAGCCGGGCAGCCCTGCCCGGGGGTTTGCTCCAGCCTTGCAAACTGCTCAGTGATGTTCCTGAGCAGCCAAGAAGTAGCTAATCCACCCGAATAAATCTGGGCAAGGTATTACTTTTGGTATTAAACATGGATTTTAAAAAGACAGCATCGATTTTCTCTCTGTGCTGAATTTCACCGAGGAAAAGCTTGGATGTCCTACCAGCACGGCTGGAAATACGACACTGAAGTTGCACCTCAGAGTCCCCTCAAACCCTGCACGAGTTTGGGGGTTTGCACAGCCCAGGACCCCTCTTGCTTCTCGCAGGGCTGTTGCTTTCCACGCCGGCTGCTCCCGCCCAGCAAGAGCTGTTCCTCTCCAAGCCCCGTGGCCCTCCAGCCTCCTCTCAGCCTTGCCAGGGAAAAAACAAGCCGTGATTTAGCACCTGCCTCTTGCAAAGGGCTGGCGGGTGGCTCCTGCCTCTGCTGCTCCCCGGGAAGCACCGGGAATGCTGTGCCTGGAGCAGGGGGCAGCACCAGGGCAGCCCCCCAGCCCGACCCAGGCTCCGGCACCGCACGGGATGCGCCTGCTCTTAGGGGCTGAGGGGAGACGAGTCAACCTCCGGCAGCCAAAAAAGCCGCAGATTAGTGCAAATGCCAATAAGTCATTAGGAATCATAAGAAAAATGTACGGTTGCCATAGCAACTGGCAGGCACGGCTTTGGGGCTGCTTCACCCCCTCCTCAGGCGCGGAGCAGCTCGAGGTGGGGATGGAGGCAAAGCCCTGTGCCGTGCCCTGAGAAGCCACCGCAGCCGGGAAGGGCTCGGTGAGCTGGGGGTGGCTGTACCCCAATGGGGTTTGGGGGTGCTGAGCCCCTCCCTGGGAGCAGCTGGGCTTTGCCACCAGCAGAGACCCCAGAGATGCTTCCCAATGGGACGGGGACCGCTCGGTCCTTCGCGAACCGTGGGACTGACTCTGCCATCACAAGCCAAGGGGGTGGCACGTCCCCCCCTGCACCCACCTGCCGGGGAGGAACCAACACCCAGCCTTCAAATCTCCACGTTTGCTGCACTGGGGTCTGTGCCCCCCACATCAGTGGGCACTGCCCTGCCCATGGCCGAACCTTGGGGTACTCGGTGGCTGATAAAGGTCCCCCCTCAACTGAAGGGGATGGAATAACCCTTCACGGGTGAGGAATCATGCTTATTCTTGGCAAAATCCACTTCCAGTTTGTTTTAAATTAAATGGTGTAACTGGCCGCTGGGAGCCTGGGGGCAACGGGAGCTGCTAGCGGAGAGGGAATTAGCCCACAGGAGCGAGACCGCGATGAGCCGGGCAACCCGGCCGCTGGCATTACTGAGTCTGGAGACTGGGAGGATGCCGGGCTGGAGGCTTTGAGCCGAGACGTGACCCTGAAGTCCCACGTGCCCCGGAGCGGCTGCAGGAAGGAAGAGCATTAAGGATCCAAGGTGCACCCCAGCCGCTCCTTCTCTCGTCCCCCTTGTGTTACTTGCAAAGCCCCCGGTTTCCAGGGCTGCCGTGCAGCAGGAAAACCTGGTTCCTGTCCTCATCGCACCGCGCACGCCACGAGGGCCGGCTGTAACCCGATGAAACAAGGCTCCCCGCAATCGCTCCCCGCAATCGAGTCTGCTGAGCGCGGGCAGAGCGTGAGAAGTTGCCGCTATCCCATCACCTCCGGGAATTACAGTCCTTGGTGGCCCCACGCGCATCCCCCCTCCCCGCGCCGCAGCTGCACACAGCTGGCGGAAATGTCACCCACTTTGTCTTTAATTCACAAACATCATCTCCCCCCAGGGATCTTTTCTCTTTTTTTTTACGTTTATTCACAGAATTAGATCTCTTCCGAGTTCCCCTGCGGGGCTCATCGCCTCTTTGTCATCCCAGGCTGCTGCAGAGATCAGGGAGCTGCACCGCGGGGCGAGCCTGCAGCAGCACGGGGAGGGCGATGCCCGGCCGCAGGCAGCCCCGAGGGCAGGAGGGGGTAAGGGGCTTCCTGCCCCCCAGCACAGCGGGGTCACCCCCTGCCTTCACCCCCTCCGCAGCCGGTGCAAACGGAGGATTCAGCCCCAGGAGGCAGGAGCCACATCAACCTTCTCCTTTGCCTCTGGCTGCGAACTTCCCCCCCCCACCCCGCTGTGGTTTTTAAACCCACTCAGCTCTGCAACTCTATTATTTACAGGCGCTGCCCGGGGAGACCGTCTGCACCAAGGACACCAGGAAAAATAAGATGGCACCAAGCCCTACGCAGGGGGAATGGAGCTGCACCCAGCTCTGCCCGGCTGCAGCCCCCGCCGGAGCGGGGCCGGGGTCCGGCTGCGCGGGAGTGGGATGCTGTGACACGGGGAGCGGCTGCTCCGCAAGGTCGTAGCCCCTTCCCCTTCCAAGCACACCTGCGATTTCCCAGGAGAAAACGCCTTTGGCAGCATGCTGCGCTCTTCCCCCAGCCCCATTCCGCACCCTTGAAAATATAAACCGAAGGAAAATGCAACATCAGGCTGCCCCGCTGCTGGGGGCGAGCCCCCGGCTCCTGTGGCCCCCGCGCTGCAGAGCTGCAGCAGCCCTGCCGCTGCCAGCCTTCAGCAGAGATTTCGGTGTGAGAACCGATGGCTTTCAGCCGTAAACAGCCCCGTTCATTTAACTTCCCTTAAAACCTGAGCAAACCGAGGAAAAAGCATGTGTGTGCCAAGCCAGGGAGGATCCGTGGCCAAGGAAGGGGGTAAGGGGGTACGTCTGCGGCTTCCCAGGAGGGTTTAACCAGCAAAGAGGGAGTCAACAAAATATTAAAAAGCCACAAAGCTATCTGGAGAGCGTCACTGAAATCCCTTTTGTCTTATTTAACAACAGCTTCATGAAAAGGAAAAAACAACAGGCGATTTCGGCACGGAGCAGGACTCAGCACAGGTGACGGGCGGGTGTCGGGGCAGCCCTCAAACCCAGCAGCAGCGCGACGGAGCCGGCCCTGGCCCTGCTCCTCCGTCCTTTCCAGCACTCCATGCAGGGACGAATCCTGCTGCGCATCGGGAACCAGAGGACTCGCCGGCTGCACGAGCCGCGTCTGGCTGCTGGAGGGCTGGAGCTGCGCAGCGCTGCACGGAGCCAGCCCTCCGCCTGCCCGGGCTTTGGGACAGCCCGCCCGGCCCCGTCGCTGGCTTCCAGCAGCAGCGGCAGCACGTAGGAGTTAGGAAAAGTGACTCAGAAATAGGACTCGGCAGAATTTTCCATGGGAATAAAGGCCTTTGCTGAAAAATGCAGCTTCTGATCAACCGCAGCGATTTGCAAATTGGGATCAAACGCTGCAGACCCTTTTTGGGCCAACGTGTCGAAAGTCCAAACGGGCTTTTCAAGTCAAGCGAGTGGCTTTGATTACGCACCGCCAAACTGTGGCTCAAACGACCAAATCATTGAATTAAATTCAGTAATCATACTATGAACGAGTGACGGACACCCATTGAAATGCTTATTCCAGCACAAACCGAATGGGTTCATTTTTTAATGTTTCACAAGTAGGAAAAACCCCATTTTTTCCTTTTCAGGTGACAAGTTGCTAGGATTAATTTTTTTTCTCTATATTTTTCCAGGCTGTTGATCTCTATCCACACGGTCCTGATGCAACACAGGGCAGAGCAGAGAGAGGAGCTTCCCTGGGCTTGGAGGCGAAGACGCTTTCTTCCCCCAAACAGGAGAGCCGGAGTTAGTTCATCTCTGCCTTTGGGAAATGCTGGTTAAAATGCAACCCCCCCTTTTGTGCTGATTACAAATTCCGCACTGATGAAGGCTTTTAAATTCAAAGCAAGCGTTATTAAGTCTCACAGAAGCACAGTGGCCTGTCTTCATGCAAAAACAATTTTCTCAGCTTGAACCTGAAAACAGACTCGACTCAGCTTTGGTCAACAGGAAGGACAAAGCCGGTCACGCTCCGACCTCGCACGCCAAGTTTAATCTCAGAGTGATTTTTTTATGACTGGTTATAAATGCCACAAAATATGGTTTTATAATAGCGCCTGGGATAGGCTTTTAAAGCCGATGGGTAGCTCTGGAGCCTGGATAGGGTCAGGAGATATCAGAGCATTTATAAGCTGCTGGAGGGGGAAGCTGGCATTAATTCTGAGTAGAGTCGGTGAATAATTTATCACAAGTAATTTATTGACTAAGTTTGTCTCTTTTCCCTGTCTGGGTGAAAAGCACCCCGGTGCAGAGAGCCAGCACAAGACTTAGGCACCACTTAAGTCCCAATTAAGCCCTTTGTGAATTGTCTGGGAACGGATCCCAATTTTCCCATATTTATTTGTTATTCAGAATTACACGCCAAACAGAGCCGACACATAATTCCTGCTCTGCCGCGTGTTTGCAAACAGTTCCCGGGGAGCACCCACTGCGAGGGCTCCAGGCGTTCCGCGGGGGCACGGGGTTACTCGGGTCCCCATCCCCCCGAGTGGGAGGGTGTGATTTGTGGGAGCCCATTCCCCGCACCAAGGAGCCCCCGGCGCCCACCACCGCCGGGGGCACGGAGCGGGGAGACAAGGGGTGCTCGGGCTGCCGTCCCCCTGCTCCAACCTGAGCAATTTTCTCAGCCGTTTATTGCCTTCCTAAAACCCACCCATTGGAACAGCCTTTTACAAAACCCACTATAAATATATTTATCACAAAATACTCTCTGCTGTCAACAGCCGCTAAACCTGCACATATATTTCACTGCCTATAAGCTGGCTGATGTCCTGGAACGGCGTCGGGCACGCCAGGGGCTGCTCTGGCGCAGCACAGGAGGGATGCTGGAGGGGACACCCGTGGGGACCAGCCTGCAGGAGCCCCACAGGACACGGGGTGTCCGGGGCACGGCCGTGGGCTGGCACCGCAGGAGGGCGAGGGGGGGATGCCCGTGGGGCAGAGAGCACCTGGAAGAGCTCTGCTTGCTAAAGCTCACGACTCACCAGCATCAATGAACAAACCCTAAACTCAAACCCAAAGTCCCAGTGCAGAGCCTTACCGACAGAGACCATCTCCCTTCTTAAGGGGAAGTTTTTAAACTCGTCTAGTTTTAATGTTTCTCCTGATGCACTCCCAGCACGCAGCAGACATCACTCTGCGCTCGGCCGTGGCTGTAATTCTGCTTCTCGGGGCTTTCCCCAGCCAGGGCTGGGCAGAGCTGCAGCTTTCGATGCAGAGCACAGGAGAGGGCATTTCCCCTGGGAACAACAATTTCATTTCCAGGAGAAGAACCAAAGTCACGGGTACCTCCCACGCACGCCGAGCAGGGGAAGAGCTGCCATCAGCCAGTGCCGGGGGGCCTGGCACCTTGTCTTCGGCACAGGGCAGCAAAACAGCCCCTCGGCATCTTTCCTGGCAAAAAGGGCACGAGAGCAAGAAGGGAGGATGGTGGCGAGTTTCTGTGTGCGAGGAGGGGACCACACGGGCCCTGGGCTGGCATCTCTGCTCTTTAGGAAGCCAGCCACGTGCCAAGAGGACTGCTATTCCCATGGGACAGAAGGGAAGAGGCATTAGTGACCAGGCTCTACTCTGAAAGTGATTTAGGAGATACATTATCCACTGGGAATAAAGAAAGGGAGGGAACCCTGTGTTCAGACTTCCCTGCCTTTGGGGAGGTGCTGGTAGCATGGGGAAGTTCCCAGCCTTTCGGGTGCCCACCTGGACCAAGCTCTGGACCTTCCTAGCATCCTCCATCCCTGTCCTAGCCGGAAAATTTAGGATCACATCCCTAAATGGCAGTGATCAGCTATGGCGAGGAACGGGGACAAACGCTCTGCTGCCGTGAGCTAGCACGGCTCTGCGAAGCAGAAGGAGCTGCCTCTGGTTAGAGCGGCTGAAGCTCCGCTCCGCGCTGGGAGTCGGAGCCTCCACAGCACCTCCTTTGAAGCACTGAGCAGAGGGGCTGCCCCGGCTCCCCGGGGAGGCAATTATGCAGCTTAATATACAGGGCTGTGGGGAAAGTGATTTCCTGATGCTCCGATACCCGTGGCG
Source organism: Phoenicopterus ruber ruber (assembly GCA_009819775.1). Lineage (NCBI taxonomy): Eukaryota > Metazoa > Chordata > Aves > Phoenicopteriformes > Phoenicopteridae > Phoenicopterus > Phoenicopterus ruber. The sequence continues at coordinate 3,316,243 of CM020239.1, read as the reverse complement.
AGGTGGGATGGGTTTGGTCGGGGTCCTGCCTAACTCCCCCCCCTTCCCCTGCACCAGAGGGGCTTTGCAGGGCTCCTTGTTTTACACTGCAGAAGATAAAGGTCCCACCCAAAGGAAGGGGTTTAAAATGGCTGAGGAGCAGAGACTCGTCCCCAGATTTGGACCTCAGCCACTTACGGCAGTGCCAACTGGGTGCACACCGGCCCCCGCTGCCCACAGAGAGGACCCAGGGTGCTGGGGTAGCCGCGCTCAGCGCTGGCTCTGCGCCGGGGAAAGGAGAGCCGGGAGCACCGGGATGAGCCGTGTCCCCAGCAAAGAGGCTGGGCCAGCAGGACCAGGGTCCTCTGCCACGGGGAGCCAGGACGGGAGCTGGATGACGGTGCCCCATGCCCAGGCGTGGGCACCAGGGACTGAGGGACGCCCACAAGAGCAGCCCCATGGCAGGGAGCAGTCAGTGCACGGGGAAACTTGCACCGAGCCACATCCCATCACCCTACAGCTGCACCGCGCTCAGGCTTTGAGACAGAAATGAGCCATTTGCTTCCCAGCCTTGCTCCGAGCTCTGCCTGCATCCAGGCTGCAGGATCAGGGCTGCTTGTCCTCAAAGCCACGGCAGGGCTGGGTCCTGGCTCAGCACCGGCAGAGCAGGGGCGAGACAGGCAGCGTCCGTGCATAGCTCCTGACCCCCCAGCCCTGGCAGATCACGGCTTGAGGAGCCAGATCCTTATGCCCAGAGGTGATGGCAGCACCTTCCTGCAACTTCCAGCAAAAGCCTCCCTGGAAACGCTGCTCCAGGGGTTCTCTTCCCACCCGGCAGCGCCCAGCCCTGAGCACCCCCTCCTCCCCTCCGGGGTCCCACTGCCAGGCTGAGACAAGCTCTGGGGGGCAAAGGGCTTCGCCCCCTCCTCACCCACGGGAGAGGGGTGGGGGGCCATTTCTGAGATCTCTCAGATCCCTTTTCTCAGGCTCTGGCAGGAAGCAAGAGGAGGTGGGGAGGGCTGGAGGGCTGTCTGAGCGCCGGCAGAGGCGAGGACAGCCGATGCCTCGGCCGCACACGCATCCGCACCCGGAGCCATGGGTCCCTCCCAAGCCTGAGCACCCTTCCCGCGCCGGGTCAGCACAGGCGGGTGCGAGGGTCCCTGCGGCGGGTCCCTCCCTGCACACAGCCCCCGGGAGCCCTGGTCCCCGTCGCTCCCCAGGCTGGCAGGGCACAGCCACGCTCCCCGCAGCGGCGGGAGGGGACGGCGGCTTTGCACAGGGGTACAGCACGGAGATTGCGGGTGGGTGCGTGTCTCCTGCGCGGCTGCATCGGGGAGGTGTGTGCATAGAGGAGCAGGGTTAGGAAGGGTTGAGGCAAACACAGAACCAGCACAGAAATCATTAAAATGACACCACGGGCCCAGGGCAGCTGCTCCTGGGCTTTGCTTCGCCATCACCTTTGCCTGCCACCCCTTGGGCAGTCTGTCCTCTCCCTTGGGTGGGCTGAGCCTGGCGCCGGCACGCGAAGGTGGGCTGCGAAGGATGGAGGGACACCAAAGGACCGGGCTGGTTTATTTAACACAGCCTCTTTTCTACCCTTGACTTCACTCCTTTAACATTTTCCACGGAGCTCAGGCACAGAGGGGTTAATGCGTTGAAAACGCTGCTCCCGGCTGGATCGCATCCTGCCAGCATCCCTGTGCAAGGCTGGATTTCGGTCTCAGCAGCACCATGCCCAGCGCATCACCACGGGGTCCGCCACAGTCACCCCACATTCCCATCGGTGCCTGGGTGAGGATCGACTCGATCCCAGAGGAGTTTCCAGGACCGGGAATCCAGCTCCTGCCATCAGTGCCGAGGGAAACCACCCTTCCCTCAGCTGCCTCACGCACCCCTTGGCCCCCCTGGAGCACGCACCTGCAAGGCACCGGTGCTGTGTGCGTTTCCTATTTTCACCTGCTTTTCTTTCTTTTATTTTCAAATACACCATTTACCCTCCATGCCAGAAATCAGCAAAAGCAAAGCTCTGGAAGGAAAGGAAAAAAAAAAAAAACAACAAACTGCCAAGCAGCCAGCTCTGTGCTGCAGGGCCCCCAGGAGCAGGAGCCCCCCCAAAGTCCCAACCGACCGAGAATATGGTTAACGGGGCCGGAGCCCAACTTACCCTTGGACTCTCCTCCCGTCTCCCAGCGTTGCTGTCATCCGCCTGCCTGCTCCCCGCCACAGCTGCCCGCACATCTGGCTCGGGCAGAGCCCCCGCCGGCAGACAAAGGGCCGGGGTTGCGTTGGACCTGTCAAAGCTGGAGGGTCCGTCCTTGTCCCTTCGGGGGTGGGGGGGCAGGGACAGCAGGCCACCCCCTGCCACGCTGCCCCCACGCTCGCCCTCAGCGCCTGGTCTGGAGGCAGCGGGGAGAGACCATCATCCTTCCCTCGCACAGCTCCTCTGCGGCCGCGCACCCGCCGCTCCCCGCTGCCTGCAAACGCTCCCCCCTCCTCCTCCTCCTCTCTTCTCCCCTCCCTTTCCCCATCCTCCTCCTCCTCACTCGAGTCTTGTCGCCACGATGTGCCACCCACCTGAATCAGCTCCTGCCAGCTGCGCGCTTAACTCCTGCGGCACTGGCGAGCACCCAAGGGGCAGCCCTGGCACCCCCAGCCCCTTGGGGCGATGCTCCCGAGGACCAGCTCCTGCAAAGGCTGAGCCGGCTGCTCGCACCCCTCGGCATCCGCAGTGCATCCTGCTCCCACCGCAGCGCATCCTGCTCCCACTGCAGCTGAGCCCGCTGTGGCACCGGGGTCCCCTCCCCGCAGGCTGGGACGCTGGGGTCGCCGAGCCCAGGGGGGGGGTTCTCCCACGGCACTGCGTGTCCCATGTTAGGAGGGAAGCGGGAGACTCGACGGGGTGGATTTGTGGCTCAAATCCCCTCCTGCCCGCCGGCACCCAAAGGGCTTGCTTTGCCTTTGGAAAGATCTGGCTCTGTGTGGCCCCGGGAGTCCCTTGCACCTACCCCGTCCCCAGCGTGGCCAAGGTGACAGCGCAGATGCCCCACGGGGTTTGGCAGCATCTTCCCCTGCCCCTCTGGGTCCCCAAGCAGGACACGCTGCTGGTGGCTCACCTCCTCTGGAAGGGGCTGCTTGGAGCCTCTTAACCTTGAAAAACACTGGGGAAAAGATGCCTTCTGCTTTGCTGTGTCTCAGATGGAGACATCCGCGGTCCCGGTTGCCTGTCACCCATCTTAAGAGATGAGGGCTGGAGACCCCATCCACCCTCGACCCCAGTGCGACGCAGGGAGAAGCGTCTCAGTCAGGCACAGACGTGGGGCTCTGACAAAGGCAGGACTCGGGGTGGGTGCAGCAGAGCACCCCAGCTTTTGTTTGCTTTCCAGCAGTCACTCCCCAGCAATGCTTTTCCCAGCGCCATCCAGCAGCTGTCAGAGCCCCGCAGATGCCCCGCGCCCCGGGAGTGACGGTGCCCATTGAATCCCCATTTCATGCTCAGGAGCGTTAGCCGAGCTGGGGGTCTGGCTCATTCCCAGAGCGTTTGCCTGGGGCGGTGGGCTGGACCGCAGGGATGGAGAACAGACGCACACACACACGCGAGAGAGCCAGACAGGCAGAAGAGGAGAGATTGGAGTGACCTGATTTAATTGGCAGGACTTCAATAACATAAAATCCCTGCCCATGTGCCCAAACCAAATGGGTGATGTTCTGGCATGTTGGCCCCCATTCAGCAAAGCATTTATGCAGATACTTAATGGGAACACATGCTTAATGTTAGCCTCACTTAAACGCTTTGCAGCATAAACCGAGAGTCAAAGAGGGGTCTCAGCTGGAAAATCCCCTCATGGCTCTTCAAACAGCAAGGGCTGAAATGTGAGGCTTTATCCAAATGCTGGGGTGTGCAAGGCCATGCCCCTTCATTCTGCAAAATCCCCATAAGCATCCTATGAAAGCCACTTCTCTCAAGAGACTATGGAGCTCCCAGTCAGCTCGAGAAGCCCTTCCAGATGGCCTTAGTGCCGGTGCCCACGTCCTGCTGCTGCTGCCAGGACCATGGGCACTTAGAAGGAACAGGGGCTGCGATTGCTTCTGGTTTGCAACCCCCCTGTGCTGCGGGGCTGGCAGGGCAAGCGCCTCGCACCCTCCTCTCCTGCTGAGCCCAAGGCAGGCAGCCGGCCACGCCAAGCCCCTGCAAACCGCTCAGTGCCCATCCCCAGCGCTGCAGCCTCGGGTGCCTGCAGCATAGCGGGCACAGACCCCTGTGAGCAAGAGGGAAGAGCTGCCTCGGGCTTTCCGTGGTGGAGGAGATGTCTCGAGCCCACCCCAGGCTGCGGCACGGAGCAGCCCACCGATCCCCAGGGCACAGGCAATCACTGGGTACTTGATGGTGGCTCTCGACCCGTCTGCCCCAGGACTCAATCTCGTGGCTCAGCCGGAGAGGCTGGCTTCAGCTCAGGGAGGAACAGGGAAAGCTTTGCCTGCCCTGGCCACGGGTGGATGCTCCCGCGCTTGGCTGGGTCCCTCTGCAACACCCTGCAGCTCCTGGGGACTGTTTTCAGGGCACCCACTGCCCCAAAACCTGGGCCTGGGGCAGGGGGGGCGGCAGCAGCTCCCTCCCCAGCTGCCAGGGCACCATCGATCTGAGCAGCCGGCGCTGCAGAGACCGACAAGCGAACTCCATAGAAACAGCTGAGCCCAGGTGAACTGCGCAGGGCTTTTATCCGAGGCGTGGTGGAAGCTTGTACAGCACCGTTAAGCCCAGGTCATTTAATCACTTCTCATTCCAAGTACGGGGGGTTCAAAGGTGCTTGGTTAGTCTTAAGACTAATTGAGTTTCTCCTCCTCTGCTGCAGACTCCCCGCGCAGCCTCAGGCAGGTCCTTTACTCAATGACCCCCTCCCCATTTGCTGGACGGGGACACGACTGTCACCTCGCTCCTGGTGACATGGCACATTTACTGCCTTGCAGAGGCGCGAGATGCTGGCCCATGTTGGCAGCCTCCCCCCACACGCTTTAGGTGCGGGAGGAGGAAGCGTTTCTGTAAACACATTTACAGCCAGCCTGAGCTGCCTCCCCTGCAAGCGAGGGAAGGAGATGGCGACAGGCATTTCCCCCGGCTCCAGACACCGGCGGCACGCTGCTGGGGAGGGCGAAGCTGGCCCCGGATGGCCTGGAGCCCTCTCCGTCTAACACCTTGCTCGTAAACGGGCTCCTCCCGTGCGCTAAGCCAGCTCGCTGCAGATGATGACTAATGCATGTCACTCCCGAGATGCTATCTTCAGGCAGATGAGTACAGCCTGATCCAGGTTTTAATTGTGTGGGATTTTAGCCGAGATGGCACTAATTTATTTTCTCTGCTGCTTCAGCAGTTCTCATGCCACTTCTGCACTTGAAGTCACCTGGAACATATTCCCCTGGTGCAAGGGGTTAAAAACTTTTCTTGCTGGAGAAGCAACTTGCAGCCTCAGGATGATTTTTTACCTACAGCCAGTTACACGTATAGGGTTCTAAGGCGCTTCACATCCCCCTTCTTATCCCTTAAGACTCAACATTAGCTCCTTGGGGAGCAGCACCAAGGCAGTCCCATAGAGAAGCAGTAGATTTGGAGGGCTAAGCTTGGGCAAGCCGTACTCAGCCAAGCCTTAGCTCCAACGGACCTGGATGAACAAGGGCCCTGGTGCCTCCGCTTCCCCTCCGGACCAGCATGAACTTGCCAAGCTTCATTCACGGAGGACACTCCTTGCAAAGACTCTGTGCAACCATCTGGGGGCACAAAGCACATGGTGCTGTTCCACCACATCTCCCATTCCAGCAAGGGTAGTTGCCACTAGAAACTCCCCTGAGAACAACACACCAGGCTCCTTTCCTCACCACCCGCACCTTCAGGGTAACATCACACCACCAGACTTCAGTTTTACATCCGCAGGGGACAGAGAGCTCACGAGACCTGATCAGAAACCAGCATAAACAGCCAAAATAAAGCGAGAAACATCACACTGACGGTAGCTCCTTGTGTAACACCAGTTCTCTGCCACGGGTCCCCCGGCCGCTGCGGCAGCTCTGCCCACACCGGCTCACGCAGCAGCATCCCCACACCAGGTCCCACAGCCCCCCCACTGCCCAGGCACCCCTGCAGCTCCCTGGGGGGTTTCCTCCTTCCTTGGAGCCCAGCCTGCTCCTGCAAGCCCCGACACCAAAGCATCTCCCCTCCTGCCTGTCTGGACCCTTAAAGCCGGGGAGCGTTGCCTGGTTTTCCCCCAGCTGAAGCCCACCTGGTTGGGCTGCTCTCATCCCACGCTCCGGCTCTCGTGCCCTGCCCCTGCAGCAAGGAGCCAGGCTAAGGAGGGATGAGGTTTCCCATCCGCAGCATCTCCTGGGGCCAACAGCAGGATCCCAGCCTGTGCTGGGGCCAGGCAGGTCCTACACCCACTTGGGAACGCTTGGAGGGCAGGAGGTGGTGCCCCCAGCCCCAGGGCACGATGCAGGGTTGCTTTAGACAGGATCCGTTCCCAGCAGCGGTTTCCTCCTCTCCTTCCTCCCAGGCATCGGCCGAGCCCAGCCCGACTTCGCTGCCTCCCAGCGGGGCCGGGAGCTGCTGGGCAAGAAGTACCAACACCTCCCGGAGACTCGTGTCGGCATTATTCATCTATGGGAATTGTTTTTGCTGTCATGGTTATTATTATTCTTTAATGATTTAAGGACATAACAGGAGCTCCCTCAGGCAGCATGATGGAGTCATAAACCCCGGAGGTGTTGGGAAAAGCCGCCTGCAGCGCCAAAGAGGAGACACCCCTTCCCCTCCCGCATCTCCCCTGTGCGGAATAAACCAAATCACATCCCAGCAGCAGGCAGTAAGTTATTGCAGGCCTATCGCTGGTGCAGGACAGAGCCGTAACTCAGGCGGGCTCCGGCTGCTCCTGAGTTACAGCATCTCTGCTGCCCGTGGCAGGGCAGCTATACGTTACCCTCGGCACCCGGGGCTCTCCCGTTGTGTGTCGCTGGAAGCAGGGATCAATAAGCCGCCTTCCTTCGGCAGCAATGCCAAGAAAAACCAGCTGGGTAAAACACAGCCCTGCTAGCACAGCCCGAGCCCCACGGCTTCCCCGATCTGCCTTAGAAAAAGAGGTTTTCAAGGATCTACTATGCGTTTTCCTCCTACTCCCTCTTTCCCTCTCTGCTGCAAAGGTAAACACCGACCTCGCTTACCCTGCGCTTCCTCCAGCCCTGCTCCGGATCCGTGGCTCCGCCGCGGAGCAGCGCAGAGCCCGGGGGCTGCGGCTGCAAACCCGGGGGAGGGATTGCACGGCGTGGGGCCCCGGGGCTGGCTGTGACACACGCTGTGACACACGCTGTGACACACGCTGTGACACAGGCCCTGCTCCCAGGACGGACGCTTGACTATCGCTCTTTCGGAGGAGTAACGTATATACAGAGTTTAGGAGCCTTGGGGAGGCTGAAGCCGTCACGGACGGACACCAAGCTTTTTCAGGAGTGTCAGTTAATCCTCACTTCCACTGTAGGTATCAGGCGCTATTAACGTGCTATTAGGATTATGTTCATAATCATATTTTTATATATTTTTATAGTGTCTTTTAGGACTTGTTTTGGGATAATTTCCAAATCCCTCAAGATCAGCCCCTGCATGTTAAACGCTGCCCAGAGACGGTCCCCGTCCCCTCCCGAAAAGGGGGAGCAAAGCTGCGGCAGGGCGAGGTGACAAGCCCAAGCCCGTGGAAGCAGTCGGTGTCGGGGTGCCGGGGGGGGCCTGGCCCCCCGGGGTACGGCAAAGCCCTGCATCGCTCAGCCATGGCCACGTGTCCGAGCTTGCGCTAGAGCTGGGGAAACGAGGCACAGCAAGGCTAAGGGCCAGATCCATAAAGACATTCAGGCAGCCACCTCCGAGCCCCCATTGATTTCAGTATCTAAATACATTTGGAGCGCCGGGTCTATACGGCCAAGCCAAGGTCACAGCAGACGTCTGTAGCGGCAGGGGGAGTTGGACTTGACTCCTTCCCAAGTCAGAGGCGAGTGTCCCGGACTATGGGGCTGTCCTGCACCCTCCCCGCAGGAGCCCATTTTGAGCTGATCAAAGAACGCTCCCCCCCGCCTCACACCACCTTCAAGAGATCAATACCAAACCCCGTCTTTTCGCACGGACAGGAGCGTGGAGCCCTGACTAACCCCGCTCACGCCGCTTCAGACCAAAGCAACCGCCCCGACTCGCCATCCCTCGGCTGCTCGCTCGGCTGCCGCGGCAGCGGCGGAGGGACGGCACGCTGCATCCCGCACCGCTCCGGCACCGCTGCTCGGCCGCGCTGGGTGGGGAGGGGAACTGTTCTGCTGGTTCCTTTATTCCTCTGCTTTGGGGCTGCTTTACAGCTGCTATAAAAGCTGATCATCAATCAGGGGCGATAGCATAAAATGCAGGAACAACCGTAGTTAGAGCCCAAAAGAGACTGACTCCCTCTGCCAGCCCCAGACACGCGGGAGGAGCGGCTCGGTTTATCTTTCCCCATCCCAGTCATCTTTACAGCCACCCTGGGAAGCACGTTACAGGGGTGAGGCGAACCTGATGGAGTCTCCCATTATACGAACACGCCGGCAAGGCGTGCTGAATAATGCGGCCTTTTATTATGGAATGCACTTTGCATTGCAGAAATTTTATATTACTCTCTCTTCCTCTCTCTCTTGCTGTCTTCGCCCCCACCCGCTCTCAAATTTACAGGCAGGAGATTGATCCAGGGGGAAATAAACTTCCTAAAGAGCACAGCGTTTGCTGATAAAGAAAGGAAAAACCAGTGAAGAAAATTATTACGATGCCTCATGTGTTACGTGCTGCTTTAAGAGTCAAATTTGTTTCTTTTATTGCCAGACAAAAATGTAATTAAAAGGCTGCAGCGTCAGCCGCTTGCAACTGAACTTGTTGCATTTGTTAGCAGACAGGACCATTAACACCTTTCGTGTCTATGACTTTTAATCCCCAAGGACCAGTTATCTCTTCCGCTGCCTCCTCGCAGATATACAACCACTCTTGCGAGGCAGCAGGGATGTACCGGGCAAATGGTGCTGTGTCGGCCTCGGGCGCTGCCTTCCGTCCCATCGCCTGGACTGCAAAACTAACCGCGTGCTTTTGTTTTGTTCTCCCAAGATTCTGCAGGGATGTAAAAGCGGGGTTCCCGAGGGGGGGGGCCGCCTGTCCCTTCCCCATCCCCGGGCTCCCGCTCCACGCGGGCTCATGCTGCAGCCCCCTTGGGGACCCTGCTTAGGGCCACCAGCCCGACCTGGCAGCGCATCACACGCAGCAGAGAGAAACCCCGCAGGAATTTTAGGGGATGAGCAAGAGGAAAGAAGTGATGGCCCGGGAGGGAGGGCTTGTGCGGTGCTGGCGTGTCGGTGTCCCCCGCCGGAGCTTGGGGCAGCGGGGCAGCTGCTGAACCCGCGTCCCGCTGCCTCCCGGGGCTGGGGTCCTCCAGCAGCCTCCACCCCAGCTCGGCCCGGCGGCGAGCAAGAGGGGCAAGAAAGCCCTGTGGGCATCCAGGCCAGGCAGGGCACCGTGGGACGGCACCGTCACAGGGCACCCCACTGCCCTGGGGTGCGTTTTGATGCTCTTCGCCTCCGAGCTGCCGCTCAGCGAGAATTTCGGCGCGAGGCAGAGCAAGCGGCGCGTGCTGGCGTATTTGTATTTGCCAGCGTTTCCATGGCAACGTGAGCCACCTTCTCTCCCCTTGTGCACGCACACGCGCGCGCAGGCGCGCTGCCGCTGCAGGCACACGCACGGGCTCGCACGCGGGCGCACACGGGCTTGCACGCCTGCTCGGTGCGTGCTCACCTGCACGCACGCGTGCTCACGCACTCACATGCCTGCATGCATGCATGCACGTGCACTCACATGCACATGCACTCACATGCACATGCACATGCACACACATGCACGCTCACATGCACGTGCACACACGTGCATGCTCACAGGCACGTGCTCACAGGCACATGCTCGCACGCACGCACACGAGCGCGCACACAGAGCTTTCCTCCCTCTCCCCTTCCCTCCCCTTGCCATTCGAGGGCAGGTTCCGCAGGCCTCCAGGCTTTGCTCGCTCCCAACAAGCACTAACAGCCGGCTGCTGCTGGTGTCTGAACACTGATGAAATAAAACTATGGCTGCGGTTATGAGATGTAGCGTTTATTTGTTTCTCTGTTGTCCGACCGCTCGCACACGCACTCTCTGTCGCTGCTGTTCAGATGCTCGCCGGGGCTGTCACCGCCCCAGGTCACCAGAGAATGGCTCATTACTGGCGTTTCCAAAACAACAAAAAAATCATCTTTTTCCCCAGCACAGGTTCCAGCAAAGGAACTAATTACTTGGGGTAGCTCTGGCTAATGTCGCGGCTGGGACCGGCGTCCCGCTGGGGCGGGAGCTGAATATTTGGCCCCCGGAGTTTGCTGCTGTAAGAGCCGAGGCAGGAGAGAGAAGCGGGGCAGCGATGCTGAGCCGAGGGGCGCGGGGTGCGAGGGGAGCCGGGGGTGCCTCCGAACAGCCGAGCATGAGTGGGGACGATAAAGCCGGGAGGTGCTGGGGGCCGGTGCTGGAAATCCCATCGCTCGTGCCCTCGCACGGACCCCCGGCAGGCCCTGTGCCGGCTGCCTCACGGGCACAGAGAGCTCGCCGGGCTGCCCCAGCCCTGCGGCGTGGTGACCCCCCAGCGCTGCCTCCTCCACCGACACGGATCCCTCATTAACCATCGCCCCAGGCTCCGGCCACGGCTCCCCAGCCCCCCTAATCCCGTCGACCTCTCACTCCCAGCTCCTCGGGGGGCTCTTATCAGGAGGCCGGTGCAGGGGTGCTGTCCCCCTCCGTGCCGCCTCGTCCCCAGAAGAGCCGGGAGGTGAGCGCCGGGCTTTCTTCCCATCTTATTTTTTTTAACTGGAATCTCTGCTGAATCTGCTAATTAAGTTCTTTGCCTGCAACTAATATTGTGCTGCTAATTCCTCCCCAGAACGATTCCTCCAGCAGTCACAGAGGTTATGCTCACTGGCATCCTTCCACGGCTCCTTTAGAGAAAAAAAGAAGAGCCCTTTTTAATCACTGCGTATGACTCATCCATGAGCAGCCCTCGTCCTCGTCCTCTGCCTCGCCACGGCCGCAGCCCGGGCGTGCGAGGGAGCGGCGTGGGCAGGGGGTGAGCCCTGCCTGCCCTGCCAGCTCCTGCAGCACCCCGGCGCTGAGTCCTCGCAGGATGGGGCCAGCCAGCACGGCCACGCGAGCGGGCGCCCGGCAGCGCGGCCGAAAGCCGCCACGTTGTCCCCTCTCCCCGCTGCGGCAGCCGACGCTCAGCCCGTTGCGCCCCAGCTTGCCGGCCGCAGCCCTGCGTGCGGGGGCTCGGGGCGAAGTTTAAGCCTCAGCTGCTTTGCAAAGGGCAATGAGTCCTGCGCAAGAGCCTGAGCTGCTCCACGCGCAGGATTTGGCCCGCGGGCCCCCGTTAGTGCGATGCCGATGGGGCTCGGCTGCCCGCACCAGTGCTCTGCGTCCTCCCAGGGGCACCGGGCTGTGATCTGATCCAAAAGGCTGCTTGCTCACACGCAGTATGAAAATTCAAGAGCCCTTTGATATTTTTCCTCTCTCCCTGTTTCTCCTGCTTTCTATTTTTACAAATAATACCTGGTCTCGAACTGAACAGAATACCAAGCGTGCAATTAAATCCCCGAGCGCCAGCGGTGCCTTTGAGGGGGCTTCGAAGCGTCTCTTCCCGGAGGCGGCGATGCCACAGCAAAGCCGCAGCTGGCTCAGACCCTCACGGAGGAGCAGAAGTGCTTAGCAGGGCCTGATCCTGCCTCAGCTGCCGCCAGAGCCCGGGCACAGCCCTGGATACCCTCGCTGGAGACAGGGTTGGACCCATGCATCACCTCCGAGCTCCCCCAGCTCCCCCAGGACCGGGGCTCACCCCCTAATTTCTTTGATCTCAGTTCCCATTAATGCCAGCGAACTGGGGTGGGAGCAATCGCTCTCCCTGCCTGTTGGGAGCTGGCTTAAGCGCTGCGTTGCTGGAAGGCAAAACCCATCGGAATTAAGAGGACGGAGCAGGGAGAATAATGTACATTCTGTGCATGCAAAGGGGGCAGAGAAAACCTGGGACCTGCTTTTTTTGGTGCACTAAAACATCTTCATGCTGCTTTGACGCATCTGAGGGTGCTGATACCTACCCAGGTGGGGCAGAATGAGCCCTTTGCCCCCGCTCTGCTCCCAGCTCCAGGCAATGGAAGGAGCTGGGCTGAGCACGGGGCAGAGCACGGGGTGCTGGTGACCGTCACAGCGGCCTTAGGGCCACCCCAGGGCTGCTCTGGTGCCACCAGCCTTGGGCATGGCAGTGCCCGGGGCGAGACGACAGGGACAAAACCCAACGGCAGCGCGAGCTGGACACGGAGCCAGGGCTGATCCAGGGAAACGGGTGGGATTGCAGCTCTGTAAAGCAGATGGGAGCTGGGGGAAATGCTCCCCGCTGGAGCTCCAGCCAGCTCCCCGATGCTGGCAGGCAGCTCAGGAGGAGGAGGAGGGCTGCAGGGTTGCCATGACAATCAGGCATCTACAAATTCTCGGATTATTTATCTTCGGTTTTGTTTTGGTTGAGTGAAAGTCAGTCTTGCTTCGGGGCTAAGGGCTATCAGCGGGCTGCGGGCACGAGGGAAACGAGCGTGGGAGCTCAGCCCATCACTCAGTAGCGCGGGAATGCACATCCTAGAAGATAAGACATAAAATTAAAGGCAAGTCTGTAAGTCACCTGCTCAGCTCTGAAAAGGAGAGCTTTACCAAAGAGACGAGTTCGCAAGTATGGACTCTAACAAAAAAGGTTGGGTTTGGGCTGGTTTGGCTGCTCTTTGCCTTCTCAGGTACCCTGTAGCCCCAAATCTCCCACAGATCTACAATTATCTGGCACCACGAGGCCACATTGTTAAATCTGGCACATCCAATGCAGGTCTGGGCTTTAATTAGTTCATTTTGGTGTCCAGATGGATTTGGATTGGGCCCTAGATTTGCCTGTGGGGCCTGAATTGCTGCCGGATGGCTGTCTGCTAGGAATGCTTTCCAAAGCCATTTCCCAAATTCAGGAGGGGTGATGGAATGATACTCTGATTTATGGTATTTCACGCCACCTCCCTCGCTCCCTTCCTGGAGCACCGGAGCATCGCACACGCTTGGAGCCGTATCCAGCTGCAAGTTCCTTCGCGGAGAGTCAGCCCGCGTCCTCCGTCCCTGGGGCTCAGCCCGCCGCGGCCGGGCTGACGGCGCTCGCAGCAATTAAAGATGCTTGATGCGGAGCCCGAGCTCGTTCCAGATGTCTCTCTGCAAATCTGCTGTCACTCAGGCTGTGGAAAACAAGGGGGCCGTGGGGAGGTTGGGAGTCGTCGGTAGCTGGGAACTTCTCGGCGAGGTGTAAAACAGAACGAGTGTCGCTTCCAGAGCTGGGAGAGACCCGAGCATTTACCAGCCCGTGTCACCCGCTGTCAGCTTCCAGCCTCCTCCTCCTTTATAGGAGCCATTGCCGTAATTGCTCCGAAGTCTAATAACCGATTCTTTTTGATGCCTTCAGTGTCACTGTTATGTAAATCCCGGTGTGAGGATGCTGTATGTTTTATGGATCGTGTGTTTGCTGCCATCCCCGCGTGTGTGTGCAGCTAAAGGGATACCTTTGATTGTCGGATCAAAGAATCATGAGAAACGTTAAGGACAATATGAGCAAAGAAAACCTCAAGGAGATCAGGAGCCTGTGGTTAAATTGATTTGATTTGATTTTGCCAATAGAGGTCAGTATGAAGTATTAAGGCTCCTGAAATTGTACAAAGAAATCCCATTACTCAAGGAACAGATGGGCTATTTTCAGAGGGGAAATGATGGGAGGGAGCAAGCGAGGGAAAGGTGGCCAGTGCCAAGGAGCTCAAGGTGGTTTAGGAGGAGCTCTTGTACTTGCAAATGGAAACGTTCTGGGTACAAGCTCCAAGGTGGGCAGAGCAGGGAGCCTGAGCAGTGCTTTGCTCAAAGGGGCCCCGTGTCTCCTGCGAGGCGGCTCACGGTCAGCCCGTCGCCGGTCTCACTGGACGATGAGAAGGCAAGAAAGGGCCATGGCAATGCCTTCCTTCCCCCCAGCCCCAGGGCTTCCCAGGGAGAGGAGAGCTGGGGCTTGGATGCAGCTGGTTACAGGGAAAGGGAGGAGAAAACATCCAGATGCAAACCCCCTTCCTCAGCTCTTGGACACAAGTTCTCCTGCTTTGACCTCATCTCCAAAGGGCTTCGCTGCCCTTCTTTCATTGCTTCGAGCAGCTTTGGGCTCTGGGCTGGGCTGTTGGGGCGTGCACAGGAGCAAGGGTCCCAGCTGGAGCTGTCACCCGCGGGCGGGAGGAGGCACGAGGACCTTCCCTTGCTGAGGATGGCTGTGAGCTGACGATGCCGAAGGAGCCTTAGATGAGGAACACCTTCATAGAATCATAGAACGGTTTGGGTTGGAAGGGACCTTTAAAGGCCATCTAGTCCAACCCCCTGCCATGAGCAGGGACATCCTCAACTAGACCTTGTCCAAGAGCCGGTGGGTCCGTGTTCCATAGAAAGCTCAGCTCCCAAAGCTGCCACCCAGCAGCGTCAATGCTCCCACAGCTTAAACAATACGGGAGAAGTGTGGGATTTGGCTACATGACTGGAAGATGGAAACAACCTTTAGAAAACACTTCTTGGGAGGGGAGGAGGGGAAGGAAGGTTTTCCAAGAAACGCCACCCCCCGTGCGGGGAGGACAATGACAAACGAGGTGAATTTGGAGGCTGCGGAGAAAAATTGGCAGCGTGTTGAAAATTTGCTGCCAGGTTTGGGGGAGCTTTAAACGGCATTTAATTAGCAGCATTCAGGTGGTCACAATACTGTTGGGGCACAGTGGCAGCAACGAGACAGTACTGCAGTTCCTGGCATTTGTTAATTAAAGCCACTCCTGACAGAGACTAATGACTTTTTAATGAATCTGTTGTCTTAACGTCTTATTAAGTTTTGACTTTCCCTTTCTATCCCCTCCGAGATCCTCTGCCCAATCTCCCCCCCGCTGCCAGCCGTTTTCCTGGGAGCATCGGCATCCAAAGGAAGGGACCGAGGCTTCACCGGGAGGCGTGAGGACGGGTCCCCTCCTTCCTGCGAAGGACCAGACCCAGCTGAGAGGAGCAGAGGGATGGCACGGCTCCCGCCTGCAGGTGACAGAGACCCCGTCTCCTAAAAAAAAGGGAACACATGGATTATGGTGGGGAAATGCTGGCTGAGAGGGGACGGAGCGACGGCGGCCCCACATCTCGGTGAGGTGCTGCTGCTGGTGCCACGCTTGCGCCTTGTCTCTGCTTCCCCACCCCGCGGGAGCCCCTCGGTCTCTCCCTCTCCTGCTTTGCTGGTGGAGGTGGCAGGGTGAAGGACAACGCTGGCGAAAAGCACCTTCCCCCACCAACTGGCATCAAGAAAGATGCAGAGCAGAGGAACCAAACCCAAGTGAATTCAGTAACCCGTACCATAAAAAGCGGAAAATATCCCCCGGGATGGGCAGCTGCCCTTTGGGAACAGGCTGCAAGAGCACGTGCTGACACAGCCGCTCTGCGGTTACGTGGGGGTGGAACGGCTGCTCTTCCTTACGGGGGCTCGAAACTCGTGCGCAGCCCCCGGACAGAGGAGCAGGGAGGGCCACGGTGGCCCCAGGGTCTCGGAGATCGGTGCTGGAGATCAGCCCCAGGCTCCGCTGCCGAAGCTCGGCCTGAAGGTCTGCAGGGGACTCATATTTGGTCATCTCTCCTCATTATTCCAGCCCCATGGACCGGGAGATAGGTAGGTAATTAAGCCCCTAACTCTCCTTAATTTGGGCCACACACGTACATGAAGACATGGTCCTGCGGAGGGGAACCACACACGTATTTAAACATAAATGTACATCCCAGGAACACACCACGGGCAGCCTCCGGCGCCCAGGTGTGCACACACCCGCACCAGGGAGATGCACCTGGCTGCACACGCATGAACACGCGTGTGCAGACTCGACTGCGCGGGCAGCGGGCGCGCAGGAGCACACGGGCACACCGATGCGCTCTGCCCAGGTGCGCGCACGTGCACGCACAGCATCCCCGCGGTTTCAGACCTGGGACAGAATTAAGCTCAGTGCAGCAGAGTTTGTAGTGATGAGACGCTGTTACTAGAGAGCAGAAAAGCCACTAAGCCCAGGTATCTGTCAGCAGGCCAGCAGGTTCAATACATCAGGCATTAGCCCTCAGCAGAGCTCCGCAGAGCGCTCAGCATTTAATCCTCCCTTCCCGAGCCTCTGCTCAAGGACACGCGTGCTTGGCCATGCTCACACCCCCCCACACAATCGCACGCTCACGCTCGTCCAGACGCTCTGCTCAGCAGCACGTTTGCACGGGGACGAAGCGCACGCACCCCCCTGGCTCCAGCTGCGCCGCAGCGTGATCCTGGCTTGTGTCCCCGCTGTGACGTGCGCACGACGCCATGCGGACACGTGTCGGTCACGCGTGTTTTATAACCTGGACGAGCACACGGATTGAAACACCGCCCGGGCCATGTCCGGATGCTCAGGGACTCACACACCCACCCTGCACCCCAAGGACCCCGCAGAGGGTCCCATCCAGGGACGGGCATGTCCCCTAACTCCTGCCCTGTCCTGTTTACACTGAATCGCAGGCAGCGCTCGCTCCTCCGTCCCAACTCTGTCCCCAAATGTGGCCAAACACCGAAGCATCCAAGGCTCAGAGCTGAGCAGGATGGCAGGGGAAGGGTAACGCTGCCATCTCTAAGGCGATGAGATGCGGGGAGCCCGGCACTCGCCTCCCTGCCAGCCGTGGGAAAAAGCATTAACTGGGGCCTTATCTCTCGGAGCCACCGTCCCCGCTGCCAGCACTGCCAAGGGATTTAGCTCCGGCAGCCTCCGCTAATCTGGGCAGCTGGAGGGTGGGCACGGGTCTCTGCTCCCCCCCGCCGGTGCCTGGGCTGGAGCAAGAGCGTCTCGCTGCGTCCTCAGCACTGCTGCAAAGCCCCCTGCAAAGGAGGAGTTAGCGGCAAAGCATTTTTACGAGTGCTGGACTGGAGAAATCTCTGGACAGGTAATTGAGGACAGAGCCACTCCACGCATTTCAGACCCTCTCTGCTCCCTGGCCAGCTGCTCTCCGTGGGTGCCACTACCCCGATTGAGAAGGAAATGTTTAGTGGAGTGGACTGAGTGGGAGGAAGGAGGGAGGGAGAGAGAAAATGCAGAGAGGACACGGAACAAAGCTACACACAGGGGAAAGGAAGGGCTCTGAAAACGGGGAGCGTGCAATGAGGAGAGCAAGGACTTCTGCTCGTCTAAGGCCCAAGAAATAGATGCAAATGGTTCCTTATGTGGAGGAAACCCAACTGCATCGTGGTTGAAGCATTGGGCAGGATTCAGCCGATCCTGACTCAGCTCCTGGCTCTGCCACCGATTTCCTGACGTGGCTTTGGACAAGGCACTGTTGGAACCAGGTATTTAGCAGGTTTTCCCCAAAAGCCAAGTGCAAAATATAGCAGGATCCTAATTGCGTTCATTTGTCAGGCATCGCTCGAGCTAAGCAGATTCCCAAACGCTCCGGGTAGGAGCCCACGTCCCACCGACTGCGAGGCTGACGCTCCTCTGACAGTCCCCGGTGTTGACATCCTCAGGAAGAGCAGCAGGCAGAACCCTTTCAAAGAGAGCACAAAATCACAAAAATAGATTCAATTTCTACGTCTATATTTAACACTCTGTGTTCTCCTTGGAATGGACTCAGGCTACGGCAATTAACTAATGATGAGGATGATTAAGGATTGCTCTTGCGCTTTACATTTATAGCATCTCTCCCACTTCTTTTCTGAATAATAATTCCTTTCCCTTGCAATAGCAGCAGAGCATTCCCAGGAAACCAAGAGGTAAAAGGCAAGGTAAATTAGAAAGGTGACCCAGTAAATGGATCAGGGAAATGAATAAACCTGCTGTTTACCTATCCCCAAACCGGGATGAGAAGATCAGTCCCGGCCAGGATTTTCCCACAGCTCTCAGGTGAGAGCGACGGGCTCCGGCACGGGCTGTGCAAGCACACAAGTGTCTCCGGCTGCTAACGGAGCTTGAATAATAAACAACGGGGACTGCTCGTGGGGACGCATTCGGGCTCCGTCCTCAAGAGCGCGGGGCTTGCTCTGGGCCCCACTGGCTTTACGAGATCGCTTTTCTGGCAGAAAGCGCTGGTCTCCCATGCAACGATGCCATTTTATGGCTGTAAGGTGGCATGGAAGAAAGAAGGAGAAAAATAAAAAATTACTAGAATAAAAATAGATGTGAGATAAATAGGGGGAAGGAATCAGGCTAGCTATCGAAGCCACGCTTCTGCTGCCCCGTTGGGAGGGCAGGGGAGTGAGCAGCCATTTCTCGCGGGGTGGCTGGAAAGCGTGTGAGTGACCATCATTTCTGCGATCTGCTGTTCTGCTAGACCCCCGCCCACCCCAGCCTATTCGGCACCACTTCAGCAGCGAGAAATATTGTTCTTCTCCCTGAGAGTGAAAACAAACAGAGCATGAAAGAAAAAAAAAAATCAACTAAAATAATTACAGGTTACAACAAATCAATTGGAACTGTGTAAATAGCCTTCAGGCAGGCGTAAGACACAATGTTCGTTGCTGAACATGTTCAGCGCTCACTCACTTCCCCGGACGCCTCGTAGCCGCCACGGCTCGGCGACGGGATGGACCGGCGGCGAGGGCTCCCCGGGCACCGCAAACCGTCATCCCCCCAGGGCTCTGCCCTCCCGTGCCGGGGTGGCGAGTGGGAGCTGGGACAAAAGGACTCAGTGGATCAATCCCGAGTCGTGCAGGCTGGAGGACATCAGCCCAGCCCAGGCTGCCCGCGGTGGGGAGCGCTCCTCGTGCAGGACCCCAGCCGGGTTTGCACCGCTCCTGCTAAAGCCCCAATGCAAATTCTTCCGGAAAGCAAGCGTGGAAGCCTGCCATCGCCAGAAGCCAAGGCTGCAGCTTCAGGTTGCCTCATGAAGAAGCTGGGGAAGGTTGGAGGGAAGGGTCTGATGTTTGCTCCTGTATAATCCTGGGAAGCAGATGAAGGGTCCTGGGCGCAGACTTTGGGCAGCAGCCTGCGAGGGATGCCCTACCACGCATTCATAAGCCTCCTGAAGCACAGACTGTCCTTAGGTATTCAGGCAGCTAATTCTTAGAGACACACTGCTTGAAATGAGAGGGCAAAACCGTCATAGTAGTGAAAATTTTATGGCCTGCAAGCCTCATTACAAAACATTTTAAGGAAACAAGACAGGAACAATTTTCTAGGGTGTTTCTTTTGCAACCAGAAACCCTGATAAATATCAGTGCTGCACGTTAGCTGCCAGCAGCATCCCAGTGCCCCCCTGCCCTGCTGCGCTGCAGCAGCCATGGAGGTGGATCTGATGGGGCTTCTGGTTGAATGTACGGTGCTGCTGACCCGTCCAGGGCCGGTTTCTGGAGCAGGACGGTGGACAAGGGCACAGTCTGGTCTTCTCCTCACAGCAACCGCTGCCTGGACTAGTGTGTTGTTGTGAGTTGTCCATGGCTTGGTCCCTGCTAAATATCCTGGCAGGTGACACACGTAGGGCTTATGAGGCCCATCTCAGGTCCATCTCACTCTGCCTTTCACAGGACTGTCCCACCTCCAGTGGCTCCTGGCTGCCATCACCCTGAGGAGCCACCCCTGCGCGATGTGGGGTGGCAGCTCCTCTTTGAGCCCTGTGCCTCCGGTGGGACTGAGCTGCTCGATTCCCCTCAACCCTCTGGGAAACTTGGGCACAGGACAGCTGGGTGCCTGTGAGGTCCCACCAGTGCTGGGACCCCCTGCCACGGTCCCACGTGTCCCCTGTGGAGGGGCAGCCAGGCACTGCCCCGTGGATGCCCTCGCTGCAGTGGTGGGACCTCCCTGCTCACCCGGTGTCCCCAACACTCTATAGCTGATCTACGGCCACCGGAGGCTCATTCCTGCTGACGGATCTCCTGCAGCTCCTGTGCGTGCTTAACCAGACGCTAATTTAATGCTGCGGTCAACTGGCAGTGTAGGAGGATTCATGAGAGCTAATTCTGCAGAGCACTGCTTGCAAGGAGACAACCCCGCGCGTGCAACGCTGCTCCAGGGTGTCTGGGAAGCTCAGGAGTCGTGGACGGGGTCCGTGAGGCTGCCCAACTTCCCTCCGCTCCTCTCCGTGCAGGAGGTTCAGGGAGATGCTCCAGTTCGGTCACAAACTGTAAGTGTAGGACGCAGGAATTTCACGGCTGGTGATGCTGGAGCACAGGCTGGGTGACTGCAACAGCCTCTTTGGGCTGGAGCATCGTGGGCACCGTATCGGATTTGTTAGAGCAAGGCTGGATCGGAGTAAATGCCTCCCAGAAAATAATTTTCTGGACAAATCTTGGCTTGAAACTTGCTTATGAGCAGCTTATGAGTTTCCTGGCCAGTTTTTCTTTTAAAAATCAATCGTGGAATAACTTCTGCACCAGCTGCTCAAACAGTGGCTAATGCACGAGCAGCAGACAGGAGGTTTCAGTCTGAACTGCCTCGGTGAGCTCTGGATCAGTTATTCCTCCCGTGACTCTGCTCCCCAGCGGGATGGCTCTTTGAACGCTTGCGGTAGTGAGCTCAGAATGCACTTTCTGGAAATATCTCTAAAAGTTGCTTTGAATTTGGCTGTTTGCTCAAACACACGTGCCAAGAAATTCATTAGTAAACTATTAATGGAAAAGAACACAAAGTCTGAGTGCTCGTCAACGAGCTCACAAAGGAGACACTCGGCAGTTGGCTGCTTTCATCAGGCTTGACGTCCAACACCTGAAAAGTGTTGGAAATTCAAGACACTGAGCACCTGTGTGAGAGCTGCTCTGCAAATAAAACCGCTGAACAGGAGGGGCTGCTTCCCCGAGTGCTGCTGCTGGGCCCTCAGTGCCTTGGTGCAGCCCTGGGGATGTGTTGGGGTGGTACATCCCTTCTCCGGAGCGTGCTGTGGCTGACGGGAAAGCTGAGGTGGCCATGGCCACAACCAGAAACTCTTGGTGTTACTTGCTCCCAGCTCTTGCAGAAGACCGAGGGTGATCCTGGGCTGCCCTGTGGGCATGCGTGAGAAGGTAAGGAAGGAAATGTTTTGGGTGGGAGGAAGGGGTCCAGGGCCGTTGCCCATGCGCAGGCAGGAGCTTCTGGGGAGGAGCAGTTCCCCAAGTGTTCATCTTGCTGGTGACCAGCTTGTGGTGAGTGGCTGGATTTGGGAGGGTGCAGCAGCCATCAGGTGCTGCTGAAATGGTTTAACTTGCTGAACCCTCCCCAAAATGGAAGGTGCTGACTGGCAGAGTTTGGTGTCCTCAGGTCTGGCTTTGAGAGACTCCTGAGGAAGGTGAAGCAATGAGCAGATTATCGTCCTGGTGGTGGAAACCAGCCAGTAAATCAGTGCCTGCCTGGCAGTCCATGAGCGTGGTTGGTTTTTATGTGTTTCTGTGGCAGGTAGTGCTGGTTTCCTCATCTCTCTCTGATCATTTGGTTAGAGCTGGTGGCTGACTGTGTGGGATGTCCTCGGTGGAGAAGGAAAGGACTGTACAGTCAGTTCTAGCTGAGAAATGTCACTTTCAGTGCCTGGAGATGTATATTCCTCCTTTCCTGGAAGGAATAACGCAGAGCAGGGAGGGAAGCGCTCAGTGGGTGACACACAAGTGTTACTGAAGAAGTTGTAAATAATATTCCACACTTGAATCCCTTTGCAGTGCGAGGTGTCGGCTCTGTTGTCTGCGTTCATGCTATATAAATATTTATGGCTCCTAATGCAGAGGTTTGTCACATGTAATGACGTGAAGCTAACGTGATGTTGTCTATAGGTGACATGCTGCACCAAAGGAAAGCAGCTGATGTCCTCCTCGGCTCCTGGGGAAAGTGCCTTAGCAATGCTTTACATGGAGCTACGGGACCAGGGAACTGGGTGTGGAAGAGTGATTTCCTCCCCAATGTGATACTTAAAGATAAGGGAGGGGAAGCTCAGAAAACTAGTTTAGCCTTTCTGATGGCTCTAAGATGGGAGTTGATGTGACATCCCCCCGTGAGCACCCCTCGCTGCAGGACCAGGGCAGCAGCAGCGAGCACGCCTGGCCTGCGAGTGGGAGGGAGCCCCCGGGTGCTGCTCAGGGCTCCCCAGGCTTGTCCCCCAACAGCAGCTCTGGGCCACTGCTGGCTTGGTGGCAGCAGAAAGGTCTCCTGCCCAGAGCTGTTGCCATCCAAGGCTGTGGAGGTATGGGGGGAGCCGGGGCTGTTGCACCCTGCTCCGTGCTGGTATCTCGGAGGCGGGGGGAGGTGGCCCCCCAGCTCTCCTCCTGCGCATCCCCGTTGTCAGTCCTCGCAAGCCTGACTCGGGGGTTAGGTGACCTCCGGACAATGCCACCCGCCACGGAAAGCACTGGGCTGCAGGGGCCCCTCTGCAACGGGGCTGAACCCCCGGACCGCACAACGCGTGAGCCATCGAGGGTGTTACTGTGCCGTGCAATGGGGTGCAGCCCCCTCACACACCCCACTTGTAACCTGCTAATAATATCCCTGTGCCTACTCCTCAACCACACATTTTTTTTCTCTCCTCTTCTATTGTTCTGCGTATTTCAGCTGCTGGAGGCTTTGAAACAGTCTCCAGCCTCTCTGATAACATCACCGTTGTTCCCCTCACCTACCACCGCTCCTCTGAGTCATTCTGCTGTCTCGCAGGGCAAGCACAAAGGTCTCGGAGATATCAGATGCAGCTCAGCCACTATCTGGCTGTTTGGTTGGTTTTCGCATCTGCGATTCATCTTCAGAGAAGTTAAGGGGCTGGGGGAAGGGAGGAAGACTAATAGGATTAATCCTCTGAATTCATTATGCAAAAACTTGGCTCCTCGCCAGTCTTTCTCTTGAGTAAATGGTCAATGCTTTTCTTTAATAGCATTAAGCAAAATTACAAATCACAGCGTTGGTTAATCAATCTCAATAGGTTTCTCTGTATAAAGATTTTGTTAACTGTCTCCTGGAAAAGACTGTACCAGATGTAGCTCTTCTTCTCCCAGTTTTTGGCATGAGCTGGAATTGCTGGAGAGATCTGGTTATTTTTGTCTCTTCTGAAGTCCTGGGCTGGATGGATAGAGGCCTGCATGCAAACCAAAAAGAAAGAAAGAAAAGGGACTCTGTAATTAGCACCAAGCCTTGTGCAAGCAGCGAGAACCGGGGCTTGGTTCAGCCCTGCCGCGGAGAGGCTGTGCACCAAGACCAAAGTCCCCCAGTGCCCTTGGGCTGGTGGCACGGCCGTGGTGGGCAACGGGCGCTGCAGTGAGCTAGCAGAGCTGCTGCCCAAGTAAAATATATAATCTTATAAGTAAATATACGTTTTAAACGCAGGTAGGCATATTTTCTTATGCTAGGCAACAGTTTGGCGCCAAAGCAAGGCATGCTTTGGTCTTGTTTTTATTTCAGCATTGCTTTTTTATGTAAGCATATGTATATATGTATTAATAGTGATGGTTTGCATACAGTGTATAGATACATAACAAAAATGCTGACACAGGACTACGTATATGCATGTATAGCCACATAGTGCACGCCACCGGGTTGATGCAGTTCTGTTTGACCCGTCTGCCCGGCTGTGGACCTGCAGCGTGCCTGCCGGGGGGTGAACTCGCTCCTTATCGGTAACCCAGGCTGCGGGGCGGGGGCCGCTGGATGCAGCAGCGAGGGCCTGTGTGCTGGGAGGTGCGTGGGCTCAGAGCGCGCTGTCGTGCTGGGACTGAATGCGGTCCCGTGCCTGTAGTAGCTGCCCTTCCTTCAGGTTCTGTGTAAAAGATGGTTCATTGAGGGGCTGGAGCGTGTCCAGAGATGGGCAACGGAGCTGGGGAAGGGTCTGGAGCACAAGTCCTATGAGGAGCGGCTGAGGGAACTGGGGTTGTTTAGCCTGGAGAAAAGGAGGCTGAGGGGGGACCTTACCGCTCTCTACAACTCCCTGAAAGGAGGTTGTAAAGAGATGGGGGTCGGTCTCTTCTCCCTAGTAACAGACAACAGAACAAGAGGAAATGGCCTCAAGTTGCACCAGGGGAGGTTTAGGTTGGATATTTGTAAAAATTTCTTCCCCAAAAGGGCTGTCGGGCATTGGAACAGGCTGCCCAGGGAGGTGGTGGAGTCCCCATCCCTGGAGGGATTCAAAAGACGTTTGGACGAGGCCCTAAGGGATACAATTTAGTGGGGGACTTGGTAGTGCTGGGTTAACGGTTGGACCCGATGATCTTGGAGGTCTCTTCCAACCAGAACAATTCTATGATTCTAAGCTCCAGCTGGGGTAAAATAGCTGAAATGATGAAAGGAGCCACCCAAGCTGGCAGGGAAGAGATGTGTATGGAACAGGGTCCCAGGGCTGAACGGGTGCTCTTTGGGTGGCACGGGGAGCCAGAGACATCACAGCAGCAGGTAGCAAAGAAGGCAGAAACCCCACAAGAGCGAAGGAAGCCCTGCTAACCCACCCCTGAGAAAGCTTTCCAAGGTGAGCGTTGGCTGGAATAAGACTTGGAAAACTGGGCTCCGAAGCTGCTTTGCATCGCTTGCTTCCTGCAGTCCTGGAGGAAGGGCTTGAGTAATAAGCAGGTTTGCTTCAAAGAAATGCCCATTTACCACGTACTTCACATTCTCATGAGAACAGCCAAAATATACCTCTTAGGTCCAAAGTACTAATTATGTTTAAGGTCACTTCTAGCTTATTTATGGGTTTTTCTGGCTAAGGTATGAATATTCACATCAATATATATAGATGAGTGTACTGAGCTGGGACATGACTATCCCCAGGCCTGGGTTTTTAAAGACATTTTTGACGCCTTTACGATACACCAAGAGGAAATCATCTTGGTGATATATGCAGTGCTGGAAAGGAGAGGGCCAGCCAGCCCACCTGGGTTAGAGACCTCTGGGATGTGAGAAACCACACCATCTGCTTTTCTCCGCTGCCTGTATACGAGGCTGAGCGGAGAAGCTCGGAAGAGGACTGGCTGCAGGCTGGAGGAGAGGGATCCCACCAGCCGAGTCTAAGCAGACGTGCTGGTGGCTTGGAGGGCTTATGGATGACTACTGAACTTGTGGCTGGCCTGGTGCAGGGCTGCCTGAAGCCTGGCATCCCAGTGCGGACGTGCGAGCACTGGGGGCCTGGTGTGGGACTACAAGGGTATGGCCAAGGGCGAAGGACCTGGCAGGCAGAGCCATTTCCATCAGAGAAGCTGAGAAGAGAAATCTAGCACTGAGCTTCCCCTGGTGCACTAGCTTCCTCCTCACCTAATCTAAAATTAACTTTACTGTTCAGCTGCATTTAAGCAAAACCAGTTGCCATGGCCACGCCAGGGGCTCCTAGATATAGCAAACGAGGTAATCGGTTAAAATGAATAGCCACAGAGCTGATGCTTGCTGTAGGTTACATGTGAGGTTCATTCACTTGTTAAACCTAATGGACTGTATTGCCTATGGATTGGAAATGTAAATTCTCTCTTTTGGTGACCGGAGTTTGAAGCAGGCTGGGAAAGCTGGAGGAAAATGTCAAATAAAAGAGCTAGTGCTGTGGATAATGTGAGCCCATAGCGGATCAGAGGGGATTTCTGTGTAGGTTCAAGCCTTAGGTTTGCTGCAAGGCATATAACTGAAAGCTGAGCCCCCCTCGCTGCTGCTGAGAGGGATGCTGATATTTATAGTACCTTATTAATGCTTGCTTTGCTGGTGCTTATTAGCTCTGCTATCCTGTTCTGAATAAAACAAGCTCTCCAGTCCTGTTGGCGGTTCACATGGCTTTAGAAGAGGCAGGAAAAGAGCCCTGTTTCTATGGCATAGCCTGCGAGCCGTCAAGAATCTCAAGACACAATGTGATGTGATAAATTGGCCGTAACAGGCACCCGTCTGCTCATCGCCTCCACGCAGTCAGACCTGGGGTGAGCCCACGTGCTCCCCGGGCTCGAGAGGGGCTGGGGAGTGATGCGGGGCACAGCCCACCGTGGGGACGCCGGGAGTGCCGAGCGTGTGAAAAGGCTGCCAGCAAAGGAGGTGGGCTGTTACTACTTTAATAAGCTCACTCCTGTAGGAAGATTAATCCTCAGGAACGGTCCAGACCTCCATTTTGTGTCTCAGATGAAACTTGGCAAGCGTCCTGCTCCAGAAGGTGTGAGCCAGGCCCTGTCTCCGTAAGGATGCGGGGAGCAGAGTCCCTGGCACGGCTTTCTGCAGCCCTCGGGGGTGACAGCTAAAGCAAATAGTCCTTGGGTTTGAGATTAAAACTCTTGCCACGCAAATCTCGGTGATCCAAGCCGGCGATGCTCTGCTCCCCTGACGGATGGGAGGCTGCTGTCGGATGGGTGGGGGATAGCCAGGTCCGAGTGTCTTGCAAATCCCTGGGAGCAGCAGGGATGGGAGCATCCCAGCTGACTTGATGGGATCCCCGAGCAGGTCAAGCCCAGCACAGACAGAAGCGCCCTGAACTTACCTTGCTCTCTGTGCGTAGTTTGCTGTAAACCTGTCTTGAACCTACTCTGTGTAGTCTGAGCCCTGGGATTTCTGGAGGTTCACACTTGAATCGGTGCGTGTGCTCGTTCTTAGCACCCTGCGCTCCCCAGGCTTCCCTCCGAGGAGGCTGCAAGCACGCAGGTAGGCACAACATCCTCTGCTTGCTCATTCTGCGTCTCTACTGAAGTACGGAGGAGGCTGAGTCATCTCCTGCCATCCTCCCCCTCGCTCGCGTGCCCCCTCCCGCCTCCTGGAGACGAGTGGCTTGCAGCACCGGTGAAAAGCTGGTCCAGGCACTGGAGTGGCTTTTGGGAGCCTGGGATTCAGGTTTTCTGCTCTGCCACACATTTCCCGTGCAGTAAAGTCACGCTTTGCGATGCCTGTTCTAACCTTAAACTAAGGTGTCCATATCTGCTGTCAGTATGTGACATTTCCAGTGCTGGAGCATTGTATTTATTAAGTTAATCTCTCATTAATTCAGCTTTAACCAACCTACAAAACAAAATGGACATTATTTTGTCTACTTAGGGCCTGTAGCAATTGGAAAATTTTACTCTCCTACTAGCCTGGGACTTTTGATGGGCATATAACACATCATTAGCCTTTTTTATCATCTTGAATCGTATCTGTAACAGGCACAGTAGTAGTTTTGTGCAGAATGTCCGTATCTGTGTCCGTATGGATAATTATGGACCCGTATGGACATTACGGACTAGTTCATCACCTGGCATAAACCAGAGCCACCCTGTTCTCTAACATAGTTATACTGATTTACATCAAGCCAGAATCCACTTCTAAATAAGCTTGTGACATTGAGTAATAAGCCTCACTGCAAATCTAGGAGAAATTAGCTTTGCTGTGACATATGGCACAACCTTCAGGTCCTAATTGTGCTGGCTCATGCATTTATAATACTACCAATTATTTATATGATAAGGCAAGATAGTGTGTTTATCAGTAATTTTCCTTCACCGACAGTTTATGATCGGCTGAGTAGCACCCATTGGAATACTCCAGGCAATTAGCCACTCTGATGTGTGTGGTGTCATCAGATGTTGCATAATAAACAAAGAGAAAGACTTTTATGCGTTCAGAGGGGGCCCTGCTAGAGCTGCCAGGTCAAAAATACATCCTCCATGTTGTGACCGTAATTGCAGGAGGGTGTGTAATTTGTCATTTCTATGCCTTTGTCTGAGCTGTTCCTGCACACGGGTAGGGAAGCACATTAACTGCAGCCACAAAACTCTACAGCCCGAGAGTCTCGGATTTGTCTTGCGGTCCACAGGTTTGGGATTTGCGGCAGCAGCCAAAGCCGTGGATCCGTCAAGCTCCGTATTTTCCTGCAGCACGAATGAATTGGCACGTGGCACGTAGGCGCTGGGTCCTGCCCCCTCTGGAGAGGGCTTTGGCCAGCACTGGGTGCTTGGTGCTGTATGCACCAGGTCTACTGGGCACAAACGGAGGTGGCCCCATGGCCCCTCAGCTTTTGGGGGTGCCAGCAGGTCCACCACACTCAGCATGGAAAATCCAGTTGCTCTTCCCTTGTGCTGTAGGTCTGACCTGAGACCTTGGGACTCCCTGGGGTGCCTCTGAGTTGGGTGATCGCCTCTGGTGTAGCTGAGGGTCTCCCCTAGGTGCCTCCTAGGGAGTTAAAGGGGTATTATTCATAGACTTCCCTGTCTCCTGTAATTTGTGGAGAAGAAAGCATTGCTGACTGACATTGCTGCTTCCGCTGAATCTTATGTATTCATCTGTCAGGATAAATATGTATCTTCAGGTTCTGGTGAACGCACTGATATTCCCACGCGAGGATGTCTGTGCTCACATCTGTGCTACCCAGGCAGGGCGAATGCAGTGGAACGCAGCCCCGTGTTATCTTGGTGTACCCAGGGTCCCGGCTTATCTCTTGTGTTCCTTGTAATTTCTCTGGTGAGGTGTCAGCTCGCTCCTGTTAGTGCTAATCAGCTGCTTCCGACTGCCCCAGCAAACTTATCAGATAAGGGTGGCTGATAGGAGAAGGCAAGGTGGTAAATGAGTAAATGTGGGATCTGGGAAGGTGTAATCCTGAGGCGAGGGGAGCTCTGGCTGCTGCCACGTGGACGGGACTCGCTGCGCAGCCTGTGCGTGCGCTCAGGTCCTCTGGTGACAAAGGTGCTTTGTATTAGTGCCGCTGCCTGCCATGGCGCGGCCTCGCTGCTGGAGGATGCGGGCTCAGCCCTGCCACCAGCCAGCAGGTAGGTAAGTCGCTGCTGCTGCCCCGGTCTCAACGCTTGCCCTCTTAGTCCCTCTCGTCTGAGACGGTGGCTCTGATCCTCCTGCCTCGTGCAGCTGCCTTCCCAACCGCGGGGCTTGCAGTGCTGGCCGTCTCCAAGCCTGGAGAGACAGCGGTGTCTTTAGTAGGGCAGGCAGACAAACGAGCGCAGAGGGAAAGGGGAGTCCGTGTAACTGCTCAGGCTGCTGACAGCAACTGGGCTTGGCCAGACTAAGGCAAGACGTGCTGTTTCACCCCGGCATCTTAAGCAGCTGGTTGCCCTTATAGCGCAACAGCAAGCGGGGAGGTGCTGGCTGAGCTCCTGTCCAGGCGGCAGGGCCTGCTGCTTGTGCGCTTGGGGGGGATCAGCCCCACCAGGAACACCCCTTCAGCCCCACGGTCGCTTTGGCAGATGTCCCCTTGGACACTTGCAGGGTTTTCTCCAGCAAGCGGGAGGGAAGGCAGTAAAGCGATGGCTGCGTGCAGCTGGATCGCGCGTCGCTGCTCGGAGGCATGTACGCTCGGCGAGCAGAGCTCTCCTCACCGGGGTAGAAACATTACAGTGACGCTGTGGATTGTAAAACACAAATGCTTTGCACAGAGGAGTTTAATGCTCAGCTTCTGTTCAGTGTAATGCTTGGAGGGCAAGACAGACTCTTTGTACTGGAGAATTGGATGCTTGAATTTTAGGGGAGAAACAGAAAAAATAAACACTTTCAGGTCCCTGCTTTTATGTAAATCATTTGGATGCAGAATTGTTAATACAAGGAAGAAGGAACAGTGTTTCTGACTCTGTGGACCTGGGTGAGTCAGCTCACCGGGATTTTTCCACTGAAGCCCCTCGTGGTGCTGGGGCCGTCTGGTGTGGGTTGGTGCTGGGTTTGGTCCACCCAACCCATCCTCACTTCCCTCCTCCCTCCCACTGCTATTACCCGGAGCTGCAGGGAGCCGGTGCCGCCTTTCCAGGAGTCACGGCTCCTATCCTCTCCCACGCAAGACTGAAAATTAATTAATGCCTGTGAGGCACTCTGGAGGCTGGGTAAAGCTTTCAGCACTTGCGTCCTTTTGGAGTAGGACGGGGTCCAAATGGAGTTCCCTGTCGATGAACTGGGGCTGCTGGCAGGCTCTCCTCCTCCTCCGCAGCAGCAGCCCCTTCCCCAGAGCTCTGCCTTCCTCGAGCACAGCTCCTGCTTGCAAAGGACTGAGCTGCTCCCATGCCAACACCTGCTAGTGAAAATTGAGTGGCTGATAACCCTGTTCTCCCAAGGAGCTCCTCCGGTGGGTGAGGCGGCCCGGCTGGGCAGGACAGGGCATGCTGGCTGAGATGCTCAAAGGCTGGTGCAGCGGCTCCAGCTGAGCCGTGTTTTCAGCTTCCCGAATGTGCCAGACCAGGGAGAGACTAAACCAGCCGCCTGGGCAGCCTGCTTGTGCTAACAGCCACCTTCCTCCGAGATCCGTCCTGCCCGGAGCACGCGATGCTGGAGCTAATCAGACCCTGCCTGGAGGCCCTGGGTTGCGATGCTAAGCTGCATCCCCAGTCTGAAGTGCTGCTTGCACCCACGCAGGCTCCAACCAGCGCAGGCACCTGTAGCTGTATCTTCGGATGAAAGCCCGGCACAATGACATACTGAAAAAACAATATCACACAGGCACCCAGTTAAAACAGCTTGCAGAGCCTCACCTGGAGAAAAGCAGCTGCATTGTGCCATCCTACAACAGGCAAGAATTTATCCAGCATCTATGTATAGTCCCAGCTCTACAGTTTGTTTCCAGGCTGTATTATTGAGGAAGACTTTTAAAACACAACTGTTTCTTCTTACTTTTGTTTTGTCTTTTTTTTCTGGCTGTGATACTGAAGCTTAACAGATCGCTCTGATCAGCTTTGCTTTCTTTTTGAGCAACTTTGTGCTCGTGTTTTGCAACCTAGGGCAGGCTGCTTGAGCTCTTTGTAGCTCAGACCCAGTAAGCTCCGGGGGCTTTGTGCCAGTGCCTCTGGCACTTGTGGGCATCCTTCTGTGGACCGGACCCATCGGGACTTGGTTTTCTATTTGGCATCATTATTCTGCTCTGTTTTTGTAGCTCAATGTGTGTATGTATACTATATTTTTTCTTCCCGTGAAAACTCGTTGCAAAGTTTGCCGAGCCCTGTGGCAGGGCCTGGGAATGCAGGCCGAGCTATTCGGAGGGAGGCTGGAGCTGTATAGCCCAGGTACTCGGCAGCAAGCAATAACCAAAAGCCATCGGATGCGATTCCGTGGGAAGGCAGCACGGGAGGAGTGAGGGCTGGCTCTCCCT
Organism: Phoenicopterus ruber ruber; assembly: GCA_009819775.1. Taxonomy (NCBI): domain Eukaryota; kingdom Metazoa; phylum Chordata; class Aves; order Phoenicopteriformes; family Phoenicopteridae; genus Phoenicopterus; species Phoenicopterus ruber. The sequence goes on along the minus strand of CM020239.1, from coordinate 3,285,165 downwards.
GGGCTCCCCGCTTCCACCAGCAGCCCCTCAGCTAATCAATGGGGCTGGGCACCAGAAGGAATTTTAATTAAAGATTTACTGAAAAGGGGGTCTGGGAGGGATGTGTGGAAGTCGTCGTTATTGTTACACGAGGGGCTGCTTTTCCTGCACAGGATAGATAACATTTAAAATACATCAGCATCAGGTTTAGTGGAGTGGGACCGACAATAGACAGCTTTAAACCCTAACGGCGCATGCCAGTGGTGAAATAGCCGGGGGATATCTATCTACAGCTCTGCTTTCCGAAAGCCTACGCGTGTCGCTGCCGATACCGCTGCCTGCCAGCGGGCAGGGGAGGGCAGAGCTCCCTCCCGCGCAGCCGGAGCCGGGGCTGGCAGGCGGCATCTCCTCCAGCATCGCTGTGCCGCTGCGACCGGGGGTTTGCTGCCGTGAAGGGAGACGGGCATGAGCCCCGTGCCCCCTCCACATAACCAGCCCCGAGAAAAGGAGAGGGGCTGGGCAGTTTGGCTCGTGCCTCGGCCCCAGGCAGCTGGTGTGACCTGGAGTCTGTCCCTTCCTCTCTTCCCATACAAACTGGGCTGGCTTTAGATGCAGGTCATCACGCTAGTTTCAGCTTAGCCTAAAAACTCGAGATACAGGCAGTCGGTTAACCCTGGACCCTGCTAAGGGACAACAGCGGGAGCATCCTGACACTGCAGCCGCCCTGTCCGTGGCAGCTCCCCTGCTCCAAGCATCAGGCTCCTCGTACCCCTGCAGTCTCTCTTTTTTTTTTCTGGCTTGTTGAGGCGTGCAGGGACAAGCTTGTTGTTTGAAAATGTCATTCTGCTTCAGGTCAGGGGAGTTTCTTGTAATTAAAGGGTGTCTGCAAGCTGGCTGCCTGAGGGGCACCGAGAGCAGATCTCCTAAATCCGGCCTCAGCTCGCCGCTGCCTTTAAACCCCATCAAATGCTGCCTATCAGGGGACATTTAAGGAAACCTTTTAGTCAATATTGCCTTGAGAAATTCTCTAGTTGAGAGCGTTAATGCCTTATTCGCAGTGTGTGGTATAGGCCAACACAGACCGGGAGGCAGAGAGAAATCCTCAAACTCTTTCATCTTCTGGATGAGTAGTGGAGAGGATGAAAACCCAAACTGTGCTGCCAGTTGGAAAAGTAAATGACTTCTCCCTGGGGGAGAGAAGTAAGATTTTGAGTGCTACTATTCTCCTCAATGCGCTCTGCTTTACCCAGAGAGAAGTGGATTGGCAACGAGGACCAGGGACCCCGAGTGCTTTGTAACTAAACTTCGGGCGGTGAGGAGGAGCGCTTGTGCGCGGAGGAGGGATGTGTGTGTCGGCACGTTCATGCTGCGGGCTTCTGCATGCGAGTCTTAATGCACGTTCAACGCGCACGAGTACATATTCCCGCTATGTGGCTGGGACTCGATGCCTGAAGTGTTGCCTAAGAATGGTCTCAGCGCAAGCTGCTGGAAGAGGAGATGGCGGGGCTCCGGGGCTGGCTGGCATGTCCGTCTCTTGCAATATTTTTAGCCCCTGTTTGCTTTTCCAGCCTCCTCCCAGGAGCGGGTCGGTCCTCTAGCCTGCTTTCAGCCAAGCTGTTGCTCAGCTTGAAACACGGGGGCTGGGGTGCACGGGCCAGGAGCCCGGGGCTGGCGGGAGCAGTGCCCCCAGGGCAGGGACACGGGCCTGGGGACACGCGCTTCCTCCGCGGGGAAGGAGGGAGAGGAGGGGTTCGTCTGTCGCTCCTTCCTGGCCATGGATATTCCCCGGAGGGCTGCCTCGGAGCCCGAGGTGGGAATCCTTTCTTTAGCTGTTGATATGCAGAGCCATGCTGCGCATAAATAAGGGAGAGCAAGTTGGTTTCTATTTTTATATAGACTTTCTATCTTTCTCAACTGTCTTGGTCTTTTGTATTCCCTTTTTCTTCCCTATCCCTCCCCCTCCTGGTATCTGTCTTTTCTCCTTCATTTTTCTTCACTTTGCAGCATCACACTAATTAAGTCGACTAATTAGTTCGCGTTTGTGCATACAGCAAAGGAATATGTCATGCTATACGAGTGCTAAATATTAGACGTTATGCTGTCATTTAAATCCTGGGCACAAGAAGCTGTCTATGAATAGGGGTGAGTATGTGCGATGTATGCGAAGGTGTGTTAGTGCTGGGTGTGCAGCTGTGTCAGAAAACACTTGCAACTGTGTGTAGGACGTGCAGTGGCTACGCAATCCCTGTGCAGGGGTTGGCAGCATCTTGTGGGTCCGCTCCAGGCAATATAAGTGAGTTCCCTACACGTGGGAGCCTGTAAACTGCGTGTATCCTATAAATACCATTAGGTACAAGCTCCAAGCTCATGTCTGAGTGCTGACCCAGCGTGGGTTTGGATGGATGGATGCAGGCAGGCACCTGTACAGGGGTCCTGAGAGAGCTGGGGGGGGGGGTTGGTGGCTGCTACCTTAAAAACCAGAAAAGCAGCAAAAGATTCAATGTGGGCATTTCCACAATTTGGCCAAAAGACCTGGGTTAGATGTAGGTGTTCAGGAACAGGAGGTTTCTGACAGGGCTTGTGTCCTGATTCAGTGTGAGAACTTGCTCTTAATCCTCATCTGACAACTTCCTCAGAAATCACCTTGTATATGGGACTGAGTATAGAATAAACTGGGTTATTATAAATAATGAGGCAGTTAGTTACGTGTGTACGTTCTGTACAACTTGCTCAGCGTCTTTGCCATTGGCGTGGGAATAAAGTATCCTCTCCTGCATGAATAGTAATTACTGCTAGCCTGGTCCCTCTCCCCGAGACCCTGCGTGCTCCGCAGCTCTCCGCACCCGGCTGCGGGAGGCATGAATTAAAGCCATGCATAGGGCAATTTATTGGCAGCGGGAGCTGGGCTAGTCCCTCCCTGGTGTAAATCTGCAGCTCTCCATCAGCTTGGGCAGAGCACAGCCCTTCTCCCCATCCGAGACATGCCCGTGGGTGCTGCTCCTTCCCCCCAACCTTTGAAACGACCCACAGTGTTTTGCCCCAAAGGGCCACGAACTCCTTTCAGATTTCCTTCTATTTGCTCACCATGCAAGACTTTTCCTTTGCAGTAAAGAAACCTGTGCAAACAGGCCCCGAGCCCTCTAAGCAAACGGAGGAGCTGCCACTGTGTAAATCACGTAGCAGTGGCTAAACCGAAGGGTTGATGCCTTTACCCGCTGCCCGGGTGTGAATCCACTCCCCGAGAGCTGCCACTGAACACAAATACCGAGACGTGGGCATTGCTCTACCCAGGGCAAGGTGTCCTCAGTGTCCCGGTCGGTCCTAATCCAAATTATCTCTCTAACTGTGGAAACCCCATTATCTGCCTAGCTGCTGGGGTCAGAAGAAGAGGCAGTTAGGGTGATAAAACTTCCATTGCCACGTCCCCCAGGCTTCGCCGTATTATTCCTTCCGTTATGTCGCGCTGTCAGAACCTGTTGCCCGAGGAAGCATGTGGCCCCGTCCTCCCAAATGGTCCCTGCGGGATCAGAGCTGATTCACGCTCTGAACTGGAGAGCACGTGTGGGGCATGTTTGGGCTGATGGCTTTGGTGGGTCCGTCCATCCACCCAGAAACAGGAGCCCTGTGCTGGTTCCTCCTCCCCCGAGTGCCACAGCTCTCCCTGCTGGGCACCCCGGGATGGCGAGGGCAAGGGCCAGGCTTTTTTGGGGCACCCTGTGCTCCCCTTCCCCTCCTGCCCCGTGGCTCAGAAGCTCCGCTGCCCACACGGCTCCTGTCAAGGCAGCAAAAGACACATGGACAAGAGGTAGCCGGACACTGAAATTCCTGCTGATCTGCACTTTAAATGCTGGACAAAAGCCTGGAATTGTCCTCCTAAATCACCTCCCTGCACAAACCACCTGGGCAGCCCTAAATCATCAGTGGCACCGAGCCCCTGCGGGTCCTTAGTTTTGGCTGGTGCGAATTGGCACTGGTATACTGGAGACAGCGGCGTGGCGAGGACCTGGCCTGCTGCTCCTGTGAATGTGCCTCATCCCAGGCTTACATGCAGCGAGCAAACGCAGAGGGAAATTCAGCAAAGTGAATTTTAAACTCGGCTGAAGGAGGTTATTTGCATTCCCCAACCTGCTGTCTAGCTACCCCCTGTCCTGATCAAAAATGAGCATGGAGCAGCCTCTCTGGGAGTGTGTTCGAGACAAGATCACATCTGTCCCCTGCATTTCTTCGTCTCTCACCAGACTTCTCCAGATGGCTTCCCTGGAGGAAGGGGGGGAGCCCAGCTTTCCAATTAAGAACCAGGAGAGCAGATGACTTGGCAGCACTGCTGGAAGTGGTTAGGACTGCCTCGCCTCCGAAAAGCAAGCCCTGGAGCCGCGCTGTACGCACGGTGCCTGCCCTGTACGCCAGGATGCTCCGCAGAGGTCTAACGAGGCCACGCTCATCCATAATGGATGCAAGGAGAAGGGACAAGCCATGTGCAATGTTTTCAGCAGAGCTTTGGAGGGCAGGAGGGATGGTTGGGGTGCAGGAGTACTGTCACTGATGCATGGGGCTGCAGGAGAGGATTTCTGCATCCTCGCATGGAGAGCAGAGCAAAGCGGAGCCCGGGGAGGACCTGGGCAGGCTGCATGGGCAGGATTCCCAGGGCGCCTGTGTGGTTTGGGGCTTGGGTTTTCACTTTATACGCGCTGCTTTCATCAACAGCCTGAACAAATGAAAAGCCAGCAGCTGACTGACACCTGAAAAACAAAACATTTCATCTGGAAATTCAAACTTTTATTTTGTTTGTTGTTCTAATGAAAAACAGGCTGCTTTTTTTTCCCAAGGAGGGCAAATTCCATGAAAATTTTCATTGAGTTGAAAGTCAAGATGGAAAATTTTAGATGAGCCTTATGGGAAAGTCCCCAGGGAGGTTTCAAAGGAAGCAGGGCAATTTAAAATTGAATCCAGCCAGAGCCGGTGGAGAAAACTGCGTTCCAGTGGAAGGGATGTGCCCAGGTTGCTGTGCCTGCATGGGGAAGCATGTGGAAGGGACGGCTGCGGAGAGGGAGATGCCTTCCCAGCTCTCCATCCTTTTGGTGCAGAGAGCTGAGAGGAGCTGTACGGCATCCAGCTCTCCCCTCCTGCGCGGGCTGTGAGCTTCCTCCCAGAAGAAACACTTGTGTCACCAGATGTACGAAATGTAAGAGCTGTAGGTGATGCTGGTGAGCGCTGAAAGAGCTGCTGCGTGGGGAGGAATGTGCCTTGTGGCCAAGAACACCCTTGTGCTGCGGGGAGCCAGACCCCAAGTGGGATAATCTTCTGGTTTTCCTTGGAGGCAGTGACTTACACAGCTCAGCCCCGGAGCTGAGAGCCAGGATAAACCCCATCCGATCTCCTTCCAGCTTGCATGGCTGCTGGGAAACACAGCTGGCAACTGCAGATGCTGCTGCTCGGTGCTCGCACCCATCCCAGCGGGGCTGGAGGTGTCTGGTCCCCCCGTAGCCAGTGGCTGAACTCCTCCTCGTCTCTGGTGAAGCCAAGATGTATCCAGATACAACTTTCCTGACCTGGGATCTCTTGTCAAAAGTCATCCAAATAATCAGAAGGCTGGAGAGTAGCACGAAGGGGGGAAAGGAGCATGGCAGTGGGAGCGAAGCGAGAACGTCAGCTGCCAGGGACTGCTCCTGCGGCGGCTGACGCGGGGCTGTCAGGCACCATCAGTGTAATTATGGCAAATTGCTGCAGGATAAACATCACTGTATTGGGAAGAGTAATTGTGTGGCAGCCTTGGGTTCCTTTCGGCATGTCAGGTAGGCACCAATTTTAGCTCCTCACGCCTTGACGAGCTCGGATGCTCCGAGGGAGTGCTTTATCCTTCTCTCTCTACCTCCATCTCCAGTGACAGCCAGTGAGTGCATCCCTCCTCCGGCTCATCTTCTCCTTGAGTGACCATCAAATATTGTCTTGGGAAATGAGTGACGTCCCGACAGGACCGGAGTCCCTTTTCCTCCGGGGAAGGAGCAAACTGGTCTGTACGATACAAGAAGATGAAAGGCTGAGCCAAAAGCAGCCTTGATTTTGGCAGGAAAACGCAGTCTAGCATTTTTCCATTTCATAATTTGTTTTCTTCTATACATTCTTGGTAGTAATTGTGGTAAATAAAGAGCCTCTTTATATAATTGTAAACAACTTGCTGCTGTTTTGAGGAGAAAGTCTGGCTAAGGCACTGAGCAGAGCTGCTGGAGCCCCAGATTCGATGTATTGAGATGTTCCTTCTGCAACTAGCTCTGAAGCCCAATCTTCCCCCCCGGCACGTCCATCTGTAAGGAAGAGACAAATAGGAGCAGAGGAAATGCCCCATAAAACAGGGATGTGGTGAGGATAAAATGCAACAAGTGTAAATCAAAAGCAATACCGTAAATACAGTATCACCGGCGGGCTCCATGCACCACTGAGTAAGGACCTGGACTGATTTCCAATGAAGAACTGGGTGAAAACCAGTTAGATTTGTGGTGTGAAGGCTGGCACACCTGTGTCCTTGCTGGAGCTCGCTCCCAGCGCAGCCGGGCGCGGGGTAGGGAACACTTTTGTTCTCGATCCTCTGCAAACATGTTTGGCTCTGGATGCTCCGTGCCTTCGCAGGGCAGCTGGTGTCGGTAATGGCCGGAGTGACCGAGAAATGCTCCTCGCTGCTAGGAGAGACTTGGAGCTGGGTTTAAACTCGGGTTTAGCTCCTGGTCTGCCTGAGACTCGGGGTGTGAGCAAAGCTAAGTGGCCCCATGGCAAACCAGTACCCCCAGGGGCAGGGGAGTGGGGAAGCCTTGGAAGAGCAATTAGGCTGAGCAGATGGGCGTTTGCGTTTATGTGGAGCAAGATAAATAGGAATACAGATGGATAGCCAAGCCATAAAATATCATAGGTAGATAATTACATGGTAGATAGATGTGCCACAGAAATATGATTGATAGCTGGATAGAGAGATGAGTAGATGGAGAAACAGGTGTGAAGAGATGGAAGGAGACTTTTTCTTCTGAACGGAGTAATCCCTTGTCTGTGTAACTCACGACAAGAAAAAACACTCAAGTCAACACACACCCACGTGTGTACACAGTTGACAAATTTTGTAAAATCCTGTTAAAACCTCAGAATAACTTTATTTATAAAAACTTTGCTGTCTTGATGTTTAGCACTGAGGAAGAAAACAGGAGTGGTGAAGCCTGCCTCCTCCTGCAGCAGTTCACAAAGCAACAGGGACGTGCCCGAGGCTTTTGCTTAAAACAGTGTGGTTTGGGGATCGCACCGACGCGAGGTTCACCCGGGAAGGGGCCCGTCGCCCCCTCTGTGCAAGCTCCGTTTCTGAGCTCGCATCCCGCTGTCTGCAAACTGGTGATTGCAGCGGAGGGACGGGGCGGGGGGGTGCCCTGCAGCAGGCGGGTGCGGTGCTCCGGGAGAGCGGGGTGTTCGGTACGGAGCCGAGCTGGGGGCTTATTGCTGGGCACAGCTGTGGAAATAGCAGGTCTAGCTTATTCTGGCAAAATTAAGGGAAAATGGAATGAAGTGAAAACTTAGTGTGATGTTTATGGACAAAATACAATAATACAACCCCAAAAACGCGTGATGCAGGGTGCTGCGCTCGGACCTCGGGAGAGGTCTCTCCTCCAGCAGCTGAGCTGTGGGCAGACCCTGGCTCCCAAATCCTGCCCTGAGCACCAGCCCAGGGGCCCGTGCAGCAGGAGGGTGTCCTCCCGGGAGCAGCCCACCGCTCCCCGGTCCCCCCGAGACACGCGGCTGGTCTCTGGGGGGGGCCTGGGGCGCTGCTGCCATCTGAGCACACAGCGCTGCGAGTGGTCCTGCGCAGGAGAGGAAGGGGCCTCGTCCCGGGAAGCTGCCTATCAGGGCAACCCTGTTCCGCGTGCTACTGACAGAGATTAATTTGTTGTTAGAGATCTCTCTGATTCCATTAAGGAAAGCGCTAAGGCACCTAACAAATTTGCTGACCCGGTTTGGGCTGTTTGCTCGTCAGTCAGACTAATGCACCCTGGCACTTCCCTAGTTAATTTGCTGCCCGGGTTAGCCAGCCTCGCAGCTATGGCACCCTGTAAAGCAAGTTTCTTAAAAACTAATGTTTGGATACGTCTATTAGTACCATCACAAAAAATCTGCATGCTCTCTGCAGTTCAGAGACTCCAAATGTGATGAGAAGCTTTAACAAAAAGCAAGTTTATAAGTGTCAGAGCTGTCCCCCTGTGCATCAGGGGCCTCCAGCACACATCCCAGCACCGATCTCCAGTTAAATATTTGCACTGCCTGCGCACGGTTGGGGTCATCTCTATAAATTCCTCTAATCTCTTCATCTGTCTCTCTTTTATAAGATTGACTAAACATCCAGATCCTGAGCTGTAGCAGAAAGAGAGGAGGTGCTCACAGTAAGTCTGTTGGGAGCAATTACTACAGATGAGTTTAGTCTTAATTTGTTGCAGAGGGGGGGAAAAAAAAAGGATCAAAAGGAAATTTTTCATCCGCTGCAGGAAAAGCAGATACAGCGGCTGCGAACAGGGGGGGAAAGAGCTATTTTGGTATTCAGATAAATCAGCTCTTTAAAGAGCAGTAATCGGCAGAGCTGCGGACTGATCGTTACTGCAGGGCAGCGCGTTGGAGTAGCTTTGCGAGAGCGAGGATGTCGGCGGCTCGGTGTGCGGGTTTGTGCGGTGCCTGCAGCAGCAGAGTCTTACAGCCGGTCCTGGGGCTGGGCAGCATCGCTTCTGCGTGGGCTTCGTACCGTGGAAAAAAAACTCTCAGGAGACTGTAAGAGAGAATTTCATCAAAACTCTTTGCTCCCCGCCTCACACTGTTTTCACATGAGATCTACATCAAAGCATCCGAGAAGTATTTGGAGCTCCACTGACTGCAGAGCGAGTTGTTTCCACCCAAAGCAGAAACCTAGAGAGACCTGCTCCTCCGTACCGGCCAGCCCGAGGCATCGGCCTCTCCGGGGAGGCAGCGGGTGCATCCCGCCGGGCTGGACCCCGCTGCCGTCCCGGCAGAGACCCCCAGCAGGGCAGGTCACCCCTGGAGATCGCCGGTCAGCCCCTGTGCCTCCGTGTCCCGTTCCTAGGAGCAGAAAACTCCTCGCCCTCTCCTCCTCTTGCCCTACGGGCTCCTCTGCCGATCCTGCTTGCGGGAGTGGGAGCGGTTGATTTTGTTGACTTTCCGGGCGCCTCTGGAACCCCGCGTCTGGGTGCTGCGTCGTCCCCGAGCCGCGCGCTGAGCCCCTCCTGTGCCAGCTGCGAGGCTTTCGAGCTGGGGGTGCCTCGCCAGGAAACTTCGTAGTAAATATGTGTGTGTGTGTGTACACATATAGTGCAATGGAGACTTAAAAGAATAATATCCTATAAAACATTGACAATATGAATTAGTCATTATTAAGATATGCCAATAGGATGAGTATATTTAGGTTTTATCTTTTCCAACATATAAAACGTTACCACTACCATGTAAAGGACCTCATAGCTTCCCTCCCCAGGCCCCTTTCTGCGCTCAGCCCGAGCTGTGGGTCCCCGCGAGCTCCGTGAGTGCCGTCCCCGTGAGGGCTGCAGGGCTGCGGGACATGTGCCGAAAGCAAGGCTGTGGTATTTGCTCCCCAGGGCTCCGGCGGAGCAGCAGCGCTCCCGGCTCCGGGAAAGCCGGTGCTGCTGGGGCAGAGCTTGCCTGGTCGCGGGGGTGCAGGCAACAGGAGCTCTCGCTTCCAGGTGGCAGCGGGGGAACGAGCCCACACGGGTGACAAGGGACGGTGGCATCTAACGACCCCGGCGCCCTCCCCACCGTTTTTCCCCGGTGCCGGAGCTCCCCGGGCTGGCTGGGCTGCCTGCCCTTCCGCCCCATCCATTACGCCCCACGGCAATGCCGTGCAGACACCGGTACCAATTTACTTGATAAATTCTGCTGCTTGTTATTTGAGGGATCGGACAGGCCTCGCACTTTTGGGAGATTAATTTTTGATTTATTGTCGGCTACGATGATTTATTCTGATCCTTCCCCAGGGAAAAGACAGGGCTGTAAATATTTTAAATGCCGTTAGCTGGTGACAAGAAGCATTGCTGGATGGTAACAGGGTGGATGGGGGATTGAAATCATAGCAGCCTTTCTACTAAATTACTTAGAGGCAACTCCAAATGTCTGCTGGTCTGCTTGAATGGAAGCAGAGGAAGAGGGAAAGAAGCCCCGCCACATGTTAAATTGTTATCTTATTAACTGAGACGACGTTCTTGGCTTTCTCCGTTTGCCCTCGGAGCCGCCGCTGCTGCTGATTGCGATGAATTGAATTTCAAAGCATGATACGGCCTCGCTAAGAGCACATTGTGCTCCCTAGTGAGAAATAGAGGCAACTAATAGGAACTGCATTTAAAACAGGCCAAATAACCAAATGGAAACCCCCCAGCAAGGGGCCGTCGAAGCCGTTCTGCTTCTATCTGAGACCTCAAAGCGCTTCACAGCAGGGGGTGAGCATCCCACTGTCCCCATCGTAGGGGTGCAGACCAGAAAGCGCCATCACGAGGCCACTTAATGAACCGGCAGCAGAGCTAGGAGGGGCCCTTGGGTCTCCAGAGAGACCCTGTCCTGGCCACCAGGTCCCTCTGCTCCTCAGGAGAGGGCTCGGGAGTCCCAAAGGGGCTCGGTGTTTCTAACTGCTAAGACAACTCTCCATTGCCAAGGAAATGCCCCAAAACTTCCTTACTTGACCCCTGCCTGAGCTGGACTTTGCTCCCACTCCCGCTGTTGGGGCAGAACCCCCCCGCGGAGGAGCGTGAGGGATCCCAGGGCGGTCTCAAGCGAAGGTGAGAGCCCGTGGTGCTCCCTGCTCCTCCGAACGAGACATCCCGGGTGGTGCCGTCGGGATGCTGCGCTGTGGCAACGATGTGAGGAACCGGATCAAAGAGAAGCTGGAGACAGCTCTTGGGGGAGAGCAAAACCACACAGCGCCTCCTGCTAAGTTATGCAAAATATGCAAATGAGTTTCTTTTTTTAAAGATCCGTTTCGTGCCCTTCTCCAAAAGTTTGAGACAAGTGAAAGTATTTAGAACTCGAGTTTTCTTCAGGATCCCTCTTCTTCTCTCCTTACGCACAAGGATGATGCTCACGCACGTCAGCGCCGATGCTCGGTGATGGCAGCCGGTTCCTTGCCGTGCCCCCATGCAGGGTGAGGTTTGTATCCCGGCTCTTTCCCAGCATCAGAAACCAAAACCTTCCCGCGACCTGCAGAGATGCACGGTCTGTCAGGGGGAGAGGTGGAAACGGGACAGCGTCCTTTCAGTATTTTGAGAGATTTCCCACAGACTATCCTTTCTCCTCTGCCGAAGCCCCGTGCTCAGACCCGGCAGCGCCGCTTGTTTGCAGAGCACTGATCACCGGCAGCTCTTCGGATCCCAGCCGGGTCGTGCGCTTCCCCGTGAACTTAATGGCGTGTGAAGAGGAAGCGTGCACAGCGCTCGAGCAGGGCTTGGGGGTAACCTTCTGTTTTCCTGCCCTCCGTTCGCTCCACTGCCTACTCCTTTGCTCGTTTTCCATCGGAGCTTTGAGATCCTCCGCCCTCGAGAAAGGCAACAGGCTTTACCTGAGCTCCTTCCCTTCCCCCGGTGCATCTGTGCTGCGATGCTGCTGACGGGTGGATACTCGGCGCCGGGATTTTCCTTCTCCTAGGAGACCCTTCCACCTCTCTTCATTCATGAGCAAACCACCCCAAATCTCCTCTGGCTGCGTTGTTCCCAAGCTCCCTTTGCCACCTGCCGGCAAGAGGAGGCTGCGGGCCATCGGTGTGCGACGCTTGCACGCGTCAAGGTGACAGTCGTCCCCCAGTGCCACCCACGCAGCGCTTTCCCTGCTCGCGCGTCCCCCTGCACGATGCCCAGGGCGGGCAGGGACCCCCGGCCCCGCGATCAGCCCGCCTGCGGGGTGAGGAGGACGCGGTGCCCGCCAGCATCCCCTCCTCCCAAAATAACGCCCACGAGGGTGCTGGCCCCAGCCCCCGTGGCAGAGCTGTGGGGCGAGGGTGCAGCATCGCCCCGGCAGCCCCCAGCCCATCCGCCTCTGGCACCGAAGCACGGCGAGGGCTCTGTGCCAGCACCCGGAGCCGCGGCTCCCTTCCCTCTCTGCTCTCCTTTTTTTTTTTTTGGCCTGAACAGCAAAGAAAATCCTTTCCTCCTGCTGCTAAATTGGAAAGAAAGGGAAAAAAACCCACCAACCCCAAACAAAACAACACTCCCCTCCCCAACCTAACAACAAGTATCTTGGAGGAAAAAAAATAACTGGAGCATTGAAGATAAAAGAACGGCTGTTAAATGAAAATGTTGAGGCAGAAAGGCATTAGACAGCACTAGTAATTGTTAATTTGTACTCAGATTTAGTACGAAAGGGCTTTTATTACTTCAAATATGCATTTATTCTGGTTTTCCATTTGGAGCAGTAACACGCAGATGAGCTTTCAAACCCCTAAGGTATTGAGAAAAATAAAAAATAAATCCTTTAATGGATTTTCAAGTCTCTAGTCCCAGCAACCATTTTCTATTTTTTTTTTTTTTTGTTACTGTTTAGAGCACTATAGCTTGCAATTACAGCAGCACGATGGGCGCACCGTTAATTGGCTGAACCCCTTAGGGGAGGGAAGGCATCGCCGTCGGGGGGTCGCAGGGGGGGTCCTGGGCCGTCACTGCCTGCACGGGGAAGGCAGAGACCGCGCCGCAGAGCCGAGCTCTGCGCTTGCAGGAGCCCGCGCTGGGAGACAGCCCCTGCCCCGGCCATCTCATGCTACACACACCAAAATTAGAAAAAAAAACCCAATTATTTCTGCTCTGTCACAGGTGGGGAACGCGGGAGTGAAAATAGTAACTTATTCGTGTGGAGCAGCGGGAGCCCTCGGCGGATACTGACCCAAACCAGCAACCCCAAATCCCAGCCCGCTGCAGCTCCGGGGCCGTTGCTCCCCATCCACTGGTTCGTTTTTGGCTCTGCTGCCATCCCACCGACTGCTGGGTCGAATACCTGCCTGCGCCGACCATCCCTGCCCGCGCCAGCGAAGGCGAGGGGGGGCCCTGGGTGCTCCCCACGGCCGCAGCGATGCTGGCTGTGACCGGGGCAGATGCTGAGGGCTGGGGCACAAGGCGAGGGGGCTTTAGGAGAGTTTTCTGCCGTGCATAGGTTATTTTTTTCCTGCGAGAAATACTCTGGTTTAAATGGGAATCAATTCAGGGAAGTCTGGCAGAGGAATACTGTAAACAAGATCAAGTGAATTTATGACTGTTGTCCCTTCTAGCTTGATAATCAATGAACTGTCGGGGGAAAGATGCTGGAGTGGCAAAGCGCTGGGTCTGTATCAGCAGAAGTAAAAGCAAAAGTCACATCAGGCACGTCGGACGCTTGCAGTTGCCTTTGAGCCACGTGCAGGCTGGAAAATGATTTACTGCCTTCACCTGAAGCTGCCTAAATACTGACACAACCTGCCCACCACCTCCTGTCTGCGGTCGCGAGATTTACGTGCGGGTACCGGGATCCAGGAGTAGCTGTTTGCCTGCGACATTTGCTTACACTTTGCATCTTTTGCCCGTTACTCGTGTTGCTTTAACACACGCGTTGCCGGCCTCCGCGTCCGGGTAGCGTCTCCTCCGGGGCCACTCGTGCCGGGAAGCCCGGACCTGCTGCTCCCGCACCGCCCGGGTTTGTTGCTTGTTGTCTGTGCGGGCTCCGCCGTCGCCGCCTCGCTAATGATCTGTGTGTGTGTCCTGCAGCTTTACGATCTGTTATTCTCTCTGGAGAACGCGGTTTTCTTACAAGTTTGTGGCAGAGGCTCCCAGCGGGTGGGTTTTACTGCCTGAATTGCAGGGTTGGGACAGCCTCGTCGCGGTCTGGTCCATTAACGAGTAATCACTTTCTCTCCAGCCCAGATTCCGGTTGCGTTTGCTTCTCATCTCGTTGTCTTTAGCTCGGAGTGAGCTTTGAGCTGTGTTGGGCAGAGCCGGGCATCAGGAATAAAAACCAGCCTGCCCTCTCCGGTCCCGTTGCCGGTTTCTCTGACGGAAGGGGTTTCACCTCGGTCGGTGTCCCGCAGCCCGGGATGGGTGAGGGCGTGAGCAGAAGACTTGGTCTTTGGAGGGTGCAAGCAGGGACACCTCTCCCAGGGAGGGCAGCTCCTTAGCACTATAAAGCCCAAGACGTAATGACTAAGGCACAACGAAAAGCGTTGACACCTAAATCCTTTTCAGAGGTCCTACTAACTTCTTGATGCAAGAAACCCCCCATTCCTTAGGGTCACCCCGAGACCCCCCTCATGCTCAGTCAGACCCTCCTGCCTTTTACTTCACATTCAGGCCCGCGGTGCCCGGTGTCTGCAGACGGGACACCAGAGTTAATACCCGCGCAGGCGCTCAGACAACCAGAACCGTGCCTTCTGGCCTCGAAAGCCCCTCGGTTAATCCCAGCCTTCACGCTTGTTCCGCGCCGGAGCTCGGGGAGCCTGGGAGCACCAGGCCCCGCCGCGAGCATCCTTCCCCGTGCCTGGCCAGCGATAAACATGTCGGATGCACTAAGCTTGCAAGGATCGATTCCCTTCACAGGATCAACAGAGCAATTTGCTGTCTAGGTCTTGTTCTGCTGTGAATAATAAGCAGCCACGGAAGCCCGGCCTATGTAACACCTTGTGCACTTGAAATTTGGAAACCACCAGGGACCGTAAAGGCAAGGAGTGGAAAAACACAGAGGGGGAAAGGAGGGAGGGGAATTCCAGCCACTGATTGTCAGCATCGTCTTCTCAGATACCTCACCCATTAAGGGCTCCTCAGGCTCTCAGGCACTGCAGGCAAACGGAGGGCAGGAATTCAGCGGGGTGCGAAGGTGCCTCTGCAGCGGGAGGAGGGCAGTGTGGGCAGCGCCGGCTCTGCCCGCCGGCCGCCTGCCACCCGCAACCAGCCTGGCGAGCGCAGGTCACAGGCGTGGGGTGGCTCGAGTCGCTCCGGTGGTCAGTCATCCTCTTATTTTGCGTGGAACCTCTCACCTTAAAAGCTTCCTTTTTTAGTTAGTCCTCCTCTGCCCCTCCGGGCACGCGCAGCCTTGCAGGGCAGGGGATGCTGAGCAGCGCGGGGCAGGACGTCTCCGTCCCTGCAGCTCTGTGGAACAAGAACCAACTCCCAAGGACAGATCTCCTGGGGCCCTCTCCAAAACCGTCCTCCTCCATCAGTCCCCCCGGGGCTGTGTGAGCTCGGCTCTGGCCGTCTCCCCGTGCTTCCCCTCCACGCACGGCCCAGCCCCTGGTCACTGGGAGGTGTGTTGTTCTCCGCCGGACCCGCTGTCCCCCCGCCGGCACTGCCTGCGCCAGCAAGCCCAGCGATGGAAATGCAGGAGCCGTATCCTCCTTAAGCAACTGCACATGCTCATGGAGAACCTTCGGCAGCGACCCACGCAGAAGGCAGCTTTGGCCTGGCGCACCCAAAGCCTTGCAGATCCCCAGGGGATCCAACTGAAGCCGTATGTCAGCGCTTCACACGCAAGGTCCGGGCGCGAAGACGCGTGGCCCATGCCTGTGGTGTGTGCTCTGCCTGAGATCAGATGCAGAACAAGCTGCTGTCTTCACAAGGTCACATAATTAACCCAAAATTCAGAGAAGGAGTACAGGGAAGGACTCGTGCACGTGTCAAACCATGCACGTTCCCAGGGCCAGCCGTACGAGCCCTGCCCGAAAGCCGCAGGAGACGCACTCAGCTCGCTCTCTGACAGCGGTGTTTTGTCCCTTTTGCTCCCTGGAGTGTTTCCAGCATACCGACATCAGTCCATTAACGTTGAACCCAGCCCTCCTTCCCCTTAGCAACAGCATCAATATTTATGATGTGTAGCTAATGCAGTCTACTTATATGATTTCTAGGATTTCAGGTGGGAATTCTTTGTACAAAAGACCTCTATTACCTTTCAGTATAGGATGCTGCTGCTCACCTGCAAAACAAGCATTATGGATCCGCGACCTTTCTTTGACAAGCTGTTTCATGCTGAAGAGACCCAGCCTGCAGCTGCTTCTCAATCACAGACAATTTAAGTGGGAATATAGGTACCAGAAACCCGCCTAATGGTAATTGCTCTGCTTAGGCAGGTTTCTGTAAGCGTCTGAAAAGGATCAAGCCTATTGATTAATTAACCGATAACCTACACGCAGGCTTCGGTGCAAACTCTGCAGCTGTGTGCTCGTGTCGCGCTGCTGCCTGCAGTCACACAAAACGGGGAGCAAGTGGAGCACCCTCGGGGGCGGCTTTATTAGCCTCCCGCCTGAAGATCCTGCTTGAAAGACACCGAAATGTCTGTACCAGGGCACAACGGGGAGCTCGGAGGTAGATCTGTGGCGATGGAGGGAGACTGATGTTGTGGATAAAAACTTGGTCTTTGGCTGTTGAGTGAGGGCGAATGTTATGGGGCTGATGAATGGTAGGTGTTAGCAAATTCACCGGGGTTTGAAGCGTCGTGGTGAGCAGCCCACGAAGCAGCGAGGGGGAGAGCGGTGCCTGTGAGACAGCTCCCGAAGGCAGGGAGCGGGGATCCTTCTGTGCTGGCTGGGCCGCCCCAGCTTGCGAGGGTGCAAGTACGTGTAAAGACCTGCTGTGTCCTCCCTGGGCTCTTCTCCCCACCCCACGAGCTGACCCCGGGACGCGGCAGCTCTGTGCTGCTGCACTTTCACACATCTGTGGCTCAGTGCGGGCTTCGATTTTCTCAAGGGGGTGGCTCTGAAAGGGCGTTCATCCTTCCTGGCAGCAAGGGCTTTCTGCAGGGGGCATCTTTTTCAGCTCACTGCCTGGCTACGGAGGGCTGGGGGAAGTGTGTCTGGTTTTTTCTTTTTCGTATAAATAGGATATTCAGCCAGAGTGGTGTTTTCAAGTCAAGCAAAAACATTGCTGAGTGTTGATCGAGTCCCATGTTCTTTCTTTTTGTTCAGACGTGGCCATTTAAAGAAGGAAACCAAATACTTTGTATGACCCAGCTCAATTACCATGCCTCCCTCCCTCCTTCCCTGCTTTTCCTGGAATTAACTGTCTGTGCAACTCTAACCTGGGCTTTCCCTGTCATCCCTTGCTTCTGCCGTCTCCTCCAGACCCTTCCATTCATCTGTGGTTTATGCAATCCCATAGTTTCCCACCGATCCCCAGGAGAGAGATTGCTTTAGGACCGACACGTGCCAGACAGTGCAACCAGCTGGACGTTTCGCCTCTTGGCGCTGAAGCCCCAGGGGAGGCACTAGGGACACGGCAGCCGTTATCTGGTGATGGCCCCAATGCTGAGAAACCCTCTAAGGCTCCCAGCCCCAGGGCTGGATGTTTCCATCAGGGCACGTCCCGCAGACTCGAAACTTCTCGTTGCTCCGGCGAAGCCGCTGCCCTTTTCCGCCTGGGGCACCGAGCAGCCAAACCCCAGAATGCTAGTTGTTAAAACCAGTTGACTGATGATTATGTTCCCTCTCTTTTAATTAAAAGCCTGGCATTTACAAATCAAAAATATCCACTCCGGGATTTTTCCTGCCCTGGTATTTTAAATAATAATTGTTAATTATTAATTATTCATGATTAATGAATGCTTTGCACATCTAAATGTCTTCCTTCCAGACAACCCTGTAAAATCATTTGCTGTAATTGTGAGAAATCTGCTAGGCTAGTGATAGCGGTGCAAGTCCTCGGTCCTTCTGGGGCTCCAGTGGAAATGCAGCAGACCTTGACGGACCCGTGGCCACGCTCGCCAGGCGGGAGGGTGCCTGCGGTGGCTAACGGGCTTGCTCTTTGGATGTGCTCAGTTACATCTGCCTGCTCTAGCAACTGCAGGGAGCCCGTTTCGTTCCTGCTGTGTGTAGGAGGCTGCCTGGATCACCCCCAGGGCCAAAACTGCAAACGGAGGGGCCGCAGACATCCCCTCCTGCCTGGATCACCCCCAGGGCCAAAACTGCGAACGGAGGGGCCACAGACATCCCCTCCTGCGCAGAGCAGCGGGGCGGGCGCTGGAGGTAGGGTCGAAGGCACAAGCAACAGCAGGGAGAACGTAACTGTTGGAGTTTGGGAGCGACGTGTCCAAGTTAAGAGCCTAAAGCTCAGCTCTGAAACATTGATCCCAGCTCAAGGACTCGGTGGGTTGAAGTTCAGGAGCGCTTAGTGTGTAACAGTCTTCCTGACTTTGCTCTAGAAAGAGAACTCCAGGGGAATGGTTTGGTGACAGCCACGGCGGCTTGTCAGTCCCTCCAGCTCTAGGAGCACGTCGTCTTTGTCAATGCATTGGCTTCTTCTGGGTCACTTTTTCCCTGTAGGATTCACAGCCAAGTTTCAAGTTTTCGATGTTTGTGCAAACTCTGTAGAAAACCATGGTCCAGTTTCACTGGGACTGGCTTGTAACTTCTACCTCCGTGGCAACGCAAAGCCTCGGGCAAACTGGCTGAGCGGCAGCGCGGTGCTGACTGCTGCACCCACGGGATGTGCCTTCAGCTCAACCGAGTGGGCACGTAGGGCGTTCTGGTGGGTTGCGTGCGTCCTAAAGGCGGGGGTTTTCTTTGCTGCGGCTCTCTCTCTGCAGGATTTCTCACCTAGATTTTTGCTAGAGTGGTTGCAAGATGTTCCAGTGCTGTTTGGTCCTTTCTCCTGTCCAGCAAGTGCGCTGGCAGCAGAAATTGGTGTTTTGCTGCAATCTAGTGGTGTAGCACATGGAACAGGTTCGTGGTATTCCCTTCAGGCTGAGGATAGGCTCCTAAGCAGGTTTTCCCAGGCTCCAACAGGTAGAGCCTGACTTCTGCAGGAGCTGAGATACTTGTGTATATGTGCTCTGTACCAACAATTCCCTCATCAAATGAAAGAAAACAAAAGCAATGTACGTTATTCTTCATATTAAGCAACAGAGAAGATGGATGCGGCACAAGGTACGTGATGCAGACAGGTGTTTCAGGAAATATAACCTTTTAAATATGCTGTCTGGAGAGTGCTGGAAATCTTTAGGTTTTATGATGGGGCAACATTACTGACTTCTTGCCTAACGAGCAGCTGACTCCTTAGAAATCGAGGTGATATAAGCACAGGCGAGACGGCCAAGTCTTTTCGAGCTGAGCAAGCTCCTAATCAATCCTCTGGCAATAAACAAGTAACTGGAGGCACTCAGTGCCCCTCAAGTCAGTAGAAGTGCTTACAGGGTGTGATGAGAGCGCGGTGGAGATGTGCAGAGGAGCTATAAGGGAATGACATAATTCAGTTTTCCCTTGAAAACATCTTCTTTGCCTTCCTCTTCTTCCCACCCCCTCGTGCAAAACAGGAGGTTTGAGAGGGCGAGTGGTGGTGAGCACAGGGATGCGATGCAAACCTGCCTGGCCTTAAAGGTGATGTTCCCAGGGGAAAGAGGGGGAAGGATGCTGGGCAAAGCCGCCTGGACTCATGTGTCTGTGATCTTGAAGTCTGCCTGGAAAGAGCAGTATCAGAGCAAAGCTTTGTTCGTGTTGAGCTGCTTAATATTTCATGGTAAGCTGGTGGTAGACACGGGAGACTCCAGGAATGCCTGGAGCTGTGCAACGGAGAGGTCTCAGTGGCCTGGGTGGCTGCCTACCGGCCACCGGCCGGGCCAGGCTTTGCTCCCGGCGGTGCCAGCGCTAGTGTGGTCCCCTCTGGGCTGATAGCACCCCCGGACCCCCAAACAGCCTCCCGCAGCCAGCATCCCCCCGAGCGGTGCCCCGGGCCGGTCCAGAGCTGTGAGCCTGGGGCTGCAAACTGTGCAGAGGAATTTGACCCAGGTAGAGAGGGGGATATTACAGGCAATTTTTAGGGAAACAACTGATTTGGGATGCTGTTCAGTTGGTGTCCCTGCTGGTTTGGGAATAGAAATGTCGGTATTTTTATCACCTACCTGGTGACACATCTCAGTATTTCACCCACCTCTGTTTTGGGGTGGGTAAAGTCTTAATGTCACAAGCAGGCAAATAAAGGTGTTTTTTCTAGATCTAAAAGTTGAAGGAAACCGTTCCTGGAACGGAGGCTGGAGCACGCCTGGCTGCCACCAAGTACATCTCTCCGTGGGGCGCAGAGCACTCGCCCAGCGGCACGTGGTTAAGGCAGCTCCTGTCCCACAGACACGTTTGCAGCCCTGGGGAGGAAAAGCAAGCAGCTCTTGGGAAGCAAACCCATCCTTCCCACCAGGCAGCTGTGGCTCTTTGCTATCGTTTTGGGTATTGGAGGCACTACAGGAGGAGGTAAAGATTGGCCGGAGAAATCAGTCTCACACCTAATGCATGAGGTGTCGGAGAGCAGCGCCAGCGAGGCTCTGCTCCGGGAGCCGGCCCAGGCACAGGTCGCTCCCGAAGAGCCCCAGGGACGTTACAGAAAACAAATCCAGCCGGTCCCTGCACTGCTCTGAGGGGGGTGACTGACTGAAATGCTCCGTGGGATCGCAGTGAGAGCAGAGGTCTGCAGGATTGCTCAGATGTACGGCTGTGGCTGAGGGTTCGTAATTTGGTGCGTGTCCTTCAACCAACAGGCCTAGCCCAGGCTTGCCTGTTTTCTCTCCGCTGCTGGAGCCATTGAACTTATCCTGCTGCAATTCTTTTCCTTCGCTTCTGTGCGTGTAATATGCACGCAGAGAAAGCTTTTCTCCCAGCGCGGAGGAGCTCATCCTCTTTGATGAGCATTTGTAGGGAGATGAAGTAGCTGCTCTCCCAGTTTGCTGCAAACCACCGGCGGGTTTTCCCAGTCCGCGGAGATCTGCCGGCGAGCCCTGGGCGAGATTTACAACAGCCGCCCGACAGCGGTACTACGACTGTGCGTTTTGTGGGTCGGGTTTTTGTGCACGCTACAAATAACGGCCTTTGGCAGGAACCACGGGGTCGGTGCAGCAGCAGATGGCAGCAGCGGATAAGGAACGGGGAGCGCCGGGCCGGGCTGGACACTGCCCGGGCACCCGCCGCCAGCCTCAGCCTGACGGGTGGGTTGGTAGCGGGACGGGGGCTTTTGCATCCTTCTGCGGCCGCAGCAAGTGAGATCCGAGGCCTCTGGAGCTGGATGCTCGTGAACTGAAGGATCCCTTCCCCTTTTAAATTGTTGGCTCCCAAGGAAGAGAGGTCTGTGCTGCGTTGCGTGCAGGGGTGTAGCAAAGGACAGGATGAGCGCATTTAAATGCCAGTCTGGGTGTTAAATCCTCTCCACCAGTACTGAATAAACCTGCAGGTGCATTAATGAGGCAAGACACCTCTGCCAGTGCTCGCGTAGCTACGGATGGGAAGGGCTTCGTGTCCTGTGCTCTCAGCTAGGGAAGCACAGACCGGCTGCCACGGCACAGTGATTTATGTCCTAGGGGCAAGCGAAGCTGCTGCTCCCTTAAAACAAAGTGCCTGGGATGTGCATTCATCGCTAGCTTTTCCTGAAAGGCTCGAGTGTCAGAGCAGGGCGCCCATGAATCCATCTTTCCAAGTGCAAACGCTTTAAGGCTAATCAATACTTTTTTCAAAGAGATTGGTTGGAGGAGAGGAACTCATCTAATTTCTCCTCATCGCCCATTCCCTGTTTAACCACGTTAATTTGATTGCAGTGGATCTCTAGGGAGAAGGCAAAGGAAGGGACCCTCTATGAGCTCTTGAGCGAGGGCAAATATCCAGCGTGGATGCGGCAAGGAACCAGAGGCAAGGAGGGAGCGCAGCGCTGCCGTGTCGGGCAGCAGCCCCTCGCCGCCCCTGACCGGGCTCTGCCCTGCAGCAAGCTCTGCCTCCATCACCAGAGCACATACGTGTCTCTTGGTATGGGATGTCCTCCTGGTTCAGCCGCACGCTTGCTGGGAAACACCCAGCGCCCGGACCTAGCCTCCTGCTCGTTTTAATTAACTGTCACAAATGTAGCTTGCAAATCCAGGGTGCAATTTCTATTGCACTCGTATGCTTCATCTCGAGTTGCCAATGGTTTGCAACAAACTGGTTCTCTTGGCCATTTTGATCCTTGCTGCACCAGATTTGGTTCTCTCCAGCCAGAGATGGGTGCCAGGAGACACCTCAGTTTCCTTCCCCCATGTACACGTGCTTGACCAGTCTCCAAGCTTTTCATCAGAGCTCTGCTCACCATTTCTTCCACTACGCCTTGCAGAGGTAGCTACAAAGAAGAGTAAGCAAATTTTTGTTGATAGCACAAACAGGTGGGCGCTGTATGTTGCAAATCGGTATTTGCGGATGCAGGTAGGCACTGTTCTCCTCCAGACGGGATTCTCTGCAGAGACTTTCAAAAGCGAGAAGGGATATTTCGGTTCCTTCCCGGCAGGCTGGTTTGCAACCAGCAATACGAACGGGAGAGAAGGGGCAGACACTTGCAGGAATAAGAAGGGAATTTTGCAAGGCACTGAGCAGCTCTTGGGAAGTACGGCGTGCCCTCGGATCCCTCTGGAGTTACCAGCAATCAGCGTCTTGGAGGAGCACTCCACGCTGTTTACGGGGGAGCTCTTGAAGAGTGACTTTACATACTCCTGCCCTAAATACAGCTGTACGGCGGGATCCCTGCACAAATGGCAAAGCCTGATGAAGTCTGACGCTTCCAAGGGTGCTGAGCAGCTCCAGGGTGAGGGAGGTAAGCCGGCGCCTCGGTGACATTAACAGTAAAAGGTCCCCAGTTTCAGTCGCCTGGTTTCCTTGCGCTTTGTTACTGATCCCTCTTTGCTCCCGTGGATGGTTTGGCTTTGCCTCGGCTCTCACCAGCCCCGCGGCAGCTGGGGATGGGTGGCTGGAGCTCTGTTCAGCACTGGGCTCTGCACCATCTCAGCTCTTCTTAATTGATTTATCTGCCTTCACAGCAGCTGGGCCGTTGCTCTCCTGCAGCACCTGCTCTCTGAATCGGGTTTTGTGTTACTGCATCTACAACTCAGCAGTGAAATTGCAGTCTCCAGCTTCTTTTCCAGATCCCCCGAGGAAGGTTCTTTTCTCTGGTGGTCCAGCAGACCCTGCAGGACACACACTGAACTTCTGACACGTGAATTCTTCACTGGCTTTCCTGGGATGGCAACACACATAAATGTAAAATATGTCTTTTAGGCTAAGCCGGGCACCTCAGCACTTTTTGTGAAAATACAATGTGCATCAGCATGTTCAATATATGTTGTCTAGAAGATATGTTAAATCAATAAGGATCAGTGTGTTGCTTCTAGAGAAAGCGTCTATATTAAAGTTTCACAACCTCAGCAGAATATTTGTAATGTAATAACATTATGGAGAGGGAAGCGGCAAATCTCGCTGCGCGTGTTTCCTGGATGGGGGAGCCTTTAATTAAACTGACATTTCTGATAACCAAGTCGCTGAAGAGATGTCTGGGCTGCGATGTTAACAGAAGCCTCTGCTGGGTCACTCGGCGGGGGAGAGTGCCCGATTGCAGAGAGCCACCAGCTGACATCGTCCCCACAGCCGAGCTGTGACGCTTCTGCTCCTCTCCAGCAACACCCTGCGTGGCCGAGACCCCCCCACGGGCGATCCCGCTGCTGGGGGGGCAGCGGAGCGGGCTGAAACGCGGGGCTCCCCCGCAGCTCTTCACCGGGCTGGTTCCCTCTGCTCGGAAAAGACTTCTCCTTTCCTGCCCGCAAAATCCCGAGACGGGCTTTGGAGTCCGGTGGTTTCTAACCCCGGGTTGTGCTTTTAGCGCCCGCGGGAACTTTCGGGGCTGCGGAGCCGGGAGGGCAGAGGCGGTGCCGGCCGGCAGCGCGCTGCGGGGCTGCAGCTGCTAATTAACGGCACGGCTAATGAATCCCTCCCCCTGCCTTTATACCCCCTCCCCGCCAGCCCCTGCCTTCCTCCCTGCCTCCTCCCGGGGCGCGCTCACCCGCCCGGGAGCGCGCAGTGCGGCGCGGCCGCGCCCGGGAGCGCGCAGTGCGGCGCACCGAGCCCGGCTGCGGCGAGCCCCGGCGCTCCCGCATCAGGTAAGCGGGGCCGGAGGGGGGGGGACCGGGGTGCGGGCGGCTCCCGGGGGGATGCTCGGGTGGGTCTGGGCGCGGCAGCCCCGGGGCACGGCTGGGGCGGGGGGGGGATTGGCCCCGCACCCTTCTCACGGGTTTGGGACCCCACTGCCTGCGGCCTCCCCCCCCCATTTTTCCCTCCCCCGGACGGAGCCGCATGCGGGGGGAGCTGGGTACCGGGCTCGGGCATGTGACGGGATTTTTGCTCTTGCGTCATGACATCGTGTCTATGCGTGCGATAAAATCCTGGTGTGTCAGCCCGGGGGGACGGGGTGCAGGAAGGGAGACGCAGCCCGGGTGGGGACCTTTGTGTGACAGGGCACGTTCTGGTCCCCGAAAGCTCCCGGGGAGGAAGGCTGGCTCTGCGGGGGGGCTGCACCCCGCTTCTTCCCTCTCGTGTTTGGGGGTGGATGCGTGTTCTCCCTCCGAAACATCCTGTGCTGACAAAATACATCTGCCGGCCTCCTCGGGGAGGCCTCTCTGAAAACACCCGGGTTGCGATGCTGCGTTCCATGGAGCCGGGCCTCGCCGGAGAGCAGCGGTTAGTGACTGCCGTGTTTGTAATCTGCATGCTCTGGCTGTGCCTGCAGAGATCTCGCCGCTATCGATCAGGCTTCTGGAGGTGGGGAAAGTGCTGAATCATTTGTACTCCCGGCTGTACGGGCGGTTCAGCTGTTCCCGATCTCCGGCAAACCCTCAGAAATGGGCTGCAGAGCCTGAAGGGAACTCTGCTGCGTGTGCGTGGCCGTGTCCGAGGTGGGAGTCCTGTGGGCCTGGGAGAGGTACGGTTTGGCTCGAGCACAGAGCAGTATCTTCTCCCGTGGCCTTAGTTGCTCCTTGGAGGACAGGGCACGGGGAAGATGCTCGCTTGCATCGTGGTGAGGCCTCTGGGCACGGTACTGCGGGATGGGGGGGGCTATGGGGGGAGCGAGGGAGGTTTTCTCTAGAAAATCCTGTCCCTTCTAAAACTGGGAAAGGCTCGTGGGGCTTGCTGCTTGGAGAGGTTTTTCTTTTTCCTTTTGCATACTGTCTTTGAGATTCTTTTTCAAGGTCAGGTCCTTGGAATGGCGTGTGGGCTATGGAGCGCTTCTGAAAGTCAAACGGGGATGTTTGTGCCTGCTTTTGCGAGAAAGGCAGCGTAAAGGGGCAGGGGGAGCCGGCCGTTGCAGAAAAACGGGAATGCTGAAATGCAGAGCAGGCGCCTGACGGCCGTAAGATGGATACGGCGGCGCTGTCGGTGTTTCCGGGGTGCTCCTATCAGATGCTGAGGACAAAAGCAAGAATCCAGTGACTTTTACTGAGATGCCGGCTCCTTTATTGTTGACTGTGTTTCTGTAAAATGTCTACCCTTTGGCAGGCAGCTAAACCGATCGTCAGCGTGGCTGCTTTGTTTGCAGGAAACTTGTTTGCATGGCCCACCTTGAAAGATAACTGCTCGAATTCAGCATCCCATTCTTTCTATTTAACAGCATCAGGCTGGGCCCTCGCTGACTTTCCTTTTCTGTGTAGCTGTAACGCGAGCACACCGTAAATAATGCACGGCGGTCTCCTCAGCTGACCGAGGATGCGCTCAAGTTGTTAAATTTGAAAATGGACTTTGTTTCCAGGGGTTGTTGAGACCTGGGGCCTGGCTTTGTCTTGCTTGAGCTGAACGATAGCGCTGGCTATCGTAATAACAAAGCTCCAGCAGCATCCTCAGCGTCTCGCTGGGGGTTACTGCAGGCCGCAGTGTTTCCCGAGTTGTGTTGCCTTGGCTGTGGCTGGGGATCTGATTTAAACTCAGTCAGTCAATCCAATCATCTTGTCTCCCAGCTAATGATTAAATGGAAAATATCCCAAGCTCTCAAATGGTATTAATTCATAATGAATTATTTGCCTAGCTGTGATCTAATTGTCTTCGTCTTCATGGGTCTTGTGTATAAAATCGATGCTGCTGCTGGCAAAGTGCCACCGCAAAGGCTTTCTGCAGTGCACAAGCATCAAAGATGGTCAAGTATCGTTGTTAATAACAGCAAGGAGTGAGGTCTCGTTCTTCATGTCTGTGTCCTGCCAGCTGCCTGAGACCCTGCGAGGAGGCTACTCGCACGAGACCCCTGTGTGTAGGTCCTAGCGTGGTTGTGCCCCTCCTGAGAAGGAGGGTGCTGAGGCTCGCGGGAGAGCTGCTGGGCGCAGCCCGTGCACGGTGAGCGGGGAAGGTGGTGAGATCGCATGCGAACGGTAACGGGTCAATATTGCGTGTTGGGGACTGAGTGGGAATAGAAATGAAAAGCTGTGAATGCAGACCCAGGCGGCTGTTGGCGTTGCCTGCGGTCATGGGGAAGGGAAGAATGGACACGGACCGGAGGCAAAGGGACCTTTGCTGGTGCTCGGTTCAGGCTGACGGGAAAGCGTAAATAAGTGGCTTTTAAAGTAGTTTAACTTTCCACTGAAATGATTTTTACTTCCAGTGCTCTGTTTCAGGCCTGGTCGGGTGACCTCGTGTCCTTGGGAGAAGGCTCACTGGGTGAATTATTCATAGGTACCAAGTACCTTGGCAGGCTTGAATCCTCTCTCCGTTCCTGTCGTCTGTTTAACCCCACTTAGCAGAAATGTGGCAGTTATGGGGTGTCTCTAACAAACCACTCTCTGGATAGATGTCGGTGTTTCTAGAAATGGAGCCTACCCGGGCAGAGCGAAGGCTTGTGTGGGTTACTCAGAGCTTCAGAGCGCGTTGGCTCCGTCGTCTTCTTGGTGTGCTCTGGTAAGGAGGAGCCCGCAAGTAAAAGGTTTGCAGCTGAGATTGTTTAAGAAATCTGGGGAAATTAAACAGCCCGATTCCCGGGACACTTCTGTGGTTCTGTCGTTATCTGTGAGCCTTCGGCAGGAGTTGCTGGATTTCTTCCTTCTCCGTACAGAAGCAGCGTGTGCGTGTTGGCTTTTATGGGGTTTTAATCTGGTTGTCTGTGCAGCATCAGGCTCTCAAATCTCATCAGCACTTAACCTTATACGTAGATAAACCTGAACGGTGAGGCAGAGCTCCTTCACTTGTGTTGTTACAGGACTTCGGGGAGATGCGGAATCCCCTGGTTTCTGCACAGTTGTGAAGCTCTGCTTGTTTAGGTGAAATGAGAATGCAGCTGAATTGTCAGGTTTTAAATCCATTACAGCTGTTTACATTGAATGCCTGTGAGTCATGTATAGAAAATCAGTTTTTACCTGAATTTGAATAAAAGCAAAACCTGGGAGGAGACTTTTAGAACTCCAAGAAAGAAACCTGAACTCTGCTACTTCCCTTTTGAATCTTTATTGTTCCTTGGGTTTAGTTTGCCCTTACCAAAATATTCCCTTGTATCTTAAAACCGAGCAGGCAGCTCAAACCAAGGATTGTGTTCAGTTATGGTTTTTGAAAGGCTCTAGCAAATCTTGTCAGAGAGGTCTAGCTTGTCTCCCTGCCCTGTGGGCAACTCCTTTCAAGAATCGTTTTCTTTATTTTAAATGTTGTTGGGTGACTTCTGCTCTGTCTTTTTTTTCCCCCCCCTCCTGCTGAAGCAGGTCATACCTTCATTCTTTTACCTTTGCAGTCCAGGATAATTGTTGCGTAATTGTAGACATCCAGCTCAGAATGAACTTGCTTGAAGTTGTTGTTATGCTAAATAATCTCCCCCCCCCCCTTTTTTTTTTTTTTAATCCAGATCTGAAAGAAACCGTGCTGTGTTATTATGGATTAAAATAGAGGAGGATTTAGTCCTCGGCCCTGCTTATAGGGATCACCATTCCTAGTTAATGAGATAGGCGGAGAAGGATTAACAGCTGAACAAATAGAGATGGTTTTGCGTGGCCAAACCAGGTAGAAGTTCCCAAGGATGCTACGCAGGGAGAAGTCTTTGCCTTGCCTCTTTAGCTCCCCTCGGTTCAGAGTCCTTTGGGTCTCATCCCATCCTCTTGCTGCTGGTGATAACCAGGTCCTATTATCCTCCCTGGAGGAGCGCAGCTCAGAGAGACAGCCCAAGGGCACGTGAGCAAAGCATCGTGCCCTGGCTGCAGGCAGAGCTGGACAACAGACAGGGTACAGGCCTTGGGAACAGGGAACGGAGACTTTCCTTCAAAAACCAGCATCTGGAAATCCTTTGCTGGCATCGCTCTCCCTCTGCCACTCAGTTCAGCCTAGGCTGAGGGCTGCTGGCTTTGAGGCTGCCAGAGAGGCGTCAGCACTGGGAAGAGGGTGCTTTGTACAGGCGAGGTTCAATCTAGCACGGTACTGAGCACCTTCCAGTCCCAGAGACTCCAGAGGAATCTGAGAGGGTTTGACAACTGCATCCGTGAAGGCCTGGGCAGCCCGGGGTGCGGCCACCTCCTGCAGGCCCTGCTCCAGTGGCCACTGCTCCTCCTTCTCACAGGCAGCAAATGATCTCGTGCTCAAAGCGTGACATCGGTGTAGCTGATGAACACTAGCGTGGGCTGTCCTAGATGCGGCTTTCCCACCTTTGGAAGCAAGCGTTGATCCTTACGGATGGCTAGTTAAAGGGAGCATAACCCAGAGGCTTGGTGCAAGGTGAACCTGGAGGTTCATTTGAATTCCTGGCAGGTTTTCTACTGCTTTATGCCTCCTTGACAGTAGATTTTGCTGTCTTCCAGCATGGGGACTGATGGGCTCCTGCAGAGCTCCTAAGTCACAGCAAGCATGATACTGTCTCCCTGTCAGCCTGCATACTATATTCCTCCTGAAATGCCCTGGCAAGGATGGGCGGGCTTGGCAATTGCAGCGGGAGCTGGGAGGTGGCTAGGACTCTCCTTGAACCTGCAGAAAATGTACTTAAATCCCCTATCTGCTATGAAATGTTTACTTTTCCTAGTTATCCCAGTAACCTCAAGAAGCTCCAAGTTAAAAGAAAATGTAGGGCCTTTAAAATCGAGGAGACCACCTAAGGCACTGACCTGTTGCTCATGTTTTTCATTTGTGTTAAGTAGTTGCTCCTCGAGGAGGAAAAGTGGCTTCTGCGTTCTAGGGGTTACCTGGAGCGCCGTGCTCTTGCACGAGCATCCAGGCTCCCCGTTTCATTTGCTCGGTGTCCCGCATGTGTTGGGTGCACCAGTAGGACGTACGCGCCCCACTTTTTTAAGATTTTTCATTCCATGTAAGACTCGGGGACATGGGTTAGTGGTGGGCTTGGCAGCGGTAGGTTTACGGTTGGGCTTGATGATCTGAAAGGTCTTTTCCAACCTAAAGGATTCTGTGATTCTCTGACCCTGTGTGGTTACGCCGAAGATGCAAACGAAACCATAGATGAAGGTGAGAGCCTGAGGGAGTGCCCCGCCCCCAGATTTCAGCGAGGAAAGGATTGTTTACGTGGAGTTAGCGAGGAAGAACGAAAATGGCCACGGGTGAGGGAACCAGAGGAAACGCGTGTCCGTGGGTGGAGCGGCCCCGCGGGGCGCCCTGCCGCTCTCCAGGGTGCTGAACCCCCGCCCCGCCCCGGGCCGCCGCCCGCACCCCCGCCCGCGGTGCGGAGCTCCCCGCTGCTCCCCCCGTCCCTGCTGAGCAGAAGGGACAACAGGCACAGGCTGAAACACGAGGCTGCAAACGGATGCAAGGGAGGGGTAAAAATCCCCCCCTCCCCCCCAGCATGGCTGTCAAGCAGCAGCGCAGGTTACCCAGAGAGGCTGGTGGCCCCCACCCTTGTTGGGCGGGTGTTTTAAAGACGCTGAACAACGTGGTCTGCCCTTATAGCTGATCCTGTAGGTGATCTGCTGTGGTCCCTTCCAAACAGAATTGTTTTGTGATCCTGTTACCTTACGGGTTGTCACCAGCAGGAAGCAAAACAATCTGCTCCCTCTCTGCATCGCTTTGAGAACCTTTTCTCACGTACAAAGATTGACTGCCCATCCTCGTGTCGCTGTGAAGCAGCTTTTATTGGATATTCACAGCAGTTTTTATTGGATATTCACGCAGCCTGGGGGCAGGAAGGAGGGAAAGAAATTACAGCACTCCCTTTTCACCCAACAAACTGAAAAGGTGAAGACCAGCCCTGACTCTTGACTTGCTCCTGGAAGCTTTACACATAGTCTGGTCAGTTAATAAGGAGCTGCCTGTGCTCTGGTGTGCCACTCGGTGGTAAATGTCACTCTTCCTCAAGCAATTTAGATGATTAGTACTTGGAGCCAGCCTGCATCTTGTTCCACAGGCTCTTACCAGTTCCACAGTAGGGTATGGTACCACCAGCCGCCTTGTGTTTAATTACACAGCCCCGTTTGTGGTAGCTGGGAGAGTTACTAATATGCCTAACAGCACAGCACGGCCCTGCCGCTGATAAAGACGCATCTGTATGCTGAGCTGTACCCTTATTGAGTTAAGGGCACAGAAAAAGCTCTCTTTCTTGCTGTCACTTAAATGGTGTCAGGAGTCGTGAAATCTTGCTTTCAGATTCCTACCAGACCCAGCAACAAAGACTGCTTGTTGCAAGCTCATTGGCTTCTGTTCGGATCCCTGTGACGTGCTCACAGATGTGTGCAGGCAAGTGGGAGGGAGGGGGGAAGGAGAGAGCTGAGGCTTTGTAGCCACGTATGCCAGCGTGCATGGGACCCCCGAAGCTCCCCTCGGGCCAGCCCTCCGTTCATGCTACATCTGGCATGCCCCGGACCGTGTTTTGTCACGGGCGTTTTGAGCAGTCTGTCTGTAGTTGAATTGCAAGTCTTGCTGCATGTCTGGGGACTTAAATCTTGGCTTATTTTTACTTCTCCCATTGCAAATTCAAAAGAGCGCAGCTAGGTCGGACTTGATGCCCTCTGCAGTGCAGCTGTGTAATGAGTGTGCACTGAGAACAACCTCTTGAAAACCACATCAAATCAACCTACTTAAACTGATAATCATATTTCCTTCTTCCACTGTATCTAGTAAATTTGGATTCTAATGTAAAATGTCTTAAGACTGAACTTTCCCTGAAAACTAAGCGCTCCCTCCCTTGTGCCCAGAAAAGCTGACGTTAGGGTTAATTCATGCGTGTATTAGTTTATACAAAACACATGGGCTGTACTTATTAGAAGACAAATATGTGTGCAATAGAAGCGTCCTTCAAAGTCTTGTGTTGCATATCACAGCCTGACATCTTTATTGACAGCTCTGGTATCCAGATGCCAAGGCCCACAGGGTTTTATTTTCCAGCACTCTCGGCAGCTGGGTCCCCGGTTATGTATTTTTGGTTGACCTCATCTGAATTCTTCTGGCCGTGGTGACAGCTGTGAGGCTAATCTGGCTTGAGCCCAGTATAGCAGGCTTTGCTCTAATGTTGCATTTCATGGACTCCGGTTTCCTTGTCCGCCTTGCCACTCTAACCTTCCTCTCCAAAGAGACCAACCGTTCCACAGAGCCTTGGTTTTGGAACGGAGGTGGGACAGGTTCCTGAGTGCCAGGAGATGAGGTGGGGAGCCTGTGCTTGCTAAATGTTCCTGGCAGGCTTTTTACCCAGGAGATGGCTGTTTGCTCAGCTGTAATGCTGCTTCCCCCCCCCCCCCCCCCCCCCCCCCCCCCCCCAACTTGCCTTGCAAGATAAACAAAGGTGAGTTATGGTTATGTCCATAGAATGGCCCCGGTCCGTGACGCACGCTAATGTGTTTAAAAGACAACTTTATCACAATTAAGAGAGGAGTTAGGGACTCGTATAAGAATAAATACATCTCTGATTGCAGGGCTTGGATCAAGTGCTGCAGAAACAGGTTAGTTAAATTCAGTGGGGTGACTGGGCTTGTCGCTTCTGGGGAGGGACGGCGCTTTCCTGGAGCTGCGTAAATGGGAAATTAATGCGGTGAGACTCGGCCCTCTCCTTGGCATCCAGTCGTTCCCGAGCACCTCTTATCTTGGGAGTTGACTTGCTGCTCTAGATGCTTCCCAAAGAGCAGGTTTGTAATGGCAGTGATACAATATACAACAGCACGGTCCTTTTGCGGAACTCGAACTCACCGTAACGCTGCGAGGTGGGGCTGGGTGGGGGAAGGCCAGGAGCTCTTGGTTGAAGGGACTAGTCAAAGCAGGAGAGCCTGAGAATGTATTTTAAATAAGTGTATTGCCTCTTAGACCGAGCAAACATATAATTAACAATAAGATAACAAGGCGGCTCTACACGGCAGCTAATTGTATTTTCAAATGTCAGCTTGTCAGCTCTTATTTAGTCTTCACTCAATCTGGGCTTTGCCAGAGCAGTGTCTGGTTTTAGCTGGCATTTCCCTCTCCTGGCACCGTGGAATGATCTTCTCCTTCCTTGTCCTCAGAAAACTCTGCTAGCCTGGCTCCTGATTTGCTTTACCTTAGACGTGGTCTCACCTGCTAGAACGTGATATTAGTCCACTGGGTTACGTTAAAAAAAAAAAAAATTTTAAAAAGTCTTTGCAGGGGTAGAAAAAAATACTACTGCAAACAACAGGAGACTGTCCTGGAGGTTGCGGGGGTTTGCAGGGCATCAGCTGTTTGAGGAAGCCTTGCAAGCACTTTCCTCTTGCCACGAGCGATGCGGTATTATCACGACGCGAAGTGTCTGCGCAGCTGCCCGGGCTCCACGCCCTGGCTGCCCGTGGGACCCGGGTGTGAGCAATGGAGACGGCTCCATAGGCACCGCTGTCACGCGTGTGTTGTGACGTAAGCTTCCGTGTGCTGATGTCAAGGGGAGAGCTGGCAACGTGTGGACAACTGGAGGTTCCTTCGATGGGAAGAAAATCATGTCACTTCTGCAACTTGCTGACTCTGCTGCCGACGAGTCCTGTGCTCCACTGCTAGTCCTCTGATGATGGCACGTGCTTTTTAAACCCACGTTCGCTTAAGGTAAAAGAAGTGTTACGATGTACGGCCCCACAGTAAAGGGATGTTTCCCAGGAACAACAGCGACCCCTCAATGGGGTAACAGAGCTCTTTTTCTTTAAAGCCCTTTTATTTTCTTGAAGTTGCCGCTTAAGTGATGTTCCCTGAGCTGAGGAGGTGAAGTGGGATTCCTGCCCTTGTGCTGACACCCTACAGGCACGGGTGCTGCTTTTATAGCACGGGCTCTGCACCGTGTCCGTTCCTAGGTGAGAAAAGAACTGCAGGTGTCTTTTCCTCAGTTACCTCAGTTTAGCAGTCATGATTTTAAAAAAAAAAAATTCGCTAAGAAAACGGTCTCTTTGTCGGGACAGGAGCACGGGGACATCCCAGCTCCACAGTCTCTCCAAGGAGGGCGAGGAGCCGCCGTCCCGGCCCCCAGCAGCCTCCCCACGCCGGGGATTTTGCTTCGCTCTGGTTTCCATCAGTGGAAGCGCTGTAGGGAGCAGCGCAGCAGGTTGCTGTCGTGGGAGGGCGTTTAACCCGCGCTGACCAGCGCGGCTGTATTGTGGGCAGAGATTAGCGTCACCCTCCTGTTTGAGGCGGACGGCACTTCCACGGGGTCAGCTCCAGCCACGCGTCGTGGCGGCACATAATGAGCAGCAGCGTGTCACTTCCACTCGGCGTAGCCGGGGACGGTGGCCTTGCAGCTGACCAGCGAGTAACACCAGCGACGGCTCCCCCTGGTCTGTAATAAGCAGGGAAATGGCACTAATGAACTTTTCAGCGTCTAATCCCTGATGTGCTTAGGCAGGGGTGGTATGACTTGACTTAAGGATGGCTTTGGAGCGCCCGCGGTGGCAGAGAGCATCCGTGGAGCTAATGCTACCTACGCAAGGCTCGGAGCCTGGAAAGTGCTTTGATTGATGCGTGTAGTCGCGCCGGGGGTGGCTTGCTGGGATGAGCGCTGCGCTCCCTGCCTCGCAGCTGGCTGTGGGCGTACGAGCGCCGGGCTCCAGGCACAGCCCGGCCGAGGATGAGGCGGATCAACTGGCAGGAGAGCAGTGAAACTTTCAGTTCCTCTTAATCCCTCAAAACCAGACCTCCTCTGTGCGCTGCTCCCCGCTTTACTGCAGTGGCAAACTCTGGGCACAGCCTCGGAGCGGCCCAACATGGGAGGGAAGGGGCTCGGTTATAAAGCACAAGTCCCAGCTCCACGCTCGGACCTCCAGGAGAGCCTCGAGCTGGCCTCTGGTGGTCTGGAAACCCTCGTAGCTGCTGGCCCTGAGCATGGAGGTCAGGGTCACTGGGGATTTGTGCCCCTTCCCAGCCTCCCAGTTGCCCCCGTGAGACCCATCACCTCCAGCTCGGTGTAGGGGAGGATTTTGCCTCCGTGAGTCCTGTTGATGGAGCAGCCCCGTGCAGAGCGATGGGGCTGCATGGTGAGAGTGCCGAGCCAACCGCAGGCACCTGGGTTAACCTTCTTGTGGTCACAGCTTTGAGGACAAAACAACTCAAAAGAGAATTTTTCGAAGTTTTTGCTTTGCTTTCTCTGCATTTCAAGGCCTAATTCCATCCTCTGTTATTGCAGAATTGTTCCCTAAAACACTGCTAAAAAGTTATTGAAAATATTCTGTAGGACAAAACCAGACGTTCTTATTCCAATCCCAGCTCTGGTACCGGGAGGCTGGGACCCTGAACCAGCCATTTGGGTACCCTGCCTCAGTTTCCCCATAGGCGGGTAAGGAGGATTGTCCGTGCTGCAGGGGCTGGTATGTGTTTTCTCCTCATGTCAAGAAACCTTGAGGCCCTGGGTGAGCACCAAATATTTATTCTGTGGGCTGATGACTGCATTAAATCGCTGCCTTTGCCTGGTTCAAGTCTCAGCATATGTCGATCAATTTGCAATAAATCCTGGATCTCAATCAGAAAGAGCTCTTGCAAAATAAAATAGTGCAGGCAAACAGCAGGGATGTGGTCCATGCACAGCCATGGAAGTTCCATGCCAGAAAGCAAAAAAAATGCTTCTCTACAATGGAAATGCAGTTTCTGCCTGGTGCTGCCTATTGTCCGGTAGAAAGGGGTTGTTTGAGCTGCGCTGGCGATGCTCCTGGTATTGATTCTGAACAGATGCCGAGCTGTGGGAAGGCAGATGGAGCCCCGCAGCGCAATTACCTCCTGCGATGGGGTGGGCAGCGCTGGCCAGATGCCACGCGGGGTTGGGGCGAGGGTTCGGGTTCAGCCCAGGCTACGGTGAGCCCTTCTCTGCGAGCCTGCGGTGGGAGAGGCTCCGGAGGGGACGTCCCCTGGAGATGAACACAGTCCTGGGCTCGGGCAAGTGAATCTGACACTTGACTAAAATCCTAATTGTGCCGGTGCCGAGGGACCCCGCGCCGCTCGGGGCGATGTGTGCCGCCGTCTTTCTATTTCTGAATCCCAATCTGTGACAAATCCATACTCCTCTGCAGCATGGGGCTCTAGAGGGCAAAAGAAAGGCTTTTGGAGTTGGGTTGCCATCGGCGGGTGCTCGTGGCTAGTTATAGCCCTGTGCCGGCAGCTGTGGCTCCCGTGGAGGGAGGGAGGGAGCCGCGGGGACCACGGCTGCCGGATGGAGCGGCACGGACCTGAGCCCACCCGGGACGACAGCGTGGGCTTCGTCCTGTTGCTCTGGCCACATCCTTGGCATCTCCGTGCACAGCTGGGCTGTGGCCGACGCTCCGTGCTCGGGTGCCTTTTGGGTGCAAAGGCCCCGCCGGGTCCTGCCCCGCAGCCGGGAGCCAGGGGCTGTACGTGGGATGTGGCCAGAGGGTTTGTGCTGAGCTTCTAAGCTAGACAAGATGGTTGAAACAAGAACACAGCCGCAGCTGGGATCCTGGTAGCAGGGTAGCAATGTTTCAAGAGCAAGTTAAAGATGCACTAAACTCTTAATGGGGGCTTCTGGAGAGTTTTTAGAATACAGCCTCAAGTGTTAATCAGGCAGATAAAAGGCATCTCCCTCCTGGAGAGCAGCTGAGGCAGGAGAGGTGATTTGCCTTTAGATATGGATGCAAATTCCTGGGTTTCACACTATGTTCCTACCCCTTCCTCAGACAGCAACGCGTCCTGCTGTCTGCACGGGCAGCAGCTTGTCTGAAGTCCCGCTTCCCCCCAGAAAGAGGGACAGCAATACTCAGAAACTGCACCAAGTACAAATACTAGAAGAAACCAACTGCTTTTCCCCTCCAGTTTCCTTCGGGACCAAGGCAGAAGAGAAATAGGGTTGGTTTATTCTGGCCAGAAACTTTGCAGGGTTGTCACGCTTGCCCTGCGTGACCGTGCGGGAGGTTTGCAGGGCCGATCAAGCAGAAGGCAGCGCTGTGTTGGCTCTTGCATGCTGCCGTTTCAAGCAACGAGAAGTGCATCTTCTTTAATAACCAGCTTTATGCGAAGTTAGAATTGTTTCCTAGCTGCTGCCCTGGGCGTGTTTAGTCCCTGATAACGCACCAAGCTTGAGCTGGAGAAGGAGCTCCGGGGTTTCCCTGCTCTCGCCGCTGACTTGTGGGCCTCCACCCCATGGAAAGACTCATCCCCTCCCCAGCAGCTAATTACCCCTGAAACACGACCAGTTCTAAAAGCCTCTTCGGGCTTCTCTGGGGGGGAAAGACAGACCAGCTCCACTGGACTCTCCTTGCTCGGTGTAAGCCTGGAAGCAATCAGTGGGATTTCAAGGGTCCTGAAAAGAGAACATGGCTCATCTTCCCTGGGGAGCCTTTATTCATCCTCATTACTCCCTATCTCCCAGGCCTGCCGCTTGTGCTGTCCCCAACTTAAAGCAATAGAGATATTGGACTGAGTTAATCCCCAGTGACTTCATTCATCTCCGAGCAGGGCTGAATTTTTGCTGGCAACCAGCCCTGCTTCTGACCACCTGCCGCTGCTTTCTGCGGCGTGACTGAGGCCATCGCCTCCTGCCAGGCTTTGCATCTCTTCCTCCGCACCTCTGTAACGCGCTGTCTGGGCTGTCCATCACGAAGCAGACAGCATCCACTACGATGGGAGATTTGTCAGGCCGCGGCGCTGGCAGAGCCCCGCTGCTGCCTGGAGTCGCGCGGGGAGCAGCTCTCTCGGGCCGCTCTTGCGCTGCGAGGACGACGGTGCTAACGTGCGCTACGCGTCAGTTGGTCTCGTGGGAGTCCGTTGTGTTGTGAAGGTCGGGGTGGAGGGTTAGCAGCCAAGGTCTGGCGGCTCGCTCTGCGGGGTCAGGGGAATCACAGGATGTTGGGGGCTGGAAGGGCCCTCTGGAGCCCACCCAGCCCAGCCCCTGCCAGAGCAGGGTCACCCAGCGCAGGCTGCACAGGGCCACGTCCAGGCGGGTTGGAATCTCTCCGGAGAAGGAGACTCCACACCCTCCCTGGGCAGCCTGTGCCAGGGCTCGGGCACCTCACAGCGAAGAAGTTTTTCCTCCTGTTCAGGTGGAATTTCCCGTGTTCCAGTTTGTGCCCGTTGCCCCTTGTCCTGTTGCTGGGCACCGCTGAGAAGTCTGGCCCCGTCCTCTTGACACCCGCCCTTGAGATATTGATAAGCGTTGGTGAGGTCCCCTCTCAGTCTCCTCTTCCTCAGGCTGAACAGCCCCAGCTCCCTCAGCCTTTCCCCACAGGAGAGATGCTCCAGGCCCTCAGCATCTCTGTACCCTCCGCTGGGCTCTCTCCAGTAGCTCCTCGTCTCTCTTGAACTGGGGAGCCCAGAACTGGACCCAGGACTCCAGATGGGGCCTCACCAGGGCAGAGCAGAGGGGGAGGAGAACCTCCCTCGACCTGCTGGCCACGCTTCTTGATACACCCCGGGGTGCCATTGGCCTTCCTGGCCCAAGGGCACGTTGCCGGCTCGTGGGGAATTTGTCATCCCCCAGGACTCCCAGGTCCTTCTCCGCAGAGCAACGTCCTGGGGGCTTCGCTGGGAGCTGCCGCACAGACACCGCAGCCCCCCAGAGAGGTGCAGACAGGGCCAAACCCGCTCCGCTCCCGCGCGGGGAGGTGAAGGTGCTGTGGCCTCCCCAGGCTGGGCACGATGGCAAGACCGGACCTGGGAATTCAACCGGCAAGATTTCGAGGCGCTGGGCACTGTTAAGTCTGGCATCCTTGCAGGAGGAGGGTTCTGCAATGGTGAGCCCTTAAGGCAGCGTGAAATGTGGAGGGTCTGGGGCGAGCGGCCCGCAGCGGGAACGTGCCGTCGTAGCCGGCCTTTTGCAGCAGCTGCTGTTGCCTCCCCTCCAGACGCGGCTGATCAGCCTCATCCTCCACCTCTGCGGCGACGGAGGGGGCCGAGCGGCGGCTCAGCGTGGTGGGAGCGGGGCTGGTCTCCGCAGCCCTCTGCTCCGGTCGCCGTCTCTCGAGTGAGCCCTGCATCACGTTTAGTCTCTGGTGTGGTGATGGTTCAGCCGAGGATCTGCATTAGGCAGTCTTTGCAGATTAGAAGTAATTCAGGTTTTAAACTCAGATCTTACTTATATCTCTTCAATGTTTGTTCTTCAAGAGGCTGGATCATGTTTTAATTTCACCAGATAGCAGGAAGACGTTGCCTGAAGGCAGGGGAAAACAGAGAAGTGACTAATCAACTGGTAGGAATGTGGCTTATGGTTTCAAATCCTGAGGCTTGGTCCTGCCCTCATTGTCCCATTGCATTGCACCCCCCTTATCCTTCTCCCTTCCAGCCCCACTCTTAATTTTCCAGTGGTTTGAAATCTGTCTGGGTTTGCTGGCTTGCCCGTCGGGCATTGCCCAATCTCAGTAATCCGGATGAGCAAGGCTGACTCTGTCGTTATCTCCGCAGCTACTCTGGGTTAATGAGAAACACAGACAGCAGAGCCCAGCTGAGCTCAGCTCCTGGTGGTTACCGTGCCCTTTCGTGGGGGCGAAAGGATTTGGGGGGCTTATGGAGACCGAGTTTCATTGTGCTTGTGATTCAATTAGCCGTCACAAATAACATTCTGATCAGTTGTTTGAGGCTTAAAGTTATGAGAACAGTAATTGCTACTAAAGGGTAAGTTTTGCAGCACTGTGGGGGGGAATCGTGGGCTCTTGTTGGCGGAGATAAGAACGTACCCCTTGGCACACAGCATCCAGCGAGCATTGACACCGAACGCTCGGGAGACTGGACCACAAACCAAGAGAGATGTTGCTGTATTTGCTCCAAAATACCAGGTTCTGGGTACAGCTGGGCTGGGAGGAGGGTGCGTCCTCGGAGGGCGCCTTGGGAAGCAAGAGGATTGAAGCGCTGGCTCAAAAAGGTGTCACCCCAACTGTCCCCAGGGCTTAGACCTCTGGGCACCGAAGCACCTCCTTCCTGGAGGACAGCCAAGACCACAAAGACTTTCTCTACTCGCGCCCGTTTAATCAGGAAAATGGAAATAGCATTTTAATAAGATGGTAATGAAGTTGTGGATCAGATCGGTCGATTCCTCATTTGAAGCTACAAAGGGGAGCTTTGTTTTTTCCTTGGGTTTATCACTTCTGTTCTTGCCTGATTAGTTATAATCTTCTGCTGTCCTTCACTGGGAAACTCCCTCTTTTATTCTCTGCAAAAGTCTATCCTCAAGTTTGTGTATGACCCTCCAGGGAAATCAGGCCACCTATATTTCATTTAGTGACTTCAAACAATTAACCTAACAAAGATTCCTCTCTCTCTTCCCTCCTTCCCCCATCTGTTTCCTAATTACCAGGGGAACTGGGATACATATGCAGACTGTGCCCATTTTTTTAATTAAATCACCTTTCTTCAGTGTTTTGTTGTTGGCTCTTTAAAAGCCGTGTCTCGCTACTGGGAAAATAGTAAAACCCAGGATGTACCACGAGAGTGAGTGAGCCTGAAAAGGGTCTGAGATTCAGATTTGGGGGGATTTTTTTTTTCACGTCGGAGCTGGAATGTAGAATAACTTCAGTCCTTCTCGTGGATCAGAAAGTGTGGAGTCATCCGGAGAGGGAGGCTGAGTGACCCGGGGCCCCGGAGCAGGGCTCACCTGCTGCGCAGCCGGAGCAGCTCTGCGATAAGCTCTTTGGACCAGGGAAAGCATTTCTGGGAGGAGAGCTATTTGCCACTTCTCAGGTCGAGAAGGAAAAATCCCCCTGTCCCTCTGTCCTCGTACGGGCTGTCCTGCCTGCCCCATCCCGCTTCCTTCGGAGAGCTCCGGGGTGCCACGGCCGGTGCCGTGCCGGCGAGCTCTCCCTTCCTGCAAGCGCGGTGCTATGAAAGGCCCTGTGTGATGATGGGGGGGCTGGTGCATCCATACTGGTGTTACTGGGAGCAGGAGTGCCCTGCAATGGGGACCCGGGATCTGTAGGGGAACTAACGCCCACTTGGCGCAGGGGTTGCTGCAGCCTTTGGCTCTCGTTGCAGAGCTGCAAACGACCGCGCGCTCTCCGGTGCCGGGACCCCGCTGGCACCGTCGCTCCCTCTCCCGCCGCTCTCTGCCCTCCTCCTGCCCACCCGCTGCCCCTTTGCTCGCCCCCCATGTTACCCCGCCTTGCCCTCCCCTGCGCTCCGAGTCACCCTGTCTGCACCATGGGGGACGCGATGAGGAAAACCTGTTCGCGTCTGAGTGCTCAGCCCACGCTGCCGGCGCGTGGGAGCGAGCCGAGACGCGTCTGCCTCTCCCCGGTGAGGGAGTCACCCCGCTTCTCAGCCGTGCCCGGGTACCTCTGCGCCCCAGCAGCCACCCTCGTGGGGAGAGCGTTTCTTTCCTGGCAGCTAGAGCCTGGTTGGCAGAAAAGCGTTTAACCGTTCGAGATGCAG
Organism: Phoenicopterus ruber ruber; assembly: GCA_009819775.1. Taxonomy (NCBI): domain Eukaryota; kingdom Metazoa; phylum Chordata; class Aves; order Phoenicopteriformes; family Phoenicopteridae; genus Phoenicopterus; species Phoenicopterus ruber. The sequence continues at coordinate 3,244,724 of CM020239.1, read as the reverse complement.
TTAATTATATGCAGGGCAGGACAGTTCAGACTCCGCTGAAACCTGCTGGGAGGTAATTATCCTCTCCTTGGCTCTGAATGCCTTTGGTGTGCTGCGATGCTCCAGGAGTTAAACCCGCGGCTGATGCTGCTGGGCGCCGCGTCGCGGGCGTGAGCCTCGCCGGGCTCGGGGCAGGTCGCACCAGCGGTGCCGGCAATGCAGTAAGTGATTCAGCAGAACGGCCGGAGCGAAGCGGGTCTGGGAGGAGGCAGCTGCTTTGCTCCGTTTGCTCGTGCTCCGCCACGTCCGAGCCCTGCTCACGCGTTGTTAGACCGTTGTGGTGGTAGAGGATGGATGCATCGCGGTCTGGTGGGTGGCTGGGGGTGGGGGGAAGGCCACGCACCTCCCAGCGCGCAGCAGCTCGAGGTAGGACACCTTGCACCGGGCACAGAGTCTCAAGGACGGTTCGGGAGCCGGCCGGGTTTAAGAGACATTTGAGCTTGGCTCTGCAGCGTGCTCTGTGCTTTCTGCATCGCAAGACCAGGACCTGGGAGCTCAAAGTGAATTTTCTTTTTTTTTCCACCCCAGCTGGCAGAAGGGCAGAAAAGCCCGTGCTGTCCAAAGCGTGTCCTCTCAAACGTGAGCCAGCCGCCTCCTCGGCTTCTCTTGCTTGAACTGGAGGGGTTCACACTCCCCAGGCTTCGTCTTGTACCTTGCAATAAATAACATTCTCAGCAGAGTCTGGGAAGCCCGTGTTTGGGGTATGTCAGGACTGTGGCTACAGGGCGAAGGGAAAGGGGGCTTTAATTAAATCACTCTTGCACTTCAGTGTGGTACCAGCAGAGTTGGTACCTGAGCAACTGAGTCTCGCTCAAATGAGTGCGGCAGAAGGCGAGGCTCCCTGTGACTCTCCTCACCCTTCTGCGCCTTTATTGCCTCAGTTTCCATAGCTGTAAAATGGAGATGCTGCTGTCGGAGAGGGGAGAAATTGTGCTGAAATATCGGTGAGGTACGTAGAAATCCCTGGCTAGGAAGTCTCCGTCCGCGGGCTGGCTCCCGTGTCGGTGAGATCTCTGCTCTGCCTCCTCGGCAGCTTTGCCGCATGACGTGCGGGTCTGTCTCGCCGCTGCGGGCGCCGATGCCAGCGGGGCTGGAACAAAAGGAAGCTGCATCTGGGAACAAAACCTCGTCGTACCGGCGGCGCTGGTGCCCAGGACACGGGGACAGGCCCTGGCTGGCACTCGAGCCCGTTCCCCGCTGGCTCGGGGACCGGCGGGGGACAGAGTGGGTAGTGTCCTGCACCACAGCTCCTCCATTATTCATGAAGGAAAAACCAGCAAGAGCAGGGAGGGAAGGGAGAAGAAAGTCAGAATTATTAATATCGGTTATTGTGCCTTCTCCCTTCACCGGCCCGTGGGGATGGGGGGGCTGGAGATAACTCAGCCCTGTGTTGGGGAGAGGACGGGGAAAGGGTCTTGGGCAGCAGCCCAGTGATTTCTGGGCTCGCCCCCGGGCAGGTCGGGTCTGCGCCGGGGCCAGAGGATGCTGGCGGAGCCGCGGGGCTCGCAGCTCTGCGAGGGGCTTAGCGCATCCTCCCCGGCACACGGACACGCTTTGTGTTTGGGATAGAGGAGACAGAGAACCTTAACCCGAGCTCTGGAGGGGAAAACCCGTGTCTTAAATGGGAAAGGCGAAGGTAGGCGGCTCTCTGCCCTTGGAGTAACTCGTGAGGAGGTGGCGGTGGAGGTGATTTTCTGTAAAAGCCTTGGGTGTTGGGACACGTGCAGGAGGGTGGGCAGGAAAGTCTGCTACCGTGTCCTGCTTGAGGGCTGACCGGCACGTCCCGAGGGCCTCCCAAGGGCACGGTGTGAGTCACCTTGGGGCTGAGACCTGCCCGCGGCTCCGTCCGCGTGCGTCTGTCCTGCTGCGGCAGCGGTGTGCTGAGAACGGCCGCCTGCGCCCGGACCCCCCCTTGCTCTTCGATCGCCTCGTTTTGCCGTGGCTGGATGCTGCCCGGGACAAGTTAACTGGGTTTTGAGCTCTATTATTGCAGTGTGTCTTTGTACTTTCTTGCTTTCCGTTCTTTTCTAAGTCGGGCAGAGATGACGTGTGCATCTAACCCCTTAATTCCTGCTCTCAGGGCTGCTTGTCACCGAGACAGAGCTGAATAACGCTGCTGTTGTGCCTGGATGGAAACAGCCCATTCCTCGGGGCGGGGAGGCGGTGGCGTGAATGCCAGCGTTCATCAGAAACATATGTACCTTCTGATTGAATTAGGATGCTTCTCTTTTAATCCAGGGAGCTTTAGGGCAAGATGTAAAAGTGCTCTCCTGACTTCTTAGATTACTAGTAAGCTTTTTCTTGCAAAAGGAGTTGGTGGCTCTGCAGTAATCTGGGTGTAAGCTGATTGTAGCCTCCCGCTCCCTTGCACTGCGCTGTGGGTTTGTTGGGATCTGGGAAGGGGGTTGTTCCAGAGCACCTACAGGTGCCCCCCAGGGTGCAGACACCAAGCAGAGGGAGCAGAATGCGGGGTCTGCCTGCGCATCCCTGCGCTGCAGGCAGCCCAAGGCCGTGGCAGGAGGCATTAAAGCACCCTGCAGCCTCTGGGCATGAGGAGATGGAGATGATGGAGGTGAACTCCCTGGGGAGGTGATTAGTGTCGTCTTCCTCCCACAAACTGTGCTGGGCGTTTTCATTACTATTTAATGGCAGGCTTTGTCTGCGCTGCTTTGCCCAAACCCTCCTTGCACTGGGATGCTTTGGCTCTCGAGGCCCCAGAAAGCTCCGTGCGCGGAGGAGAGTGCAGCTCGCTGGGCTGGCTCTGTGCTTTGGAGGAACGCAAAAGGCACGTACGAGCTGGTGACCTGGGAATCTGCCTCCCTGCTCTCCTCCATCCGTCCAGGCAGACTTGTGAGCTGTGCGGCACGAGGAGGATGCTGCGTCTTCGTTTCCCCCAGCAATGGCCGGCCCTTCCTCGCCCACAAATTGAGCCTTTCCGCCGCCCTGCCCGTGCTGCGGGGAGGAAAGCGGCTCCCTGAGCTGCTCCAGGTTTTGACACAGGCCGCGTGGTCAGATGGTTTGGGTGTAATCGCAGCCGCGTTGCTCTGGAGATGCTGTGTCGAGTTATACGCATCAGTCGTACCTGTCTGTTGCTGTAATTTGATCTGATTAAAATGAAAACCGCTCAAAAGATTGACTGGGAAACCTGTCCTAAAAGCCCTGATAGCAACAGCTGTGTTGCAGTGTCGCTGGTTTGGTTCCAGAATATGCCCCATCAGACATCTCTTGGGGGGGGGACTCTCTTTCACGGACCCAAAATTGCCTGCAGGTCAGTCTCCCCTGCGCGTAGCCCAAGCCTCAGCCTCTCTCCTGCCCGTGAAGCATCTGAACTTGGAAAAGCAGAAACCAAAATCTCTGGATAAGCTCAGTTTTGCCGCCTTTTGTCTTCCTTCTCCCATTGCCCTGGCATCTTTCCTTCCCGACCCATAATTGTGCGGTACAGTCCCGGCGTTGAAAGGCAGGTCAAAATTACACCCCCGGGCTGCGGTGGTGGAGATGCAACAGGAGTCGTTAGTCACCGCGTAATATCTGGCAGCCGCTTTGCTGGGAACGGGTGAAGAGGGGATGCAAGCTCGCCTGCGTCCCAGCGATGATCCGGCGGGATGGTGTTAGCAGCCCCAAATGGAGCGGGACCAGGCGAGTCTAGAGGGTGATGTGACGAGCTGATGGCACCGCCAGCACTCGGAGCATGGCAAATACATTTCCATGCATCTCTCTCTCTGTAGGAAGAATTTGCATAAAACCGTATAGAAAATAATTAGCATAAAAAGGCTGAAATGAGGCTGCTGGATGGGTAACAGACTCCCGGGGTGCAGCGGGGCCCCGGGCAGCGCTGGCCGCTCTGCACGCACGCTCCTCCTGCCGCGGCTCCAGCAAACCCTCTGCCCGCTCCGGAGGGAAGGGGAGCGGCGGTCCCTGAGCCGCAGGGGTAGCCAGCTGCGATTCCCAGCGGGAAATGCTTATTGAGCTCTGGTGGGGTGGGAAGGGTAAGGAGGTTTCTGGTTTCCGAACCATCACGTAATTGTGGCAGAACATGGTCTTTTAATTGAATCAACTTCTTATATATCCTGACTTATATATCCTATTTTCTTTTCCATGTCAGTTCATTTACTGCGGTAAGCGACGGGATTTCTCTGCCCCGCGCTGGCCAGACCACACGTGGGTGCAGAAAGGGCTAAGATGAAAATAAGCAAGCAGAAGGCTGTGGGTGGCTGGGGGCCGAGGGATGGGAAAGGGTGGCTCCGGGCTGTCCCTCTCCCCATGGCGTTGCTGCATCCCTGCGAGTCTCTGTCTGCAGCCTCAGGGTACCTTTTGGTGCAAGATCAGGTTTGGCATTTGGAGTAAAAAAAATAAATAATAATTTAAAAAAATGATCGAAATGGGGTCAGAAATCTCTGATGCGAGCGGCTCGTGCTGGCTTAGGCTGCAATGGGAGCTGAACCGGAGTAGGAGAGGGGATCTGAAAGCAGGGAGGGGGTGACCAGCCTCCCTGCCAATGCTCAGAGACTCCCTTCAAGAAGTTTTTTCCTCTAATTAAGAACGACAACAACCAAAAAAGGCACTCAGACTGGTGCTTCAGAACTGACATTGCAAGAAAGGGCTCTGTTCCTTTTTTAATATTAAATTAACAGCCTTTTGCCAAGGGGAACAGAGAGGACGGTCGTCTGCCTGCCTGCTCCCGGGCAGGGCTGGGGGAGCGCGCTCCAGAGCGCTGCTGGTAGCTCTCACTCATTTCTCATGAATAATTTTTGAGCTGGGGAGCGAATTCCCCCCCTTTTTCGCTCCGGCAGGCGTTTCTGCGCATGAACGCGGGTTGCTATGGCCACGCGCAAGTGCTGCGCTCCCGGGGGATGCGAGCGAGCGGCTGGGGGGAGCGCTGGGGGCTTGTGCCCCCCAAAAAGGGCTCCGACAGCCTGCGAGGGGTCTGCTGCTCCAAACCAGCCTGCTCTGGTCTTGGTGTGGGATTCAGCGACGCTCTAAAGCCTAAACGGCTTTCGTGCCTGCCCGTGTGCTCGCGGGCAGGGTTCCGTCCTGCACGCTTCGTTCCTCCTTCGCGGAAATCCTCATTTTTCCAAAACTCGAAGCTCACCTCTCTTGCCTTCCTCGAGATTTTGATGGTGGAAACCTGTTAGTTGGGGTGGATGAGGGACTGATTGGATTTAATGCCGCTGTAATTCAATCCTCTTCTCACAGCTGTATAAAAACACTGCGGGCAGGAGAGGTGGGAGCCCCGATTCCTGCCCGTGCCCTGCCTGCACCGGCCGGGGAGCATCCGGCTGCGCCTTGCACGGGGCCGTGGCTTTGGGTTTGCTCACGCGTCCTGAAACTCCGCAGCTTTCTCAAACGCTGCAAAGCACGCACAGGGTTACAGACGCCTGCGGGTTTTGACCAGCTTTCTGAGCCGCGAGCGAGGCTGGGAGGCGGATATTCGGGAATCGTATGCATGCCTGAGCGGGAGGCAGGCTCGCGCGGCATCCGCTTGTCACATGCTGCCTGTTTGGATGCCAGAGGAAGGATCCTGAGGTTGCCACCCAGAATAGATGCTTGTTCTTAAGCTAATTGCACCCTTTCAGTGATTCTCAAATAACAGAGTGCCAAACTTTCTCTGCTCCGAAAATTCCTGGAAAATGCCTGACACTTTTCATTATGCATTGGAAAGAAGGCTTTAAAAGAGCTAACTAGCAAAATAAACAGCTGTTTGTAATTGTAAGAGCATGAAAAGGAGTGTTTTATGAGCAGTGAAAAAACCTCTAGCTTTATCAAGCTGCCTCGGCGGGCTCGGTTCCGACAGGCTCGTGATTTCCCGAGTTACTTGGGGAAGCGCTTGCCAAGTGAGAGCGGGCTGGGGTGCTCGGGGGGACGGAGTTTGGGCATCTTCCCGTGTCCAAAACGGTACCGACCTGATTCCTCTGTCCGCATTTGTAAAAGCAATGTTCCAATCAAGTTTTTACAAACGCGTTTCCTTCCGAGATGGCGAGGAACACTCGGGAGCTCTGTTCCCAGCCCTGCCTGGGTGGCAGGTGCCTTCGCAGCTGCCCTCCTCCTCCTGCAGCCAGGCAGCAACGCTCTTCCTCTGACCAGAGCACCTGGAAAACGCTGTTCCTGCCTTTACGTATATTCAGGCAAGAAAACCCAAGTGGTCCTGCTTGCGACCAAGCCAAAGCTCGTTAACAGAAGCCCCTTGGTACCTTCTGATGGGGACGGTGTTGCTTTACCATTTTGTAGTACCAAGGATGGGCTCGTCTGCAAACGAGTGTGAAAATCCCGTCCTTAAATTAGAGCGTAACTCTTGGGCGAGTGGTCTGGTTGAATTGGGTATGACGATGCAGGATGAGCCCAGAAGTGATCAGACTTGGGGCTACCTCTCCCTTTGCTCGCGCCGGGTTGGAAGCAAAGCTCCTCGTGTGATAAGTGTGTTCCTTGAAGTGCAGCTTGTTAGGAGTGAAGCTACCAGCGAGGCTGGAAGGCAAAACCGAACCCTCTCATCGCTTGTTATAGCTTAAAAACAATTGAAGCTGGCTGCTCCCCTCTGTTCTTTGAGGGGGTTTAATAAACGAGCTGCAAAAATATCTCTGGGGAGAGATCACTTTTTAATGCAGCTATCTTTTAAGCGTATGCTTGCCTTATCAACATCTCTAACAAAGTCTTCAAGTGGAGAAATGCCTAAATGGGTTCGGCTCTGCCGTGCCGGTAGCGCTCGGTGGGGTTTGAGTGTGTAACTCTGTGGTCGCGTGGAAGAAACCAGGCTTAACCTTCGAGCCCAGCGGCCGCAAGCGGTGGTACCGCTGCGTACGTTACGGTGCCGGCTCTCGGGGGCAAGCGAGAGCCGCAGGCTGGGGATGTTGCAGTCAGCACGACGCTGAAGAGTGGAAAACTTGGAATCAGTGTATTGCATATTTTTTTTGTCCTTTTACAGCGATCCAGCTCCACATGGTTCTCTGTGTGCATTTTGGTTAAGAAACTCAGATTTACTCTGTTTTTTTAAATCAAAGTTAGTGTGTAGCTTTCCTTTGGATTCTGTTCCACTCTGAAAGCCACGACACAAAACCCAAGCTCGCAGAGTTCCTTCAGCGTAAGAATAACGTTGCTTGGAAAACATCAGCAGTTTGTGCTAGAAAAAAAGGGAAAGAAACTCTTCCAAAAACCACGTGAAAAACATTTACTATTTTCTATATCACTTCAGCCAACATGGAACATGCTCTGCATTTCTCTATTATCTTCTGTCCCAGGGGAAGTTGAGGGAAGGAGCTTGGGAACAGGTTTTTTTGGAAAGCCCTGGGACCAGTCGTGCCCGGAGCCGGTGCCTGGCTGGGCGCTGGTTCCTCCCGAGCCCCATTCAGGCAGCGGTGCGGGCAGCGCAGGCAGCCTGCCCAGCTGGAGCGTGGCCAGCGGGCCGGCAGCGCGGCTCGGGGCCGGGCAGCGTTGGGATGCTTTGGCTGAGCGGGGCTGAGCACCAGCCGCCCCGACGCCAGAGGTGATCTGACCTCGGGCGCTGCTCTGCGGTCCCCCCTCCCTCAGCGCTGCCGGGGGAAAAGCAGTAAGTATTTTACTAGAAAAGCAAAGGCGGATTTTGGCCCAGGCTTCGGCATACAGAACTCAAGAAAACTGCCGATTCAGCCCTTAGGTCCCAATCCCTTCTCATTACCCCTTGTTTCTGTCAGCTACAGTGTTTTAATGGCTTTACGAAGGTATTTTGCATTTAACGTTCGCAGGAGTTCGCCTCCATGATGCAGAGCTCGGCTGGGCGAATTTGAGATGAGGTGGGAGACAGTGGAGTAGTTCAATATTGACGTTTTCCTTTCCTTTGTTTTCTGCTTGTCTTTAAACTCCGTTATTTATCTAGGGAAGTCTTCCCCTGCTCCCAGTCCTTGTCAGTGAGAGGAGATTTGTATTCGCAAGGGTTTGTAGGACACGGATTTCTTATCTCCCAGCCTGTGGGATGCTGGAAATGTTTTGCAACCCAGAGAAGGCAGATAAAGGTCCTTAGCTCGTGTATCCCCCGGCTCAAACCAGCCTCCCCGCTAAATACTGCTTGTAGTCTCGGGATTGATGCGGCACAGCTGGAGATCACGAAGCGATGGTTAGTCCTGCAGCTGGTTGTGGGTTTGTCTCCTGTTACTTGTCTCGCGTTTATCTCTGACACCTACGCTGTTCCTGTGCCCATCTGCACCTTCTCGGGGCACGAACCAGTTGCTTTTGCCTTCCCGTTGGCACAGCTAGTGCCAGAAACGCTGCCGGCTCGGCGCGGGCGTCGCGCCTGGCCGCGGCGACAGCAGCGGCGCCCGGAGCCGCTCGGCTCCAGCAAAGCCCGCGGGAAGCTCCATGGGAGGATGCTGTGCCCGGCGCCGGGCCCGGCCTCGCTGCCTTTGCCTTCAGTTTGACTCTTTTAAAAGCAATACTAAGCGCCAGCCTGGTCTTTTGATATGCGTGCGCGTCCCTTTTATTTTAATTTTTAAACACAATAGACAGGTAACCCCTTTCCTGCATCCTGTACTCAGTCCTGAGGGTTAAAAGCTGGTTTTGTGCCAACTTCATTATGTGGAAGCCAAATGCTTCTACCAATTAACTTATTACTGCTTTGGAGGGGGCTCAAAAGGCAGATGGAGTGACTGTGCTGGCAATATTAATGACCGCGTTGCAAAGAGTGAGAATTTTATGCAGAGTAACGTGAAAACTTGCGAAGGCATTGCTGTGAAATACCAGAGAATAGTGTTTCCCTTCTAGTTCGGAGCTCAGGGTAATAAATAACGTGTGATTTCACAGCATCTCTGCCATGCCAGGCTAAAACGCGCTGTCTGTCATTAAAGGCTGTCGATATTTCACGCCCGAGGACAGGCAGCGAGAACGGGGCCAACCAAAACGTTACAGGCAGGTGGTGGGAGACACGTAGACCCTTAACTTTGGGTTGTCAACAGCTTCTGTTGGGAAATAAACCACTTTAAAATGTTGAGGGAGGACGGGGGAGTGAAGCCGCCCAGCGTGCCCGGGTTGGGGGAGTGGGGGGTGCAGGGGGTGCAGCCGGAGCCGTGCGGCTGGCTTGATTTTAACCGCGTAACTAATAAAGTCTGTGCAGCAAAGTCTGCTAGATGAATGTCCGTCCCATAAGATGAAAGCTCCCCGACAAGGCATTTTCGCGAAATTTGCGGGAATTGCATGTCCGGAGCCGAGGCAGAGAGGTCCCCGGCTGGGTTTGAAATGAGCCAAGAGGTTGAGGAGGCATTGGCGGTGACCAGCTGAAGGCCAGGCAGCGCGGGGAGGGTTTTTCCTTTGGAAAACTGGCTGCAAATGTGGATTTGTGGTACTTGGTTTGCCCTTTTTGGAAAGTCATTACAAGACACGCTTTAGGACTGCAGAATAGTCCAGTAAAGGTAATTTTTTGTGCAGATTTGTGAAGCTATGGCAGGTGCGCAGTCATCGAAAATCAGATTTCCCGGCCCTGAGCTCAATTACGCTGCAGTAATGTGACTTGTTAAGGGAGCATAGATGGGAGGTAACGATCTCCTTCCTGTGATTCCCCGCCTGTAATTAGGGTCTAAGTGTGCACAGGGCAAGGAAAACTCGTTACACAGCATTTTTGCAAAAGCAAATCCAGTGGTACTGAGAGGCAGACTTCCAGATACCCGCCTTGTTTGCATTTTTATGTAAGGTTTTGAAGAATTGTCCTGTCTGGGTCCCCTCCCATTTCTCCCAGCTGCTCTGTGCTGTAGTCTCGTCTAAAGGTTGTACGTCGGATGGCTCAGGGATGAAATGTCAGCTTTGCTGCTGCTTTGCTCCATCACTGCTGTCGAAGCGCTCGGGGTTTGAAATTAAATGTCAAAGGCGTTTTGCAGAACATGGGAACCAGATGTGCTCCAAGACTGTGTCTGGGATGAGCAGAGCAGCTTAAGTACCTACACTGGCTCTTCTTGGGAGATTTACCTCTGGATTTGGGTTGATACCCGGCGTAAGGATGCGGTCCTGGAGAGCCGTGCTCCACGCAGCGGGGGCTGCCTGGTCTAAGGGTGGTGGATGGAGGACACGGTGTCCGGCAGCTGCCTGTGCACCGCGACCGGCTGTAAGGTGATACAGGAGCTTGAGGGCCCTCGGCCAGGCTCCGGGGCAGAGCCGGTGTCTGTAAATACAGCTCGCTTACGGGATTAATCATCAGCCGGCACGTTCCTGCCTTGTCGGTGACACCCGTGTGTTTGATCCGGTTACAGACCGGGGGAGATGGTATCTGGGGACCTACTCGGGAGGTGGGGGCGGTGATGAAGGGGACAGGTCAGGAGCAGCCAAAAGGATGGGGGAGACTGTAGAGGAGGAGCAGAGCCTGCGTGCCCGGGGAAACACCCGTGGGGCTGCAGCAAGCGGGTCCCCACGGACCTCAGCATCTCTGCCGGGTACAGCCAGCCTGTGCCGTGTTGTGTTCCCGCTGGGAACGTGGCATTTCCAGCTTCTCGGAAGGTGCATTCCTGCGCGGGCGGGCAACTGCACAGTCCCGCTTTGTTCCCTGAGCCCTCTGAGGAGGCGCAGAAGGGCTTGCTCCGTGACGCTGCCCATCGGCTCCTCGGAGCTGGTTGCAGCCCTCGGTGCCGTCTCTGTCTCCTGTTCTTGGGGGCAAAACCCTCCTTGCTCCTCCTGGTAGCTCTTGTCCCAGCTCTTCTGGGCTTACACCGCCCTGTGAAAAGAAAAGCTTTTGTGCTCAAGTCCTTCCTCTCCTTTGAACACTGTCATTTCCAGTGGGGAACGCTCAGCACTTGAATAACTGCACCCATTCAGTGCATCCCGAAGGGCACCCAGGGCTGCGAGCAGGTCTGAACGAGCCCGGCTCCGCGCCCAGCCTGGCCTCCCTGTCTGCACGGCTTCGGGACCGCTGCCCTAGAGCCGCTACTTCTACTTTTCAACCCTAAAACCCAGAAATATTCACTTCCCTTCTGATTGTGCTACCGAAATAACTGCATTTCCCTGATGGAGAGAGCGTTCAGCTTAATAAAATCGAGGGTAGTCTGCACTAATGTAATTGCGTTCTTTTCCATCTGCTAAAGAAAAAAATGCTGGTGAATTGTTTTGAAAGGAAAACCCATGGAATAAGCGGCCTCTGTGTGCAGAGGCGCAGGCAGGACGGGGGCTCTCCCAGGTCCCTCTGCCGCCGCGTTTGCCCAGGGATGCTCCTGCGCGGCTCCGCGGCTCAGCCTTGTCCCCGGGTTCACAGTGGCAGCGCTGCCCCTGCCCAGCCAGTGGAACCCGGGCACTGGGGACGCTGGCTGTGGGCAGGGGCACAGCAGCGCCCAGCGATGCTGGGGACCGCTCTGGGCTGCGGCGTGGACCCTGCTGCGGCTGAAAGCAAGCTTTCCTGCCAAAGGACCCATCAGGGCACCCAGGGTCCCTGGGAGGGAGCTACAGGGTAACGGAAGGGTTAATGGTTTTCTTCCCAGGCTCTTTAGCGATCACAAGTGACCAGGACCTCGGTAATGTGAGACAGAAACACAAATACTCCAATAAATTTAGTTACCGAAGTGGCTTCATGGTGTAGGAGCAGCCAGGGGCCTTTTAACCCCTGGGCTCCCGCACGCGGCGGATCAGGCCCTTTTGCTTCATTAACCTTTTCCCTCTGTGCGAAGGGAAAACCCTTCTTGCGGTGTCGGGGCGTGCGCCTGTGACGACGTGCCTCGTGTCCCTGGATGCAGCCGAATGGGGCGGCTTGTCCTGCCTGGCACCGCGTGCGGGAGAACAGAGGCAGCTCCTGTGGCACGTACCAGCCAGGGGCTTGCGTGGCACAGTTGAATAAGTCACCATTTATTTATGGTTTGAGGGTGTGAGAGATGCTGTAGGCTCCGGGAAAGCCCTTGGCATGGGAAGGGGAGAGGCTGGGCAGGAGCAGGGCAGCACTCCGAGCTCCTGGGACGCTGCGGGACCCTTTGGGACCCTTCTCCTCCCGGGACCTCCGTGTGACCAAATGCAGGCTCAGCATCTTGCTGACCTCCCCAGCTTTTTAACTGAATGAAAGCACAGAGGGAGGGGACCTTGGCTGGGCAGCGTGTCCCCTGCCACGTCTTGCGGTCTCCTCCGGCCACAGGGATTGACTGCGGCCAGCAGCGTGCGTCCGGGAGGCTCGGCCGGGTCACAGCTATTGAACCCTCGCTGCAGTCTCGTCTGGAGCACCGCTGAGATGTGAACTGAGACACAGCTCCTGCCTGGGCCGCCGTTATTTGCTGTCATGAACGAGAAGCGGCCGCAGGAGGAAAGTGCCGCGGGGATGAGTCGCGCCTGCCGCTCCGCGCGGGGCTGAGAGCTGCGGGGTGTCTTGCAGAGCCGGGTCCGTGGTGCAGGGCACGGGGGTCGGTGCTCGCTCCCGTGTCCGACGGCTCCTCGGGCGGCGGGAGGTCGGCGCCGGGGGCTCTGCCCGAAGCGGCTCTGCCCGTTGCCACAACCACCCCCTGAGCATCTCAAGGCGCGTCACCGGTGTGGACAAGGTGCAGGTCACGACCAAGGTACAAGCAGGGAAGCAAGGGTTGGTGCCGTTACCGCATTCAAGCCAGGCATCTCCCGGCCCTGTACAATGAGAGAAGTGCGCATTCTTGCCTCTCCCTGGCTGTTGCATCCATCATCTTCACCAGAGAGGCTGCAAACCCCCAGGTCTGCGGGCTCCTCCTCGGGGTCGTGCCCCGCAGAGGGAAGCGGGGCAGACTCGCGTGGGAGCCAGAAGGCGAAAGGCAGCTTTTCCAGGGCGATCGCTGTACGAGCTGTCCGGCAGTCGCCGTTTATAGCTGTTGCTGTGCGTGATGAGCAGTTGGCTAATCACCAGGGGCCAGCTGCTGCCGTCCCTGGGAGGGGCGGCCGAGGGACGCCGCGGGAGCAGGCATTGACCGCTCGCAGGCTGGGCGTCCCCCGGGCGGTGTGGAACGGGTGGCCTTGGAAAGGAGCTTTGCTGCGAGGGTGGGGGACGGGCACCCTGCTGTCTCCCCCTCTCCCGAGACTGCCGGGGGCTCGGCAGCGCTGCTGTTGGGGCCGGGTTTGCACGTGGGTGCTGCTCCGTCAGGAACTGGACGAGATGCCCAGAGTGTTTCTCAAGGCACCACCCTTTGGGCTTTGGCTGTTGGGATTCCCGCTTCGGTGTGGGAACGGTGATGGGGAAGCTCCCGGACCAGCCCCGGTAGCGCCCGGGGCCGGGTGAGGTGCTCGCAGGCAGGGTCCCGCGCGGCACTAAAACGGGCTGCCGGCACAGGTGCCACCGGCGTGTCCTCTGCCCTAAAACTGCCCCTTAAAGCTTCTCACTGAGAAACTTTCCCACCTGTGTTTTTTCCTTTTTAATCCCTATTTTTCACACCAGTTCCCTTCCTTGTCCCTCCTAAACAAAGCAACATCCTAGTGAAGTAAATGACCATGTATTTTCCCAAATAGGTTGCACTATAAGGAGAGTCGTTAAATATTTTTCCCCCAAAATAACAAGTAAAAATGATTGCGTTTTCATCTTAGCCGTGACCCACCCCATGTTCCTTAAACGTCATGTCATGCCCAAGGCGCAGTCCGTGCAGAAACGATGCTCTGGAGCTGTTTTGTTTTCTACCGAGGATAACTGCGGTGAATTGGTTTTATTCTTACTTATTTCTCGCTCTCGCTGATGAAAGGAAAAGACGTGGAAGGAAGCGGCTCCCTGGGAGGGTGGGAAGCTGATTAGCGGGGCCGGCGTGACCCGGTGCCCCGCGGGTCCCCGGAGCGGCCCCGGCAGCCTGTGGATCAGCTGCCGCGGGGCCAATTCCCAGCTGCCGCGGGGGCACGGCACGGGCTCGTGGGAGATGCGCCGGCTGGCGAGGGCCGCGTCGTCGTCTTCCATGGAAAGTTTCATGCTTTCCCCCCCCCCCCCCCCCCCCCCCCCCCCCGACTGTGACCGGTTTGTAAAGGTTAAATGGCATTTTCTGATTAAACTGAGTACTCCGGTGATCTCAGCTCATTTCCCACTCATGCCATAACTTTTGTCTGACCTTGGGGTAACACTTAACCTCTCCGGACTAGAGTCCCTCTGTGTAATAGAACGACAGTATTTCCTTACATTACCAGAAGGACAGGATGATAAATTAATTCACATTTATGTAGCGCTGCGATATGACTGTGATAGATGAAGAGTCTGTCCCTGGAGTTATCCGTGCTCTCTGTAGTGACACGCAGCTCTACAAGGGAACGAATTACCTCCTGAAAGCGTATGGAATCATAGAATTGTTCTGGTTGGAAGAGACCTCCAAGATCATCGGGTCCAACCATTAACCCAGCATTACCAAGTCCCCCACTAAATCGTATCCCTTAGGGCCTCGTCTAAACGTCTTTTGAATCCCTCCAGGGATGGGGACTCCACCACCTCCCTGGGCAGCCTGTTCCAGTGCCCGACAGCCCTTTCGGTGAAGAAATTTTTACGAATGTCCAATCTAAACCTCCCCTGGCGCAACTTGAGGCCATTTCCTCTTGTTTTGTTGTCTGTTACTAGGGAGAAGAGACCGACCCCCATCTCTCTACAACCTCCTTTCAGGGAGTTGTAGAGAGCAACAAGGTCTCCCCTCAGCCTCCTTTTCTCCAGGCTAAACATCCCCAGTTCCACGGTCTGCACTCAAACACCGCAAAACGCGGCCACAGCTCTGAACAGCAGCGCCTGCAATTATCCCCTTCCCCCTGCAGTTGTTAAATATTTCTGAAATCGGAGCCCGGGTGCAGCTGGTCCCGACGGGAGAGCGCTGCAGGAGGAAGGTCGGGTGAGCTCCGGCTGGCTGACAGCTCTTGAGACAGGCTCAAGTATAAATCTCCTTCCTGCTCTAAAGTTCAGGGGATTGGCGGATTTGTTCCCGCTTCCCACGTGTTGCCCTCCGCGGAGTCGGAGGGATGCTGCCCCGGCTCTTCCCGGCATGTGCTGGTGGGTGACTTTAGGAAGCCGTCCTCGTTCCTGGGGATAGCGCTGCGCTTTCTCTCAATGCTCGTTTGTTTGCTCGGTTCTTTTAAAATGCGCACAGCCCGCGGGGCTTGGGAGCGAGAGCTCACCCACGGGTGGTGCAGGAGAGCTACAGGGAGTGAAAGGAAAATGCAGCATACGGCAAAAATCCCGTGGAGGAGTGAGACGAGACCAGCGGCTGGGAGAAAAGGCCTGTGCATGTGTTCCTTAAAGATGCGCTGAAAACGCAACGGGAGGAGTATACGGGCAGTTATCCCGAACAAATCGATCTGCCTGGAGTTTTTATGGTGTCGAAAGCACCCGCCTCGTGCGCCCAAACCTCTGCTGCTGCAGGTCGTGCTTTGAGAGACGTCCTTTTGTTCAGAGGGCGGGAGCAAGGATGTGTTTGGGGGCTCCTTTGGGGTACAGTGGGTACAGAAAATGATTGTCGATAGACCCCGGACCGTCGATAACCTTGGCCTAGGAGCCGCTTCCGTGACAAGCCTGACTTTCCGTCTTGCCTGGGATTAGAGAGCCTGAAGCGTTAGTTGCTGCAAGGATGGGTACGATTATGTTTTAAGGGGGAGAGGAGGAGATACCAATGAATTTGCTGGTGTTTGCTCCGACAGTTGTTTGGCAGAACAATTGTGAAAGCCGGACCCAACCTCAGGAACAGACACAAAGCGCTTCTCTCTCCTCCAAACAGAGGCCAGCGGGAAGCGCTGCCCTCCCCGGGCGCTGCTGGCCGTCCCCAGGAGAGGGCACGGTCCGTCCCTCGCCATGGAGATGCCAAGTGATGATGTCTTGCCTTCATGATCATTTCTTTGCTTCTTCACGATCGTTTCTTTCCTTCTTTCCACTGACTCCTGCGCTGTAATGCAATGGTTTTTTTGAATGGCTTCTTATGGGCGTTGTAGGGACGCGGCTGCACGTACATCATTTACTGATGCCCGTCTGCGTACGACCGGGGCCGTGCAAAGGCGCGTGGAAGTGTCCGTCCATACCGCACAGGTTTCGTGTCGCAGGGTCGGTCCCGGCTCCCCGCGTGGTTCCCGATGGGGATTCGCCCGCCTGGAGCGGTTCCTCTGACGGGCTGCCAGGGTCGGCTGGTGCCCATGGGGTGGCTTTTACCGGGTGCGACAGAGGGTCCCGTCACCGCCAGACAAAGCGGGGGAAGATTTATGGCCTGGAAGTCACCAACCTGGAAACCCACCTGATGTGTTACGTATTGGGGGGGAGACCACGG
The DNA here is from genome assembly GCA_009819775.1 of Phoenicopterus ruber ruber. Classification (NCBI taxonomy): domain Eukaryota; kingdom Metazoa; phylum Chordata; class Aves; order Phoenicopteriformes; family Phoenicopteridae; genus Phoenicopterus; species Phoenicopterus ruber. The sequence goes on along the minus strand of CM020239.1, from coordinate 3,228,546 downwards.
AGAACCTGAACGGAGCAAAATGAAGCCTTTAGTCGCTGTTAGGGAATCACATACATATATTCCCTCTAAATCAATGTTTTTCATTATCTGAAACCAAAAGGGTTTTCTCTTTGTGGAAACGTTGCTCTGTGCTATTCAATCAGTATTAATTAAGGGGCTGAAACGCATTAAATGGTGCTGTAGGAATCTTCTTGGGAACACTAGCTGCTCGAGTTTTACTGTTCCTCTTACAACCGTAAATAAGGATAAATGCCTCAGTGCTACTGAAAGCGTCCTGCTGGACCTAATGAGCTGATTAAAAACAATCCTTCATTGTGGAATTATTTAATTGTATTTAACTTCACCCAGAGATTCTCCTTGCTTACCATTTCTGTGTCTGCTCTACAGCCCCCGTCTGCCTCGGAGACTTCATGCCCGTGGTCGTTTTGCAGGAGCAGGGCTACAGTGAAGGGCTTTGCTTCCATAATTATTCCGGAAGGTCTCGTTTCATTAAGCTGTTGAGAAGGAAATTAATTTCAGCCTTTCCCCAGTGTTATTCCTGCAGCCGGGGGAAGTCCTCGGGCTCTGCTCAGTGTGCCCAGGTCCCCGGGGCGGGACGAGGGGCAGCGGGGCTGGGGCAGGACATCCCGCGTGTTGAGGTTTGCAGCGATGTGGTTTGGGGAGTTATGACAAAGAGCCAAGTTTTGGCCAAATCAGCCTGGGGGGGATCGGGGTCCCGGCTTCTGCCGCCTTGGCCCGGAGCGGGTTCTCACTGATGTCTGCAGCAAGAGGAGATATTTTCACATATCATTTGCCCTCCAGCGCTGCGAAGCCGTGGAGCTCTGAAGGGGGAGCCCGGAGCCCGGCTGGAGAAGCAGCGAGCGGATTCCATGGCATGTGGTCCGTGTGCCGCTATCGAGCGGAGCGTGTCGGCCGCCTCGTCTGGCCGCTTTCTGTTGGCAGAGGGAACAAACTCCCCCTTCCCACCTCTCCTGGCCATGCCAATCGAAGCCAGCGGGAAACTTGTCGGTGCCGAGCAGATGGGAGCTCTGGCTCGCCGGTGCGGGGGGAGCAGGGATGCTCCGGGGCTGGGATGCGAGGATTCGCTAGCACAGCTCTCCGCCATCTGTGGAAAGGAGAGATTTCCCCCATCTCGAGGCAGGGAGGAAGCAACGTACGTACTAAACTGATACGTGCGTGGAGAAATGGAGACTCCAAGTGCCTTCTGCGCGGCTGTGAAGGTCTGCAGCTCTGCCAGGCTGGGAGGCAGCCCGCCGGGCTGGCGTGGCGTGCCCGAGGGCCGTGAGGAGAGGAGGCAGTGCCTGCAGGAAACCCTGCTCCGGCGGTACCGTCCACAGCACTCCCGATGCTGGGGCTGGGCAGAGACAGACAAGGACCTAAAGAATTATAAAAGCTGATTTTTTTTTCCCTTTCACTGCAGATTTTGAGTGGTTTACCGATAAAGTGCTTGGGTACGTTTTCTATTTTAATTATTGGTATGCGAGCGTTGTCTTTACACAAGAAGAAACTTGAGAGCGTGAAGCTTGCGGCAGAGCAGGGCAATGACGGTGTAACGGCATACGGGCCAGGTATAGTTGCAGCAGCATCCCGTTCACCACGCGGCTGTCTGGATAATCAAGGCACATTTGCCTGGTGGGTGCCGTGGCCGTCAGCACCTCTTGGGAGAGGGTGTCGGGGGGCTCGTCCCTGCTGGCGGGGGCTCCCGGGGCTCCCCAGGGCCAGGCTGGGCTCTGCCAGGCCACACAACCTTCCAATACCCCTTGACTCTTCGTAGCTCCTCTCGACTCCGCGCACCCTTGAGGCAGTCGCTTACCTGCTGCGCTGTCATTTGAAAATCCAGATTTGTTTGGAAAACATTTGACAGTGCTGCAAAATCTCTCTCTGCCTTTAAAATAGAACAGAAAACCCACGATGCCAGGAGACGGTCCTCTGCCCGTGCGTTTTGCAATGCAGGATGTCCTGTGTGCAGCAAGATGTTTCATTCTGGAAAGTTCTTTCTCTTCCAAGCTGATTTGTCCTGGCTGCTGCACAAGAATAAAAACTGTGGCTAATTTGTCTGTAGAAAGCACAAATCTTCTCCAAACCCTCCACCGGTCGCCGCCCTCAGCTGGGGCAGGCGCTGCTGCCATGGAGTCCCAGCATCTCTGTTTTCAGCCCTGGGACTAATCGTCCCGTCGTGGGTGTCTCCATCATGCCCAGGTGTCCGTCCCTTTTTTGTCTTTCTTGCATTAAATTTTTTCCCTCCAGTGCCTGTTCAGAGAGAGGGGGGAGGCTCCGAACGGAGCAGAGGTAAGGTTGCACATCCACCTCTTGATTTCAGATGCGCCCCATGCTGTGTGGATATTTGGTTGGATTTGGCCGAGAGGAGCAGTCTCTAGTTTTAAAGGTCCTGTCCTGGGTTTACTCATGCTTTTGTCCAGAGAAAAATGTATTTACAAAAGCATCTGATACATCTGGAGGGAGGTCTGGGCCAAGGTCTGGGATGTATTTCTCAACCCAGACTAACAGTTTGTGAGAACGGGTGTTGCAGCAGGTCATGGGGGAAATGGAAAGCACCGACAAGTCTGAAAAACATTTCTGAACTCGGGGGAAGTATTTGGGGAAAAAGGCATCTGAGCCCGTCTCGTTGCTGTCTTGCCTGTCGCTGGAGGAAAGTGGCTTTTGTCGGTGCTCGCGTGCAGGCTCAACGCTGGATGAGAAATGCGTTTAAGCAGTTAAATTCCTGTTTGATGGCATCACAGTCTTGCAACTCTTTGTGTGGGATTCTGTGTTGTGATTTTACTGAACATTACGGGCCCAGATTTCAGATCGATTTTGGGTCCGGCCAGCTCAGAGGCTTCCTGAGCATCCCAGACTCAACCCTCCCGCCTCCCCGGCTCTGGCCATCCCATTAGGCGGCTGCAGATAAGAGGCTGAAGGGCTTGTTCCAGATCTTTCCTGTGTTGCACAACAGGGCCAGGAGCAACGATTAAGAAATGCGAAGTCTGGAAGAAGAGGCCTCATCTGCCCCTGTGCACGGGCTGTTTCGGGTCGAGTCGGCCTCAGAAGCAGATGAAGACATCGGAAGCTTCGCTGTTAGCATCCCCGGAGAAGCACGTTCACGCCCCTGCGGCAGCTCCAGCCCCCTGCGCTGGGGAGATGTCCCCGTCCCCGTCCCCGGGCGAGGAGCAGCCCTGACAATGTGGGCTGTGTTCTGCGCGGCCGGGGGCTCGCGGCACTGCCTGTCCCAGCGCCCACCTACACGCGCAGGCACGGCGGCGGATTGTTCCCGCGGCGCGGAGAGCTGCACCCACATCTGCCCCGGGACAAAGGGGCCCTGGAGCAGCCCAGCGCTCGCTCTCCCAAAGGCGGGGATGCATTTTGCGTGTGCTCTGCCGTGGGTTTTATTATTTGCTCTTGGTCGGTGCCGCTCTGCATGGACATGCGGTCGCACGGGCCGTCCTTCCCGGCTGATCCTCTGGCCCTGGATGCGCCCGGGTCATTCCCACGTAGCTCTGCCCGCAGTATCAGCCCAGAGCCACCGCGTCCCTGCTGCTCCCTTTGGCCGCTCGAAAGTTATCTGCAAATTTATGTCTTCCTGATGTGCACAGCCCTTACTTTTCTAGTCCCCGTGCATGTGACGGTGGGTAAGATACACTCTTTTGCATCAGTTTTGCCTCCTGTGTATAGTGTAGCTATCAGTGTTCGGGCTCAGTCCTTTCTGAATTCCCATTTAATGCAAAATGCATCTATATACAAATATCTCCCAAGCATCTGTGCCGGGAACCTACTCCTTTGCGTCACGGCCATTTCTTTCACACTAACTAGTATCCAGCCTAAAGAAAACAACATATTCTTCGCTTTTGAGGCTCCAAGCAGCATGTAGAGATGCGCGCTATTTAAATGCCTGCTGTCTTGCACCTCCCCTCCCATACTACGCCTGTGAACGAAGAGGGGTTCAAGCATTTTGTGATGGCGATGTGAAGCACCAGGATGGGAGTGTAGTAAGGACCCCAGAAATCTTAGCCTTGCTCAGTCTCCGGTTGCAGCATTGGCTGATTCAGTTCCTAAGTCAGACTTGTGCTTAGTAACAGAAAGGCACAAAACCAGCTGATCCATTACTCATTTTACGCCGTAACTGGAGAAATGAACCGCTTTAAAAATGAAGGCTACAGATCAAAATGATATCTCCCCTTAGACAGAAAGCTACAGAAGTAATTTGAAAAGCTTTGTTCAGCGTGACCTGATCACAGGACTGCGGAAGTCCTGGACATGACTTTAATTACTGGCCCAGTCCTATAATTATTCTGTCCTTCAACTATTTTTATTGCAACAGCTGGATCGGAAAATCCTTAGAACAAGCAAAAAAGATCAAAGCAACACTCCCCTCCAAGCCCCTTCACAACCTACAATCTGTCATCTGGCGTAACTGGGACACGCTGGGACGGCGAGTTCCTTCGGGCTTCAGCCCAAGAGCGGGGACCCGGGGACCCCGATCGCACCCCAGCGGGGCAGTGAGCGGGACTACGTGGAGAAACCACTAAGCACGTCTTGTCCCCCATGAGCGTAACAGGGAAAAGTGCCCTTAAAAGTTGTCTTGCGCCGGGTCTGAGCCTGCCTGGGCTTCAGGAGAGCTTCCCGGGCCGTGCGTCAGGGCCGTTCGTTTGCCGCGACATCTGCTCCGCGCCGGCTCCCGGCACCGTTCCCCGCGGCACCCGCAGCCCCCCGGCAGCCCCGCGCTCGCCGGGTTTTGTCTGTTGCGCTGGGTCTCCCCTCCCTCCCGCAATTGCTTCGTACGGGGCTCGGGAACAGCTGAAGGGGTAGCAGCCTCCCAAGCTGCCGCCGGTTATTTATATTTCATGAAGACGGGCTCTCCTTGCTTGCCAAATGGCCTCTCTGCGCTGCTCCCCTGCCTGGCGACATCCCGCCTCGGCGAAAGCCTCTGCGAGGGCCAGGGAGGAGCGGCGCGGAGCAAGGCTGGGGATTTTCCACTGTTTGCTGCCCTGGCGTTATTTCTGTTCTTAGCCGAAAGAGCTGTCTGCGCGTCTGATGCCCTTTTTATAACTCTATTACAGAGTTGTATCTCGGCTGCGATGCAACCTCTGGGCCACAGCAGCCTTTCTGAGGGGGCTTTTGTTGTACAGACGGGATAATTTATCCTCCTTTGCGCTCTTTTTTAATCTGCATCTAGTCTACGGGTTTATTAACAGCAAAATAAAAGGTATGTGTATGGAAATGGCAGATGACAACCTGACAGTCCCCAGGGGCGTGGATGGGTGCCTGCGGGAGCCCGGCAGCGGCGTGCTGCGCGTCTGGCACCGGGGACCGTCTGGGGAGGGGAGCAGCCGGAGCCCGGCTGGAAACGGGATCGGTTAGAGGCCGGTCGGGAAAGGTCCCGCCGTGCCCCGGCTCCTGCTAGAGCTGCGCCGGGTCGGTGAGAGGCTGGTGGGCACGCGGGGGGGTCTCTGGAGCTGGTCCCCCTGCTATCGCGGGGCTGCACGTGGAGGCAGAGCTCATCCTGGTGCCGTGCCGGAGGCAGCAGGTGTTTGCTGGGTATTTCTTGTGCATAAAATACAATTATTATTTTTTTTTTAAACAGCAAATCATCCTTTTCATTTTATCCTATGGAGGCTGTTCGCTGCTCTTGTATTCACTTGCTCTGAGTAACTTTCCACCAGTCCCAGGGGACAGCATGGTCCTTCTCCTTCCATCCAAGAGGTCTCTCCAGGGTTTGAGCACAAATAACCCCGAAAGGCTGGTTTTCCGCCAGCAGAACAACCCAGGGGTTGGGAGGACAGTGACCGCGGGCTTGTACCTGGGTCACCAGAGCCTGGAAACTCTTTCTGGCACTATTCACACCCCCTCCCTCCACACAAATATTTTTTGGCTTGGAAGTACCCTCTCTCCAGAGCTGCCAAAAGGAAGGTGACAGAAACAGAGCTGGGAACGGCTCAGTGACTGCTGGGTTTGTGTTCGTTTTGCAGCTGAGGATCCGTCTGCGCGTGCCGCTGGTCTGCTCGCCTCGGGGGACGCAACTGAGGTCCTGACGCTGCCCCGGCCTCCAAAATGGTCATGCAAAGACACCGCCTCGCCTGCGCAGGAGTAGCATTCGTGCTCTGCCTTCATCACCTCGTCAGCACCATCGAAGTCCCTCTGGATTGTAAGTTACGGTTTACCCCTCTAAAAGCTCCTGCTGAAGTGGTTGAGGGGGTAGAGTGAAGATGTGCACGGCCCAGGCAGCTTTCCCGGTCCAGCCTAAGATTTTCTTTTCTGTTGTTTGTTTGGGGCTATTTTTCTCCTTAAACTGCATGCCCTCCAGAAAGTCACCTGAGTCGCTCTCTGATTTAGTTAATCTATCTCAAAAGCTGAGCGAAGGACTCAAACCCACGTATCAAAATGGGAGAGAGCATCTGAGCCGAGCTGGTGAAGAAATCGGGTCCTGGCAAAGTCTTCAGCCTGTTGATTTCAGTGGAGCATCCCGGGCTTCCCGGTGTTCCTACAGAGCACGGGCAGGCTTCGGGACGCTCCTTCGTGGAGGACGTGAGCTCGTTGCTCATCTGCTCGGGCAGACGCTGCCACGATCTGACACCCAGGTCCCCGAGGGCAGCGGGGACCCAGGCAGGTCCTGCAGAGCAACGTGATTTTTTTTTGTCTCTCCCTGTTGGGACTTTTCAGTTAATTACGAGATGGGAGTTATGTTTTATTCAGAAGAGCTGGGGGACCTGGAGCGAGGAGGAAGGGGGACATGGGCTGATGTTTCTGCTGAATGGGCATCTTGAGGCCAGCGCCTGGGAAACGCATGACTTGTTTGAATGCACTCGAGACGGGGGTTCGTACTGCGAGCTGCTCAGCCACTGTTCTGGAAACCAGTTTCATAATTTCTTTGTGTCCCAGCTTCCTCCTGTAGCGGCTGTTAATAATAATCAGCCTGTCGCTGCAGGGAACCTCATCCGACAGTGCAATGCACAGAAATCCTCCAGCGAGCAGTGCGTTAGTAGAAAAAGCACAGCTTTTTGCTGGGGTCTAAATTCAGGCTGAAGTGCTGGGGTTGCTCTTGACAGGAGAAATTTCTACCCTGTGGGTCGTTGCTCTGTGGAGTCCTGGGTGTGCTGGCTGTAGCCGTGGTACCTCAGCTGATCCCTCCCTCTGGGCAGCAAAACGGGAAGGAAAAAATTTGAGGCAGTGGCTTTTGGCTGAAATTTGGAAAAAACTGAAGAAAAAGGGTGAGAAAGCTCTGATTTGTGGAGGGGGATAAATACTTGTGTTACTTGAAAAGGAGAGGGTCCCAGACTCGAGTCCACGTCCCTGCTCTGCTCCGTTCCAGATGATTGTGGATGAAGGTATCCGTTCCCCTGGAGTCAGCGCTGTAACGTGCACAGGGAGCTGCTGTTCCCAGCAATGGGAATTGTGCTTGATGCACACAGCTCAGTGGTTCCGTCAGGCCTGCCTTTGTTAGCATCCGTAATATTCCAGAAACGCAGGCAGCTGACACAGAGGTAGAGGCCAGTGCAGTTGGGGAAAACCGAATGGGTCTGCAAAGAGCCGCCTTCTGCCATTTCTTGTGCTTTGCATCAGGAAAGGAGTAATTTTGCTACTTAAATGTAATGCGACCTTAGAAAAGTAAGAGAAATGCTGACAGCTGGCGGAGAAATGCTCAAGGCAGCCTGCAGCAGCTCACCGTTTTTTCTCTAGCCTCCTCCTCCTCCTTGCACTGAGCCGCGGGAGAGCGTTGTCCCCTCCAGCACCGATGGGAAACAGGGATCGTAACTGAGAGCCTCCTTTTGTCATCCTTCCCTGAACGGGTCCCTTGCATGACAGATATTGGTTAATACTGTGCGCGGAGGCAGTTGCGTACAGCGGTGCCAAGAGCAGGTGGGTGAGGAGCATCTCCCAGCCCCGGGCGAGGGCTGGGGATCCTGCCGACGCCTGTCCCAGCCAGCCGGCCCTTCCCAGCCTCCCGTAGCTCTTGGACACATGGAGCATCAGCTTCATTTTACTTCCCTCCCGACCTTCAGAGCTGTCGGGGGTTTGCTTTCAGCTCCTGTTGGAGCCACCTGATGATGAGGGCTCCCTCGCCCGCTGCTTGGCTGCGAGACGGAGCTGATGAAAGCATCGCCTGCGCTCGAACGGCCGCGGGTCTGACCGAGGGGTGCGCAAGCAGCCCCAGCTGCTCCGGCTTTGCGCAGGGGCTGCTAAACGTGCACGTCTCGGGCTCTGTGAGCGCAGGAGCTCTATCCCCCACGTACCACCGGCTGTGAAAGTCCTCCCTGCTCCACGGAGCTCAGCTCCTTCGTCCAGGTGCTGGGGTGTGGGCTCTGCCCGGTCCCCACTGGCAGGAGGGGGCTGGGGAACCCCCCGGGGGGTCGAGGTGCCGGTGGGCGCCTGGCTGCCCTCGCTGACACACCTCGGGAGTGGGAGATCTCCCCGGGGAAGCGTTTTGCTCCCTGGACCTTATGTTTTAAGGGCAGAAGCAGCCTGCGAGAGAGCAGATGCAGGGGCAAAGCCTCAGGGTCCCTCACGGCCTCAGGGGGAACAGCCCTTGCTCACCCCGGGTCAGGGGGAGCTGCACTATTTGCTCTTTCTTTTTAAGCTTGCTTAGGGTTTTTTCCCTTCCCCAATCCTAATGAATTTTCTTCTTTGGATAAAATCCTGCCTGCCCCTGTCCTGGGGGCAGGATATATATATCTCCCTATATTATAGGCACCTTCTCTGAGTTTGACTATCACCTAAAAAGCCAGCTAAGGGTTTTTCAGGCACATGTTAGCCTTTGACTCAGGGGGTGAAACTGGGGGGGCTCAGGGTAAGCCCGGCCACAGGGAAGGGGGAACGTTGCTAACTCCTGCGGGCGACCCGCTGCACGGCAGGGCCACCGGTGCCCGTGGGCGGGCGGTGCGGGTGTGCCTGAGCCTGCTTTGGCCCCCGAAATCACGGCTGCAGAGGCAGCCGACAGCTAACAGCACCGCTCTGCAGCAGCTTCTCCCACCTGGACCCTAAGGAGGTAGATTGGAATGTGCTTGAATTGTAAAATGACTTGTGTGTAGTATTTGCAAGCCCTACAATAACTATACATGTTGATGTTTGTACGTGACATATATAGGTTTGTTCTCCAATTAACCTTTTTTCTTTTTTTCGTTCTGCTTGCACTTTGGGAATAACAGCAAGTATTCAGAGTGAATGTAAGTGTTCCCCTCTGCGTGCCCGCGTCTGTCTCCTCTGCATGGCACGAGGGGTCCGTACCGCGCAGGGGGCCGGCGGTGGCTGCGGCTTGGCACACGTACGTGGGCGCGTTGCCCGCTCCTGCAGCAGGGCTGGCGAGAGTGGGGACCAGCCGCTTCTCCAGGCACGGCTGGGAGAGGCACGGGCGGCGCTGGAGCAGCTTGGGAGGAGCGCTTAGGCTCCGCTGCTTTCCCTGGAGCAGGAACCAGACCGTCTTTGCGATGCAAATATTGTTTCTGCAGGGGCTTGTTGTTGTTTGACGCCATGCCTTGGCGGAGAGCGGGCTCCTCTGCCTTGCACGAGCGCGTGTGCCAAGCTCGGCCCCGCGTACTGACACGTTTGCAGCATCGGTAGCTCTCGGGGAAAGAGCAAAGGGCCTCGGACCTGAGCGGCTTCGTCCCAGGACAGCCGTGGGACTGAGCTCTTCGATTCAGAGTTCAGGAGCAGAGCCGGAGCCTACGCTGGCTGCTGGGCTCGTGTGCCCCTTTTCACAAGCCCTGCCCTTCTGAACCCCAGAGCTGCGCTCCTTCGGGGTAAACCTGGGAGGTTTTGAGCCTCTTTCTTGCACGGGGAGTCCCTGTAAACGTCTCGCAGGGGCTCTCTGGCTCCCTGTCCCAGCTGCAGCCCCTTTCTTTGAGGTGCACAGCCAGGACGCCTTCCAGTCTGGGTCAAACAACCTGCGGTAGCAGGAAGATGTAACTGTGAAATTTCTTAATGAGACCAAGACACCAAGTGCGAAACAGGGGCTTCCCGGTACTGAAAGGGGGTCTGAACAGTGCTGGTGGCCTGAGAGGTGATGGGTAGCACTCCCCACAAATGCTCATGGTAATTTCCTCAGCTGCTGAAGGGCTTTAAACCACAAATTGCATGTTCCAGCCTGGGGAAGAAGCTGAAATCCCATCAGGATCTGTTGCAGGACAGCAGAGAGAAGCTTCACCCTCTTTGCACGACCCTCCTCACTGCTTTTCGTTTGCTTTGCAGTGCCTCAGCCGCCCACAATCACCAAGCAGTCCGTGAAGGACTACATCGTCGACCCAAGGGATAACATCTTCATCGAATGCGAAGCCAAAGGGAACCCCGTTCCCACGTAAGTGCATCTACGGCCCTTGTTGTGCTGAAGCTCTGCTGTCCGTGAGAGCTGGCTCCGGAGGAGCTCCCCTCCGGTCGAGCTGTGCCGTTTACACCACCGGGTGATCCAGCGGTTGGCTTGCACAGCACAGGTAAGGACCTCACCAAGTAAACATGGTCCGCGGTTACAAAACCCACCTCTTCCCCTCGCTTGCAGTTTTTCCTGGACGCGGAACGGGAAGTTCTTCAACGTGGCGAAGGACCCCAAGGTGTCCATGCGGCGGCGGTCGGGGACGCTGGTCATCGACTTCCACAGCGGGGGACGGCCAGAGGACTACGAGGGCGAGTACCAGTGCTTCGCCCGGAACGACTTCGGCACTGCTCTCTCCAGCAAAATCCACCTCCAGGTTTCTAGTGAGTAACGGCAGCGGTGCAGAGCCGTGCCCCGGGGGGAGCAGGGAGTATTTGCATCGTATGAGATTTTAGAGAAGAGTCATGGAGAATATCCAGTGCTCAGACATCTTAGCCTGCTTCATGTGTTCCCTGTGTCGGGATGTATCCAGCCGCAGGACCGAGAGGAGGGCATGGGGTTTATGGCTGTACTAACAGGGAAATACTCGGTGTAGATTTAAGGGAATCTTGCAGACGTAGAAATGAAGTTTGCATTGAGGCCACTCCATTGAAACCAGGCCAGGTCCAGCGGGAAGAGATCTGCAGAGTTACTACCCTGCCTTCCTCACGCAGTGTCTTTACTTCTCCTGGCAGAGTCTCCCCTGTGGCCCAAGGAGAAGGTGGACGTGATAGAGGTGGATGAAGGTGCTCCGCTCAGTCTGCAGTGCAACCCGCCGCCTGGCCTGCCTTCTCCCGTCATCTTCTGGATGAGCAGCTGTGAGTCGGGGGAACCCCCTTCCCACCTTGAACCCTGTGGGCAGCCTCTCCGTCACCTGCAGTGTTTATGTAAAATAACTTTGTTTAGGGTCGTTACTGCTAGTTCAGAGCTTGGAGGCACCCGTATGTGGCCTGGCTCGGGGGTTTCTCCTTCGCGCAGCCGCCCGTGGGAGAATCTGACTTGCTCTGAAAGCCTCTTCTCCCCTGCAGCCATGGAGCCCATCCATCAGGACAAGCGCGTCTCCCAGGGCCAGAACGGCGACCTGTACTTCTCCAACGTCATGCTGCAGGATGCCCAGACCGACTACAGCTGCAACGCACGCTTCCACTTCACCCACACCATTCAGCAGAAAAACCCCTACACCCTCAAGGTGAAAACCAGTAAGTGTCACGGTGATCGCTCAGGACGGGTCTTCCCTGGCCTCTCTCGGGCAGGGTTTTCCTTCCAGACACCTTGTTTCTGTTCCTGACAGCACTGAGACCTACCGGGGAGAAGAGTGGCTTCCTTCATTTTGTTTAGGATAGTACAGAGCCTGTTGGGATGAGGAATGATAGTCCTGGGACGGCTAACCTGGCAGGGAGGGGTGGCTGGTTTCCCTCCAGCATCTCAGAGCTTTGCAGCTTCATGGGCCAAGGGCTGCAGGGGTAGCTTGGTGCAGGTACCGTTACGTCCGTGTGGCTGGGCTAAACTGGAAAGCGTTTCGACACAGATGGGGTATTCCCCCCATCTTCAGGGAAATGTATAATATCAAGTGATCTTTCCCTAGTTTGAAAAGCTGGAAATGCCTTGGTTTGCTCCAGGCTTAGGTTCATGGAGAACCCCCGGCCGTGCTGGTGCTACACGGGGGGCACTGAGTGTGTGTCCACCTTGCACAGCTCAGGATTTGCCTCCTACCAGGAGCTGCTGTTTAGCTCCATGGCTCTGGGACGTGCTGACAGGAGGGCGTGAGCCTTTGGGGTCCGAGCGTGTACACGTGGGACATGCTGAGGATGGCCAGAGATCTCAGGTTCACCTTGGTGAAGAGCATCGTCTTGGATGACAGGAGGAGCACGTGCGTGGCTCTCTCCAGGCACGTGAAGAGCCTTTCCAAGGGTCCAGCCACAAGCAGCCTCTTCTCCAGAAACGAGACTGCTTGAGGGAAGGCGAGTTCCTGATGCTAACGCGTTTCATGGCAGCTGGCTGGTGGGGACGCTGGCAGAGGGGACAGAGCCGAGCGCTGCAGGACATGAAGCTTTTGAGGTGACGCAGGTCCTGCAGAGCATGGGCTCTCTTTTGGGGGGGGATGCAGAGCACCAGCACAATCGACAACTGACACGGAAACAGCATCCGTGGGCCCCAGTCATCAGACAGGAGCCATCTCCCGTTCCCAGTAAGGTCAGACTGGGAGGAAGGGGTAGTGTGTGCTGGCAAGGCTGGGTTTTGGGGAGCAGGCTCGTGTCCAAAGCAGACACGAGGTGCTCCTGAATCCCGGCGTTAGGAGCTTAATCTGCTCTCACAGCAGCTTAAATTAGAAGTAACGCTATTAAAGCATTCTGATAGCAGTGACCTAAAAGTGCTGTGAGAAGCAGACGGGCCCTGGAGTGTTTTGCACTTTTGTTGTAACAGCTTCTCCTCTGTGCAAAGCATGAGTGGAGAATCAGCAATATAACTACTATAAACAGGCTCTTCGCTAATGGTGAGGAGTGTGTGTAGGTAATTCGTTCTCAATATTGTTTGTCTGTCTGCAGAGCTGGCCAAACAATGCCAGCGTTCACCTGTTAGGGAAGGACCGAATCCTAAATTAGTGTGAGCTGGAGAAATTCTGGCAAAGAAAGATCTGTGGTCGTTTGAGCCTCCGAAGGCTTTAGCCTGACGTATTTGTCAAGCTATAGAAAAAATGTGGAAGAAATCCTGGAAGATTTCTGTGCAGACAGATACAAGCTCCCCCTCCTGCTACTCAGCTGCCATCACAGCGTTTTGTTCCCGGGCTATGCAGAATTGGCTTCCAGTTATACTGGACGCCCTCTTTAAGTCTTCCTTTGGAAACGTCTGCTGTGTTATCAGATGCAAATGCCACCCCGTGAGCTCCCCAGAGGCCCTTATCATTTAAAGAACTGAGGCTCTGATTTCTCATCTGTTATGATACAAAAACTTCTGTATCCGTACAGTGTTCAAAGGAGACGAGCTTGTGTATGTCTCAAGCTGTTCGATCATCTCAGCCTTAAGCCATGAGCATTGGCTGTCTTTAAAACAAAAATCACCAGCTGCTGAAAAATCGTTGCGTGGGGTTGCCGTGCTCGTGGATGCAAGAGGAAAGGGCTGTCGGGCATTGGAACAGGCTGCCCAGGGAGGTGGTGGAGTCCCCATCCCTGGAGGGATTCAAAAGACGTTTAGACGAGGCCCTAAGGGATACGATTTAGTGGGGGACTTGGTAATGCTGGGTTAATGGTTGGACCCGATGATCTTGGAGGTCTCTTCCAACCAGAACAATTCTATGATTCCAAGAGACAAACGCAAAGGCTCGGGGGAGCGATACGGCCGAGCCCGTCCCTGCAGAGCGCTTCGCTGGCCTCCCCGGGCTCGGGCAGCTCTCGGGCGTCTGCCGGGCTCCCTTAGTGCCCAGCACAGGGACCCGGCGTGGGGCTGATGACTTCGGGCTCAGGGCAACGACTGTGTGGTGGCCGACGCAGCCTCTCGCGCTCCTGTGGGGCAGAGATGCCGTAACCCGGCTGTGCCGCGGCCCGGGGGAAACCAGGGCCTTCGAAACAGTGTTTCGGGTGATGGTCCAAGCTGGGGGGGGGCAGATGCGAGCTGGGGGGGCAGATGCTCCAGCAGCCGCGGGTGGCAATCGGCTTTCTTCCTCAAGTCCAGGCGATGGCCGGCGGTGGCCGTCAATAAACGAGAGCAGCGTGATACTGAAGAGCTGGTGTTTTGCATTTAACACAATCTGCTTTAATTACCTTGTCATTAAAAGGGATTTTACAGCAGATTGTGCTTTTAGAGCCTAATTATTATTATTATTTTTATTTGTTCATCTTCGCCATGCCTTTCTGCATCGTTACGCTGCTGCCTAGCCGTGTCCAACCTGCGCTTTACGCTGGGAAAAAGCAGCCGGAATATGTTTCCCTCGTAGTTAAGAAACTGAGAGAAAAAACATTTTCTTCTCCAAATTGAACTGTTTTTTTTTTTTTTTTCCCCAAAGATACAAATGTCTTCGTACCGAAAAGAAAAACACTGCGAGGAAATGTTGATGATACAATTTTCACCCATGTATTTGCCTTGCCGTCTTGCAGGAGGAAAGCAGTCCTCCTTCCCTCCCCTTTAGTGCTGTGTCCTGTTGTTTGTCCTGGAAGGCAGCTGTGCTCAGAGTGCTTTTGTGTCCCTGCTGTGGCCTGTCCGCGTTGCCCTTGTGTTTCGGGAAGTTATTTTGTTTTCTGTCCCCCGTCCCCCCGCACCGCCTGTCCCCCCCGCACGCTTTGCGGCACTCGATCTGCTCACGGTCTTTTGTTTATTGCAGAGAAACCCCATAACGAAACGTCTTTGCGAAATCACACTGACATGTACAGTGGTGAGTCAACGCTGGCTTCTGGAGACCTTCACGATTTAACCCCCTCCCGCCTAACCCGACTTACCTCCCGCGCTAACCGGGCAGCGAGCGGCCGCGTGCGCAGCATCGCCCGCCCTGCGTCTGTGCCCACGCGCCCCTGTGTGTGCCCGTGGCCCCGGTCGCGGGTTGCGGCCTCGGCTTTGCAAAAACGGGTGGGACAAAACGAGCCAAACGGCGACAGAATCCCCTCAAAGTTTTCGCAATTTAAAATTATTGAGTTTTAAGCTAATTAACTGGGTAGGCAGAGCCCGGCTTGAGAGGCGTTTGGATTAATAGGATTTGCCCCACGTGAAAAAGTCTGCGTGGCTGAGCGAGCCCGGCTTGCGTCCTCGCCGAAGAGGTGGCTTGTCCTCAGCAAAGGCTCACGATTTAAAGATAAGACCCACCATCCCTCTTCTCTCTGTCTTCAGAAAGAGCATCTATTGTATTTGCGGCTGAACACAGGCAGTGACTGGGACAAAAGAAAAAGAAAAGAAAAAAAAGGAGTATTTGGTTTTCTCAAAAGCCGGGTGCTTTGTTTCGTTGTGGTGAGGTTGTACGTGTGTTGATGCTTTCGCGAGGCTCTTGCTCTTTGTCTGGGCAGGGAGATTACCTCTGGAGGCTGTGTGTGCCGGGAGAAGCCCGTCCCAAACTCATAAATTATGCTTCAGACACAAACCCGCGCGGCTCCCCGGGCACGATGGCTGCCCTGCGAATGGATGGGAAGTGTCACGGACGTGACGGGATAACGCGGGCAGAGCTGGGCAGCAGCGGGGGTGTGTAGGGGAGCGGGGAGATGGGGCTGTGCTGAGCGCGTAGGCACTACCAGGGATGCGAACATCTCGCCAAAGACCACCGCGGGGTCCGATTGCCCCCGGGCCAGGCGCTGCCGCGGGCAGGATTTGCTTTGTGCCCCTCTCGCTGCTGAGGGGACCAGGGTCGCGCGGCAGCGGGGTGGGGACAGCCCCGGCGATGCCCCGCGCTGGTCCCCGGCTGTGCCCTACGGCGAAATCCCGCTCAGCTTCCCACCCGAGCCAGAGCTTGCTTTGTGCCTTGCACAACCCAGGGCACATTTTCTTCTTCCACGGGGACTTTTGGGGACAAGGAGTGCTTTTGCCAGCTAAGAGCAGGGAGAGTTGGAGTGTGAGAAGAGGAGGATGTGCCAGGCGAGGGCACTGGGTTCGGTGTCCCTGGCGAGAGCCCTCTCGTGCCGGCGGGCAGCCCGGGCAGCCCTTCCCGTCCGAGGGAACCGGCGTGTTGGCATCTCACCGGCAGCTGGGAGTGGGAGGTTTCTGAGGGTGCTGGAGAGCTGGGGAAGGCTCAGCAGAAGAACCAGCCTTGGACGAAGTGCTGGTGGCAGCAAATGGACTGGGCGTAGTCTGAAAATATTCGTAGAAAAGGCTGGGAAAGGGGATTGCCAGCAAAATTAGCTTTAATGGGAACTGCATAAACTCCATCACGCCGCAACCGGAGGCGAGCGGGAGGAGACGCCTCCCTCGCAGGCACGCAGGGCCAGGGACCAAAGAGAAATCCAGCGGCGAGCTCTCCTGTAAATGTATCTCGCACCTCAGCGGCGTAAACGATGTTTGCATTTCGAAGAGGATCCTTCACTGGCTGGGCACCAGTTCTGTGTTTGCAGCCCTCGCTGGTTCAGGAGGGAAAGTCACCGTGGTGGTCGTGGGCTGCCTGATCTCCCCTGCGCGTCTTTGTGCAGGGAAAAGGGATGCTCAGCAGTCACTTGGTTAGGAAAGCGAGATCTTCTCCGCACAGTCTCTTAGATTTCTCCAGATTTCTATTCATGGGTGCACAGGCTAAACCGCCTGCTATTTGCACTCTGGATTATTTGCACTTAATGTCTCCTGGAATATTTTATGGGTCCAATGGATTCAAATCACCCACTCAGGCCCCTGTGCAAATCTGACCTCCAAACCAACAATTTCTTAATGAACTGGTAAAAAAATTCTCACCCTCGGCCCTTTTTTCCTTTCGCTAACCCCGTGTTTCTCCCGGGAACGACCCGGCTGCCTGTACCGGCCACTGGAACCAGCTGCAGCAAAGCAAGGAGTCTTAGGGGCAGGGGCGTGGGGACGAGGGACGTCAGTCTCCCAAGTATTGGAGGTGTTTGGGAGACTCGGGGCGCTCGGACCCTCTGCCTTGGGGTGCTGGTCCCTACGGGAGGGGCTCAGCTCAGAGCCAGCTGGCAAAGGGCCCCGCAGAGCGTGCGGGGCAGCTCGACGGCAACGCAGCGGGAGGCTGCGAGTCGCCTTCCCTGCCAGCCCGCGATGGGAGCGCCCGAGCCCAGCGCGGGGCCGTGGGACCTGCTGGCGTGGCCGGGGAGCGCGAGCAGCTTGTGGGGCGCTTGGCCCGAGCCGCTCCCGAGGGCCAGGGTAACCGCGGGAGGTGCAACGAGCCCTTCTCCCCACGCCTCGTAGCGGGCGCGATGGTTGCCTTGCTGCACAGCGTAATTGCCCAGGCAAACTGTCTGCAATTATGAAGGAAAAATGATCTAAAAGGATGAATTGAATATTTTATTAGCAGAAGCTTCTCACCTTTTTTTAAAATGGAAATGAAAGTCTGTTTTGTTCTTTTTTTCTTCTTTTTTTTTTCTTTTGGCAAACCTGCGGGATGTTTTAAAGCTGGCTAGCTGCGCAGGAGGCGAACAGATGGGATGTGTCTGCATGTGCATATTCCTATTATCGCCTTTCAGTAGAAACGCGAGTTGCTGTACAGTTTTTACATGCCGTCAGGTCAGGACTGTGGGGAGGGGGCCGTTGGCTGCTCCGGGGCGAGAAGGGGCTGTTTCTGGGATACCCTGTTCACAGCTGAACGGATCCGATTTCACAGAGGCGGGGGCAACAGCAGCAACATATTGGAAGCAGAGTCTGGTTTTGAGCAGAAATAAATAGCCACGGGATTTATTTTTCCAGTTCTGTTCCATCCGAACGGATGAGTGAGACGTTGCTGTTTGTCTGACAGCTTCCAGCTGTAGCTGCCCCAAGTTCGGAGCTGGAGCAGTACCTCTGTCCGAGAGAATGTCTGGCCGCTCCCTATTAGAAATAGCAAAATATTTATTAGTAGTGCTGTACTAAGGCAAAAAGCTTATCAGCTATGCAGTGCTGTTGTTAGGTTTATTAAACAAGTGGATAGGATACTAATTCATCTCCCTTATTTTTAATTTTCATCATTAATATATGGCTCGTAAAATTTGGCTTGCACTGCTGCTTATCTCCTAGTTATGCCCCAGGCAAATGGGTTCATTGCGGGAGCGAAGCTTCCAGCCTGTTCAAACAGGCTGCAGGTTGTTGGCTAATAAAAGCCAATATTGACTTATAAAGTAATATCCCACTCTCCTAATCCCACGAGAAGAGAGATGTTCATGGGTCTGGCATGGGCTGCCTGGTTTTAGCCAGGAGCGAGATCCTCTGCAGGAGCAGGCGAGCAAACGGCGGCGTGTGCCTGCCCGGAGAACGGCCCTTCAGGATAAGGTCGACGTCTGCCTGCCCCGGTAATCCATTAATCAAATAATGGACTAACTGGCTGACGAGCTCGCGCGGAGCGGTGCCTGCGGGTGCGTGGGAGCGGTGGGACGCGCGTGTGCGGCCGCGCTCCGGCACGTGCGGAGTCATTTCAAAGGCACCGTTTAACTCCTGGGGTTGGGATTTTTCCCCTTGTGAGCCCGGTCGCAGGCGCGGTCTAAGGCAGGCTGGCGGGACCCCCGTAAGCAGCCCCTGCCCTCTCTCCCCTCCTCCTTCCCGGCCCTTTTCCCCTTCCAGAGCTCGGTGGGGGCTTCCCAAATAGACGTGGGATCCCCAAAAGCCCCGCGGCGCCGGGCACGCCTGGCTCCCTCCTGCTCGCTGAGCCAGCGGAGCTTTCGGGGCAGCAGGAGAGGGCTTGGTCTGCGCCCCAAGATCCCGCTCCTAATCGGGGTGGGCTCTCCCCACGGATCGCTTTGGTATCGTAGTGACCCTGTGCCAAGCCTGGCCATTCTGTCCCTTTTCCTAATCTCATAACCTCCCTCTCTGCTACTGCTGCTTTCAAGCCCATCTCATCCCGTTTTGTCCTCACTGATCTAGAGCTGGTTTAATAATTCCACTTATTAATGGAATTTATTCCATTAATGCTACTTTTTTCCCTACAAAGAGACCTTCGCTGTGTGTAGAGAGTTGTCTTGTGTCTTCCCCTGGTTTTCTCCTGTTAAACTTTCCTGTCCAGTCCTGAAATTTGTCATTTTGGTCGCTAAGTTGCTCCTTTCCAAAGGGCACTGTCCTTCCAGGCCCCGCAGCTCCCAGTAAGGGTGGGAAACCTGCTTGGTGCTGCTGGAGCCCCAGACAGCGCCGGGGTCCTCCGTATTTCGGAGATCTCTATGGCAAAGCGGCTCAGTTGTCCGAGCAAACCCTTCCTGTGCCCGTTTGTTCCTTTTGTCCTTCATTACGTGTTCTGTCCATCAGTATTTCCAAGTCTCATCTGATTTCAGCCCATTTCTTTGTGCTAGAGGCAGGAAAGGTGCTGCCCCGACGGGAGCTGATGGTGTGGGGCTTTTTCCCCGCGGCTCAGCTCCCTCTGCCCATCCTCTGCTGCTTCTTTACCTCCTTGCCTCCCAAGCCTCCTCTCTCTACCTTTTTTTTTTCTTTTTTTTTACTTTAAAAATTACCCTGAGCCCTTCTCTACTTTCCAGGTACGTTTCTGGGTGAGTTTAGTATCCCAGGCTTGGCTGGGAACCTGACAGCATCCCCCTGAAAGCACCGTGTATTTCTGGCCCGGTACGTGCCCTCCCCGTTGCTGCGGCAAAGGAGAGTTTAAAAGCACTGTGTTTTGTTTGTTTTGTTTTTTTTTTTTTCTCTCCTGCTGATTTCAGCCCGAGGGATTACAGAAACAACTCCCAGCTTCATGTATCCCTACGGGACGTCAAGCAGTCAGATGGTGCTCAGAGGGGTGGACCTCTTGCTGGAGTGCATTGCTTCAGGAGTGTACGTACCGCTTCCCGGCCGGCGGAGATGGGGAGAGGGGGGTCCCCAGCCGTCCCCCATGGCATGGCCTGGGACCAAGATGCTGAATCCCCGGTGGAAATACCTCTGGCTACGAAAAGGGATCGTTCCCTGCCTTTTAACCGTTATTAACAATACTCTCATAACCTGCTTGAAGCATAAGAGCCTGGAGCAAACGGGAGAGCTGAGTTTTGCAGCACTGTTGAAAGCAGGTGTCCCGGATACTTGCTGTCCAGGGACAATTCCCCCCTGGTTTGTCCTGATAGCTGTTTGCAGATCTCCTGGGTGCTCCTCACCACGCTGCATAAACTGCGGGTGAGGACATTTGTGGTCCATGTGCCCGCAGAACCGTCCTGGGCTCGGCATCAGACTCCGGCAGCATTCCCGCGGCGTGCTGCCTGGTGCTGCCTGCGCACGCTGCCAGACCGGCACCCTGCATCCCCAAGCACGAGGCGTGGGAGGGACCCCGCTCCCGATCACTGGGGATGCTCGGGGTCCGGTGTAGGGGCTGTGGTAGGCAGGAGGGCGGCCCAGCAGCTGGATCGGTCCTTCTCCCTGGGTGCGAGTGGTTCCGAGTGCGGGATTATCAACTGTTTTCTTAGGAGTAATTTTCTCGTCTTGCAAAAGCATTTATCTCCTCCCCTCTCCTTAGACCAGCACCAGACATCATGTGGTACAAGAAAGGAGGAGAGCTCCCAGCAGGCAAAACCAAGCTGGAAAACTTTAACAAGGCCCTTCGTATCTCCAACGTCTCCGAGGAAGACTCCGGCGAGTATTTCTGCTTGGCGTCGAACAAGATGGGCAGCATCCGCCACACGATCTCGGTGAGAGTGAAGGGTACGTCATCTTTACCTTGCCATCTTTTTTACCTTCGCAGCCAGAAGCTGGGGGGGATGCGCGCGGGAGGGGACGCTCCGGTTTGTGGGAAGGGGCAGCGGGGGCTTTCTGCGGGGGCTGTCTCCGTGCTGCATCCAGCCATAGTTGCTTCTTGTCCAAACTGACCTAAAAGCAGCGTGAGATGCAGTCTCAGGGGGTGGAACTCAGCAGAGCTGCCCTGAGATAAATGGCTGCGTTTTGTGCAAAACAGGAGGATCGTGGCCAAAGAGGGGGGAACGGGGCTCGCCACTCTCGCCGCACCCAAGAAAGCCCGCTCGAGAGGACGGTGTTTTCACGGCTTAGTTCAGCAGCGTGCAGGCAGGGAGGGGACTGGATGAGGCAGTACTGCTGCGTTTATAACCGGTGCCTTGGTGTGTTTTAAAGCTGCTCCGTACTGGCTGGACGAACCCCAAAACCTCATTCTGGCCCCTGGCGAGGATGGCAGGCTGGTGTGTCGGGCCAATGGGAACCCCAAGCCCGCCATACAGTGGCTGGTGAACGGCGAGCCTATAGAAGGTGAGCAAGGAAGAAGCTGTACCTCCTTTGCAAAAATCCTAGCCAAGGATCTCGTGGCTGACCATGAGCCAGAGCTGCTGTCGGGGTGCCAGGCACCCCACTGAGCGGTGTGCGTGGGCTCGGGCATCGCAGCACGTGAACCACCTGCTTGTCTGAGACAAGGCCAGCTGAGCCGTGCCTTTGTAGGCTGGGGAGGTCACGTACCGTCGTCTGGTTTTATCTGGGCTGAGACGGAAAGATGCGTCATGATATTGAGAGTCTTGTGAATTTTAATGTAAAATTTAATTTAAAGAGTGCTCTCTGTTTTGAAGCTTCTCCCCCCAACCCGAGCCGAGAGGTGGCTGGAGACACCATTGTATTTCGAGATACCCAGATCGGCAGCAGCGCCGTGTACCAATGCAACGCGTCCAACGAGCACGGCTACCTTCTCGCCAATGCCTTTGTCAGCGTCCTGGGTAAGTTCTTACGGAAGACGAACACCCTACACTCGAGTTTTCCCTGCAAGAGTTCCCTCTTTGCCTTCCTCTTTGTCCTTAGCTACTCTGAGGCGAATGCACAAAGGTACGTGACCTCTGCAACCGGGCTCTGGAGCAGAAGTCCGTTGGCACGGACCTGCAAAGCCAGGCAAGGCCGAGCAAGCCGTGTTGGCGCTAAGATGTAAGCGGATTCACGTAGCGAGGCGAGAAAGGGAAGGAGAGATGAGAGGGAGTGGAGAAGCTCTACTGAGTCTTCAAAGTACCAACAAGGAAGAGCGAACAAAAGCGAAGGGAGGGTGGACGAGAAGACTGGAAAGGGAGCAGCAGTCTGGAAACTGGTTTCTTTTCTTTCTCAATGGCTGTGATCTTTGCTGTTTGCAGACGTGCCTCCACGGATACTGGCCCCCCGCAATCAGCTCATCAGGGTGATTCAGAACAACAGGACCCGACTCGACTGCCCCTTCTTTGGCTCGCCGATCCCCACCCTGAGATGGTAAGAGCTGCGGCACGTCCCCTGCCAGCCCAGAGGGGTGGGAAGGGGAGGTTTCCTGCTCTTTCTTCCCTTACAACAGCACTTTGTGGTGTTGTGAGGTTTAAGAACGGCCAGGGGAACACACTGGACGGAGGAAACTACAAGGCACATGAGAACGGGAGCTTGGAGATGAACATGGCTCGGAAGGAGGACCAGGGCATCTACACTTGCGTCGCTACCAACATCCTGGGTAAAGCAGAGGCCCAGGTTCGCCTGGAGGTCAAAGGTAGGAGCACGAAGGGCTCTAGGTCAAAATGGTCTCTTGGATCTCTTTGAAACTTGCAGCAGAAATAATAATTTATGTCGAGGGAGGGTTGGTTGTGCGCTCCAGCAGGACAGGCGCTACGTGATTTGGAGCTGGAATCCAGAAAAGGGCAGATTCCCTTTTAGTGTTGGAAAAAAACAAGCCTGTGGATATACTGAAGCTGTAGAAGGGCTTGGTGTGGATATTGAGCTGTGAGATGCCATAAGCATTGCAAAAAGAAATACAAAGTGTATAGCAGAGTTAACTGTTGGCAATAAAACATTTTCTGAATCGAATTTCCACCAGGGCTTTCCCTGTTCAGCGAAACTGATTGCTGACTCAGAAAACTGGGTATTTTTTAACGGGTCAGCATGAATTAATGGCTTGTTAAATTAATTTATTTGCAAGCATTTGTATCAGAGACAGTTCACTCTAGCAAGCTGGACAAAGACGTGACGCGCACGCTTGTCTTTTCCAAGTAACACCGCTCGTCATCGAGTTCCCAAGCTAAGACCCAGCAGTTTGGTGCCTCACGCTTTCTTTCTGACTCTGTGCAGACCCAACCAGGATCGTGAGAGGACCAGAAGATCAGGTGGTGAAGAGGGGCTCCATGCCTCGCCTCCACTGCCGTATAAAGCACGACCCCACGCTGAAACTCACGGTCACCTGGCTGAAAGACGATGCACCCCTGTACATTGGAAACAGGTCTGTGTTTAACAGTTTCGTGGGTCTTTGCTCCCAGGACTGTCGGACTTTTGACTGAATGTTCCAGGAGTCACCAGGGATGATACGGATAAACGTCGAGTTCCCATCTAGGCAATATTTGCTGTTCTTGATACTTTTACTGTTACTAGCTCCTTCCCACAGACACTGCCTAGCAATTAAAAATGACTTAGCAGGAAATCAAGACTTTGACTATAGGTTTTATTTACAGATTTTTAGGACATCTTGATAAAACGGGTGAGTTAGTAACAAGCTGCTTCAAAATTCACGTTTATCTGCTGTGAGTAGTACAGTTGTAATTTCCTTTCCGCAGCTGAGTCCCTTCTCGTGAGGTGAGCTCTGGTCGCGGGACACGAGCCAGTCGGAGGTCAGACTGTTTTCCTAAAAGTGGGATTATTCCAGACACGTACCAGAGCGCATTCGCTGATTCCTTAGGAAATGAGGTTTCCAAGAATAACTCAACACATCCTTAGCTGATAAAATCTTCAGACCAGAGACATACTCCTGTTCTGTTTGGGCTCTTATATGTATTTTATCAGAGAACAGTTAGATCTCAATCCTGCTGCCTCATGTGCTTAGGTTATGGTTTTCACCCCTTTAAGGATGAAGAAAGAAGATGATGGTCTGACGATATACGGCGTGGCCGAGAAGGACCAAGGGGATTACACCTGCGTAGCTAGCACCGAGCTGGACAAGGACTCGGCTAAAGCGTACCTCACCGTGCTAGGTAAAGCTCTGCTCCCAGCGTACTGACACGGAGCTACGTGCTTTGTTTTGAACACAACAGACTGACTTCAAGGTCAGACTGGAAGGGTGATCTGTGATCACAGGGTCCTCCTCTGAAGCAGAGATGCTCAGGGAGATGCTGGCAGAGCAGTTGTTCCGTTGCTGCAGGACTCGGCAAGGACGTGCTGCCTAATCTCAGACTCGGACAACGGCATTGAATTCGAGTCAAAGAAAACTTGGATTTGAGACAAAAAAAGAGAGTAGCTATTACAGACAGCTAAAAATATCCAAATGTGGACGTTGAAGCTCTGTGAGAACAGTCCTAAGTTTGCAAGTGAATTTAACTGAATGTCAGGGCGCTGAGCCCTGGAAACCCGGGGCTGAGTGAGCCACTCCCAGCCTTGCAGGTCCCCTTTTCGTTACAGCGAGGGACAAACCTAAGCCCATTCCCCTTCCCCATTTAAGTACGCTGCGAGATCGCCTTGCAAAACGCAGATTTCTCAGTCCCTGCTCTTGGCCACCTCAGATCTTGCTGACGTGCTGCATTCAGGGGAGTGCCCCAGCCAGCCGGCCCCGCTGGCATAGACCCGCAGCGCCCTACGGAAGGCGGAGTGCAATGTGAATCCTGTATCCCTAATAATTTGACTAGGCTTGATTGATTTCCCTTCCTTTTCCCCTAATAGCTAATTAACTCTATAGCAGGCTGATGTTTCCCCTTTGCTGTGTACTAGAAGTATGAATAAAGGTGTGCAGAGCGTGCCTGGAGGTCTCGGGGGGAAGGACGGACGTACTCTCGTCCCCAGGCAGGATCGGATACTCCTGAAATCTGTAACTCTGTGTGTAACTTTATACGTGCCCGGTGCTCCTTTGGCCACCCAAGCTTAATGACTAAACTAACCCCGTTAACAACCAATGTCTTACCTTGCAGCTGTCCCTGCTAACCGTTTGAGAGACTTACCGAAAGGTAATCATCACTAATTCGTTTGGCTTATTTTATTGTGTAAATTGATTTTGTTTTGCCTTGCCAATAACGCCAACAGAAAATCTAGGTGTAGCGGCTGAAAAAGCTGGGAGCTGATGCTTCCAAGTCCTGTCCAAGTTGTCCTTGAAAACCCATCCAGATGGCCGTGGGTAGAAAGGTCCCGTGCCACATCATTTCGTGTCCCACAGTACCAATTCCCGAGTGCAAGAACCACTTTACCCATACCTGGAAATGGTGAGCCCTGATGGGAGAAAAAAAATCCCATTGAATCCTTTGACCTTTACCTGGAAAGAAGTTATTACTGTTATCGCATGAGCTGGTTCTGTGCGACCACGCGGGTTGCGACCAGATAAAGAAACCAGAATTGTGCCCAGAGCATTTCTAACCAGTGTGTATTTTCATTGAGGCTTTGTGTCCTCTCTGTTCTATTTGTTTGCATTTACTTTTCGGACAGCTGCGTGTAGTTTGTTGAAAGATCATATATTCCCCTGCTAAAACACTCTATCATGCTTCCACCACCAGATCACATCAGGTGTACAGGGAGCAGGTAGGGTTTCAAGGCACAATTACTACATGAGCACATTTGTATTTAAAAAAATTGCAGTGGTCCACCGAGAGCTGCAGGACGTGAATCGTGCCTCAGAGCACGTGTCCTCCCACGGGTCTGGGCTAAGACAGCCAGGGCTTCCCCTCCCAGGAGAAGCGACGGGAACTGGGACTCCCAGCTCCTGGGACAACCCCAGCCTAATTTGTCTCGTTACTCGGCCAACAGAACGACCCGACCGGCCCCGTGACTTGGAGCTGACGGACCTGGCCGAGAGGAGCGTGCGGCTGACGTGGATTCCCGGCGATGACAATAACAGCCCCATCACAGGTCAGCCGCCGGACCCTCTGCCCCGTATCCCTCCCGCATTCTTCCGCACGGTGGAGGGAAAACTTTCCTTGTGAGCTGAGCTCTTAACCCCCCCTCTCCATCCTCTCCCCCAGACTACATCGTCCAGTTTGAGGAGGACCGGTTCCAACCTGGCATGTGGCACAACCACTCTAGATACCCCGGGAGCGTCAACTCGGCCGTCCTGAGCCTCTCTCCTTACGTCAACTACCAGTTTCGGGTGATTGCGGTGAACGACGTGGGCAGCAGCCTGCCCAGCGTGCCCTCCGAACGATACCAGACCAACGGCGCACGTGAGTACCATCCGCCCCGTGCCTCTTGCCACGGTGACTTGACATTGCTCTTAGCATCTGGACACCGCTCTCCGTGTAGGCTCTTCCCTCGTGGTGTATGATCACAGCTCCTGTAACAGAAACAGATTGACACGGGTGAGGGAAGGAGCCGGTCCATGCAGTCATGTGCTGGGGTATGTAATTTTATATATCGCATCCTCGAGCCCGTGACTGATATTCAGAGCAGCAAAACTCAAATGGAAAGATTTATGCAAAGGTCACTCCAGCAGAATCTGATGAAGGAAAGCCTGGTTTCACCTACAGAGCAGCTTTCTAAAGAAAGTCTTTCATCCTTTCTGACCACAGGAAGCTCAGAAGTCTCTTGGAAAATTAGACTCAAGTGTAAACTGGCCACAAGCAAAAGGCATTTTGTTCCAAAATTGTTAATTCTTTGTCCGCTGCTAGAACTGGCCAGGAGCCCAGATCGATGCAGGAGTGAAGTGTGCTCCAGTCCACGACCAAGACTCGGGTCTTCAGTTTGTGTGCCCGGAGCTTTGTACGTTGTAGAATACTTGGGAAAATTCATATGAGGAACTCACAAGAAGCCTAGTAGCTTTGCTGCATTTCTTACTTTAACCATGGCAGAGACACTTCTGCAATATCTACTGGCATCTAGTGTTGGCTTTCGACATTACTCCTCTTGTTTCAGGTTTCAAAAGTGTCAGACTTGGCTCCTGGGGTTGCTTCACAATGGCTGTCTTTCAAAGATTTAGGACATTTTGGGGGAAAAAAAAAAAAAAAAAAAAAAGAGACTCCTAAATAAATGCCCTGGTTTTCAAGAGTGCTGAGAGTCTCATGTTCCAATAACCTAAATGGGAACTTCTGGAAAAATCAGGCCATTAACTTCTGTCTTGGAAGTACTTTTGGCTTGCAAAGCAAGGGGTTTTTAACCACTCAAATGGTCATTTTCCAACATTATAAACTGCATTTTTTTTTTTCCAATGTGAATTTCAGGTCCTGAAATTAACCCGACGGGAGTTCAAGGTGCAGGGACCCAAAAAAACAACATGGAGATAACCTGGACGGTGAGTTCTTCTTTGACGCTTGACAGCCACCCTTCATCTTACCATCACGGTCACCGATGCTAAGATACAGAGACCTCAGCATGTCCAGCACGTGTGATGTACCACACAGAACACCATAACCTTAATGATCGTAAAGGAAATAAAAAGCAGAAGATGCATCTACAAGAGAGGCCATTGTTAGTGCCTAGAAGAAGGTTTGTGATAAAAACAATAATTTGCAACAACGTAAGCCAAAGAAAAGATGCTGGATCACGGATACAGGTTAGGGAGGATGCTCAGAGTCCGGTTCCTTAAGCAGTATCTAGGGCTTACAGACCAGCTCTTGCATTTCCTCGTGGACCAGCAGGTGTCATCCATAAATAAGCCAGCATCTTGAGGAGGATAGAAACTGCAGTGGGAGTATGGACTGGAATATAAGGATATGGTTCTCGGTCCTGCCTTGGATCTAGAGGGCAAGGACTAGGTATGTCTCCCCCTGGGAACAAAAGTATTGACCTCCCTTGAGATTCGCTGATGGAGCATGAAATAAGAACCAGCTGCTGAACAAAACTTTCTGGAGCTCCATGGCAGAGAAATACAGTTGCTCTTTCTCCTTCTCACTTTCTTTTTCTGTTTTGGTCCATTAAGCCTCTGAATGCAACTCAAGCTTATGGGCCCAACCTCAGGTACATCGTGAGATGGAGGCGAAGGGACCCCCGAGGGAGCTGGTACAATGAGACAGTGAAGACACCAAGACACGTCGTCTGGAACACGCCCATCTACGTACCCTACGAGATCAAAGTGCAGGCAGAGAATGACTTTGGTAGAGCGCCGGAGCCTGACACCGTCATCGGCTATTCAGGGGAAGATTGTGAGTATTTTCTCAGCCAGAGACCGTAAGTGTTTCAGGGCAGGATCCCACCCCAGGTCAGTGGGTTGGCACCTGTGCCAGGGACCTGTTCATAGCACTGCTTGATTTGGCACAAAAATCCGGTTCCAGGCATTGGAAGAAAGAGACTTGGCCATTAGATTCTGTCCTGGGCTCTGCCTGCAACTGCCTATGCGACCCAAGTCACTTAGCCTCTCCCTTGCTCTCTATGCAACCCAGGTAACACCTTCAGTGTGGAATACAGTAAGATTTCATTTAAGATGAGCTCTGGCTGTATTCCAATAAACTGCATTAGCATTTTTGGCCCTGATGCACCGAGTTCCTCTCGGATGAGAGCTGCTACGAATGGCCAAAAGGGTCTTGGTTCATCCTGGACTGGATTCTTGTGCCTCTCTGATAAGGTGCCAGCTTGGGCTCCTGTTTGCAACACACCATTGCTCAGCTTGTCTTCAAAACTCCCCACCTGGGCACGCAGAACAGCGTCCCGCTTGTTTAACTCCTTTTCACCTTCTTCGGGGCTACTGGTATCACCTTCTGTGCCTGTAGCATTCAAGACTCTGAACTACGATTATCCTTATCCTGTTAGGATAACGTGGTTTGCTGCCAACGGCTTTATTTTTAAAGAAATATATATTAGTTCCTTGCATTGCAGCATCAGTGCGGGTCCCTGGCTGCGTGACTTTAGGATTACCAAGAAGGAGGGTAGATAAACCAGCTAACCATCCGTGACTAGGCTTGAAGTCAAGGGGACACAAACAGGGCGCAGCAATTGCAAGAAAATCTGCAATCTCGGTGCTGAGATAGCACACAGGACCCATCCACCGACTGGGCACCTTCTCCCAGAGGAGACGGGGCAACGGGAAGGAAAAAGGGCAGAAACGGTGGGAGTCGGGGTAAGAGCCGAGTGCTGGAAGCAAAGCTGGCCCCAGCTGAGAGGCTGTTGCTGGAAAAGCTCCACAAGCACCCGACTGCACCGTCGTCTCTGCATTACCTGTCTGTGCACTACCAGGGTTTTTTTCTAGTTTCAGTTGAAAACTTGTGCAATAATTTTGAGTTTTGGGAGGATGTGAATAAGCCTGCGCACGTGTGCTTTATATGGAGGGTAAACCAGGGAGATCAAAGCTCTCACACCCCAGACACAAATGCGTTCCTGCCTGTATCCTGAGGCGTGGGGCAAGTTAAACCAAAACCAAACAAAAAAGCTAGTCCCTGCCCTGTCGTGTCTGAGTTGCCTCACAAATAACCGCAGATTTCTACGTACAAGCAGGTGACCTGTAAAGAGGAGACAAAAAACCCAACGGGATCGACAGCAGGTTCTGGGCAAATTCAGATTAACGGCTGTGGAAATCACAGGTAGTTTTGTAACTCTGGGGTCTAACAGCAGCCAGCCAGCTGCGGCGGAGGTGGCTGGGTTTGCCGGTACCCTTCCCGATGCAGCGGCGTGTAGGGAGCCCTGGATCACGAATATTCTCCTGATGCCTGGCTGAGTGAAATCCGGGGCGGGTTTTTTCCCTCCGCCCGTGGAAGCACTGCTAAAAAACCAATAGTCAGCTTTTAAAGCATGCACATGTCAGGGAGAAAGTGAGGGGGGGCAGAGGTAAGTGATGCTGTTCTGTGTATTCGTGTGGTTGTAGGGTCTGCTCACCCCAAACGAGGGCAGCCGGGAAGCTCAGAATTGGCCTGTCGCCGCTGTTTTATTTCATCAAGTTTGGAAATCCCTAGAAATTGAATTTAGGGAGGGAGAAAAGGAGATGATTATCCCCATGAAAACGCTGCTGGCAGGCAGGGCCGGCCGGGGTGCCAGCAGATGGCAGAGCCGGTGCGCAGAGCAACGCTGCGATGGGAAAACCATGGCAAGGACGAGGTGGGCAGGAGGGGTGTCCGTCTGTCTGAGCTCCAGGGTACCACTGGGGTACCTAACGTATGCTCTGCTTTATCCCTGAACGCTCAGATCCCAAGGCTGCGCCTACGGATGTTAGGATAAGAGTTTTAAACAGCACTGCCGTTGCTCTGACCTGGACCCGAGTGCACCTGGACACCATCCAGGGACAGCTCAAGGAGTACAGAGTGAGCAAACCCAAACCCCGTCGGCGCTGGCGATTAACACAGCTAACCTTCTCACAAGCCGCGGCGGCCCCGGTGAGGGAGCCGCCTGCGATGGGGATGACAGAAAACTCTCCTCTGGCCGTCAGGACCCTTGTGCCGCGGCCGGGCGCCGATCACAGGGGCTGAGCTCTCAGCGCTGGCGCAGCACCAGAAACGAAGCGCCGTGGTTTGCGTTTTGTGGTGCCTGGACGGGGCTGGGGACGTGTCCCGCTGCTCCCCGAGGGCTCAGTGCTGGGCTGGCCCTTCCCAGGGCCTGCCCGCGGGACCTGGGGTGCTCAGACAAAGCAGGGCTGCCCTTGCGCACCCAGAGAGGGACTCGGGGTGGTCCTGCCCATGCAGAGAGGTGTCTCCTGGCTCTAGAGCTGCCCAGAACCACAGGCTGGCTGGCTCGGGGGGGAATGACCTCAGATGGGTACAAACAGGCTAGTTTTTGTGTCATCCCCAAAGTACCTACGTCGTCTTTTAACGAACACCAACCCCTGCAAAGCCTAAACCCAGCGGTTCGTACTAACTGGCAACTAAAGACAGCATGGATCCCGTTTGTTCGTGTAGTGCTAAGGTAAAACACCAGCGTTTACTTACAGAGGACAGGCCCTGTTCAAAACAAGCAAAAGTCTGGACAGAGCCCCTTCTAGCAGAGTTTAAGCTGTTACCAAAAGCGCGTGTCCTGCAAATAGTTATAACATTTCAAATCCAATAATCCGCTGGGCATAAAGCAAGCTCCCTGGGTACTGCTTTCATTTTTTTCTGCCTCTGCTCTGTTATTCTGGTCTATTTTCTGAATGAATCTTATTTCTGCATGAAATAAGATTTACAGTCGGAGCTTCGAATGGGAGATTTTCCGAGTTCAGGCTTTCCTTTGTGCCTGGACGCGTCCCACCTTTCCTTGTACACCGCCACGGTACTAAGCTGTGTAGAAAGGGAGAATCTCTTGATGCCTAGTGCTCGGGAGCCAGAAACAGCTCTTTGTAGTGTGAGCTTAGCTGGTTTTGCTCTGTGACCTTTGGTAAGCACTTAACCCCATGCCTCAGCCTCTTCCTCGGGTAACACCACTGACCTGCCTCGCTGGGGGGACGTGGAGCTTCATTAATTGCTCTAAAAGGCTTCTGCAGCTGAGCGCTGCTCTTTGGAAAGGCAACGTTTTGCTGTGCTTTGTTAATGAACAACCAATTGCACTTAAATGGGAAAAGCTTCACTTGCCATGCATGTTTCTTGAAGGCCTATTTCTGGAGAGACAGTAGTTTGCTGAAGAACCTGTGGGTCTCCAAAAAACGGCAGTATGTGAGTTTTCCTGGAGACCGAAACCGGGGCATAGTGTCCCGGCTGTTTCCTTACAGCAACTACAAGCTTGAGATGGTTGTAACCAACGGGCGAGGAGATGGGCCACGCAGTGAAGTTAAGGAGTTCCCCACACCAGAAGGAGGTACGTTCCCGGGGGGGTTGTGCAGGCACCCGTCCCTGGGGCACGTGCTGGGAGCGGTTCGGGTGGTTCAGCTCCGCAGCGCAGGCCGGGAGCTGCACCGCTCTGCGGCGGAGCCGCGATGCTGCTGGGGACAATTTTTAGCTGAGCCTGGGCAGCGTCTGCTGGGCAGCATCACTGTCGCAGGGCGCTGCTGTACGCCTCCGTCACCGCGGGGCAGGTGCCATCTCCGCGGCCACACCGAGAGCTACCTGCTGGCACCGTCTCATCAACCTAAAAATCCCCCTCGGGTACTTTGAAGACGTCAGCAAGTAGCTCTTAGGCTGAACGAGAGAAATGTTTGCAAAGCCCCTTCAGAGGCACAGCACCGTGCCCTCGATTCGCTGCCTGACCTGCAAATGTCGCCGCAGCTCCCCGTGCCGCGGGGCGGTGAAACGGGAGCGAATGTATTCCTCTGGCTCGGTAAAAGGCAGCACAACCTCTGTTGTGAAAGGATGGCACTAATACCCCTGTCAGGCTTTTCAGGCAAGAGCGCCTCATTCTTCTGTTTAAAGAGCTTGTGTCAAGGATGAACTTGAGATTTTAATTTTCTTGCTGTCACAGGAGCTATTTATAGACACGCCAATAACTTTTTGTTGGAGCTGCACTTTCAGCGGCTGGCGATGCGTCTTCCTATAGCACAGATGGTCTTGGCACAGTGTGCTACAAAAATGCAAGACGAGACCACAGTAAAGGCTGGAAGCAAATCCTGCCTCAACTGACACAAAATACTACGGGGTCTTCCTCTTCCTCCTGTTCCTGCTGTACAAGAACAGCATCTCTCAGTCCTGCCTCTTTCGTCCTTAACATTTTCTTGGATGCTGTCACCATTTTCTCAGGATTTTCAATTGACCAGCCATAATTAATTAAGCTTGTTTAAAAGGAACGGCCTCTTTTAAAGGTGGTTTTGCAGTCAGGTGCGTTTTGATTGAGCTGCTTATCTGTGTGCCAGAGGCAGGGAGCGGTCGGGGCAGCTATAGGAGCCGTTGGGGCAGCTATAGGCATACGTGGGAGGCATTGATTGAAACGATTATAGCAGGTTATACTCTTGTCATAAGTAAACTGCTGATTTGTTTTTTCCTATACCACTAAGCGATTTTATTGGCTATATATTGATGTTTAGGAGATTGAATAATATTCTGCAAAACTTCTGTTTAAAATATAAATCACTCAGATCAGAGAGGCAAGTTCTTTCCCCAGTCAAGACACCGCAATTACGAGCAAACCAGGAGAATAATGGCATTCCAGAATGTATAATGCTTTCCTTTACTAGCTTTGAATGAGCAGCCATAAAAGCAGCCATTCCTGGGGTAAGGACCACTGTACACGCGCACCAGCTCCCTTACAGATCTCTAGACGTTAATAACACAAAGATGCTTTGCAAGACGAGCAGCTGCTATGCTGTTTTTCACCATTCCAACAGACAAATAGACAAGACCTGAATGTTGGGCTGGATGGGGGCTGTAAACGAGACCAGTAAAGTGTGCGTACAACGTACAGGCGTGGGGCTGGAACGGTGTCACAGCTCCGCTTCACGGCTGCAGCACCTTCTGCAGCGAGCGCAGCGCAGGGCGGGCACGGTGCCGCCGGGGCTGGGGTTGCATGCGGAGCTGCTCTGGTTTCTGCTCCCTGCGTACACGCTGCTGCAAACCCTGGGCTGGCGCATGGTTTCTGGCACAGATTCTTGTTCGATCCGTTTCTGACCTTTAGTTGTGTGGGCGTTATCTGCGTGTGTGTGTGCGTTTATGAGTGTCTTGAGTGTATCAGTCAGCTGCGATGTATACAGTATTGTAAGGTATGTTATCTTGTATGTTTTTTCTTCTTTCCCTCTCCTTCCCGGTCCCATCCTCCTCCCAAGTGCCCAGCTCCCCCAGGTATTTAAGAATCCGACAGCCAAATATGGAAAGCATCAATCTGGAGTGGGATCACCCAGAGCATCCCAATGGAGTCCTCACAGGATACAGCCTTAGATATCAAGCCTGTACGTTCCACATGTTATCTTCTTAGTGATAATAATTAAGTTATTAAATATTTTCCTTGCTGCTAACGACCTCCTCACCTGTCACAGAAAGCTCTCCGTAAGGAGCTGGAGGCTTTCAGCACAAGATGAGACACGCTGGTGTTGGAGAGGAGTCCTGGAGCAGTGCTGGGCAGCTGCAGTTAACCAGGGAGGGTTATGGACGCTCAGCAGTTCTCCAGACTTGACTGTAGAAGGGAAAGAAGTTTGATCTCTGATTTAGAAAGACCTTTAAGCGCAGTCGAAGTAGTTTACATGTTCACTCAAACACAAGCTCCCGGCTGTATATGAGATGCCGCCTGGAGCGCAGCACGCTCTGCAGAGCCCAGCGTGATGCCCGGGACAGCACAGCCGTCTCTAAGACCCCGGCTCTTGTGCTGTGCCCCCTTGACCCCCTATACAACCCCCTATACAACCGCAGGTCCCCCAGCCAGTAAGTCACCAGCTGCCCTGGACGAAGCATATTTAACTGCAGCTCTAGCTCTGAGTACACGTGGCTCCGCACCGACCGCAGGTCCGGTCCTGGGGGCGAGGTGACGAGGTAGATGATAGCACAGTGTATTTCTGAAACAAGGCCGAAGCCACCACGACCTGCCTTTCCTCCCCAGTTAACGGATCCAAAACGGGCCGAACCCTGGTAGAGAACTTCTCTCCCAATCAGACAAGGTTCACCCTGCAGAGGACAGACCCCATCTCGCGCTATCGCTTCTTCCTGCGCGCACGGACCCAGGTGGGAGAAGGAGAAACCATAGTGGAGGAGTCGCCAGCCTTGCTGAACGAAGGTATGTGCAGCAGCAACAGCTTCTGGCTTTGCTGCGGGGTGAGGGGGGTGACGGTACGTGTATCAGCCAAAAACTGCAGGTCGAGAATCAGGTGGTCCACAGAGCAACCAGTACAAGATAGTAACTGGTGCACAGCTACTATCTGCTGCAGAGATAGTTGGATGACTGAGCAGGACCGAATACTGCAGCAGAAATGCTCCAGAGGTGACCGGGGGACTGTCTGGTGCTCCGGGGAGCTGTCTTGCTGACCCCCAAGTGTTGCTCACGTGCCCTGGAGGAGGAGGGCATCTTGCTCTCCTCTTGCACAAGGTGAAGCTCTGCAGTCTCTGTTCGAGCTACGTAAGGGGCAGATGTGGGTGATTTTTACACGGCTCGAAGGGGCTGCAGTGAACCCCAGGCAGGGGGTACGGTGCCGCTTTCCTGTCACCCCATAACCAGCAGCTGACCTGACCCTCCAAAGCGAAGCCCCAACTCCCAGATTCATAATAAGATAAAATGCCCATTGTGGGACATTCATCAAACTAAGTGAAAGTTCAGGAGCCCCGAGGGAACTCGGGGAGACAAAAGCTGGCTCTTTCCTTTCTTCAGCATTTGCTAAAAGACCTATGATTTGGTTAGCGCTCTGATTTAATGGGGTTTTTGTCTCCTTTCCTCCATCTCCCCCTCCCCAACTAATGGCTCTGAGTAGGAAAAGTGATTCCTACTGATGACCCAGTGGAAATGAAATGCTTCCCGACACCTCTTAGGTGGGCTCCAGCATCGCTAATTGACAGGACGGGATGGGCGATGGGGCTGCATATGCCATGGGGAAAAAAATCAGCTAAGCTACACCCTGGCAAACATGAGAGGGGACATGTCATTGCTTTAAAAAGGAGCTTTGCTGAACAAACTGCTAGAGCACAGGGCTCAGATTGCGGTTGTCAGTGCTGATATAGTCAATCCTTCTCATTGTTTCCTATACATTTGAGTTAGTGGGTTTGTTTCTATACACTGATAACAGCGACTGTTAGCAGAGCACAGCTAAATAATAGCCGTAACCGACTGCTGTTGTGTATTGCTTAATGATTTGTACGGGGAAATAGCAGGTACGGCGTGCGCCAGCGTGACAAGGTAAGGTTCCCTGTCCGGGGGCTCGGGGCTGTCCCTGCCGAAGGGACGAGCTGCTGCCACTTAGCAACAGGACAAAGCATTGGCTGTTAAGCAGTGAGAAAAATCAGAGAAGTTGACAGTCTGAAGTTACAGAACTATGGCAAAGTCTGACCTCAAAACACGAGACCCTGAGATACGACACGATGTAGGTGACAGGCATGTAAGTACCATTAGCAGCTCTAAACGCCCGCTTTGATATGAAGGTACCTGCTGTAAAGCTACGCAAAAGACAAGTTTGGAATTAAAAAAAAGGCAGATTAAGAAAATTAAACCCATTAACGCATTCAGAGGTGGTTTTCTGCTTGCCAGACTCATTCACCTGAGAAGTTTAAATAAAATACATCTCTCCGATGTTCTGCACCGCGGGCTCCAACCCACGCGAGGCAGGATGAGCACTGATGTTAGAATTACACTAGAAAAATAACTAAGGCAAAATTCAGAGTGTCAAAACTGGTCCTTGCTGGGATTAGATATAAGCACCTGCTTAAGCACTTTGCTTAATCGACACCGCTGGCATCTCTGCTGCGGAGCTGGTGTGTGTTTAACGGGTAATCTCCATCTCCCGGGGCCGTCCCTGCTCTCCCTGCCCTGTGCAGCGGCTCTGACGCGCGGGAGGGTGACGGTTGCAGCTCATGCATTTATTCCCTCTCTCTCAAGTCTCTGGTGACTGTGTGCAAGTGGTCCCGAGTCTCTTGTTGGTGTATTCTGGTTGTTTTATATATTCCTCTGTTTTCTCTTCCCTTCTCTTCTATGCTCTCTTCGTATTCCCCTCTCTATCCTTGGCGCTGCCCTCTGAAGCCACGCCAACCCCAGGTACCGTACCAGCCGGAGGAGGTAACAGGCATGGGGCAAGGCTCCCTCCACGCTCGCTCGGTGTGCTGGCAGTTAAGCATGCACTCCATTAACCCTTTCAATGGGAAGGTGACGTGTCAGGAGTCTAAATTGGACATATGAAATGACGGCAGGTAAAACGAAGCCCCACAGGCAGCAGGGACTAGGGCAGGCTCCACGGGGGAGTCTGCAAAGATTAAAATATCTCTGAGCGGGGCTTAACAGCCTCCCAGCTGCCTAATGATAGCCAAACCCACCAAACACCGCAGCTGCCACAGCCTGTACAAGCAAAAATGAGAGCCAAGTTGCTCTATTAAAGAGGTTTTTAATCCCAGGTCTGCATAAAGCCCTCTCCCTTTTTAAGCCTCAGCATCCCTGCCCTGCCCAATAAATGCAGAAGAACATTTGCCAGCCCTCCCGACCCGGCGGTGCCTGCCTGTGCTCTGCCCGGCAGCGCTGCAGCTGCACTTGACACCCGGGAGCCTGCAATATTGCTGCTGGAGCAGCTGCCTCCCTCGGCCACGCAGGTCTGTGCTGCAGCCTACGGGCGCCGCAAGCCGCTTTTAGGTACTTTTCGGGCTGCCAGGGCTTTCGTACAGGAGAATCCTTTTGTTTCCAGGTGCCCATTGAAAGGGTTAAGGACAATGTTTGTGCCACAGCTGTGCATGTCTGCATGCGAGGCTATTGCTGGCTTTGCCCTCGATTGCGAATCTCTACAGCAGCGCTGAAGCAGAGACAAACCTTGTCTTGTAACGGGGTGGGCAACATCTCCAAGGAAACCCAAATCCTCAGTTACCCAGTGTCAACCCTGCAAAGTCCAAAGCATAAGCACAACTTCTGGCTGCTCAAAGAAGGGCACCCACCTCTTACAAAAGCTGCAGACGTGACTTTTCCCCCCCCCTTTGAGCCAGTGTTTGAGCAGCGGGGATAGCCCCATGACCGAGCTCAGAAGGGGGCCGGCGGCAGCGCCGGGGCGTGCAGCCAGCCAGGACGCACCCCGACTGCTGCAGGAAAGCTTTTGGTCTGGGGCGACAGCGCTCGTTTGCCCTGCGCCGAGGGCTCTGTAAGAGGTCGTGCTTTGCCTTTGCTGGACACGGCCCGGGGCTTCCCAAGGAGGAACGGCTTCCGAGGGAAGACCTTTCCCGAGTGGTACAAGTGCAGGACCTGCTCTCTGCACCTATAGGTTTTGCTTTCCTACCTCATAGATGTTCCTCCTTTTATTTTGTTGCAGTGATATCTCTCTACCCAATATTATTTTGTGGTTTTTTTCATTTCTGAATAGATGCCAATCTTTTTTCTTACTATATTTTCTCCTCTTAAAAAAAAAAAAAAAAGAAAAAAGGGGGTAACAGATTGGTCTGCTTTGGGTGGTGGGAAACTGAAAACGGACATAACCTTTGGGCTTAGAGGATCTCTGTCCTCCGAGTCCGGGAGGGCTGTTTTGCTGCTATAGCTCGTACTTCGGCCAGGGTTTAGCTTATCCACAAGAATCTGCATTTTCTTTGTGGATCAGGATCACCTTCTTAAAGTGCTTTTCTACTTGCACTAGATATTGCTGAACTCTGAAAACGCAACGTGATCTCTTTATCCTTCCAGCATCATATCATTTCAGGCATAATCTCTTACACCACTGGAAGCTAGATGAGTGAACTGCCAGGATGATTCTACTAGAACAGAGCCCAGTGGTCCCCCACCCCTCTATTTTTTACCTTCTGCTAGGAGAAATAGTAAAGTGAAAAGACAGGCCAGAGCTGAAAGACGTCTGAGAGTTAGTAACTGGAGCAGTAGGTCGTTAAGCGCTAACTGGGCCGCATCCACAGCGTCCTCGCCGTGCCGCACTCCAGCAAGAGAAGTCGAGGCGGCGTGAGCCGTAGGAAGATCCAGCACGCGTCCGCGTCCTGCTCTTGAGCTGGACGTCGTTTCTTGCTAGGACGCGGGGCGGGCGTGGGAGCTGTTACACAATCCGAGCGGTGCCTGTCCCGAGAGGCTGTTTCTCTTCCTAACAAGTACAGGGCTCGAGCGAAACACTGCTTGACCTTTCTCGGAAGCTTCATCTCCGCTCAGTGACCTAGATTTTGTAGATTTTATGGATTCACAGTGAAAGTTGTCTTAAATTGCAGTAAAACGCTCTCTGCCAGGGGCTGCTGGCACTGAAAAAAAAATTGAGGTCTTTTTTTTCCAGGGGTAACCTTACATATATACAGGGTCATAGCTGGTTTGTGTGTGTGAGAAACCGGACCAGCCTGATGAAAACAAAGTGAAGTGCAGGGACTTTCCCATAGGAAAGGCTTTACTTTTCCTAAGCCAGACCTGGACAAAGGGAGAGGTGATACGGGAAAAGAGGGGACATCTAAAAAGGGCTCTCAGTGATGCTATGAATGAGAAAAAAATCAAACCTGGATCCCATACTACCTGTGCGTATGGAAAAACTTCATCAGGGACCAGAAAGAGTCTTGGTCTTAGAATTTAAGGAAAAAAACATTGACTTTTCGCCGTTCCCTTCTTGTCTCGCCATAATTAGGACTCGGAGGAGAAAGATCCTATTGTTCGTTTTAGAAACGGACGGCAGTAGAAACAGGGGGAACTGCTGACCCCTTTCTTCTAGAGGCTGCTCAATCGCTCCTTTCTATTCTTGAATTTCTTATAGCTGTCATCAGATTTGGAACACTTTATGGTAAAGACTTTACAATTTCCTTCTGTTGCTAAAAACTTTGAGAGGGCGAGAAGAAAAAAAAAAATCTCTGAAAATGTATTTGGCTAATCATCAAAATTCATGAAAAATTAATCCAATTTCTCCAAGCCTAATTATTTTGTAGACACACCCCAGGGAAAGCTGTTACTACAGCCTAACAACACATTAAAAGCACCTTTAAATAATTAACGAGCAGTATGGATGTGTATTGTTTCCTGTATTTTGCAAAAAACCATGCAACTACTCCCTGAACTGCTACACTACTCGGAGCAGGACTCGAGTCCCTCTCTTAAGAGGCTCCCTCTTTAAATAGCCCCCTTTTTTGCTTTTATGATTCTTCCTCTTGCGTTTTTTTCTAATCTGAGCCTCCCACAGCTTTTGTGTAAGGTTTGGGCTCCTTTTTCCTGGTCCATTCGTGGCCGCAGGAGCCCGGCTGCAGCACAGAGCACGGCCGTCCTGCTGCAAGCATCTCGCTCCTTCCTCAGCCCGTTAATTGCCACAGCCAGACCGCCGCGTCCCCTGCCCATTACAGCCGCGCGTCTCCCCCACCGCGGCCCTCCGGCTCCATTACCTGAGAGGGTAATGCATCTTGCAGACAGAAAAAGCGATCGCTGCCTTGCAAAGATGGGGCCTATTAATGAGCTGAATGGTCGTTTAGATGTTTCCAGGAAGATGGGCCAGGCTACGGTGGGAATTGCTGTTGCTGGCTTTTACTCTGCGTTTCCTTGGGGGTACTGGGGCAATTTCAAGCCTGCTCGAAGCACTGGTTTTCGGGGTGCTGCTCTGCCCTGCAATTGGGAAAGGGGCACCTCCTGCTTTCAGAGAGGGGGGAAATTTTTTCCCCCATCACACAAATGCCAGATGCTCAGTCCTGTACCTAAACCTGAGGCCACTGTTCTCAAAGCCCTTCAGTGAACCTCACGCTGGGAATGCAGAAAAATATGTTCAGCTACTCTGCAAAGCCCAGAAACGTTACGCCTGATGAAGTCCTGCAGCCACGTTTTCAGAAGGACGCGTGCAATTTCTAGATTTTCGAAACGAGCAGGTCTGGAAGGGCCAGCCTGGCCCTCCACCCCCCCGTGCCCCCTTTGCTGCCAGGAGCAGGGCTCTGTCCCTGCCTCGTTAGCCCCGACGCGGTGGGCAGCGAGCGGGGGACCCCGGGTACCCCGGGAAAGGGCCGTGGCCCTGCACAGGCTGCTCCCTGCTGCTCCCCCGTGGCGGGGTGCCTTTTTCTTTGGGGGACGCCGGAGAGCTCTGATCTCTGTCAAAGACCGCCTTTATCTCCCCCCAGACTGAAACCAGCTCTCATCAGGGGATGGAGTTCAAAGCCTAGAAAATGCCCCTTATCTTCTCTCCCCCACATCGCCCAGCTGAGCTTTTCTCCCGCATCCATTTCATATTCAAACACAAATGAGGCTTTGAATCCCGGGGCAGCTTAAATCCCCCCACGGCTGCGGGAGCCCCGGCCGGCCACAGTGCCGCCTTCCCCCCGCCCAGTCCTGCCACAGACGCTCTCCCCATCCTCTCCTCTCTGAACTATCGCTTTCCAGACTCACCCGATCCCACTTTTTACCTGTTCCTAGTCCTGCCAGGATCATTTTTATCCCCAGTGCCAACACCCCCTCCTCGATCTCACGCAGGGACCCGCTCGGGAGCGAGCCCGCATTATCCTGATGCACTGTGATAGCCCTGCTCTCGGGGATCGCTTCCACTGGAGTGCCGGAGCGGTGTGGGCAAATCCTGCCCGGCATCACTGTCAGCCGGAGCTGAGCAGCACAGCTCAGCCCGATGCTGAGTCCAGGAGCCCAATGCAGCATCCAGGAGGGTCTTGGCACTGCAGCTTCACCTGCGTGCACGTGTATCTACATGTAATACAGAAAGAGGATACCCTACACGAGAGATAGCAAAGCTGTCACTTATCCCAGATAATCTCTTCCCATCTCGGGTCTAGAGGAGCACTAAAGCTGAATCTCTCCGTCTGCCAAAGCCATTGCAGCGGTGCTGGGTGGCGCAGACAGTCCTCCGAGGTGCTGGGCGGGAGAGGCATGGTGCAGAGATGTGCAACGGGCCTGGGAGCCGGCGCGTTGCACCAGGATTTCTGCCAGCTCTTGCCTTTCAGCAAGTTACTTTGTGCCTTGTTGGGTCCTGTTTTCCTTAGAGGGGAGCCAGGGATTCACCGGGAAAATGCTGAGCTGCATTAGCTAACAACTAGTGTCTACGGTGCTGTGTGATCCTGTACATGGCAAAGCTATTGAGGAGCTGCCGCTTAACCGGGTTAATGGTAACATTAACCCAGTGACCCTCATCTCTTAACCTTCCAAAAAGACGCTATGAATCAGCAAAGATGGATGTTAATACTTCTCAACCCAAGAAAGGCTTTTGTAACTTACAGCCTCAGGACACAGCAAAGCCCTCGATGGGGAACCGGGCGAAAGAAATGCAGAACAGCATTGCCCTGGCTGGACCAGGTTGGAGAGGGCTTTGCTACACCACCAACACACCCGAGGCCAAAGCCCTTCCCTTTTCCACCCCGGCTGGGTCCCCTCCCCGTCAGCACCATCCCCGCTCCCCCGGACCCCGCGGCCGGTGCTTTCGTTGGGTGGCTGCGTGCTGCATGAGGCTGCTGCGACGCCGCGGCGGTACCACCCGAGGGGACGCGCTGCTCCCCGGGCGCGCGGCGGGGTGGGCTGGCGGCTCCCGTTTGTGCTGGTAACCGTGGTTTTATTGCAGCTGCGCTCGGTAGGGAGCTGGACTGAGCGACCTACGGCTCTTCTCTGCTTTTGGACCTCTGCAAGGGCTGAGGTTTTAGGGGTTGGTCCTCCTTGGGGAGGGACTTGGTGGAAAAGAAAGCCCTAGCTTGGCTCTGGGACACCTTCCTAAGTAGTTTCCTAGAGCTATTCTCGTTTGTGGGTGATATTTAAAAGAGCCAGTTTCATTTGTCTGACGGGGGATTTGTAATCCCTTGGATCTACAGTAAGAGTAAGTAAATGTAACTTAACGCAAGCATCGCAGGGTAAATCTCCGCTCACTCGCCTTAGGTAGTTTAAGCAGCTCTCCGGCTGCATTTTCCGCTGGCAGGCTTTCAGGGCCACGCCGACGCACCCCCCTTGGGCAGCGCTCAGGACCCTCTCAACCATGCTGCGGGCCGTGCACGTAAAGCGCACGTTTACCCCTTTGCTCTGGAAATACAGCACAGGCGAGACGGGGACGGGAGCTATGGAGAAAACAAATTGCTCAGACTTTCTCCCTGGACAGCCTGGGGTGCGCCAACCCTTTTGGCTTAATTTAAATGTAAATTGCGAGGGGCAGGGATGGCAAAGTACCGTCCATCGCTCACCGCCACGCTAAACCCCACGTTAATGCTGAAGCTGCTCCATCACCGGACTGCAGCGTCAGTACAGAGCCGAGCCAGGAAGGAAACCGCTGAGAAGCTGCAGGCTGAACTGGCGGCTCAAAAATGCTGGAGGTGTAAGTCCAGGGGCTGCTGAATTAACGTAATTGTGGCTTGCCTGGCCCACGACAAATGGGGTTATTATGTTTTCTTAAGAGATAAATCCTGTTTCTGATTTCAGGGAGCCCCGAGTGCTCTCAGCACAGTTCTGCGTGGGGGGACAGCCTGCCCTGCGCACCCCCCAGACAAACACCCCTCGCTTTCCTCCCTCCGCTCCCGCCGTGCGATTTGAGCCCAGGGCGGCGGAGCAAAGGCAAAAGAGAAGCAGGTCCTTCGGCCCTGGGAAAGGGATCAAACCGTGGGCGCAGGCGGTGGGTGCGCAGGAGCAGCTTGCGGGGGCTGCCCCCCGCTCGCTGCCCCTCCTCGCCCCCGGCATCGCTCCTGCCCCTCGGCCGGGCGCGGGGACGGGAAAAGCGGTTCAGCCTCGTGTTTCCCGGCGCTGTTCACGGCCTCCCTCCCTGTCCCCCCGCCTCTGCGCTGCGCTGCTCTGCTTTCTCCCCCGCGCCTGCGCGTCCAGCCGTCGGGGATGGCGAGTGCAAGCCCCGAGGAGACGTCACCTCGTCTAAAAAGCCAGTCTTTCCCTCTCCCAGCTGCAACTGGGCTGCCTCCAACTACAATCGGTCTAACCAGTACTACAACAACCCCAACTACCACCACCACCGACACAACTACCACCACCACCACCGACACAACTACCACCACCACCACCGACACAACTACCACCACCACCACCACAGCCGCCACCACTCTACCCGCCACCACCGTCGCAAGCGCCACAGCAGCTACAGAGAGGGCTCCGGCAGCCACCACAAAGCAGGAGTTGGGTACTGCGCTTTCCTTTTCCTCTAACCCCTCTAACCCTACTGGGACCTTCCCCGCATCTTGCTCAGAGCAAGGATTAATAACGGGCACGGGCAAAACCGAAGACATCCCGCGCTCCGGGAAGGGCTTTGCGAGGAGCCGGAGGTGGCACAGGCTCAGGAATAGAGGAGCACAAGTGGCTCACGGCAATTTGGGGGGCTGGTGCTCTCGGTGCCACCCTCCTGGGCTCAGTCTCAGGGATAACGCAGCCCTCCCCGGGGTGTCGCGATGCTGAATTAGCACCAGTGTTTGGGAAGGAAGTGGAAGACCCTACAAAAGCTCTCAGAAGTATTACCTCGTACCTTATTGCCATTAAAAAGGGGGTCTGTTACTATTATAGAAAATGTCGCTTCGAATTTAGCACATCAGCTGTTAGCCAAGAGACCTGTCATCATTTATACGAGTCTCTTGCTTTACGCTACTGCTCTTTGCGATGCAAGCGGGGAGAGCTGGGGAAGTGTCTCAGCTACACCGCGCAGGTGTGTGCCAGGTATTTATCGGGTCGAGACAAACTTCTCATGCAATCAGCTAGAATGGGATGATCCAGCTCTGTTTTGGTGGAGGCATATTCTCTGCTACCTGTGTTTTACTGATAGATACGGAGAGATGTCTCTCTCTCAGCCTTGTTTTTAAAAATGCTGCTATAATGGTATCTACAGTTAGTAAATAATTAGGGATAGTTATATTTGGGTTGTTAAAAAATAAAACAAACTAGTAGCAAAAGGGAACGCAATCAAAAGAATTCAGTTGCGTAGCGGGATAGGATACACTCAAAAATGCAAGTGCAAAAGCTACAGAAATCCTTGTTAACTCTTCATAGAGGGGGAAAGGAGATCACAGTAATGAATACCAAAGTTGACACCCATTTAACTCAATGAATTTGATTAAAGCAGTTCAGACCCCTTTCTTTATATTCTTGCACAAGATTAGCTCAGGATGGCTAAAAACCCCACCAAAGCCATACGCGGGGAGGACCAGCCTCCACCCGAGGGATTTGTGAACCAGCAGCGCGTTGGCTGCTCTGCACTAACGTGCTTATTAAAGACGCAGACCTGGACTGAGAAACGTGGATTTGTGTTCCAGCTTGTGGCCCCACACACCTCCCTGGCCGGAGAAGCCTTACGCCGCGCAGAGCTGCGACCTGCGGGGCCGGGGAAAGCACGCAGGGAGCTGCGCTGCCAAAACCAAATCAGCTTGAAAACCGGTGCGAGATAGAGAGATGCAGCTTCATCGCTACGTATGAGGTCTTAGTAACGGAGCGAGATCGCTACCACGACACAGTCACTATTCAATGACTACGTGGGAGAACGTTGCTAATTGAAAATAGGCAATTAAGTGGCGAGGCA
The DNA here is from genome assembly GCA_009819775.1 of Phoenicopterus ruber ruber. NCBI lineage: Eukaryota > Metazoa > Chordata > Aves > Phoenicopteriformes > Phoenicopteridae > Phoenicopterus > Phoenicopterus ruber. The sequence goes on along the minus strand of CM020239.1, from coordinate 3,183,958 downwards.
CGTGCTGCCGCAGAGCAGGGAGAGGGGACGGGAGGAAAAGAGGAGCCACGAGAGGAACGGCGCGTGTCCCGAACCACCCCGGGGACAGGCGGGAAGGGCTGAGCCGTAACGCGGGCTGACAGGGCGACCGCCGGGCAGCACAGGTTGTATTTGCACGAGGGATTCTAGGTCACGTCCCCGGCCCCGCAGCGTCAGGTCCTGGCAATGTCCTAAAGTCGCATAGCTGGCCTCGTCCCAGGGACCGGAGTTATTCATCTGTATTTTGTCAAACCAAAACCTCAGCGACACCCTGAAGTAAATAATAACAATAACCACAATAATAAAATCCAGGTGTAACTTACCTGACGTCACTTAAACGCACGCTAAGCTAGTGGATTAGCTCTACTTCACTAGAAACGAAGTTCATCCGCTCTCCAAAGCAACGTCGACAATCCTTAACTTCAAAATCAGAAACGAGTGACTTCATTGCCCCACTGGCTGTCTCTAGACCCAGTAACATGACAATATTCTCTCCCGGTCTTTCCTTCTCGGTTGTGGCAGTCAGCCCGTGTGCACTCGTGCACGCATCTCCCGCGTCCGTTTGGGCGCGAGTTTAGCTGGGAGATTTCCCTGCTGGCTGAAATCCTCAGGGATGTGCCGCAGAAGTCTTCAGGCTCCAAAGATAAGCTGAGTGCAGCTGGACTTAAGCACCAATACGCAACGAGCTTCTGCTACCAAACTTCCCCCAAAAGTTTAAAGTTCAGGATCTTGAACGGAACAAATAGGTCCTTAGGCGCGCTCGTAGGTTAAGATCAAAGCGTTAACCTCAGGAATGATTTTGTAAGGTTTGACCAACACCAGATGCTAGGTGAGGTCTCATTCGTGTGTAACCCAAAATACTAACTCCTGTTCTAACCTGTCCACCAGCCACCAATGGATCGTCCATATGGGACATAAGAGCTATGGCTAATAGTAACTGGGCAAACATCACCTGGAGCCACAATTACTCTGCAGGAACTGACTTTGTGGTTAAGTATATCACCAGTAAGCATCAGATCGCGTGGGGACTCTATAGGGTGGTGATGCCATTAGAGATCCTGCCAGCTCCCACGGTTGCGACCTATTACTCGGTCTTAATGACTGTGTACGGAACGATGCTCTACGGCCGGAGGACGGGAGAGGAAAAGGCAGGTCGTGGTCACGGCCGTTCAGAGCGCACCAGAACGAGCCCTGGTAATTCACAAGCGATTCCCCCTCCTTGCGCTGACTGCCCCGAGATGTTTATGAAACAGAGATGAGCAAGGCTGTTATTTGTGAACCGTTCATTGAGCTGGGCTGTATGTGGTCACAACGTAAAGAGCCTTTAAATGCATATATACGGAAGGGGACAAAACTTTAAGGGAAAAGAAATGAAATTACTTAAATTGGAGAGCAGTTTTAAATGCCTTTGAAGCTGGGCTTCTTGAACCTGGAGTTGGCAGAATCATCTATGATCCCAAACCTCCTGTCGTATCGGGTATCGTGTCTTAAAATTGTAAGGCTACGTACTTAGTCTGGAAACTCAAAGCCAGGATCTCTGGTTTTAGTACTTGTTTAGAAAAGATGTTTACATGTTGTTGGTTGGTTTTGGGGTGTTTTTAATAGATAGGCAGTGATGACTACTGCTTATCTCTGACTTTATTTCCCAGCCATTTCAGCCCTCACATCATCTGGTATGCCGGTCTTAAATCGGCATTTAAAATAAACCAACGAGGCATAATCATTGACAGCAAACCACTTTTGGTCATTTACAACATCGCTTAAGAGATGACCTTGACTTCTCCTTGAAACAATTTCTAATGGGCAGGCAGTGCCTGGTCTCGCTCCGCAGCCTGCAGGGCTTCGCTATGCTCAGCCTTCCCCTTTTTAACTTGTTTCCGTAATTCAGGATACGCATCAACTTTCCAAGCCCTAAATGCCGTATCCCAGCTCCCCAGCCACCTGCTGCCAGCCCTGGTTATTCCCCAGCACCGGGAAGCACAAAGCGCAGGCGATGCCCTTCCGGACCCTTATCGGGATCTGGCCGAGAGGGAGGGAATCACGGATATTTTGGCCACGGCTCTCCTCCCTTTCTGGCGGCGTTTGAAGCGAGCAGCACGCTTTTGGCCTCAGAGCCGCATTTCTCCTTCCCCGCAGCGCTGCTGAACCGGGAGGTGCGCACCTCCAGAGCCACAAATCAAAGCCCCGCTGCAGGTTTGCTGAGAATTAAATGGTTTAATGCTCAGCATTAAGCTCATCAGCAGATGATTCCTGGCGCACTACAAAGAACAGGTCATCCTTGGATAGAGCCTGGGAGCAACCAGCCCACGAGCATCCCTCCTTGGGCTGAACCCCCCTCGCCCCCAAAAGCAGCGATCTGCCAGCTGGGCTGAGCTGGTTCGCATCTTTAATGCAACGTCCAGCTCATCCCAAGCCTCCTTAACCTACCAGCAAAGCTGGCGCACAGACACCGCTCCCAAAAGCACGAGAAATGGCTCCTGTACCGAGTCCTGTAGCACCTTCACCCAGCTGAGCGGGACCAGGCAAATTCCAGACCTTCTGTGGTTAATACCCCAATATCCAGACCTGAGGCTGGGCAGATAAAGGACCTATCGGATCTTAAAAGTAGGGAGAGATCTGAATAGCTACCGGTATTTTTTCCAGTACGGCAAGCAGGGATGCAGCAAAACCCACACCATATTCCTGCATCACCAATTTTCTTCTGTTCTCAGTGAGTAATAATCGCGAAGCCATTAATAGCTCCTTGACCATCAAGCCGTATTATTTCTGCTCAGCGGCTAGGGACAGCGTAACGCGTTGCCTGCAGTGTCAACACGGTAATCTCTCCGAGCCTCCTGCGGCTGGGTTTGATGTGCGGTTTCTGTTTCTCAGGTAACAAGACAGAGAAATCTATCCCTGTTAAAGCTCAGACCCCTTCCTCTGTGCAGCTGGCGAATCTGACGCCGGGAATGATGTACAAGCTGTGGGTGTTCCCCATATGGTCTAGCCCCAGCGAACACTCGTACATAACCTTTACCACCAGCTCAGGTGAGCCGGGCTTCAGCCCCGCCGCGGGGTGCGTTTCCGAGGCATGTCACATCCATCACCGCCGACGGCATTCGCGTGGTGGCGGGAGGCGGTTTGACCACGACTGCATGGAACAACCCTCATCCACCTGCCGGCAGCCCCCCCCCCATCTCTGCTCTTATTAAAGAGCCGCCCCCAGCATCGCCGGGAGGGTGCCCCACATTGCACGGAGGAGGAGAGCCCCAGGAGGGGACGGGGACCCCTTCGAAGGAAAGGGTCTTTCAGGAGGGTGGAGAACACGCTCGTGTTGTCGCGCGGCTCTGCTTGAAGCCCCGCCGCCGCGTGTTCGCGCTTCCACACGCGCGTTGCTGCTCGTGGCGCTGGTGGTTGCTTTGGCCCCGGAGAGCGTGCGCGCGTCTGGCCCAGGTCACGGCAGGGGGGCAGGCGGGGAGACCCCGGTGAGGGGATGCAGGCGAGGGGCAGGAGGTGGAACGTGGTCAGAGCCACACGTGGCACAGGCATAGGGCTTTCCACCCTCCAGGTATGTTTCCTCTGGCAACTTTGCATTTAATGGCACAAGCAATTTTCCAGGCTTAGCACCTGAGTGATTTTTACAGCTTTCTAATTACGGGCTTCCTACGCTGCCCACCGAATGCCAGAGAAACACCCTCATTGACTTCTACAGGCATTGAATCGGGCTTTATGCATTTAGAAAACTTCACTGTTCACACTCGATGAGTTTCAGCAAATCAAACCAGCCGTAACTTCCTTTGCATTCACCCGGGGGTTTTGCCGTAGGAATCTGCGCACAGCGCCTGTCAAAGCGCGGGTCCAAACACTCAGCTGAAAAACCAAGGAGCAAGCAACACTGGAGCAGCCCACACTGACAGATGTAGCAGACAGAGGCTGCGATTTTCAAAGAACTAAAATTATTTTGCTCAGATCCAGCCGTGCAATGGAAAGCTCAAGCACTTACAGTCTCTGTGCTGAGAAGTGCAAAAGGAAAATGTAATTCACAGCACGGGAGTGCTGCAGGGGGAGGTGGGGGGCAGCAGCTCTCCCCACACCCCCTATGCACATCTTATTTGGGGTCCAAAAATTTGGCAAGCCGTAACGCTGCTGAGTAATTCTCTGACGTGCTAAGATGACACAGGGACAGACGGCAACTGCTGGTATTTCTACATGTCTAATGCTGCCCAACCCTGAGAAACAACCAGCGAGTGCCGACCTTGGCTCTGTCCTGCCTCTGCCCCATGCTGAGGTCTGATGTGCCTCCTCAAACTGCTCCATCACCCTGTGATGTGGTCGAATCCACAGCACGGCAGCCCCTGGAACACGCTTGGCTTTGCAGAGAGCTGTGTTTTCAAAAAGGATTTATTTGCACCGGGGTTTTTCCCCATCCCGAGGCACGGCAGCCGCGCCGCGAGTTTTCACAGCTTTGCTTTGGCAGGACTCGGCTCGCAGACACGCAAACTGTCTGCGGGTTTCAAGTCCCTGGGCTCCCAGCCTGTTCCTACATTGCAGAGGCTGATTCTGACCCCAGACAGTAAGAGAACTGATTTTTCAACTCAGGCTCTCTCCGGAACAGCTCCAGCTGCAATGTCGCATCCCCAATTTTGTTTCTGCTTCTGGACCCTCCCCGGACGCAGAAATCGCCACCAGCTCGACAGCCCATACCATGCAACACGTCTTTCTGGATAACTATTTCCCAGTCTGGACCCGTCTCTTTTCTTTTCTCGCCTGCTTTTCAGCCATGTGGGGATCTGGGGGGAGAGGGGGCTGCCCCCTGCACGACGGACACCAAGGGGCACGGAATCATTAGAAAGAGGGGGAAAAAAAAGCAATATCCTTGGCTGGTTGATGCTGGCAGTCGCGGCATATCTATTTTCTGTAATTGAGGGGTTCCTACTGGTGTTCTCGTTGAAGCTAAAGGATGGGGCCACCTTTGTCCCTGCGATAGAGGCCGACTGGTGCCCTGAGCCCTATCCCTGCGGGATGCGCAGAGCTATCGCCGTCCCTGCATGCACAAACGCTGCAGATCCATCTCTTTGCTGGCTGGATACTGCTGACACGAGCGTTCGGCCCCCGCTGACAATCATATGCCATCAGGAATGCTTTTGACAAAAAAAGCACTGTTCATTTTTTTGTGGGTTTCGCTTTTTAACGTTTTGCAAGTAGCTAATCTAAAAGTTTCTCCAGTTTGAGTGTAGATAAATAAGAAACAGTCCACCTGCGCTGTGGGTGCAGGACACTGCCCTCCGACTTTGCTTCTGATTAACTCGCAGCTCAATAACCCAACAGAGTTCCTTCCAGTAGCAAAGGACACTTTGCAACTACAAACATAGCTTAATACAAAAAGGTCTTCTAAATTAAAACAAAAACCCCTCCCCAGCCTGTACGGACACTGGGAAGAGGATCACGCAAGGCTGGAGCTAGCGGGACTTATAGACCCAACGGTTTGGCTGCTTTACAAAGCAAGCCAAAAATTTTGCTGCTGATCTGTTGGTGGAACACAGCTTTGCTGTTGGCATATAAACTGTGACTGTTAGGTAACATGTTTTCTGCCACAAGATTATAAATTATTTAAAAAAAAAAGTCACTGCAGTTGCATTTCAAATCAATACCTGTTCGATTACACAGCTGCTTTCCACTCTTTCCCCTTGACGTTTGCCTTACATTAAAGCAAATCAAAACATCCCCTCTGACAGCCATGTACTTAATCTTCTCTTTCTCAATGCTGCAATGACAGTCACTCGTTTACTCTAAATACAAGATTGCTGTGACTATAATTTTGTCGTCATGTGTTGCTTTTTTGGGAAGGATGGCAATTATACCTCTACCTTGGTGATAGGCAGTGCCACGATCCTACTGCAAGATCCCCTGGTGACTCAGTACTCAAAATCCTCCCTCCCTGTAACACTCAGCCCCGATTCGCACGGTGCCCCAAACCCACCTCTCAGGCAGCTCTGGCACTTCGTACTTTGAAGACCCCCTTATTTCTCCCTTAGTGTTGGTTTCTGTAGAAATCCCATCCCATCAGCACTGCTAATACAATCTTTTTCCATTTCGAAGCTCTCCAGTAAAGCTTTCTTCCCCTTCCCTCCCCAAGCACTCAGCTAATTGAATCCTGTTCTCAGCTCCACTCTCTTCTAATCTCATCCTCTCCATTATAAAAAGTGCATCTTCGAGGACTACGTAGCTCAGGTTGTACTAAAGGTAAATATTAAATGTGGCAGCATTAGAGGGAAGAGCAGCAAAAGGGAGCCAAGGCACCATTAGGCAGCTACTTCCACCCGGCCTCCCCAGAGCTCGGTGCCGCTCACAAACACAGAGCGTTCAGGTTCCGACGTAATTCTTTAGTGAATGATACTTTTTCTTGTCGTTCTTCTCTTTTATCCGAATTTCCCTGTCACGGTTTGGCTGCAATTACCTACTGACAACGTGGCTAAGGAAAGCACCTCTTCTCTTGGGTTCATTTTTGATGGAATAAGTACGCGTGTACAGCCTTGAAGTGGTGTTGGTTAGGAAAGTTTCCCAATTCCACCCATTTTTGAAGTTGTTCTCTCTCGTACAAGAGCCTTTCATTCAGAATACATTAAGAGGGCTATCTTCTATGCTTTCTTGGTAAGCACCATCTTGGGTTTTGTCACGTGGGCACCACAAAAGGATGCTCGCTGTGCTGTTCCGCCCGTTTCAGGCAAACCCCTGCTAAATCCCAGTTCAACCCCATCCAGCTCAGATCTCCCGCGTTCCTGCCAGGAACACCTATCTCTGTTTGCACTGCAGCCTGGTTAAATTTAGCCCCCCTGCTGCGCTGAAGGTTATTTTCTCCTCTGCTCTGTCTTGCTGAATACGAAGTGCATGTCAACGAGAGCCAGAAAATGGCAGCTTGTTGCTATTTATAGGACACAGATCTGTCTGTCTGACCACGTATGGGAGCTGCAAGCAAGAAGTCAGAGTACGCGAGGGAGGATACGGCAGTTAGGAGCCAGAGCGTTGTTCGGGGAACAAGACACCTCCTTGCTTGGTATTAATCGTATTGATATTCCATAGCCTTGCGAGGGTGCTGGAAGCAGTGGTATAAAAGAGGAGAAAAGACCTTCCAGTGCTATCAGACCACCTCTCAACTCTCTGGGAGCCAGCTGTCATTCCTCGAAGAGCTGTTCCCACCGCTGCGTCCCATCTCGCGCATTGGCCAAGTCTTGGTGGGCTTCCACAAGCCCCCTCTCAGCCCCGGGGAGCCCCGCGGGCACCCAAAGGCAGCAGGACCTCGGCGGTGGTGGCAGCAGAGCCGCTGCCCATCGCCGCTGCGGCGTGGGCAAGGCTGCCTCACCGGATTCGGGTTTCTCCCCCTCAGGGCTGCGAACGAGCCCTTCGGGGCTCAGCACCCTCCGGATCCAGCGGACGGGCTGGGGCACCAGGGACGGGATCCGCTTGGGCGCGTTTCTTTCAGACCTTCTCGCTTCCAGGGTGGTTTTCAGACACAGTAAATGAAAGATCAAATCTGTTACCCAGCTTCTTTTGCCATTATTTGCAACGCACCTTTCTCACTGGTCTGTGCTAGGTTTTACTTTATGTTGTGACCCTTCGCTGTCTGAAGCTCCTGCTAAAACGTTGAGCTGAGCTACCACCACAAAAGGGAAAAAAAGCCACAGATCCCTGTGCTATGTGCTACAGTCTCAGATAACCTGGTCAATACACAAATAGACAGACAAATGCAGCGCTAAAGATAATTTCTGAACCAGTGGACTGTGTCTTACTATTCATCTATTTCCCTCTGTGGTTCTGGTCTGTCCCTTATAGGTTTTTTTTTTTCTTTCCATTTTCCTCCCAGCTTATACCAAGAATCACGTGGACATCGCAACGCAGGGCTGGTTCATCGGGCTGATGTGTGCCATAGCTCTCCTCGTCCTTATTCTGTTGATCGTCTGCTTCATTAAGAGGAGCAGAGGCGGGAAATATCCAGGTAAGAGCGTTGCATGGCAATCGTTTGTGCTCATGGTTTAAACATCTCCAGGCTTCTGGGGGCTAATCAAATTGTATTGCTCTCGGAGAGACGCTTGTGATTACAAGGGCTTTTCTTTCTCTGTAGTGGGAACACTGTTATTAGTGGGAAGCATTTCAGTTAATTAAAGGTCGGGTGAGGGCTCCGTGCTGTGCAGGCTTTAGGCTGCGGAGCTGGACACTCCTGCGAGGCATGACCCAACCTCTACTCTGCAAATTCACTTGTCCTTGTCTAGAAAAAGATCTTCTCAGGCAAAAATCTCATTAAATTTTTGCAAAGCAAAGATAAGGCTTAAGAAAATTCACCCATTACTACATCCCGTCTCGCTCTCTGGAGCGCCTGTGCCCTGGTGCCACCGCAGCACCCTCCGCAAGCCCTCCCCGGTGCGGGTTTTTTACCGAGTCAATGAAAAGCTGCACTTCACCCCGCAGGGGTTTCACACAGACAGCCTCAACGCCAGCTGCTGTGACCGTCTCGTACAGCTTTTATCTTCTGTACTGCTTTTTAACGTGAATGCTGGGGTTGTGCTTGTTTACAGTACGAGACAATAAAGACGAGCATCTAAATCCCGAGGACAAGAACGTAGAAGATGGGTCGTTCGACTACAGGTATGCTTCCATCGGCATGCGTACCCACGCGACCACGTCCCCCCATCAGCCCCACTCCCAGCCATCACAGACCTCACCGCGCTACCCCTCCACGTAACCGCAGCACCGCGGTGCCACACAGCCTCTTAAATTATTTCTCCCACCTTCCTCCTCCTGCCTCCTTCCCTCTGCAAGTCCTCTACCAAAGGAAACATGTCCTGCCTAAAGCCCTGGGAGAGCGACCAGGCTGCGAGATGCTGCCAAGGTCTCCTCCTTTCCCTGTCTCAGCCTGGGAGGATCAGTCCTGGCAGAGAGCTGCAGCTCTGGCATCAGCTACCCGGGACACAGCTCTCGCCAGGTGCAGATCAACCTTAACGACACTCCTAACACATAAAAAAACCAAAAAAACCCAAAAATTAAACTCTGCAGCAGCCTGAGGCTATTTCAGGTGTATCACCCTGTAGCTCAGCCCCTCTCCTACCCGTAAGAGAGTATCCAGAGGAGAAATGCCCAAAGCTATGCTTGGATCGGCCCTGCAAGCAGGCAAGAGTAGCGATGTGGAGGTCTGCCTGCATTCCGATCACGGCTTTTCCGTCAGGTCCCCAGGCAAACCCTGCGGAACCACGCTTTGAGGGCTGCAGCACAGCCCAGCCCAGCAGCGGTTCTGCTAGAACCGCTCCGGTTTCCCCCCACCTCCGCTCAGCTGCTTTCACGCAACACGGCATCCTCTGAAGAGCAGCAGCACCCGTTTTTACTCCAGGAAAACTCCCAGGATATTTCAGAAAGGGGCAAGCGCTCCCCCAAGCCTGCTCCCGTGCGACGCAGCGTTCCCAGCTCTGCTGCTGCTAATGGTGGCCCCAGGAGCAGGTAACCACGTCAGGTCTCATCGGATTGCCCATGCCTGACAGGTGACGGGGATGTATTACAGCACACCCAGCTTGCCCTTTGAGCACCTACAGTGGGCTTTGCTTTTCTTTACAGAATTAAAATGCACCTTTCCACCTGAGCTGGATCCAAAGCCCAACGAGCCTAGCAGGAATTTTTCTCCTGACTTCAAAACAGGGGTTAATTAAACCCCACGTCATTACGATACTCCTAGCATTACAAACTGAGGTAGCAAAGATAGGAAGAATTTATTTATGATTCAGTAAGGGATGTAACAAGACACACATGTTCCGCCAAAGACTTTAGAGGAAGCAAAATGAATATGTCTGCCTGCACACAATACATAAATGGAAGGAGAACAACTGCAGCCCTCCATACGATCACATTTACATTGTTAGTAGCATGGTAACTCTATTTCAGTAGCGACTCTTTTTCTCCAAAGGATGTCGTAAGCCCAAAGCTCCCCAGTCTTCTGATAGCAGAATACAAATACTCTGATACCGAACACAAATACAGCCCAGCAGGAACCAGAATAAGCGGCACATTGTAGGAAAAGGTCACCATTCTTTATTGCCCTGAACAACACCCGGGGGAAACACCTTCCTCACCTCCCTGCGAGCTTTGGTTATCACTTCCAGTGGCAGCAAGCCACACCGGGGCAACTATATTAAGTCCACATACAAATCCAGCCTGAGGATGTTCCCTTCAGATTCCTGGCTGGGACACGGAGAACAGCAGAGGATAAATTAGCTCAGCCTGGTCCCGTTGCAGGCTTTGCCCCAGACCAAACACGTCTCTTCCCAGGCACGACTTCACAAGCGCAGGCAGCGCTCCTCGTGCAGACACGAGCCGTGAACATACTGCACACTACACGGCCAAAGTCCGTACTTTGACCAAAGCCAGTCCCCTTGATGCTCTGAGTCACGATAGGGATCCTCTCGGTTCCCTGATTTGTGGATGGTGTAAGTACCATGTAGCAACCCTGAAACATCTCGTCACCCAGGAGCTACCCACCCTCGCCCCTACGGGCTCAGCTCCAGCGCCTGGATCGCAGGCTCCACAGCCGAGCTTCTGGCAGTACGCACCGCTTTCAGAGATCTGCTTCTCACGAGCCCGTTGAGGCGGTTGCAGTCAAGACCTCCTCACCCTCATCGCTCCTAAGGCGACTGCATTGCCAGGGACCACTTGCCTCGCACAGAAGGAAAGCCAAGCTCTTGGCATGGCTGGCAGCATCGCGACAGTCAGCAATGCTGCATTTACTGCCCAAGCACCATCCAAGGAGCATTGCCTTCCAGGCAAGGGGGAGGATGGGGCAAATCCTTCATCCTACCACACAGCAGCTCAGCTGCTTCATCCTACCACGCTTCAGCTCAGTTTGAGCTCAGCTGAAGCTCAAACTTTTATCGACAGCCCCACTCCCAAAAGTTTGCAAGCTAAAGGCAGAGGTCAGTAGAACGGCAACCACCAAGCTCCAAGATGTTCCCGCATTCTCAGTCACACTGTCCCATGGACTAGATGGGGGAAAAAAAACCCAATCAAACAAGAACAACAACAAAAAAAACCACCAACCACCTATAAACTTTGCCCCCTCCTTCTCAGGAACAACAGGTTTCCTGGGAGAAGTGATGGGAGGCTTCCCTCAAGGAGGCAGAAAGGAAGGTGAACCTGAAGGATTGATATGAAACGCTGTTGGCTGATTAAGATTCCAAATGATTGCGATGTTAGGCTCAAGGAGGGTAGCAATTAGTATTTCAAGCAAGGACAGGAATTGAGCTGGCGTGAGTTCTTCATTGGTTTCCCTCCCCACCTCCACATGGCATGTCTGATATGCTCTCATCATATCTCACGTCCTTAATGCCCTGTGCATGCAACTTTCAAATCTCTGCAGCCTATAATTAAGAGATACTGTCACATCTTTCTGTTCCACTAACAGAATAATGGTTTTCCTGAGCAGAGGCTAAGCCGAGAAGCTTATTTTCAAAGCAGGAGACCATTATCCTTGGACAATGTTCTGTGCCAGTGACTGTGCCTCATTATACCAAATGTTTAAGCTGCACGTGGGGGAGTCGGCTGGAAACCCTGGCCGCTGGGAAAGTTGAGTGGTTTTAGCTTCTGGGCTCCAGTTCAGGTTCAGGACAGCGTCCTGTGGCACCGGTTACACACTGCAGGCAGTGCCAGCTTGCCCTGAACGGACCATCCCAGCAGACACCAAGACAGGAGGACACAGAGCCGTCCCCGAGCCTAGCGAGGGGAGGAGAGGTCTGGCGAAGCAGCCTGGGCAGGCGTAGGCTGGTCCATAGACACCACGATACTGGTGCACGACCGTAGCATGGAAACCCAGCAGCAGGCTGGAGGGGAACCCGAGCGACGCGCTCCCTTGGCCCCTGTCCTGCTGCCCGTCGGTCCCCGGCAGCGACCGCTGCTCCCTCCAGCCGCCAGCCCTTGATGGGCAGCCCGACGGCAAACAGCCCGCATCCCACCCGCTGCTGCTCTGCGGTAGCTGTCTCGGGGAAGCCAATGAGGCTCGTCCAGCTCTGAACAATTACACTGGCTCCATTTGGTATAACGAGGCAATTAGCTCCATGAGGAATGCAGACATTTCTTTTTGGTTTTTAGCACTGCCCCTGTAAATGCAGACCTCATCATATCTCTCTCTGATCAGGCTCTTTCTGCTTCTCTCTTTTATTCCCATTCTTTCTTCTCCTTTTCACCTGGTCTATCCACATGGACCATGAAGGTCTCTTGAAAGGTAGGACCACGTGCTGCCAGAAGTCCGGCACATTTAGCTTTTTTTTTTATTTTCCCTCCTTCTAGCTATTTATTTCTTTATAGCTGAAACTATACCTTCCCCTCCCTATTCCCGTGTACCCGCCTCCACCTAACACATTAAACGAGATCCCTATAACTCTTGCTGGCATTGGGGGGACCCCCACGTCCAGCGAGTTGCATCTTGCTTGGAAACTCTCTGTGGGCTGGGGGCACCCCCGAGCGCCAGCCAGGCCCCCCAGCCCCACGCTCCAGCAGCTGATCCCTCCTGGTGCAGCGGGACCAGCCAAGGGTTGGACCTGGGGACGATGCCCTCGGCGTGTCCAGCGCCCTGATGCCGGACACCCAGGGGATGGTGGCGAGGGACACGAGCAAAAAAAACACCAGATCCTAAACATTCTGCCCACTCTTTGTCTCAGTCCTGAAAATCCTCCCCCCGGCTCAAGCCTCCCCCCTCTTCTCAATGATTTATGCAATTCAGGACAACGTTTCCCAAATGGTTTTCATCTGGGTGCTCTGGTTCTCTAATGGACACATCAGCAAACCCCATAGAAATCCATTTTAACAGGGTTATATTCCATCAAGATGCTGATGAATATCTGCTTCGCCCTCCTAATGCACTAACAGGATAAATAGTACTGGAGAGAGGTAAAACCAGGGGGCAGGTTTGGGAAACGCCTTGCCGGGGTGTTTGGAGCTGCAACCCCCCATTAGGGAAAATCCAGCTCTAGATTCAGCTTTAACCGAACCCCAAACCTTGGGAAAAGATATCGCAAATAAAGGGATCTGGGTTTTGCCGCTCTCTACTTGGCATTTATTGGGCTTTCTAACTGGCAGTCCTGCTTGCAGACTGAATTCTCTTCCTCCTCCCCCCAGAAAGAAGCTGCTTTCAAAGCTAACAAGTTATTTTTTTATCCTGATGCCAAGTTAACACGAGGCCTCGAATATTGGTTTTGTATTATCGCTCAATTCACAAAGCGCTGATACGAGGAAACGCGTTAGAAAGCTGCGCGTTGTGCTGTGGGATTCCAAATTCCTCTCCCGCTGTACAGAGCTGATGCCGTTAATTAAATGGCATGAGAGAGACTTAATGCCTTCCCCGGCTGAAGAGCGTTTTGCTCCCTGGCCCGAGCAAAGCGTTTCTCGTGCCTTCACGGGAGACAAACACCTTCGTGTGGACACCAGCTATCAAGGGCTGCAATCAAGGCCCGGTATTTTTACCGATTTTAAGAAAAATAAAGGAACAGAGTAGAGTGCCATGCTGGGGAGTGAGTCTGATGAGTCCCAAGCTCAAACAACAACAATAAAAAGACAGGAATGGAGGTGGGAGGACAAATGTTTAAGGTACATATGTGATACCTTCAGGAACATTACAGAATTTGCATGCTGCACATCAGATCAAACATGAACTAAGGACTGGTTGATACAAAAATTGATTTTTATATATAGCAATCCACTCTCATCCTCCACGCAATGTTATCTGTATTTATGAGAGACCAGCCCTTGCCCTCCAGAGAGAAAACAGCTTTTCCCTGGTTTTTTGTTAAAAGGGTTTCTTTAAAGGGTTGGTTTTTTCCTGTGGATCAGACTATTTATTTTTCAGCGACCTGCCTTAATCTTTCTAGTGAAAAAGAGAAAAGGATAAAGAATTGAGCAAACAAGCTTAGGTGCTCAGAAATTAGCTTGGAAAGGTAAATTCCATTGAGTTTTGGAAGCTGCACAGAACTTGGCATCCTACCCGTGCCCCCTCGCAGTGCTTTGAGAGCGCTCCCCATTGCATGTAGCTATCTAAACAGCCGAGCGTGGTTTTTGCAAGGAAATCTGGAAACAAACCTCCCTAAACCAGGTTACACCAAGGTTGGCTAAAACGCTAAGAGAAAGAAAAGAATATAAGCAATGACAAGGAAAGGATATTTATAACGTACATCCAGTTGGACTGATCTAAGCATCGTATGTATTATAGGTTAAAAAAAAAAAAAATTGCTTTCTAAAAAGAAAAAGCGCAAAGGTTGGGCTTGCAGAAATACCGACCGCGGCACCAGTCGCGCAGGCAGCTCTCTGCGGTCAGAGCACCCCGCGTTTGCGGTCTCTGGTCAGTATATTTGCACACTGGATTTAATTTTGAGTAGCCAGACCTTGGGTGAAGGTTGTAAGCCCCATTCTCAACCCTTACTGTGTCTGTCTGTCTTCTGCTACCCAGCGACGAAGACAACAAACCCCTGCCAAACAGCCAGACCTCCTTGGACGGCACGATAAAGCAGCAGGAGAGTGACGATAGCTTGGTGGACTATGGAGAGGGGGGCGAAGGGCAGTTTAACGAAGACGGCTCCTTTATCGGCCAGTACACGGTGAAGAAGGACAAAGAGGAGACCGAAGGCAACGAGAGCTCGGAAGCCACCTCCCCAGTCAATGCTATCTACTCCCTGGCATAGCGCAAGGCACTGAAACCACGAACAGCCCGAGGTGTTTGTAGTGGATGGGGGTTCAACAACAGCCGCCGCCGCCACTACCTCCAACAGAAACGTGTGAATGAAACCAACCAACAAGGACAAAAAAAAAAAAAAAAAAAAAGAAAAAAAAAAAAGAAAAATATCCAAGCAAACAGGCAGACCAGGTGGCTGCCGATGCCATCTTATCCTTAGCAAACAAGCGAACGGCAAGGACTCCCGGGGCGCGGATGGGTTGTAGCTGTAGCTGAAATCTGGGCTGAGCCAGAGGGGCTGGAGGAGGAGCGGGGTGCTCGAGCTGCACCCCAGCTCCGGGGCTGGCCCCAGCGCCCAGACCAGCCCGCAGGGGCCACGACGGGCTCGGCCGCCCAGGCCCCCTGGGGCCCTTTTTGTTCTTTTGGGAGGGAGTTAAAAATTCTTCTTTTTAATCTTTACAGGAAGGTTCCAGATAAGAGGGGGAGGGGGGGAAGAAAAAAAAAGAGTTTGGGGAAGGCAAGAGGGGTGAGCGGGGCCTGGGCAGCGTGGC
The DNA here is from genome assembly GCA_009819775.1 of Phoenicopterus ruber ruber. Lineage (NCBI taxonomy): Eukaryota > Metazoa > Chordata > Aves > Phoenicopteriformes > Phoenicopteridae > Phoenicopterus > Phoenicopterus ruber. The sequence goes on along the minus strand of CM020239.1, from coordinate 3,168,718 downwards.
AAGAGCAACATAAATGCACGTACGGAGGAAAGCGGTGGATCTTTGGGTAACGACACCACGGCACTGTATTACCGAGATGTCCATCCTCACGGCAGCATCTTGCCCATAGCCTCTCCCAACCGAGTCAGCCCCACAGGCTCCTTCCCGAAGGATCAGCAGCGCCTACGCAGGGGAGCGCAGGTTCCCCACGGCTTCCCTTGGCACCGTAACTCGCACCGGTGCTGAGGCTCCGCGGTCCGGCCCCCCCGCAAAGCCCACGGGGGGTCACCCACCACCCCCGCGGGGCTCCGGAGCATCCTCAGAGGACGAGAGGTTGCAGAAGAGCTTGTGGGATTCGTGGAAGGACAGTCAGGTGCCACTCACCCTCCGAGCCCAGGGTAACAGCATCGCTTGCCTGGGTAATTGCGGGCAAACCATTTTGGTTTAGTCTTTGCTTTGTAAGAATTTGGGGGGAAACTGCTCCCAGACCACGCCTGCTTTCTTTTAAAAGCAACTCCATAAATCTTATGTAGCAAAGAGGGAGTGGAAGCCGGACCAGTATTAACACAGGATGAGGGGACCAGAAATCACTTACTATTAAAAATCAAAGCCACCCAGGCAGGATGAGAAGCACCCGCCGGGATCGGGTGGAGGATCCCCTGCTGTCGACCTGCACCGCAGCTCCCGAGCGGCAGCTTGAACGGTTCAGGGACGCGCGTCCCTCGGGAGACACACGGCAGGAGGGCAGGACCCGAGGTCCACATCTCCCCCAGGCACCGGGGACGAGCCAGATCACAGTGTTTTCCACTAAACTCTCCTCCTCGCTTCTGACAGTGGCCTTTCCCCCCTCCATCAATCAGCCCGAGCGAGACCCTTCCACGAGCGAGCGCCTGCACCGTGGGACTCCCCTCCGCTGTCTCATTTACATATCAAGACAACACGCGATTTAAGTTAACCCGTTAACACACCGTAACAAAGCGTCTCGCGTAGGAGTGCTCCTTCACATGCCTTACACAGCTTCGAACTTCCCATGAAGTTTAATAAACTGATTCTCTTCCCCCACCGCTTCCGCACCCCTAACGCGACGGTCTTCGATCCGCCAGACCAGTAGGAGTAGGATGCCTGGGCAGCTCTCCCGGGCGAGACAGCACGGATCACTGTAGAAGGTAGAGTTTTACAACGGACAGTACTTAGTGGCCAACGCCGTGTGTATCCTCCCACTCCCTGCACTTTTGAAACCAAAGGTACCTTCGCCGAGAGAGATCGGATTTCTCCAGACCGTTTCACAGACGGCGAACGATGTTAGGATGGATTTTTCTTTCATTTCTTTTTCTAAGGAGGATGGTTTTGTTCAGCATAATGGATTAAACGCAATAGGATTAATGCAATTATTCTTTTAGCTTTCAAGCTGGTTTGCTATGAAGACATATTGCTAACAAGAATATTTCTACTAAGACGGATTGTTGAGATGGACTTTGCCACATTCTTTAAGCTGCTAATGGCACAACTATCCTGCACCTCGGGGAAGAGCCCGGACCCGGTCAGCGCCCGCACAGCACCTACTGCTGGATCGCACGGAGGAAACGGGAGAGAGCTGGATGCAAACCAAGCAGCAAAGGAGTTACACGCACCACGCGAGCCGAGGAGGGTTTAGGCTGGTGTTAACAGGCAGAGCCCCCTCCTAGAGCTGGGGGAGCTCCTGCTACCCCCGGGCAGCGCAGGGACGTCCCCTCTCCACCCCGCAGGAACCCATCTGCCAGGGTCCTCCACCCGTGTCATCTTACGGAGCAGGAGCCATACGTCTTGCTCTGTTACCGTCAGCGTAAATGCATTCATGCAACAAGCCTGTTCCTACTGCTGCCACGCGCCACCGGTCCGGTTTCAGGGGAGCATCTCCCAGCCCGTTCCCAGGACGTGCATTTGCTTTTTAAACAAACGCACGAGGCCAAATGTAACACAACCCTTGGTCACGGAGATAGTCGCTTCCCAAGCCTACGGCTGTCCTTACAACGTGAGTTTGTGTAACTTCTTGCCCAAGCACCGGTGGAAATGAGGAGAGAAAGAAACTACAGCCTCCGCTGCGGAAAAGCCTCTGCCACCGGAGCTGGGCACCTTCGTTCACACCCAGCACGCCAGATCCTCGCTGCTTTGTGGACCAACCGCTAACGGGGACCACAAGACCCTTGGCTACTACGCAACACCTCCAAACCTCAAGAAAGTCGGTCAGGCATTACTGGAAGCAGGGCGGTCCGTGTCGTGTATCTGTATTACGTGCCATTTATATTAAAGCCTGTATTTCTGTCCTGTCATTAACCACCACGTTACTGAGCAAACCTCTTAGCATCCATTTGGGAACGGAGACGCGTTTCACCCTGTGGCTTTGCAGCACGTGCCCCGTGGCGTGCCTCGGCAAGCGGGGAGGGAAGGAGCTGGACTCAGCCCAGCCAGTCCTGTCCTTGCCCCAAAAAGTCTTGCAAGAACATTTAGAGTCCTACCACCACGTTACTTTAAGTAACCAGAAAAGGAAGGAGATGTCTGCAGGGGGCCCGGTGGACAAACAGCTCGGTGTAAGTTATTGTAGCCTTGTAGTAGCTTGGTGTAAAAATTACTTAAAAATTATAAGGTATAGTAAAAATTTCAACATTTCTTTGAAACTTCCCCTAGAGTTTTGGACCCCAAAGAAAATTCTCACTAAGTTCAAAACTCATCCGGAGCTTAACATTTTTTACTCCCTTTAAAAAAGATTCAGTAGACGTTTGCACGTGCAGTTACTGCGTCGCAGGGAGCCAAGCCCTCGCTCGCTCCGACCACCAAAACCACCGCAGCTCTGGCAGGGTGACCCCACGCCGCCCCGAAACGCACCCGCCCCCCAGAAGCAGCCGGGGCCAGGCTGCACCCGTACCACGGCCACGCTTCTGCCGAGCGAGCGTCCCCTGAGCGCTGGGAGACGGATGGAGGCCCCGCACGAGGACCGGTGGTGCTGCGGGGCCGTGCCCACCCGTCTCCGCCTGTCTGGGTGCACACCGTGCCGGCGGTTGTGTCTGCCTGTCCCCGCTTCTGTCTGCCTGTCCCCGGTGTCACCCCGCGGGAGCCGCTTTGCTGCTCCATCCCTAACTGTCCCTCTCCGGAGGGGACAGGCCAGTCACCTCGGCTCCCGCTACCTATAGCGTAACCCCCAGGATTAGAGAGAGGCTCAGGGGACCCCTATAGCAGCCGCCCTCTGCTCGAAGGGCAGGACCCCTCCTAAGGGGTCGGTCTCCATCACAGGGGCGACCGTCCCTCCCTGGGGTCTGCAGAGCCTCTCTGGAGCAGGGCACACTTTCACCTTTTCTTTTGCAGAAGAAACAGCTTCATCAAGGGTTTAAATTAGGGGCCAACACTTAAATAAATAAATAAATAAATAAATAAATAAATAAATAAAAAGAAGAGCCAGACCCAAAATCAAGCGCTCTCAGAAGCTGGGGGAAAAGCAGTTTGGGTCCAACTCCCAACTTGCAAACTTGAGCCTGTTTCTAAAACGGTCCGAGCCAAAACCTCTGGAGACGGACCCAGACTCTGCCAGCTGCCTCCGAGCCCAGGGACAGGGTCTGCCCCTCCCTGACACGCAGCCTTCTGCTATTTGGAGCCCCGCACACGTGCAACAGCTGATACGAACCACAGGAGCGCAAGCGTGGGACAGAAGAGAACAGTTGCCATGTTTACATGATCTGGAGGCTGCTCCTGTTCTCCCTGAAGTGATGTTGCAGTAAGAGACAGAAAAGCAGCAGGGAAAAAAAAAATCGAGTTTTGGTACGAGCCCTGAACCTGCTCACGGAAACACCATCGGTCCGTCCTGTCTGGACACCAGGTCGTGACGTCCCCTGCCAGCATCGCCTTCTCGCAGATGAGAGCCCCGAGCCCCGTGTTACGGTCGCTTCGGACCCAGGAGGTCGGCGCGTGGACGAGGAGCCGCGGCTCCTGCCGCCATCGCGCCGGGGGAGCGGGACGGGAGCGGGACGGGAGCGGGGGCAGAGCCACGCGGCGTCACCGGGGCCGTGCCCCTCGCCGTGCCTTACCGGGCACACAGCATTCGCTCCGCTCCGTCCCTGCCCCAGCCGGCCTGGCACGTCCCGACGCCTCTCCTCGCCGCGCGGGGCCCGGCAGAGCCGCGAGTTCAACCTGCAACGTAGCGTCCGTCGCACCAGGCTTCGTCGCGTACTAGCAGCAAACGATTTCAGTTAAGCAATAAAAATAAACAAACCTTGTTAAAAAAAAAAAAAAAAAAAGAGACCACGTTCTATTTCTTGCACTAAGACCTGTTTCAGTAACGAGAATAACGATGCTTTTCTGGTCCTAACCGAACCCCCACCGCATCAGTAGCTCCCCTTGCCCAGCAGCGCCTGTCTCTCCGTGTCCTTCGCAAGCGGGCATCGGGCTCTGGTTGTCAGACACAGTCTAACCCCGTGTCAAACCCTCGGCACAAACTCCTTCCTTTGCAGTACAGAGTCCTAAATGTTCGTTCCTCCTGCTCACATCAGAAAGAAAGTATCAGACTGTTTTGTTTTTCTTTAATTTGTAAATATATCGCCATCCCTCCATCCATCCTCTCTGTAAAACCTCCTGGTTGTTCTAAAGTATTCTACGTATTTATTTGCCTTTTTTTTAAAGCAAAAAACCCCACCACCTTTGTGTTAACCCACTTGTTCCAATGAGAAACGTATAGCTGAAGCTGTAACATTAACAGTTTACAGCAAGAAGATTTATGGACTACAGAAAAAAAATGTTTAATATAAGGACTTATAAACCGACTGCATGAGAGATGAAAGAAGGGCAAAATACTCAGATACCATTTTTTTGAATCACTGTAAAAAGAAAAGACTGGATTTTTTTGTATAGAGAACACTAAACATATAATAAAACATTGTTCAAAACTCGCGCTAAGCCTGCCATTCATTTCTGTCAGCTTCCAAAAGGGAAAAGCCGGCGCCGCTGCTCACCCGCAGCCGCCACTCGCCCGACGCGCGGCCCTTCGCAGCCCGCCGAACCGTCCCGGTGCCCCCGGCCCCCGGCCCACCCGGGAAGGCGAGGCGGCTCAGGCGCTCCCCCGGCACCCCCGAAGGGGACGCGCTGCCCTGCCCGAACACCGCGGCGCAGACACAGCGCGGCCCTCCAGCCGCTCACGGCTTCTGCTCCACAAAGTTTGACCCAGCGGTTTGAAAACCTCCGTGCCTCCTTTGCCGCCCTGCCAGGCCGCTTTGTGCGTCCTTGGGTCATCTAGGCGAAGCAGCGCGAGCCCTGGGCCAAGACCGGCAGCAATAAGACGCCGCGGATGCTTTGCTTCCAGAAGCAGCTCCCACCAGCCGGGTGCGGAGCTCAGCACAGCACAGGACCGCGCCGAGACGCGAAAGCAGCAGCCGGGGGGGCAGGACGGGAGCAAACCCCACGGCTCGTCGCAGCACGGCTGTTCTGGGGGCTCAGGGCAGAGGGGATGGCTCCCAAAGCCTGTGCGAGCTCAGTGCAGCAGTTCTGTATTTCTGCTGCTGCAACGCAGCACGAGAGGTTGCAGAGAGGGTCTGGGGGGAAGCAGGTCTGCGCTCCCGTTGCACCCGAGCAGGCTGCGGGCACGACCAGGCATGGGCAGGGCAGCTCTCCCCACTACTATTTTCACAGCCCCCCTGCTCTGGGCTCTCTGACATCTCCCACCCACAGCCCAGAGATCTGCTCGGCCGCATTAAACAGCGGGAGATGCTTCGTTCATTAAAACCTGGTGGAGGCTGAAACGCGGGAGCAGCTCAAAGCGCCAGAATGAGCCCATGAGAAGAATCCCGGGTGAACGGGACGAGAGCGGCTGCGCGGGCGGGGAGGTGCGGTGCGGGCACGTCTCGCTGCACGTGGCCCTTCGAGGCGAGGAGCCCGGCCGGCGCAACGCCGCTGCCCGACGGGCCGGGGGGCAGGCAGCGGGCTGGCAGCAGCCGGGGCAGGCAGCACCACACAGGGCATCCAACCCGGGGAGGAGAGCCCATCCTCCAGAGGCCGGCGCACACCTCGGAGCCCAGCCGATGCCCTGTCTGACGTCTGTCTGCCAGGTGAGCGCTGCGAAAGACGGAGAGTTTAACTCCTCTCCTGGCTGTCAACAGGGTCTGCAGTAATTGAACGTGGCTGCCAGCCCACGAGAAGCATTAGGGGAACCGCTCAAAGAGCAGCAATACCTGCTCCCAACGACCTGGGAAGGAGCACATCGCTCCTCGCAAAGCCCTCACTGACCGTCTCGGAGGCCAGCGAGGCCTCGGTGCAGGCAATGGCATCCTTTCCAGGCGGGGAAACTGAGGCACAAAGAAGCAATGGCTGCCCAGTTACCTGGACGTACCCATGACGCTGGCTTGGCACGTTTGCGACGCGCTGCTCTGCACCCTTGCCCGTGCTGGCTGCAGCACGAACGCCCTTCGGAAGCACACGATACAAGCCGGAGAAAGAAGCCCCCGTGGCCCAGCAAACATAGGAGCGTGCCAGGGTTTAACCCAGCTCGGCGCAGCCTGGCAGACGCGGCGAGCGAAGCCCCCCCCCGGGGCCAATCCTGCACTCCCCAGCCTTTCCTGCCCCCGAGGCTCCGAAGTGCTCTTAACGGAGGCTCCCTGGTGCAAAGCCTTGACGAGAAGGGCTGAAGGAAGGGGGGAAACCAGCAGAGCCTATTTGGCTAATGAAGATGTAATTGCTGCGGCCCTCGCTAATAGGATGAAAGTATTAGTGCTTCCTGCTCCAGTGCTGCAGCGGGGCCTTCGTCCACCCCCTTCCCACCACTCACTAGAAGAGCGGCGAGGAAAAAAAGCACCCTTTCCCAGCGCAGGAGACCTGCCCAGTGCAGACTGGGGCGACGGAGGCACCAGCCACCCTCGGCCCCTGCCCCAAGGAAGGATGAGCAAGGAATCGCACTTGGCCGTTGATGCAGAAATTCAAGGTAGCTGCAACCCAGAGACCCTCCAACACCTCAAAGCCACAGGAACCAGCGGGGCCCAAGGTCTCAGCCTCGCAAAGGGCTGCACAAGCGGCTGCTTCCATCATTCCCATGGGACACACGGCGATTTTATCATCCAGGAGCGAGCGATGACAGACCCATCCTCATCCTCGCGATCGATACAGGGGGAGACGCGCACATTAGCACTCGTCCCTTTTTATGGCACGATAATGACACCCATATCTTCCCTGACCTCTGCCCGCCCGGTGGGGCAGCAGGACCGGATCGATGCCGACAGACTGCCTCCAATTACCCTCCTCCTCCTCCTCGGAGAGGCAGCTCCAGCCTATTGCCCATTACCATAGCTAAGAGCCATCCACTGTCAGCGCTGGGAGTATCCCAGGGAGCCCTTACAGAGCTGCTGCCTCCCCCAGCTGCTGTCGCTGCAGTCTCGGTACACGTCTGCACCGGGACGAACACCCAAGAGGTCACCGATGCCCTTGTCGCCTGCGGAGAGACCCTCGGAGAGCAGAGACACGGGGAGAGGGGGCAGAGGGCAGGTCTCCCTCCCTCCCCCGAGGACAGGGCTCATCACCTCTCTTGGGTTTCCCTCCATTAGTCCTTTTGCTGGGGGTCAGGATCCAACCCCGTTCTTCCTTTCTGTCCAGCAAAAGCGCCTGCTATCCCAGGTGAGGTCTGTGGCCGGTTTCTCCCAGTCTCACCCCAAAATGGCAGCGGGGAGCAGAGAATGGGGCAAGCTGGGCAAGGGGAAGGGAGATGGGACCAGCACCGCGCTCCACTCCATCACAGGCACTCTCCTGCCCGCACCCCTTTGCTGGAGGAGTCTGGACCGCTGGAGCTTTGCCAATCAATACAGATACTAATGCCTTAATTACTCCTCTGTAATTGAAGGCCATTAACCTGCGGACAGCCCCAGCGCCCATTGATCTCCTTACATCATTAACAGGTCTGGGCTGGAGCTGGGAGGGACGGAGAGCGCAGGGTGGTCCCTGCCACGCTCCCGAATCCTCCGCTTCCCACCCCGCTGCGCAGTCTGGCAGCAAAAACCCCACACCGTGGGGGCCCTTCGCACCTCAGCAGCGATGGGATCACCCGCATCTCTTTCCCCCAAACCTCAGGGCCTGCAAGGCATCACGGAGAAGGTCCTGGAGCGCCCCTGCCACATCTCATAGCATCATTCCACCCAGCCAGAGCTCCCCCCAGCAGCCAGAAAGCAGCAAAGACCTTGTGGCTGCAGATATTCACCGGGAAGGGCTCTGGGTGCAGCCTCACGGGGGGCACAGCTGCCGTTTGCAGTGTGCTGCCACCGCCGGCAAGCTCAGCCCTAAGCCCCTCAGACCACAGCAACAGCCAAAGGCGGCCCCGGCACACCCAAAAACCCCGAGCGGACCCCGGCTGCCCCCCCGTCCCCCCGGCCGAACGCCGGGCAGCGCGCAGAGCCGCCCGCGCGGTCACGCTCCGCTCACGCTGCTGCGAGGAAACCCCGGCGCGGCGCAGGTCGGGCACCACCTTCGACAGCCGCGCGCGGCTCGACGGAGCTTCCCAAAACGTTGCTATAAAGCAATCTCCCCGGCACGCACATAAGCCTGGTCATGTATGTATACGTACAGATATACATGTATTTAGGCAGAGGGGTGTGCATATACACAGAAACACACACACACTGCACAGAGGTGGGTGTCCCTGTCGAGACACCCCCCAGCTGGGGCTAATCCCTTCTCTGCTTCCACCCCACAGATGGGTGCTCGGGCCCCCCCCAGCCCCACACCTGCTCCAGCCCCAGGGACGGGGCGAGCCGGCGGCGATCGGTGCAGACGAGGGGTTTTTCTGCTGGGGAGCAGCGGCCAGGGAGGCTGAGGAAGGGCATGAATTATGCATGATGCTGCAAGTCGCTCTGCCTCCCTGACTGGTCCTTGGACTGTGGCAAGTGAGGTAAAGGCAGAGGAAAAAATACGCTCTCCAGGGACCGGCGTGGTGGTTGGCAGCGAGCGAGGGAGCGCGCACGCAAGGAGGGAGGAGAGGGAGGAGCACATCCTAATGCAGAGATGCTGCAGTGGCTTTGGGCACACACATCCACACTCGGGCAGGCACCAGCCAAGCGCTGCCTCGCAGCCCAGCCTCCGGCAGCGGCGAGGCCCCGCCAGCCCCCGGCTCATGCACACGCGTCCACCCCGCACAAGGTAAGCGCCTTCTCCCTCCTTCCTCCATCCGGGAGGGAGGAGAGAGGCTCCGGGTTTCAGGGCACCATTCCCCATCAGAGCCAACTTGCAGGCGTGCTCGGCTTTGCTCTGGCCAGAGGGAACCTGCCAGCTCCCGCTCGCCTCCGGCGGGGACGGGGAGGCAAGAGCAGGGGGCTGGTTTGGGCATTTCTCGGCAGGCGATGGCTTTGCAGGCGATGCCGGCTCTGCCTGCGCTGGAGAGGAGCCGGGGGTGGAGTTGGGAGGAAGGGGGGGCCACGCTGTGTCACTTGTGGCAGGGGCAGAGCAGCCGAGGACGACACGGCTGTCAGCAGAAATGTCTCTTACGGACTAAGTCGGGGAACGTTTTTATTATTATTAATTGCTGTTATGCTTTTCCTGGTGCATTCTGGCTAGGGGCACTTTGAGAGCCCACTCGTGGGGTCAGGCATCTTGAACGCGGCGCCTGGGAGGGGCGGGGGGGCTCACACAGCTTTTGCTGCACAAAACTACTTCAGCGTCTCCAGCACGGGCTGGCAGAGCCCAGGGCAGCCCCAGGGACCCGAGTTTCCTCTCCAGGGAGGGAGGACGAGGAAGAGCGTGGCATCCCAAGTCCCCTCTCTGTGCACCCCCACAAGGGCAGACCCCAAGCGAGGGGTGGGAGACGGGGCTATTTCTGTGTCCGAGGCTGGTCGGGGTTTCGCAGCGTGTCGGGGAAGCTCGGGGCAGCGGGGAGCCAGAGGGGCTCAGTGCGAAGTCAGGGACAAGAACTTGCCCACGCCAGGCCTGCCCGCGGGGCTCGGGGAGGCACCGCTTTGCTCCTTCCCCCTCGCAGCGGGACGGATGCTCGGACGGGGAAGCAGCCGGCGGCAGGGCAGGCTGGGGAGAGCTTCGCGGGGCTCCAGTCCCACGGCTTGAAACTTCCCGAGCTCCCTCCTCCCTTTGCATCCCACCCATGCTGACCCACTGACTCCCCCAGGCTTGCACCACTCCCACGAGCCTCAGCATTATTTTTCTGGCTCAGCTGGGGAGTATTCATAAGAGACTGTAATCTCTCTAAGGAAACACTAGTTGCTTTGAGGATGGGAGGCAGCAGCCTCCGCATCCGAGAGCTGGGAGCAACCCAAGCCCTCCCCAGCAGCAACCCCAGCCCAAGGCTTTAGCCAGACCCCGAGAACGGCTCTTGCTCCTCCCAGGCCATCTCCAGGCATGTCCGCAGCAAGCTCCGAGGGTACGAAGCTGAAGCACAGGCTCTTGCACGAGATTTAGGAGCAGGTTTGCATCCGCAGATGAACCTCTCGAGGTGTATTTGGTACCGAGCACACCCGACAGCACCACCACCAACCCCAAAAGCCACTTGCTTTGCTAGTACAGGAAAGCAGCAGGTCCCAAACTTTCTAGAAATAACTGTACTTTGCAGGGGTAGATTAGAATTACCCAAGACTAAAGAAAACAGAAAACGAGAGGATAATGTCAAGCCCAGCTGTGCGCTCTCCCTGGAGCACGGGTAGATTGAGACAAAGGGACACTAACGCTCTTCTCCATCGCCTGATCCATCACTATCAAACAGAGCAACCACGACATTTGTCACTCAAAATATCTGCAGAGAATGTAATGGCCTGTGTTATCATTTTCTCTGCAGATTTACCACAAGCAAATCGTAAAAGGCAGAAAACCCAACCGTGTCGTTAGGGAGGGATTGCCCACGCACACGCCAAGGTGCGCGGAGGGTCTGGCCCACGGAGCTGGGAGCCCACGTGGAGATGGAGCTCACGTGCGGTAAAGCACGGCCCGGCTGTTCAGCCACGCTGCATGCTTTGTATGTGTCCACAGGCCAGATTATCCATGAGAAGTCATCGCCGCCGATGACAGACAGACACCTCCCCGCGTTCCTCAGTGCCTCCTCCCTTCAGCCACCCCGCGAGCCCTGAGGGCTCCCAAGGCACTTTGTCCACTCACAATGACCACGTCACCACCCCAACCTTTCAGATTTTTTCCTTGAAGGTGCTGGGTGCGAAGCAAACCCACGCAGTCACCTGGAACACATCACATCCCGCGGGAGCCTCCCGACAGCTCCCCAGCCGAGACGCGCAGGGTCCCTGCTCAGCGGAGCAGGGCTGCAGGAGCCAGCGAGCCCCGGGCTCAGCGGCCACAGGGCTGGCTCCCAGCGCCGGGCTTGCCCGCCTGGACCCCTGCCCTTTTGCTCAAAACAAGGATGGGTTTTGCTCTGTCTCATGGGGCTTGGCTTCACACAGCCCTGCCGGTAGTTATCCTACACAGCCGGAGGCACATCTCTCTCCTTCCTAAATCAGCCCTGCTTTCCAGGGATGAGGAACCACGGATGCCCAGGAAGATCTGGGGATGGGCTGATGGCAACCCTGCAAGGCCAGGGCTCTGCAGCAATGGGACCACGTCGTCACGCACATCCCCTTCACGCCAGGTTAGCTTGCAGTGCTGCCGCGTAAACAAACACGCCACGCAGGAAACCCCGGCGTTGACCAGGGGCTTTCAGAGACGCTGTCAAAGTGCAGATACGCAGAAAGAGGTAAGAGAGGCTTCCTTGGAGAGTCCTTTAAGAGTCAAGACACATAGATAGAAGAAACATTATTAAAATCGGCTGTGATAGGCTGTATCAGGCTCCTTCTAGACACTTTCGCTCTTTTCCTGACACTAGATGTCTTTGGGTGCTTGTGGAGCTGTAGAGAAGGAACAGGTCTCAGCAGACAAGGAAACAAAGTTTGCTCTCAAGCTACACAAAAGCTCTTTCCCTGAACCCAAAATGTTTTCTTCTCCCTGACAACCCTCTTGGTCCCGTTGCCACAAGGTAGTTGTAGGGTCCAGGATCTTACGGGAGGGACGTTGAACACGACCGCGAGGGAGATGTCCAGGACCTGAGGGAGCACAGAGGCATTCCCACCCACAGCCGGTTGCAAAATACTGAACCCAGCCCCCCCCAGCAGCCTGGGTCCTAAATTATTACACGTGTTATTTATTGTACAGCCTGTAGAGCTGCCAGTCCTGCACCAGAGAGCCATAAAACAGGGAGCCTGCACTGGAGGAAGGAAGAGGGATGTATGTTGTGTGCTGGTTCTTGCTTGTTTCTATAAAGAGGAGAGCAGCTTGGCACTATTTGGAGCCTGAATACTAAAGCCACGTTAACAAAGGCAGGCGAGATGGCTGGACACAGGGATGATGCCTTCCAAGGAACAAAATAAATACGACCCCATTGCAGGGGATGCCCTAACCTTCTCCTAGGAGGGAGAGGATTTTGGCACCGCTTCACTGAGGTCCCCTCTGCCTGGGGATACTGCATCCCCCCAGCATCCCGGTGCCCATCGCCCCCCCAGCACAAGCACCCAGCGGGGCCAAGGCGAGGGCTGAGCAGCTCCGCGGGGCTGGGGCAGACCCCCAGTGCCGTGCACGGACCCCCGCCGCACCGGGAAGGCTCTCGCTGCTGGCCTGACCTCACCCAGCGACACAAACGGGGCAGCCAGCACCAGCGCTGGTGTGACGGGCTGGTAGACGTCAGGGCTTCCCCATCACCTTCCTGGGGCTGCCTTAGCCAGAAGGTTTCCCAAGCTCTGCACTTGTTTTTCCTCGCTACAGCCTCTCCCCGGGACCGGCTCCTGCCGAGTGATTTACCAGGCAGCGGAGGGAGGGGATGGAGCCAGGCTCCGTCGCAGGTAGGGAGCTATTTATACCGGTGCCACATCAAAGAGTCGCTGCTGCTGACGCCACGGCAGCACTAATAGCACAAAGTGGGTGGGTTTGCGAGGCTGGCAGCGCTGTGGATGTCCCAGGGCTGAGGCAGAGCTCCCCGCGCTCGATGCGTGGTGCCGGGCTGTAAGAGGAAAGGAAAACCTGCAACGGGAAGCACTTTATTTGGGAGCTTTATTTTATGGAGATGATGGCAGCATGTGCAGCCAGACCTCGACTCCCTTCCCGTCCCTCTGCCAGCATTCCGCCTGACACGCGGCCCATCTCAGCATCCCCTCCCATGCAACCCCAGACGAATAACCCGCATTTCCTAGGCAAAGAGGTTGCAAGGTTGTGCTCAGCTGGGCTTAGAGAGTGGTTTGCTATACAGTGAATTTGCAGGGGAGCGTCTGTAAGAAGGGCCCAATATTTGGAACTTTAGCAACCGTAATCAGGGTATTAACGAGGATTTCAGGCAGACATCATTTTTCAAACACCCGTGTGCTAAACTGGAGTCACTTGTGGCCTTGTTTTCAAAGACTCTGAGCATTGTTCCAGCTACTATTGACTCAGGCTATCGACTGAAATACAAGTCTTCGGGGAGAGCTTAGGAGCTGCAGCGGTGGAACACCACGCTCGTGCCCAGCCTGCGAGGCAGCGGGCAGCTTGTGGGAAACCCCCTCCCGAGCAAAACCCCCTCCATCCCCTCTGACCCCGGGCCCGGACCCTGCGTGGGAAGGTCTCCTGGCTGCTTCTGTTGGTCTCCTTTGCTTTCTAACGCGCTGTGCTGGTCCCCACGGCATCGCCTCGGGGCTGAGCTGCTGCTGCAGCTGCCCCGGCACCCCAAGGTCTCCCCTGGAGGTCGCATGAGCCTGGTCCTGCTGCAGGGAAGGCTCCGGGTCCCACCGAGCGCTTCAGCTCCAAAAGCCTGGGGATTTACTAAGGGCTTATTGCAGCTCAGGCTGGATTCCCACCACCCCAAGGCACTAAGGTGACTGCAGCCAGAGGTGGGATCTGGCCAGTTTGGGGAGGGGGGAAAGGCAAAAACACTAACTGCAAAGCTCCGATCTAAAATTCAAACTGCCCAACACAACAGAAGAGCAGTAAAGGCCCGCTCATAACATCACCCGTTTTATTACAATTAGATTTGAGCACTAGAGCGACTCCAGCCCCAAACCCATCACGTCCCAGTGCTGCGCACGCCCCCAGCCCGTGTCTCCGGGCTGGACGCGGATCCCAGCTTTGTCTCCTGCACAAAGAGGCGCTGAGCTGGGCACCGCCATGGGGGTCTGCCTGGCTGGGGGGGGGGAACTTGCTGGCTGGGGGCTAAACCAAAAGAAAACTCCCACTGAGACCCTCTTACAATGAGGTGCCGTGACCCATGATGTACATGAAGGCACCGGCCAATTATTAGGAAAAAGCACTTAAAAGACAGAGAAAACAGAGCGCGCTTGAGGACCGTGCCTTAATGCAGCTGTCCTGCTGGGATCGCATCAGCGAGCCCTGCCTGCTCCTTGCGCCAGGACGAGAAGGACTAGACAGGCCTATTTTGTCCCCAGCTGAAGCGAAACCTCTCCCTGCCGTTAGCAGGGGTTGCTCTTCAGCACCAGGACTGCCTCGTCTGCAGCACACCGGGCGCTTGTCCCCGTAACGCCCCATATAATCCGCTCGGACAAGCACGGCCCAAGAGCAGCGGCTCAAACACGGGTCCATCCAACACAAAAAAATTGACGCAAAAGGCACAAGCGTGGCAGCCTCGGTCCCCTCCCGGCAGCGCAGGGCTCTCCCCCGTCATGCCAAGGATGCAGTTCCCGAAGCGGAGTTTCCCATGTCCCACGGGCAGGGCTTTCCCTCCCCTCGCAGGGATTTTTCTCGCATCTTTTCCAGGATGTGGGATAATCTGGGCTGCCCCTGCTCATTAGACCCCCCCACCGCTCTGAGCTGCTCCCCTCCCTTCACCCGCCTCAGGACACAAGAGCCACTGATCAAATATTGCTCCTTATCAAGCCACTTCTGTTACAATTAAGTTACCCAGTGATTGACAAGACACAGCAGCGTAGCCAAGGGGCTGGCGCAGGGGGAGAGCACCCGTCCCGGCACGTCCCCTCCCCAGCTGGTCTCACGGCCCTGGGAGAGGGATGCCCAGAGCCTTTCCTCCCCGGGCAGGCAGCGTCACCGCTGACCGCTCACCGGCACCGTGGTACCCCACGCACACGGACAAGCCCACGCGTGGGTACCCCACGTGCTGAGACGTACACGTGCCGGCCAGCCGATTCACCCCCGCAGACCACGCAGCCACGGGTGGTTTAGGCACCATCAGACACACGCGAGGCTCTGCCCTCCGCCCGTTTCACACGCCAAATCCTACAGCCTGCTGCACTCTCCGAAAAAAGCAATTCGGGCCCATGCACACACCTCGGCCCCGGCCCTACAAGGTGTGCTCTGCATATGGGAATGGCATCGGGAACGGCATCGCTCCGGATGCTCCGTGTCAAAGGGAGAAGCACGTTAGTTTCCATGGATATGGTGATTCAGAATTGCTCCAGATGTAAATCGGTTTGCAGCGCGCTGCGAGGAGGCCTGCGGCATCCCTGCCCAGCCCCGCAAGGCAGGACCGCGGCACCCAGCCCGCCCAACAGAAAGCGCCAGAGCCAGATCCAAACCAACCAAAACCCCACCCCAAATAAAATCCCATTCCCGAGTTTCAGAGGTGCCCCAACAAATGCAACCAACTTTTCTTCCAGCAGCAAGGGAAGCAGGTTTGCGTGGTGCGCTACCCCTGGATTGGTATCCTGCTGCTTGACTTCATTTCTAAAAGTACAACATATTTCAGCCAGCAGCTCCCAGAGGCAGGCAGGACGCCGGAGGCTCTTGCTAGGGAAGGGACAGGGACACAAAGGCCGTGCTGGGGGGTAAGGGCACAGCACAGCCGGGGCAGGGCACCCCAAACTGGCAGCAGCCACCAAGCTTGCAACACAGCAGCACAAACCAGTGGGGCTGCAGAGCACACCGAGGAGCAGAGCAAAGCCAGCACCGATACCAGCCCCGAGGGAGCTCAGGCCACCCTTCCCAGCCACGCTAAGGGGTGAACCCCTGCACCCACCCCCTCCTGACAGGCTCCTGCCATGCTCCAGCTCCCCACCCTCCTCCTCTGGGTGCTCAAATGCCCCCAAATTCAACCTCTGCCTCTCCTCTTTCCCCCTTACCTCTCTCCACCACGCTCTCCGGCCCCCGCGCTGAGCTGGGAGGGCAGAGCCCAGCCCTGCCCGCAATTATACTAACGAGGGCA
The DNA here is from genome assembly GCA_009819775.1 of Phoenicopterus ruber ruber. Taxonomy (NCBI): domain Eukaryota; kingdom Metazoa; phylum Chordata; class Aves; order Phoenicopteriformes; family Phoenicopteridae; genus Phoenicopterus; species Phoenicopterus ruber. Next base: position 3,152,625 of record CM020239.1, on the reverse strand, counting down.
GGTTGCAATTGCTCACACCTGGGGTGCGGGGCCAGGCCAGAGGCACCGGCTCGGGGGGCTCCGCGTCAGCCTGGCCTGTGGAAGCCCCTGGCCCGGCGGCTCTGCTCCCGTCCCGGGGCTCAGACCCTCTCCCACGGACCGTCTCCCTTGTCCCCGAGCTGGGCCGTTGAACGTCACAGCCACGGCACCGCACCTCGCCCCCCCGCCTGCTGCCTGCATGGCCCAGGTGCAAAAGCAGCAGCGAGGGCAGGCACACCAGACAGACAGACAGACAGACAGACTGAAACCACCTGCTTCAGTCCACCCCACCTGGGCGTGAGCGCCCGGTCCGCAGGTGCCCGCTTCGTCCAGCCCCGCAGCAAAGCCCCCCCAGGCAGGACGCGCCGTGCTGGGCGCCGCAGCGTGCAGAGCGCGTCCCCCCCTTTGTGCTAATGCATCCGGACAGCAGAGCCCCGGCTCCAGCCCCGGCTGCGGGTGGCATTGCCACGGCCCAGCGGGGAAGGAGGCCGGGCTGTGAGCACCATCTGCTCCCGCAGCCCCGGGCTGGAGGCTCCGAGCCTCCTGCACCAGCCTCAGCTCCTCCTGTGCAAGCACAGCCGGGGGGAGAGCTCTCCCCCTCCAGGTCCCCGCTCTGTCCCCTCCTGCCCGGCTCCTCGGGGCAGTATCAGGGTACAAACGGGGAACGCTGAGCCCAGGGCAGGTGAACGCGCCCATTGCACAGTCCCTGCAGCAGTGACAGCAGGGTGACAGGGTGGGACGGGGACAGCAGGGTGTAGCTGATGGCCAGGAGAGCAGCTGATGCTGCTCCTCTCCCTCAGCCTGCCCAGCAGAGAAGGGCTCTGCCTTCAAAAGCTGCGCGGGGGCAGAGCCGTTGGGACTTTTCTAACATGCCAGGAGCAATCCAAACCCACCTGGGCAGGAGAGGGGGCACACAGCACCCCCAGCTATTGCTAGAAGTGTTTCTGGGACACTTCTCATCTCTGCTGCGGCTGGGGGCAGGTATCAAAGCGAGAAGCAGTGCCCGCAGCACTCCTCTGCGTCAGGTCCTGACCCGCACCGGGGAGCAGGGCTCCCCCAGGAACCCAGACAGGGTTTTGGTCTCCGTTCGGGGATGACTGATGAGCCTAGGGAGGGCTGAACTCCAGCGCGGGGCTCTGAACCCCTCTGAGGGTGCTTTGGCCCGTTCTCGTTTGGATCTTGGAGACTTCACGGCTTAGGATGGGTTTTGGATGGTCCCAGGATTTCTGCTGCAGGTCCTGGGGCCACCAACAGATCTGAACCCAAAGCAGCTCAGGAAAGGCTGAATCCAGAGTTTGTATCTGAATCAACCTCCCCTGAGCACGGGCAGTTTTACAAGAGGACGGATACATTCCGATAAAACCATTTGCAACTCATTGAAACATGCTGTTCTGGAGACGGACAACATGTACCCAACCTTGAACAGGTTTTGCAATCCAAAATCCAGCAGAGATCAGAAGCGTGCCCATTCCAGCCTCAGCGACCATCCTTAACAAAAGGGGCACTCCCAGCCCAGGACAAATTCCTGCCCCCCCCCAGGAGCAATCCTTCCCCAGGGAACGCGGCAGCAGCAGGAGCTGCCCCACTTACACGCAAATGCTCATCTCGTCACCCAACCACAGGAGATTGAATTACACCCTTTGTCCTGGTAATAGACTGCACTTTGCCCGTGCTGGCCGTGTCACCCCTTGGGAAAGCCCATCCCCTACCAAAAGCCATTTCTGGCCCTCTCCCCCCGCACCCAGGTCCTGCCAGAGCCGCCTCCTCCAAACGCCGCTGCTCCGCAAGAGCTGAGGGTGCGGGGCCAGGCAGCGTCTCCTCTCCCAGAGCTGAGGAGGGCTCAGAATCTCTCTGTAGCTCTTTAACTCTGCCTCTACGATAATGGATCGCTCCCAGCTCCCAGGGGCTCCGGAGAAAAGGGCTAATGCACGTGTTTTCGAGTGTGCCCATGCCTCCCTTGCTACTGGAAGTATTAGTGACAGCATCCATTAGCAGGGATGACAGATCCCCTTTCAGTATAACAGAAGGCTCTCGAGTGACTGTCAAAATACCCTATGAAGAGGGGAAAGAACAGGTCTCCGTGGGCCCTCTTCTAATTAAGGATGGAGAGCAGGCCTAAAGATCAGATGCAAAGCGCCCGCCCGCGCCTCGGAGAAGTTCAGAGTCAGATGCAGGATCCACGGGTCGGGGTCGCGGCTTTAAGATGTCCCCAGGGTCCCAGCGCAGCCCCAGGTGCGATCTCGCAGCGTCAGGCCCTCGGGCACAATTTGATCGCGGCACTTAGGTGAAAAGACCATCAGGAACATACAAAACAGTATCTGAGAGGATTGTCTCATCCAGTCTCTAATTGCGAACAAATACAGCATCAGCACTGGTAGAAGTTACTCCGTTACTCGCTTACGTGTTCGTTTGCTGTGGATCGTACCCGGAGCTCTCTCTGGATATCACATTCCTAATTTTTTACAGAGGAGTTGGAGCACAGGCTGGGCTGAGGCTGGATGCAGAAGAGCAGAACAGCAGCATCTCCCCTGCCCCACCTCAGCCCGCGGAGCAGCAGCACCGCGCGTCTCGCCGGGTCTCGCCTTTGGAAAGGGCCCCGGGGGTTTCAGGAGCAAATAGATGTCTGTGCGCGAGGGGGGCTCTGGAGAAATGGAGGGACGGGCACACAGAAGTGAGAAGAGAAGCTGGGGTGAACATTCGGGATCAGAGCGGATGGGGAGGTCGGGGTGGAAAGAGGGAAGGTGCAGAGCCGGAGCCAGCAGCAGAATTGGGGATCAAAGCTCTAGTTTACATCATAAATAATGAATTGACAACTAATTAAATAATTCAAATCAGCTTAATTTTTACAAGATACCAGCTTTGCTTGGCCGCAGGCGAGGAAGCCGAAGGGGGACGCTAGTAGAAGTGTTCCCACAGAGGGGCACGGCAGCTCACCCTCCTCTCCCTCCTGACCAGATCTCAGCTCAGCCCTTGGGACCGCTGCTTGCTTAGGCCAAAGCCCCCAGGAGAGCCCGGGTGCAATTTGCTCTTGCTCAAACGCAGCATCTCTATTTCATACAGCAGAAAGCGTGAAGTGCTGCTAAAACCAGAAAGGTGGCAGAGGGGCAGGAGCAGCCCGGAGGATCCTCCAGCCCCCCACGCTCCCCGACCTCCTCACGCTGCCTGCTCCTTATTAAAAATACCAAAATCCAACTTTCCCACACTCTTTCCTATTTGTTTTAAAAGTGAGAGGAAAAATGAATAGAGAGCAAAGCTGCAGCCAGGCAGTGCCTGTGTGGGCAGCTCCGGGGGTGCAGGCAGAGGACTCAGCCTCAGAACACGGGGCTGGCAGCGATGGAGCAAGACTCCCTCACTTCAATTTGCTGCCGCTGGGTGTAGGAAGAGCTTCGATGCTCGCTGCCTTTCACAAACCCTGGGCATTGTAACCCGCTGGTGAAGAAACCAAACGGCAGAGGCTTGGAAAAGTCAACTTATTAATTAGCGCAGCGCTGGCATCGCCTGCAAGCCCACATCGCAGCGCTGCCTGCAAAACAGATCGAGCTAAAAGCTGGTCCTTGTCCCGAAGTGCTTACGACGTGAGCACAAGCCACATGAGAGAGGAGCAGGCAGAGGGTGAAGGCAGGGGAACAATGAGGCAGTGTTAGCTGAAAGGCCGTGGGTTCAGGACACCATTTGGGGCATGATTCTCGTTGACATCAAGTGATTTCATGTGACTGACTCACTTCAGGGCTGCTGGAACAAACTGCGCGGAGCAGCTTTCATGTCGACGAGTCTCACGCCCTTCTCCGCTCTGTGCCCGAGCAGCCCGTGGGTAACACAGCCCGGCCCTCTCCCGCCGGCTCTGCCGCTCCTCTATCGCAGGGGTCCCTCCTTCCCCGGCCGCAGAGCACAATTAAGCACCAGCCTTATTTAGGGGCCTGTCTCGTATTCACCGCGGGCGTGAGCTAGCCGAGGGCAGGCAGGCTGGGCTCTGCTCGCAGCGCTGGACCGGGAGGCTGGGATCCCGCCCTGAGCCCAAGCAAGACAAAAATCGAGGAGGATTTGGGATGGGGTCTCCTCCATTTCAAGTGTCGGTAGCAAAATCTTCTCTTTCGGGTGAGGACACAAAGAGGCGAGGTGGCTTTTCCACCCAGCCGGGGTCCGCGGAGGCAGGACGCGGGGCAAACACGGGGCTATCGCTGTTTGCGCAGGTGCGTTTCAAGGGCCGCTATTAATGAGCGGGGCAGGGGATTTTTTAAAGCAGCGATGCACAGGGGGCTGCATCCCACGGGATAGAAAGCTAATCCCTGCTCGGAGGAGCTTAGGAGCAGCACTGCCTGCTCGGGCAGACAGATGGGCAGGGAGAGGAGTGGAAGCGGCACCAGCTGGAGCAGAGGGATAAGCAGCACTCGCAGCCCACGAGCAGCCCGGCTCTTGGCAGCATCTTCAGCAGCAGCTCACCGGGGTGTGCGTTTGGGAGAGCACCGGGGAACACGCGGCTCCGCCGGGCTGTGGGGCTCCTCGATGCATTATTTCAAAAGCATTTGTTAACAAAGAGGGAAAAAAACCCCAGCCCACCATCCCCACCAGAGTTACAAGGAAAGAGGTGCGTGTGCTGACGCTGGTCCTGCAGGGACCAGGGTCTGCACAAACAGCTCTGGGTTTTGTTTGGGTTTTTTTCTTTTTGAGAGACCTTGGAAGACAGGAGTCTGCAGAGGGGACTGGAAACCACTGCTCCACCTACTAGTGTGTCTCACGGCATCAGGAAACGCCTTGGCGCTCCGTTATCTCTTGATTAACACTTCAAATGCGTTAAACTTAGAAGCAAAGCGGGAGATGACCCAGCAGGCTGCACGCAGCCCCACGGAGACCTCCCTGGGCAGCCAGCGCTTTCCACGCCGCCCTGCGAGCGTGAGCTCAGCCCACGGATGCTCTGCGGCTGGGCGCAGGGCACGGCGACGAGCCGGGCCCCCCGGCCTCTCCAGAGCAAGAGACCTGGGGCTGGCAGGACACCCGAAAGCAGTCACTGCCTGCCAGAAGAGCTTCAATTAAAGACGCCTTTTTCACAAAATAACAAGAACAAATTATTTCTCCCTCCTTCCCTCCTACCAATATCCTGTGTGCTTCTGGCGTTGGGGATTTTTAATAAAAAACGCTAGGAAAGAAGTATTATTTTGGGGGGGAGGGAAGAAGAACAGCAGATAGTAAGGGAGGAGGAGGAACAATTTCCCAGCGAGTGCTGTCGCAACAGAGAGAAAAAGAAAAGAGCTCCTTCACACCCCCGTGCCCCTCACCAGGCAGCTGGCTGTTTGCTCCCGAGCGACTCTCGCCCCAGGCCCGTGGCCAGCGGGGACGCGTGACTGGACGCCGGACCCTCGAGCAGAGGCACGGGAACGCTGCAGCTAACTCGCCGCTCTCTGTCTCTCGCAGGGCTGCCGTCCCCGCTCACCCGCAGAGGCTCAGCCGTAACCCGGCCGGAGGCGCAGGATGGGAGGCGCGGCTGGATTTCTCCGCACATCCCTGGCTGTCGTTGCCTTTCTGGGTAAGAGCGGCCCCTCGCATCTCCAGAGGTTTCCGTGGGAGAACCGAGAGGGCCCGTCGGAGGTGCCAAGCGGGACGGTGCCCGGGGCACACGATGGACGTGCTGCGTTGCTCGCCCGGGACGCGTCCCTCCATGCTCCGCACAGGGCTTCTGCAGCTGCAGCGATGCTGAGGCCCGATTCTCCCGGGTGGTTTGTGCAACCAGGGAATGTGTCTGTGCCGCGTCCAACCTCTTGTACCACTCAAGAAAGAGGACAGGAGTGGTTGACACACAAGTCTCCCCCTTTCTAAATTCAACTTTAGGTGAAGTGCAGGATGCAGATCCTCGGGCAGAGCCTTGGCAGGACCAGTGCCCCTCTGCAGCCCGTGCTGCCCGGGCTCGTCCCGGCCTCGGCACGAGGAGGAATTTCCTCCTGCCTGCAGGGTCTCGCTCACGGCGAAGCCGCTTCGCCTCCCGGTTTTTCTAGGGATGCCTTTTTGGCCATACCCTGACTGCAAAGATTCCCCCATTCACCGGGGACCATTTCTGGATCTCGGGGAGTCTCAGGCTGCACTCTGAAGGTCCCTTTTCAGCAGGGAGACATTTCATTTCAGACAACTGAGAATTAGATAATGTCTTCAAGCTAATTCATCATCCCAGGCAGAGACTGCTCGCCTGTCCTTATAAATATCTAATTACCTTTTAATGTTCTCTGGATCCCCGAGGAGGCAGAAGGAGGGGTGGCTGCCCTAGATTGGGAGGCAATTAGCCTGTTTGGAAATTGGTCTGACCCAAATCTGGTAGAGGCAGCAAGATGGAGCTGGGCTCTCCCATTAACCAGCTGAGTTCATGCAACTTGCTCCCCCGTCCAAGCTGAGCCCACGAAAAATGAGTCACTGTAAAGCCTGCGAGGGTTATTTTCCCTTGACCTTTGGCTGATGATGCAATGGATCTCAGGAGCCAGCTGGGACAGAGAAATCCTCATGGGAACAGGAGCGAGGGACCAGGGACAACATCACACCAGCTACAGATGAGGCTCGAGGAAACACTCCAGAGTGGGTGAAGCCCCAAAGCCTCCAGGTCTGGGCTGTCAGCTCCAGCCCTGGGAAGGGGGGCTGGTAACGCCACCCCTCCTCTGCCCTCTCACCGGCGGGATGACTTCCAGCAGTATGTAAAGGTTTAAAGCTGGTGAAGTCCACAGGGACGACTCTCTAAAGAACAAGGCTGTCAGGAAAGTCTAAAAATCTCTCTGGCCTTTCTTCATTCAGTAAAAGCCATGGAAAATCTTGAAATCTAAGGCTAGCCAAAGCACCGTCCCTTTGTTCCTCAGACAGCTTCTCGTTAAAAATAACCCTCTGTTCCTCAGAGAGCTGCTCTTTAAAAATAACCGCTTTGATTTTGTGCACATGTGTGTGTTCAGAGTTCCTATAAAACCAATTAATTGCCCAGCTCCCTCATGTGCCAAGGCTTCGGGCTGTGGTCAGGGCTCCGGAGCTACGGCTGCGCCGCCTGTGCTCAATAAAAGCATCGCTGCTGCTGTCCTCGTAAACTGGAATACGTCTTGGAAAACGTTCAGCTGAGACATTTATCATTTCCTGGTCTCCAAAGCTAGCGCGGAGCTCGGCACAAAGGGGAAGCGTTCAGCCTCCTGGACACCTGGGCTTTCCAGGTCGGACTTTCAGCATATTCCAAATACTCACAATAACACAAAAGCCAGAAACGGGCCAGCGCCACCGCACGAGGGAGGCACTGCCCGTCGCCTCCCTGCTCACTGCAGCGGCAGAGGAGGGAAGGTTTGAGTTTTGTCTATTCCAGCAATATCTGGTATGAAGTTCGGGACGTTTTTATACTCACAGAGGCCGCTATGTCCTTGGTGGGGTATTTGATGATACGGTATTTTTCTCTCCCAAACAATAGCACAAGTCACTCCCGGAGTGCTGTGTGAAATGTGCAAGCATTTCCGCAGCTCTTTTTTCAAATCTCAATTTTCAGATGTTCCATTTTCATCTATTCCTATTTATTTTGGTGTTAACATTTATTTTCCCTAATAACGCATGTTGTTCTAGAGAGGAGTAGCAGCATATTTACCATAATTTCTGCTCTCCTAGCTGGACTTCAACACAGAAAGCAGGGCTGCAAAAGGCATGCCCAATTCTGAGCCCATCACTCTGTTTCTTGCGAATTTGGCTTGCAGGCTTGAAGACCTTTATTTTGTGCTTGTCTTCTCCCCGCTACCCGAATGACAGACCCAAGGACGGTACCTGTTTTGGTAACATTAAAAATTAGAGTCCTGGGATGACAGAAGTAGCCCAGATGATCAGGCTCAGAGGTACTGGGATTTACCGTCCTGCTCTCCTCTCAGTTCTTAGTTCTAACCATGTCCTGAGCTCGTAACTGTTTAATTATTACTTTAATCTAACAGTTGTTTCACTTAATGAGTGAGATCCAGGCATTTCACCCCCAACGCCAACCACACACCTTGGAACTGCAGATAAAAACTCGTCCAAACTTCTGGCATCGATTACATTTGAGAAAATCAATGCCTGACAGTTGTAGTCCGTAACCTTGGCAAAGAAAAAGGGACAGCAGCGGAGAGCAACGGGGTGCAAGCTCAGAAGGGATGATTAGCGTAATTTGGCTTGATTAGGAAAGAGTATCCCATGAGAAAAGGCATGCGAGTGTTAATAATATATATTTTATTGGTTAAATAAATAGAAATTATTTACCATATGCTACCTACTAATCTCAAAATGTAACGCTGTTAAACCTTAATCCATTCACTACCATCTATCAGAACACAATTAATACACTACTTTCTTATTAATTCTCCATTAACGCATGATTATTTTACCTGCTGGCCAGCAAAGTTATTTCCAGGTGAGATTTGCTCAGCACAGCCGTTGCTGACCCAGCTTACACAAGCTTCTCCTTTGCGAATAGAACTATTCTAGGAGGAAAATGGCACCTACACTGATTTGGAGGGAATCCCACCCTCAAAACGCTGCTTTTCTCTTATTCCAAAGCACCAGACACAGGCCACAGCCCCTGGCCCCTGTGCGACACCAGGGACCACCAGGCTCCTGCCTGCACGGGGCTCCCTTGCAGCAGCGCATCCCCGCTGCCGGAGCCGAGGGCCGGGGTAATTGCCTGATGCTCGGACACAAGGAGCAGCCGACAGCTGCTCTGAACCCACTGAGCCAATTAGCGGAGCCCCTCTCCCGTCTCACCCTCCTCTCCGCATGCAAGAGCAGCCGGAACATGAGCCGAACCCCAGGAGCTACAGGTAAAGGGCTGCTTCCCCCGAGCCCAGGAGAGCTGAGCTGGCCATTCCCTGCTGGAAGCTACTCTTGCATAAAACATCACACTTACTGGAGTCACTTAATTTAACTAGTGACCATGCTGTGTGCTGTAGGGAAGGAAACAGATTGCTGGTTGGCATGGCAGTTTTAAGACAGTTATTAATTCAATTACAAAGCACAGAAGGATCCTGGGGCTAGCTAAGCATCTCCGAGCTTATCACTGCCGAGGCAGAGGGGACCGTGCTGGGAGCACACTGCCTTGAGGTGGCTCCATCCCTCCTCAGGGACAGGCTTTTCTCAGGGTGCCAGGGAGGGAACAGACTTGCTGGGGATCATTATCCCGCTAGCTGCTTCTGCAGCTGAGAGATTTCCAGGCAGCTTCTGCTTTGTTCTCACTTATTCGCGCTGCCATTTCCATAAAGCCTGTGTGGAAGGAAGGGGGTCTGCTAGCACCGGCCGTTTATCTGAGACACGGAGTCGCTCACTGCGGACAGACGGCACCTGCCAGTGAAACATCATCGCCGCGCCGAAGGGTGGCCCAGACACAGCGCAGGAGAAGGCAGGCAGGTTCTTACGCTCCTCTTGTGCCTATGCCCGAGCCACGCTCACGACAGCGAGATCAGAATCAAACCCGTGTCTGAACACTACAGAGGGAGCTTCAGGCTCATCCTGACAGTTCAAAAGCAGAACTGATACCCGCAGCGTTGCTTTGCACACCAGCAGGTTTGAGTCGTCAAAAGCCGATGACGTTGCAGACGCAGGGATGGAGGGGATCTGCCAGGCGTGTGCAGGGGGGCACTGGCAGAGCTGAGAACGTACTGCGAAGATCCATGTTCTCCTCTCTCTTCCCTTGTCCTGGAGAGGACTTCGGAGGAACCAACCAGCCAAAGTTTGTACAGACAGAGGAGGTACCAGCACGTCCTCACTGCCAGGGACAAGGAGGGCACCCAGGGGTTCCCAGCTCCAGTCTCGTCCGTGCATGGCCGTGCTCCTTCACCAGCACGTCTTTCAGCATGTCTGGTCCCTGTGGCACGGCAGAGAGGGCACGAGATGCTCAGCGGGAAACACACGCTGTCTGCCCAAAGCCATGGGTGGGGCTGGGCTGCGGTGACAGATGGGCTGTGATTTTCACGTTGCTCCTTTTATTCTAGATGCAGTTCTGACGCTGCCAGGGACACCCTACAAAACTAAAAATGAGAATTTTTAGAAAAAGCTAAATTGAGCTAAGCAGGTTTTCCTCTCTTGCAGTTTGGTGCCAAGCCCAGAGTAGCACAAGGAACTACGGGCCAGTGTTTGAAGAGCAGCCTGTCCACACGCTCTTCCCTGAAGGCTCAGCAGAAGAGAAAGTCACGCTGGCTTGCCGAGCAAGAGCCAGTCCTCCTGCGACCTACAGGTGAGCTCACCTGCTCTCTCGCTGCACCAGGACTGGGATGCAACCATCACGAATTTTGCTTTCTGTTCTCCACTTCTATATAAAGAAAATCACTAACATGGGAATCGGCCTCCTCGCCCACACGTGATGTGCCATCTCTCCCAGGTCACAGACCAGATATATAAATCTAACTCAAATCCCAACACACCACAGCTGGAAAAACAAACACGCACAGCCTCCCACGGGCACCATGAGCGTTGCCATGAGTATTTACCCCTCTCACTCCTTACGCTTGCTCTTGGCAGGTGGAAGATGAATGGCACAGAGATAAAGATGGAGCCAGATTCCCGTTACAGGCTGGTTGCAGGCGACCTAGTGATAAGCAACCCAGTGAAAGCCAAGGATGCTGGCTCCTACCAATGCGTGGCATCTAACTCCAGGGGCACGGTGGTCAGCAGGGAAGCCTCCCTCCGCTTTGGCTGTAAGTTTGTCTCCACAAGGTAAATGAAATGCAGCCACCGTTATGCTGGGGGTAAACTGAGCCCCGCTGCTCGCATTAATAAAGGTTGGAGAGAACCTCCAGCACATGGTACCCAACATCATCACCTGGGGAAATCCCCTGGCACTTTCCATTACCATGGACGTGCAGTAGAAATTAGATGCACTACGGAGAAAGTCAGTAATATTTTTGGATCTCTCTCTGTACAACCACTGAAAAGACCAGCCTGTGGATGGGGAAATAAAATCCAGTCACTCCTCCAGCTGTTTTCTTTGTCCATGGACAGGTTTTACTTTGCATGTTTAGTTTTGCAGGAATTCTCCGCAGAAGAGCGAGACCCCGTGAAGATTACGGAAGGCTGGGGAGTGATGTTCGCCTGCAGCCCTCCTCCCCATTACCCAGGTAAGGGTCTGCATTTCAGCGTCGCTGCTAGCGGGGATTAGCAGCACTGCTGGTGCCAGGTGGAGAGATGCAACAGAGCAAGGGAATCCCAGACACGCGAATCACTCCTCGCTTTTCTTGGGGAATTTTAGGGAAGCAAATTTGGTTTTAATTCAGGCTCCGTAAAGCAACAAATCAGAGATAGGACTTAGCATGTGGAGAAAACAAGTACCATGCAAGGACCAGCTTCAGCTTAGACTGGCCTAGAAGACAGCCTGCTTGGTTTAGTCCCACCTGAGAGGACACAGGCAACTTGTACAGTTTGTTCCTTTTTCTTTTCCCCACAGGCTTATCCTATCGCTGGCTCCTGAATGAGTTTCCCAATTTCATCCCAGCCGATGGAAGGCGTTTCGTCTCTCAGACCACGGGAAACCTTTACATTGCCAAGACAGAGGCTTCCGACCTGGGGAACTATTCATGCTTTGCCACCAGCCACATCGACTTCATCACCAAGAGTGTTTTCAGCAAGTTCTCCCAGCTCAGCCTCGCTGCAGAGGGTCAGTGCTCTCGGATTATCGTAAGGGGACTGGGCAAAATGCAAAATTAACAAGCCGCCACAAAGCACTCGGGCTCCACAGGACTCCAGCAGTGCCCAAATCACCCACCAGCCTCTCAGGGGAGCTTAAGAGCTTATAAAAATATTAATTGGCTGGAACCTGGGGGAAGCAGCCCTCTCTCCAGGCTTTGCTGCTTGTGCAGCTACAAACTCCATCCATGGGGTTTCTCTGTTTGTTTGTAAGAGAGAAATGGCACAAGGTGCAGCCGGTGCAGCTCACATATCCCTGAAACTACTCTCCTCTGCTTCTGGTGACCTTGCAGAGGTGCAGCTAAAGATACTTCTTGGGCAGGGCGAAGGGAGTTAAGCAGGTAGGAAATTAAGGAGAAACAGTCCTGAGATGTTGTAAAGAGGTTTTTAGAGACTTTAGTAAGAGCTGTTTTAAGAGGAAAATAAAACTTTGCCACCTGTAAATTATCCAAACACATGAAGGTTTTGCAAAGTAGTGTAACCTTGCGGGTACCTCTGCCCTTTAAGACCTCACATATGCCATTTTAAAGTCATCCAGAACTCCTCACCAGTGCTTTCCTTCTAACAGATGCCAGGCAGTATGCACCCAGCATAAAAGCCAGGTTTCCTGCAGACACCTACGCTCTGGCTGGGCAGATGGTGACTTTGGAGTGCTTTGCCTTTGGAAAGTGAGTGCAGCGTCTGTGTCGCTCAGGCTCGGGACGGGGAGGGCATCACAGAACCTGCAACTTTCACAACGCCTCTCTTCAACAGGTCTACTGTAGACCAGAGATGGAGGGGGAATAGGGGAGGGAGGAATTGGCTAAAGCCATGTGTCCTGCTGGCCGAGGCCCAGCTGGGATGGGGCCTGGGTGGCTAAATGGGGACTGAGTTACACTACGCTGCAATGCAGCACGGGGTGCCCGAGAGCTGGCCTTCACCAGATTTACTTTTACATAGCCCTGTTCCTCGAATAAAGTGGAGGAAGCTGGACGGCTCGCAGTCCTCCAAGTGGATCGGCAGCGAGCCCCTCTTGCAGATCCAGGATGTTGGCTTTGAGGATGAAGGCACTTATGAGTGTGAGGCTGAAAACATCAAAGGGAGAGACACCTACCAGGGCCGCATCATCATTCAAGGTAACAGATTTAAACACGTGCCTTGCCAGAGCACGGCAAGATGCCCCAGGCAATGGAGTGAGCCTTTGGGAGTGAAACCACCACCTCTGATCCTGCCTCCTATCAGCCCCAATGAAACCTACTGCAAAGCCCTAACAAAGACCTGCAGAGATCACTGATCTCTTTCCTCAGTGAATACATTTAGGCTATGCAAGTAGAGAGAGGCCTCCTAACTTGCTCTAAAATAATTCTAGCAAAAACGAGGTAACCAGGAAAGGAAGCATAGTGGTAAAAACCAAACTTGGCTCTCAACCAAGATCCTCTCCGAGCCTGGGGTACTTCCACAAGGGTTAATGCTTGGAGCTATTAATCAGATCTAGTCAAGTTACAAAACCTAACCTGGTTCTCTTAGTCTGAATCCAGTCTTTCCTGAAGTTCAGGAATGACTGCATTCACTCTGAAGAAGAGGAACCACAACGTTGTTCCTCAGATCTGGATTCTGCCGTAACTTTGTGCAGTCCACACGCACAGCTGCAGCCAGCCCCATAGAGGACTCAGCCTTGCATCGCTGCACAAAAGGCGAAGGCTGTTACTATGGTGAAACACGCTGTGATAAATAAATCTGCCAGCAGAGATGACACAATGAGCATCCTTCTGCCTGCCTGGCACAACAGACCTCTCATCTGATCTTCTTGGCTCTGCCACCTCTCTTGCTCCTTTGCAGCTCAGCCAGAGTGGCTGAAGGTGATCACAGACACGGAAGCCGACATCGGGTCCGACCTGCGCTGGAGCTGCGCGGCTGCCGGCAAACCCAGGCCCGCGGTCCGATGGCTTCGGGACGGGCAGCCGCTGACCTCCCAGGTACCGCCGTGCAGGTCTGACAGCGAGAGCAGCTCCGCCAGTGCACACCAGAACTTGCAGTACCGAACCTGCCACTCCAGACTTAGACCCTCTCCTGCCTCGCTGCAAATGCATCTCAGCCCCGTTTTATCACCCTGCATCCCTATTCCATGTGCCCCCATGAGGCTGCAAAGCAATGCCACAGTCCTTAGCGACAGCAAGTTCCTTCTCCCGTCACTGCCATCCCAGCCATTGCTTCATGCAACTACAGGAACTCATAGCCGGTTATCAGGGCGGACAAATAGCACCTTGTACCTGTCTTTGTATGACCTGCACGTTGCTGCTCAGGCACTCAGAAGTCTCAGCAAACAGCACAGTGATGTGGGGGACACACACAAAAAATGGCCTGCGTTTTCTCCCACAGAAAACCAGGCTGGCTTCAAACTAGCACAAGAGTCTGTAATGAAACTCAACCCTGAACACACGAGGCTTGAGTTCCATTTTTGTTTTTCTCATCTAATGGGTTCATCCTCTTGTTTGCACAGAACCGCATCGAAGTGAGCGGTGGAGAGCTGAGATTTTCCAAGCTAGTCCTGGAGGACTCTGGCATGTATCAGTGTGTGGCTGAGAACAAGCATGGCACAGTATATGCAAGTGCTGAATTAACAGTGCAAGGTAATTTCTCATTTCCCAGTGCTCTGGGTTTCAATGGGACACTGAAGCATTTTAGATCTCTTCCTAATATCCTATGCTTGCGATCTCAGAGTAAGATAAGAGCCGACAAAAACTGCTTCACTCACCATTGAAATATAGTTGCTGGTTCAACAAGACACTCTACAACCCTTTAAATTTTAAATCTTGTGTAAATTCAGTAATGCTGAAAGAGAACAAGGACATCTGTTTGGCTACAGAAAGTGTACAGGACAGACAGCAGCAGCACCGCAAACTCTCTTCCACTACACAGCCTTCCTCTTTTTTGGAGGAAAGAGGTCAAAGAAAAGAGTTCAGTATCCATTCAGCCTGCTTTGATGGATGATGGCTGGAACTGGACTGATGCCAAACTTGTTCCACATTAGTCTAAAAGCTTATCTCCTCGGGGTCAGTAGATGCCAGAGATAACGTAAAGGCCCTAAGCATCAGCTGTTCAACATTAGCACACTGCAATGCACGAGGGCAACAGATAAAACCCAATCCTATCTCTGCGATCCCAAGAGGAGTTTTAGGCAAGCTGGGTGTCTGCATTGGTGACTTTGGTCAGGATATTGCAGAGAATATCCTCTACATTTTCAAAAGCAGCTGTTCTTGTGTCTCTCAAAGACCTTGCACTTGTTAGGGTCATATCGCCATCGCTAAGTACGACACGTGTCACGTAACACCTGCCTCGGCAGGCGTTAGAAACCACCGGCCGCAGAGGAATCGCTCCATCTTGCTCACCAGATATTGTCATGCTTCTGTTACCAAGTCATCTGACAACAAATCAATACCTAGTTACGTGGCAGTTAGAACGCTTACGTAGCAGGGTTTTCTAATCATTCCTTAATCCTCTTTTTTCCCCTGTAGCCTTAGCACCAGATTTTAGACTAAACCCAGTGAAGCGACTGATACCTGCAGCCCGAAGCGGGAAGGTCATCATCCCATGCCAACCAAGAGCAGCACCAAAAGCCACTGTGCTCTGGACCAAAGGGACCGAACTTCTGATCAACAGTAGCAGGTAGCAGCGCAGAGTCAGCTTCTACCTAGAAACCATAGCTAAAATCACATTTTTTTCTTGCCAGAAGACTGGACTTGATGACCCAAGGGTGCTGCTACGTCCCTGAACATAAGCACTTTGTTATTCCTCTAGTTTCTTCTTTAGAAAACTCCTACATAATATTTTGCAGTCCTATCTTTATCACCAATTTCTCTAAAATCAGCAAGTGCTGGAAATTGTCAGGTGTACAGAGTGAACAAGCATTTTAACCTTCCTCCTGTATGGTTCTTTTTCCTTTCCAGGGTGACTATTACCACAGATGGCACCCTGATTCTCCAGAATATCAGCAAATCTGATGAGGGAAAGTATACCTGCTTTGCTGAGAATTTCATGGGCAAAGCCAACAGCACTGGAATCCTCTCTGTTCGAGGTAGAGATGTTTGCCTTGATTTGGGGTCAATTGAGCAAGAAACGTCTAAGAATACCATGATGTGATATTTCTCCTCTCCTTATGCTCCCAAAAAGCAATGCAGCGCTCAGGGAATCAGAGACGTTTCAGCCTGTGGAGCAGCAAACCTTCTGCCCGACCCACCCAATCATACCTACCAACAACTGGTCCTTGAGAAAAGCATTTCCATTTTCTAACCACTGTAACCCCTCATCTTCCTCCTGTAAGCTGTCAGAGAGGGATGACAACAAGTTGGAAAGTGTTAGTTGGTCTGGATGCTCTGCAGCGTTAATATACATCTGGTACGCGGACGTTTGCAGCTAACAGCCCTCCCCGCTCTTTCTCTGCAGATGCCACCAAAATCACGTTGGCACCATCTAGTGCCGATATCAATGTAGGCGAAAACCTTACTCTACAATGTCACGCGTCCCACGATCCAACTATGGACCTAACCTTCACCTGGTCACTAGATGATTTCCCCATTGACTTTGACAAGTCTGAGGGGCACTACCGGCGAGCCAGTGTGGTGAGTAGAAAGGGCAATTGTGTGCCATCAAAAAGGACAGAAAACTAATAACAGCCTCTTTGTTTGCATGTTGAATGCCGGATTGTGATCGGGCGTGTTCAAATGCTCTCCTCACTGTCTCTTCTCCGCCCCACGCAGAAGGAAACCATTGGGGACCTCAGCATCTTCAACACCCAGCTGAAGCACTCGGGGCGGTACACATGTACAGCCCAGACAGTTGTGGACAGTGCTTCGGAGTCAGCCACGCTGACTGTCAGAGGTAAGTTCTCTGTCGTAAGGTCCCTCGCTCCTCACAAGCCCGAAGTAACGGCATGGTCCTTGCAAGGGATCAGCTCGCTCTTCCCTTGTGACCACCTCACCATCTAATATTTGACCTGGATGGGAAAAGCTTATGAGCTTTAAAAGAGGCCAAAATTGGAGGTTAGGCTTCCTAGCATCCAGAAAAGAAAGGCCTCATTTTAATTTATGACTTGCACAATATACAGAACAATAAGCCTTCAAATCCTTCACCTCAGTAACACGTCCGTCTGTCTCCCATCCATCATCCCAGGACCTCCAGGCCCCCCCGGCGGTGTGGTGGTGAGAGACATCAGTGACACCACCGTCCAGCTGAGCTGGAGCCGCGGCTTTGACAACCACAGCCCTATTGCCAGGTACATCGTCGAGGCGCGGACCCTCCTCTCCAGCAAATGGAAGCAAATGCGCACCAGTAAGTGTCTTGAGGGCAGCGGTGGTGGCATGGCCCGTGCTGGCTGCGGGGCACCAGCTCACTGGCAAGTTCTTGTTCTGTGCTCGTACGCTGGCTGCCACTCGCTCTATTCGTTCTCCTCTCGTGTTATTGGATTATATAGATCCTATAAATATTGAAGGCAACGCAGAGACAGCCCAGGTGGTGAACCTCATTCCTTGGATGGATTATGAGTTTCGGGTCGTAGCGAGTAACATTCTTGGAGTTGGGGAGCCAAGTTTACCCTCCAGCAAAATCCGTACCAAAGAAGCAGGTACGTGCAGATACGCTCAGAGGTAGAAAGGGGAATCAGGACCTGTCCCTGCGTGCTGGAGGGGGAAGGCTGGCTTGCAGCATGCCTTGGGCCCAAGCAATTAGTCTTCTCCCTGAGTGCTCCTAGAGGTGATGCCATCACAAAATTTTTGGTCCTTTTTGCTCATTTACACGGCAAAGACAAAGCAGTACCGGAGCTGGCAGCTAACTTCACCAGCATTAAATACAATATATTAAACCATTACAAATCCTAGCTTCAAATCCTGTACCTTGTGGGCAGTAATGCTCAGAAAGAGGAAGGAGCCCTATTATATCACAGTGCACAACTCCGCAAAGACAAGGTAAATTTCCCAGCAAATGGCTGTGAATGTTGAATGTTGATTCTATCGTCTGCTGCTTGAACGTGCAAGCAGAAGGGATGTAAGAACAGCAGGAGAACTGCTCTCAACATACCAAATGCACATTAACTCCTTTCTAATAAAAGCTCTCCTCCATACCCTGCTTTTGAGCTTGATTCTTGTCCCGTTGGAGACGTGCTGCCTCCAAATAAGCTCGTCAGGCACTAGCCAGTATTCCAGAGCAGATTTTCACAAACATCTGAAATACGGCTAAAAACATAGAGATACGCACGTTCATACGAGCTGTCAAAGCCTGGCTACTCCCAGACCGCGCGGTGTCTGTGCTTATCTTCATCACTGTGGTTTCTTTAACCCAACCTGTGCTGTCTGCTTTTGTTTGGGGACCCGACAGCACCTACTGTGGCACCATCTGGGCTGAGCGGAGGCGGAGGGGCTCCCAACGAGCTGATCATCAACTGGACGGTAAGGCAGCAGCATGGCACCAGCCGTGGATGCTGGGAGAGGGCCAGGGGGAGGAGCACCTGCCATCTCGTTCCATCTCGTTTGGGAAACGAGGGCTACAATTACAATCTTGATGTGTGGTTGAGCCAAACACTGTGCTTAGCCCAAAGTCTTGCTCGTTTGAACCGACCAAAGCTCCTCTCTCTTTCTGCCCCCCTCACAGCCAACGCTGCGGGACTATCAGAACGGAGATGGCTTTGGCTACATCTTGTCGTTTCGCAAGAAAGGCACCCATGGGTGGCTGACAGCAAGGGTGCCGCACGCAGAATCGCTGCACTATGTCTACCGCAACGAGAGCATCGGTCCCTACACCCCCTTCGAAGTGAAGATCAAAGCATACAACAGGAAAGGAGAGGGACCGGAGAGCCTCACTGCTGTCGTGTACTCTGCAGAGGAAGGTAAAGGGGGACTGCGGCGACTCTGAGTTCACCGTGCTTTGTCCAACCAACCGATGTGTCCTCAACCCGCAGAGCTGTGTCTGTCTGGGAGCTCAACGACAGGAGAGGTTTCTTTTACTCAAAGAGCAGCTGACAGTGATTTCAGCATAACATTTATCTTCTACTTCAAATACACAGATAGATGTTTCCCTAAGCCCAGCCGTGACTGCACGCCCAGAGCTTCAGAGCGGACGCAGATCCTCACAGCACACAGCTGTGGCCCTGCTTGTCCTACTAAGTCCCTAAATCCCTTCCCCTCGCTTTGCTCCGTACACATAATACCAGCTGTCTGGCTGCACGGTAACGGTGCTGCAGGAGAGCCCTTCGTTTCACTATGGTGATTATGCTGCCCAGAGCGAGGAAAAGGATTTTATTCCCTTTTGTTGTCTTTTTCAGAACCGAAAGTGGCTCCTTTCAGAGTTATGGCCAAGGCTGTTCTGTCCTCAGAAATGGATGTGTCCTGGGAGCCCGTTGAGCAGGGAGACATGACTGGAGTGCTTTTGGGCTATGAGGTACGAGCCTGCAATGGGAATGAGAGACACTGAAACTGAGATCGGAGAGCCCAGCAAAGAAAATTCCCCCAGGCTAAGTGAGGTGAAAGAAAACAGCGTTTTCTTTCCAAAGAGAGAGGACAATTAATGGACAGCACAAGGCTCTAATGGGGCCAGTACTACTGCTCACGAGAGATTAGTAAGAGAGAAACATCCTTTTTTTTCTGCTTGCCTTTTCACACAGGCTGTAACCTTATTGCTGGGCACATGCTAAGCAACATGCATAGGAACAAATACCAAAGGGTCTCCAGCGCTGGCCCTGGATGGGGCTGGTATCTGCAGAAGCCGCTGTCCTTACTAAACGTGTCATACCCTTTTCTATTCAGATCCGGTACTGGAAGGATGGTGATAAAGAGGAGGCAGCTGACAGAGTGAGAACAGCGGGGCTGGTCACATCGGCTCATGTAACAGGCCTAAATCCCAACACGAAATACCACGTGTCAGTCAGAGCTTACAACCGGGCTGGAACCGGCCCTCCCAGCCCCTCTACCAACGTCACGACAACAAAGCCACGTGAGTGAGCCCCGACCACCTCCGTTTCGCACATTGTACTCCTGGGGGCTGCTGCGTCCTTCAGAGGATCCCCAGCGATCAGCTAACTAATTAGTTTTTACATCTTGGTGCTCTAACACCGTTTTAACTAGCCCGTAAAACAGTTCCCTGAATTTCCTCAGATACCCTTATGGTCTGTGCATTGCTTATCTGAGATGACCTGTGCTCAGGGTAACGTTTGCTGGGATACCTCCCTTTAAACCAACCGTAGTGGTGCCATCAGCCCTGTCAACTAGCCGTGGAGTCTCAGGAGACAGTTGTAACCAGCACAACCTTCTCATCGGTCCCTGACTTAATCTCTGTCTTGTTTTGCATCTCTTAGCACCAAAGAGGCCACCTGGCAACATCTCCTGGACTTTTTCTGGGTCTACAGTCAGCATCAAGTGGGACCCGGTGGTGGCGAAGGCAGATGAGTCTGCAGTTACGGGGTACAAGGTACAGGCAAGCATGTAGCTGGCCTTCTCTTATAGGTGACCCTAAGGAAATCACAGTGAATGTAAACTCAAACTTGCCTTTTCCAACAGATGCTGTACAGGCAGGATTCCCACTCTGCTCCCACACTGTACCTGGCCAGCAAGAGCCGGATCGACATCCCCGTCCCTGAAGACTTCACTCACGCCTTTGTACAGATCAGGGTGACGGGCCCCGGGGGAGATGGAATCCCAGCAGAAGTTCACATCCTCCGAAATAGTGGTACGTATGCTCCTCCGGCTGCACGCACAAACGCACGTTTTCAGGGTGCTTCGCAGACCACTGGATAACGAGCTCAAAGAGGGGAGTTAATTTGCAGGACTATTTGCCTGTCATTTGCTACCACTGCTCTTTGATAAGTAATGACTTGGTCATACCTCCTCCCCTACCTGGCCATAGCACAGCATAACAGCAATAAATGCTATTATGTTTTCAAATCCCGCTCTCCCTTGCAGGAACATGGGGAAACATCCTACCCCAGCGTTTTAGGTTGAGCCTCTGGAATTGGTCTTCGGCTCCCTCGCACCGTTCCCTCAAAGGACCTTCTGACGTGCTCCCCTCCAGCCCTCCATCAGCTGCCCTCTCCCCAGACTCCGAGCAACCTTTCAGTCCAGCCTGAACCCAGCTTCACTACTTGCAGCTAAAGCCCTCCAGCCCCACGCGCGCCCAACTTACATTCACCAAGAGTGAAACCCTGACTTTGTTTGCGGGGCCCTGGCCCCAACTCCAGCAGGTTCCCTTGATTCGGGGTGTAAGTACTCAGGGCCCACCTCCAAATTCTTGTTTCAAATACAAGCGTTCCCGGGAGGTTCATCAGAGATAAATACAATACAAGCACACAGAACCCCAGAATTAACAATTTCCCAACCCTCCCGGCTCTTTCCTCAAGACACCAGGTTGTATCTGTGCAACAAGACAGTTGCTCCTTCCCCGTTCCCTTTCTTTCAGGGACAAGTATGATGGTGGAAGACTCTGTGACGAGGCCAGTGCCACACGTTGTCATTATCACAACTAACTCGCTAGTAATGGTGGCCCTGATCAGCTACCTGGAGCTCTGACGACGGCCAGCACAGCAGAGGACTCCCGGACACGCTTCCTCCCAAGCCAAGGGAACTACTTAATGCTTGGCTGCTGCAACTTCAAGTTTGTCCCACAGCAGCATCACAGAGAAAGGATTTGACAATATTGTTTTAAGGGAGGAAGAAAGAAACAGCTTTTTTTTTGTTGTTTTGGAAGAATATAAGCTTTCATACAAGACATGGGTCTTTAACCAATTAAAAATTTTTTAAAGAAACAAGTAAAACAAAGAATTCTACATGAATTCTGACAGCCAACTGCCCCCCCACACTGTATCCAGTAGGTTTTCTGCCTTATGAAGCCATGTACTAAAATAACCAGACTGCTAAACTTGACTTTTTTTTTTTTTTTTTAAATATGTACAGTGAATTTTGGTGGGGTAAGGGGGGGACGGGGACTGAGGATTTCACAGTGATCAGCATGTTTCAATCCAATCCCAGTCACAGCCATCTCTAATGAATTACGGGACAGGATTTTCTTTTCCCCCCCCCATAATATGAGCCAAATTCTGCAGCAACCAGCCCAAGGAGATAAAGCCACAAGAGAGATTGATCTCTGCCCCATCCTGAAGATGGGTGAACACAGAGTTTAGATTGTGAAAAGCTTTTTTACGACACTGGTGTTAACTCGCAACCCCAGCCTACTGTTTGTATCAACCCTTACGTGTGAGGTGCAACGTTCAATGTTATCCATATCCCACATGCTTTTGGGGTGGTTTTGTTATGCTGTTTGCTTCTTTCCTTTTTGTTTGGGGAGGAGAAGGGGTAAGCGAAAAGGAGATACTTTTCTAGCATCCGCTAACTCGGAGAGGCAGTTCTGCCTAATAATGGAGATGTCAACGTATCCCATTTCAATAGAGAGAGGGTCTTAAAGGAGGAAGAAAAAGGAATATTACATAATTTAACCAAGAACTGGAGACTCAAGGAAGCCATCGCTGGGGCAACAAGGAAAATCTGGACTCCGTCACGTTCATCACCCTACACAAACGGTTCCGTCCAGCCAAAATACCAGTCTCAACTTGGGACTGCAAGATTGAGGTCCAGCCAGTAAGTCAGTCTGGTTTTCAGGTCCAAGGCTCGTACAGCTGATGTAAATGGGAGGGCTGATACCCCAAAGAAGTACAGGGATGTTGGGGTGCACTGTTAACTAAAATGGTTGGGAATAGATGTTGCGTATTAAAATCTCTCTGTCTCCCGGTAAAGCAATTGACCAAAGTGAACTAGAAGCTGATTTACGTTGCTTGCCGGTTAGATCCCAAGCGCGCTTTGAGGGACCTTTACCTGCCTGTACCTTCCTCCTTCCCGGCGGACAATCCTGCTGGCCTGAGCAATCTCAGTTCCAGAATTACCCAACAAAGGGCTACACTTGCAGGACTCTGCAATGGCAAGAGACTGACACCGTTTCCACACCAGATGCCAATTCCTTGCCCTTGCTAATCATTTTAAAACTCCCGTGTCCTAGGCCTTAGTGAGCATCTGAGAGATTACACGCATAAATCCCTGGCCTCCCAGAATTATGCCCATTGCGTATATCCATAGTAGCCCAGCCCAATTCTTTTGGCATCTTGCCTACTCTGGAAGCAAGAAGGTAAATGCACCGGTAGGTTCCCGCCGTGCGACGCAGACAGCAGGGCTCTGGAGCGAGGAAGAAAGGCTCCTCTGTGTTTAGCAAACAAGATAAATGTTTTAAGAAACAAGCAAAGAAAAATAAACTTAATGAAATAGTCTAAATATTTAGAGGACAGCTGCAGCAAAAAGAAAGGGCACTTCACTGTTTCCATTACAAATAACACCCGGGCTAAAGTGGAAAAAAGAAGACAACGGCCCCCCCGACACATGGCAGACCGAGGCAGGCAGCAAAGGCAGGAACCATCACCGCCGGAGCCTGTCCCGAGCTTCCTCCAGGTCCCTCTGCAGCTCTCCATGAATTACCCCCTCGGTCCCTCTAGCAGGTTGAGACACTTCTTTCAGAAGGACAACAGCTAGATGTAAATTATATTTTTGTATTATTTATGTTCTTGAAGATTTTAAAATATTTTTATTGATGTTTGGAAGCTTTGTTTGGCAAAATATTTTACGTTGTTAATTCAGCATTTTTGTTATCACCTCGATCTTGCTGGGCCTTCAACCTTTCTCCCACAAAAGATGGGATGAAAGGAAAATTAGGAATTCAGTGTTAGCTCAAAAGCAAAGGAGATTAGGGCTTGGGCAACAGTTACCTGGTCGATATGCAGGACTAGCGGTGGCCACGATGACAGTATTTAGGAGGCATAAGCTAACTGGACCTGTGGAGCTTCAGAGCACTGCTGGATGACGCCCACCGCAGCCCGGCAGGAGCATGGGCCCGATTCAGGAGAGGAGCAAATAAAATCAGCAAGGTTAAATGACGTGCCCAAAGAGCCTCCAGCGGCTGCTATGCCTGCACGCCCACGGACACAGCTAATTCCCTTCAAGAGGTGCACGCTAGATACCTCCAGGGCTGAAGAACGTGCTTTGATGGGCCACGTGTTGGATGAACTCACAAGTGAGCCAAGCAAGGTACTCCTGCGAAATTCAAGGGCTGAGGTTCAGCATCACCCCAGGTCTGACCACGCAGGCTATGCAAGGTCTCTTACAGAAACACGGGCTCAAGAGATGCTTCCAGATGTGTCTGGCAACACTAGCGGCTCTGTCTGTTTTACTGAACTTCACGGTGTTGGAAAGCAAGGTGCTTTATAGCATGGTGAAAACAGTGTCTATTGCTGCAACGCCTCTGGTTTTTAAATAGCAGCCACCTGCAACATTTCCCTGGGAAGGTTAATACATTTTCCGTACATTTCTTTGTTAAACTAGATCACAGGCACATTTTATATAAGAAGTGAAAAAGTACATGTATTGGATTTCAAATGTTCCGGTTAGCACTGCTCTGTGTTGCAAATGGGCTGAATATGTTCTAGTTTGTAAAATTGATGGGACAGTATTTTCTAAAGCCTTCAAGTGACAAGTAGATCCCCTTGAAAGTTAAATGTCTTCAATTTGAATCCAAGCTATGCCTCTTTTTTGAAAAGAAAAACCATCAGCACATACAGTTTCATCAGTATGCATTTTAAATCAAAACACTGCCGAGCTTTTGCCATGTTCTAAGGATCACACATAGAAGCAAAGAGGTATGACCTGGTGATGACCCCAATGGCCTTACAACCACCTGCTCTAATTCCAGCTCTGACACTGACTCCATCTATGGCTCCAAACAATGATTTCACCTCTCGCTGCCTCAGTTTCCCTTCCTGAAAAGTGAGGCACAAGCGGGCTATTGTGTATTTGCGAGCTCTTTGCAGTTTGAAAGTATCTGTGTGTTCACACTGCTGTCAGAAGCGTGACTGCAGCTCGCGGAGGGGATCGGAGCTGACTCAAACTACCTAGCTCGGGCACCAAGAGCAGCGTACCTGCGGCAGCACGGGCTTCAGCGAGGCTGATCGGTCACTGCCCAGGTCCCTGGTGGCAAACCTGTCCTTGCATCTG
This sequence comes from Phoenicopterus ruber ruber, assembly GCA_009819775.1. NCBI lineage: Eukaryota > Metazoa > Chordata > Aves > Phoenicopteriformes > Phoenicopteridae > Phoenicopterus > Phoenicopterus ruber. Next base: position 3,127,924 of record CM020239.1, on the reverse strand, counting down.
GGCTGTCTCTGCCACCTAGTCCTCCCCTAACTCAGCCAGCCACAGCTCAGCTGACATCAGTGTTTCCTGAGTATCAGCAAAAAGCAACTCTGAAAAACGCACGTGGTAAACAGGCAGTCTCTCCCCCACAGATTTTTTGTAATTCTGGGGGTATTTGTTGATACTCCAAAGCTGCAGAGCAGAAAAGATAGCGGCACGTTATGAAACACTGCAGATAAGCACAGGGAAACACCCCGGGTGAAGGACAGGGCGTGCTGGGGAGGGAGCGGGACAGAAAAGATTTTTCCACTTGCAACACTGGTGGATGAGAAAGGCCAAGTTCAGGCCCAGACAGTTACAGGCTAAACCCCGCTCTACACAAGACAGCTCAGTTTTTGTATGTAGACACAAGCCATATTAAGACAAAGACTGCCTTGTCTTAGGCAGTCCGTTCTGCCATTTTATTTATCGGGGGTTAGGTGACCCACAGAAAAGGATTTGCACGTGCAAATGCAGCATTTGTACCGAGTTAAATCTCATCCGGGCTATAAAAAAACCCCTACATATAAAGCCTAGCCAGAGACACCAACATGAGAAAGAGGTGTGGAAGAAACCTTCTGTGAAGCCAGTTAGAGCTTCCTAAAATGCAGCACAGGGGTTAAAAGGAAAGGTGTTCAGAGCGGGGAGAGAAAACAATATTTCAACATCTTAACAGAGTTTACTGGCTTTACACGATTGCATTAAGTTGCAAATCAATTTCCTGTCTCATTAGGAATCCCCTACATTTAATCGCTCTGAGCATTTGCTTTAGAGATTAACTTACAGGGACGAGTTAAGTGCCGTGGGTTTTGTTCTCGGCACTGTAATGGCTCGCCAAGGAAAGCCATCTAATTTCACAGGGTCCCTCTTACTTGTCAGTAGTAAAAACCAACCTGACAAAGGTGCTGTAAGGAGTACGTAACAAGGGCGAAATGTTCTGAGACTCCCAAATGAGGAGCTTTACAGTTCTGATTTATTCATATTTAACATAATCTTCTACCCGATACTATTGAACTTACAGGCTGAAGATTGCGCTTCTGGTTTTAGGTTGTCTGGGCTAAATTCAGCGCTCAGCTATATGAGTTCGCATCGGGAACAGCTCACATTTGCAGCAGGACAGATGAAGTGTGTGCCCTGAATTGCAGACACTCGTATCTTTGCCCAAGGAAAGAGTTGGGTAACGCAGGCACCACATTCAGCTAATGCCTGGGGGGGTCTAAATCCCATCTGCTCTAAACCTGCGAGGCGATCCCCCATCCACAGAAACCCTCTGCTGCAAATATTTCAATCCAGCTTCACTACACACAAACAGGGCAGTTTTCTTCTCAGTAACTTTGTTGTACACTATTTTTTTAAGAAAACGGGAAACATTGTAATCATACTGTACTTACTGTAATTATGGTTATTTATTGGCTACAGTAGCACGCAGATCGTAAATAAAGATCTTCAGAGACTTTAGACAGCTACTAGCGTCTGGGGTACTTCTGTCCCGCCTTAAAGGCAGTTAGTACCTTGCTTGCTCAGGAGCCCCCCAGGCCCAGGACTGGATTTTTCCTGAATGCCAACTGCACATCCTAATACAACCAAGGAGCCCAGTGAGACCCCATCCGCGCGGAGCTGGGCCCCTCAGCAAAAGTTAAGTCAATTAAGATACAGTAAACCCAAATTCTATCCCATGACACTGATAACTAACCGAAAGAGGAGAGACTGTCCATGGAGCAAGGAATTGCGGGTGCTGAGGGTCTGGTTAGAGATATTAACGTGCTCCCTCTGGCTGGTATTCCAATGGCTAGGAAGTAATGCTAGAAAACTCAAAGATTTCATGCACCTTATTAGCAGAAAGGGTAACTGATTGTTGGAATAGCTTGCCAAAAAGCTTCATCATCAATCACAGCCTTTAAAGCAAGACTGGAAGTCTTCCAGGAAAGATATCCACTAGATCAGCCACAAGCTAGCAGGCTTGCAAAGGTTCGCTTACATTATAGAAAATAATTTCCCTCATTGCAGGAAGCGCTGCATGAAATCATCTCATCTAGGTTATGTCAGATTAATTCATCACAGTTATTCCTTCTGGCCTTAAAAAAAAAAAAAAATCTACTGGCTTCCTTCTACCTTTGGGAAGGATGTCAAGCGATCAGCTAGAGCAACTGCACGTGGAACAGGCCTGAGGGTCTCCACTGGGGTTAAGCTGAAGCCAGACACAGTCGTGCTGGAGAGGGGACAGGTGAGAAACCGGGCTCGGCACCACCAGGTCGTGGGGAGTCTCACCCAAACTCTTTCCCTCAGCCCATCCTGGATGCACTTGCTTTCATGTAGCCCCTAAAAGAAACACCACGCTTGACCGTGGGGTGCACAGGGGGACTCGGGCACTGGCTGCAGCAAGATGTGCTCCCAAGACCCCCTCTGAGCCCCTAAGGACGGAGGGACGGATGGAGGGAGGGACAGACGGAGGGAGGCATGCCCTGGATGCAGCAGGGACAGGGCAGCGGTGCGCAGGCAGAGCAGGAGCCAGCCTGCACCACAGCCACACACAGCCGAACCGCAAAGGGCCCCAAGAGCCCGGGCTCAGCTGTGCTCAGACCCCCGGCAGGCTCCTGCCCCTCTGCCCCAGGCCCTGCAGAGCTGCAGGCGCCGCCGCTCCTCACCGGGGCCGTAATTAGCTCAGGGATTTACACTGCAACGGGGCTTTGTAAAGGTGAGGGCAGCATCATTAAAGAAACCAGCAGGGAGCGGCCAAGACAGAGATGAATCCCTCCCCAGTTCATCCCCCGCAAGGGCACTCCTGCTTTCTCAAGATCCATCATTAAATGCTGCTGCACATGAAATAAATCAAGGAGACAAATGTATCGTCGCTGACAAACAGGCGGGTTCTACTGGAAACGCAAGCACGGCCCTGCGGAGAGAGCACGTCGTGCCGTGCGGACGCTGGAAGAAGGATGCTGTGAGGCATCACTGGCGCCCGTCCGTCCCCAGGAGCCAGCGCCAGCTGGTCACCTTACCCCCCCCGAGAGCTCAGCTGCATTTAAGAACTAAAACCAGCTTATTTAGGAGTGTCAGTGTGTTTCCAGCAAAGGCTCCTACGCAGGTTTCAGGCACTAAGGCTGCAGCCGCTGCGAGCACAGCCCTCACTGCGATATTTTGGCAGGCCTGGTCCCAAGAGAGGTATTTTCCTACACATAAACATCAAGGGGAAATAGATAACTTTCTATGAAACCTAAAGCATTTCTGCTTGAGGTTCAAATTCATAGGAGGAGTTTGGGGTTTTTCCTGGAGGGGGAGGGCGGCTGAATTGGTTTACTGCTCCTTTGTTTAAAGTCACAGAAAAAGACAGTTCAAGCAAATCCCTTAAAATGGGTATCAAACCACTGCAAGAATTAAAAGGCATCTACCCCAGAGCTAATGGTTTGTGATCCACCTCAGAAAACATCCTCCTCATTCCTTCCCCACGGGCATTGCAAAGGATTTCTTGTTTCTAGGTCTCACACTGTTCAGTCTCACGCTTGGTGCCCACTCAGCACCGCACGCTGCTCCCCAGGTCCCCAGCCCGACACTCGCAGAGAGATCTCGCTCATCGTTTTCTGTACGACCGTCACTTCACTCGCAAATACCAAACGGGCAAGCAAAGGATTTACACCGATGCAGCCCTCCTCTCACAAAACAGATGTAAAGAGACAAAAGCAGACCTTCCTCGGAAATGAAAAAGCATCAGGAAGAAACAGGCAGTTTCCACAAAGAGCACCCAAGTTTAGGCAAACTGGCCTGGGATTGGTGACCGGGGTTAATGAAACCTCTGCCCTGGGAAGATAAACAAGAGCAGCTTTTTTAAGTATAAGGGACACAGAAAAGCAAGGGCCGGACGGATGCTGGTTGGAATGAACGCAGCAGCCTGGGGCAGACGGGCAGGGAGAAGCCAGACCAGGCTCATACCATCAGCAGAGCCCGCTCCGCTCCTGGGAAACCGATAAGGAAAGCGCCACGGAAGAGGAACTGCTGGAAAATGATCTTTCTTCTCTCCTTTTGGGACCAAATCAAGGTACACGTAAATTGCCTCTGTGAGTCAATCTTTAAAGCCAAAAGGTTCTTACCACTCTAAAGATGCTTCATACCCAGCTTTTTAATAAAATTCCTTCTCAATAAATAAGCCCCTGGACAACAAGGGGCAAAATAAAGCAATGCTTATACTGTCAGGGACAACGGAGGGACAGGATCTTAAAAGCTTTGTGCAAATCTACGCTACAGTTGGTTTTATTTAATCATTTCCTCCTATTATTTGCTTCTGTCTTATCATTTTGGGGAGTTGCTACCTACCACAAAAGCCAGAATTTCAAAAGAACTCAGCATGTAATATTTGAAAACTCATAAAATGGTATTTTACTGCCTAAAAAGAATGTCTTTTACTGATGCTCAGTTGCTCTTCAATAATATTGATTTATTGACCCCCACCAAAGCCAAAGCCAAAAATTTTGCTAAAGAATAAGAAACTCCAAAACAGTCAAAGCAAAGGGAAGAGTTATTTCATATGCTGCTAAACAATTCTGGTCTAAAGGTTCTGATTAAATTAAATCATGGCATCAAATTAACAACCATCAGAACCAAGCACAAAAACTGCTCATTATGGTCTACATCCGACTCAGCATACACTAATTTCGAGTTAACTAAAACACTCCTGCTTAGGATTAGCGCTGCAATAGTGAATTTGCTTTTCTATACTCAGCCTAAGAGGACGCGTGAATTAAACCCACAGTATTCAACACGCTTTAGCTAAACACACTGCTGCGTACACGAGCTCCACAGGCCTAAGCCAGCACCACTACAGGTAGGCAACAACTGAACGTATTTGTGCAGTATTCTGTGGCAGAAATAACTGCCAAAAGGCTGCAGTTTCCTAGAAAAAACGCAGGGAAGAACACAGGCAAAACATCGATAGCTACGCAACGTATCTGTGCTGGGAGAAAGCCAGAGAAAGGAAAGGGGCGAGCGAACTCTGCATTTCCCTGGTTTTCAAAAGGAACTTGGAAAATGTTCATTGGCAAAGCGGTTCCCAGCACAGTGTGGTAGAGATCGATGCTGTCCTTGGGAAGGGAGGTGCGTTACGCAGCCAGTAGTTATTCGCGTGCATTTCTTAGCCATAAGCAAAGTATTTTACTCTTTACCTCCTAAAAACCTCTATGGGAGGTTTGCAAACGTCTGTCCTGCCACCAGCCTCCAAAGCAGCCTGAGCACTACCGATGGTGGGGACTGCATCGCTGGTGCATTCACCAGCCCAGCTGCTGCTTCCACAGAACCAGAGCCACTATTTTGTAAAATGCTCTGAAATACCTGCCTAGGAAAGATGTTTTACAAAAAAGAGAATTACCGCATTTCCCGTTTCTTCCTTTCTCCTGTGTGAGGCTTAGGAAACACATGCAGTAAACGAGACACTAAATATATGAGCCAAAGGGAGAGGAAAAGCAGCACGTGAGAAGCAGCAGAGAGTGGGAAAGGGGGGAACGAGAACACTAGAGCTCGAGAGCTGCACTGTTCAATATATCCTGGCAGATCGCTGAACTGCTGCAAGCAACCGCAGGAACAAGTAAAAGAATTAACGCAGATCAACACGCAGAGGATGGAAGAGTTGGACAGCCCCATCTCGGTGCAAAAGCAGCATATGGGGTTTGTTTTCCTCTTCGCTGTCATTCAAGTTCCGGCAGTTAAGGCAATCTAGTTATTCAATTTAGATAAGCTTCAGCAGCTAACAGCAATTTAAACAGCTGCCTGTGCCTCACCATTCTGTTATTACCTCCTTCTTTCCAAGTACTAATGCCATTAGCAAATTGACTTCCTCCCTCACACAATCTGTCTGGCTTTAGTATGTACGATACTAATTGCTTCCAAGTACTTAGGACCATCAGCAGGCAGCAGAAGTTCGTACCACAACAATCCTCCAGCTGGGAACCGGTAGCAGGTAGGGTTTGCAGGCAGTCCCTGCCATCCTCTCCTCTAGGTGAGGCAGACAAACCGGCCAAGTGCAGGGAAAAAATGTTTAGGCACCATATTACTAATTCAGAGCAGAGAGACACTTTTTTTCCCTGCAATTCAGCCTGTTATGTTGGGAAGAACAGGGACAGTGACTAAGAAAACATGCAGATTACAGGAAGAGACAGAAAGAAACGTAGGGATGGGGAGGATATGCCCATTTCGAAGGGTCCTTGCTTCAGCTGCTTTCACTGACCTCCCCATACCTCCGACCTCCCCTATTCCCCTTTCATAACCTTTCTTTCCCCCAGCTCCCAATGCTCTCTCTTCCTTCCCCTCCATTCCCCAGCAGACTTGCTAATGTAAACGTCAGCCAACATACTTTAGATTGCTGTAAAACTCAAAAAGCATGCAAGAAAAGTGCCATTTCAAACAGCAACTGTGCCCATAATGTGCCCAGTTCCACCCTTTCCGATAGCTGGAGTCACACTGTCCATCACAGCCCTCCATCTTAAAATAAGCATTAAAAAAAAAATTAATCTTTCCTGCTCCAGGCACCTGCCTCCCCTTGAAAAAAAAAAAAGGAGGACACAATAAAAAGATGAAGGAGCCTTTTGGCTCCCACTCTGACCTCCTCAGCTAAGCAGTGAGAAAATGGATTGTCCTGGACCTTTCATGTAATCTTTCTGCATTTCTAAACCACAGCTGCCCACAGGACGCAAGCCCTGCATTTACATTACAAAGTGCAGAGCGACTCTTCCAGATGGGACAGCTTCTCTTTGTTGATTTTAACCATTAACTCCCAAACCGAGCATACGTCTGTTCCCACTATGCAGAGTTCTCCAGCACAGAGGGGATCCCTCAGCCTTCCCCCAGTACGACCAGAGGCCTCACCCCACGCAGCAGAAGGGACAGGAGAGCAGGCAGCAGCACGCAGGTTCCTCTCTCCTGTGATGGGTGTATCTCATTCACAACGTTCAGTTGCCCATTTCTTCATGTTCAGTAGGCAGAGAGAGCTCTGTAAATCAAGTTGTGGAAAGTGCCTATTTCACTTTTCATTAGCTATTTGTATTTTTGCTTATATGTATTAAAAAGGGTGGCTGCTCTTTGCACGGGCTGGGATGTACACTGCAGGAACCCGCCACGAAGACACCCGTGGACAGGAGAGACCTGGACCAGCTGAAGGCAGGCAGCAGGCTCCGAGGAGGCTGAAACATGGGTGCACCCTGCTGCTGCTGCTGCTTTTTACAGGCTGTGGAAAGAGGAGAATTTCCTGGGGGTGAGAAGTTCCACAGGACAGAAATCTAGGGCTCACTGTATGCGGAGTTCGCTCACTGTGGTGTTAAATCTGGGCAAAAGCTGAGTCAACGTGCTTCACCCTGCTTAGAAGAGGCTCACTGTGGTTTTAATCAAGTTGATTAGAAATAGGTTTTAAGACAAAAGAAGCCAGATAAGCTAACGCAGGTATCATCTGGGCAGATTAACAGTAAACCAATGCAAAACATGGCATTTACTGCAACTTTTTTTTTCATATTGATCTTATAAGCACACTTGAGATACAAAGATAGGATTTCATCTCCCACCTCTGCAGAACAATGAGGAAGCGATTAAAAGCTCTACCTACGTGGATTCTTTCCCCCCTTTGGGGAGATACTGCTGAGCCTCTGAGCAGTTAATTCTGTAGTAGAGCTACCGGCTTCGGGGACAGCGGAGCTCTTTGGCAAGGCAAGGGAATTCTGTATTAAGAAAACATGAGATTAGTAAATTTGAATGGACTATTTTGCAATCCGCTCCCCTTCTAACCAGGTCAATGGAAAAGATATCTCCAGAGCCAGCTCACAGGAGGTCCTAGAAATACTCCAGAGCACAGGGGAACAGATTACACTGGAAGTGCAGAGACAGAAGTCTGCCCACGAGCCCCCACAAACATCTGATGCTGCAACCCAGATGGACTTCAGAGCAGGGAATGAGCAACGCCCCAAGGAAGAGAACTGCAGCAAATCGGGTTTAAGTCTCTGCCTAGATGGGTATGTACCACGCGTTGCTCAAGGTAAAGAAACGTCTCCTGGAAAGCAGCAATAGCATAGCATGCGAAGCACAAGGTCAGCCAACATCTCTCGAAGCTGGATTTCTAATCAGCTGCATCCACTAACCTTGAAACAGGCTGATGTAGCTCCTAGCGCTGGTGCTTTGGTTTGGCCACTCAGACAATAATAAAAATATGACCCTCAGCACGCCAAAGCACAGAGCCAGCCCCTCTCGCTGGGCTGGGGAGGGACCTGTGTGTGTTTGGTTTCTCTGCAGGCCTTGCTTTGATTACTTGCTGCCACAGGACTGCAACAGCGATCATCAATCTAATTACCCACTTCCCGCACCCTGTGCCACAGGAAAAGAAGAGCTGAACTATAAGGTATCCCATCCCATTTTGCCTCCACGCCTTCTAAAAATCTTGTTCGGTCACCTCAGCCTTACATTATCAGGTCTGCTAAACCAGCTTTAACGTTCCCTGCTCTCATTGCATTTCTCTTTCAGGCATCAGCCCTCGTTCATCAAGATGAGCTGAGTTTCAGCAGCTGTTACTCCATCCCTGCAGCTCTCTCCAGTGTCTCTGGGAGCTTGGTAAGGCCACGTCTCAGGCTGTTTACAGCAGTAGCAGGGAGAGCTTAAGGCAAGAGAGAAATCCTGCCGTCGCATATGGTTGGAGGATGCTTAGAGAGATGATTCATGCTCAGCCAGGGAGGATAGCCCCAAAGATATCTAACAGCCTGTGGGTGTTTGTTTTTAGGGGGAAAGCGAAAGCAGTAAAGGCAAAGAAGAAAAGCAGGCATTTCCCCGTCCCGAGCGGGACAGCGGCCTGGGCTCTACTGACACCAGCACTCGGCCAGGTGAGAACGAAGCAGACTGACCACAGATGAGGATGCCCTCAGCGAGCTGAAGACTGGGAAATATTGGAATAAGGCTCAGAGAAAGCAGCACATGCTCCTAGCTAAGGAACAGAAACAGAGACGAGCACTGCAGAGCCAGAGGGGACATCCGAGCGAAGACAAAGCCAGCACTGAGCACAGAAGAAACTTCAGTATTGTGGAGCTGAGCCAGAGGAAACTGATGAAGAACAGAAGCAAGAAAATCTTGGACAACTGGATCACCATCCAGGAGCTTCTGATCCATGGGACCAGGTTGCCAGACGGAAGACAGACGTACAGTCCCTTGCTGTCTGTCACAACCGTGTAGCAACCCTCCCGTCCCTTCCCAGGGGGTCGCCCCGGGCATCAGGAAGGGACAGGGCATCTTCCCAAAGGCATCTTCTGTCACTGCAGAATGGTTCCCCCCAACGTTTCCAAACTTCTGCTGGTTGTTGTGCCCACAGAAGTCTCCCCGCAGAAACAGGGAGCTCTGTAGAACTACAAACTGGGAATTCAAGCCTGATGATGGGCTTGCTTCTGCACTCAAATACAGGCAGACAACCCCAGGGGCCACACATCGTTGTCCTCATATTACTGACTTCACTGTACACGAAGATTTGGCTCGCTACATTTCACTCTGATTTTTTTATATAGGATTCTCTGCAAATATTTACTTCTATATGCATCTCTTTCTATATTAAAGCTTTTTTGTTGTTGTTCTGGTAAAAAGAAAAAATAATAGTATGCTTCAATCTTTAATATTAGTCATATCATTATTTTCCCCAGAATTGGGCGTGCTATGCATTCCTGTACTTTAGTTCACAGGGGGGAAAAAAAAGGAAACAGTAAATATAGTTGTTTACTGTAAAATAAGAGACAGAAAGTAGAAAGAGAAGGCACTTAATAGGTCCCTCTGTGGATTCTGCTACCAAGGGGGAAACAGTACTCCCTATTGAGTTGCTGCATGTTTTATACTTATTAATAACCAGGAAAAATGAAAGATCCACAAGCCCACTGAACCCGTCCCTTCCTCCCCCTTCAAAGATTTTAGGGATGAGCTCAGCTCCGAGTCATGATTAAAAACACCCAGTTATGTTCCTAAGCAGCAGCGCTCAAATTGAAGATTTGCTTGTGCTACCCAATGCTCCCTGCTTCGCTATTCTACACTACAAAGGAAAGAGTGCAAGCTCCAAGCTATCGCTTGCAGATTATTTTACAGCTTTCTGGGCTCTAGCAGAGGGAGATAAATGTCTCTAGAGGAAGCAGGCAGGGGTGGTCCACCCCTCGTCCCCACGCTGCCCCACAGCTGCTGAGACTGGACCGCTTGGATCTGGTGGAAAGGACACCAGCCAGCCAGGAAACCTGGTTTGTGAGCCCACCTCGAAAGCGTCCTTACTTCTTTGCACCTCTTGCTGGAGAAACACCATCTACCAAACAGTGATCTGTGTCAGCTCACATCACCACAGTGCTCTGGGCAAAGCAGAAGAAATTCGAGGAAGTAAGACAGGAATCAGGATCGCAAGTTATTATATTAAAAAAAAAAAAAACCAAACACCTAGAGGTAAAAGAAAGGCCAGCTAGAGGAGCACGGCAAGGTATGTAGCAGTGGGCAGTTTCTGTGTCCTCTAACTCCTGTCTGGACCGTTCCAGACCATCCTTTCACACAATGTGGAGGCAAACTGCCTTGCCCCATCTGGAGCTACTGTCCCCACTACTCCGTTCAAACTCAAGCTCTGGTGCTACAGTCCTGTACTAAACTTACCAGACTCCAAAGCTTAAGAAAATATTTGGTAATAAACTGTGTCAGCCAGAAAAAAAAATTACAAACATTGCCATGAAATACTGCATCAATACTAATAAAGAGACAGAGACAAGGAATTGCATTAAATCTCAGTTCATTTCCTTGCAGCTCTCCTTCTCAAAACCCTCTGCAAGAAGCAGAGAGCCGTGCTCACCAAGACACCCCCTATCACTCCACTTCCAACTCCTACCAAGCATTCATAAAACAATTCTCCTTGCCAAAAGTGCTGCTGTTCTTGCACTTCTTCATGGGTGCTGTTTTCTGTGTTTCCTTCCTCCTTGGTTGCTGCCAACTTCTGTTCCCAGGTCAAGGATTTTTGAAAGTTCAGATCCACTAAGTCATTTTGGATCACTCTGACCCCAAAGTAGACCCTCTTGATGATTCTGAACGTCTTCAACATCTGCACATCGCATCGGTAAGTCCCTGCATCAGACTCTCTGGTAGGGGAAAATCTGACGACAGAATGGGGGTTTTTGAAAGGTTTGAACAGTACATCATTGGTGGTGATAAGGCCTTGGGCAAGCCTCCACGTATAGCCATAGGCTTGGCTACCGAAGCCGACTGCGTCCACGGTCAGGCAGCTGAACTGGAAGGGTTTGCCCACCGGGACGGTGAAGTGGAGAAAGCCACAAACCCAGCTGGTCAGGCAGTCGGACCTGCGCAAGGTACAATTCCTCCTCTCCCCGGAGGGAGTCACCTCACACATCTCCTCCAGTTTGAAGCCCAGCCCACAGGTGACACTGCAGGACGTGGCATTGACCGCAACTTTCGCTACAGCTGACTTCAGCTCTGCTGGGATGGTAACTTTTTCAAAGGAAACGACCAGTGGTAGATAGAAAGCACCAAGTAATATCCCAAGGATGTGGCTGTTCCCCAAGGTCTTCATATCGGGGTTAGCAATCAGACATGCTGCTTTCTAAAGCTGTGCAAATTCAGTAGTTTAAAAACAAAAAAACACACCCAAAAATCATTCTTTGTAAACCTTCAAACTAAGTATTTCTGAAATCCCACCAGCATCATCTTCAAGACACAACCCTTCTGTTAGGAAAAATCCTCCAACAAGACAGGCTTGCAGTACAACACTGCTAAAGAAGCTGCACCACGTTGCTATGTCGGTCAGAGTCTGAATCATGAATTCCAGTTCTTGCAACACGGCAGCAGAATGTTTTAATCCACAATATTCCAGCGATTGGGATCTATTTGACAACTTAAAAAAGATGAGGTCCTCCCTTCTCTGTAAGATTTTACATACTATTTTAGATGAATTTCCACTGTAAAGAAGTACTGCTCCAGTTTAATTTTCCCACCAAACTATAAAACAAAGTAATCACTACTGGAACCTTTAAAATAATGCTGTTGAGCATAAGGCAATCCTAACTCCTTATGCAGCACCTGCACGGTTCTGTCTTATGTACACGTATCCCAAAATCTAAAGTACTCCCCAAATTACCAAGATCACAAAAACAAGGCTTCAACCTCTAGGTAGCCTGATGGCACTGGCATCAAAGGCAGTCCGAGCAGTATTTTGTCACCGACGATACCCATCTCTACAAAGGGCTCAGCGAAGTCGCTCACATCTCTGCGTGCCCGAGCGGTGCCGATGTCACAGTCCGGCTGCCCGGGGTCAGAACGCGGCCCCACACCTTCCGAGGGAGAACACGGAACTCCCCTAAGCCTGCAGCCAAAGCGAGCCCTCCGAGATGAGGACTCAGCATAAAAGCATCGTATCAGGCTCTGGACATCCACTGTCAGTCTCAGAGGGATTCAACAGCGCTGGCCTCACGGCATCACTCAGCGGAGCTGCGAGCCTGAGCCCCACGCTCTGCGTCACACGCAGCCACCGACTCCGAAGAGCGATCCGAGCCAAAATCTCCGCATTCAACCGATGCATCTGTAAAACAGAAACCACTTGTACAGCCAGAATAATTCACTTGGTGCTCAAGCGTCCCAAAAGAATAATGCATTACTAAAAAAGTTCTTCATGAAAAAAGTCGAAGTTGCTTATTTTTGATGGCATAATTGAACTGTCGTCAAGCCAGTTCAATAATCAGTGTCTCCTTACCAGCAACTGAACTATGGATCGCAGAAAGGATTTGGACTGCCCTGTTCCTTCAACAGCTCTGCTAATGAATATCTATATTTCTCTTCCTAACAATCCTTAATCTATTAAAATGGAGTCTTCTGAAGATGTAGGATACGTACTTTCCACACTCAGTTTCCCCAGAGGTGCACCCTACACCCAGCTCCCCTTTCGCGCGCCTGTCTCAGAGCGCCCAGGCTGCACTCGGGTGTACAGGGCTTTTATTAGGCTACAGATTTACTCCTCTCTCTTGAAAAGAGATCATCAACCAAATGCCACACTGAAAAACCAACCAACCGACCAACAACACACCAGCTGTGGTGAAGGCACAATACGTTTGTGTTTGCAGCGGAGCTGTCACGTAGGATTCCTAAACGTTGTCACAATACAAACAATCACGGAAGAACGGAAAAGCCAAGACTTACCCATTGACTTTAGGAAATAAAACATACCTCTTTATTTACAAACACAAAACCTAACATCACTGCTATATACTACCATCAAGCCAGTATCCAACAAATATTGTACAAAACTACAGATACCAAAAAATAAAATAAAAGATGGAAGAAAATAAACCAAGGACATATACACTGTACAGAGAAGTTTTAACAGAAACGAAGGCTGGAGTCTGTGGCAAATTATACGCTTTAAAATAATCTAGAGAACCATTGCCTGTGCATCTTTTAAAGCTTGTGGGCTCAGCCACACCACATATGGGTGGATTTGACGTAACAGCGTTCCAGGAAAGACACGAATCATCCTACAAGCAGAAAGAACAAAGAAAACTAATCCTGTACCCATGGGAATGAACGTCATTAAATGAAGCAGGCCACTGTACCGAAGCTGGAAATGAAAATACCAGTTTTAAAAAACCTTCTGATTTAAAATGTCTCCTCTCTTCCCACGCTTATACCTCATGCAACTACTGCATACTTCCGACTGCAAATTAATAAATCTCTTTACGACGCCTGTTCTTGGTTTTGAATGTCTGCAGGATACTTTGCAAATTTAAATACACAGTGATAATCTCAATAATTACATCTGGGGAAAAACTGAAAGTAATTGCATAGGAACTATAAAAGTCTATAAAACAAGGGGCATTAGGAATGAAAACTTTCTTTTAACAGGCAGTTGGTCTAGTACAGAGAAGTGTCAGGCTGTAGGTATTGGATAGAGAAAGTGTCTCTTCCCATTCCCACAAGGAAAATATTACGACCATCTTTAAGGAATAAAAGGTTAAAGGACGGCTGGGAGTGAGCTGTTGGCATTCATCTCTCTTCCATTCTTGATCCAGAAGGGGGAAAAAAAAACCCTGAAAAACTACTGTTTCAGTGCAGAGAACTGAATATTGGTTCTGGTTTTTCTCTAACTGCCAGTACCTACCAGCTAAGGAGGAAACCAGTTGTTTCTGGTAGGGCACGTCACAGGAAAGAGTCAGAATAAAAACACTCGGAAGGACAGAAAGAAACTGCCAACGCAGCTTTTCATACCACAGGCTAGAAGAAAGCCTATAAACTGAGTATTTTATGTGGAGCTACTTTCACTTGTTCCTCTTCCCATAAGCAGAGTCATCCTTCATGTCTAAAATATTCACAATATGAAGACTCATTCTTTGCAGACTTCAGAGGGTGTCTTGATTCTTCACATGAGATCTCTACCCACTTGAGATGAAATCAAACCTGGCACATAATCAGCAGCAGTGTTTCACTAAGCATGTCAGCGCAGCAGACATCGCACTGAGCTAACAGGAAAGCAGATAAGGTAACGCAGCTGGCATAGGAGGACTTACAACTCATCGAAATGAAAACTAACAGCAGAGAAAGGAAAGTTTGCAGGATACACAGTCATACGGCGTCAGGAATAAAAATACACACTTTGGGTATTCTTCAATCCAGGAACAGAAAAAAAATATTTAAAAGACAATGGCTGATAAGCTCTGGAGTGGCAGAGTGCTGGGTACCAGCTCACTTTAGGAATAGTTACGTATGGCAACACAAAGGCAGTCCAGTCAGTCCCTTTGCAAATCGCACGACCTGAGAGTCAGCATCTTACACTGTTCGATGAAGAGGCAGTTAAGGAGGAATGAAGGCCGTTTCCTCTTCCATAGTCATTTCTTACAAAAGTCACTCCCTGAATCCATGAACAATCAGTCTGCTGGGTTAGTCAGTCCACTCTGACTGAGCATGTCATCCATTTTCCACATTATGGTGCCAATATAGGAAAGAATACAGGAAGATAAAGAAGAGTGTCTTCATAACAATTCTGAGATTGCACCACCTGCTAAAGAGATCAAAGACAGGTGAAAAATAAGTAACCAGACTCAAACAGGTATTACCAGAAACCAGAGACCACCAAATATGGTAGCATTTCTAGAAAAAAAATGAGAGAGAACAAGATTTTCTAGATAAAGCCATTCTTTTCAGAATGAGATACAATCAACATGACACTACGTATGACAAATTAAGATCTCCAGTACTTCTGCGTTTCTATTTGAGATCACGTGCACAGGCATGGACAAGGTGGCTAAGGAACTCTGAGCTTTTACTCCACAAAGGTGCAAGCAAACTTACCTGGTGTAAAATTTTTTGATTCATCAATCCCAAAATCTCAGAGCAAAAGCACAACTGAAAACAAGTTCCTCCTTAGTTTGGGTTACACCAGATTGACGTAAGATTTTATTCTAAAACTATAGAATGGATCGAGCTTCTCAGTTTGTTTATACTGAAACCTGATTTTGACATAGCAGCTTTAAGAACAAGGCATTTACTGCCAGACCGCACAGCACAGTGACAGAGACGCGCTCGCACCAGGCTCCAAGTCCCGGCCGTGCAGCTTGCAGGAAGACACTGTATCATGGCATATCAGCACTTTCCAGAGGAGAAATGCTTGTTGTGCGACTGTTTTAGCAACTGATTAGTTACTTCAGAAAGCAAGAGCACAAGGAACTAGCAGAATTAACAGCTTCATGCACGAGAGGCAGAAAAGGCAGTCTGGCTCCGGGATCGCAGGCAGGTGGCCGTTTCAATTTGGCAGCGTGTATTTGCACGTGGTGGAACACCGGCAACCCCGAGAAAAAACTGGCTGCCCAAAATAGGAATTGTAAGTGCAAGCCGTAAAGAGAACAAAGGAAGACAGACACGAGCTTCATGGACTAAAAGACTACTGTGAGTTTGGAAAGGTCCAAGTGAGTTTCTTTCATTGGACAATCTGTTCTTCTCATAACATGACTCATACAGACACTTCCAACACCGGCTACTGAGATCTACTGCAGGGATCTGTTAGATCCCCTTAAGCCAGCAGTACCGTGGAAGGAAGCACAACAACAGGTCCTAATGAGAGACAGAAGCCCATCATAGCAATATTGATTATTTGACTGTATCTCAGTCAAGCTAAAGAACGCCACCATGGAAAAACGCCTTAAAGAGCTTACAGGCAACAGAGACTAAAAGTAAATTTTAGAAAGCTCTACCATCTCCAATAGATGGGTTAAGTAAGCAGGGAACTTGGGTCTAAACCCATTTGTTTGTAAGAAAATTTCCATTTTACAGTGTCCAAAACCCAGAGCTAACTGTGCGGGCACAGGTACGCACATCCCAAGCTCAGCAGCAGTAAAATCCCGCTGTTGTCTTTTACAGACGGTATTTTAACAACTGCATGGGAGCATTACAAGCAAAACTACACAAAAATCCTCCCAAATAGGGCTTTGCAAGGATGTGTAAAAAAACAAGAAAGGAGTCTGTCTAGAATGTTGCTTCATTTGAAACATGTTAGAGGAAATGGGAGTATTATTTTCTCAGCTCTCGAAACAGACAGATGCAATAGTGATCACAAGCTGCAATAGGAAAGTACAGTGAGATCTGTCTACAAACGTAGAGCAAGCAAATCAGTAAAGCAAGTTGATAAAGTTATATAAACATACCTTGAAAAAGTTGAACAAAAATACTTGCTATTAAAACTACTCCTCTGAAAACAGACTGCTTATACAGCTACTTAAACATGGAAAAGTCAAAATATCCACTGTTTTTCTGAAGCAAATGATGATTGAAATTTGTTTTGGAAGCCACATTGTTAAGTTTCCAGTGCACGATCCTTTCTCGTTTATAGCCTTTTGCGTATGGGCATGTTAATTAGCAGCGTGATAGAAGAAAGCAATCAACAGGCCTGCTGATGAAACTAACGGTTATAGTCATCGGGTCTTAAACCGGTCCTGTCCATCCAGCATGGTACAACAGAGCGGTCCGGATGTGGAACAGATGCCAGCAAAGACACCCGAGTAGCCACGCAATCCAGGTAATTCCTTACTATCATACTTTAAAACATACTGGATGCCCCCTAATGACTTGAGAAGTCAAAAGAGAATCACCCTGTCCAGTAAATCTGACACTAGAAGCCAAGCAGTACCTCCCGGGCTACAAACAAGGTCTAAGGATATTCTTGGCTGGCCGTTTAACTTCTGGATTTTGCAAGGTACAGCGCGAAAGGATTAAACGGAAGCCCAGAAGACATCCACCACGTTTTTCCATGTACAGACTAAGTATCTTTTATCCCATTCCCTTTTTCTGCAAATAGCAATTATCAGTACTAGTACAAGCAACAGGAGCTGAGCAGGAAGGACAATGAGCAAGGTGGGTAGCGTAGGACCAGCAGTGAGGGAAGGAAGGGGGGGCAAAAATAAAATCACTTCTGTACAGTCTGAAATCCACAGCAGCAGCTGCTGAGTTCAAGGAAATGCAAAATTTGATATATCAATTACACTGTGTCTTTGAAACTGTTTATACCTCAACTCCGAGTTCTTCATTACAATCTAAAAAAAAATGGAGTCCACGTCACTTAATCCAAACATGTGCTTTCTTTACTGCACCTCAATGAACTTCTCCCAAATAAGAAGCTGAAGCAGCAAATGAGACAGATGGGAAACATTTAGTGTCTCTGAGACTAAGTCTGGGCCCCAACACAGGTGACTGCAACAGTCCTGGTTTAGTACACATCCAACAAAATATGACCAAAAAAAAAAAAAAGGAGAAAAGTCCACCAAAACCTACCCTCACTTACAGCAACTACAGTTTCTGGAATTTAGCTGAGGCTGCTGCATAGCTAGGAATAGAAAATTCAGCTCCTGAATTTTATCTCGGGGTGCGTTTATCAAACGGACCATTATCAATGCTCCATTTCCTAGTTCTGCTTACAGAACTTTTCTGTTCTTCATCACCCTGCCTGGTATTGATGGCACAAGACATCAATTTCTGCTTCAGAACCCTTCACTATTTACATTTTTCCCCTTCAAAATCGACCCACCAAAACCAAACATTATTACTGTTTATGTAAGAGTTGACAGAAGTTATTCAAAAAGATTAAAGTTATCAAAAGATTTTTTGCTTTTGAAATAGCGCTCGATCTCTATGAAAAACCCTACGTGCTCTTTATATGCAATAACGCAGGCGTGGATATCAGCTTTATTACAAATACTGAAAGCACTTCCACTTAAAAAAATGTAAAATTTTGCCTATCCTTGACAGCAGCTAAACATTTAGTGAGCAAGTGCCATTTGGGAAGATAAAACGCTATGACTATATAGCCAGGGTCTGCACAAAGCAAGGCCACCAAGCAAGCCCACGACGCTCACGCTGGGTTCCTTACCTGTCAAAGGCTGTCCCAGCTCCGCCTGCACTTTACCCTTCGCTGCTCCTTCCAGAGGTAAAGCACCTCTGTCCCCTTTGTAGAGTTTCGGTTTAAATGGAGAATCTTTGTCTTTACCTTTTGATCCTTTAGGCCTGCCTGCTTGCTTCTTCTTGGATTTACCATCTCCCTTCACACCCAGCAGCGGATGGACTTCTGCGGAGAGACAACGTGTTACCAAAGTGAATCATCCCTGAAGACATCAGCACATACAGCCCTTGGTGTTAGATACAAACAGCATTAAAAATGACGGTTTCGGGATGCCTTTACTCATTCCTAGCTTGCAAAATGCCAGCAAATTCGCAGAGTTGGTGGCTATTAGTAACTGTTCTAAGAAGTGACTTCAAAGGAAGGAGAAAATTAAGGAGGGACCTTCTGAACTTCTGGTCTTCAGACAAAGCTAAGGCAAAGCTAAAAACCATCCCAGATGCAGAGCAGGCACTAAAACAACGGCAGCTTCTACGCACCATCATTAGGTACTCCTTGTAGTTCAATGTTGGTGGTTTTGGGCTTCTTCTTTGGTGCCTGAGGTCCGTCAGAGGACGACTGCCTCTTCTTCTCAGAACCCATTCCCTCGTCAGTTAAAGAACTCTGAACCGCATCTGGTGGAGGTCCATAGGGGTTTTCTTCTGGATCTTCAACTTCAGGAGCAATGGGCAAGTAAAGCAGAGCCTTGGAGTCCTCCAGTTCTTCATCGCTGTGAAGGAAAAAAATTTGCTTTCATTTAAAACCAGGGGTTATTATAACATATTATACAGGGAATATTAGTGACACATCTTGTATTCACACTTTAAACAAAATATTCTTTCACCTGCTACAGAAGGCAGCGATGGGATCCACACTAGTTACATCCACTTCTTCATCTTCTGCAGCATCAGCACCTGAGAACCAGGGAAAAAAGGACGAATGAAAGACAGTAAGGAAAAGACCAAATTTCTTAGAAAGAATGGGACTGACTCTGCTTAAATGTCTAAGCATGCAGAAGTGAGAATTAAAGCAGAAAACAAACCTAAAGTATCTCCTCTTAAATCCAGCAGGTTTTTATTTTATTTTTCCATGTTCTAATACAGACCTGTTGTTATAAAACACCAGTAATAAATCTAGATAAAAGATTTTAATCTTCTAAATGTTCTGTTGCTTTCACTAAACTAGTTCTAAATCTGATGAAATTTATTTCAATGCTTCATTCCCACAAGCCAACGTTACACTTGAATATTAGAAACTGCTAAACAACAATTAATCTAAAAATGAGAAGTGCTGCAAAGCCTGGTAACGAGGAGAGCTCTGTGCTGGGAATAATCCTTCTCGCTTTCCGCAGTTTAACCGTAGCCTCGCACAGCACACAACTTTCTGGCACCACCAAGTGGCCAGGTTGCCCTGCTACTGAGTCAAATTCAGCACCGCTTCTGCTGAGAGCAAGCCCCTGCAACGACACCCGTCTGTTCGCCACTGCTTTCTGCTTAAACAGAGACGGGAGAGGGGAGGCATTTCTAAAAAAACGCTGCATGTCAATTGGCAGGAATCGTACTGATTGCCTTAGTTCATACATCTTCATTTATCCACTCCCGTTTTGTCATTAACACCCACGCATACTACCGGGACCACTGGTTTTAATTTTTACTCTGGTCATGTAGTCAGACTACAAACTATTTGCTACACAGAAACACAGTTTACGCAGTACCTGTCTGTTCTGGTTCGCTCTTATCTTCATCTTCAATGTCAAACTCTGACTCTCTCTCTTCATATTCTACATTTTCATCCAGCTCTTTGAAGTCAGGCGCAAAGGCACTCCAGTTTTCCTAAACCACAAATCCAAAGTGATTTTTACCTTATGGAAAGGAACAGCGGCCGTAGTGAGGCCTCAGGCAATTACAATCTCATCCTGCATTAAAATCCCCCAAGCCACACACAAGATCACCAAAAAAAAAAAAAAAAAAAAAAAAGCAGCCTCATTCAGGTCCACAGTCACACGGCAAATCAGGAACCGCACCAGTTAGTTCCTACTGAAAAAACAACATTGTAATATTCCTTAAATATTGCAATGCACGTCATAAAACAAAGCTGTATGTTCACATTTAGCCACTTCAGTTTTGGCTCGCTCACTCAGACTTCCTGCACGTGAACACCACATTTGGAAGGACACCATTCCCACAGAAAACGTCCCTGTGATGGTATTAAAGACTTAATGCAAAGCTTAACTAGTTCAGCAACAGAAGTATGAGTACCCTCCTCACATTCAACAAGATAAGTTAGGCAGGGGACCCTAAAGAGCTCGTTGAATGAGGACATAATAAAGGATTCAACATGCAACCTCAGCCTACTGGGACGGAGATCACTGGGGAATCCTCTTAAGGGAACTATCCAAAACGCTTACCACTTGATTCTGAGCCCATATCGACACAACACCACTCGAAATAGAAGCTATGATTGGTCGGACAGGATGCCACTGGATTTATTTGAAAGAGAAAAGAGAAGGAGCTTAATTGGTAAATGGAATTAAGAAAGCTTAGCTTTCAAAATAACAAGAAACACAGTAACAGGAGACAGTTTTCTTACTGCTACATCCAAGAGCAGCTCTCCTCTTGTCCCATGCAGGATTTTCACCAGGTTTCCAATACTCTTCTCCCAAATGTACAGGGCATGCTGTCGCGCTGAACCTGCCACTATATATTCACCGTCACCAGAGAAACAGCACTTCTTCCACGGTGTCCTGCACGCAAAAACAGCATCACAAGCTAAACCGTTAAACAACAGCACAGCACGGAGGATGGAGGACTGCGGAGCGGGCCTGTTCTTCAGGCTGAGATCTGACATACTCCCATCCACAAACAATATTTAAACTTCAAATGAAGCTGTGACAGACAGGTTTCACGTGAAAGCATCCATCCACTACACTAAATAGGACACTGAGCCGCCCTTCATGCAGAGACTCCCGTTAGTGCC
Organism: Phoenicopterus ruber ruber; assembly: GCA_009819775.1. Classification (NCBI taxonomy): domain Eukaryota; kingdom Metazoa; phylum Chordata; class Aves; order Phoenicopteriformes; family Phoenicopteridae; genus Phoenicopterus; species Phoenicopterus ruber. Next base: position 3,106,548 of record CM020239.1, on the reverse strand, counting down.
GAGCGCACAAACCTCACCTCAGCCGTTCTGCTGCATCTCACCTGTTCACTAAATCCTGCAGCTTCTGCATCGGTTCGGGCTCCCCATCTCGTCCACAAGTTAGAATTTCACGGCCGTCGTACACCCTGATTATCCGGTCAGCTGTGTTTATTAAAAAGCAGCTGTAGGAAGGAGGGCACAGAACATGCATTGCATTAGAAAACCAAAAAAATTAAAAAAAAATCAGAATACATTCCATGAAAGAATTGTGGGGGTTTTTAAGACCACCCTATAGCTTTCCATTCATCTTTAAAGATACCACTTGATAAACGAAGTAACGCACCTTCCTTTCCGAGCAAATTCGATCGATTTAATAGCTGTGGTGTTGCTGGTTCCAGTTGTCACTCTGAAGGAAGCAACAAGATCCTGAGTGTCTGTTTTTAAGACCAAGATCTGAAGATTAAGGAGACAGAAGGGAATCAGCGTCTTCACTATAACTCATTCCCCTTTCAGTACCTTTCACGTCAGCTACTAACCCTGACAACAGAAGCCTCAGCAATCTACACAGGAATAGTTGGGATTCTGCAACTGTAGTTTCTACTACAGTTTCTGCGACAGTTCTGCGACATAAACATTGGTTTATTTACACTGGAAAAGGATCCAACAAATACGGTCAAAGACAACAGCAACACAAAGACCTAAGGCAGACAAAGAGTACAGTCTAGAGATCTTGAAAGACAAAGTGTAATGCTTTATTCAGAACATCCTATCAATGTAATATCAGTTATTCAAGAGACATTCAGGAAGCCTTATTTGTATATTAAAACAAAGAACACAACCCAGAAACGTCAAGTATCTGGATAAAGACAGGAAGTAATCTAAGCTATTGCATCCAGTGCCGCCCACTGAAGTCTCACCTTCCCCTTGGCATTGCCCGTGTAAATGTATTCCCCTCGCCTGTCAAAGGAGGCCACAACGTTGAGATCAGAATCGTCATCCACAGGCAGGACAACATGTTTGGAGTCTGACAGCGTTAGCATCACCGGCGCCGACTTCATGGGACAAACCAAAACCCTGTTTCTGCAAAGCAGAAAAAGAAGAATTAGTAGTTTCTGCTGTGGAAAAAAAGTTTCCACGCTTAGAAGCAGAAAAAAAAAAAAATCTCAACCTATATCAAGAAATGTACAATACTCCTGTATTTTTATTATCTTCTTTCATCTTTGTTACTTTAAAAATCACAAAATGACACTAAGCTAGTGTCTACTTTCATTTCCTTTCTTTTTTTGGAAGCCTCTCCAAGCTTATGCAGTAACTTGTAAACTCAAAGAGACATTTTGATATGCATTTCTAAGAATCATTCTCTTGTTTACTCTCCTTCCTTCCCGATCTTTTCGCCATAAGAAGAGCCACAACAAATCCAGTTAGGGTTCTCATCACAAAAAGACAATACACTGACAGCATCTACTAGGTTTGGAAAAAAAATCACTTTGCAAACTGCAATAAAAACATTATAATAATCATTAGTTCTACCAAAGGGAGAGCATTCCACTCTCTTTTCACAGGACTTACTGATCTCGAGGGTGGTACTGAACTTTCAAGATGGGCGAAGGAAATCGAAACCTCTGGTCGCAGTCTCCAGAGAGCACATCCCACTGCGACACAATGTTATCGGTGGAAGCACTCACCAGTTTGTGACCATCTCGACTCCAGCTACAGTAACGAGAGGCAGTTCAAGTCAAAGTTACTCCTTAAACGCATAAAACATACACCCACAGTTTAAAATTATCAGACCAAATTACCGGACTCAGATATAAATCTGTTTGCGTGAAAAATAACCTAACATCCCAAAACTTCATAGGTATAACACGTTTCCAAGCTGTCTTAAAGGAAACTGTCCTAAAATGGAACTGAGTGACCGCAACGGGCTGGTGTTTCGGCAATCGACACGCCAGGCGTTCAGAGCCGCCACGGCACGGGAGCACCTGATGCTCAAACACGGGCACGCACAAATCCTAACGAAAAGAAGAACAGCGTTTCCTACCTGGTGTCTAAGCTACGAGCTCAATTACGACTAAACACCGAGGCCAGTTGTGAGGAAAAAACGAGCCTTTCCTCACCATAACGAGCAGACGGGGTGAATGTGAGCGCTGATGATCTTGGCGATGCCCCTGGTCAGGAAGTCCCAGATGACGATGCGCCCGTCGTTGCAGCCCACGGCCAGCAGCGTGCCCCAGCGGTTGAAGGTGCAGGTCAAGGCCATGCTGATGCAGTCCAGCGTGCCATCGGCCTCCTGCGGGGAGAGGGCGGCGGAGGGGGCGGTCAGGCCGCCGCCGCCGCCCCGCCCGGCCGCCGAGCCGCTCGCAGCAGCCGGCGGGCCGGGGGCAGCCCCGCGGGGCGGGGAGGGCGTTTACCTCGGGGTAGTTCTGGCCGAAGGACTCTGCAACGAAACGCAAAGACAGCGCTTGAGTGAGGCGCGCCCGGCGCCCCCCGGCCCGCCCCGCCCGACCGCGCTCCGCCGCTCCCCGCCGGCGGGGAGACACCCGCCCGCAGACGGCCCCGGCCCGGCCCGGCCCGGCCCGGCCGCCCCCCCGCTCCCGGCGCGGCCCCCGCGCCCCGCACCCACCGAGCAGCTCCAGGTTCATCGCGGCCGCCGTCCCGCTCCCTCCGTCCCCGTCGCCGAAGGACCCCGCTGGGGGCCTGCGCTGCGCCGCCCCGGCGTTCGCCTGACGGATCCCCGCTCCCCTCCTCCCACAGCCCCGCGGCCCGCCGGCACCTCACGGCCCGGCTCGACCCGATCCGCGGCGGCCGGGCCCAGCGCCGCCCCCTCCCCGCGCGGCGGCGGGGCTCGGGAGCGCGGCGGGGCTCAGGCGGGGCTCAGGCAGCGCGGCGGGCAGCCCGGCGCCTGCGCGCGGACGGTTCCGGGCGGGCCCCGCGGCCGCAGCCCCGCGGTTCCGGGTCGCGGCGGAAGAAGCACCGAGAGCGGCGGGAGCGGCCGTTCACAGCAGCTTTATTGTGCGGCGCCCGGTAGGCGAGGGCCGAGCTCACGGTCGCGTCTCTTACAACACACGGAGTGCGGGGGGGGGTTAGTACCGCGCGGGTCGGATACAAAAAGTAACAACAATAGTAATAATAATAATAAAACACAACGGCTGCGCTCGGTCGCCCCGGTTATTGCACTTTCTCGTACGCGCTCGGTAAGCTCGGTACATTTTTCCTATAACGCCGCAGCACACAGCAGGCCCGGCCCCTGCTCCCCGGCCCAGCCCGCGAAGCCGCCGTCGGAACATTTAGTGCTATTTTTTAGTTGAAGCCCCGAGGGAGGTTGAAGCAGATGAAGGGCCGCTTTCTCCTGAAAAGGGCAGTACTACTACTTCTTTTCTTTTGTTTTTCCTAAAGCAGAGTGACTTGCGTAACTGATTTAAGCTAGAATTGGCGGGCCTGGGGAAGGCGGGGGGCTGCTCTCCCCGGCCCCGAGCACGGCACCGGCACAGAGCGGGCTCCCACGGGTGGGAGGGGGAGAGCCCAGCCACCCCCTTACAAGTAGACCCCCACACCTGCTTTTCAGTCTCAAAACAAGGGATTTAGTGTAAGTAAGAATTCTCTGCGTGCAGGGAGGCATCTGGTGCTTCAAGACACCCTGTAAGGGCCCTGCAGACCCGAGACACAAAAGCAGCACCAGGCTGCCAGAGCCCTCCGGCCATGCCTCAGCCCCCACGGTGTGAGGGCATTTTCTCCCAGCTCATCCCACCGAGGGTAGTGGGAAGGAACGGCTTAAAACGGGGCTGGAGAGTCTGAAACGCAGAGCAAGCTCCTCGCAGCTCTGGGGCTGTACTTGAACCTTGCCGTGAGCCAGCAACTGCTCTAGCAGAGCCACTCCAGCATGTAAACCTCACACCCATGACCTTTGTAAACAAAGCTTTTTTCCAAAATCAGTTCAGGCCTGATCTCGGCTTCAGCCCTACAGGAAGGGAGAGGAGGGGTTTACTCCTCACAGCTCACGGGAGCCAGCCTCAGCCTCTGGGATTTAGCTGGGTTTAAGTGGCAATGATGGCGGTGGTTTGTGTCCATATACAACAGAAGCCAGTCCACTACATGGTTACATGTGGTATGTTGTACAATGCACAAGTTATAAGTACCTTGTTATAACATAACATTAAAACATCCGGTAATAAACATCTTCAGTAGGCTGAGAGTATAAAGGTAGCCGTATCTGGGAGAAGAGGACCTGCTCAGCTCAGACTCGCTGCACCAGGCTCAGGGGTGTTTGAGTTTGGTACCACTTTCAATTTACAGTCTGTGGAATCTTTTAATAAAGCAATTATTCACCTTGCTTTCCTTGCTCTAAAGGGGGGGTGGGGAACACTAGTTTTAAAGATCAACAGGGTGTGTGAAATCTCTCAAAACAAGTTCAGTCAGGCAGACTTTATACCCAACAGAAAAAACAAAATGCAGAGGAGTAGCTGTACCGAGTTTGGGAAAACCTGCAGATCTACAATGCCGCACATGCAAAAAGACAGACCAAATGGAAACAAGACATCAAGGTAGCTACAAACAACAATAAAAAGGCATCAGAGAAGTGGCTGGAGATGGCTACATAGGAAAAGCTATACAAGACATTTCTGGAATTGCATATACAGAGATTTAAGTTTTATTCATACATTTATTATTTACACAAGCTACCTCTATTAATTGCCAGAAACTGACCTTGACTCTCCTACTTTTAAATAAAGTTACTAACCACCACACACAGTAGAACGGAGTTAATACTGTTAGTGTCATCGGTGGCGTGAGCGTGCACCAAGGCAGTGAGACGCCTAACGATTCTACTTTGGGAAAGTATTCGTTCTTCTGCGCGTGTGGCTCTTGGTTGCTGCGCTTTCAGCTGGAGCAGCTGGCGAGGCTGTATCTGTATAGAACCATACTGTTAATGCCATCACAGACCAGAAAAATGCCCACACGTGCAGGTAAGTAAAAAAAAAAAGTCTTTTTTTATATAAAAAAAAGCATTAGTTCTGTTTATTGCACAAAGAAAGGAAGATTTAAACTAAACTAATACTGCAGGGTTATGTATCCCTTTCCTTTGTTCAAGCTGTTTAACAGGCAGGCTATCGGTTGGAATTTTGCTGTGTACTAGCCAACAACTGCCAGCAACGAGGTGCAGTAACGCCACATGCCTGCACTACTTGGGACGCAGCATGCTAGCTTTCCTGGGAAACAAAGCCATTGCACGCCCATCCCCTGCGGCTGCGAGGAACAGTAAACCCAGGGAGAACCTGCCAACTCAGTATTTCCTCATGTAGTAAACAAGGTGCATTTTCTATTCCAGCCTCCACCCCACAGGTACGTTGTTACATTAAGATCAACCACTCGCCCCCAAAGGCGAAAGGCAAGGGGCAAGGCTGTTCTTTTCAGAAGCAGCCCTCGTGGTAAGGGCAGCAGGACCCCCAGCCCGTACCTTCCTTGCAAAGGATTCCCCTCCCTCCCACATTTTTTATCCTTTTCAATACAGCCAAATTAGAGATCCCAGAGTGAAACGATCAGAGGAATGGACACAGCCACAAGACACAGCTACTGAAGAAGAATGACTGACCTGTTTTCCCTCGAGTATGCTCTCACCAAGCAGGTGACTTTAAAAAAAGCTGAAGAAACCTTATTTTTTAAAAAATATGTCTGTCGTAGTTAGCACAATTTAAAACTGTCATTGCCTTTACAACTAATTCAAAACCCCAATGTAATTAAAATGAATTGGCGTTTTCCCCATGGACAGTCATTAGTTGTAATGACTTTGTTTCGGTATTACAATATGTAATCTCTGAGCAGTCTTCCATTTTACCAGAAGACTGTAAAAGAAAGGTCAGGTTTCTTCAGACATTCAAATAACTATTATGAAGCAGAATTACCAGAAAAAGAGCTTGTTTACAGAAGTAAGAGGTGAAGGGTACGTAAGAGATAAATAGCTTATAACTTGGGGTATTTGCACTCCAGTGGAGCAGTAGATAAATCCCCTCAGGTAAAACATGGAAGCTTTGCTCCTGTCAATGTAAACATTTTGAGTGTTGCAAGAAGCTAATACAGATAGATGCTCTTAGCTTCTAAACACCTTCTAGCCTAGAGCCTCTGCTTTCTCTTTCCTCTCCGACCGCACTGCAATTGGTGCCAATCGATAAGTGATTGGGATAGTTACGTGTGGAGCGAAGGCCACCGAGGACCATCAGTTAATGGGAAGAATTTTTACTTTACGGAGTAAAGACTGTTGTGATCAACTCCTAGCAACACAGATGCTACCTGGAACACGCAAGATGCTTTTCTTTGATTGGTGTTCGTGTGGGATTGGCAAAAATCCCTTTTAGTTCAAGGGCGTGGATTTTCTATCTTATTTGCACAACTCCATAATAAAAGCTGCAGTGGGGTAACTAGCATCAATGGGGTGTACCGGGGGAGATTTCTCTGGCCGCTATTCAAGGTGGAACATCCCCGAGGTCTCACCTCTATGAGCAATCTTCTGGTTGCTATTACCTGTCCCACTCATGTTAGCCACAAAGAGCTACATCTGAAGAAGCCATCTGCAGAGTTAAGGGTTCAGAATTCTCCCACAATTAAAAATTCTTCTGTGCTTCCTTTTCAAGTAGAGTCATCCAACCCTTTATTTGGGTGCTCAGAGCTTGACTTGCAGAGCCTGTCCATGATCCCCTGCAGCATAGGTTGAACAATCCCCAAGAGAGGGCGCTGGGAGGAGTCTCCGTCCCAGCAGGCTTCCATCAGCTGCCAGCATTCCTCATCAAACACTGGAAGGCGCTCCGGGCGGACTCCTGGAAAATGGAGAGGGACCTGGTTACCATCAGTGCACCTCAAATCTGGGAGAAGCCTTGTCAGATCCTCATTACTTCGGTGCAGGCTGAAGTGGCCAAAGTGGACTGTCTGGGGCGTAATGCCATTGACAAAGGCTTAGATGTCAGCAACGCCACTGAGACATCATTGGGAGCATTGCTGAAGTCACTCAGGAGATCATGCACACTTCCAGAGGATGGCCACCACATTTAGTTTCACTGGAGCCTCCTCTTTGCAACTACTTGGGAACAAAATGAGCACTCCCCTCTAAGAAAACAAGTCCCCCCCCACTCATAACGGTGCCTGTGGGAGCAAGTTCAACAGGAGAACAAGCAGTGAGTGCAGCCTTCTGACCAAATACAAGACTCGCTCATCTGAGTTAATCTTTTTCACATGAGAGGGGGAGAGATTACATGGACAGGAACTAAGGACACAAAGTAGTAAAGCATTCTGATACCATGACGCAGCACGAAGGACCGAGCTACCACTAAACACAGTACTACACTAAACCTACACAGGCATGAGAGTAAGTTTGTATTTTGGGGGAAAGCTATCAGTGTGTTTTACTCAACATCCAGCTTCCTCAGCATGCTGCGTATTAAGCCCTTGAATGTACAGATCACCACAGCCTCCAAAAGTCACAAGGGATTAAGCATTCTTGAGGGGATCACGCCTGGCTGGTTCTGGGGGCTGGTTTACATCATAGCTGTTGTACTGCTTCGCGTGGCTGAAGTGGTGTGCTAGCACAGCTCCTGTGACACTATGGCAAGGAGGTGGTTAACCGAAAGCCTTTTTTTATCCCTGCTAATTTTAGCTAGGTTTTCAGCAGAATATGTTCAAGTTTAACTAGATAAATGTTACTCTTTAGCCTGTCAATGAAGCAATGCAACTTGTATTTTTACCTTTCAGTTACAAGAGGATAAAAATGGATTTCCTCATTTCCTCTCAAATTTTACCCAAGCATAAAGTATCAACCGAGTTCAAAAAAGCCATTTATACCTCTTCTAACATTGTTCCAAAGGTGATCTTTGCTTGCACATCTCTCAAAAGCTTCTGGCAACTTCACATGTCCCGAACAAATGTACCAAAACAGAATGCCAAATGCATAAACATCCACTGAGTTATCGTACTTTCCTGTGACAAAAATACATTTGATCAGCAGGGCAAACATCACCACCAGAAACTGAGCAGTCTGAGAGCCAATTTCAGTGTTCCACTTTCTCAAATTAAAACCACGACTTCATTGCCAGAAGGCAAGACTTACAGGAAGCCTAGTAACGTATCAGGAGTCATTGCCAAAGGAGGAGGGATAAAAGTTAAGGCCTTCCATTCTCAGAGGATTTATACACTTAATCTGTACCAGCAGTTCCCAAGCTGAAGTTCACGGATCGCTGCAGGTACAGGCACTCAGGTGTATTTCAGAGACTTAAAACCAACATTTGTAAGACTGTCAGTTCTCTGACAGAGCTAACATCAGCCTCTCAATCCAGAAGTTCGGCAATTACTCATTTCTAACAAGTTCATCCACCAAATAAGAAAAGATTGAGCATGGTAAGGGCTAAGCCAATGCTCACCTCTGTAAGGTCACGGTCTAGCCTGCTAGTCATGAGTAGTTCACTGTTAGTAGTGAGAATCACCTGAATAATATTTTCTAAATCAAACACAAATAAGGGTTGATTCAATTTGATTGCAATCTTGTCAAAGCAGGGACAGCATCTCAGAGACAGACCAAAAGGATGGACCTCTAAGTGCTACTGTAAGATGCTTGCTCAGGAAAAAAGCTTGAGAGCACCTGCCAGAAGCACAACACAGAGGGAATTTGAACACACTCCACATGTTACTAACAGCTTGGAAACTCCTTACTTGGTATCTATACAAAAAACAAGGGATCCTTTCTGAAGTATTTGCCTATGAAAGACAAATATTTCCAGCTTCCTAATAACTAAATAATTTAACTTTCCAATTGCAAGAGTATTAATCACTTCAGCAAAGCTTATGAATCCCAGAGTTCTCCTTCAAGTAACCAAATATTTAAGACTGAAACTTAAAATACAGAAAAAAATACATACTATGCATTCTAAGCAGGCAGTCTTCTGATTGATTTTAATTATTTTTTCCTTCAGAAGCAAGTTGAGATATTAACTCAAAGTAACGGCCTTCAAAATTCAAGCCAGAGTGAGACAGGAGTGGATTCAATCAACAAGCATACCTGTGAAGAGCTCAGGAGCCATATGAATGGGTGTGCCTACAATACTGCCAGACATCATGGCTTCTGGTTTGCAGAACCCCAAGTCAGTGATTTTGGCTCGATTCTTTTTGTCAAGCTGTAGAAGAATTCATACACAGGCAGCTGATAACCATACTCCTCAGTTTTAGTATTGCATTTAATATTAAGATTTTAAGCTCTGTTTATGTTTGAAGAGTTGGGCATTTGTTCTTAAGTAAGCTTCTCTGACTACTTGGCTGCTCTTGGACATTTACCTAGTTAAGCTCAGTAACAAGACATGCCTTCACTTGTCTTCTACACAGAGGGTGTGGGTGGGGTTTAATAGAACTGGGAACTGGAAGTCCTACTTGCAGCTCGAGCTCTCTGCCTTCAAGAGAAGTCACTCTACAGCTCCCTTTCCCCTAGGCTTTCTGCCTGAAAACAAGTTAGGGAAACCTCACTGCAAGGCTTGTGGTGGCTAACAATACCACGAGTTAAAAGATCCTGTATGAAGCAAGCTATTACTTCACTTATATTATGCTTCTCCCTCCCACTAAAAGGGCCTCATAAGACTTCAGGATTAGCCAGATACAAAAGTTTTCCTTACCAAGACATTTTTAAGTTTGATATCCCGGTGCACAAGTCCCTGACTGTGAAGATAACGGATTCCTTCAACTACATCCAAGGCAATCTGTAATCGTGTTTCTAATTCTAGCCCAGCCTGAAGAATAAACAAACACAGATTTAGTTCCCACAAGTGGAAGTTACTTTTGCTTACTCTTGTTTGCCAAAAACACTGAAAACTACACAATTCTAGCTTTGTTTTACGTACTAATAGATATTTAGGTATGGATTTTTTAATGTATGTCTAAAAAAAATATGTATATACATACACACAGATTGTTGTTACCTTTAGTCCGGTATAGAGGTCTCTGTGCAACCGTTCCATTATCAGTAGGACGGCAATGCTGGAGCCTCCTCCATAGCCATAATCTATCACAGAACCATGGAGATGTACGAGCCGCTCATGTGTCTGCAGAGACCTAGAAAAAGTTCAGCACAGAAAGCTGGTCATTTTTATATCCTTCCCTCCACCCCAGGCCAAGCCTCACCTTGTAAAGGAAAAATGCTCAACAGCTGCAGCTTTAGCGCAGTACTAAGATACTCTTATGTGCCGTAAAAATTCACAGCACCCCACGGTTCTGAGGACCACAACAATATACAACTGTCTTATCCAATTAAACTCAAGAAAGCCTATTAAAGGTTAGAGTACCAAAGAAATACTGTATTATTTCAGCTGTCTGTACTGCAGCGCCTGCCTGCAGCTGTTTACTGAAAACGAGTCGCTTTCTGCAGTGCAGACCCATCATTTTCTTTTGTGAATTCAGAGAGGACAAAGAGTGGGAAAGGAGGGATGATTCAACATCAAAAATCCAGGGAAGAACTGTTTGCTATCATACTCTATTAATTCTAATTTACTCTGCAAAACAGCAAGCATTTGAACAGCGTAGACACCAGAGAATCAGATAAAGACAGGAAGGAGCACGTCTGCCTACCATTCTGCGCCTGTTGCGTTTTTGCAGCGGCACTGGCAAGCTGTCTTGCCTTTGCTAGAAACGGCAGCTTAGCATTTCATGAGGTCAAGGCACTGACGGCACAGTAGAACTACAGCAAGCAAGGTTCTGCCTATGCAAATAGCAGTTGTTTGCAGTAGTAAAGTTAAGGAGATCCATGTAGAATGAGAAAAGCGCTTGGGATACACACCTCATATAGTGAAACTCAAGTGCAAGATCATTCCAGTGCTTCTCATCTGGAGGAACAACAGATTTCAGTGCACATGGGAAATGCCCTCCCCAGCTGTCACACAGGTAGACCACGCCATACTGTCCTCGGCCCAGCTCGCGGCCCAACTTTGGTTTGCCTGTAAGGCACAACATCCATTCAGTTAGACATTAAAACATGTTTATTTCTTCCCGTACACCATCGGGCTGGCAGCCCAGAGCTTTTCACGGGCCAGCAGCTGCACAGTTTAAGGTACTCAGCATGTGTCAGATGGAGGCTCACGAAGTAGTGGAGTGAAAAGCAAAACACCCCTCCTACTCCTTTACGCCCACTGACTGCTTCAGAAGGAGGGAGCAGAAGATAACACAGAGAACATGAAGCATGATGCTCACCATGTAACAGCACATCCTGGAGGGACCTGCTCTCCAGCGAGAGTCGTGCTAGCCGAGGAGCGTGATCTTTCCGCACCTTCAGCCACAGGTCTTCTGTTTTCTCCAGCCTGCCAGAATGGCCATCTTCTAACTACAAGAGATACCACATAGACACTGTAAATCCTGCCTGGTTAGAAGCCCTAGTCTAACGAGGTTGAGGGTCCTTGTACAACTCAGTAGAGATCCTACTTAAAGTTTAAAAATGGGACCTTGTATTAGGGCACTCACATCAGCTCTGCCACCTCCACCTACAGAATGGCAGCACTAACTGCACGAGCTGCTCTTTTAGTTATCTCTGCAATTAAAAATCCTCTTTCCATAAGCGGCAAGGCACAAAACAAGACTTCCTTCTTAACAGCTCCCCACACTCGCCTGTCGCAGAGAAGCTGCAAAAGCCTCATGGGAACTGTTTAGCCTGGTCCGGAACTGGCTGCAAATGCTCTTGGCTAACTTGGACGCGCTGAGGCTCTCGATAGCATCCTGAGCAACCTTCCTCTTCCAGTCACTGGTGATGGCAGGTGGGCTGACCCATGTAATCCGCTGGATTATCTAGTAAAACAGGAAACAGAATTAAGGCACTAGCACAAAAAAAGCAAAGGGTCAGTCAACTTACTCAGACTGCTTAGATACCTTGTCATAATGCAGTCACCTGCACATAGACTTGGGCTAAATAATTACCTACAGTAACTCCTAACGATTTAGAGGTATTGATCACAATATTGTTGTACATGCACAGAAATTTGATTTTTCTGAATATCTGCTCAGTTCATTCCTACAAGCCAGCCATCCTTTCACATCTGACCAAGAACACACAGTTAGACAGCCACCGCTTGGAAAACCACAGTTTGGTGCTGATTGAGGGCTGCTTCAGCCCCCTGCGAGGGGCTGTTACCTGATCCAGCTGCAGAAACATCTGGAGCTGTAATAGAACAAGTGCCCCCTGCACAGGTAGATCTTAAGACAGTTTTGAACTGCAAAGCTCACATCAGAACAGGCTGCTCTCAGCTTGCAGGCTGAAAGAACAGGCAGCACAAGCAGTAATCCAGAGGCTGGGGAAGAGAGATGTTCTTAAACCGCTGAAAGCTACGGTGAAACACCTTTTTGCAGATGGACATGCTGTCAAGGTACGGAAATCCTAGGTGTCGGTATGTGCCACTTCCCTTAAATTGCTGGGTGATTAAGACGTCCTGCCCCACCCTTTATTAGAAGCCACAGAAATCCATCTGCTGCACACCCAGTCCGCATCCTTCTCCCAGGCTGAAGGAAGAACATGAAGGTTTGTTACCACTCAGTCTGCACTTGCACCTATTTGGGAAAAACTCGTATTCCTCTCACCCATCCATACAAGGAATCTCAAGAGGGAGAAGGCAGTAAAGGTCATCAACAGCTCAGAGCGGGAACTTCAGAAAAACAAATGCTTTAGCAGACAGAAATTTAAAACAAGACCTGAGGAAATCTGGTCTGTTGTGGAGGGAGAAGAGTGAATTGACCTGAATCAAGATACATTGCAAAACAAACAAACAAAACAAACCCACGAGAAACCCCCAAACCCAAACAAACAAGTTACTCAAAACAAACAGCCAGAGTTTCAAAATGCTGATCATCATTCCTTTGCTGTTTCAGAACAGAAAGAACACACTAAAGAGGTATTTGCTTTAAATTGAATATTAGCATTCCCAGGAACAAACTATACACACAGCCTTAGCGCTGAGTGGGGAAGCAACAGCTTTCCAATGCACATGCCAAGAGTCAAAATTGAGAGGGCAGCTGTGAGTATTCACATTACTCTGCTCCAAAAACATTTCACTGTACAGTGACACATCCTAGAAATAAGTGATGAAGACACCCCTACCTGTTTGATCTGTTCCCACAGCATCCTGGTTACTGTTGAGCCAGAGTGGAAAGTGACTTCAACATGATAGGCTGCATTTAGTATCTGGAAAGCAGGGGAAAGATGGAAGTATGGGAACTTTGCAAGCTATAGTCACTATAAAATTTGCTAGACTCCAAAAATGAAAAAAGGATACTATATGGGATATTCCATTATTCGCTTGGTTCAATTCAGTTATTGTATTAAGCTCATAGGTGTTTCTAGACTGTAATTTGGTTACTTTGCACAGATTTAGGAAGGGTAAGTGCTAGGCCTTTAAGTGGCTGTTCCCTAGTTTTAGCAGCTCCCTTAGGGACACCAGACCCACACATACTCCAGAGCTGTGTTGCTCTAATTTCACTGAGCATCTCAGTCTCCTCCCACCCTTGCCGGATCAGGATAAAGACACTTATTAAGAATATTCTAGACAGTCATTTAAGCCACCATACCTGTTTGAGATAATTGCTTGTGATGTGTACAGAAACATCCTTTGACTTCTCCAAACTCCTTGCAGGATGTACTGAAACCTCCCAAGACTCCTCCAGGCTCTTCAGACATCTCTCCAGAGTCCCTACAAAGCTCTCTCGCAGATAGTCCACTGAACTAATTAACTTGTTGGCAACCGCTTGGTTTAATCGAGAAATAATCAGTTCCTGAATTTGCTTGATACAACACTTTATGTCCTTGGAACTAACAGGTTCCCCATTCTCAGGAATGATAATATCTGCAGAAAAGAAAAGAAAGAGGCGTCTTTTGCACTCAACGTATCACTGTTGCAACAATGGCTACTGAGGGCTGCTCCGAGTGTTGCGAGGGAGCTACAGCACAGCCCCAGTCCAGCCAGCTCCTGCTCCAAACGCTCTTTCGCTATTTTGCTCCTTCAGAGGTTCATTACTTTAGACCCAGATGATATAACGTGAAGCCAACAGTATTTCCAAGTCATACAAAGAAACCCATGAGCAACAGAACACCACATATACTGACTATGGCAAAGGATTAAATTTTTGCCAGTCTGCGTGTCTAATGCTACAATGCCAGTTTTAGAGGTCCCAAAACCCACCCTACAGATTTTGAGCGATGTGGTATTCCGATAGAAAGTACTAAAGCATTAGAGTAGCTCCAGGAACGCACATCTGGTACTCCAGTTTCAGGGAAGCTAAAAATCACATCTGACCAAGGTGGAAAATATTCTGACGTTTGCTTCCATTCACTGGTGTTCAAATTCACAGGATACTCAACTCTAACACCCAATAGACTCTATACAAGCATTCTGTAGCTACTACAGGTTTACAGTCGTACAGTGATGACCAGTCAACTATCATCTCAAAAATTAAAGGGCAGAAGCACAAAGCTGTCATTCTATCTAAAGAAGTACAGATCAGGAAATTCTTCCAGGCCACGCTGCAATCCGTAAGCACTGCTGGATGTTGAATGTTATGAAGAAAGTGATGTAACAGCCATGCCGGTTATGTGAAATTCTTTTCCTGGTACCTTGAAAAGGTTGATTACCACTTGGTATTTTTAAACAAACAGTGAGCAATCCCTGCTCACGCACTGTAACCACTCTGAGCAGTACTGTGTTACTACCAGGAGCTGAAGACCTTGTCTCTGGATTTTGGCCAACAACAGCGTAGCCTACTTAAAACAAACCCAGTGATCGGCAGATGGCATTAGCTCCTCGAAATAACATCTTCCTCCTTTTAGGATATTACTTCACATACCGATAGCCAACAAGATGCTACACTCTAAGTGGTATTTGTTGTGCATATAAACATATACACACATTTACTGCAGGTGGTTTATCTTGTGCTGCTCCTAAACACACTCGGGTGCACACAGAACCCTGAACTCGGGCACTACAGTGCTCCAGCTCTGTGAAGAGTGGGACAGACAGAATAAAGGAATTATTACCTGTCCTGATAATGGAGCAATCGCAGCCCTAAACAGGTAGAATTAACACACTCACTATACCCTTAGCGTATGCTAGTTTGTTGGGGTTTTTGCAGCAAGCAAATAGGTTAATGTTGCAATTAAAACAAGGTCTTTATGATGACTACATTTTGCACGGGCACTACCAAGCAAACGTGTCAAGAAACAGGAAAGATCTTATCCATTTCGCACCTGCAGAAGTAAAAAGATCCAGATCCTAACCTGCAGGATTAAACATAATCCATCATTTCTCCTCTTCGTCCCAGGAAATAACACTCCAATTTGAAATTGGGAGGAAGGAAGTCAAGACAAACAAAATTAACTCAAGTTTTGGCCTCTCTCATGCCTCAGAGGAGCACTCAATTCACAAAAATTTCTTCTAAACCAATAGCCTAGAGTTATTTCTGATTTTATTTTAAATAGAAAAATCTTTCCCCATCAGCCCAATGAACTGCATTTCCTTAGACCAGAAATGATTGGTTATTTCTGATTTTATTTTAAATAGAAAAATCTTTCCCCATCAGCCCAATGAACTGCATTTCCTTAGACCAGAAATGATTGTTATGGTAAACCTCTGCTCAGCAAGCAGAGGAGAAAAGAGCTGCGGAGTATCAACCTACAAATCTTCACTCTGATGTTTATGACAGACCACGTGTTCCTGCAGACAAAATTTGGATAGCCTCTCACCCTTCGCAGTTTACACACCATTCTGTATGCTTCCAGCTTGTGTGTTCCTGGAAGTTCTGGTACTAGAAGATGCAGCGAGAATTCCCACATTTCCCCAAAACACACACCAAATGCCAAGCGTAGGCCTCAGGAGCACAACATGTTGTGTTGATTTTTTTTTTCAAAGGAAAACCTTACCTACCCAGAAGGATTTCTTTTAGAAGGTTCTACACCCAAGTCTTATGCAAACCACTCTCAAAGAAATCAAGCAGAAAGTACAAATCAAGCCTTCACCGCTAAAACTCAAACAGCTTTTTTTCTTAGGACAGATTTATTCCCAAGTCTCAACACATCCACTGAGGCAAAGTTGAGAGAGGAGTTTTCTTCTTTGGCAGAACAAGGAATTTAAAGCAGAGAAGTAAAATACTCTAATCCAGAACTGTGCAGCAAACTCTGGGGGAAAAGGTCTGGTTTATAAGAAATCAAGCCTTAATATGTTCAGGCCTCATTTAAGGACAGTGCTTTTTACCCAGGAGATACTACAGAAAAATCCTTTGTGTATTAGTTCTGAATTTTCATGCAAAGTCACTTGTCTAGACTGCCATTCAACTGCCCCTTAGCAGATGGCAAATATTACTCTACCACTCTCCTTTAAAGCCTCTAACCTATTTATTCCCAATACTCCCCTGCCAGTAGTTACCTTTGAATTCCATATTAGCAGCATCCTCCAAGAGCTCCTCTTTCATATTGCTAAGAGTCTCTATGATCATGTCCTTCATCTCCTCTTGTTTGCGGTTGGCAATGTTCATCAGAGACTCAAAGAGCTCATTCTCCTTCTTGCGGGTATACTCCAGTCTCTTGGGGGTGATCTGCAGGTCTCGCTGCATGTCGAAAGCCTGATTGATGAAGATGTTCAGGCAGCGGCAGTGCACCTCATTTAAACTGGTAGCTGCTTCCACGAGATGCTTCTGAAGCACCTGCCTGGAAAAAGTGCTTAGGAGACGGAGCTTCTCAAACTGCTCCACCAGCATGCTCTGGGCATCGGCGTCGGGACTGGGGGCCCCGCAGCTGCAGTGGTTGGTGCTCAGGTACTCCAAGTCCATCAGCTGGGAGTAAAGGGAGGACTTCTCACTATCAGTTTTTTTGGGAGAGATCAGCTCAACCCCCGACTCTGGGACTTTGAAGAAGAAAATGGGCAAAGAGAATTTCTCTTTGATTTCGCGCAGTTCATTCTCATCTGATGAAGAAAGTTCAGCCTCGCTGATGGCAAAGATGACAACAGGCAAGACTTGGTTCACGTACTCTCCCAAGGTGGCTTCAGCAGACTGGAATCCACGACACGGTGCTACCACAACATCCACTTCCTAGCAAGTGAGGAAGTAAAAAAAAAGGTTTGTACAGATCCTTTTAAAAACTGATACATGCAAAAAAGCACTGTAATTCATTCACAAAGTGCGAAACCAGAAACATCCAAACCCTTCAGAGCAGTTATGGAGCCTCACATACAGCATCATGCTTCAGTCTGTAGCGTGCCTGCAAGGCTGACGACAGCCCTCTCGCAGGGATGCAGCCAGGAACGGATTAGTGCCCACTGACTCCAAAACTCTTATTTTGTACCAAGTGCCTCAGTTTTAGCCTAGTTCAGAACAAAACTTAAAACAAGTTTCCCAGGTAAGTGCTGTTGCAGAATAGCTGTTATTCTTTAGCTTATAGCTGCCCCATTTGCAACCACCTCTCCCAGTAAATATGCTCTCAACCTTCTGTTGATGTTTACCAGATCTGGAGCTCTTTGAGGAGATATCTGTGCTGCCAGTGTTGTGTAGCTTCCAACGACAGAAAGCACTACTCTAGCCACACTGCCAAGACAAAGGCAGCACAATAACCAATTCCAAAGAGTTCACAGCCAAAGGACAGACAAGGAGGAACATATGGTTGCGACAAGCTTAGTTATGACTTTCTTCAAATCCAGCCAAAACCCAAGAGATTTATTTTATTTACTTATTTTCTTACTGCACACAGTTTCACTGCTTTGGTCATACGCGCCTGCTGACACCACTTCTTACTAACCCTACTAAAAAGGGCCAGTTCTGAAACCTGCTTCCTTCCAAGGAAGGGGACAAGATTCACCTTTGGATATGCAAGAACAGTGTTTGAATTGAGTACAGTGCTCTACTAAAATAAGAAACGAAAATGTCAAAGGCTTTGAACTGAAGACAGAATTTAAGTGCCATCTTCCCGACTCATAACAGGGGGCAACAATTAAGAACTCTTCAATCCTTTTTCTCCACCAGAAAAACGAAAGACTTGACCAGGTTTCCGACTGCTCTCAGAGCTAACAGGCAGTCCGTACTGCCCCGGGACTCCCAGGCGCTGAACTCCAACCTGTCTGACGCACAGGAGGCTGAGCAGAGTGGCTGTGCCGTGCTGCAATATTCACCGTGACGGATGGCTCATGCCAGCGACTGTAAACAAAGGAGGAAGCCAGTGCCGTCTCTAGGAGACAGGGAGAAAACCAACACAGACAACCAAATGCAGCACGAGCAACTGGTCCGTCTGTTTCCATAGAGGCCTCTCAGGTTTTTCCAAAGAGCATTAGCAACATTTCTTGCCTTTTTTTTCTTTTAAAGTCCTACAGAAGTTTAAACACTGTCTATGCAGCTTCATACTCTTAGGGATCAAGTCTTCCTATATGGGGAATACCTATGACTCACACTGGATTCCTGAAATTTTTAAGCTGGTTCTCACAAGGTCACACCGCTACAAACACGCTTGAACACTTCTGAGAGCTGTAAGCATCAAATTGCTGTCAAGTAACTTCATTCATGTTTTAACTAAACAGCCCTTTTTAAAATATCAAAGCTTCCCACTTCACAATGTGAACATCAGGTCTGCAAACATCAGTTACAGCTCTTCCACTTCAAACACGATGCACGGGTGCTGTCAACAGCAATGCAGAACAGACAGTTTAGAGAACACCATGCAAACACGCTACGTGTACATCTGTGCATTCAGACTTGCAATGTCGGGATGACCACTGCATCCCATATCCCAGAACAAAAATTAAAATCAAGGATCAAGTAGGTCTTGACCTACAATAAGACAAGTGGAGCCTCACTGAATGCATTCAGGGCCCACTGAAGTGTGCCATTTTACTAAGTCAACAGATAATTCCTCATTTCCAAATCAGTTACAAAGAATTTATTTGCTACATCCCAAGAGGACCTTGTCCTATATCGCCAGGCTTCGGGCAGTTTAATCACTGTTTGTTTAGTTAACTGAGGTGCTGAGAAGCTAACCCAATTTAGTCCGATTTTTACCCAAACTCCTACCAAGCA
This sequence comes from Phoenicopterus ruber ruber, assembly GCA_009819775.1. Taxonomy (NCBI): domain Eukaryota; kingdom Metazoa; phylum Chordata; class Aves; order Phoenicopteriformes; family Phoenicopteridae; genus Phoenicopterus; species Phoenicopterus ruber. The sequence goes on along the minus strand of CM020239.1, from coordinate 3,087,522 downwards.
GATTATGATTCAAGGCTCAGCTCAGTCTTTTTCTAAGCCAGTTTGATACTCTGCCTTCCAAGAATAGTCTGTGATCACTGAAGTCTGACAGTTACTGCATTTATTACATGTGAGCTAATTTCATTGCCTCCCTATTAATCTGAGGTACATACATACCCCATGATTCTACTTAGAACTTATTTACACACACTCCCCCCCCCCATTTTTTTCTGAAATCCTGCTAGTTTATTCTGTTCCCATGGGGATCCAAGTCAGAAGTTCAGTAATTGTAATCTAGAGAGTCCCAGGTGAGACAACTGAATTACACCTCTGGTCTCCAGCAAACACTGCTGTCCTTTACAGAACATAATTGCTTTGATTTTGTGCAATGACTCTGAACCCCACTTCATCAGGGAATTTCGTTTTACCTGTGCTGGAAGGGCCAGCCCAGGAAAGCCTGTGAGGTGTACACACTCTGAAACAGTCTGAGAAGCAATGCTCTTTTTCTGACCATGAACTCTTCCCCTGTAAAAGACAGATCACTAAGCCAGCAAAACTAGAAAGAGAGAACAGGTTTCACATGGGTGGAAGAATAATTTCATGGTGCTGGCATTTTCAGTACCTTCTACCCTCAGTTACGCCAGCATACAGGGACAGAGGAAGACGACTGCGGGTATTAGATGCCAGTACGTGCAAGGAGCACCTCAGCATACCCCAAAATAAACTGATGCTACACGCGGAAGGAAGAGTGTCTCAGCCAATGTGAAACCTTTTCAGTTTCCTGTATTAATGCCACAACCAAACACGTTAAAAGTACTCTCAAGGAGGAGATCAGGGTACATTCTTCCAAGTTTTAAGCAGGATGTACATTAAAATAACTACCCAAGAGGTACTTAACCACATTCTTTGCTACCTGTACCAACTACTAATTCATATGACCTGAATCACTGCTATAGTACCTGAAGAAATGCAACAATAAACTCAAACTAATTCAATTCTTCTGTTAGAGCTCATAGAACCATCTCGTATTTCTTCATTCATTTTCCAGCTTTGTCAGAGCAGCTGAAAATTTTTCTTTCCCTACAGGCTCTGACTAAAACTTTTCAGCCTGAGACTCGAAGTCACATGAAGCACAAAGCAAGACAAAGGCACGAAAAAGGAAGCTTTCAGCCCTGTTACCCTCTTCCCATTCAGCTGTACCATCCAGACAAAAACCATACTTCAGAGAAGTCCCTTTCGGCTTCCTGGCACAACTGATAAGATTTAGGGAAAGAGCCAACTGGTTACTCCCTCTATAAATCTAATAATCTGTCTGCCTAGATGGATTATTCCTCATGACCTACATGCATTCCTGTGCACAGCGATCCCCAAGGAATAGAGCAGCTTTGCCAGAGTTTTTCCTTCCCTGATATTTTACATTTAAAAATAACTAAGTTCACATACCTATTAGCACAAGGTAGTGTTCTCACAGCAGCCAACCCATGCAAACAAAATTTTTGGCTCCCTCCTCCTCACCCCCTTTTCTGTGAAACAAGTTTTGATTAAGGAATCCTTCAGTGACACAGAAAAGCAAGCGTGGTCCCACCCGGGGTATCAGACTAAAGACAATACCTCAGGCTGCTCCACTGGCAGTTCCATATTAAAAGGGGGTATATTCTACAGTTGTATTGAGTTTATCTCCAAGTAAAAAAGGGAGTTTAGTTAATATTTGGATACTGTTAACTTACAAATAACCTAGCCTTTCTTTACTGGAGTAATAGCTAATGAGTTTGGATCTGGCAAACAAGTATTGACACCAAGAAGCATGATTCAGCATTAAGTGCCTGCACAAAATAGCAGCGGGTAATCTAGATGCCCAAGCCCGCCTGTGCAATTAAGTCTCGGTAGGAGATGCTCAGGCCTGAAAAGCTGCACAGCATTCCTTGGGTCCCGAAGTCACCGACAGCTCCTTTGAGGGCAGCTACTGATGGGTAAGTGTCCTCACTATGGGGAATGAATGTGATTTCAAACACAAATCCACAAATGAAATTCACATCTCCTGCCACTGTTCAAGTCCACAACAAGGATCTGCAATGTTTCTTCAAACAATAGTAAGGTGTTTGATTATCTAGAGTGTAAGGTTATCATGAAACACAGTACTACTGTAAGCACTCTGCTGTTGGGAGAAAAACAGATGAGAATACGGGGATTCTAGATAAAAGCGGGGTAAAAATTCAGATTAATTTCCCACCCCCTCTGCCCAAAAGGTGCTGAGCTCCTCCAAATTTGGTTCCTGAGCAAACCTAAATCCTTAAGATCTGTACTGAATTTCATGTTATCATCAAGCACGCAATTGTTATTAGACGACTAGTTTTGTGTTACAAGTTAGGAAAAAGCAGAAGTTCCTTCAGAGTAGTTCTGCAGACATGCCACTTTGGATAGTGTCCAAAACACTCATCCATTACTGCTCCGGATATATATTCCGCTAGTTACAGAAGTGGTATCCACGACTAGCAGATATTTGCTTTAAAAACTTTGTTGTCTTGGTGTATGCTGAGCAGAGCTGGAGAACGCACATTAGCTGGACGGGTGGAAAAACCCCACCAGTCTCACAACAGGAGGTCAGGCGCCTGGAATTGAACAGGAAGCTATCCCCAGCCCAATTACCTGCTGAAATGCATTATGTTTTCCTATCAGCCTTAAAAAAATTTTCTTCTTCCTTTAGCCCCTTGAATTCATGTAAGGAATCCTTTGACTCAGCCTGAAGCTAGCTGTGATTCACCCTCCCTCTCCTTCTATTGGAAGAGCTTTTTATTTCACCAACCCTTTTCAAATTAATCTGAGTAGCTGTTTTCATCTCGGTGTCCTAAATATAACCAAAGCCAGACAGAGAGATCATTGTCACTCACAGGAGAAATCTGAAAGACAGTTGTAAACTGCAGTGTGCCTAAACTGGCCCATATAAAAATGTAACCAAATAAAATAAATGTAAAGCTAAATACTCTTTTATGCGTAGCACGGCAGGATTTTACAAGCAGAAGATCCAGAAGAGGATTTACTTTGCAGCACCAGCAGCTGATCTGGTGCTCTTTGGGAAGCAGTGGATGCCTCACACACAGTTTATACAAACATGGCACTTCTGTTCTCTTTCAGCAGATACTGGAAGCCACAAACACACTACAACATAGCATTGACTCGGCTGATCTTGTTAGGATAGGCTTAAATTTAGCTACAGACTGGGTTTGTAAAACATATTTCAAACTGATGAAGATAGACTGGGTCTTCGTTTTCTGCCTATTTACAATCATGTCTCAATTCATACATCAGAAAAAAATTACCTTGCTATTTTATCGTTCAGCTATGAAGTTCATACTCATGTGACAACAGATCATATTCTTTGCACTTAAGCAATTTATATTTAAGAATTAATAATCTATTCCAGATATTGGACTGCCAAACACAATGCTCCAGAAGTATTACACTGCAATAATAAAGGCTCAAGGTAAGATATGAAATGCAATGAAAGCTTATGGAAGGTATAAAAAGCTATGAAATACAACCCTCACCTTTAAAGATATTTGCTAAACACCAAACAGCAACACTCGCAGGACAGGAACACGTTTTATGGACAAGTAAAAGGAAAAGTCACAAAGCAAGATACTAATAACGTTAGAAACAGCACTGAGAACAGGGTCCCACCTTCTTGTTCTTAACACCTTCAGCTTCCAACGACACCACAGAAATGTAAAAAGCCACCCTCTCAAATGACATTGGGTCATTTTATCAGATACTGGAATTAAGAGGGTTTTTTTCTGACAAGCAGCTCTTCAGGACAGAGATAAAAGGACATATCTTTGTACGACAGCTTCTATTATCAGACAGCAAAGCTAACTCTGAATGACCTTGAAACTGGAGTAAAATTGTAGAAGACACTTGGAGTCATATCTGAGTAAGCTTGGCTTCTGAGATGGATGGCAACACTACAGAAGAACGATAATGCTAACAGTCAACATTTAAACAAAAGCACACAAGCCTAGACAGTGATGTCCAATTAAAATCCTAACACCAGACTTCCAGCTTCTCTTTAATTAAAAAAAATTCCTATGCTTGAGAGTTTACACCATCAGCTTTATTAGGGACTATAAACATTGCATCTTAAGCTCACTACGATGCCGGTACATGGACACCCAGTTACCTTTAGTAGTGAGTACGGCAGCATGACCTCCAGCTCCGCTATCCGGTGAGCAGGATCTTCGCTGTCCCCATGAATTTCTAAGTCCTCCTCTGGTATCGTGTCCCAATGCCCTCGGTGGGCTGCCATCATATGGACCAGTTCATACTGCTCAGGCAGCGCTAGGCTAATCCGTGTTTGTGTCCCATGCGTGAAACGGATCCGTCGCCTCTTACAGTTCTCCTCGTTGCTGATTTTGGTGGTAGGGAGCAGCTTCTCACCCAGCAGTATATTGAGTAACTGGCATTTGGCATTACAGTTCTGGCCAAGAATCAGAAGGCAGGGGTGCCAGCTCACAGTCCGCTGGAGATGCTCTTCCTCGTGGCGAGGGAAGGAAATGAAATTCTGCCCTAAAATTGAGGACAGACTGCATTAGAACAGGTCGGCTGAACAGTAAGTCTCGTATCTCTAAGCCAGCTGAACGCAAAAGCTCAGACATCGCCGCCCCACATCCCACCAAGAAACCCGCACAGCACCAAGAATTTGCTTATGTATCCTGAAACCAGTGTCAGCAATTCAGCATTTCTGCTGCACCAGAGGTCCACAGTAGGTTGATTCTCACCAAGCCATTAAGACAATTTGTTACTGTTCTCCCCACCTATTTCACTGGGAAGTGTTTACACACAGCTCTCTTCAGCAGGTTAGTGGAAGACTAATGGTAGGCCCTAAAAGTCAAGAAAGGTTGAAACAACCAAAGGGCTAATTTTGCCTTGGGTTGGAACAGTGTTTTGCCTTGCTCCAGAGTTCAAGGAGGCCCAATGGGTCTCCAAGGCTAACTCTTCCCAAGTTTTGATGGCTTGGCTGTACAGAACGTTCCTGTCACATATCAAAAATAAACTCAATCAACTATGAATCAGTGACAGTTCCACCCACACACTTAAAAACGTCAAATACTTTGCATCTACCAAATCCCAAGAGTATTACTGCACAAGCTTGTTGACCAAAGTCTAGGATCACCGACATTAAAGCAGTAAAACCTCCTTTCTAGCCTCAAGGAAAGGCATCCTTGCAAAATTGCTTTTCTATGTGAAGCAGATGACAAGATGAAGTTTGCTGAGACATGGTAGCAGAACTAATAGCCTCTGCCAGCAATTCCCTGTGACGGAAATACAATCACAGCATCTAAAGAAACTGTCACGCTTTCATCAGCCTGGGTAGAGATGAGCCCAAGGGAAGTCCCTCTTTGGCAGCAGCCAGGAGGTTCCTAGTGCAGCCTACAACACAGTAAGAAACAGCTTCACTCCTTTGATCACACTAACAGTACGCATCTTTCCTAACCTATCTAGTTGAACTAAATAGGCACAGTTTGCCAGATATTCTTATTAAGAACAAAATTTAAGCTGCAAAAGGAAATTATTCAACATCTGCATCTTCTTCAGAGTAGCAGGACTCCCTGTAATATTCTCCTTACCCATCTTCCATCTGAAGCATCAGTTGTACCATCCCACTAACCAGGCCCTTTGAATTCTTAAGTCCATGATGCTGCAACTCCTTGGACTTGCCTTACTACATTAATTCAGTCTCAGTACTGAATTTAGCTTCTGTATTCTTTTACAAATCCTAAATACAGCTTTTCCCACGCTCAGTCATCGAAGCTGAAGTCTAAGAAGCTTTGCATTACCTTATGCATAGCAACAGAATAATTCTGGTAGTACGAAAAAAAGGATACAAACAAATTCCCCATCTGCTGCACTTCAGCACAATCCCCGCGAGTACAAAACAGCTAGTGTTCCACCCCAGCCAGAGCGCTAGCCCGCGTCCCCAGATCTGAAGGCAGACGGCACCCAAGAATGAAATGGCAAATGGAGACACCAGTCCCCAAAAGAACTGCCAAATCTGAAAGCTATAAACCACTACGATTGCCCTGATATCGGTCAAACAGACAAGAACAACAGTTTAAAGATAGACTCAAACACAACACAGCAGAGAAGCACCAGCAGGGATCTAGCAGGGGAAGGTCCTGTTTCACCAGGGCTATTAAAATTCTTTTAATGAGTCATGTTCTGGCATCCAAAATTGTCTCAGCATCTCAAGCCCCAAGAAAACAAGATACTCTCATATACCAAGATATTCCTCAACACTACTAACCAAATTAAAGATAACATACAACAGCTATTCAGTCCTCATTCTGATAGCATTCCATTCCTCTATTTTAATTAAAATCATTCAAATCAGGAGCAACACCATGCGTAGTTGGTTGTGTCGTAGACCCAGTTTAAGGCTGCTTTAACACCTTGCCTAAGATTTACCTTTCCTTCAAACGTGCAGTCTGGCCACAGGACTGCTGGAGGAGTTCTCCATCAGAGGAGTCCTTCCATCCCGCACCACACACAGGGGAGACCCTCTCCGTGCCTCAGCAAGCCCCTCTCCTGCACCTCTGCCCCGCGCAGCCCCAGACACTGACCCCCGTACGCCAACGGTTTGGAAAAGGTTAAGGGAGACATCACTTCTTGAAGTGTGACTCTAACTGTTTCTTAAACAGGCCTTTCAAGATGCACAACCATAGCAGAGAGGCCGCATCAAGTGACTGCAGGGCAGAATCTGGCTAGCAGCTCACAAAAGACAGAAATCAGCAAAAAAATACAAATAGCACATTTAAGCCTTCGTCTACAAGATAAAGAATTTCTTTGATCCGGTTACATCTATTGAAACGTTAACTGGAATTCAGGCTCGCTCTTCAGCTACCAAGCATGAAAAAAGCAATTCAGAAGGTGCAGTACAGGCCGTGAAGCTTTCTCTGCACGGGCTTTTGAAAAGAAGAGAAGAGGCAGATTGCATCCTCTCCTCATTCCGGGCGGCCTCTGTACTTACAGGTACTTAATGCCAGCACAAAGTGATTGAAATACAGCAGCTCAGCTGAAATTATTGAAGCATGGAATGGATATACAAATACTACATCTCTAGAACACCTTTCATCTCTTCATGCACACAACCTCCCTGCGATCAGCACTTACTCAACAAGTTTACTACAAGCAGTACCAGTGAGGAAGCCATTACATTTAACATGATGTCACACCGCCATATTCCAAGTATGTGAAGTACAAACCCAGAACCAGCACCAAAAGCAAGATTCAGCTGTGTCACAACTAACCCAGAGCACCATCAAGGCACCCAAGTCATGGCAGTGGTTTCAACCTTTCTATCACTGGGTAGCTTACAGCTCGAGGTCTCAAACCTGAAGCGAGGTGCACAGCGATGGAGCTATTGCTCCTATTCTGCACTGCAGAAAGCGTATGGCTATTTCTGCACATCAGAATAAGTCACACAGTAAAACCACTCACACAGTACTTATAGGTGATGCCACTAATCTCAGCATGAACCATTCCAGTTGGGAGGAATATGACCTCCTGTGGTACCTAACAAAAAGTAGATTTAGAACTTGCTTACTGAAGAGATGTAGCGATATTCCCATATCTGTGAGCAGCTCCTGTTTGTGACAGGACTTTTGCTAAAGATTTTAGCTGGTGCTACATACCGTATCCATATACTGTATCATTCGGAGACATGTGATAAACACTTCAAAAAAAATGGCTGCAGGGGGAGTCCTTAAGCGCGTGCATCCTATTAAGCTCCTTTTGATGAAAGAAGGCCTGTCCAAGAACAAGGACGTCTCTCACCAAGACTCATCTCAAAATTCAGTCAAACACTTGGCAGAAGAATCTTAGGTTGAATTTATGCAATCTATAGAAGCCCTAAGCATCTACTCATCCCCTTTTCAAGGAAGGCCAACGACACTGCCGGTCTCGCTTGTCTTTCTATCTTATTTGCAATAATACATGTGGACAACAGTGCCTGAATAAGGCCAGACCCTCATACTTCTTACTGCAAATACTGACACCTTTCACAGAAATCCTTACATTTCGGTGGTGCTGGCGATGACTTGCAGCATGCTTTGACCACTACAAGACTTACGATTAACACACTCAGTTACATAAACCAAGTTTTAGTTCCACCCCACCACACATCTATCAGCCCGGTGGTGTTAATTCCAGGAGAATACCACGACTAATCAATCTGCCAACACAAGCAGCTCCTGCAGGAGTAGCTGTTCTAACGTTAGCAGCCCCTACGGTCCACAGAACCAAGCTTCAGCTTCTGCTTAACTTGAAGCTTGTTAGCAAGGGCCTCCTCCCATCTATTTAAGGAGTTATTTCACAAGTACCCTCCCGACCAACCCTCCGTGCATTATCTAGTCTTAAAACCCATCTTCTCACGTTGACATACCTAACAGCACAATAGGAGTCCCAACCTTTTGAGGATCACAGCAATATAGGCAGGGCAGTCACATTTTAACCAGGACATATACCCTCGGTCAACATAGCATCAGCACGAAAACTCTTTCAACCCCTCCAGTTAATACATTCACCCCCTACGAAATACATTTACATATGGAGTCATTAGGCTACCGAGCCTAGGGCTTTCCCCCAGCACACACTCGTTAAGATAAGCCCACAGCTGCTGACCAGACCTCTGGAGATGCTGTGGGTAGCTGTGCAAGAGGTGCAGCTCACTTCGGAAATTTCTGAAATAAGGCAAACGAAATGTCAAAACCCCTCAGGTTCCTAAGTCAAAGAGTTCAAATTATTTCAAGCACAGAATAAAGAAAACTACAATTAGTAGAAAGGAGGGTTGCTGGGGTTTTTTTTCCTTAGTATCTTTACATATTTTAGTAAAATCTGCTACTGAGTCTCTAATTAAGATTTTCTTTTTACAGAAAGTCAGTACAAAACACGCTAGCTAACAGCACCAAGAATAAAAAGCTGTCAGACCTGCGCAGGCTAAAGCTACAGGACTGTCATAGTACTTTAACAAATCATTCTTAAAAGCCTACTCATGACAAAGCAGACCTAGAGAACAGACAATATTTTGTTGAATGCTTCAGAAATGCAGACAGCGCAAACAAGGCTTTCTCCCTCCCCTCATAAACAGTAGCTGAAAGGCAATTATTTTTCCCTTAAATTTATTTTATTTCTCTTAATATGAGGAGCAAGTCCTGGTACAAAGGCCACGGAGGGGACATTTGCTCAATGACAATCCTTTAATGACAAATATTGCCTGTCACACTCCTAGCAGAGGAGGGTGGGATGTAAAAGCAAGTACACAGCTCCTTCAAGTACCCAACCCTGACTGACCCAGCTTACCTGAAAGGTCAGTGGCTACTACTCAGCTTAGCAGGTACTCAGGTCTGGGTTTGGACAGAGGAACCCAGGCTGTGCTTTAGGTCGCTTGAGTTGTGCTGATCCGAAGGGCAGTCACCTCTCTGTGTCGTTACACTACCTTCACAGGTGTCTCAGAAGCAAACCTCTTCACATTTGTTTTGTTTCCAAGACATCTAAATTCACTTTCACAGTTTATTTTTCCACTTCAACCATAGGTAGTAAGTGTCCCTCCATTTCACTTCCCAGTTCCTTTGTATTGCACAAAACATTCGCATTCACACCTCAGAGCACTGCAAAAAGTCTGCAGAACCGTTCGGGCAAAATTCCTCTCGCTTTGACACCACCTGTAGGGCAGATTCTAGGAAAAAGTGGTTCTGAAGTCAGCGAGACCTGTGCTCCTTAAACCCTCTGACACTTAAAATAATCTCCCCATGTTAGGGGAAAAAAGCTTTATTACCAGCCACTAAGTTTCACAGAGTACTGGAAATATACAACACAACTAAAATTTTACAGAAACCAGAAGCTCTGTCCAAAGGTGATTATTCAAGCACAAAAGTAATCATAGAATCAGAATAGTTTGGGTGGGAAGGGACCTTTCAAGGCCATCCAGTCCAACCCCACTGCCATGAGCAGGGACATCCTCGACTAGGTCGGGTTGCCCAGAGCCCCGTCCAGCCTGACCTGGAATGTTTCCAGGGATGGGGCATCTCCCACCTCTCCGGGCAACCTGGGCCAGGGCCTCACCACCCGCATTGTGAAAAACTTCTTCCTTATGTCTAGTCTAAATCTCCCCTCCTTTAGTTTAAAAATAATAATAATAATAATTAATAAGCAATACCAAGGCTCTGGGTTTCAGGCAAAGGCTTGTGTCCTCCCATATCTTAAAAAAATAATAATCATTGGTTCACAGTTATTTTGCAGTTGACTCATTTAAGAAAACTGCCAGCCTCCATTGCTTTACCAAGTCCTGCTCTTCATCCTCTCCCTTCCTCTTCCCACACTCCCACTGTCACTTCCCACCTTCTAACACGGAGCAGGTTGTTTAACTTGATCTGTGCCGCACCTGGAACACGTCACCACTTCACCAGTCGGAAAACTACCGATTTAAGTTTTATTTTTAAGAACAGCAAGTGTTATACAACCTCTGCAGTCTGAAATCCCAAACAAGAGCCTACGCTGTTATTACTGTTTGCACGAACAAGCTCTAAAGCAGTCGGCCGTTCCTTGAAGCCCTGATACTTCAGGGCCAGTTGGTAACACATTCAGCAGCAAAGTCAAACTGGGTCAAGGTAGGTATTTGAAAGCGAGGAGGTTTTAAGCGTTCTGTATTAGAAACAACAGGCAGGATATTTGGCAAAATCTGTTTCCTATGAATATTTAATTAATGACGCATCCACATCTACAAAGCCCTACAAGCAGACTTTCGAAGACGCAATTGTATCTGACAAGCAATGTTTTACAAGAAGTAACCAAAGAGAAGTGCAACGCCAGTGGAGTGTTACCATTCAAACAGCAGCGAGACCCACAGAAATCTAGTGAAACCAACTAGTTCCTGCTTCTTGGAAGTTATAGACAGATGTAAACAAACAGAGACGCCCCATTTTTAGGAAGCTATTCACTTCTATTCTCCCGATTTACGTGCAACACTACTTTTTTTTACACAGACTGACAGAAGAGCTCAACAGCACTTCAATTCTCAAATCAGAATTGTAAGCATAAGACAAGCGTGGACAAGTAGCTTGGACAAGTAGCCAACAGAGATGACTCATGAGCCATTTGGAAATGAATAAAGACGATCTTTATATATATTTAATGTCACGCTAAACTTCTCACGAGACAGTCTTATGGAAAGATGAAGTTCTGCACATGGCAGGAGGGGTCCCACCAGCAGCCATGTTTGTCAACAGGGGATAAATGAGGGTCAAGCTGATGAACGAAGCCCGGCACTACTCCCACAGAGCTCCACGACAAACGCGCTGCAAGGCACACCAACCCCACAAACCACCCGCTCCCAGGTGCTGCATCTTCCTAACCCCCACCCCGCAGCTCCCAGACCCCCCCGAAGGGGTGGGGGTTAGGAAGATAGGCAGAGGAGCCCATCTCCCCCACAGCCCCCAACCAGCTCACTTCACCCCACAAAACCTCTCACACCCCCAAGACACCCCAGCTCTCCATAGGCACCCCCACTCCACAGCCCATCTACCCCCCCCGCCATTACAGACCCTACAGCCCCCCTCGCCCACGCCCTCAGCTGCACCCACAGCCCCCCCACCCCGCCCCTCGCTGCCCCCCGCAGGCCCCCTCACCACCAGAGCGCCCCGGTTTATCCCCACAGCCCGCCCCCATTTCCCTCCACACCCTAAACACAGGCCCCCGCGCCCGCCGCAGGCCCTGCCCGACTTCCCCCGTCCCTCTCTCACCGCCGGGCGCGGGGCTGTCCCGGGGGATCCCGTCCCCGGCCGGGAGGCCCTCGCCAGCCGCCGCCGAGGCGAAGGGGTGCCCCTGGGAGTACTTGACGTCGCGGAAGAACTTCTTGGTCTCGCGCAGGTTGTGCTGCAGCCGCGCCAGGTGCCGGTTGTAGTGGCCGAAGGAGCGGCACAGTTCGCGGATCACCCCGCCGCCCCCGCCGGGACCCCGCCACGAAGGGGCCCCTTCGCCCTCCATGTCCTCCGGGTCCGTTCCCCTATCCCCTCCCCACCGCGGGGGACACTCGGCCCCTGCCAGGCTGTCGCTCCCGGCCTCTCCGCCCTCCCGGAGGGAACGGCGCGCCCCCGGCGGCCGGGCTTTCCTCGTCTCCCCACCCCACCCTCCCGCCTCCCCTACCCCCGCCGCCGCCTTCCTCCTCAGGGGCAGCGCCTCAGCAAGCCGCGCTGCGTGCGGCGCGGAACCTTTATCGGCGCGCCGCGGGGCAAAGGGGGAGGAGGCCGGGCGGACCCCGGGAGCGAGGCATGCCGGGAGTTGTAGTTCATCCGCGCAGGAAGGCTGCGCGCCGCGTGGGAGGCGCCGGGGGCTGTAGTCCCACGGCGCCGCGGGGCCTCCTGGGAACTGTAGTCCCGCGAGGCCCGAGGGGCTCACGGGTGGGGCTCCGTGCGCCGCGCCGCCCTCCCGCGGCTGCCGACCCCTCTCCGGGGCCTCGGCCCACTCCCCGGTCAGCCGGGGGGGCAGGCGGGGACCAGCAGGGAGGCGCGGGGGAGGGATCGGGAGCAGCAGGCGGGTGACAGCGGCCGGCGCAGCCCTCGCCCGGAGCCACGCCCGCACTGAGGCAAAGCAGCGGCGGAACCTCGGCCGCGGCGGGACGGTCAGCACCGCCGGGCCCGCGGAGCTGCGGCGGGCTCCATCGCGGGGCGCGAGGAAAAATAAAAAAAAATTAATTACAATTAAAAAAATGTATTTGAAAAGGGGAAACAAACGGCAACGCGGCGCCCCGGGGGCAGGGCGGCGGCGCGCCGGGCTGTCGCTCCGTCTCCGCGCTGCGCGGACCGGCTCGGCCGGGGGCGGCGGGCCCGGCAGCACCGCGCGCCGCGACAGCTCCGCGCCGCCGCCGCCAATCGCCGCCGGCGGCCCCTCCCACCTCCCGCCGCCATTGGCCGCCGCGGCCGCCACTCAGGCCCCGGCGGCGGCGGCGGCGGCGGGGATGCCGATGCCGGCGGGCGCGGAGCCGCCGCGGCGCGGAGCCGCCGCCCGGCCCGGGCACGGCGGGGCAGGCGCGGGCGGGGCGGGGGCGCGCAGCCCGCGGGCCCCGCAGCGGCCGCCCGGGCGCCGCCCGCCGCCGCCGCCGCGGCCGTAGGCGCCCCCGCCTCCCGGGGGCACGGCGCACCGGTATGAAGCGGTGCCGGTCGGACGAGCTGCGGCAGCCCGACGAGGACCCCGGCGCCGCGGGGGAGCCGCCCGGCCCCGCCGCCATGGAGGCCAAGCCCGTGGAGGCGGCGGCGGCACCGGCCCCCGAGGCGGCCGCTGTCCCGCCGCCACGCACCAAGCCCCCCGACCTGAAGGTGAGCCGCGGTGGCACCGGCCGGGGGGTACCGGTGGGTTGGCAATGGGGCGAGCATCCCGGTGGGGTCACCGGAGGGGTGAGGACCCCTTAGGGTCAACAGTGGGGCAGCACCCTATGGCGTTACTGTTGGGGGTTACCGGTGTGGTCAGCACCCATGGGGGTTACCGGTGGGATGTACGCCTCGGTGGGGTCCCACCATCCCCCCACCCTGGTCCCCACTCTGCTACAGGTGTGACCTTGGAGGACGTGGGATGGCCCCGGGATGGGGATGCTCCTGGATGAGGATGCTTCTGGGATGGGGATGGTCCCGGGATGAGGATGGTCCTGGTATGAGGATGGTCCCGGGATGAGGATGGTCCCAGGATGAGGATGGTCCCAGGATGGGACTCTCCCAGGATGGGGATGCTCCTGCACTGGGGACGCTCCCAGGGGAGGGGATGCCCCTGAGGGGTCGGTGCCCCTGCAGTGGGCCACCTCCCAGGGTCGAGATGCCTCGTGGCAGGTTTGCACAAGCACGCACGGGGCTGGGCACCGGCGAGGCCGTGGCCCTGCTGCAGCCTGGCCCCCAAGAGCAGCAATAATAATAGGGTGGCAGTGGGAGAGGTGGGAGCACCCTGGGGACACCACCTGCCCTTGGCAAGGGGGCTGCGGGCACGCGGGTCGCACCCCGGGGCAGGTCTGGGGGGGCCGCCATCACCCGAGCAGGCTTTCCGGGGGTGCAGGGGAGGGTAACGGGGCTGTCACCCTGCAGAGGGGCTGAGCAGACCCCAGTAAATAACTGCCGGGGTCACCCCAGCGCTGAGCCTGGGGGCGATGCTCGGGGGACCACCCGCCGCGCTGATGGGATTAGTGCTGCGGCAGCCGGGAAGCGCCGGTGTATAAATGGCCCCGAGGCTGCTCCTCCTGTGCCTTCAGGCTGTGTCCGGTTAATGAGGAAAACAAGTTACGCGGCACTGCAGCGCTGCGGGAGGGAAGGGAGCCGGTCCCCGGCGGCAGGGCGCGGGCAGGGATGCAGGCAGGCAGGACGGGGCGGTCTCGGGTGAAACTGGGCAGAAATTTCCTGTGGGTTTGGAAGCGGAGCGGCTCTGACCCCCGGCCGTTCAACAGGGTCCCGCTGGCATGGACACGGTGGGGTTTTATTTTGCAGAGATGAATTCCCTGCTTGTAACTTTGGTGTTTTCAGGCGCTGCAGCACGTTGCGGCCGCGGGCAGAGCGTGCTCATGGCAGCGCTGTCAAAGGCGATGTGGCGGTCGTGCCATGGTGGTACAGAGGTGCTGCTTCTACTCTTTGGTTTCAAAAAGACCTGGACAAAAGTGAAAAATGTCCCTGGTCACCCAGGAGCAGCCTGGTGTCCAGGACGGAGACCCTTGTTGTGGAGCACCCCAGGCTGCCACCTGGCCTAGAAGGTCTTACCGGCACGGTCAAGGTCACGCGGAAGCTGGGAAGCACAGCCGGGACTGCCAGGCTGCTGCCATGCCTGCATGCATCCCTTCCAGAAAGGCAGGCAGCAAATAAAACCCCTCGTTCCCGTAGGAGAACTCAGCTGCTTTAGGCACAAGAAGCCTCGCAGTCGCAGGACGCTGCTTCCTGCGACACACGATGCCTTTTCCTCGATGTCCGAGCAGCAGCTCCAGCTCCTGAGGCTGTTTTGGCTTCGCTGATGTGATGTACAACTGCCTCCACTGCCCTAAAAACAGCTGGAGGGGAGAGCCCCGTGCTGGGGAAGGCACGTCCGTGGGGATGTGGTGTTCGGGGCCACGCAAGGCTTGGTGGGGTGGGACACCCTTACCTCGACAAGGCTCAATTTAGCTTGGCCAAGGTGGTGCTTCTCATCTGTGTCATCCCCCAGCCTCTCTCCATCGCACCCGGGGCCCTTTTCACCCGCACCGTGAGGCAGAAGGGGGTGGGAGCGTGGGGCAAAAGGAGCCGCAGCTTACGATGGGGATGGCCACAAGCGTTCCTTGGTCGGTGCATCCAGCTCCGAGCTGGAGCTCAGCCTGGTCTGCAGCCCGGTCCAGCTCGCAGCTACAGCAGTGGCCAAACACCCATTGATTTTATCGATGCGAGTATGATACCCTAATGCGGGTTTGCTTCACGATGCTCACCTCTAAAGCATTTGTAGCTCAGCAATTAATTGCCCGCACGGAGTGAATCCTCAAACTTGCTTGGCCAGGCAGAACACATGAAAAATTGCGTCTCGGTGCTGCCCACAGCTTCCGCAGCAGAGCTGGGCGCTCTGCCTGGCCCTGCCACAGACACCGCCGATTCAGCCACTTCGCCTCCTGTTGCTACGATTAGTGGCATCGCTAATAGAGTCTTAAAGTTTTCCTGCCCCGAACCCCCTCCGGAGCTGCTCTCCCTGCTCTGCACTCGCCATGGTGGGGTGGGTTCAAACAAGCTGGTCCTTGGCCCCTCTGCTGTCCCCAGGCTGGCGCGGTGCCACACACCGAGACCCCCAGATTCATCTCCCCGTGGACAGTGAACAAGCATCAGATATAAACTTTTTTTTTGCTGCCAGCCGAAGATGGATTTGAGCTGGCAACCTGGAAACAACAGGCTGCCTTGTGTCATCTCCATCCCCTCACCCCGGCAGATCCGCGGCCGCGCTCCGTTCCCCAGCCCCGACTCCAGCTCCTTTGCCGAGAGCGAGGGCTCCATTAGGGGAAAAGGAAAAAAAAAATAAGTTCTGGCAAGGAGCGAAGCAGATGCATGACACATAGTTCTGCTCAGAAATATGTTGGGTGGCAGGGATTTCTGCGCTCTGCAGCAGAGTGACTGGATCCATACAAAACACTGCAGAAGGAGACATCCAGCCTCTCGCGGCTGCCGGGGTGTCCAGGGCGTCCCACCACCAAGGCGTTCACCACTTGGTTCCACTCCCACTTTCCCCGAGCATCTCTGAGCCAAGTGTTTTCCCTGGGTCTCTCACTCTATTTTCCCAAACGGGCCGATTTGGCGAAGGGCTGGAAGTTGAAGCCTGACGTCATTTCCGTGTCCAGTTTCATGATCTCGGTCTTCATGGCTCCCGCCTTTCCCTCCTTTGAACCTGAAAGCCAAGAGCAGCAGTCCTTCCCTCTTCCCAGAGCCTGATCCAAACCCCACATCCATGGACAGAAAGCTTCCCCTGGGCTTCCTGGAGCTGGGGAACCTCCCCTGGAGCTGGGGAACCTCTCCCAGAGCTGGGGAACATCTTCTGGAGCTGGGGAACCTCTTCTGGGGAGGAGGGAGATGAAGGACAAGGGGAGGTCCCACCATGGAAGGTGCAGTCCCCAGCACAGGTCCTGCCCTGAGCAGTGGGGTTGGGATCGGGTGGCTGGAGGGGACGGGGTGAAGCATTAACCTCCCCTTTACTCCTAGCAGGTCAAACCCATTCAGCTAGTTTAATTTTTCCGAAGGTCCCTCGCTACGAGGGGATGGGTCTGGGGGTGGAGACCCCCGGTGCGGTTCAGGGCCCCCCCATGGTGGTGCCTGCGCAGGCTGCTCGCTGCAGGGAGGGTGTGGAGGACTCCTCTCCGTAAAGGTCGCCAGCCCCTGTTCTAAACCCTCAGGTACATTTATATTTAATCCCTCGCACGAACAATTTTCCAGGCATATTTTGGTCTTGAAAGGACACCGCCAAGGTGAGCCGGCTCCCCTGCGGTTAGTGGGATGGAGCTGTTGTCAAGCAGCTCGAGCAGGAGCAGTACGGTCCCTGGAGCGGCCACATCCATCATCTCCCCGGGGCACCGCTCATCAAAAGCTCTCGGGCTGCCGGTGGGGACCCCGGCGGGTCCCTGCTCTCACTGCTGCGGAGCTGCATGCCGGGAACCCCCGGGCCCCCCGGGAGAGGAGAGCATCCTCCCGGGCAGGGTGCAGCCAGAAGGATGGCGTGTTTCCCCAGGGGTTGTGCCAGGCACGGTGGAGGGGCGAGAGCCGAGGCCGGGGCGCGCTGCCCTCCCGGGAGCTGTGCGATGCTTCCCAGCGGACACGCGGTCATGTTGGTGTGGGCTGCTTGGCTGAGGCCAAGCGCTCCGTGCCCAGCTGCCTGCGGTCCCAGCCCCGCCAGATCTGACCCCCAGGGTCCCCATCCTCGCTTCCCACCAAATTTCAGCTCCGAGCATCCCCGCAGTCAGTTCAGGAGACGGAAAGGTGACAGCCGTGGGAGAAGCAGTCGTGGGCTGCCACTTGCTGGGTTATTCCCCCGGGAGCACATCTGGCTCCTCTCAGCACCGGCAGCAGAGATCTCGCCCTGCAAACGCCACCCGAGGCGGGGAGCCGGCGGGGGTCTGCAGCCCCCCCAGCCGGAGCCACACCTGGGCAGCGGTGCCGGCCCCGCTGCTGTTATTCCGGAGAGCGTTTAAGGAGCTGCGTGTCACTACAGCGTTTTGGTAGTGCACTGAACAACATGACTAACGTTTGTCACATGTTTGTTCTCTCATCCTGTCCCCGGGAGGAGAAGCGTGTGTGGGGGAGTGCTTTATTTTCCATTTTAGAACATCTATACATTTTCCTTGGCGTTTGTGGCAGCGGGAGGAGCGGCCGAACAGCGACTCGAGATGCTGGAGTGAGACAGGGCTGTGAGGGGCAGCTGGGCTGGCTGCCACCCGGGGGGGACGACTCTGTCCCCGGTCCCCCAGCCTGGCTGCCAGCAATGGGGTGCTGGGCGGTGGTAGGACCCCCTTGCTGGGGACCCGATGAGCTGCAGAACGCAGGACTGGAAACCACACGTGGGGGCAAGCAGGATCTCCCAGGGTCCGGCTGCTCTTTGTGGGGGTGCGAGCTGCTCAGTGGCGTGGTCTTCCCTGTCCCTGCCTGCTGGGGGAATGGCTCCCCCCGTGCCTTAAAAAATGGAGTGCTGTGGGATGGGATGGGATGGGATGGGATGGGATGGAACAGTCTTCCACTGTGTCTGTGCAATGCCTCCAAAGGGCTGCAGAGCCTTGGCTGGAGCCTCTGGGCAGGCCAGGGATATAAATAATTAAGAAGAATAATAATTGAGCAGGACTTCGCAGCATGTGGCTGTGCTACAAGGTCATGGCGACAAGATCCCCTCCTTGCGCGTCTGAAAGCCAAGTAAGAGGTTTGGGTGTCGGGGCAGAGCTGGAACACCATTTAGTGAGAAACCGGGAGGTTTCAGACTGGGCAGCCACTCGGCAGCAGCAGGAACACCGGCCCCGGAGAGCCCGGCATGGCCCGAGCGGGAGGGGGGATGCACAGCCCCTGCCGCAGTGGGCGAGGGCAGCGCCTGGCTCTCCCATGGGACATCCCCAAAGAGCAGCGTCCCAGGCAAAACAGTCATCCAAGTCACCATCTCCCTGCAAGATATGTTGGTTTGGGTTAAAATGGGGGGGTTGGCTCTTGGCCAGGCACGGCTTGTCCCCGCAGTGTCCCCGCAGGGCTGAGACTCTGCTCTCGGTGCAGGCAGGGCAGTGGGATGGGTACGGGGGGGTCGTGCAGCCCCCTCCTGGCTTCTCACGTTTTAGCGATTAGTTTCCAGCAGTGGATAAACACGTAAGAAGGAGGCAGAGAGTGCGACCGTGGTGAGCCCGGAGCGGTGCTCAGCCAAACCCCGTGCCTTGGGCTTGACCCTGCCGCAGCCGGCAAGAACTGATCCGCTTACGGGGGACGTGATGCAGGAGCCGCTCCTTTGAAGTCCACGGAAACAAGTCCCCGCCACCGAGCAGGACACCCTGGCTGCATTAATGAAAGAGACAAAAGAAATAAAGATATTTTTGTATTAATCTTAGTGTTTTACGGCTGTCTACACTGAGAAATTAATCTCCGTATCCATTGCATCAGTTATTAAGCAACGGCTGTTCCAAAATAGCCCGTGCAGACGCTCTGTTCTGAGCCACGAGTAGTTTCATGCCAGGAAAATGCCTCTGCTTTGGAAGTGCAGTAATATCCCTGAGTAACATAAGAAAACAGAGTTTTTTACATCAGCAAATTCTCTGCCGTGACCGTTGCAGAATGGCTTGTTCGCGGTGACCACTCCTGACAACTCTTTAAGTCAAAGACAAGCCTTTAGCCTGACAAGCCGTCGATCCGGCGGGGTTCAAGCCCAGGACAGCAGGGCTGGGATTCCTCTTTTTGCTGCCCTTCCCCTTTTTCGCATGCAGATCCCGCCGGGAGCCCCACCTGCGGAGCCCGGGAGCGGTTCTTTCAGGAGAAGTTGGACAGGGCCCAAGGAGAGGGTTTCTTTTTAAAAGGTGAATTTCTATCGGATCGAGCTGTTGGGCCAAGAACCCCCTGAGGGCAGCTGGCTCCCACCTCCGTGCTGGTGCTGGGAAAACGTCCTCCTTTATTGCCAGCTTCACTTTTATTTTGTTTTCTTTACCCTCAAGGAAGGGAGTTGGTCATTTCTTTTTGCTTGGACCTCCTAAAGAGCTAACTGTGCATCCGAGGGTATGCCGTACCCTTAACGGTAGAAATCTGTGGGTTTATAGTTATTACCTATCTAATGCTGTCTCTGTTTCCATAGAGACTCTATAAATAGAATAAAATTTAAATCACAATTTCCTCAAGTAGCAATTCGGCACCGTAGATTTATTATATATTTCTCAGGAAAACCCAAAAGGATAGAAATTTTCATTATGAATGGATAACAGAAGGATTAAAGGGTTTGCCCGTAGTGTTTAGTGACACAGGACCTAATTGCTGATTCCTTGCCAATATTACAGGTGTGATGAGAATTAGGCCCTTACGGATTTGGACTTTGTGGCTTTAATGCCTGGGGTTTTTAGGAGACGGAGTCCTTTCTGTATGGCCATGAAATCCTCCACAGTCTGCAGCTCCTGGAGCTCGTGTCTCAACCATCACTGCTTTTCTAAAAGCCGGGGCTCTTGCCAAGCGTCCGCTGGGGCTACAGGTAGCTCCCGGTTCGGAGCCCGCTTCGCGCTGGGTTTCAAGCACGAGTAAATGGCAGCACCGCAGTTACGGGAACCAGCCTCCCTGGGGAGAGGCCCCGCCGCAGTAAATCCGCGGTGAAATGCCCCTGAACGTCAGCAGGGTCAGGACTGGCGTCCTCAAAGCTACGGTGCTCGGCTGAACTCCAAAATCGAGGGAGAGCGCAACAGGGCAGACTTGTGCCTTGTGATTTGCTGGGTTCCTGGTAGCTGAGGCTGCTGCGGGAGGTGAGAGCATCTTCTGATGTCCCAAAATTGTTTTCTTGCTGCCTGGGAGCCACGATGGACCAGGGATCTGGGATCCGCTGCGCCCTTTGCAGATGCTGGAAGTTGCTGCCCACGCCGCTGCCCCCTGGTCGACCACGCGCAGGGGATTGCGGAGGGCACCCAGCCAAAGTCTCCCACGGATGCAAATCTGGGCGTTCCAGTGACTGTGGGGAAACCGCTCCGGGCTGACCCGGCTGTAATCAAGAGCACAATCTGTTCCACCATCCATATTGCATGACTTCACTGCGGCCACGGCTAGCGGCCACCCCGATTCCCAGGAGCCGGCATGAGAAAAACCGTGTGCTCTGTGGGAATCTGAGTCTCAGCCCCCTGGGAGAGGAAGACCCGGGGGTACCCGGGGGAGCGGTGTGCCCCCATCTCCTGCTGGAAACCAGTCGCTGCCCAGCAGGGACTGGATTTGGTGGCTCTGGGACACAAGCTGCGGTTTCACCCCTGTAAGCAAGGCCAGCCTGGTCTGTGCTGCGCTCGGAGGTCGTGGAAAACCCCCCAGGGAAAAACCCTCCCTGATTCTTCCTGGAGGATGTTTCAGAGAGCAGCTCTTGGCAGCATGTTGGTGGCCGAGGCTCCAAGGCTGGGAGTAACCCTGGTTCTTCCAGCTAGGGAAAAGGCTGCTCCATCCCCGCTGCCCGCAGGGTTGGGGTCTGCGCAGCGCGTGGCGTTGGCTGCAGCAGGCACCCTCCTCCCTCCTTTGCTCTGAAGAGTCTTTCTGCTCCTCTTGCTACTTTTAGGGATTAGCCCGCGCTCATCGGACACCTCCCTCCGGCGTGGGGAATGCTGTTGGAGCTGCATATCTGAGCTGTCCTGAGCCACCGTGCCCAGCCCTGTGTGCCATCAAATGGCCACTAGTGTTCAATACTTTTCCACGGGTATAAAGTGCAGTGCCGGCAACAGGGCTTGTTGCCTTTCACAGATCCCTTTGGGCTGGTGTGGGGTCCCCAGAGCCCCCCAGAAGCTCTTTAAGCCCTCCAGCTTCATGTTTCGGTTCAGTGCTAGCATGGGCATTGTCTGTCAGAGCGATGTGTGTCGAAGTGGGGCGATGCCGTCCCTTCCTGACAGTAACAGGGGTTGTTTTCTCTCCTCTCCTGCAGAAAATCCAGCAGCTGTCTGAAGGGTCCATGTTTGGCCATGGCCTGAAGCACCTTTTCCACAGCCGCCGGCGGTCGCGGGAGCGGGAGCACCAGAACTCGCAGGACTCGCTGCCGCCGCACTACGGCATGTCCGACCACGACTCCCCCGACGAGAAGGAGCGGTCCCCGGAGATGCACCGCGTCTCCTACGCCATGTCCCTGCACGACCTCCCGGCGCGTCCCACCGCCTTCAACCGGGTGCTGCAGCAGATCCGCTCTCGCCCCTCCATCAAGCGCGGCACCAGCCTGCACAGCGGCAGCCGGCGGGCCAAGAGCGGCTCGCTGGAGCCCCAAAAAGGGAGCCCCCACCTCGTCCGCAAGGCCCCCCAGGACAGCAGCCTCACCGCCATCCTGCATCAGCACCAGGGCCGCCCCAGGTCCTCCTCCACCACCGACACTGCCATCCTCCTGGCCGAGAGCGGGGCCGTCTACCTGCTCACCGAGGACACCGAGTGCCTGGCCGATAAGGTAGGGCTGCGCCCGGGGCCATCCTTGGGCGGCTGCGGGGCACGAGCCCACGCCGGGGGACCAGGGCAGGACTGGGTGCAGAGCACCCCAAAACGCTGTTGGGAGGAGACTGTCGCTCGGGGCAGCGCTGGTGGCACCGGGAGCGCAGGACGGCAGCCCCTGCCCGGGAGCGAGTTGGGTCCAGAGGCTGCTGGGGTCGATGCTCCTCGCGCAGGGAGGTGAAGGCAGGGACGTGGCCTGGTCCCATTCCCAGAGCGGGATTTGAGGGAGAGAGAAAGGGACCTGGCGAGAGCTCTGTGCCGGTGGGGTGGGACCCCGGCGCGGGGTCGGAGGGGGTCCTGGGCAGCCCAGCGCCGGGCGTCTACAAGGGCTCAGCCGGGCGGCTGCAGATTGGTCCCGTCCGAAGTGATTTGTAACCCGCTCTGCGCGGAGCTAACAGAGAGGATGGTATTTCCATCTAGCGTTTAGCCCTGTTAATTATGAAACAGCTGAGATTAGCGCAGCGGCACGGCATGCTGAGGACAAGGCGCGGGCGGTGAGAGGTGCTCTGGGTGCCAGCGGGATTCTCTGCGTCGGCTCCTCTCCTTGGCCTTTGGAGCTCGGGGGGTGTCACACTCTAAAACCGCTCTCTGCAGCCCCAAGGGCTGGATGCATCCTCTTTTTTTCTTAATTTACCTGAAAACACCAGCAGTGAATTGGCAAAGCGGTAGGGCATGGGGAGGTGGACAGGCAGGCTCCGGCACCCCGCGGCGGCTCGTGGCTGGGTGGCTCCTACAGGAATAACTCTAACAGGGTGGCAGTGGCTGGGCAGAGCTGCCAGGGCAGGGCAGCAGAGGGGGTGTCAGGTCCACGCATTCCTCCTCAGCAGCGGGACCCAGCGGGTGCAAGGGCCGGGGGCGATGCTTCCCACGCACCCCCCAGCCGCTCCTCTCTGCTTGGCACCAAGTCTCCGAGAGAGAAATCTGACCTGGAGACTTCTGTTGCCCTCTGAGCTAATGGAAAGGGGATCAACCAGATAGTTTTTCTTTCTGTTTTCACTCGGCAGTTTCAGCGCCGAGCTGCAGCTCCCCTGCCACAGCCGTGCGGGGACTGGGCCACCGCCAGGACGTGGGAATCTGGTCCCAGAGGATAGACACATCGTTGTATTCGCAAGAAACAGCTGCCCAGGTCCTTCTCTCCCCCCTTTACTGTGTGCAAATCAGGACACCCCAACCCTTCCCTGGCAGTCCCTGCTCCTCCCCGCCGGCACGCCGCACCCGGACCGAGTGCCTGAGCGGGGCCAGGGGCCATTCAGATTGGTAATTTGAGCATCTGCAGCCAAAATTTCTTCCACCTGGCCCGCGGCATCAGCCTTGCAAGGAGCCCCATCCCGCTGAGCCCTCTGGGGTTACAGCCGAAGCTTCGAGCCGAAGGGGTTCCCACCGGGACAGAAGCACCCGGAGGGAGGCGAGAGCAGAGTGGGTCTGTGTCCGCTCACGGAGCAGCACAAAGAGCGCAGAAAGGGGATGAATAATTAACTGCATATGACACAAAGAGTAATAAGGAGAGAGACGATACTGGGGCCTTTGTGGGGCGGTGGAAAAATAACCTATTTAGAGAAACAAGAGCTATGTGATATTCTCACGCCGTATTATTTTTCTGTAGCCCTCAGGAAACCCAGCCTCCTGCGCACAGCAAACCGGCTCCTCTTCCGCAGGGACGGCTGGTGCTGCCGTGCCCTGGGCTCAAGCACACCTGGCACGGCTCTGCCAGACCCCGACCGGCGGGTTTGCACCGGGGCTTTGGGCCAGCAATCGCTTCCCAGCGCCTCTGCCCTGTCCCCAGGGGTCAGATGCCTCTGCCTCCCCATTTCACCCTCAGGTTGGAAGCTGCCGCCCCGGGGATGCACAGGGCCCCTTGAAAGAGCCGTGTTTCCCCCAGAAACTTCATGCTGAATTTTCCATCCGTTGCACAAGGGCCTGAGCGCACACCGGATTAATCCCCCGTGGGATCGCTCAGCCTCAGCAAGCGCTTTTTGAGCAGCTATTGATTTTTTGTCTTTATTTTTTTAAATTAGGTTCCTGCAGTTTTCCCTTCCCCACCTTCACCTTCACTGAGAGCCCTGCGGTCCTGCTGGGGCCGGGCACACACCATTCCTCCCTCCTGAGTCCCCCCAAGAGGCAGCTGCCGGGGCGCTGCGGCCGCGGGGGGCAGACGGGGCGGCTGGGGGAGGCGAGCGGGACTATGGCACAGTCCGGGCATCCGGTGCCGGGCGCCGGTTCTGGCTGGGGCTGGCGGTGTAATCGGAGAGGTGCCTCGCATGCCCCTGCGCTGCCCGCGCGCTGCCTGCACCCGCAGCTGCCCCGTGCCCCAGCACAGCTGCCTGTCGCGGGGAGCATCGGGTAACCCCCCAACTGGGGCTGGGGGACTGTCACCAGCACCGCACGTCGGGGACCGAGCTGGGGACAAGGCTTTGCGTTGCGGGGCGATGCCCACCTGGAGCACACGTGTTCGTGGCTTCCCCCCCAGCCTTCCCCGCCGTGCTCTGCCCACCTCGTGGATGCCCAGAGCAGCTCCCGGTGAGGGTGGGATGACAGCGCGACGGCCCGGCCGTCCCCTGCCTCCCGCTGGCGATTGCACGCAGCTTGGGACCAAGGTTTTGTACGTCGACTCTGCCCGCGGAGCGCGTGCTCTCTGGCGTGCCCTAACACGGATCTCCGCTTGCCGGCGAGCCCATCGGGTGGGCTGGGGGAGCCGCTTCTCCAGGGCTGGGGGTACCCACGGCCAGGAGCACCCCTGGATTTCAAGCAGCCGCTCTCCTGCGTGTCCCATCGCGCGTGGCTCGCTTGCTTAGCCAAAGCGAGGTGCTGTATTTGGGGTGTACGTCGGTGTCGGCGCGTCCGAGGCAGCACGTGGCTGGTGTCGGTGTTTCGCACGAGGACGTGCCGGCTTGCGGACACGGTGGCGCGTGTGGCAGCGGTGGTGGCAGCAGCACGGCCGGGGCAGGGGGAGGCTGCGGGCGATGGGAGCGTGCTGGGGAGCCTTCTCCGGATCTCGCTAATCTCCTGGTGACCCGCCAGCGCCCTGTGGGAGAGGCAGGCAGGCGGCATTACCGGCTGGGACGGCCGCCGAGGCCCCGGTGCCGGCAGCAGCGGCTGGGGGGTCTCCCCGCGGACCCCGATCCCCCGTGGCGGTGGGGTCAGCCGAGCGCCGGGGCTGGCGGGGCAGAGTATCGCGGGGGGACCCTCGTCCCCGGCCCCGCTGGGGTGGCCGGAGCTGGAGCGGGGCGGCCGCGGGGTTTTGTGCCTGGCGCTGCCGGGGAGCTGCGCGGAGGCCTGCGGGGACTGCGCGATGGTCCACGCCCAGGTGAGCCCCTGCGTGGCGTCGGGGCCGCGGGGCCGCTCCGAGCCCCCGCGACCCGCAGCGAGCAGCGGCGGGGGGCGAGCGGGAGGGAGCCCGGGCGAGCGGGCTGGACGCGGGGCCGGTGGCCGTTAGAGGGCAGCGTTACCGCGCCCGTCTGTCCGTCCGTCTGTCTGCGCGCACCCCCAGCCGGCTGCTCCCGGCATCCCGGAGGGATCCGCTCACAAGTGTCACGAGTGCAAGTGCTCAGCCCCGGCTGGCAGCGCGGCGCGGACCCGCGGAGCGTCCCCCGAGGGGGGCGAGGGCCGGACCCGGGCCGGGCTCGCTGCCCGCCTGCCCTCCGCGTCCCTCGGCAAGTGACAGCACCAGCTGCCGCCGCTGCCCGCGGCCCCCCTGCCCCTCCCGCGGCCGCCTTGGCCCCCCGGCCCGGCTGATTCCCCCGTGACACACAGGGGAGGGACGGGGGGAGCAGGGGGGCTTTGTGCTACATCTCAGCTTTGGGCTTGCGAGCCAGGCCGGCTGCTGAATGGCAACGAGCCGTGCTTATTTACGGGCTCGTAGCCCGAGCGTGCCATTTCCCTGCTCCCATCTCCTCCCTCCGCTCCCCTGCCGTCTCTGCGGGAGGTGGTCTGCGCTCCCGGGCTCTGCCTCGCAGGGGGGACCTGTCCTTACAGCCCCATCCCCGCTGTCCTGCTGCCTCAAGGGCACCAGCCCTCCGGACACAGGGCAGGATTCGTCCCGCTAAATTTAGATGCCCAGTGGGTCAGTGGCTATATCAGGGTGAGACGGATTATAGTCAGCGGGGAGAAACCAGCGATTTCTGAGCACCCCGGGGGCGGCTGTGGCCTGGGGGCACGGAGGGGTTTGGGCGAGCGGTGGCCAGGAGGCTGCAGGACGGCCCAGCCCTCGCCCCACCGCCCAGGGCTGCCAGGCAAAGTTCATCTCCCCTGCTCAGGCATCTGCTGCCTGGCTGCAGCGTGTCCAGCTCGGCCCTGGCTCCCTCCGGCCCCGCCAGCGTCTGACCGCCTTCGGTTTCAGGGCAGGGACGTGGTTTCTCGCCTCCTACGGCTCCGGTTACTCAGAACTGGTCTCAGTTGACAACTGGGATGGGGACCCTGCGCAACCCAGCCGTGACCCCCCGGGGCTGGCGTGGCCTGTCGGGGCACTGAGCAGCCCCAGCCCAGCTCCAGCTCGGAGCTCCCCGGGGCTGGGGGTTTGCCGGTAGGAAGCCGGGTTTGCTCCACGGTGCTTCTTGAGTATCCTTTCTCCCTGCGGTGGGTGAGGATGTGGTGGTGGCAAGGGAGGTCGGGTGGGCGCGCTGGGGTGGCTCGGGTGGTGGGATGCTGGTGACGCTTTGCTGCCCCTAAAACTTACTTTTGATGGGAGTTTTGTGGAGCTGGGGCCAGAAATCCTAAAACCAAAGGCCTGAAGCTGAGCTCCTGCGCAGGCAGCCTGCTTTCTGGGGGTGCGGAGCACCTAAGAGTCCCCGAGGAGCTGGCACGAGCTAAGGGGACACGGGACCTTCAAGCCTTGCTGCTTTTGGTTGCTGTCCCCACATCTAACCCAGGCAGGACATTCCCAGGCAGGGGGTTCCCCTCACTCTCTGCCTTGGTTTCCCCAGCTGGAAACCAGAGCCAGCACTTCCATGCGTTTGTGAAACCTCTTGCATCTATTTACGAGGATTTGCTGATGGAGGCAAAGCACATCCTCCCCTCCCACCCAAACTCCGGGCGAGTCCTGGTGTTAAAATCCCAGAGGAAGGAGCTAAAACAGGCCAGCGGTGACTGCAAAAGTGAATAGAGGGAACAGGGGCGTAAAGCTGCCCCCCTGCAGCCCCAGGGCCCCGTGGCTGGGCATCCCCTTGGCATCCGGGCAGGGTCCCGAGGGGGTGAGCTGGGGAGCACCGGTGTGTGGGGACCCCACAAGTGCCAAGGGTTTTGGGGGGGAACTGCTGACCTGCGCTGCAAACCGAGCCCCCGCCGGGCATCACGAAACTGGAGACGGGAGAGTACTTGTGTCCAGGCCGGCCCCCACCTCTCTGCCTCCCTCTCCCCACGTGTCGCAGGGGAATGAGAGTCTCTGCGTGCGGGGTGGTGGTGGGAACTCGTTCCCTCACTCCCATCGGGATGGTGCTTCGAGGAGCACTTCGGGAAAAGCAGATAATAGCTGTGAAGACAAAGATACTCGAGATTGCTTCTTAATTAATTCAGGAGAAGAAGAATATCAGACTCTCGTACTGATTCACCCCCTAGCAAAAGACATCGTGTTCCTCAGCCTTCCCTGACATATGGCTGTTGTTTCCAGCCCACCAGCAGCTCCCGCTCCCCGACAGGCAGGCGCCGAGAACGCGCCTTGCCGCCTGCCCCCGGGGGACGCGGGTCGAGCGGGCGGGTGGCGCGTGGGGTGGATGCCCAGGGAGGACGGGGCAGGATCGGGGAGCCAGGGTTCGTGTCCGTCCCGCGATCCTTCCTGCCCGTCCCTGCCGCCGCGGGCAGGCGGCTGGATTGTAGCTGAGAGCAGGATTTGGCTCCTGAGTCAGGATGAGCAAAGCAGGGTCCTGCCTTGTGACTCCGCAGCTCTGCCTCTCCCTGCCTTCCCCCTCAAACCCTTCCCACATAAGCTGCCAAAAATCCCCCCCGGCTGCACAAGCACCCTGGTAGAGGCGTCGAAACCCAGCTGCAGCTTGGGCTGGGGGGGCTGCTGGTGCTTTTAATGCTGTGTCACCTAGCAGGTGAAATAGCAGCACCATTGCTGGAGCTTCCGGGGTCACTCCCTCCAGTAAAAACAACAGCAGGAATTTTTCCAAAGTTTCTCCAAGTGTAGGATGGGCCCTGAATAGCTTCACCCGTGAGGGATGGTCATTGAATCACCTCTGAAGAGGTGTCCCTCCCAATGACCTGCAAGCCCAGGGCACAGGGGACAGTCCTCGACCCAGAGGATGTGGCATCGAGTGAGGAAACGCTGGGATCCGCATGGTGTGGACGGGCACAGAGGCACAGGGGCTGCCCGAGCCCAGGGGATCTGCCCGTCTGTACCCACGCAGCCCCCTTCCACGCGGGGCTCTTCGCCGGGCGCCGCGCAGGAGCTCGCTCCCCGCCTGCTGCCACTGAGAGCCCCACGGGATGGTGGCATCATCCCAGCTCAGCCTGGGGCCCGGGGAACCGCGGCGGCTCCCTTGTTTCTGCTCTGCGTGGCTCGGAAGGCAGCCCGGCCAGGCAGCGCTTGGCGGTGCTGTTTGTTCTCCCAGCACAGTCGGAGGAGCGGGACCGGCCCCTGCGGCACCCAGCCTGTTCCCGCTCCCCCGGGCTCCCTCCCCGCTCGCCAGCCTGTGCTGCTTGTTCTTGGCTGCCTCAGAGCCTCGTGGTGCCTCCTCTGCAAACACACGGCGGGCGATCCTCTGCCCCTTCGGCTCCTTACCCGCGGCCATGACAGAGGGAGAGGATCCGGCTGCCTCGCGGAGCACCGGCCAGACGCTTTGCAGGAGCGACCAGGGCATCCTCATGCCGGAACCGCATCCTCCTGACTCCTGTCCTGGGAAAAGGATATTGCTCTTAAATTCTCTCCTGGGTGTCTTTGTAAGTACCCCCCTCTGCTCTCCTTCCTGCTCCTAGGCACCGGCAAGGCAAGGACTCGGGCTGTCCAGGAATAAGGGCTGAGGAGCAAGGTGGTACCGGCAGGCGAAGGTCAGGCTGCTGCGGGGCTCCGTACGGCTGCCGCTTGCGAGGGTTGAGGTCTTAGCCAAGAAGCCACTTGCTTGGGACACCAAATGCACTCGGGAACGCAAGGCTAAGGAGCAGTGGACTTTGCAGATCGTCACCTGTATCAGCGTCCTGGCTCCCGATAATCCGTATGCAGCTTTCCCAGCCCGATCGAGAACACTCTAGTGCAGCTCGGCCGGTCTTCCTCTTTTTTTTAGTACCTGCTTCTCTGCGCTAAGCTCAGGCCCTGCGTGTTCCTGCTAAGCCCGGCCCCGGCTGCCGCCCGTGCCGGCCAGCAAAGGCAGAGCCCAAGGCCGAAGTTTGCCGTGTGTTTGTGATGCATCGCTGGGTGACCTGTCTCTCGGTTGAGATGCTCGGACCGGGACTTTGTAGGCATTCAGGGCCAGATTCTGCACCACTCAGCACCGGCACACGCTGAATGAGCTGAGATTTTGTGTCTATCCAGGGATTTCCTTTGCATGGGAGCTGGGGTTTATTTATTTTTAAATTTGCCTCTTACAGGCAGGCCTGAAAAACATAGATGCCGCTTTCTAAGCAGCAGACTAAATCTGAAGCAGAGCTGGTGCTGATGAGGGGGAGTCCACCGTCAGCCTCTCGGGTAGTTTCCTTGCAAAACCTCCACTTTTCCCGTGCCGGCGGGGTTTTTGCATCCTGTGGAAGGGAGGCTGTGTCCTCGGGAGGGGAGATGCTGCGCTGCTGCCTCACCTCGCTTTGCCAGGGCATTAGTAAGCGACGTTCTTGCTTCTGCAATTATTTGCTAGCCCTAACCTTCCCCTTGTGCTGGGGAGCTGAGAGCAGGTGGTTTCCTATGAATCAAGCTGCCTGAGGTCCCCAATAAATAAAATAAAATGCTCTCCAGGCCTCATCGCAGCAGGCTGCCTGCAAAGTCTCATCCTGAGCATCCTGGCGTTTATCGAGTCCTCACTTCTTCAGCCTCCTCTGGGGAAATCTGTGCTCCTCCGTCCTTCCCCGAGGCCAGGGACAGCCTGGCAGGTCAGGCAGGGTTTGCGGGGGGCTGTGAGCTGGCAGGAGGGGTGGGGGGCTCAGGGGGGACCCTTACAGTTAACTGCAGGCTGGGTGGACGGAGTCGCAGCACGGAAGCGGGGCTGTGCCTGGCACCCCCGGACGGGGCTTCCCTGCGGTGCCTGCAGCACGGCTGCGAGCGGCCGGCGGGGAGCAGACGGGCTTGGGGGCTGGTCCCGGCACCTTAGAAGAGGGAAATGGAAAGCAGAGCTCGGAGCAGGGAGGGTGTTTTCCAGAGGGCCGCGTGCAGCTGGGGGTTTTTCCTGCGCCGCTGAGGTGACGGAGGAGTGATGGGAAGTGACCTCTGGCTCCTGTGCTAAAACGAGAAGTGATGCTATGAGAGTTGTTAAACCAACGATGAACGTCCCTCGTGGATGTCCCCGAGGCGTCCACGGCCGGGGGCTCGGCCAGGCTGCAAAATCCACCCTCGCTGGGGCAGCTCCGTGGGATCGGAGGGACGGACGAGGAGCGGCACCTGCCCGCGGGAGACGCGCTGCTCCTGCCCACGCTGGCAAGGAGCCACGTGTGCTGCCAGCACCGGCCCCCGCGGGCAGCATTGCGGCGTTGCCCACAGGGTCTGGCCGTACCCCACATCCCTGGACCGTCAGTGTGGCACCGGGAGGAAATTCTGCTCCTTTCTCGCCCCTCCCTGGCATGGCTGAGCACCATATGGTAGGCACAGCTGGTTTCTCCTCCTGGTGGGTTTAAATTACCGGGGAATCTGCTCTTCTCTGTGCCTTTCGGTATGGATGGTGCCACAGCCTGCTGCCAGTGCCTGCAAAGGGCGGGCGAGTGCGCAGGGAAGGGGCTCAGCGCCGGCATGCACAACGGTTGCTCACGCAAACTCGCAGCCAAGTGCGGCGGGGAAGCTTTTGCCTACGAGATCCTGTCCTCCCGAGGGGACAGACCGAGAAACACGCGGGCTGCCGGCAGCTCTGTGTGTAGAAGCAACTCCCGTAGGGGTGACGTGGCCTGCGGGGATGCTCAGGTTAGCGCAGGGCTGTGCCGGCCCCGGGCTGGGCTGTGGGGACCAGCCGGCTCCCTCCAGCGCTGCTTCCCCACCGCGGGGCCAGCAGCCAAGACCGGTTTTGGAAGGCAGCGCTGGTGAGCTGTGCTGCTGCGTGCGTGATTCCGCCTGTCCCTTGCTCCCAAGCACCATCTCGTACAGACACCTGCCACGGCTGGGGGTGCCCGGGACGGGGTGCCGTGCACAGTGCCGGTGCTGCAGCAGCGGGAACTTGCGCTAGAAGGGGCCAAGGATTTTAGTTATTGGTGTTGAACTGTGCTTTGGCAGCTTCACAGCACGGATCGGTCCATGACAGGCTGCTCCAGCTCTGCCTCCTCCCTGCTCCCGGCACCCAGCGGTGCACGGAGAGCTGCGAGCGCAGTCGGGGAGGGCCCGGCAGTGCCAGGCGAAAGGCTGCAGGTGATTCAAGGAAATGCCTTCCCGGCTCAGAGCAGCCCAAGCGGAGGCTGCTGCTTCTGTGCCCGTTTCCCCCTGTCACACTGGTCAGCTTATCTGCAGCCGTGTGTGTCCCCGCAGCCCGGCAGCGCAGGCAGCCCGTGGCAGCCCCTGCCCCAGACCTGTCAGAGCCGGTGTCTCCTGGAAGGGAAGGGTTCCCGCAGGGATGCTTCGCCGACGTCGCAAGGGCCGTGTCTGTGGCGAGGTTTAGGGGAGCTTGCAGGATACGGAGGGACCGAGACTGGGGATGGTGCTTTTGTGGACCTCTCGAACCAAACCTTTCAAATCCATCCGTGCCAGGTCAGGTTGGTTTTTGTGCTGCTCGCCCCGGCTGCTAAACCCGGGCAGGGCCAGCTCCAGCGCGGGCAGGGCTGGCTGTGCTCTGCACCGTAGCTCGGAGGTGCAGCATTGCACCCAGAGCCTCTCTGATGCGGCAGGTTACACTTCCAGGGCACAGATGGACGGAGGGACAGCCCGAGAGACGATGGGAAGCACGAGGCTGAGCGGTGCTTGGCTTGTCTCAGCTGTGGGAGCGGCACGGTCTTCCCCATTAAACATGCATCTAGGTCACGCTCAGCTCATCGGTCCGGCCTGTACAATTCAATGGGTGGCTGAAAATACTTCCTAAGCTGTTGTTCTCTTGTCGCTTTTTTTTTTTGAGAAATAACTAAACCAGAGAGCTGCAAATGAACCTTTCTCATTTAGCCCGTTGTCTGCGGCTGCACAGATGCTCTGATCTGCGGCCACAGTTGGTTTGAGGTTTCAAACAGCCCCAGCATCAGCACATTGAGGGCTTTGGTCTGGCACAGCGTAAGGCTGTGGGCTTGAATTCTCCTTCCCTCAATCGCTCTTATCCAGGCCTGATCCTGCAGCACTGGCCACATCGACCCTGCTCTGTGCAACCCCGCGGGTTTGGGCTGAGTCAAACGCACAAGCTCCGGGGCTCCTTTCTCGCCCAGGACTTTCGCTTTGGCCCCTTACCAGCTCCACTGGCCCCGGTATAGATGCAGCGCCTGGGGGGTGACTCCAGGCTCCCACCAGCTTCTGCAGAACCAGAGCCTGCTGTTGTCCCTGCTTGCTTTTCAGATGTCCCATTTAATATCTTTTTAATGGCACGTGAAGTCTCAAACACTTGTATCTGGTCAGTTGGCTGGATGTGTTTTCCGTGCAGTGCTTGTTCTCCCGTGGCAGAATCGGGTCGGTGCAACCTTCCCCGTCGCTCTCACGAGCAGGTCGGCAGCGCTGCGCCGGCCGGCTGGACCCGGGTCCAGCCCAGTGCACGGCCAAGACACTACCTGGGCCCGACACAAGTGGCTGGTTCCCGGCTTTTAGCTCCCTCGGGCTTGCCCAGCTCCTTGCTTGACAACTGTGATTTTCCCATGCATCAGTCCCACCCGGGGTTTTGCTTTGTGCGTGCTTCCCCCTGCCTCTCCCGGGCTTTGTGTCCTGGTATGTGACACAGCAGATGACAACAGCCCGTCCCGACCCCCTGCGTCAGGGCACAGGCAGCGTATGGGGCTGGAGGCGTGTGAATATCCCGCCACAGGGACGAGGGGGGTTTTGCATTACAGCCCTGAAAGCTCCAGTCGCCGAGAGCTGTAAACAGCTCCGGCAGATTTCCTGAGTCGGCAACCCCGCTGCAGCCATCGGCTCGGTCCCTGCGCGTTTGGGAAGCGCCCGGGGACGCGGGGCCGGCCCTGACGGGGGTCTGCAGGAGGGCTCTCCTCCTCCCTCCCTCCCTGCTGCTCCCCCGAAACTTTGCTGCCGTCAGCTGCCGCTTTCCCCGGGCCAGGCACCCTGCCATGGCAGCCAGCGCTGCCCGCGCATCGCTGCCGGGCTCCGGGACGCCGCGGGGACGCGGCCGAGCAGCCCACGCCGACTAGCCCTGGGGGGCCCCAGCCCTGCCCGCGATGGAGGTAGGTCCCGGCAGCCGTTGGGGTTAAAATAAGATTGCGGGGAGGATGGCGATGGGCAGAGGGACCCGCGGGGGCTTTCGGTACCTCTGTTTCTGGCGCTCGGTGAATGAAACCCCCCGGCATGATCCGTGCCGGCGCAGCAAAGATGGGGTGGGAAGCTCCACTGCGAGCTGAAACCCTTAACGTGCCTCCCTACATTATGTAAGAAAAATTATTCTCAGGCTGGTAAATTAGCGGAGGCAGCTGCTGCCGGCCCGTTGTGTCCATCCAGGGACGGCGCGGGAGCGGGCAGCAGGCAGGGCAGGCAGGGCACGGAGGGGGACGCGGGGCTGCCTGCTTCGGTCTCCGCTGCAGGCTTGAAAGGAGGGTGGGAAGTGTGAGTCAGGGCTCCTGCTTCTATTTTCAACGCCTGGGGTGGGTAACGCGGTCTGGTGGGAATAGCGGCTCCGCTCCGGGAGGCATGGGGCTGCGAACGCACGTGGGGACGGGGACGGGGACGGGACCGGGGACACCCAGAGCATCCCCTGTAGTGCTGCGCTGATGGCAATCCCCAGCCCACAGCACCATGCTGTCCCGAATTATGCCGATACGGTGCTCTGAGGAAGAGGGGCCACAGAAGCACCCACATTTAATGACTGTCCCAAAATCAACCTCCCCACCTCCTCTGCCCACCTGCATTTCTCTGCCGGCCGTGGCCTCTCCCTCGTGGCTTCCCACAGCCACCAAGGGCCCGGGGTGCGGGGACACCCGTGCTGCGGAGCTGCCGGATCAGTGCAGCAGCTCCTCGGGTCTGCCCTGCGCACCAGCATCCCTCCACAGCTCGGTGGTACGTATTTTTTCCATGCTTGAAGGCACACACGGTCCTTCCCACAGCCTTTTCGTCCCCGTGTTGTGTTGCAGCTGGGAACCACGGGCTGAAAAGTCCTCGCTCGGGGTCGATGCAGCAGGAGCCGCGGCGTTAGCTCATCCACTGCGCTTCCTAGGATGCTATAGGGTATGGAAAACAGAATAGTTGAGGGCGTGAGTAAGTGTCTTGAGAGTTTTGTTCTGAACTTTGCAATAATTGTGCAATTTCTTAAGAATGGGTTTAAATTCCTTCCAGTCATGGGCGTGCCGGGAGACCCACGGCCCCGTGCGAGCTGCTGGGCCCCGAGCCCCTCACCTGCCACCTGGGCTTTCCTCCACCAAACCCGCAGCAGCAAATAAACCAGCATTGCATAATTGTGCCTGGCCGTGGCCCTCTAAGTACTGTTTGCTCAGCTTATGAGCTTGAGCCTTTTGCATATCTCAGCTCTCCTGGGTTGAACTCTGTTGATAAGAATAATTTTTCTTCCCGTGTCCTGCATTCCTCCCGCATCCCACATCAGCCCCTGCTCTCCCCTCTGAGCCCGCCTGGAAAGCAAGTGCTGGAAAATGGCACTTTCATTTTGATGTGCCTACCAGAAGGTTTTCTGCATGTAGGGAAAGTGTGGCTTTTACTAATCCCCCGGTTAAATCCGCTGCACAGTCATTTAGGCTTGCTGGGATTTAGCAGGCGCTGTCAGTTAATACTGCAGAGATCGGTATTGTCTTTTTTTGGAGGTTGTTTTCAAAGCAATAACCTGATGTGGCTTTCATATGCTGTGCCCTGTGTCTGAGAGAGAGCAGAGCTTTCGGTGGGGCTTGGGGAGAGGATTTCACCCCAGCCACATCAGCATGGATGGGCGGCATCGGATCCGTGCCGTTCACCACCCACCCTGCCCTCCTTCCCCCCGCGCTCCCAAATATACTCCCACGGATGAATCCAAAAGATTGGCTTTGCAGGGGCAAAGGTTTGGGTGATTCCCAAACCTTTCCCTCTTCGGAAACAAAGTTTGAGCAGCTCCTCCCCTTCCCTTCCCTGGCCCAGTTGGGGTTTCCCAGTTCAGCATCTCCGGGGCTGCCTTTTCCGTCGCCGCGGCCGGTTTGTCCCTCGCTGCACAGAGAATCGCACATCTGGGCAAAAAGTCTGTTTCCTGCTGCTTCTAATGTCTGCCCCTCGATAAGAAACCAAAGCGGAACCCTTCGTGGGGCGGCTGGAGGGCCCAGCCCAGCTGAGCAACCAAGAACAGCCTGGCAGCGGGGTCTGAAAACTCCGCAGGTTTGCTGGGCATTATTTTTTTTTAAAAAAAAAAGTGCTGCTCCAGCTGGACCGAAGCCAGCTCCCCGCTCTGCCCCGCATCCGCCTGCGGGCTGGGGGCTGCTGGGTTCTCCCTTTTGCTCTCATCCTCCAGCCCCTGCCCCAGATGCTGCCCTGGAGAGAGAGGAACAGCCTTGGGAGGGGGCTGGGGGATGCTCCCACCGAGCTCGGGGTTGTCTGCTTTTGCCTGAGACCCCCGCGTGAAGCACCAACACCCCCGGGCTCCCGGCAGGACAGCAGCACCGGGAAAGGAGACGACGCAAGTAAATAACAGGAGGGCAACATTTGCCCCTGCTTTTCCGAGCCCCGCGCGGGACCTGCTGCAGACGGGAGTGTTTATAAGCAGCATCTTGAGAACATTCCTCCCTCCCGCGCGAGGCATTTCCTGGTGATAACACACTCCTAAGTAATGATCTCGCAGCATTATCCCTATTAAAGGGTCATTCGGGGAAAGTGTGATGGAAATTAGAAATTATTCAGGTCTGCCAACAGTGTTTAACTTTCAAGCAGCTCTTAATTAGAAGCCAGGAGCCATTTATACAACCACTGAGATTTGCATAAGAATCTGCATATAAAACCCAGCAACTGGAAAGATTTAGTGGGTTTTTTTTCAAGTGGCGACGCAGCACGCCCGGGTTGGAGAGCGCGAGGCAGGACCCTGGGTTGCAGTCCAGGCTCTGCCAGTGATTTTAAGTGTGGCCTCAGGCAAGTGGTTTCCTCTCCCAAAGCTCCAATTTTTCCATCTGTAAAATGCAAATCAGGCTGTGTCCAAACTTTCTAAGTGGCAGCTTGTGTTTGCGAGAGGAGTCTGGCGTTGCCAGGTGAGAAACCTTGGAAAAGAAAGCAAAGGAGTCCCCGTGCCGGCAGCCTGCTGCTCTCTGGGGACCAGGAGCTGCTCCTGAGTCACCCACGAACTGGGGCTATGGCAGAGTTTCTCTTCAGCTGAAAAACTCCTGTGCGCGCCTAGGCTAAAAGCCAAGTCTGAAAACGAGACTAAAATACCTCTGGGTTGCTCAATCCCTGCTCTCACCGCTGCTTTGGTGCGAGATTTGATGATGGGTTCCAGTTTTAGCTCCTCGCTCCTTTTTCCCTGGCTGGCACTGGGTGTCCAGCAGCCCAGAAACGCGGGTGCTCGTCTCCGCACAGAGCGAGGGCAAAAAGTCAGAGTCAAGCTCCCGGCGGCGGATGCTCCTTGCTGAAAGCCATCGGCCAACACCAGCCCCGAAACCCTAATTATTTTGTTGCTGCGCCCTCTAACTGGCTAATTCCTGGGATGCCAGCAGTAGTGGTATGGCTGGGAAATGCTTAACCAGCCGGAAAAAACCCAACTTCTCGCTATTGCTCTGGTTAACTATTCTCCTGCCCAGCTCTTGCCTCCTTCTCCCTCCTCTGCCCCCCACTCTTCCTCTGCTGCCCGCTCCCCGGGGGCTGCCTGGGCCCTGGCTCCCTCCGGTGAGCATCGCCCTCCTCTCTCTTTGCTCGCAGCTGGACAAGGGGGACGTGACGGCGCTCAGCCTGCCCTCCACCGCCGGGCACGGCGACGCCGACGGCACCGTCTGCCTGGACGTCCCCGATGGCACCCCTGACCCGCACAGGACGAAAGCCGCCATCGAGCACCTGCACCAGAAGATCCTCAAGATCACCGAGCAGATCAAGATCGAGCAGGAGGCTCGGGACGACAACGTGGCCGAGTACCTGAAGCTGGCCAACAATGCGGACAAGCAGCAAGCCTCCCGCATCAAGCAGGTTTTCGAGAAGAAGAACCAGAAGTCGGCGCAGACCATCGCGCAGCTGCACAAGAAGCTGGAGCACTACCACAAGAAGCTGAAGGAGATCGAGCAGAACGGCCCTTCCCGGCAGCCCAAGGATGTCTTCCGGGACATGCACCAGGGTCTCAAGGACGTGGGCGCCAACGTTCGCTCCAGCATCAGCGGCTTCGGCGGCGGCGTGGTGGAGGGCGTCAAGGGAGGGCTCTCGGGTCTGTCCCAGGCCACCCACACCGCCGTGGTCTCCAAGCCCCGGGAGTTCGCCAGCCTCATCCGGAACAAGTTCGGCAGCGCGGACAACATCGCCCACCTGAAGGACACGTTGGATGACGGGCACCCGGAGGAGGCTTCGCGGGCTCTCAGCGGCAGTGCCACCCTGGTCTCCAGCCCCAAGTACGGCAGCGACGACGAGTGCTCCAGTGCCACCTCCGGCTCGGCCGGTGGCAGCAACTCAGGGGCAGGACCCGGCGGCTTGGGGAGCCCCAAGTCCAACACGCTGGACAGCCACCACAATAACTTCGACACCATCCTGGAGGAGCTCCGGGAGATCAAAGACAGCCAGTCGCACCTGGAGGACTCCATGGAGGACCTCAAGGCGCAGCTGCAGCGGGATTACACCTACATGACACAGTGCTTGCAAGAGGAGCGGTACAGGTAGGGATGGGCAGGTGGCAGCGTGTGTCACCCAGGGTGGCTCTTTGGGGACCACAAGGCCACCACCCTGGGCTTGTCCAGCTAAGCCCTACATGCCAGGGACGTGGGGACCTGCAGTCCCCGCTGCCCTCCTTGCTGCCAGACCTCCCGGCAGCACTGCTCCCGTGGAGGATCGTCCAACGCTTTCCTTTCATCAGCCATACCCAGCTACAGCCAGGAGGGAGGCGGGTCGGAGGGGCCGGGCGGTTTCCCCCGTGTCAGGGAAGGAGGGCAGGGAGGTCCTCGGGGGGACCTGCCCACCCCAGCGCCCCTCCACCCCCCGTGCGCAGGTACGAGCGCCTGGAGGAGCAGCTGAACGACCTCACGGAGCTGCACCAGAATGAAATGACCAACCTGAAGCAGGAGCTGGCCAGCATGGAGGAGAAGGTGGCCTACCAGTCCTACGAGAGGGCACGGGACATCCAGGTAGGGGAGCGCGAGGGCTCAGCCCCCCACTGTGCCCTCCATCCATGGGGCGTGGGAGGGACCCTGGGCTGGGAAAGGGGGTGGGCGAGGGGGATCCCTTTTTCTAGCACCCTCCAGATGAAGTCCTCACTGTGATGTTGTCACAGCAAGAAGGTAACTAAGCCATGTCCCCAAAATCCCCATCTGTGCCCCAGCGAGTCCCCGCTGTGCTAAAGTCCCCGGGTACTCACGGCAGGGCACGGCTCCGGGTGGATGGCTGCAGTGCTGGGCTAGTACGAGCCACGTGTGGGCCAACACGTAGTCCCCGCTGTCCCAGTTTGGGTCATCTCCCTGCTGCAGTAGGTACTCCCGGCATCGGGACCTTCCCCGGCACAGGCAGCGCGTGACGGGGCATGCCTTGCCCACCGCGTGGGCCAGGGGTTTGCGGAGGGAACCCCCTTTCCAGGCGGGGCGGTCGCCATCACAAGGTTGGCCTTGGGGCTGTGCAAGCAAAACTTCGCAGCAGCGAGGTCTCAAAGGGCAGGGCAAGTACCAAAAGCCCTCGTGGGGCCACCCCGGAGCCACCGGCCAGCGCTGACCCGCTTGTCCCTCGCAGGAGGCGGTGGAGTCCTGCCTGACGCGGGTGACCAAGCTGGAGCTGCAGCAGCAGCAGCAGCAGGTGGTGCAGCTGGAAGGGGTGGAGAACGCCAACGCCAGGGCGCTGCTGGGCAAGTTCATCAACGTCATCCTGGCCCTGATGGCCGTGCTGCTCGTCTTCGTCTCCACCATCGCCAACTTCATCACCCCGCTCATGAAGACCCGCATGCGCATCCTCAGCACCGCCCTGCTTGTCCTCTTTCTCTTCTTCCTCTGGAAGCACTGGGACTCCATCACCTACTTTCTGGAGCATGTCTTGCTCCCCAGCTGATCTGCAGCCCCGGGGGCTTTCCATTTCCCACAGAGGAGAGGGCGGGGGGGACCAGAGCCTTCGGGTTGTTTCTTCACACACTCAGTTTGGTTGCTGTTCTGGCCCTCCATCCTCGCTGCAGCCGGCA
Organism: Phoenicopterus ruber ruber; assembly: GCA_009819775.1. Classification (NCBI taxonomy): domain Eukaryota; kingdom Metazoa; phylum Chordata; class Aves; order Phoenicopteriformes; family Phoenicopteridae; genus Phoenicopterus; species Phoenicopterus ruber. The sequence goes on along the minus strand of CM020239.1, from coordinate 3,047,876 downwards.
GCGATCGCTTGGAGCGTGGCGTGTTGGAGCCGGGATCTGTCGGTCCTCTGGGATGTTTGGGACGGGTGGCATGGGGAATGAGGAGGAGTTTTGGAAGAATTTGGTAATTTATGGGGTGCTGGGTTTTTCTAGGGGTTTTGGCGTTGTTTTTTAAATGTCATTCTGTTCTGAAAGTCCTTGGGAAGGAGCTCTGCTGCAGAGGTCTTCTGTAGGTGGGAAGGATTGAGCTGGACCAAACCCGGCTCCGGGAGAACGTTCTGTGGAGAGAGGAGAGGAGAGGAGTTATTTGGGGCTGGGTTTTCCCTTTCATCCTTGAAGACCAAAATGGCAAAAATCTCAGTCCCAGCACGGAGCGAAAGCAAAGCACGTGGCAAAGGAGAAAGCGGGTCCAAGGCAAACGCAGCAGGACATGCACGTCCCACCAGCCTCTCCCAACCACACCACAGCCTGGCCAGGACAGAGCGGGGCTGTGACGTTGCCCGTGTCCCCACGGGGGCCTGGGCAGACACAGGGGACCCGATGCCAGAGACAGCACCGGCACAAGCGAGATCCCCTCCGCTCGTTTCCCTTCATTTATTTATTTTCCCCTCCTTTGGCTTTAGTTGATCTGATCTCTTCAGGGACACCTGGGCTTTCCAGCCTTTGAGTTTTGCGGCCTCTGCACCGTGTCGTGTGTGTGTGCGTGTGTGTGCGCGTGCGGTTTTTAATTTAATTCAAGACTCTGTTTCCATTTGTGAATCAAAGCTGGTAGAGCAGGGGGAGGCGAGCAGCTGCCTTCCCAGCCTCCCCGGCCCTACACAAGAGCACAGCATGCTGTCTCGGATGTTTCTTAAATTATTTCATACATATATATTTATGTAATATATCTATACACACACACATATATATAAAAATATATATATATAAGTATACGCACAGTCAGATCCTCCTCTGGTGCAAATGGGTGCCACTCCACCGACTTCAGAGGCCCTGAACCAGTTTGCCTCAGCTGAGAATTTGGCCCTTAACATTTTCTGTGGCACTTCCCAGCCCGATGCGCACGGCTGGTGCAGGGCTTGGGGTGCTCGGGAGGGTCAGGGGGTCCAGCAGAAGGGGCAGAGGCAGTTCCAGCACGTGGAGGGGATAGTGAGCGTCCTCTCCCACCTCCTTCATGCTCCCAGGGCCAAGCCAAGCCCACCCGTGGCCCCACATCGGGCTCCCTGTATCCCCTCGGTACTCGAGCATCACCTCTCACGCTGGCACGTCTCCCAGCGTGTCCCAGCAGCCGGGGCTCGGGACAGGAGCTCTGCACAGGGCAGTGGGGGCCTGCAGGAGCCCGGCGCTCCGCCAAAGGAACCAGCAACACAAGGGTGGGGGGCTCTGGGCTGGAGACCCCAGCTCGTACCCTGGGGCCACAGCCAGGAGCGGGCAGGAGCCCCAACTCCAGGGCACCAGGTCTGAATGCATCAGCAAGGAGAGAAGCAGTGGAGACCGAGGACGGAGAAGAGACGTGACTTGTGGAGGGTGACCACAGCAAGAGGTGGCCCCGCTGTCCTTGCAGAGACCTGGCAGCAGGTACCAGATGCATCCCAGCCCATCGGTGTGCACCAGACCACCACGCTGCGATCGAGCTCAGCATAGGGGGGCAGCTGGGAGATAAGCCTGCACCACTTCTGAAGCGCAGCAGCGGGCTGGGTTTCAGCTGCTTTGACCTGGAAAGATGGCGCGTGGATCTGACCTGGCAGCTGAGCAGACACGGGTGGGGAGAAGCAAGGCAGGGGGTGGTGGGACTTGGAGGGGGCCTGGCAGCACCTCTGGCTGGTGATGGATTGGGGGCACATGGATGGACCCCGCGCTCCCAGGCATCCCCTGTACTTATGGAAAGGGCATGTAAGAGGTGACATGGGTTTAATATCGGAGAGAAGACAGCCGGGCCCCAGCGAGCAGGACGGTGCAGGAGCAGGGGCCATGCCCAGGTGGGACAGGCAGGATGGTGCAGAGGCTCCCTGCAGCCCATCCCGCTGCTACAGGTGCCACCCGGGGCACGTCCTCTCTGGAGGGAACAGCCACATCTCCATGGACGTCATTTGAGCAATGTGGGCTTACCCGGAGCGGGGCTGATTTTCAGGCACAGGGCTGGGGAACCTGCCACATCCTCAGGCTCAGCGGAGCTACCAGTTCTGCCGCACCCCGACAAGGTACGCGCTGCACGGGCTGCATCCGCACCAGGTCGGCTTTTACGCCATTAAATATCTGTAAGAACAAAACAGCGAGTAATTAATTTTCAAAGCCTGAGCTCCCTAAACCCAGCTCCTTCGGCTGCTTGGCCCTGCCCCAGCCCAGACCCCGAGAGCCCAGGGGGAGAGCTGCCGAACCTCACGGCTGGCCGAGCCCCACGCCCGGGGGGGCCGCGGCGCTGCGGACCCGCGGCCGCAGGGGGGCCCCCGGCCTCCGCTGCAGCGGGACGGGCGGCGGCCCGGGAGCGGCCCGAGCATCCTCCCTAAATGCCGTGCAGGGGCCGGGTGGGGCCCCGCGCCCCAATCAGCGCCTTAACCCCTGCCTGCCCGCAGCGCAGCGCTGCCCCAGCTCCCCTGCCCCGGGGGCTGGAGCAGCGGGGAGGGGCGGGGGGCTGCCCAGGGCGCGGAGGGGGAGGGCTGCTCTCCCCGAGCTTGCGGGAAAGGGGGGGATTTCTGCTGGGGACAGCGAGCAGCGTGTCTCCGGAGGCTGCAGGCTCCCTTTGCAGCGGGAGGTGGGTGCAGTGGGGTGTCCAAGCGTGGAGAGGGGGTGTGCCACAGCTCAGCACCGGCAACCGGGGGTCCTCTGCGAAGCGGAGGAGGCATTGGGGTAGGAGCACCGTGCGTGGGCCCTGCCGCCTCCCTGCGAAGCTGGGCAGCCCCCGGCAGCAGAGGCAGGGCTGCTGCAGCCGGCTGAGGGCAGAGGAGCAGCCTGTGACACTTTGGGGCGTTCACATCCAAACGCCCGTGTCCTGGTCCTGGCCAGCCCCCGCGACCCCCTTGGCAGTGGCCGGAGGAGGCCCCGGTGCTGGGGCAGTGAGCAGAGCTGTGGGCCGCAGCCATCCCAGCGGGAATCGCAGGACCCCTGATGCCTCCTGTTCCCGGACCTGCCTGTCCCCTCTGCCCGGCTGCCTGGGCTGTTCCCCACTTCCACGCCATGCCGCCCCGGGGAGCAGCAGAGCCCGTGGGCTGGGTCGTGCCCCGCTGCCCCTCCAGCATCCAGCATCCTCCCGCTCCCCAGGCCTGGGCACCCGGCCGAGCCCCCCTCCCGTGGGCAAGCAGCTGGCAGACACGGCCTGCCGGCATCTTCCCATGCCCGGCAAGGGGGAGACCGGAGCCAGAAAATCTTGCGCAGGAAGCCAGGGAGCTGCCGGTGACATTTGTGCTGGTCGCAGGGACAATTCCCGCATGGCATGTGCAGCCTGGGGCTCCCTGAGGACTCACATTCTCCCAGCGGGCACCGGCACAGCGGGGTCGGGGGGGCTCATAACGGCCCCCTTTGTGCGGGTGGCGGGAGGAGAGGTGAAGCTTTGACGTCAGCCCGGGAGGAATTCCTTAATGCCATTCAGGCCTCCCTCGCCCGCGTTGCTAATTGCATTTTATGTAATAGCTGCAGCTGGGCTCCCCGTCCGCTATTGAGAGCAGGATAAGACAGAGTGACAGGGGCGGCGGGGGCCCGGGCAGCGCCGGCGGCTGCGAGGCGTGCTGAGCTGGGGACGCCGGGCACGGGGACCCTCATGGACCCACAATCTGGGACCGTGGGGCTCAGCCACCCCTTCCCCGGCGCGGGGAGCAGCTCGCACCCGCCGCGAGCTGTGTGGCAAGGGGCTGGCATGGGTGCACGCAGAGGCTGGTGCCCGCTGCACGCGGGGAGGGCGGACATCGGGAGCTCAGCGGGAAAAGCCAGAGACGGGTCGGAGGGTTTCTGCAGGGGCGAGGGGCACTAACGCTGCAGCCGAGCTGGCGGGGCGGCACCTCTCCGGCCGGCACAGCCGGAGGAGCGCTTCCCTCTGCAGGGTTTGCCTTCGCTCCCAGTTTGGGGCTGGTTTGCGGTGTTGCCACCACACCACCGGTGCCGCCACCACACCACCGGTGCCACCCAAAGGCACCCTGGGGTGTCCGGGCCCCATGGTGTGGGGCGAGGGGTGGCCAGGCAGCGCAGGCCCCCTTCCCGTGCCTCAGTGCGTGATCACCCATCACTGCAGGGAGCTTGGAAGAAGTAATAATAATAATAAATTGTTTTGGTATCTAAGGGGTAATTGCACTTAATGGAGACAAACGAGGCAGCAATTTATCTCGCTAGCGTTATGCCATTGGGTTTCCGGCTGCACGAGCCTCGGATGATAATCTATTTGCTGCCCTCTGCTCTGCTGGTGGATCTCCCAAATATCCCCGCAGCATCCCCATTGCTCCGGGGACCTCCCTGTGTGCCCAGGGAGAGGAGCACCAAGAGCTGGAGGCTGCTCCCCTCCTTTCTGGGGTGCTGCTGGCATTGCCTCGCCCCCGGCTTGCCCCCGCTCGCCCCGCTGCAAACCCTGGCACGGAGACCCTCGCTCGGGCACCCGCTGGGACGGCCGACCCAGGCACACTGGGGGGTGCAACGCGGAGGGGGAGTTTTCCCAAGGAGGAGGAGGAGGAAGGGGGATTGGGGGGGGGATGTTGGCAATCATCAATGGGAAAGACAGCGGGACCCCAGACATCCCCTCCCCCCTGCCGGCGTGGCCAAGCTTAGGCCGTAAAAAGAAAGAGCTGGTACCAAGGATAACATGCTTCGCATTCCTGCGCTGTCTCCAGGGGAATTTCAACTGATCTACATGAAAAATACTCACTGCCCCCGAGGTCAAAGTGTCTAGAGGAAAAATTTCCGAGCGGAAAAGCTTAAAGCAGTGCAGAGCCACAGCCGGCGGCCGGCTCCGGGGCACTCGGGTCTCACCTGGTGTCAGTGGTGGTGGCCAGTGCCCGTGACACCATGGCTGGTGCCAATGGCACCACGGCTAGTGCCTGCACCACCATGGCCAGTGCCTGTACCACTGTGACCGGTGCCAATGCCACCACGGCCAGTGCCTGCACCACCGTGGCCAGTGCCCATGCCACCGCGACCGGTGCCAATGCCATCATGGCCCTTCGCAGAGCACAGCAGGGCGCAGGAGGCTGCTGCTGCCACCCGTGAACCCGTCCTGCCTCCCTCATCCCCATCGGGGCCGGGGGGTGTCTGCCTGCCCCCGCCTGCAGCCTTGCTTTGCTTTCCCGTGGCCAGGGAAAGGTGGGGAGGGAGCCATGGGCTGCAACTTTCTCCCCCTCCGGGGCTGCTGCCGGTGGTGGGGGACCGGGGCTCCCGTGCGCATCATCTGCAGCCATCAGAGGTGCATCGGCTACACCGTGGAGCAGCTCCTGGTGACACCGGGCTCTGGAATGGCTAATGCCTGTGGGTGCTGGCTGCTGGAAATGTGCTGTCCCTCTGCCCCAGGCTGGTCCCAGCTCCCGCAGCAGCACAGGGGCTGCCAGCCCTCAAGCCTTAGCTCCCTGCCCCGGGCACCCACGCTCGGGCACCGGGGCGAACAGCAGCACCTCGAGCTCGTATGAACCCGGCAGCCCGCGGCTCAGCTGTGCGGGGATGGGGGAGCAGGGGCAAAGCCCCGAGGTTACCCCCTGAACCGTGCGAAGCAGAGCCCCGGTGGATCTGCCTCCTGTTATACTCGTGGCCAATCTAATAATTTAATTGCACATTTCAAAATAAATACTTGTCTGGGGTTGGGGGAAAGAAAGGCTTACAGAAGAAAATGAAGAGGAATTTAATTAAGGGCAGTGCTGGGAATGTCTCTACCACAATAAAGATAAGGAGGATCAATTGCTTCTTCCTAGGATCAAAGCAAAGGGCTGGAGGGGGGAAGCAGGGCTGTTGGGCGGGCGGCTACAAAGCGCAGCGGAGCGAGGGGAAGGCAGGGAGAGAAAGGCACACAAGAGAAAGCAGGAGAAAGACAGCTAGATAAGATTAGAAAAATAATTGATTGTGTAGCTCCTCGAGAGCTGCCTGGACTCGCAGGTCGATCGTAGCGTGGCGGAGGCTGGGGGGGTCTGCCCTGTCTCGCCGGTGGGAGCAGAGGGACAGGGCAGCACCGTCCCTGCCTTTCAGACTGCCTTATCTCACGGAACCGACCCAGCCGAGCACCAGCTGGGCACCCCTCCGCTGAGACCAGCGCTTGGTTGGGAGATCCCCGGTCACCCTCGCGGGGCTGAGCGAGCGGGTCCCAGCATACGCCAAATGAAGCCTTTGGTGCCCCGTGTCAGGCACCAAATGGCCAAAGGCGTTGGCCAAAGGCTCAGGGTCCTGCTACCCCCCCCAGGCCTCCTGGAGGGGCCGCGATGGCTCTGCCTTCCCCGTCCCCCGTGCCCGCGGGCTGGTGCCCTCCTGGCTACCAAGAGCAGGGTGCTGCGGGCAGACGCAGGCAGAGCGCAGAGGTGTGGGGCTGCACCGCGGGCAGCTCCCTGGCTCCAGGCACCCTCGTCCCGGCCCTTCGGCTGCTCATGGAGCACCCCAGGTTTGCACAAGCCACCGGCTGTCATCCCTCAGGCAGCGCGGGTCCCCGGGGTGGCCCGGCTGGGGCGAAGCCCTGACAGCGCAGTGACTCAGGTGGCCCTGTGGGTCACCAAGGTTTGCAACACCTTCTCTCACCGCCGCGTCACCGCGACGGCATCTCCGCAGCGCCCAGGCCAGCACCCCTCCGGCTGGGCACGGCTCTGCTGGGGCCAGTGCACCGGGGGAAAGCCAGACCCCAAGCAAGGCTGCACCCCAACACTGCGACCCTCCCGACCGGGTCTGCACGGCGGCAGGCACAGGGCTGCCGTTAGCCGGCACGGAGGGAGCAGGAGGCTCCGAACGCCTCTGCCAAGAGCCATTTCTGCATCAGCCGGGAACCTCCATGCCCCAGCCCGGCGCCGTGAGGGAGCTTGTCCCGTGTCTCACACGGGAAGAGAGTGCGGGACCGCTGGGAGCTGCAGGGGAGGGTGATTTTCCCAGCATATCTGGTTGCCTGTGAATGCAAAGAAGCACCCAAACGGGTTTCTTGAAAGGGCTGGACCTGGCGGGTCCGAATTCGGGAGGTTGGTACCCAGCCAACCGAGGCAGTCCTGACAATCCAGTGAGGCAACGCTTTGCATCTTTAGGCACCCAAATGACTGTGTGACTCCAGTTTCTTCAGGTGTAAAATGGGAACGCCAACACCCGTCTACCCACACGACCTACTGCGGAGTTGCCAGGAGGCCTGATTCTTGCTCACGGTGTTTGCATAGGCTGGGCCGTCGTTGCCGTGTCAGGAGCAGGTTTGCATCCCAGCTGGGAACTTCCTGCAGCGGCACCTCCCCGCGTGCGAGCGGTGCTGAGCCCCGACCCCCCCAGCCGCTGCCTCTGGAAAAATGGGCTCCTTTCTTGCCTCACCTGCTTTTGCAAGAAGCCGAGCCCGCACCTGGAGAAAGCGGTTCAGCCGGCTGGGGCAGGGAGGGCTGAGCTGGCAGCCTGGCAAGGAGACAGCATCTGGGTGTGCCAAGAGCCCGATCGCAGCCCTGCTCTCGCCGGGCGATAGCAGCCGGCAGCCCCCGGCGCAGGCAGCCGGTGACAGCGTGCCCGGCCGGGCGGTCGAGCCAGCGCGGCTGGTTCGCCGCGTCTCGGCGGGAGCCCCGCCAGCTTTGTGCCTCCCGTGCCTGCTTTGCACATATATGACGTACTTGAGAAGCGTGCGGGGTTTTATTGCTGTATGGCAGCTGTCCACGCAGCCGGGCCGGGCCCCCCCGGGGGCTCGGCAAGGGACGGGCTGTGCTGGGCCGGGAAGCAGTTGTCCGGTAAGAGCATTTGTGGGTCCCACAATGCCAGCGCGGCTCTCGCATCCCATCGGCTCACAGCAGGCACGCTGGGGTGGACAGCCCCACAAATGACAGGCAGGACAGGAGGTGGCCGGACGGTCCCTCGGCTGCAAACTGCCGGCAGAGCACAGCACCCTCTCCCCGAGCCCCTCTGCCCCGTCCTGCTGCAGAGCGGACCACAGCCCCGACGCTGCACGCCCCAGGACTGCGGGGCTGCTGGTGTGGATAGATGGGCAGAGCCATCCTGCTCGGAGAAATCCCGCGGGCTGCCTCCTCGCTCCGGCCCGAGCAGCACCGCCACGGCTTCGGGAGAGCACTGGGGCTGCAGGGTGGTTACCAGCACTCAGTTGTCTGGGTCCTCAGCAGGGTCCGGGATCATATTTTTAAGTCTCAGGGTCAGATGTGATGCAGCCATTCCTTGTGCTCCAGGAAAACAGGATCAAAGTTTCTGGGTGCCGCTTTCTCCCCTTTTTCGGCCGCTCCAGGCTGCAGCAAAGTGCCATTGAAGACGGGAGGACTTTCATGTGGGGATTTCTCTTCTTCAGATCTTCAAAGAAATGCAGCAATCAAACAGGTAGTAGTGGAGGCACCTTAGAAAAAAAAAAAGCCCTACTTTGAAAGCATCACATGCAAAAGAAACATCTCAACTTTGTTGTGTTAATTGTTCCGGCACTCAAAGTTATGACAAAATGGCTTAGAAATATTGTTGGCTCTGGGCCCGTGATGCGTCAGACAGACACAAAAATGTTCAAGCAGAAAACCTGAGGAAAAAAAAAAAAACCAACAACATTTCTACAGGAAGGAGTGGCGGCATGGCTCAGTCACGGCTGTCGGGGAGATGACAGCCGATAGGAAAACCCCAGAGCACCTGGGGCATCCACCCGCGTTTCCGTGAGCCGCTCCGTGCCCTGGGCGTCGTTAGGAGCTGGTCACCAACGAGAGCAGGCTGTGGCCCTGCCACCGTCTCCTTTCCACCCATGTCAGAACGGTTCTTGCAAGCGCCAGCGGAGATGCCAGCTGCACCCCGTGCTGCTTGCAGCCGCTTGCTCAACAGTTGCGTGCAAATGGCCTTTGCTGCAGGCTGTCCCTGGGGGTCCCAGGCGTCCCCCCCGGGAGGGCACATGTCTCCCTGCCCACGCCGCATTCCCCCGAGCCTGCTCTGCCTGCCCCGCTCCGAGCCCCAAATATGGGCTCGGCGCATCCGGGCTCCCCGGCACAAGCCCGGACAGGAGCGCGGCGCCGTGGGGTGACTCAGGGCCCTGGCAGCTCCCCGGGGCCAGGGGAGCGCTGACAGCTCCCCTCTGCCGGGAAACCCGGCCCGGCCGGGCAGGAGCTGCTGGGAGTGGCGGCAGAGCCGCTCGCTTCCCCTCCTCCAGCCAGCTCGGCCCCAAAACACCCTTTTCTCCCCTTTTTCAGGGCACACGGGCCCTGGGACTGCTCATGGATGTTGCACGGGGACGTGGCTCCCGAGATAGCCCCCAGATGAGCGGGGTTGTAGGTCTGGGCTGGTGCACGGTGCAGCACGACTGGGGTGCAGGTGACCCACCAAGCCACATCCACTGCAGCCCAGCACCTGAAAAATCCCTGGAAATGCCCGATTTTCATGCCTGAAAATCCCCAGACCTGCCCTCTGGCAATGTCCGCAGCACCAGTCCCTGGGGTGCAGCCCGTGGGGACGACCAGCTGCCCCCGGTAAGAAGCCAGCACCCCACGGACCAGGAGGAGGGGGTCCAGGCTGTCCCCCCGCAGCCACGGTGCTTGCTGCAGGCTGGCTTCACCCGGATAACCCCTTGGGACAGTGACAAGGGAAGCTTGCACTGCGTTGGTATAAATCCACAGGGCAACATGCTGTGCTCTAAGCACAACAGCAGCACCGCATCATCCAGGACAATTTATTTTTGGGTGTTTCCCCCCCATTTCCCTCTTCCCTAAGCCAGCCTGGCAGGAGCACAGCTCTGGTCCTGCACGCCGAGGCAGCACTGCCTGCGCTGGCAGCAAACGCAGCAGGTCGGCTGAAGTCACCCCCAAAAAATGGCATTTTCTCAGCAAAATGCCGCTGAGGTCATTTGCACCCGCTTCAAACACCCACGGGGTGGGGGGGCTGCGCCAAGCGGCTCCCGGGAGCTGGGGAGGCAGGAGGGAAGCAGAGGGTTTGCGAATCCTCGGGATGAAAGGGCTGAATAAAAGAGAGCCGTTAATAATAGTCGTGGCCTGAAAGGGGGGCTCAGCCCCCGGCTGGGGGGGGCAGCTGCTGTGCGGGGGGCAGAGGCGGCGGAACTCGGGGCTGGGATGAAAGGAGCGTTTCCAAGGGCTGGCGGGGGAATGCAGGGAGCACGGGCATGGCGCGGGGAGGGGGGCACCCGCAGGGACGGGGGGACGGTCACTGCGGCCCCCTCCCACCGCCTCCGAGGTGCCTTCGGGCTGAGACTGCCTCCTTCACCCGCTCACCCAGCCCTGGGAGCCTGCGGCAGCGTTTCTCACCCTTGCACATCGCTGCGGCCCAGGACGGGGCGGGCAGGGGCTCCGCTCGCTGCTGCGGCCCCGGGGGGGCTGCCCCAAGCCGGGGCCGGGCTGAGCTGACCGAGACACCGCTCCTAAACCAGTGCAAACAGCAGCTGCTGCCAGCCGGGACACGCGTGACGGGGTGGTCAGCGTGTGCCTCGCACCCGTGTTGTGCCCACCCGGAACTGCCGCAGCTCAGCCCGGCTCCGAAACCAGCACGCAAGAACATTTTCTTGCAAATCATTAATGAACCAGGACTGCAGCACCCCAGGATGCTCCAGAAACCAAACCCACAGACACTTTCCAAAAAAGGAGGCTCTGTGTTCCTCCGTGGCTGTTAAAAACTCAGCCCCACCTGACCTCCGCCTTGGGATGCTCCGTGCCCCGGACCCACGGGTGCTGCAGCCCCCGGCTCGCCCCATCCCACCTCGGCAGCCCACGGGGCACCAGGACTTTGCCCTGGCTAAGCTCGATGCCCTCGGAGAGGATTTAAGCACCCCGGCATTTCTTAATGGCGCGGGAAGCACGCGGGGAATGCGCGGCGGGGGGCAGAGCGTGCGTGGCCCCCCACGGCCTCGGCCACGTGGGACGGGGGCAACGTTCCTGGCAGGCAGCCCTGCACCCTGCCCCTGCGGCTCAGCCTCTTCGCTGTGGGGCAGAGGAGACCCGAAACGTCTCCTGTTAACCCAACTGGAAACGGGAAATCATTACAGTGCTTTATAGAGCAATAAAATTGGTTTCAATGCCGCAGCAGGAGAAGAGGATAAAGGAAGCTGGGGGAAAGGGCCGGAGGGGAGGCAGCCCCGTGGTACACGCCACGGCCAAGCTCCGGCTGCTGGGCTCGGTCTCGCTCGGTCCTTCCTCGGGCAGAGGCACCTGCGGGCACTGCGAGAGGAGATGGCAGCTGCCAGGAGCGAGCTCCTGCCGCCGAGCCCTGCGGGTGTTTCCCGAATCCAAACCCACGCTCCACCAGTGTTGTGAAAGGGGTTTGGGAGCAGAGCTGGGACAGGGCGGCTGCCCACGCTGGGGAGGGGGTGACCCAGCAGAAAGGGGTCTGTCACCCTCAGCAGCCATCCCCCTCCACCGCAGCTGCCCCTAAACTTTGGGCTCTGCTCGTTCATCGCCCTCTGGGGCACAGCACCGGCAGCATCACCGCACCAGTGCCGTGGTACCCCGACAGCAGGTCCTGCCTCCAGCCACCCCCTCGCTGGGTCACGCAGCAGCAGCTCAGCCTTCAAAACCACAGCCGGTCACCGTCCTGGTGGGTGCTGAGCCCCCACGTAAGGGATATGCCAAGTCCCAGCTCAGCACCATGCAGCACTGAGGGAGGCACCAGTTTAAGCCCAGTTTAAGCCCACATAGCACCCCACTGCTGGGGAAGGGGCACGTGCTGGAGCCCTAAAGGGGCTGAGCGCACGCTGCATGGAGGCGTTACGAGCCACGGGACACGCGTGCAGAGCTAACCCACGCTCACCCGTACTGGAGCGAGACCCGGTGCCGTGCAAAGCCCTGTCCCAGCGGGAGCAGGAGACGCCAGCCTGGGCCAGGCAGCAGCACCCCATCGCACCTCCCTGCCCCCCCGAGCGGCAGCAGCCCAGCAATCAAGAGAACAACTCACATCTACCATTTGCTTTTAATTTAATGGTTTTCTCAAGACCACTTTGGAGGAAGGAGAACACACATACCCTGGAGAAGGGAAAGGGCCAGCAAACACGTGGCAATAGTGCAACAGAGCTTCGACGCGCGGCACATGAGACAACGGCACAAACACCTCCACCTCCCCCCGAAAGGCATCTGGGTGACTGTCATGGAGCCAGACACATCCCGTGCTGCTGAAGTCTTACATCAAGTCAGACAAAGGCAATAAATAAAGAAGCGGTGCCTCACCAAAGGCACTTTTTTTTTTCCTCCTTTCAACATTAAAAACAAAAAAACTAGATGTTGGCGTCAGAGCGTGTTCTCAGACTGGGGTTTCGGCCAGATCCAGTTGGGTTTCTCAGCGCAGGAGAGGGAAGAGCCGCGGCCTGGGCGGTTTGGACCCTGTTGCCAGCTCATCCCGAGAGCCCAGCCCGCAGGCAGCAGCCAGGGCAGGACCTTTCAGCCCCTCGCCAGCGCCCTGCTACATCTCCAGCTTGTTTGAGGTATATCACCTGCCCCATTCCTTATCTTGTGCAGCCAAAAAAACAGTGCAAAGAAAAAAAAAAAATCCCCCCATCCCCTTGGTTCCCCCCCGATGAGATGAGCCTGTTTGCGAGGGGAGGGCAGCAGCGAGGAGCCTCCGGGACCCCGCAGCCCCTCCACGGGGGCGGTGGCCAAATCACTTGGGGCTTTGGTCCATTTCATGTCCCGGCCCCGGGGTGTCCCCCCGCCAACGTCCCACAGCCACCTCGGCTCCTTCCCTGCCTGCACCCACACTCCTCCCCGAGGGGCACGAGGCTGCAAAATAAATACGTGGGATGTGGCACAGCGGCACCGGCAGCCCTGGGGCGGGGAGGGCTCGGCCCCCTCCCCAACACGCACCACCCCAGAGGTGCCCTCAGCTCAGCTTCATGCCGATGGCCACGGCGCGCCGGTAGACCTCGGTGACATTGTCACAGCTCGCCAGGGACAAGCTGCTCTCTACCAGGGGATTCCGGCAATGGGTCACAGTCCAGCGGCGCAGCCTGCGCCTTTCCTCCACCTCCTCCTCCTCTTCCAGCCGGAGGAGGCTGTCGGCAGAGACGCAGCTCCGCATGCCCCCGCCGCCGTGGGGGACGCGGGCAGGCAGGTCGAGCTGGTCGAAGGACTCCGTGGAGAGGATGCTGTCCTCGCTCACGGCGCTGGACGGGCGGGCGCGGGGCACCTGGGGCAGCGGCACCTCACCGAAGCCCCCGAAACCCCGCCCGGGCGGGCTGTCCGGCTCGGTGCTGCTGGAGGAGTACTTGCCGTTGTGCTTGAGGATGCCTTTCCGGCAGGCGGGGAGACCCTGGGGGCCCTGCTCTGGGGAGGGGTTGTCAGTAAAAACGCTCCCATCGAGGTCCAAGCTCCCTGCGTCCAGGACATCCCCGGACTCGCAACACTCCAGGGACGAGTAATATCCCGACTCCCTCGTCGAGGGCTTCTTCAGTATTCCCTTCTTGGGCACGGCCATGGGCACCGCTCCAACACCCGTGCTGCAAGGCAGCATCCCGGAGGACAGGATCCGGGTGAGACCCGCAGCGGCCACCTCACCATCCTCACCCCTCGCCTCCCCCACGGGCACTGCCGGCGGGGGGCCGGGGCCGGGCACCTTCTGCTCACAGGAGTTTCTCTTCTTCAGGATTCCCTTGGGCCGCTTGAGGATGGACTTGGAGGGGTTCTCCGGGGCCAAGGCCACCTCCTGCAGCGCGTGGGAGACGTCATTCTCTTTCTTGGACTTCTTGAGGGAGCGCTGCCGCTCCAGGGCCACACCGGGGATGTGCTGCTTCAAGAAGCATCGCATCTTGGAGCCGTTCTCCAGGAGGGGCCGGGAGGAGCGGCGAAGCCACTCTGCCACCGTGGCCAGGGGGGACTCGCTCTCCCGCAGCAGCTCTTGCTCCCCGACAGGCACTTTGTAGCCCCAGTTCACCCACCAGTGCGTGGCGATGTCCTCGATGCTGGCACGGCGCTCCGGGTTCACCATCAGCATCCACCGGATTAGCCCACAGGCATCTGGGGAAGAGGCAGGTCAGGCACCGAAGGGAACACAGGGAGAGGGGACGCGCGGGGTGGTGGGAGTCTGCCTACCCGACAGCTTCGTGGGCTCCCGGTAGTCCCCGCTTGTGATCTGCTTGACCAGAGTCTTGTAGTCATGGCCATCGAACGGCATCGCGCCGTGGACCAGGATGTAGAGGAGAACGCCCAGGGACCAGCTGTCCACCTGCCAAAGGGAGAGGCCCACATGGAGAGGGGTAGCGGGAGGGGGCTGCCCCGGCCCCCACCCCAGCGGGGCAGGACCCCCCGCCCAGAGCCTCAGCAGCAGCTCCCGGGATGGCAGCAGCCGCAGGGGAGGACAGAGCGTGGGGCAGGACCAGCTCCAGCCACCTGCATCCCACCACATCCACCCCGCTGCGGCTCCCACACACCGACCGTGCGGCGCTTGGCCTTAGGGGGCCCGTTACCCCAAACCACACGGGCAGGGCTCTGCCCACGATGCCCCCCTGGGAAAACACCCAGCGCTTTCCCGAGTCCAAGCGAAGGGGCAGGAAGACACCCCACCACGCAGGGCGTGAGGCACAACCTACCTCCGGGCCCTTGTACGGCCTCCCGTTGATGATTTCGGGGGATGCGTAGAGAGGGCTGCCGCAGTACGTCTGCAGAAGCTTGTCCTGCTGGTAAACGTTGGAGAGGCCAAAGTCTGCAATCTAGAGAGACGTTTATAGCTGTTATCGAGCAGCACAGTTGCCCTTCGCAGGTGGAGCAGCGTTGCCACCTGAAACTCTCCAACTGTGAGCTTGGCCGAAACCAGGGCTGCCCTTGGCACCGCGGTCCTGGGTGCCCTCAGTCTCCTCAGGGAGCAGCAGCAGCCTGGCTTTCCACCCCAAGGCTGCTCCTGCCCCTCTCTCCCTCCCGGAAAGCTCGTCCCAGCCACCGCAGCAGCTGCCCTGCGGCTCTGCCCCTCCAGCCCCATCACCGGCATGCGGGAGCAGAGGCTGCGGCAAAGGTGTGGTTAGAGGGAGAGCTGCCGGGCTCTCCTCCAGCTCATTCACAGCCCCACGAGGCTGCTTCGGTCCCCGTCTGCTCCACCTAGCACACAGGCATTCATTAGCCTCATCACACCCGTCACCTCTCAGTGAGCAGAAGGTACAGTCCCTGCTTGCGAGCTCCCAATTGCAAAACTACCCCTTACAGAGATAAAGCCCCGCAGTTTATCGCCGACCACACCAATTCCCAGCTGCGGCTGTGCCCTTCCTCCCCGGGCAGCTGCAGAACTCCTGCCCGAGGTGAAAAGCATCACTCGGGGCCAGCAGAGCCGGGAGCTGCCCCGCACCTCCCTCCGCCAGCCTGGCTGGCGTGTACGGGGAGCGGGACTTCCCCTGGGAGAGCCCTTTCTTATCCAGCCGGTCGTGCTTTGATCTCAGGGTTCAGACTTTGCCCTCTTATCAGCAGTCAGATATATATTATGGCTTTAATAGCCAGCACTGAGGCTCTGCCTCTGCGGCTTCTCCCGCTCAGCTGCTGGGCACAGATAGCAGGGGCAGGTACGGGCCCCCTCCTGGCTCCCCATCTCCTGGGCAAACAGCAGCCAACGCCAGCGGTCCCAGAGCTTCCCAGAACCATGTGCCCTGGGAGGACCAGGGTGTTGCGGCCACCCCCAGTCCATCCGCGCTGGGCAGCATCCCTTAGACCCCTTTGCGGGTGACACCCAAAGCGTGGCCAGGCTCTGCCAGCCTCTCACCTTGATGTTCCCGTTTGCATCAAGAAGGATGTTCTCCAGTTTCAGGTCCCTGTGAACGATCCCATTCTGCGTGAGGGAAGGGAGAGCCGGGTTTAGTTTAACCCATGTTTGAGGAAGCAAAAGTCAGGCAGCACGAGGAGGTCACTGCCGTTCACCGCCGCAGTCGCACGCAACCAGGACACGGTGACGGCAATCAGAGGAGCAGCAAATAACCCTGGGTGCATAGATGAGGACGGGCTGTAAACCACGTCCTGACACGGGTGCTACCAGCTCCCTGTGCTGTTCGGGAGCACGAGGAGGGCGGCACCCCGCAACAGCACCCCACACCAGGCACCGTGCTGGGCTCCTGCACCCTCCCCAGCCATGCACCCATGAGAGCGCCTGGTGCCAGCTCCCACGGGGCACAGTGGGCACAGCTCCATGCTTTGCCAGGACCCGCTGCTGCGCAGCTAAGCGAGACCCCAACTTGCTTTGGGTTCAGGAGGTGCCTCGCAACCCCTCTTTGTGCCAAGGGCACGCGGGTACCCGGGACCGAGGCATGACCAGGCACGGCCTTAGAGCATCCTCCAGGAGACCCACAGGCTTGAGGGTCCTTCCAGGGCAGGCAGGGCTCGTCCCACAGCCCCGGACAGGGCCCTACAGCTTTACATCCCTTTCAGGGGACAAGACGGGTGACCCAGGGCTCAGCTTTCAGCCCCGGCAGAGAGCCCCGGGCGTCTCCCTCTGGGCGGGCGGGACGGGAGCCGATAACTCCTCGGCAGGGTTAGTCAGCCTCACACCGCAGCAGCAGAAAGCCAAGGCGAGGACTTCCCAAAAGCTGTTTGGGCACTGCCTTCGCGCAAACTCGAGGGCTGCCGCACCCTTCAGATAAGATTAACCCCTCTCCCGGGAAAGGCCAACGGCCACCACCTCCCCTCACCTCCCAGCCCAGGCCGAGCTTCCCCGTCGGACACTGGATCCCTACCCAGCCCCGGCTGCTGCGCCCCTGCCCAGAGCCAGCCCTGCCGAGCACGCAGGAGCCGCTGCCTCCGCTCTCCGCTCGGGAAGGCGGTGGGAAGCACGGTGCCGACCCACCTTGTGGCAGTAGTAGACGGCCGACACGACCTGCCGGAAGAAGTGGCGTGCCTCCTGCTCCGTCAGCCGCTGCCGCTCGCTGATGTAGTCGTACAGGTCCCCCTTGCTGGCGTACTCCATCACGATGACGATCTTGCTGCTGCTCTCAAACACTGCGCGGAGATGGGAAGCCGCAGGGTGTTAGGAGGGGTGCTCGGAGCTAAGGGACTTCTCGTTAGCATGTGCCTTTTAACGAGCAGGTGACTGACTCACACACTGCCCACCCCGTTGCCTGCACCCTCGGTCTGTTTTGCAAACAGAAGGTGTCGGGGTTTCTGCAGGTACCTGCTCTGTGGTGGGACAGGGGACGGCCAGAGCTGCCACCCACGTCCCACGGCGTCACGAGGGCTGCTGGCCAAGCAGCCTCTGCGGCCACAGCGCACAGGGGAAAGGGCTCTGCTCTGCCAGACGGTGACTAAGACGCGTGGTTCTTGGCTAGATAGAGGGGAAGGCGACGGAGCTACCGGCTGGCATGGCCAGGTGGCCTTTCTGCACATTCCCGTTGCTCCCAACGAGGCTCAGGCTCAAGCCAAGAGATGGAGCATTTTCTTCCTGTTTGCAGAAAGCTACCTCGGCAGTTCTGAATTCCAGCAGTCAGCCTGACTCAGTCCTTGCAAACACCACGTATGAGCTCCCAATCCACTTGCTTTTGTTTAGACAACAAAAGGACTCTGGATACCTCACGCACGCCAGCGAGGCGGTGATAACCCGGGCACCGGCCGCACGCCGGCACAGCGCAGCGCACCGCGGCAGAGCCAGCCCCGAGGAAGAGCACGGAGCACACCGGGTGCGCAGCCAAGGGACTTGGCGTTTAAGCAAAGACTGATCCAGCTGGAGATTTGTTCTAAGTCTGATCGTAGCTAGAACTTGAGAAATTCCCCTTCGGTTGGCGTTGCCCCGACGCCCTCGGAGGAGGGCCCGGCCCTGGCCGTAAAGCCAAGCCCAGCAGCACCAGGAGCTCTCCCAGCACCCCACGGTTTGGTTTTCCTACGCCCCAGGGGAGGGAAGGAGAAGGACTCTGGTACCCACATTAGCTCCTGCCTCGGGCTGAGAGCAAAGCCACAGAGATTCCCACCGCTCCGGCACTTGCTGGTTCCCAGAATGTGCGTTTCCCATGGCTGGGGCGAGCGTCCAGCACAACCGGAGCCACACACAGCACTGGGCTTCACGGGGGACCGGGGCTGCCAGCTCCCCCCCACGGCACAGCCTCTCGCCAGCAGCGGCACCGAGGCTTCCAGCTTCAAACGGCCGCGTAAACTTTTGGAGCTGGTTTCCCTCTCCGGGCGGGAGGGGATGGGACGGGAAGCAGCTATTTCTGGAGCAGGTATTTCCCCTCGCCGCTGCTCTGCACACAGGCGGGGGAGTGCGGCGGGGAAACTACAGCCCGGCAGCATCTGCTCTCCCTGCCAGCACTGAGCCACCAGCACGGCGCGGGCGACGGCAAACGGCTTCTGCTCTGAAGGAGCAGAGGGAAGAGAGCGGCGAGCGCTGATCCCGCTGCTGCGGACCCTGCCCCGGTACCCAGCCCCGCCGGGGAGGCTCCGCTCGGGGATGCGGCTGGAAAGGGGAGGGGAGAGGGGAGCTCACCTTCGTGGACAGAGATGATGTGGGGGTGGTTGAGGGAGGACATGATCTCAATCTCTCTCCGGATATGAACAAGGTCCTGCTCATCCTTGATTTTGTCTTTCCGGATTGACTTGATAGCCACCTGCGGATGAGCACACGCACAGAGGGTCACCCGGCTGCCGGGGCCAGGAGCACCACAAAAAAAACCCACCAGCTTCCCAAAGCCTGTTGCAAAGCAAGAAACCCACCCCCCTCTTTCGGGAAGGGGCTCACAAGCAAAAGATCAATGGCCCCGCTTCTCCACCCAGGCGTGCTGTATCCGAGGGCCACGCTGCACAGCTCCACCGAAGCAAGCCCAAAAAAGTGAACTTTAATCGATCAGGTTTCTATACTTTCCAAGCCCTGCAGCTGTGCACAAGGGAGAAGCTCCCTCCGCCTCCCCCCAAGGGAAACCTGCTGCCAGGTCCTACCAGAGGAGCTCCCCAAGCCCGCTCCCGCAGCCGCACAGCCCTGCTCCTCATTTACGTGCCGTGGCTTACGGGAATTGCGTCCCAGGCTACAGCCGCCGCTGGACCGCAGCCAGCCAAAGGAATGTGACCTGCACACATGGCTTGGAAGGTAACAACACCACCACCGCCTTCTCGGGGTCATGAAAATGAAAGAAAAAAAAAAAACCACCAGGTTTTGCTTTCCTCGCAAATACTTATTTCAAGGAACCGATTATGTAGAGGTAAGAGAAAGTTTGGTATTAAGGAGCAGATCCCTCGTAGGCACAGGACTCTCTCCAGCCGGCTGGGAGACCCAGCGCTGACAATGCGAGCCGCTTTCCAGGCTTTCACTTGGGTTTTCACGTTATCCTCTACCAGGAAATTGAAAGGGGAAGAGAAAGAAGAGTAGGTGCTGGAGAATAGATGCCTTCTAATCCTCTTTCAAAGGGGCTGGGGAGAGACAATGTGCTCCTAGGGCTGAATTTACAACTGAATCCAGCAGAACCTCTTTTTTTGTATCAGACAAGAATGCGGAACAGCATTAATCCAGCAAAGGGACCCCTGCACCCGGTCTCCCAGCAACGGGGAGAGGGGCCGCGGACCCCCGCCGGCCCCAGCTGCCGGCCCAGGAGTGATGCTCATGGCTGTGCTGCGCAGGGACCCTCCTCCACCTTTGGCAGCGCGGGACGGGTGCTCGGCCTCATCTCCCTCTGCTTTAGGGGAGTCGGAAACCTCGCTCCCCAAGGCCCAGCCTGCCGAGACGCAAAACGTTCAGAGCAAGTTTGCAACCCTGGCTAAGCAAGGCCTGTCGCACCCACAGCAAGTCACCAGACGCTACAGCGGCGAGATCTCCGCTGCCACATCAGTGTCTTCGTGGGAGAAGGACGTGCCAGTTTTAAGGCTCAGACGGGCTTGCGGGAGATGGGAGACGGCCGACGGAGCCCCTCTGGCCCCAGAGCACATCGCTGCTGCCCTGAGCTGCTTCAGGCCAGCGCTGGCCAGGGCAGGGGTTGCCTCCTCTGCACCGGAGAAGTATCGTGCGTGCACCAGCCCCAAGCAATCAAACAGAATGGACTCTGGCCAAGGGAAGTTCAATAACCCAGGCCCAAGTTTCTGCACAAAGCAATACTGAAGACACTTAATAGCTTCTTGAAAGCCAGGTAGTCTTTGCCTTGACCTTTGTGCTAGGTTAACAGGTTTAACAATTTTTTTGCTCCAGCCCCTGATTACCTGACCCCCATGAGAATGCGGGCAAAGACTTTATGCAGCAAGTCAGCCTGCTCCTGCCCTCCCAAATTCCTGTTAACTCACTCTATTCATCTCCCCCCTACAGCTCGACACCCAGTCCTCAGCATTTTGGGGTGCATGCAGCACATTTGCTTGCCGCCCAAGATGCTCACGTACATACGCTGCTGAACTGGGGCTCAGGGCAAGATCCACTGTCCATAAAAAGATAAAGTGGCTCCAGGCTGCCGGCACGGGCAGCCTTAGGAGATGCCGCGGGCTGTATTCAGCGGTGCCGGAGAACGCCCTCGCCTGTGAGCCGGCGGTTAGTGACCTCGGAGGCAGACGGGAGTCAGGGCTGCCGCAGCCAGCAGGTTTAGGGTGCTGTTAGAGCCCCAGGGCTCTCCTTGCCGAGCGCTGCCTGCGTAACGGTCGGGCACAACGCACAGCGAGGGTCCACGTCGCACACAACAGAGACTGAACCAGCCGCTCGGGGTGGGATGATTTATCTGCCTAATCCCTCAGCCATCCCATCCTTCCCCAGGGGTGCCGAGCAGCAGCTTTGTTCCAAAGCATCCCCTGCCTAACAGGGCTGACAGCAGAGGATCTCCCCTTGAGACAGAAAAGGCCGTGCCTGGCCACCCTGGAGACAGGGACCGGCAGCTTCAGGGACAGACACTGCCACAGCCTCCACCATCAACGCTACGAGAAGAATCTCCTGCAGGAAACAGCCCCAAGAAGTCCTGCTGCAGGAGCCTGGAGAACTTGAGAGTACTTTCCAAGTCAAAAAGGCTTTTAATTAAAAGTTTTTTGGGGGCAGAACAGGTATTTTCAGCAGCTGCTGAAAGATGCATTAAGCTACAACCCCAGGCAGCACTTCAGAAGTTGTTCCAGATTCCAAGTGCAGCATTTCATGCTCCATGAAATATGGATTACAACCCACTACGGAAGAGACCAGGGTTCACCCCTTACTGGAGATCAAAAGAGGCTTTGGTGCTTTGGAATATTCCAGGTGCTGCCTTCCCCTTGACACCACGCAAGTACGTTTCTGACACTGCGAGTCCCACGGGAGGTCTCCCTTTCTATTTGACTTGGCTGCAGGCCAGGGCTTGGGAACCAGGCTGGGAGAAACACCAGGCTGGAAGGAAAAAAGGCCAGATGCTGCCATGCAAACAGGTGCAGGAGCCAGTCTGCACTGCCACGGCACACGTTACTGAATCCTCAAACCGAAAGACACAGGGAAAAAGAAAAGAGAAAAAAAAAAAAAAAAAAGGAAAAGAAAAAGAAAAAGAGCCAGCAACTCCCTCCCCACCTGCTTGATATTTCAGGGACACCACTATTTTCCAAGGACTGGGAAGGGCACTTGGCAGAAGTACCCACCAAAAGGCATGAACATTATTTCACCTAAAAGATTTCCAACCAGAAAACAAGATTTTTTCAGACAAAGAATGTTCATGGAAGACCTTCTAGCAGCTTCCAGTACCTAAAGGGGCCTACAAGAAAGCTGGAGAGGGACTTTTGACAAGGGCACAGAGCGATAGGACAAGGAATGATGGCTTTAAACTGGAAGAGGGTGGATTTAGATTAGATACAAGGAAGAAACTCTTCACTCTGAGGGTGGAGAGGCCCTGGCACAGGCTGCCCAGAGAAGCTGCGGCTGCCCCATCCCTGGCAGTGTTCAAGGCCAGGCTGGATGGGGCTTGGAGCAACCTGATCTAGCGGAAGGTGTCCCTGCCCGTGACAGGGGGTTGGAACTAAGGTCCCTTCCAACCCAAACCATTCTATGATGTTATGATCCTAAGTCCCCAAAAATCCTTCAGCTGTGGGAGCCTGGTCCTCCCTGCAGTCTACCAACTGATTAGACGCACCTTGCTCTGAGCTCAGGCCAGGAAGGTTGGTTAAAATTCAGAGGAAAAAGAAAACTAGGCAGTAAAACGAGATGGTTCAATATTTGGTGCATCTGACAGAGGCAGTTTCTGATTAGCCAGAGGCAAAAACCACGCATGGAGCAGCTCCAGCTTTACAGCCTCAGCCGGTAACGGCGGATCCGCACAGCCCACGAGGGGTGGCCGGCGGAGGCAGCAGTACCTGCTCTCGCACCTCGGCATTTAGGAAGTGAAAGCCACTTAGAGAAGGAGCAAATAACAACCCAGCTCAGGATAAGCCTGAAGATTAAACAGGTCCGGAAACGCTGAGTGCTACAAGAAAGAATTTGTGGGAAGAGGAGAGATTTGTGGTTAAGCCTCCTGCTCCTACATGGCCAGCTCGCTGAGGTACTAGTTAGTCGAGCCTTTGACTATCTCCGGTGCTTACTGAAGAGTCATTGGCCTGTGTATTTAATTTGCATTATAATAGACCAATGCTGCCAGACAAATGAGTCCCTGATCTAAGGGGCTTCCACAGCTAGGTAAGTTTTCTGGCAGTTCCGAGATTCCCTGGACAAGCTCTGTGAGGTGCGGACAGGGAAAGCCAAGTCTTCTCACCCATCCCAAGGGGAAGGATCCTTCCAGGTCTGTGGGTGGGAGCTGCATTTCAAGGCCCTGATTATGCAGCAAAACAGCAGCTTCTTCAGGATCAGATAGGCTAATGGAAACGGCAGATCTGACTTAATTAAGAGCTGTCGCGTTACACAAGAAAACCTCTCAGCTTTACAGCTGTTCTCCTTGACCTTAGCGATCCAATCTCGCACCCCGCTCTTCTGCTCAGCCCTCCGAGCCTTGCTGGGCCAGTCCCACCGCCCGCAGGTGGGCCCTCGCTGCTCCCCCATGGGGGTTGGCGCGCCTTGTGTGGGTCCCATCCCGCACCGCAGGGTGCTCGGGACTGAACAGGGGCAGGGAAATCACATGCAAGTTTGCCCTTTGAATCCTTGGAGATTCCTAAAGGGCACAGCTGCCAAGGACAGCAGCATCCCGCTTTCTGGGGGCAAGGCTCCCCCTCCTCTCCCTGCGCCCTTCCAGCACGCTGGATCGCTGCGCTCTGGGTCGAGCCGTGCATTGCACTTTGCTTCAGAGGGGCTGAGGCGCTGATCGAGTCACGATTTCAATCAGACACTCAGGGCTCAGAGAGGCTGAGGCGTTCGTTGATCGAGTCACGATTTCAATCAGACACTGGGGACTCAGAGGGGCTGAGGCATTTGTTGATCGAGTCACGATTTCAATCAGACACTGGGGGCTCAGAGGGGCTGAGGCGTTCGTTGATCGAGTCACGATTTCAATCAGACACTGGGGGCTCAGAGGGGCTCACGTGCCGCACTCCGCTGCCGAGAGCCAACGCGCAAAACCAACCACGAACCGGGGCAAGAGGAAGGGAAAAATCCTTGAGACTCAAGTGCGATGTTTGCTCTTGGCTGCCGGATACCTGCACGCTCCTTTCACCAGGAAGCCCGACGCGGTCAAGTGGGCGAGGGGAGCTGCAACCCCCCGGGGGGTGCGAGGTCCCTGCGGGCTGCCCCCGCCTGCGGCACGGACCCGGGGCCGGCAGCGCCGCAGCCTCCCCGCACGCTGCGCCGGGAGCGGGGCCGGGTGAGGGCTGCACCTTCCCGGTCACCGGCTGGGGGGCTGCACCGGGGCGACGAGGGGGGCGATGCACCGGAGCCACACAGCTCAGAGCAGGGGGATGCTCAGGAGCCCCGCACCGGCTCACGGTGAGGCTACACCGGGGACCGGGGGATCCTTACCAGTTTGCCGGAGCGCTCCCGGGCTTTCTTCACCTTCCCGTAGGTGCCCTTCCCCAGCGTCTCCAGGAACTCGTAGCGGTGTTTGAGGTTGTGCTTGTGGTGGTGCCGCTTCACCGCCTGCTTCTTCATCAGCGGCCGCGGAGACTTGATGAGCCCCTCGGCCAGCGAGGCGGCCAGCGCTGCCCCCGGCCCCGCCGCCCGCTCCATACCGCGCTCCGGGACCCGCTCCGCCGCCTCCCGGCACGGCCCGGCCCGGCCCGGCCCGGCCGCTAAATGCGGCGGCCCCGCCGGCCGCGCCCCCCCGCGCCCATTGGCCGCGCGGCGGCGGCCGCCCCGCCCGGGAGCCGGTGCGAGGAGGGGGGGGGCCGGGCTGCGGGGAGACCCCACGGGCGAGGGGGCAAGGGGGGGACCCGCGGGCCGGGCAGGGGCGAAGGGGAGAGCGCAGGCCGCGGGGGTAAGGGGAGCTGCAGACCGGGGTGCGGGGGGGCACCCACAAGCTGGGTGCAAAGGGAGGATGCGCGGGGGGGGGGGGGCAGAGGCAACGCAGGGACAAGGGAGAGAGGCAGGGTACAAAGTGGGGGGGGGGGCGCAGGGGGTGTGAAGGGGTGTCCCACAGACTGGGGGGCCTTAAGGAGTTTCCAGATGATGCAGGGAGAGACTCCCATCCAAAGGCTGGGAAGAGGCGCAGGACCAGGGCGCTGGGAGGATGCGGAGCAAAGCGCCCGGGTGTCTCACACCAGGAGAGATGCGGGGACGGAGGGAGACAGACGGAGGGAGACAGACACACAGCCGGCCAAGACACACGCACAGAGGTGGTTTGCTGCGAGGAGCCACAATGCGCCCAGGACTCTCTCAGTAAAAAATAGGTATTGAGGGTAAAATCAGAGAGAGGAGAGGCCTGGGCCAGCGCAGCCTGTCCACGCTCGCCACAGGACGATGCTTTGCCCTCCTGGACACACGGCCTGGGAGGGAGCAGTGTCCCCCACGACCGGAGCCGGGGGGAAAATGTCTGCAGGCTGCTCGGGCGCTCCTGCGCAAAGGCTTTTTACGGACATTTTGGTTAACTTTGCAGCACCTTCCCGTGTGGTCTTTTTGCCCCTGTGGTAAATCTTTGTTTTGAGATATTAAAAGAATGCAATTATTTCCCAAAGCAGCCAAAACAAAAGCTCTTGCCCAGCTCTGGCATGTGTGAGGACACACCGTATTGATTGAAGAAAGAGATAGCTACAGCATTACTCATCCCCACACTCAGACCTGGATTTTCCCACCACTTCAGCAGCTCGGGGCAGGGTGAGGCAGAGCAGGGGCTCGCGAGCGCCTGGGAGGGATGATCTAATCCAGCACCGGCCCCTCTCTGCGGGCGTTGGGTCCCCGAGCACAGAGGTGGCACAGGACGGAGCTGGGTGATGGCCCAGCACCCGCTCGCAGCACATCACGGCCATGCCACGTCTCTGGGTCAGGATGAGACCCGGGCAGGCGTCGCAGTTCCCTGCCTGGCCTTGCAACGTGGGCATCAGAGGACTGGGGTTAGAAAATAACCCGTCGAGGACGTTGCCCTGCAGGGAGGCTGTAACAACAGGCACCGGAGTCCAGGTCTCGGAGACGGCCGTGCGCCGAACCTCTGCTCATCCGTGGCTGCGATCTGCCTCGGTGCGGCAAGGCCTGCGTGTTGGATAGCACGTCGGTACAGCGAGGCCACAGGTATCTTGTGCTGCCACTGTCCCCAATTTTTATTGCCAGTGGCCGTGTGGCCCCTGGGTTCCTCACAAGGTGTCAGGGATGAACAACTTCTTGCAGCTTCAGCCTGGTCCTGCATTCTTTCCACCCTCAAACCTCTCCCCAGGCTGAACACACCGTAACCCGTGGGCAGATCTCTCTCCTCGTTTTAAAATTAGTCATCTCCCGCCGGTACGAGGGGGAGGGATTGTCCAAAGAAGAGACTGTGCTGAAGCAGAGTGGCAATAATGAATTATTTACTGTGCAGTAACAGGAGCGGCGTTTCCATCTGCGAGTGGCCAGCAGGGCCCATGGAGAAGATAAACACACCTAGATGAGATTAACTAAACTGCTGTAATTTCAATGTCAAAGTAAACAGATAGGATCCTGTTCAGGCACAGCCCAGAGATTGCAGAAGAGTTGAAGGGGGAAGGTACAAACCTACCTTACTGCAATAACGAAAGCAATTTCCCTTGACTAGGATGAAAGTGTCTGCGTCTCCCGGCCACTGCAAGCCCGCAGAGTAACGCTATCGACCGCTGTGGGATCGCTCACGGTTTGACCCACCGGTCCAAGAAAGCACTTGAGCACGCATTTAACTTTAAGCACATGTTTAATACTCCCGTTGATTTATAAGGATGCTTTCCAGAGGCTTCCCCCGTGATGAAAGAAGCGGAGCCTTGGGTAGCTTCTCTTTCTGTTTCTACCCGATAAATTCTTTTCTGCAGTTTTCTGTGTTGTCGTAGGCTTAGGTATGCTTTTGTTCCAGACTGGCTCAGGAAGCCTATTTTAATGGAAATGTCAAGGGACACAGATCTCAGTCCACTGGAATCCACTGATAAGGATCCTCTATTGTAACAGTATTGCTACTGCTTTCTCGGCAGTGGGGAAATCCACTAAAATTCCCCCTGCCTCCCCCAGCTGCAGCCTTATGAATCCTAAACAGGGTTTCTCCAGCGGCAGCCCTTTGTACCCCAGCACACGTCCGCTAAAACCAACATGAAAGTCAACAAGGAATTTGGCTCCGTATCAGGTAAACCTGCTCGCAGCTAGTCTAACCAACTTGACGCTTTGTCATAACGGAAGCTCTATTTACGTGCAGGCTCCTAACTTTATTTATTATTTTAAAATAAATGCTACAGCATTACCTCAGTGCTAAAAATATCCACGTCGTGGTCAAAACCTACAGCTCTGCCATCGGACTCGTGGCAACAGGCTCTGTTCACCTCTGCTTGTGGATCGGTAAAGGAATAAACCTTCCCCAGAAGACACGCTTACAGCAGTGAGCCCTCGGAGATGGAAAGGACATGCTCTGCTAGGCGT
Organism: Phoenicopterus ruber ruber; assembly: GCA_009819775.1. Lineage (NCBI taxonomy): Eukaryota > Metazoa > Chordata > Aves > Phoenicopteriformes > Phoenicopteridae > Phoenicopterus > Phoenicopterus ruber. The sequence continues at coordinate 3,021,023 of CM020239.1, read as the reverse complement.
TAAAATGCCAAAGATAACAAAAAGTTTAATGATCACCTCTCGTTAGGGGTCTTCCAAGCTGGCAGCATTCCTCACCTGCTGCTGGGTAGTGCTCGGGCAGGTGTGAAACCCATTCCTCCTCGGAAAACACTAAGGAAACGGGTTTTGCTCTGATCCTCCCAATTGGGTGCCCCATCCATCAGCAGAAGAAGGGAAACACATTAGCACCAATGGGAGCCTTTTGAAAAGTAATTTATGGCCTCTCGCGTCTAATGATTACAGCAGAGGCCACCTCTGCACCCCACTTCCACCGCAGCTGTGGATTACACCAGCCTGCAGCCACCATCCGTCTGTCCGTCCATCCATCCATCTGCTCAGGACACACGGCTGCTCTGGGTAAAGCCCAGCTCATTTTTTCCAGCTTGGTAACTACTCGGGGGGCAGATTTTGTGCCCAAGCTAGTCAGGATCACGTCGCAAAGCCCAATTAGCCGGACAACGTTTGCACCGCGGCACTCGTGAACCCAGATCCTGCCATCCCACCTTATCGGCGTGGGCAGAGGCACGGCGGGGAGAGCAGACGGGAGCTCCCTGCTGCGTGGAGCTGCGGAGATAAGGGATGTGCCGCGGCCAAGGATGGAGCACGACGGGAGAAAGCAGAAGTACTGCCTCGTTCAGCTGGACGGAGGAGAAAAAAAGCATCGCTCTTCGAGCGGCTCCACACGTAGAAACGTGAGCAGTGAAGCACCAAGAGAAAAAGAGCGAAGCAAACCTGTAGTTAGGAGTGACCCGGCGTGTGCGCAGCGTGGGACACGGCCCCGCCGGGGCACAGCCCGCGGGGAACGCCGGGCTCCCGGGCCGGCGTCCTGCTCACGCTGCAGCTCAACCAGCCGCAGAAGGTCCCGGGACTTCGTCTCCCAGCCGCTGGTACGGAGCCCGTCACCCCGGGTCAGCGGCACGTGCCTCCTTTCATCGTTACGAGCTTTTTAGTCCAAACTGTGATGAGACCAGGAACCAGCTGCTTCAAAAGATGAACTTACCTTCTTTGGATTTTTAATTGTCATGTTATTAAGTGATGACTGATCTTTGTTCTTATATGGTATTTACCTTAGAAATTGCTACAGATAAGAGAGATGTGCAGTGGTCTGAATTACGCTTTAATCTAAATGTTTGTTGAATAAAAGCCAAAATGGCAATCCCCATCCAACACAAGCCCTGCACTTCAACCACTACAATGTACGTTAACCCCTATGGCTGAAGCCCCCGCGTACAAGCAGCAAACCCCGGACAAGTGGGGGCAAGGGCTGAGCAGGGACCCATATGCAATATTCTCCTATACCGATGAGTTTGGAGCAGTTCTCCAGGCTTTGCTCTCCTCTTGCATACACGCCAGTGGCTCGCTCCAACACACGGGTAACGGGAATTTGGTGCACACACCAGCGATCACAAGTTACCTGCACCAAGGAGGGAAAAAATTGTACATATAATAAATAAAATATATTTTTATATATATTATTCTTCTATTATACCATCTCATACAGGGTTCCCCTACCACAGATCAAACAGATTGTACGAATCAAATGACCCTGCGACACGCTCCCAGGCGCTGGAAGGTGACGGTGGGGAAGGTTACAGCCTGCGGCAGCAGCGGGGCTGCAGAAATGCCGAGGCATTTATTAAAAAAATAAGCAAACTCCTTCCAAAAAAGCTGGAGCTTTTATTTTCAGAGCAGGAAGCGTCTGTATTTCAGGGTAGTGACTCGATATCCGTTACAGCGCCGGCGGATGCCGATGGAGGGGGTTTGTCTGCCAGCAGCGAGAGCGGCCGGGGCTGGCTGGGCTGCGACTCGGCGGCTGGTGTCCCCGCAGGGTTGGGGACCTAACGGGGCCGGGGCAGCGGGGACGGCAGTGACAGAGGGGCCCCGGCGTCTCCCAGTGCCGCTGCAGCTCTGGCAGCACGGAGGAGCTCTATTCCCAGCTATCCAAAGAGGAATTCACGGCTGAAGCCGTACAACAGCGCTCACGCAGAACCGTGCTGGGTCCCCTTCGGGGAAGGCTTGGCCGACTGATGGCCCCAAGGAGCATCTTCCCCCGACGGGCAGGACCAGCCGAGCGGAGCGGGGCGTCGCTGCCTGTGTTACGGGCCCGTGGCGAGGTACAGGAGGCATTTCTGCTCCACGACCCGATCTGCAGGAGGCTGTTCTAAGGAAGTTTCCTGTTTACACAGACAAAGTCTGCTCGGGGACAACGAGAAGGGATGCTTTTTGGCAGGAAGGCCAGCGCAGCCGGCGGCGGCAGGAGCGCACGGTGCCGCTGTGCCGGAGCAGCCACCGGCGCTGGTGCTGAAAAGCCTGGCTTTCCGTAATCACAGCTTCGAGTACGGGGAGTTCAGGCGAGGACGCGGCAGCAGCAGCTCCGGGATTTGTTGAGCCCCATTAGGTAGCTGGAAAACTACAAGAGCTCAGCTGGGTTTCAGATAAAGGCGCCCAGGGAACAGACTGCGACTGCCGAGAAGGTTGGTGGGCGCAGGGCTCCTGTGAAACCTGGGGGCTGGCTGGGCCAGAAGGACCAGCCCGTAGCTCTTTGAGCTCCCCAGAGACGGGAGGAACTGGCTGACAGATCTACTGAAGATCAGTAAGAAAGAATGCCACAATGCACCGCTCAAAGCACTCGGTGTACTGAAACGTGATCCTGTTTCAATGCAAGTCTCTGAGATCCAATAAATATATTTAAAAAAAAAAAATACTGCAGACAATTACCAATCCATTCACAAGATTGCTGACAGCAACTCTCCAAGGCAGGTCAAATTTACTACGTATTTTGGAAAGAAAGCTGGGTTGAAACCCAGTTATTTTATATTTGTTTGCTTTATTTCTAAAAAACTCCCTTTGCACCACCATCCACAGTGGTTACAGCAATTTAAAGCCTAGGTCCAGCAAATGTGCTGTGACACCTACAGGTCTTCTCCTATGCTGAGGACTAAGCACGCCCCTTAAATACACTATGGAACTGGCATCTAAATTGGCTTTCAGTGTCAGACACAGACTCCAGTAATCCTCACGATGCGAGACGAGGTGGACAGTTCGTTGAATCCCTGCCCCTGAAGAACAAACACCTCCGTTTGTTTGCAGTTGGCCTTGGGAAGCCCTGCCCGACACACCAGGGCAGCAGCCGCCAGCTGAGGCCACCACCTCTCCCGTGTGCGAGCAGGAACGACCCCGGCCACGGCAGCAGCTCCTCCGGACCGGGGCAGGGAGGAACGACGCAACCCAGGCTGGTGCGGTAGGACCCGGGGGGTGCGTGTCACCCACCGAGCTGGGGCAACGTGTGAAGTCATGCAGGTACCTCCCTGAGCTCCCCTGAGGCGGCTCTGTGTGTCCCAGCGGCGGCTCAGGCAGCAGTGCCTGCTGGAGGTGACAGTGGCTGACAGGTATGTGCTCTTGTAACGCGGGACCAACCCAGCCGCGGGCGCAGCCCGTGGGGTGACCCTGCAAGCTGCCGGCTCCCCGCCCTGCTCACCGCGGTGGCAATTTTGTTGGCTCACGTCCCCCAGGAGCAGAGCACAGCTGCAGCCTTTGCGCTGGGGATGTACACGCAGCCCCCCGTGCTGTCGTACGTGAACCTGGTCCCATGGACATACGTGTCCCCTTACACATGCGCTGACAGCGCGGCGCGTCTGCACACACCGAGCTGTACGTCCATCTACACTAACACACCCCGCTTTCCCCTCCGTGCACCGGTATGTACGCAGACACGCTCCTCCCTTCCCTCGCAGCACAGGGTACGTCTGTGCCATGCCCAAGGGTGAGCAGCCGCACCATTCCGGAGGAGAGAGGGGTTTGTCACCAGCCCTCGCCCCGAGAAGCGGCCGTCCGCCCCGCGCAGCCGCCAAAGCTCACCCACCACCACGGGCAATTCCCATCAAAGGCCCCCGTTCCACGGAGCTGGTTTGATCATTGGGCTCAACCTCCCAGCTGAGGCTTTACCTTGTCCCTCCAGGCACAACGAGATCCATCAAGTATCAGTTTCAAAGATGGAAGCACGTAGCATCATCTGCTGAAAAGCACAGGCAGCCTGCGTCTGGGGAAAGAAACTGTGCAGCTGTCTAACCCGTAGAGATTCACTGCAGAGCTCGGGGAGCTGCAGCAGTGCGAGCGAGAGCAGGATTCAGCCCCACAGACATTTCCTTGACTGACACTCTGCAGCAGCATTAAAGCGGAATTCAGCTCTGCCATAACTACTGCAAGGTGTGTTTGGACTCAGAGGCGATGCCTGTTCGTGGGAATGAAATGCTGGAGGAGATGCATAACATCCTTTTCACACCAAGTCCTTGGCTGGATCCCTATGCCATCAGCCAGGAGCCCTGCACAGCCCCAAATGGCATTTTGGAGCCCGTCTGCCGTCCCACCAGCACGGCCCAGCGCCGCCCGGCAGGGCAGGCCCGGCTGCAGCAGGATGCCTGCCGGGAGGTGCTCAGCCCATGGATGCCATCTGCCGTTCGGAGCACTGGGAGGAGAACGGGAGCCCATCCAGCACCGCTCAGCCCAAACACGCGCAGCCCTGCTTAAAAACAACCAACCCTACACACAGAGTCAGGGTGCGTCCCATTCACCCCCCTGCTCCCCAGCCTTGGCTCCCGGTCACAGCTCCAGCACCTGGAGGGCAGGCGCAGCCCTTGTGTTTCAAACAGAAGCAGATCATCTCCTCCAGCCTCCTGTTTCCCACAGCAGCAGGAGCAACGCAGAGAAGGGCAGGATTCAAGGCGTAGTTGTGAGAACCATCAGTGGAGAGACTTAATCCTCCAGCTCGTGCCTGCCAGCACGCTGGAACTAGTGAATGCCACCACCGAGCCCGTAGAGATAACGGGGAAGCTTGGAGGATTTCCCCTGCTCCTGGAGGGAATCTCAACCCACTGGAAGGGATTTCCCACGAGCCGAGAGGAGCCAGGGAAGGGCTGCTGGTTCTCCAAGAAGGCTGGGTGGCTGCTGGAGTCCCACAGTATCTCCTTCCAGACTTCAATGAGCCTAGAAGTGACTTTAAATAACCTGGTGCTGCCTAACAGCTCGCTGCTGATTGCTGGGCACCCATCGTCCCACGAGAGAGACGCCCTTGGTGCAGAGGAGATCCATGGATGAGCAAGTCCAGCAACAGCAGGGGAGCCGGGAGGGGCTGGGGGTCAGGAATGGCATTGACTAAGCCATTTTTGGGGTGCAATCCAAGTGCTGTGGCTGGGACGCATCCTTACCTCTGAGTCCCTGCAATCAGGTTGCTTTTGCTTGGGGTTGTTCACGCTGCATACGTGGACAGCTGGGGGGACACTCAAACAGCCTGTCCAGGACAAGAGGCTGTAACCTACTCTGTGTTTTGAATTGTGCATTAATTTTTCTTGGCCTCTGCAGAAATCTCATTAAATCTCTTATTTTATGATAAATTATCAGAGCTCCTCCAGCCCCACCTTAGGCTGCTCTGCCACCCAGCAGAACAGCTCAAAAGCACGCTTTAAAGTTTGAAACCTTTTCTTGAAATAATTAAAGAAGATGAGTTTGAAAAGGCAGCCAGGTTCCTTCAGCGGGGTCAGGCACCAGCAGAGCCCGGGAGGCCCCGTAGCCACCTCAGGGACCCGGCCGAACTCCAGCCCCCAAAACCCAAATCAGAGGGGCCGTACCGAGGTGGTGGGCTCCCTCAAGCAGAGCCCAGCACAGGGACAGACCAGACCTACCCTCTAATCCTAGCTTTTGCCACTGACCACGTAATTACGGGTATGACTCCTCTCACCTTCCTGCTGCCTGGTTACCCCTGTGTTTCCTAAGCAAACGACATTATTACTAAGGAAAGTGCTTCAATCCTGCAGGTACAGAGGTCCCCGAGTGGGTGCTATCTGGGAGCACGGTGCAGTGGAGGCGTGCTGGCAGTGTCTGAAGTCTCGGCAGTTGTCTTTCCCGGCAGATTTTGGGGAGAAGCCAGCAGACAGAGCAGGAGGTGGCTGCAGAGCACGCTGCAGGTCACAGCGAGAGCTCACGGCTGCTTGGGAAGCCCCCAGCCCCTGAAATCAGGATAGACATGGAAATGAACGCCTGGGAGAGCTGCTCAGGGCGGGAAGTACATCTGGAAAAGTCCAAATGACACCTAGGTTTCAAGCGCTTGTAAAATCTTGGCTCTGCATAGCAGCACCATGGGGAAAAGCACCCACAGCCCGGAGCACCCAGCGCCGCAGAGCGACCTGCCGCTGGCCGGGGACACAGCGCTGGGGACATGCCAGGGATCCTGCGTGGTGACGAGAGCTTGGGTTTCACTACACAGGCAGCTGACCCGGACCTGCTTCTCGCTACGCTGCGACTCAGAGAGCTCCTCGTTCTCTCCCTCTCCAAATGCTCGGCCCATCCCCAGCTTTGATTACGGACCATCTCCCCCAGCCTTGTCCCCAGCCCCTGACATCTCTTCGTTAGGTCCTAGAGCGGGTTATTCCCATGGCGCTGCTTTGTCTGTCACTCTCTTCAGCCCTTCTGGAGAGAGAAAGCAAAGGATCAGCCCCCAGCTGTGCTGCAGCCAGACAAAGGGAGCGGATTCCTCCTCCCCTCGCTCCAGCTGAACAAAGCCAGCGCAGCAGCACTGAACCCTGAGCCTCGACCACCGCGGCCTCGCTGCAATGAGCGGGGCTCAGGCTAATGAGAAAGCGAGAGCAGAGGAGCATCAGGCTGTGCCGTGTGTGGGAAAGGTTCCTTAAGGACAAAGGAAAGCACTTCATTAATAGCTAGAGACTCTCGGCTGTGCAGAGGCGGCTGAAATGGAGATCTGCTGTGCCGCGAGACAGAGGGTTTGTTCTAGACGAGAAGGCTCCCTCTCTCCCTCTAAGCCTCCTCCATCCTCCTCCAACTGTTACAGCTCAAAGGGATGTTTCATGAGCCTTCTGGGGTCAGGAGGCAGCACCCCCAGGGCAGCACACGCCGAGAGGGGTGCTCTTAGCACGTTCCCTCAGCTCCGCTACACCCAGCAGACCTTGAAGCATCCAGGGATGCCGTCAGACAGAAACGCCTGGCCGGGTGCCCCTCTCACCGTTCCCTGCAGCCTCACCTCCCGCCGCTCACCCCGGAGCCCTCCCCGCCTGCACCGTGTCCGGGTTGTCCGGGTTGTCTCGGCTGGGCCCTGTGCTCTCACCGGGGCCCGGAGCAGAGCCCAGCGCCCTGCGGGCAGCTCCTCCACCCCGGCCGGGGCAGCACGCCCGCCTCGGGGATACACCTCCTTTCCGCAGCGAGAGACTTGCATTTATCCAACCTCCCAGACCACGGTGCCTCCGCGAACAGAGCATCAGGACCACAGCTGGGAACGCGGCAGGGGATGGGGACAGGCACGGTTAGGTCTGTGCACGCAGCCGGAGCCAAGCAGGTGGGATGGAAACCACCAGCGAGCAGGTCTCTAGCTGCGGAGCCGGTGCCTTTCCCCTTTCATCTGAGCTCCGCGGCACTTCGAGACCGGAGAGAGGGGAGTGGGAGCTGCCAGGGCTGCACTTCAGAAGGGGCCACCGGCTTCTCGGCGAACACCGGCAGGCGGGAACGGCCCCCCCGCCCACGGAGGGCACCGGCCCGGCCTCGCCGGAGAAGCCAGGCCCCGGGGCCGGTCCCTGCCCCCCGGGAGCGCAGCTCAGGGCCGGGGCAGCCCCGGAGCCCGGGCAGCGGCAGGGAGGGAGCCCCGGCCGCCCCCCCGGGCCGCGCCGCCGCTGCCGTTGCCGCGGCCGCCGCACGGTGTCCTCGGTGCTCCGCAGCGGCGGGAGCGGGTCCGGCCCCGGCGGAGCCCCGCAGCTGCCCCCGGGACCCCCCTCCCCGCAGCCCAGGACCCGCTTTAAAAGAGGGATGGGACACCCCGGAAAGGACCCAGCGATGGGGCAGCGCCCAAGGCACGGGACACCCCCCACCCTGCCTGCACTGGCCCCCCCCGCTCCCCCCTTTTCACTCTGGGTCCCACCTTTTCATATAATCCCAGCCCACAGCACCGACCGGGCTTCTCTGGAGACAGCTTTTAATGGTGCAACTGCTACAAGCTGGAATCGTAACGCGGCGGTTCGGACAGCCCTCCCGCAAACTGCCCCGGAAGAACGAAACCAAAGAGGAGGCGATGGCCGGGACCTTCTGGCTTTGCTGCCAGCAAAGGCATCGCCAAAGCCACTGCCCGGCCCCGGCGTGCGAGTGCTGCGGAACCAGAGCCAGGGCTCAGTTTTGCTTCTTCCTCCCAGGGCTGAACAGAAGATCCCAAATCATTAAAGGTGCTAAAAACCAGGTTGGAACGCTGTAAGTTGAGGCCATCTCTGCATGAAACCCAGCAAAGGCAGTATCTGTGCTAGTCCTGTGCCAAAAGTAAGGGCTTCCCTCTAGCCAAAACAGTCTCTCGGGCATTCATCCCTCCCAGGAGCATTGGCAGCCCCTCGCTCCAGCTTCTGCCAAAGCGACAGTCAAATGCTACAGGTTTGCAGGAAAAGCCTTGCTATGAAGGCAAAAGAACGATCCCCTGGATCTGGCTGCAGGTGAGGAGTTTCCCTTGTTGCAAGCCAAGGGGATCTGTGCAGGGAAGCACGCATAGATCCTAGGGTGCTCGATCCTAGGGTCCCTGGACCACCACTGACCTGTCTGGATACTCCTAACGCATCCAAACCCGTCGCCTTTGGTAGTGGGTCGGGATGGCCGCAGGGAGATGCTCGCCCATACCCCGGGCCTCCGGAGTCCTTCCGGCTAGCAGGAGACATGGCACACCAGCACTGCGAGCAGTTCCTTCATCTGGGTTTCCCCGTAGAGCTCTGGAGATGACCGGAGGGGACCCCTGGCCAAAGCGCTTCTTCCCTCCGTGGGGCTGGAAGAGCAGCACCCGGGAGGGAGAGGAACAGCAGCCCTGGCTGCAGGCTCCTGCCGGCCACGGCTCCAGAGCCAGGCTGGGTTTAGCTGCAGGCAGAGCCAAGGTGCCGGGCTCCCGGGGCAGCTCGGGCCGTGCTCGCCCAGCCTCAGCGCTGCGGGAGCCACCCAGCACCACCACCACCACTGCTGGAGGCAGCGAGGGGCAGGGTCCTCCGCCGGGCAGGAGCCAGCTAGGAATCGGAGAGGCACAGGGCCTCCACGGCACTGCTCAGGCCCTGGCTCACCCCGCCGACGGCCAGCAGGCAGTTCCGGACCACGATGCTGGAGCAGGCGCAGCGCGGGGTGGGCATGGGGGGCAGGCTCTCCCACTTGTTCTTCTCGGGGTGGAAGGCCTCTGCGGACTCCAGGACGGTCGGCTGGTTTCCTGGAAGCACAGAGTCAGGCACTGGGTCACCTGGGAAGCACCGGCAAGCATCCCTCGTCTACTCTGGGACAGTTTCTGTGCTCTGGACCCCATCTGCTTATGGGATCCGTTTTCCCTGCTCTCTCAGGCCAGCCAGGGCCAGGATCTCTCTCCTCTGTAACAATAACACAACTCACATATGCTTTTAAAGCGTTACCATTGTCTCCAGTGCCTCACCTAGTCCCCCAGCCACGACGACTCTGCCTTTCAGGTAGCCAGCCACGAAGTCTGCTCGCCTTTTCTTCAGGTAGAAGGAACGCTCCATCTTCATCCAGCCGCCTGGGAGGGACAGGACAGACCCGGCATTGCAGAAGCATCCACTCCTGGGAAACTATCTCCCTCTCTGGCTCCTACTTGCCTATGGAACTGCAGTCCTGCTGCTGCACCTTGGGGTAATAAAACCCCACGACACAGGGGTTGGCTTCCTCACCACCATGTCAGGAGGGAGCTGTTGAACCCAGCTGCCTCGGGACCGGGGTTTTCCCCCCTGCTGCCTTGACTCATTAATCCTGACTGCAGGCCTTCCTCTAGGCTGGGCTCAAGGCACCAGCGGCCCCAGGACTCGGCAGATGAGAGCTCTGTGCTCTGCAAGGACAGCAAAGTCCCAAAGCACAGCCTCGCGTGCCACCCACCCCGCTCCTCTGGGAAGGACAGAGCTGGGACAGCCCCCACCTTGTTCCATGTCAAACATGTCCACAGTCCTCATGAACTTGGGCTGCCGGTAGAGCCGTCCCTGCCGCAGGCCCCCGAGACTGAAGAGTTTGTCTTCCGTGGGCACGAAGCTGGAGAAGGCTCTTTTGTTGGGGATGTTGGGAAACTTGGTCCAGGACCTGGTCTCTGTGTCAAAGACCTCGAAGGCATTGATAGCGTACTTGGATTGCCTTCCACCTGGAGCAAGGAGACGGAAAGAAAAGGGTCAGCTTGGCTCATAGCACCAAGCCAACGGCAGCAGGAACCCGAGGAGCCTCCTGGGGCAGGCTGAGAGCAAGCGAGCTGCCAGCCGATATGACGTCCTCAGGTCTCAAGTCACCTGCATGAGGGCCTGCTGAGCCAGGTAACTTCTCACCCTTGCGCTCCTTCTCCTTTAACTGCAGGTTCACGACATGAAAACACTTCATTTTTCAGTGCATCACACCCTCCACTTCCCTCCACGCCGGCAGCAGCGGGTCGCTGGCGCAGGAAGGTGTTTAGTATGCACCGGTTTAATCAAGACAAATTCACAGCAGAGCAGGGATCAGCGCTCAGGGAGCCTTTGCAATTCAGATGAGTTCAGCGCCGGTGCAATCCAGCAAGCCCCGGCCTCGCTGCCGAGCTCCTGACGGAGCAGGAGAGCCAGAGCAGCTGCTGCTGCGGCCGCCAAAGATGCGTATTATTCTTCCACCCATCAGATGCAGATGAATACAGCTATTCTCGGCTCAAATGCTCAGCGTGCCTTTGAAGGCAGAGCCTGCGCTCGCTACTGGGCCCACAAACTGTTTGCCAGCAGCAAGCAAACTGCAAAATAGATCAAAGAGTCTTTTCTGGTAACCCCTAAAGAAAGCCAGGGCTGTCTGGTGGTTTGAGCAATCAGGACTCCTGCGTTTTGATCCCAATACACCATTTGGCCACAAGCTAACAGCAACATTTCTCTGCCTTAGTTTCCCTTTCCGTAAGGCAAAAACTAATGAAAATCATCCCCTGCAAAAGGCTCGGTCCAGCATTTCCCAGCTACAGCAGGTCTTTCCTCTGCCAAAGGCAGACCCTTTGTGAAGCTGCACAGTACGTTGCTGATGTAAAACGCATAGAAGTATTTTTACTCATTAGTTGAGCCCAAGGGCTTTTAGCACAGTTGCAGGATTGCAAATTGAAGAGGCAAAGACCAGCTGTACCCTCGGCTGCCAGCAGCCACGGATGGGCCGGGGACAGGGGAGCCCACTCACCCGGCACAGAGCTGCCGTGAGACCTGCGAGCTCCCGGCGCGTTCAAGGGTGCAGGGGCTCTCGTGGGTGCTCGCTATAGAGCTGTGAATCCAAACCCAACACCAGCCCCACTCAAAACCTGCAGCTGCAAGCTTGGGATTTCTGAACGCATGAGAAAGCGGGCAGGGACGGAGAGGAGCATTCCCAAAAGCCTCTTCCAGGGAGGTTTCTCAGTGCTCAGATCAAAGGAGCTGCTGCCCGAGGAGGGGGAGGCGGCAGGACTGCTTCTTACCCAGCACGTAGATCTTGGTGCCTCGCAGGAAGGACGTGGCAGCGTACCTGGGTGTGGGCATGGCCGCCAGCGACACCCAGATGTCCTTGAGCATGTCGTAGTGCTGCAGGTAGTTGTGCGGCCGCAGGTCAGATCCCATCCCACCGGCCGCATAGACTCTGTAGTCTGGACAGGGCCAAGAAGCAAAAAAAAAAAAAAAATCCCCCAAAATTATTATAGGAAAGCATCAGAAATACCCCCCTGCAAAAACACACGTGTCGTCATACGACGTGGGCCAGAACTGTCGGCTCCTACCCGAGCCCCTGAGCACGTCCCGAGCTCCCATCCCCGGCGCAGAGGGGAAGGCACCAACATCCCGGTCCCCGCAGCAACGCCGATGCTCTTGCCCCAGCCCCGCTCCCCCATTCGGGGGCTGCTGCTCCTCGCCTCAGCTCCTGCTTTGCCCCACCGAGGTCTGGCACAGGACGGCAGCTCTGCGACCCAGACCGGAGGGCTCAGAGCCAAAAGGGGCTGAGGCTACTTGTTCCTCACCAAACCCGTATCTGCTATATCCATCTCTGGCTCAGGGCAAACCTGGCTCTCCAAACCACAACCCTACCAGCACAGCACCCCCGTTATCTCCTTCAACAAGCACTTCACTCCCCAGACAGATTCAGGAGAGCAGCGACAGCAGCCTTGCCCTCGTGGGCAGCCTGACAAGGCAGCTGAAAAAGCAGAGACCAGCCTGCACGCTGCAAGGATTTGGGCAGCTATTTCTGTTCCTGGCCTCTCGCACCAAATTGACCCTGCCCTATCAGTCAGGCAAGCTTATACTCAGAGAGAAAATCATCTCCAAGATGGTAAACATTATTTTTAAACATTCCTTGACGGTAGCTTTTAAACCCACTTAAGCAAACAAACCAAGCAGCTTTCAAAGAAGCTGCCTGGAGATTAGATTCGTAATCCCAGGCACGGTGGAAAGCTGGCTGACCTCAGGCACGCTGCTCGGGAGCACAACTCCCAGCCCCAGGCTCTTCAAAGCACGGCGGAGCATGCTAAAGGAAATCAATGCTCCACATCTCTGCTTCGAAACTAAAAAAATGAGATGGGCTGATAAGGCAGAGCGTCCCAGGCATTTAACAAGCCCCATTTAAGGCAGTGGTTAAGCCCCCCACGAGGCCAGCTGCTTCCCCTCCTTGTACAATGATTTGAGCCCATGAAGCTGACGCTCTTCTGGCTGATTCTGGGTTTGGACCAGAGATGTCTCTTCAAACCAAAGCTATTCTGCGGCTCCGAGACCTTCACCTCTGGCTCCGCAGCTCAGCCGGGGCACTCCCAGCCTGGCTACACTCAGCCAGCAGCACTGTTCCTATTTTTCCAGGATCTGCAGCACACAAGGACCAGAATTTGCTACAAAACCCTGGAGAAGTTTGATTTGAGACCCTGGAGCTTGGACCTGTCCGAAATACTCCCAGGTACCAACACAGCCATGGCCCTCATGGCTCCAAGGCTGACGACACAGAGCAACCCCCGGGTTTATCTGCTTTCAGCCGCCTACAGAACAGTCGTCTTTAGCAGGTGGGATATGACAAATACACGGGGCTCGACTACTAGGAGCACAGAAAAGGTTTTGCAGAACAACGTAACCCTGCGCCACTGCCCAGAAAGCTTTTGTGCCTGATGCATCAACCAGTGCTAACCTTCCCCATCCCATCACCCGCAGGCAGCCCTCCCGCCCTGGAAGGATTGAACCCTCCTTGCCTTTTGCCGTCACCGAGATGCCCATGGCTGCCTCTCTCAGCGAGTTCCTCTTCTTCCACTTGCCCTCATCTATGTTGTACATCTCCACTATCTTCAGCGGCATCTGATTCACTCCGACCCCTCCTATCACCATGATCCGCTTGCCCAAAGTGGCCACCGCCACCCCGGCCCGGGCCGTGGGCATGGGGGGCAGCGAGGTCCACTGGTCGGCCTCGGGGGAATAGACCTCGAAGCAGTCCATGGGGACGCCGTTGTCATCGCAGCCCCCGATGGCAAACACCTGCCCGCCGGCTTCCACCAGGGTCGAGTAGACCCTGCGGCTCGGGAGCGGGGCGAGGGTTTTCCACTGGAAGTCTTTGGTATTAGCTAGCTCCATGGCGGCTGGTGGGGCGAGGCAGCATCGGTCCCTGCCCACGGGAGGGGGCTGGCTACGCTGCAAAACAGAGCAGAGAAGTGCCAGGGAAAAACCAACAAACGGGAAGCGCAAGCAGCATCCACCCCCTGCAGAGCTGCAGGCAGGCGGGAGCAGAGCAGGGATCGGAGCATCCATGCCAGGCAGCCTCCCGCACCCCCCGACGCAGAGCAGCACCGCCCGGTACCTTTCATTGCGTCTCCATTAATCCTGCGGTTCCAGATCTGCCTCAGAAGCTCATGCAGAGACCAATCCTAAAAATAAAACAAAACAAAAGAGAAGGGGAAAAAAAAAAAGAAAGAGGCAAGAGAGGTTGGAGTCAGTTTGTTATCCTGTTTCCTGAGCATCCCCGCCCCCAAGCGACATTCAAACTGAGGAGGCTGCAAGCCGTCTGCTCACTTCCCCGGCTGTTTTCTTGCCTGCTAGGGAACTTTTCCTTGCAGCGTCCTTCTCTGACCTGATTTCTCCTCCTGACCCCGGTGTACGTCCTCCTGCAGGCCCTGGGGAGGACCCGCTCCGGTAGCCCTCGGCTGGGAAAGGCCAACGCCAGCACTTGCCCCTCCAGCCCCGACCCAGGGCTGTGCCACGGAGCTGTAAGGGATCCAGAGAGCAGCCCAGGGAGCAGAGGCACAAGCTCTCGCTGGAAACCCACGGTCTTTTCCTCGTCTCCTCTCTCGGAATGGCCGTTAAGCATGCAGATGAGATGAATTAGTGCAGGAGAACAGAGAGAGGGCAAACGGAAAGGAACAAAGGCAGCGGCTTGCTCGCTCGCCCAGCCTGGAGTAAGGTGCGTTTTGCACCGAGCATCTCCGCCTCCGTTGTGTAACTGGGGCTGTTTAACAATTGCCTTTACAACAAAGTACAATTTGTCTTCACCCTTGCAGACGCAGCAGCCTCTCCCAGCACACGCTGCCTGCACGAACATTTGGAGACAGGACTGGAGGGTAGAGCGGGCAGTTGCCAAAACACCCCAAAGGCAGCACGCTCCTGGCCGAGCACTGCCCTGCTCTAGGACAGCGGCGTTCCCTCTTCTCCCCACGCACAGACTCCCGAGACTTTTCCCCGTGGATGCCAAGGTCCCACGGAGCCCCTGAAAAGAGCTTCCCCGGCAGCAGAGCAGGGCTGGCAGGCTCTGCTTTTCTGGGGACCATGGTTTGAAAGTCCCTGGAGCAGAGGTTCGCCCCCGGACCCCCTTCTCTGCCTCGTGGCTGACACCCAGCCCAGGGCCAGTGCCTCAGCCCGTCTGCTGCCTGGGGTTAGTTTTTCTTCTGATGCAGCAGGGTGGACGTGGGGTGGGACGCAGAGAGCCAACTTGTTTTCTCCTAGCAAAGGTACCCAAGCACAAATAAAGCAAACAACTGTTATGGTCCTTGGGTTTCTTAAGGGGATGGGCTCCCTTCTCCCAAAAAGGAGAACCAGACTCCTTTCCTGCTGCTTCATCTGGAGCAGAGAGTGAACAAGTGGGCTCTGCAAAACTCCCTGAGCCAGGGACGGGTCACCTCCGCCCTGCACCCCACTGCCTTGCCCTGCCGCAGCCCCTCGGCTCTCCGAGCCCTCTGACAGCCGGAGCAGAGCGAGCCTGTAGCTTAGCAACAGCCACCTACAGCCGCCTTCCATCACCCGTCACCTCGGATGATCCGGCTGGGTATCCTGATACATTCCAGGGCCCACAGCATGGAGCAATGATGCGGATCCCCCTGGAAGGGGAGAAGCCCCGGGGTGCGCTGGGCTGCACGCAGGGCAGAGGCACACGTGCTGTTGCTACCGTGCCCCAGACTCACCCTGCGTGTAGCACACTGGGGATGCCGCATTATTCTGTAAACCCATGCCTGCTGTGTTCATCAGGTGAGCAGGGAGACAGAGGTGACCCCCAGACCACAGAGCCGGGGCACTTGCTGTTATCTCAGACAGGTACAACGCAGCATCCCCACAGGCTCCTCATCTCCGCCTCGGGGCTCAGCCTGCGAGGACCGTGGCCTGCAGGGCCCACCCAAAGGGGAGACCAGTTTCCACGGCCACGTTAGTTCCTACGTCTCCTCTGAAAGTGTGAATTGGAGGAGGGTGATGGAAAAGCCTCAGTGAAACAGGTCTCAGACAACTGGACTGAGATCCATCAAAATCACTTCACATCTAAGTCTGAGCTGGCCTGAAAACCCATCAATCCAAGCAGGGCTGTTTATTTTAACTTATTCTCCCAAATAAATTTCAGTAGTTAGCTAAACGTCATTTATTGCGTAAAGAATGTGGTTAATAAACCCAGAGACACTCCTTGGGCTGCAGCCCGTCAGCAGCAGGACCCAGTGCGGGCACATGCGCACATCCCCGGCACCGTGGGGCCGCGGTACAAAGGAGCACAAAGCAACAATAAAAAGCAGCAGCAAGTCAAGCCACGCTTTGCATCTCCCCAGCAGCCGAGGAGAAAGGGGCAAACAACAGACGAGATCACCAGCTGCTGCTCGCCCTCCCTGCAGTCCCTTGTCGTCTGATGTGCATCATCGCCCGCAACTGGATCAGCTCGGGGATTTTTGCCTCGGCAATTTAAGCAGCTCTGGACTATTGCTTTCATGAATAATTTATTTTGTTTCCAGGTGAATTTTCATGCATTACCATGGACAAATTCAGCATGGTCCAGCAAATTAGAAAAGCAGAGCCAGCTCCCATTTCCAGGAGCGTGACAGATTTGCATCCTGACCTCCAAGAAGTCACTCTCCTGCCCTGTGCCTCAATTTCTTCACCTATAAAGTGCAGTCTTGGGAGGAGACACAATCAGCATCACTCAAATGTCTGACAGAAGCAGAACCCCGCGGCTGGTGCCAGGCAGTTTCGCTGCTGTCATTAAGGCCACCCAAAGCTCGAGCATAGTTGTCTAAAACTGCCTAAAAATTCTTTTTCAACATACCAGCACACAGAGTGTGATTCAAAGCACTTGGAGATGGCCGAGTGTTTCTGCGGAGTGCTGGGCAGGTCCTCCATGAGATCAGGCAGAGCAAAGACCTGCGAACTCAGCCCAGCTGTGGTCCCAGACAGCGGGAACCAGCAGATCCGGAGAGCCACCACCCTCAGCAGCACTAATGCAAAGCTCTGCCTGAATTCAGCTGCCTTGGCGTACGCATAATTTGCTATTCTTCTCTTTCATGCTCATAAAGAAAATCGAGGTCAGTCTGAAACACTGTACCCACACCCTTTGTCTCCGTCTCTCCGGCATCACCCGAGTCTCACTGGAAGGCCGTGCCGGCGCTGTGCCGTAGAGCTGGGAGCTGCCAAAATGT
Organism: Phoenicopterus ruber ruber; assembly: GCA_009819775.1. NCBI lineage: Eukaryota > Metazoa > Chordata > Aves > Phoenicopteriformes > Phoenicopteridae > Phoenicopterus > Phoenicopterus ruber. The sequence goes on along the minus strand of CM020239.1, from coordinate 3,004,132 downwards.
GCTGACCAAACACCCCCCTGCGCCGCAGCCATCTTCTCCTCCCAGGCAGCGGGAATTATCACTTAATTATACCAAACAAATTGGAAGCATTAACATTTTTTCTTAAATGACTACATTAAAATCAAAATGAATGGTAATTGCTTTTCTATCAGAGGAGATGGGAGGCACGCTGCTGAGCCCACTCCAGCACCCAGCCCCTACCCTTGCAGGGCAGAAGCCCCTGCTTTAAGAGCTCGGGGAGCAGCACAGCACCCACCCACAGTCCTCAGGGTCTTTGCCAAGCGGCTGTGGAGCACGGCCGGGCAGGGAGAGCCCCACAGCACCCACTGAGAGGGGGACAGGGCTCCCGCGGGAGAGGGGGACCCCTCTGAGCGTGGGGCTGAGCTCCCTGTGCTGCAACACGCAGATGCTCCCTCCGAGGAGAGGCCGTTCCTCGGCCCGCTGGTTACATCAGGCTCATTTTAGAGAGCTCCTGGTTTAGTGGCATTTATTGCCTGCAATGATTTGTGATTTACAAGAGAGAGACGCTGGTGGGTATTAAAGTGATAGATGGGCGGAACAGGGGAGAGAGATCTTGGTGCTGCTGAGTGCGGCTGCTTTTGCTTTCCTTCCTATCTCGCCTCTCTCCAGGATGTAGAAGTTTTGCCACTCCGGGTTTGAAATTCCCTCAGCTGCAGAGGGCCAGCTCATGGCCCAGCTGGAGCCGAAATCTCCACCCTCCAGCCATCAGGGTGGTTTTTAGGCTGATGCACTACTCTAAATACTGGATTGCAACGCCACTGCACGAGCAGAGTGAAAAGGGTCCTATTTAAACCTCTCCAAATTGAAGGAAACGCCAAAAGGTCCCAGAAGATGAAAAGATACTCCCAAATCTTCTATTTTTTAATGAGGATGTCCCCCCCCAAGACATCACTGTACACACCCCCAGCCACACTTATGCTTAGCACACACACTCCCTCCAGGGAGGGACTCAGGGCTAGAAGCAGAGAGAGACCCCTAATCCGCATCCAGCCCGAGGCAGATACAACTCACTACGAACTGACCCTGTGCCGCGTTTGCCCAAACTTGCTCTGAAAAGCCTCCAGCAGCTCTGCAGCCCCGGCAGCGGATCACTGCTGTGCTTCGCAGAGCATCACCTGCTCCAACCCTCACTTCGGGAACAGTGCTCGTTTCAGGGACCCCACAAAGATCCAGGAAACAGCCACGCTTCTTCCCGGCATCCCGTCACAAGTTCACTTGAGCCACGTCCAGCTGACCCTCAGCTCTGCTGACTTCAGTAGCGTGACCCCGGATTTCCATCACTGGATCCAGGGATGGGTCAGACCCGGGACGCCCATCACAGCCCCATGAGGAGCTGTGCTCCCAGGACATCACTGCTCCCCATATCGTCTCCCACCTGCCAAACGTTCCCTGCTGTCACCAGGAGCAGGTTAAAACAGAGATGCAGACAGCCACCAGCCTGACAGGGAAGCCCATTAGAGAAACTACAGCCTTCAGAGAAAAAGCTCTTGTACTCACCTACGTGTCACACCAGATAAGCGCGGGGCAGTCCTGCCGTGCGCCAGCCCCGAGCAAACGGGCTGCAAAGCTGAGCTGCAAACAGCCCGACATCCAGCCAGCATCACTAGCCAGAGCGGTAACAATTCCCACTGCTCTGGGACGGGCGTCACAGGAGAGGCAGGAACAGGGGCAAGAGTACGCTGGAAATAGCACACAAACACCAAGAAGAAACCACAGCTCCTGCTCCTCAGCACCAGGCAGGAGCGAGCAGCTTCGTTTCAGCTCTGACTTGGCTGCCTGCACGCTATTAAATAAAGAGCAGGGAGAGATGACACAGCACAGGCTCGATGAAGACAGCTAAAAGGAGAGGATTCAGTGCAGGGAACCCATTTCTGTCCCAAGGAACGGTCATGGTACAAAGCCAGGAGGGGGGACACGGAGTGGAGATGCCCGGGAATTTCACCCGCTGCCAAGGAGGGGTGTCAGGCACAGCCCAGCTCTCCCCTGCCTGCCCCTGACTCTCTTCCCAGTGTAATTCCAGGCAACAGCAACACTCGGGTGCTTTCCCGGTGCTGCTCCAGGCACAGGATCCAACGCACAGTTCAGAGCAGGGACCAGCCCCCGGGAAGCGTCAGTCCCCTGCGGCTCAGCTCTTCTGCTCCCAGTGCGACCCCAGACCCCCCAACGCCGCTCGCCTGCTCCGGGGGCCAGAGACGGAGAAGGTGAGAGGTGCCGGGCACGGGGTGCCCGGGATGCTGCGCAAGGCCCACGCAGGCTCTCCTGGGACCTTCGTACCTGCTCTCCCCAGGGCTGGGTGCTCGGTTCACCGCTTGCTCCCAGGGCAGGGGGGGACCCCACATCTGCCCCTTCTCAAAAACCCGAAGGCAACGACCTGCAGCTGGAGCTGCTCAGTATCCCAGAAGCATCCCACATTGGCTAGAACCAGGGATTTTGTCCAGACATAAACAACAGCAAGCGATGAGAAAGGAAGGGAAACACGGTGATAGTTTTCTTTATGCTGTTTTCACCTGCGCTGGAAGTTAGCAGGATACAGTGCATCTCAAATAACACGTCGGAAAGTTTCAGAGGTGGGAGCAGCACCTAAACCTCCCCATTAATCACTGTAATTGAAGTGAGCTGCTTTTCCTCCTAGAAGCACATAAATGTCATGGTGTAACCGCCCTTTGCACTGACAGATAAACATTAGCACAGCGCGAAGAGGCCCTGGCCCTGTGGGCTCAGGTACCAACCTTTGCTGTAAAAAAAAAAATAAATGGATGCTTCTTTCAGCAAGGACACAGCCAACAAGAAACACAATGTTCACGGGGCAGATTTTCCAGAAGGTCCAAGTCCACATTTCCCCCGCTCAGCACCCAGAAGGGAGCCATAAATCCCTCCTCCTCCAGGGAAAAGGCTCACTTCTCTGCCACGCGATGAAGAGCAGATTTTCAGAGGAGCCCAGCACCCCAAAAACCCATCGTACAACAGTCCAGAGAGCTCAGCACCCCCCCAGGCACAGCGCTCTCCAACCCCCCACCGCTTATTCATGGTTCCGAGTGGGACCAGGGTCTTTGGAAGAGCCCAGCACCTTTGTAACCCCCCTCCAGCACCTTTGTAACCCCCCCCCAGCACCTTTGTAACCCCCCCCCCAGCACCTTTGTAACCCCCCCCCCAGCACGGGAGAAGCCTGAGGTCCCATCCCAAATGCTCGGTCTCCTGCGGGGTCCCACAGAAGCCACCTCTTCTCCTCCTCTGGTCGCCTGCAGTGAGGTGCTGCGTGACCCAGCCTACCACCATTTCTCGGTGACACTTACAACAAGGTATAGACAACCTTTTATCAGCTTTGACTATTAGACAGTCCTAGCCCACCAGGTCATTAATACCAAGCCTAGGTTTTCAAGTGACTCCAACTTTTAAACAGAAAGGCTTTAAGAAAACCTTTGAAAATTGGAGACTGATGCCTTTACTTCTCCCTTGCTCAACCCTGGCAGCAGAGGCTTTAAACAGAACATGCATGAAATTTTCAGTCTGGTATTTCTGACCTCTCTTCACACTGAATCAAGTTTCCTTGCCATAGTAACAGCTACCCAGAAAAATAACAACAAAAAAATCCACTAGTTCCCTGCCTTTCTCTGCAAATTACCCAGCTGGCAAAAAAAAAAAGACTCTTTAGTTTAAAGGAAAGAGGAAAAGCGTTGCAATTATAAGAGAATTAATTGTACCAAGCAAAGAAAAAGCAGCAGCACTCACAGGCAGTTCGTCTCATTCCTTCTGCTCCCGAGCATCTCTCTTTGCAGACATACGTAGGTGCAGTGTGAACGTGAAGACAGCAGGCTGTGACCGATCTGACCGCCCCAGCTTCACCCCTTCCCCCCATTACCGGTCCCTTGAGATCATTTCCAGCCTCATCACGCCAAATGCAATTTCCTGCGGTCGCTAATAGGAGGAAGGCAGAGAGGTTGTGGAAGGGAATATTCCACAGCTAACAGCACAGCGGTCGTGCATCAGAAGGATGCCAGGAGCTTGAGCAGGCTACGGGACAGGGAGAAAAGCGGTTTCATTTTTTGGCACTCGTTAGCGCAGGGTAAGAGCCCAGACCATCCTTTTTTCCTGGGTGTGCTGAAGAGTCAGCAGAACAAGGCATGATTTATTTATTCACATTGCCGTTTGTCTCGAGAGAGAGTTATAATTTCATCAAGAGAAAAGGTAGCCCACCTGCGAGACTGAAGGTTACCCCTTCCCCGGCCCAACTCCCAGCAGCATCCTGCATCTCCTCCCCTCGCCCCCGACGGCTGCCTCCGCTCTCCGCACAAACAGCTTCTCCTTTGCGCGGGTCAAACGCAGGGGGTCTTTTCCAAGCCCCGCAGGCTCACTGGTTACGCTTATAAAGCTCCCGTTACTCTGTATTTAGGCTGCATCCCGCCGGAGGGAATGTAAAGAGCTCGGGCCAGATCTCAGCACACACCCCCATCGCTGCCGACTGCCTGAGCTGCCAGGGCCTGGTCGGGGAGGGAGGCTGAAAAGATGGGATTTGGGGACTACTGGGGTGGGGTGGGGGGGGTAAGGGAAAAAAACATCGTCCTTAACCCACTTTTCTAGAGCAAAACCACAAACTCAAAGCTTTGTTTCTAGTTGCTTATTAACAGCCTGGCCTGACGCTGGGAGAACGCTGTCCTCCTCCGAAGCGTCCCCCCCCCAATAACCCGCTGACCTCCAGCGAGAAGCTCCCTCCCTCCTGCCAGGAGGGCTGGGGAAGCACGGATGTACTCACAGCTCCCGGGAACCCGCGCCGAGTCCAGGTGGAGCATGGCTCTCTGCTAGAAACGCTCTTCAACTTCAACACGCAGATCCTCGGCACCCGCAGAGCATCCCCCTCCTCCCCGGCTCCCTCCCGCACCCTCCGTCCCTCCCGGCACCCCGCAGCACCGGCGAGGGGGATGCGAGCAGCGACAGGAGCAGCCGGGGCTGGGAGGGCTGCGTGGGAGGGATACGAGGAGAGAAAAAAAAATCAGCATAAATCCAGCAGCCCTAATCTTCACCCTCCCGGAGATGTAGGACAATTAAAGAGGGAGAGTGTTTCCCCATCTGGTCTTTCCCTCGGTGCCGGCAGCCGGGGGTGTGCTGCGTGTGTGTACACACTGCATTACCAGACCCATACTTAAGCCTTTTATGGCTCCTCACGCTTGCACAGGATGTTCTGTCACGGCGGCTCCCCCCGCCCGCCCTCCCCGCCTGCAAAAACAAAACTCCTAGGAAAGGGAGACAGACAGACAAAAATAGGGGAGTAGGAGCTGAAAAGCAGGAGCTGCCTCCAAGAAGAGGCAGAGACCCAAACGTGCTGCTGCGCCATTCCCTGGGCTGCGGCGGGACCCGCTCCGGGAAGGGCTGGGGGTTTGCCCCAGGCTGGGTCCCCGTCGTGGCTGGGGGCTGGTGGACCCCACGCTGCCGACCGGCCGCAGCTCAGGGAGAGGAGAGCCCAGCCCCGCTGCGCACGTCTGATGGCCACGCACCCCACGGGCACCCACCCTGGGGGAAACAGGGGCACAGCAGGGGCAGTTCAGGCAGCGGCAACCCCAGAGCTGCTGCTCTCTGCAACTCTGGCTCCGGACGTCGTGTCAAGAGCGCGCTTTGCTCCGAGCTTGCGGCGGCAGCGCTGGGATGCAGGGCCCTTTGGGCCCCCGTTTCCCAGCCTGCCGGTCATCCCAGGCTTCCGCTGCCCTGACCTGCTTCTCTACTCTTCCCCTAACAGTGTTGCAGAATAACTTTGCAGAAAAATCATTTCTAAGCAAAAGCCAAAAGAGAAAAGATCCTTTCAAGGCATCTTCCATTGAGCTTAAAAGCTCCTCCCCAGAGATGCATTTGCAGTCCAGCCCAGCAGATGTTCCTAATCCTTCAGGAACCCCCTGAGCTCTGACAGTCCCTGGCACCCCCAGGGATTTGTGCTCCTTTCAGCATTGTGCCCATGCAGCTTTCCCCACCAGCGCAGAGCCCTGAGCACGGGTGTCCGGGCACGGCTGGTACCCGCGCAGCAGCATCAGGTGCTCGAGCACTAAACAGCCTTTGAACCTGCAACTTCCAGAGCTGGAGGAGTCTCGTGTTTTCATCTCGGAGGGACTCGCTCCTCTGGTGGCCCCTTCCCTGCAGCCCAGACCAGTGACAGGCTCCAGAGGTGGCCTGAGGAGGTTTCAGTTGAGCCCTGGCTTGCAAAAGCCCTCGGTGTTGACCCCAAGTTCAGCCCTGTAGCGATCCAGACAAGGTTTATTCTTGCTGATAGCTCATGCTGGCTGAGACAGAAAGCTGTTTTAAAGCAGCTCTAGCCATAAAATAAGAAAAATGAGGAAATCAACAAGAAGTTGACTCAAATGACTCTACATAAAGCAAATTCTCATACCCTACCAGCTATTTTAATCTCCTGTTAGCTTTCCGGTGGGAGGATTCAATTTGCATTTAAATAAAAACCTCAAGCGCAGGGCCAATCTAACATTAAGATGTTCATTACAAAGGCATTCACCTCTTAAGAAATTTTAAAAGACCCCATTAAACTGGATTTTAACAGGAGGGCTATTAGCAGTCTGGCATTATTGGACACTTAGTATTTGTAAGTTATTATTATTTACCAGACTGTTTACAGATGAGTCCAGGCAGCTCTGAATGAGGGTTTCCAGCCAGCTTGCAAGCTCCCCGCTTACAACCCAGGAGGTGAAAAGAAACATCGCAGAGGGTCTTCTCAAACCACCCAAGAGCTGACTGCAGAAAGCTCAGGCGAGGGGGAGGCTGCAGGGCACAGCCGAGGGCAGGCTGGCGAGATGAGCTGGTGCGCAAGCCACGGGGCTGGCAGCCCCTCTCCATCCCCAGGGTGAACCATGGGGCTCGAAGCTGCCCAGCAACGGGCGACCTTTGCGGCTGCTGGGGAGAAGGGGCCGGGACGGAGCGCAGCTGGCCCTTGCAATCGTGACACAGCGGGCTCCACGTTACAACTGGCGGTAAGGCGCGGTGTACAAAACCCACAGAAACAGCAGGCTGCCGCTTCAAACCACCTGGGAGCTCCTGCTTTGGGGGCTGGGGTCCAACCAGGACCCTGGCTCAGGACACCGAGGTTGCTCCCAGGTGGGTTTTTGGTTGGCTTTGGTTTTTTACATTGCTGTTTGATCGAGCCCTTCATCTCCTTTTCATTTTCCTTCCCGCTTTTTGTCTGTTGTTTCATGGCTGCAGTTGGGTGTGTACAGCACCTGGTGAGTGGGGTTCTCGTGTCGGGTAGCAGAAACATGATGGATTGTGACAAAATAGGGAGCGGAGACGGTGTGACACAGACCAGGGCCCTGGTACAGCTCTGCCAGGAAGCCTTGATAATCCCCGTCCGCATAGTCCTACATATCTGATGCTAATAACTATTATTAAAACAAATACTCTTTCATCTTTGTAAGTATTTAATTCACCCAATTTACAAAACAACGAAGTAAACCCAAAAATACCCTTTAGGACCTTTCACTGGCCAGTGTAATTTCTTAGATCAATGCGAGCAGCCTTACCTTCCCACGAAGAGCAATCTGCCACCACGTCAACATCTGCGAAAGACGAGAAATGAGAGATGAAGGCAGGGGAAGAGGGCGGGTTTAAAGGGGACAAAAGGACGGAGACACATACAGCAGCTCGGCCATAAAGCCCCAGGTGCTCAGTCCCTGACTGCCTGGTGGATGAGTCCGACCCGACAGCCTGGAAAATAACTGTCTGTCTCGGAAGGACGGAGCTTACACAACGCGCTACAGAGACCCGAGCCCTCGTACAGAGGCAGGTGTTGGCTTCGCTCCGCAGATGCTTTTTTGAACAGTGAAAATTGCACAGCACTACGCCCCGGCGGCCAGCGAGCCCTTCCCACGGCGCAGGGAGGGATGCGCTCTGCTACCCGCCAACGGCTAGCGAAGCCAACCCACCATCGCCAGGCAGCTAGCGCCGTGAGGAAAGCAGTCTGCCCTCCTCCCGATGGCATTTCTCCTGGCAGCGTCTTGCTTGCTGTGTAAGGAGACCTCTCAGGATGCCTTGAAGAAGTTGTAGGACAATGAAGGCCCAGGGACACTCCAGATTCATGCCTCAAAAAGGGAAGGAACTTTTCCAAACTGCTTAGAAGTGATAAAGGAGGTGCCACTGTTAAAGGAAAAAATACAATAGTCCTGAAAACCTGTAGCAGTTTCCTGCAATTCAACATCTGTTCCCATGGGAACAGCAGGAGAGTTGCAGGAATTCCTGCAAATTGCACAAATAAGCCAAATAGTAACGTTTTATTTTCCTCTTTCTTACCTGCATCGCTTCAGGTTGAGCCAACTCAATCCAACGAGCACACTTGACCAGACCACTTCTCCTAAGTGTTTGGGAAAGGCGTGTTGAACTGCAGCAAGCAGGTCAGGAGGTAAGAAAAATAGGGGAAAAAGCAGCAAAAAGCACCCCCAGAAGCCCAGTAAAAGGCTTTTCTTTTAGAAGACATCAGGATCTTGTAGATAAAGAGAAAAAAAACCTGCAAGAGGACCAAGACCTGCCCATGCATACATCGGTGCCAGTGGTGGCTGGAGCACACAGGCCCCTGGCACCACCGAAGACCACGCACTGGCACAGCGGAGAGCAATGCAGGGGGACTAGAGACAGCGTTCAGTCCTCCTCTGTCATTTCTTCCAGAGATTTGGCAACCTGACAGTTAATTAACTAGTTAATTAATTAATTCTCCCTCCTGCAGGGCCCTGAGCTGGTTACGGCGCAGATAGTCACCTTAATATGTGGAGACAGGAGCCAAGAGCTTCAGGATCTCTCAATCAGAATATTTAACCCACGGGGAGAAGTCCACCAGCTGTGTCTGCCCATTTGACAAACACAGAGAGACATCATTTCAGGACAGACTGGCACTTTGAAAAGACAGTTGCTGGGGAAAAGAAAAAAAAAAACAAACCACACCAACCGAACAAAAAACCCCACATGCACGGTAACATTCAAAATTAGCTACAGTTAGCAGAATTTCATCAGCAGCATGAAATAGCTTTAAGCTGTCTGACTAGTTAGGCTACGGATGCATCTGGCTTTGCATGCTTTTTATAAAAACAAAACATAAGTCCATGTTTATATACAACTGGGGAAAAAAAAAGCTGTTTGTTCCCAGGAAGAGGGTTTATGCAAGACATAGCAGGGCTGGGAACAGCTCTTCTCCACGCACGGTTACCGGAATACTGAAATAACACAGCGGTTTGCTGGTATCGCAAGCTGCATCTCTTCTGTGTTCACAAAGAGAGTGTCTGCTGCAATGGAAGATCACCTCTGCCTTCCTGAGCGGCCCAACAGGAGTCAATATATTCCAGTGGGGGGTACAAAGTGCCCTGGGTTTTCCGTAGACCACGTCTAGCTCTGAGAAAGAGCTGAACGCCTGAGCAAGAAAAGGGACTTTGAACAGCGGTGTTTTGTTCTCTAGTCTTCAAAGGAAGCGGGGGTTAATCATTCATGGACCAGGCAGAGATAAGAGACAAGAGCAGACTGTGTAAAGAATGGATTTGAAAGAGGGATGTGGGTAAAAAAGGTCAATGTATAATTCTGATTTTCTATAAAAGAAATAAGATTAATAATTTTGGTGAATTAACTCCTAATCTGCCCGAAAATTTTTCATTTAAACTGCAGAGAACATTGTTTTTCCTTCCTTTGGGGGTTAAATGTTGAAGCCTTTTGTGCTTTAAAAAGACAGAAAGACCAGTTTGAAAATGAAATGCTTTCAGAAGTCAAGATGCTTTGTTTCAAAGGTTGCCATAATGAAACACTTCCATTTCTCAGAATTTTTCTCTGTGTGTTGCTGATCCCCAAAGTTAAGTTCATGGGCAAACATATTAATATGTAACAACATACTTCTGCCCAATTCTCCCTGGATTAAGAAGTTCTATTCTTGGCTCTGTCACATGAGGCTTTTGTGACGAGTCACTGAAACCCTCCGTGTCTCCACCCGCAGTAATTCATTTCCAGCTTGGCAAGCACCTCTGACCAGTGCCTCCCTTATAGACTGCCGCTTCTTATAGACTGGCTGCAAAATTGCTTCGGCACCTGCGAGATCTTAAGCACGGCTGCACGTAGCCAAAGGCCAGCGAAGCCAAGGGAAGCGATGAGTGGATCCCGAGCTGCTCGGATCGCTGCAGGAGCGGAGAAAAACCATCCCCAGGAAGAACAAGGCAGATGCAGAAGGAAGATGAGATGGTCTCACCCGTCTAACCAAGGCTCGTCTTCTGCAGCTTCCACTCTCCAGACATCTCCCAGCCCCAGCTGCTGCCCGTCCTGGGGTGTCTCTGAGAATACAGAGATGTGTTACAGGAAAGTTGATTATAATTGACCTCCCTGCACCAGCACTTCTGCTATTCCCTATTTAGCATCCATTTTGCTGTCATTACTCTCCCAGAGCTATTTCTGCCAAGCATAGATCCTCGCTGACAGGTCTCTAGCGGAGAAGGCTGCAGTGCATAAAATTAGAGACACGGGGGAGATGCAGCTTCTGACAGCAACCTGCCAGCCACCCGCGGGGGCTCTGAGCGGCAGGCGAGGCGCGAGGTGCCCCGGCTCGCCCAGAACGCGGGGCAGGGGTTAGCTGTTAAGCTGGGGGAGGCGGGTGGTAATGGGATGTCAGCTCATCAGTAATCCCGTCCACGCTTCCCAGGGAACTTAGCAAAGCAGGGTAAGAGGGGCTGGGGGCAAAGACTGAGAAGTGAGACGGTTCAGGCAAGAAGAAAAACACCGCAGAACAGGAACCAGAACAAATATTTCCTCTGCTGCCATCTGAGAGGGGAGCCAAGTCCGATTCTCCCTTTAGATCTAGAGATGCCGCATGTGGAGGGTACAAATCCCCCTGAGCGATGTGCTCCTTAAATCCCACCCTACTGGAGTTCTCTTTTCCGGGGAAGAATGGAAATACACATGGGGTTTCCACCTCCTGGATAAAAAGGAAATTCCAGACCAAACCATTCAACTTAAATCCCTCCTTTTAGCTCAAGATCTTCTAGCTCAGTTTTAAGCATCATCATCTTTCCTCCACAGATGATGCCACATGCAGATTTCATCCTAAATGTCAATAACTGGAACTGGGTTAAGACACAGAGCCGTCCCCACCCCAGTCCCACCGGGACACAAGAAACCTTTGCCAAGTTTAACAATCTACTGCTGGAGGTTCCTCCCAGCACGTGACCCATTAGCGCGCCTTGCATTCACCATGAGGACTCACAACCCTGTCAAACAGATTTAAAAGAAAAGCCTATCAGTGCTCTCGGGCACTAGCATTTTATTAAACACAAGCCTTTTATGGTTAAGCCTACTGTAACGTCTGATTTTCCAAGTGCTGACAGTTTCAGTGAGTACATTCCTACAACAGCCTAACGCAAGGTTGCTTCCCGAGGAGGGGGGAAGCCTTCAGCAGTCCAGGAAACTGCCACCCTCTTTATTTTCCTTCTGTAAATTCCCAGATACAGCAAGACCTACCTGAGATTGCACAGAGCAGAGCGAGATTTGTTTGCCAAATCAATTGATCTCGTACGCTTCAGGCTCAAGAGCAAACATCTGTGATCCCTGGCATTAAGCGGGGTTGATGTTTTGCTTCCAGCCACTGGGAAACCAGCGCTAACTGCAGACACAGCAGGTCCATTGCTGCAAATCTTACCATGATCTCTTAAATCACGGTATGCTGTAAGTGTAAAGTAGTTTTACATTAAAAAATCAACCCAATCACCAAACATAATGCCTTGCTTCCACACTAGTTTTAGAGCAGAACAGTTAATAACTGTTCATCACCTCTGTCAAAATAAAGTGGATCCAGACCTCGCATGTGCCAACTAAAACTAGACAAAGTCTGTAACCCCTGGGGAGACAGCCCTGCCCTCTCCCGTGTGTCCTCCTAAAAGCAAAGAGCCAAACCCAGCAGGAAGGGCTGCCCTAATACGACACGCTGTAGGAAACAGGAGCACCCAGCTAGAAGAGGGCAAGAGCCCTTTCAAAATTTTTCCAAGTGAACTAGCGGATCTGTTTTCTAGATGGCAAAGAACACTATCTGTGTAGGGTTTCACTTACTGAGAAAAATCACTGTATTTGGAAGCATCCTGCTGTATCACACAGCGACCCACAACTATCACTAGAAGTCCCAGCACAGTCCTCGATATCCCCTTTTGCACACAGCAGAGCAGCGCTGCATCCTTATTTTCTTACCTTGCATCTTAGCTACTGCTGTTAGCCAAGAAAACAAAATTTAGTTATTGTATATGTTAACAAAAACCCAGCAAAAACTCCCCTAACCTATCATTTTCAGTGGCTGGGATTGCAGCTAACGAGGTGGGGTGGAACGGGGCACAACATGCCTTCTCCCAGTGCTGACAATACCTACATGATGTTTATTTGTTTTGATGATCAGTTCAATAAAGTGAACAAGCACAATATGCGCTAAGCTCGCTCCCCAGGGAAGGAGGGTTGGTTCCTACTCCATTCTGGCAAGATTGCTACACTGCCTGCTTCATTTCACTGAGCCAGAGGAGTCTTGGCACAAACTGAACTTCTCTGGGGCGAGGAAGCTGTTGTGCCTCCCCATTTTGAGCTGGGAGAGGTATGCATTTTTAATCCAAATCCAGTATTAACGAGACTTACAGCTCAGTACAATTTTCTTGAAGACAACCAGGCAGCAACAGGGAGCCAGTACCATCACCTGAGGCTGGGAGGAAACCAGGGATAACTGATTTTCAACAAACCCAGCAAGCCTACCTCCTGTGCTACACGAGAGCTAGAGCGGGAGTTTCTTTTCCAAGTGTGGCTTAAGCCGCAGCAACTAATGGGCCCAGGAGCCTCGTCTAATTCTCCATCTCTTATTATTTTTAAGAGAAGTGATTAGGAACATTTGCCCTCTAAGCAGTTATATCAAAGAAAAGAACCAATAAAACAGCACTGGGCACTAACACACTTATTTCATATACCATATCAGAACAGCGCACGTCCTTCAACACGAGTGCACACAGCCCAGCATGTTGAACAGCAGGAGATTAATGTTTTTGTTATTCATTGCCAGAAGGATTTAAAAAATCCTCATCCCTGGAACCAATGCTTTGCCATCCTCAATTGAAAGGAGGGACTAGAATAATTCACTAAATTCAGGATAGAAAAACAAAAAGGGTAAATGCACGTTGGGTACAGCGCCCTCCAGGCGAGATAGCTGATGCCAAGGAGGAGGAATTCCACCTCATTTCATACATGTTCAAGTGAGAGGAATAAATAACTTTGTTTCCCGGTAAGACCAAGGCTCTGAGGTTAGTTAGGAAGAATGGCATGACTATACAGCCCTTCTCCACCACCCTGAATAAGCAGATCGAGGCTACCATGCATCAGCTGGATCATTCAAGACAAGGTTTTGCAGGGGAAGTGCAAGATGGCTAGACAGAGTGGGGGCATAAGCAGCAAAGAGCAAAGCCTCGAAGTGTGAAGCAGAACTGACAGGGTCTATCAGTTACTTAACAGGGAAGCGATGGTATTTACATGGCAATTTGAAGCAGCTGAAAATTATTTTCCTACAAATGCAACATCAAGTAAAAACATAGTACATTTCAGCTTTCATCGCACTTGCTAAGCTGGAAAATTAGCTTCACAAAGCAGGCAACATCCAAGAATAAAGAGCTAACACCGCACCTTGGTGGAAAGCCAGCTACCTGAATTCCACTTGCTTAAATTGTCACAAGAGTCAAACTCCCCTTTTTCATTTATTACCATTTATCCTACTTAGAAAAAGAGGTAACCTCTTACCTCACATTAGAGCCATCGCCAGGATTTGAGGTAAAGATTACAAAGTGCACACATCTTAAAGATGAAGGGAAATGTCTTGGAAGTCTTAAGGAAACCATTCAGTATCTCATACCACTAGCTTACTGTGTTACGACTGAACACAGGGAGGATTTTCCTCCCAAACCAAACAGTGTCAAATCTAAGGATAAAAGTTTTCTTTCTTGGCAAAGTGGGCACAGACAACAGGAGAAAACCAGCAGTTTTTAAATCAAATGCCTTCAGCAGTTTTAGGGTGCTGCAGTGCTTTTCTTCAGATTATGTGCCAGGCTCGAAGTTCTGCATTTCTCCTGTGAAAAGATACTAAAGTCCCATTTCCAAGAGTTAGGAGCTACGTATACAGCGAACACTAGGCAAAGACATGTCAGAGGCTGTTTTCACCCTCCTACTAGCCTTGTAATTCACTGCCTGAAAAGCTTGTGAACTCTACTTGCAGGGAGAAAAAAAAACACATTCTTCAGCTTTGTAGTCACCGCTAAACACTGCTTATGTCATCGGGACAGTGCTTTTATTTTCTTCCCAGGATGAGGTTTATGAGCAGACCATTTGTATTAGCTTCCATTAATTACATGCATGAAGATCACAAACACAAAGATGGCAAATATCACGATCCTCACAGGCGTGGGTATCAAACTTTGAGTGGTCTCTTCCTGTGCTACTTCTGCTCGGTTCTTCCCATTTTCCAGCATCAATGTCTCTTTTTCCACTTCAGCTGTCTTCATATGCTTCCGAGCTGGTGACTGCCTCCTCTCCTTCTTTGGCCTTTTCCTGCTGGACCTAGGAGGGATAATAAAAAGTTGTTCCAGGTAACCTGAATTCTCATCGCTGACCTTACAGAGCCAACATCTGTTACCTTTTAGACATAGAAACCTACCATTAAGTGAGAAAGGAATCTTGCAATTAGGGCAGAATAAAAGAAACAAAGCAAAAACACAAACCACAAAGCAAATCTTGTGGTTATAAAACTACAATCTTTTGAAACTAACCCAAGTACCACCTTTGTGCAACTGGCACAGAGGAACAACCCAGTGCTGCTCAACTCTCATACTGGACACCTCTTATACCCAGGGAAAGGTGTCCAAGAAAAAGCATGCAAGGAATTAACAAGTATGGCAATTCTGGGACTGGCTTGCTATTTGCTGCTGCAGAATTGATAGCAAAGCAGCACCAGAAGCACACTTTTCTGGTTAGCCTCTAGCTGAAGCAAGATCTACAGGTCAGGGCCCCTTTTGATTCATGTATTCCCATGCAAGAAAGAGATTACTTTCATGATTTTCTAACAGCAGCAGGAGACAGTCTGCCAGGGTTCCCTCTTCTGTCCGTGCACAACTCTGAAGAATGGGAGTGTATTTTTACAAAGCTGTAAAAAGGAGCTCAAACTTGAAAGAGACTCTAAGGAGTCTGTGGAGACTACCCTGCTTTCAGTACCTAAGCAGTAAATTGTAAAAAGGCCACTCACATTTACAACCTACCTGAAGTTCATCCATTAAAGGAAGCTGCCCTCACCACCAGTTGTTAATATCTTACTTTAATGCACTCTTGAAACAGGTTTATTGAAATGGTGTCCCGTCAGCCAGACAATGCCTTTATAGGAAACCGGGTTTTCTGAGCACCAAAAAACGCTGTCACGACTCCGCACAACTGCGTAAGTGTTGATTTTGCTCAGATGCAGAGAAGGGCAGAAGCTGCTGAATGGCCTGGCAGGCTCAGCAGCGCACCACAGTCTCTTTGCTGTTTATAATCACATGGCAGTGGCCTCACAGGAATCCCAGGTGAAACTCAAACGTTGCACTTAAGGCATTCTTCAACTTCAGAAAGTCTTTTATCTAGCTCCAGAAATTTCTCCACTAAAGCTTTCTTTTCTAAGCAAGAATTTCTGCAAACCCTGTGCTTTCAAAGATGTTAATCTGCAGATAACCATAAGGGAAATTCTCCAAAATGGGAAAACAAGCCAAAAGGAAAGGTGGTTGATGACAAGGGGAAAAGACATGTTAAATGCACGGTACCTGATTTTTCCGGGACGCAAAGAATTAGAAAAGCATATTTCACCTTGGTCATCTTCGTCAGTTCCATCACTAGATGTTTCACTCATCTGATGAAAATAGAAAGCACGGCAAGAGATTCAATGAGCTTAATGCACAAGCTTTTCATTTCTAGCCAGCAAAGCTACCAAACAACCTGCAGATTACTAGAGCAAGGCCACCTTAATTTCAAAGGGGAGGATGCTTCATCTTTTGAGGTGCTGGTGTTATCAGAACAAGACTAATGAGGAAGAGTAAATGCATGACAATGATCACAGGAGTCTAATAGGGATGGTGCTCAGACATAAGAAACACCATGTTACTTCTTGATGAGAAGTGATTCAGTGAATGGAAGCTGCCTTGAAATAATCTCATTTAAAGTGGATTGTTCTTCTGCAGATAGCAAAAAAAAAAAATCTTTGGGAAGTACTTAAAATCACCGAGAGATTAGGTTAAAATAAAGGCTGGTTGCCTGCGGTCTACTCTGTCTAACATGGATGCCTCTGGAATATTAATTGGTGTTCAGTATATCATTGTACTCTTGTCCACCATTTTCTCATCCTGCTGGAAAAAAAATACTACTTTAAACTGATTTAGTGCACAAGTCAGTGAGTAATGCACAATAAATGGTATTTTGCCTCTGGACACATCATCTAATCACAGCAGCTCAAACTCATCTGCATGCAAGGAAAACAGGGCTATAAACATTCCTGTTACATTAATGCTCCAAAGGCTCCCTCGGGACTGGAGTCCCATTATGCCGGGTGCCACCGAGAGACAGAAATCTTGTGCCAAAGCAACTGATGGCCATGTCCTGCAAAGACTTAGCCACCATCTTTAACATTATGCAGCAGGGTGCATTTCCAGGGCTGAAGCCTCCATACTGTACTTTCCAACAGATTACACGCATAACGTTAAATGTAAGAAAGCACTTGGGCAAAAAGATCGACTCAGAATCTCCTGTTTCAAGATGATCCATGGCCAAATTTTAAATACTAAGTGGAATTTATCATACAACTACATCAAAAAGTTCTCCTAAATATTCTCTTCAAAAGGGAGCGCCATCTCCTTTAAGATAGCCATCTTCTAGGTTACATGCTATGCTGAGAAGGAAGCGGAATGCCTTGAGGGGAACATCTGGCTACCCTGCCAGAATTCCTCTGGTATGAGCAAGCTCGTTCGCTCCGAGTTGACTCAGGATCCTTACACGGCACTGTGAAGTGCACGTTAGATAAATTCAGATAAGATGGAAGATTGCTAAGCTTAAGACTGACTAAGAGACCAAGGGATGTGCTTCTGTACTGCTGTATCAGTAAGTGAAATGAGATTCCATGACTCATCATATCATTTGAAAGGGGCACTAGCCTGAGGGTTTTACCTCGGGAGAGTTTTGCACCCAGAGGAAGCGCAGAGAGTGACTATTGTAAGTTAACAATGCCATAATACCCTTTTCCTGCAAACAGCCTTGAGGCTGCGGTGGGGACTGCTGCCAGCTGATCTCTCTTGCCCCTGCATCTGGTCTATTGGCAATTCGTCCTCCGGCAATATTGGTTCTACCTGTTAATATTTCAAGACAGACTCATTAATGCAGGCTGTGGGCACATAATTAAAGCTTCTCATCGTGTTACCACAAAGTCCTGAATGCCATACAACACAGACCATATTCTCATTATTCATACTGATTTAAATTAGAAACTTCTTACAATTTTTTCACCTGTGACAAGTCTACACATACAGTTACGATGCAAAGTTGATTTAAAGGTATGTAACTAAAAGCCTGAAATAATTTACATTCCATAAGTGAAGAGTAAAGGAATCCTCAAGATAGCTTGTGCTTTATTACTAATTAGTCATCTGATATGCACTCTATTCTTAATTAGCAATCCTTTATCTAATTCTTTTATATTTAAAAATCTAATATATGTGAGAGAGAGATGGCCCATCATAAAGCAGCACCAATTTTCCTTTCTGTTAGCCACTAGTTTCACAATTATTCTTCTTATGAACATATCTAGTACGCATTGAAAGCTACTAGATTGTCCAAATAGTCGGAGTACAAGTAAGCCCAGTTTAATGCTCTGTTGCCACAAATGGACCTGGCTTTCTTTAATAGTCACAGCTAGAAAGTCAGAATTAGGAGACAGCAAACTGTGATGGAAGTCCAATTTAAGTTCACTGCTAGATTTAGAGATTGCTAGATGCAAAGGCATAACAGAAATAATGTGTAACGAGTACAGATACTTTCCTCTGCTATTATCTCAGCAAGACTAATCTGCATCAGGCAACAGAAGCTTCACACGACATTCAGACATTTCCAGGTGTGAAGACTATAAACAAAAGAGAAAGCAGCAAGATGGACTGAGGAAACACTGATGACTCACTACAGTATTAAAGGTCAATATATTTTCCAAAAGCATAACAAGAAAGTACTTCTTCAGTGAAGCAGCTATAGAAGAACTGGGAGTTAACAAATACTCACTTCTCTTACAAAACAAAGCCCAAGAAAGTGGAAGGCAGGCCACAGAAGGATGCTATAATTAACTGATTGGAGGTAATTGCTGCATTTGTCATGAGCTAATACAAAGAACATCAGTTTATATCAACTTGCAATTTCCTTCATTTAGCTGTAGATACATAAAATATTCATGCATTAGCAGATTACTTACTTCAGTATAGCCAGAGGCACAGGCGGCTGTCACTTTGAAGTCTTTTGTTTCAAAGGTTACTCCAGTACTTCTGTCTGAATGAGGAGAAAGGGGGCAAAAAAAGGGCCTTAAAATATGAGCGAATTAGCCTGAAATACCTATACCAGGTTGCATAGTTCGATACTTTACAAAGCTGCAGTTCAGGACATTTTTACAAATCGCATTGCTTCATTATCCTCTTGTGCATTCACTGGAGCATTCTTTGACTACAGATGTGGTTTGCGTGCACGCTGAAACAGCTCGCCATCAACCGAGCCGCATCCAGGCGGGCACCTACGTAACATGGGTCCAGAAACGCAGAGGGACTGCAAACAAAGCCAGCAGCGAGAAGCAGAGCTGAGCATCGAAACACATTTGAGGTTCCAAGCTAGAGTAAAGAAGTGGTTAAGAGCCCATTCATCTGTCCAGGATCACATACCAAAACCAAGTGAACAGTCACTTATCCAGCCCCACAGCTCAACGCAGCAGAACCAGTAAATAATCTTTTCCTTTAAATCATTTTCAATCACTATACAAAGAAGCTGTGTTTGAACCAGCTCTGCTTTTGTTATGACAGCTGCTATACTGTCAGATTAGTCCAATGCACAGCTGTTGGCTTAGTGTTTTTTCAAAACATGTCTAAACCGCTCAGGATTTTGGAACTTTTTTTTTTTAAAACAGCAACAGAAATCACCCCACCAAGCTAATTGCTTAAACAAAGCTGGATATTCATGACAGTCTGTAAAATAAATGGGAAGTTTGGCTTCATCTTTGAAGAGAACTTCAAAGGACATGACAATAAAGAAAAGGTGGGGGCAAAACAGCTTTTAGTACTAAGGAACTCCCCAAACGGCTTTTGAGATTAAAACACGGAATGTTGTACTTGAGTAAAAAGAGTAAAAATCCCTTTCAGCTCACATTTTTCAGAATATTACAAGACCTCTGAAATGGTCCCCCCACTTCATTCTCTTTATTCCACCTCTTTTATCTATTCATCTAGAATGCTTCTGCAGCAGGATTTGATTTTCCTTCCATACAACTCCCTGCCGCAGCCTTCATTTAGTTTATGCTTTCAGTGCTGAAGGTATTGCATTCAGATATGTCAGTCTAGAAGCAGCACATACATACAGATTAAGCACAGCCAAGTAATGCTACCCAACTAAAAGGTAGGTTGCCCATGTTTATTTGACATATCATGAAAAGGGAAAGGCAGGTAAAATCCACAAATCAAAGATCGGCTTTGTTGGGGCTGTACGAATACAATAGGTTATTTCCAGCAATGCTCCTGCAGCACATTTCCATATATATTACACAGCCTAAATGAATCATTTCTAGCACGGAAATATTGTGCATGACTGCATGCAACAGCTGCTCCTTCATGCATTGGTCTCTTGTGACCTGATTTTGATTATAACATTTGCCATCCCAATTGGGGGGGGAGGGTGTGGAAATAAAAGACTCCGGAGATCAGAGACTGTTTGTTTTAAGGAGCAGAATTGCCTAAAGCCACAGCTCATTTGCTTCCCCTTAAAGGGATGGAGGCTTCAGATCTGCTCTTTAATACCTTTCTAGATTGTTTTCTGGAACAATACTCTTTCCTCACTCTACACTAGTAAGTAAAGCAATTGGGACAAGGTGAAATGAAACGACCTCAGTGACATTCACATAGTCTTCGCTCCTATTTCTGCGAGCCACAGATAGGTACCTGTCTCACAGGACACAAAATCCAAGCCATAGCTATAGACAAACATCACCAGCAAACACTCAGATGAAAGGTGGTTTAGAAAGATGAGGTTTTATACAAACAGAGCCCCTTCATCAGCAGCACACCCTTCATTAGAGCCTTGCCAAATATTGGCAGTTTTCCCATTTAATTTCTCAGCATCTCCTAATACAGGTCAGAAGGCAGGCTCAGGAGCAGCCCAGGGGAGGCTGGCAGGCGAGCCCGCATCGCAGCAGTGAAGCTGCTCACCCCCTGGCACCGGTTCGGGGACCTCGAGTTATCAGCCGACAAAATATGGGAGGAAAGAAGAAAGATGGGCACTGCCCCCCACAGATCACGGCGGGAACAGACCACGTAGATTCCAGAAGATCATGTTGCAGTACATATTTACTATATTTGCCTTCACGTTTAGTTTTTCTCTGGTGAGACTAAAGAAAAATTTAAAAAACGCATAGCGTAGTACATCTGACTTCCGCAAGAAGTTCTGTCCCACTGGTGTCATTCTTTCACAAAATATTTAGCCCTTACCAACCTTAATCCCGTAAGCACTCTCTAGAAAGACCACTTCAGCTCCCAGTGCTCACCAGTTTGCCCTGGCCAGCGGGGAAAGTCCATCGCCGCCACCGCAGCTCCGCAGACCCCGGCCGTGCCCACACCACCTCACAGGTCGGGACATTTATCCAAAATAAAAGGTTCCAGTATTTCAGAGGAAGCCACTTACCTCCTCACATGATTAGCTGGAGTCCTGATTGCTCACTAAAGCAGTGAGAGGGGGTGCTGGAAGGGTGTCCTTTCCCTTACCCTGCTCTTTGGTGTTAGCAACTACTCTGTGATGTCATAACTTCCCACGACAACCAGCAGTGAAGTCAATCGGAAAGAAATTTCACTTTGATGGAGAAAATCTTTCTCCTGCAAGAGCGAAAGTTGGAAGTGTCACCAGTATCATATTAGCTTAAACATAAAAGTTACGTCTCATACAATTTAAACAAGTTTATCTGAGAAGCAGCTAACCTTCATCTTTTACAGGAGCAAAACTGGAAAGAGACAACCAGCGATTTCTGGGAGAAATCCAAGGGGATGTATCAATAGGCAAAAGCGACATAAATACTAATTCTTTTGTTGTTTGGAGTTTGGGTTTTTTTGAATGACAAGAAGAAATACCATACGGTGGAGGAGGGAGAGGTAAGCCTGTGTCAGAGCACAAGGCATCTGGAAGACGAGCCGGTTCCAGAGCTGCAGCTACCGGGATCCCCTGCCTGGCTGGCAAGGGCAGGGTGCAGCAGAGACACAGGGGAATGCAAGAGAGCATCAAAAATAATTAAGAAACTAGAGGGATTGATTAAGGTGACAAGGTGAAGGGAGGTGAGAATGTATAGCAGGAACAGGATGACTGTAAATACATTCTTTCAGACTGATTACGCTGTAAAAACAGTCTTTCCAAAAAAAAAAAAAAAAAAGAGCGAGCTACCCTACGCTTGAAACCTTTAAGGAATAAGACTGACCTGAAGATCACACGAGAGGGAAGATGTTTGCACCATCATACTCTCAGACACCGGTAGCTGATGGAATAAAATCACAGCAATGCCGTATGCCTACTCAATTTAAAACATTAAAAGACAGGAAATAGAGCGTGGAAAGCCATTTTGGAGCACTGATATTCCCTCAGCTCCGTCGTACCCAAGCTCACTGGAGCTAGCTCGCACTAGAACAGTTCTAAGTGAGGAAATCCTAGGAAGAGGAACTTTCTGCAAAATCCCTTGGAGGTGCTTTTACCCTGAAACAGGCAGATGTAATTTCTGAACAGGGAAAAAAGCATTTACTAAGCACCTGGCATTAAAAGTTACATGCACACAGAAGCCTTTTCATTGCAATTACATTTTTAAATCCTGAGCAGATAACAACTTTGTTTTTCCATTGTATTAAGTCATCCTGTTCAGTCAGCATTGAACGCTTCAGCGAAGACCTCAGCCAAAAGCACAGTGGCTCCAGAACATTCCTTGTTTCACAACCACGTGTGTGAGATACCAAAATACCTGGGTCTTGTTTGTGTATCACATTTGGTATTTAGAGCAAGACAGATGTTAATCATAAAGCCATGAACGATATCGTCCTCAGGAAATTCTCATTAAACGATTGTCATCTTTTGAAAAAAAGCAGTTGTCCCATCAAAGGAAAATGTATTTAACAGCGACCTGAAGGGCTTTTTAGCAAAAAAAAGGCTTAAATACTAAATAGTAACAGAACACGGAGAAGAGAGAAGACAAATACTCAGGTTCTACAAGTTATCCTTTTAAGGGGCTCCAGTCACTTGCTTTAAGCCCATCCAGCCCTTCCCGCAGCACAGTTAAATCCCAAACCAATTACACACACATTTTAATTAGTAGCCACATAGCAAACACATGCAATATCTTTATTCAAACTTCCAGAGTGAGGTTTAAACATATCCTGCTGTCACCTTACAAATGGCTTTAATATCGCACATTTCAGGGAGCACATCGCTGTGGATATATATTTCCAGATATGAGGTTATTTTTTGCCCAGCCATTTTTCCTTAATTAAAATTGTATCAGCAAAGGCAGTGCAGGGCAATAAAGACTCAACTTCTATTTCTTTTTGTTTGGTGCTATTTTTCAACATAAAGGTAATCTTGTGGCAACAGAAGCTCATTCCTACGTGCTATTATAAAGCGATGAAGTTCAAAAGAAAAGCTAGTCAAGACAAAAGCCATTTAATGGAAAGAGATCAAGACTACAGGAACTCAGGTGTACACAACCCATCATCTGCTGAACAGGTTAAAGCACTTAAAGTTAATGACCACTTAGAAGCTTTATCCATCCAGCAGATTAGACTTTGCCTTTATTGTTCCTTCCAAATGTAAAATAGTTTAAAATAACAAAGCACATGTCTGCTTCAAAGCTAGAGCTACTTCTACCCTCGCAAAGGCAGGAGAAAAGCTACGTACGGAGCACTGCGTGTTGTATTTAATTCTAAAACGTACCTAATTCAGCCACTGCTGGGGTTTCTTAGCAAAAAGAAAGGCACCGCTTACTTCACGTAGCGTCGCAGGAGACAGGCATCGTCACCCAGGACTGTTCACGAGCTGTGCTCCAGTTCCTGGTGGTTCAGTTTTGTTTGTCCTCTCAAAGCCTGTTGCCAAAGTTCCCTCCGAGCCTGTACAACACAACCGCCGGAAGACAAAAACATTCCTAAAATATTACTTACATCGGCGAGAGGATCCCAGCTGATGCCGTCTCTGCAGACCACTACTCGCCCACGCGCGCGGTCCTCCAGCATCCCCTGGGACCAAACACCGCTCACATTTCCCGAGCGCTTTGGGGTCGTATCTGTGTAGGATTGGTACATCGAAAAGACTATTTCCCAGTGGTAGCAAAGCAGTTGAACTCTACCACCTTTGAAAAATTATTCTGTCTAAAATTGTTTTTCTACACTGTCCTTGAGAGTAGCGCCTGCAGTTGGAAAAAAAAAAACATAGTGAAATAGTTCTGTCATCCAAAGTTGCTTCACTTACACCCCTAACAGCAGCACTTAGTCATTTTTACGGCTTTCCCCCTGTAACTGGGGTTATTTTATGTCGCTAATCGCTTTGCTGCATCTTACAGAGAGGACGCGCTGTTAAAGCTGCCCGAACGGGCACAGCGAGTGCAGGGCTGGGCCGCGGCCTCCCTGCCATCTTGTCTGCAGCCCATTCCACTCCCAGCGACACCCGGCCCGCGGCGCAGGCGGACACTGCGGGACCCCCACAGCACCCCCGAACCTTCCGGAAGCCCCAGTGCTCGTCGTCCCCGTCCCACCCCACTGGAGCACCCCTCGCTTAGAGCAGGGCAAAGCGCAAGCATGGTTCAGTCTCCTTAATTTTGGGCGAGGGTCTGCAGGGCCCCTCCATGCGGCTGCAGCACCCCAGGGGGTCAAGGGCACCTCACGCCCCCCCAGAGCAAGAACTGGAGCCGAGGAGGGGCCGCCAGAGCTCTGCCCTCACCGCCGGCTCCCTTCGCCCCCGGGCCCGTAGCTCCACTACCCCGACACCCCGCAGCTTCCCCGCCCGCTGCCCCCGGGGTACCCTGAGACCGGCCCCGCTCTGCCCGCACGCCTCAGGGCGTAAAAGGGAACCCCAAAGGGCGCCGTGACCCCGACGTGATTCGAACACGCAGCCTTCTGATCTGGAGTCAGACGCGCTACCGTTGCGCCACGAGGTCTCGGCAGCAGCACCCCCGAACAGCCTGTAAGAGCCTGCGCGCCGCCCCGCGCATGCGCGCCCCGACAACCGCCCACCTCCCCCCCCCGACGGGCCGGCCGCCCGACCCCTCCCCACGCGCAGCCCCGACGGGCGGCCGACGGGCGGCCGCCGCCGCCGCCCCACGTAGCCCTGTACAGGCCCCCGGGGCTCTCTGCCGCCGCCCGGGACTCCCCCCGGCCCGATCCCGGTGGCGGCCGAGCAGGCCGCAGCCCCTCAAATAGGCCGCCTAACGGCTTTCAAGCCGCCCGCCCGCCTCGGTCGGCCACGCCCCCCCGTGGGCTGTACCACCGCCTGGGGAGGGGCTGCCCCGCGCCACCTGTCAGGGCCCACCTGCGCGCGCCCACCCCCCGCCCCGGGGCGGAACCCCCCCATCGCCACCGCCTGTGGTCTGTCCCAGCCCCGGCACCCCCAGATTTAAAGGGCCCGGCCCCCAGAGAAGGAGCCCCGTTACATGCGCTGAGTTGGGCCGGGCGGCCGTTCTCAGCTGGAGCACTGCCCGTGGCTGGGCGCGATAAAGTGGCGTATGTGTTGCTGTTACACTGCAGTATGCCTTTGCTGCCTATTTCAGTGTGCATCTGTTTGAGTTCATACAATTTTAACTGCCCTTGCATCACTGTTTTTTATATCAGCAGTCACCTCGGGACTCGGAGCCCATCCCAACAGCCGCTGTGTTAAATAGACCTGCCGCCACTGGATTTTACTGCGGCTTCTGCTTTGCACCTGCTCTGTGCGGGTGTAAATGAATGACTTTGCAGCACAACTCTCCAGCGGCACACAGGGCTTGGTGGGAAGAGCGGGGTTAGGGAAGTCTGTCTCCCACCACAGCCACATCAAACCCGCCTCCCCTTCTGCTCCCACCCCGGCTCAGGGCCGCAAGCAGCACGCACGAAATGAAACCCGTCTCTCAGAGGGGTATCGTAAAGCTGGTTTATTCCAGCAGCTGCCGTAGCTGCTGCCCCGCGTGCTCGTACAGTCGGGCCGGGAAAGTGCTTGCTCCAAGTGCAGACAGAGAGACGTACAAACGACCCGCAACAGCGCGCTGCTTCCGAAAGCAGGGCCGCGGCAGTCCCGAATATTAGCCGGGAGGAGACAGATCGATAGGCGAGTCTCTCAGTGCAAACCGCAGTCATGATATGCATCTATAATTTACAGTGCAATCTTGTAAACGAGATACGTTACAGCAGGAGCCGTCGGGCTCGGTGTATTTACAGCTCCAGGATACCTGGCAAGCGTTAAAAGGAAACGGTCTCCACCATCTCCGCTTGGCAGAGGTTTGCTGATCCCTTCCCACGGTGCTCCCCGAGGACGCGGCGCCGGCCGGGATGCTCCTGCACCCCCGGGAGCTGCCCCAGCGCTTGGAGCCCGAGGAGGGCAGGGAGCAGCTGGGGAAATGCCCCCATGGGCCGGATCCTGCCCAGGGCTGCCGGGAAGGGGGAACATCCCGGGAGACGATGGGTGTTTTAAGAAAACCCTCGAGGAAAAGCTCTGCCCCAGCTCCCTTCCCTCTGCTGAATTACTCGGCCAGCGTTGCTCGTTAGCATGTAGCCCGATAATTACTCAGACAAATGTGTTTTTCCATCTGACTTCAAAAGCCTTTGGCTGCGAGTCTCGCTGACATCCCAGGAACGAAAGGCATTGCTGTGGGGCTGATCTGTGTCTAAGTACCACTGTGCTCTCACCCGCACTGATCCCATTCCCAAACACCGGTGATTTGTGTTACGGGCTCTTCGGAAGAACCAGCTCAGAAAAGGGGGAAGCTTGTCGTGTACCAAAAACCCTGATCTCCAAATGTCTAGAAAATCCATACTCTAAAAATACGTATAAATATTTTCTCTAGCGTAGGAAATACCGCAGGAAGCGATCCTGGGCGCAGATCTGTGCGCTTATTTACAAATGCCGCATTGATTTTCTCGAACGGCCGGCACGGTACGGGAGAGGACGCCTGCCTCGCTGGAGACGCTCATTTGCCATCCGCCAGCGCGAAGGCTGACCTGGTCTTCTGTCTCTCCAAAGTAGAGAAAAGTCATTTACTGGCATCATGAAAACAGGCTAAAAATAGCCGGTTTCTATGGCTACTGGGGCTGGGAGACTCCTGAGGAACATGTCTGGGTAGGTCCCTTCGTGATGAAATCCAGACAGTGGGATAAAAGAAAAGGACAATAAAAAGAGGTTTAATGCTTTGATCCTCGTCAGGCAACATTGGGGAGGTGCCGCAAGGACGGTTCTGTGCCTTTCCCTCTGCTTGGTCGCTGCGCACTTCTGCAGGGATCGATGCAGGTTTATTGGGGGGGAATTAGGCAGATTTATTGGATCGAGCAAAATCCCAAAGCAAACACTTAAATTTAAGCAGGGCTTTGTTGAATCGGGGCTTCCTTCGTGTGTGCCTGCTGTAAGCCCGTCTTTGCCTCCTTGTGCTTGTTGCGCACGTGCTTTTGCGCGGGGATGGGTCTGGGACACATTTAGGAGAAATCTGAGTGTTGGGGTCCAGTCCAAGCTCATCTCTGGATAATCAATATTTTTGTAGACACCTCAGATACAGATTGTCTCTCTGCACTTAAACAAAGGTCAAATTTGACCCGTATCTTGTAAAAAACTCCAGAGCAGGGATTAACCCCAAGCGGTTTAAGTCCATGAGTGCATTACTCGCGTGGTCATCACGCGTTACAGGGGGACCGTGCAAAAATAAAGTTACCTTCAAGAAATACACTTTGTGTTTCACCAACTTTCTTTTTTTTTGGCCCAAAGATAAATCCGAAGGTCCTCGCCAAGGACAGAACCGGGGCTGCAAACCCTGGATTTGGGAGGCTGCGCTGATGTGCAAAAATAGGAACAGAACAAGGTCAGCGTTTTCCCAAAACAACGTGTGCTTCCCCGTGCCCACCTGGAGCTGCCTGAAACTGCCCGTGCTTTGTCCTCAGAGTAACCTTCTGAAAAACGTGGGGTTTGGGGGCGGCCGTGAAGGCCGGTTGGTTTTTGAACTACGGGAAGACAAGATGCGCGGGGAGGCGAGCAGGCACGGGCGGGAGGATCGAGCCCGACCGTGAACTGCAGATTTTATCAGGCTGCCCGAGACGTTTCTCCGCGCAATCCCCAGCGCTCGCTAGCAGGAGGGCAGCGGGTCGGCACGGGAACGCCGAGCAGCTGGAAGAAAACCCTGCCCGCGCGAGGGAGAAAGGGTGGCTTTGGCCAGGTGATTTCTGTAAAAAAAAAGGCAGTTTTCTCTCGGCTCCACCTGGGATGCAGAAATTGCCCTGCCTGTAGCAAACGCAGCACTCATCTAAAACCCAACGCGCTGCATCAAGCCGATGCTTGTGGGGCGTCTGGGTGGAAGCCATCCGTCCTGAGTCTGCCTCGGGATCGCCGGGGTTATTTTTCTGGTCCTTTTTCACATCTCCAGCAAAACCTTTAGGAATGCGTTATAAGACGAGAGTTCAAGCTGCAGCTTTTTTCCTTGGCTTGCCTCCTACGATTTGTGCGCGTACCCTTCCAGTTCACTGCACAAACAGTTCTTCACCTCAAAGCAGCGCAGAGCAAGCTCCCCTGGCAGGACACCTCCGTCACCAGCCCGTCTGCCGACGGAGGCTGCGCCCCGCGCCCCGCACACACACGTTTTGCTCCCCGACCCGGCTATTGTCATGCAAATAAACATCTGTAGGCTCCCTCGCTCCCAAGTAAGCCAATATTTACAAAGGGGCTACACTGCCTATCTTGGAAGTGAGCCTGAGGCGATGCTCTGGTTATTTTGATCATTAAAACTGATTTTTCCCAACACTCCGGCATCAGCTCCAGACCTTGGACCCTTGGTACAGGCAGCTCCTCCCTTCGGCCGCTGTTACTGCTCCATCCCCAGGGCTGGTGCACGGGGGTCGCTGGCTGCTGCCAGCTTCACTCCAGCCCTTTGGCACTGGAGGAAAGTCTTGGGCGCACGGGAAGGGGCCGAGCCGGGGGCCACCCACCCCCAAATCCCCGGCAGGGACCTGGCCAGGGCGGGCACCGGCTGCAGCCCGCGGTGAGAGGGGCTGCCTTTCTCCGTGCATCCCACCATCGGCTTCGAGGGAAGTTGGATGCTTTCCCTAGTGTAATAGGATTAAAGAAGGATTATTGCTGGGGGGAGCAAATGCACCTTTTGGGAGCACTGCTCTGCTCTTCCTGAGGAGGGACGGCGGTGGCGGCTCTCTCCATAAACCCTGGGAACCCACGGTACAGACAAGGCTTGTGTCGGAACGGGGAGTTTGCAGAGAGCCCGGCTGTACGCTGAGCCGGCTCTGTGGCGGAGAGGACAAGTTACACCTCGCACGCTTCTGCTGCATCTTTATCCCAAGGATGCCCGCGGGCAGCCGGGACACGGGCAATTTTGCAGCCTCAGCTTCAGGCTCACTGCTCAGCCATGGGGGGTCCTTGCGCCTCCCTTTCTGTCTCCGGAGGATGGAAAATCCTCGGAAAAGCACTTGGAAACCACTGGATGGACAACTCCAGCGTATAGCTCATTGCCACCAATATTAGTAAGGTTTATCTACTACGATATTGCTCCAGTGCAGCTGCTTCTGGAGTGGAGAAGCAAAAGGCGGGTGGATGAGCCAAAGGCAGGGTGTCTGTCACTCGGGAGGGCAAGAGGAAACCCTGAACAATAAGCAAACTCCTAGTTTATAAAAATGCCAGGGGTTGTGCAAACGTGAGGGGGAGAGAAACAGGGAGAGAGTGTTTGTACTGTGACAAGAGCTGTCAAGTTCCCAGCCCTCGCAGTCTCGGAAGCATACGCTGCCCTATTAAAATGCTGCCACTGGAAAGAGAGAAAAAAACCCGTTCGCTTTTGCCCACTGCAAATTTGTCAGTGGAAGCGGGCTGGGCGGCTCGGAGGGGCGAGCGGCGCGGGGCTCGGCTCTTGGCAGGTTTGCTACAGAAAAGCGCCAGGCTGGAGTCTGGTGGGAAACAATGTGCAGATGAAAGGACCTTCAGCCATAAATCTAGAGGTCAAGTCATTATGATGGGGGAATCAAACAGCACCACAAGCCATTTGTGAACACAATAGAGGTCAATCCAGGAGCAAACCATTTTGCTCGGAGCCATGGTGGAAAACATATTGTTGCTTTGAGAGCTACATCCATCCAGGGAGGTGGGAAGTTCTCTGTAAAAATAACTGTAGCTCGAGTGCTTTAACATTCATACTGCACTTGGTTCAGTTATTGTCTTTTCAAATGCACATCTAGTGGGTGTGGGTGAGTGTCTGCCTGTCTCAATTCTACCTGCTACATTCCTTAAACACCTGACTTGGGAACCCCTCACCGGGGGCAGGAATATTCGAGACACAGGGAAAACCTGAACAGGCACAGAGCTGCCGCACACGTCCAGCGTGCAGCGAGCCCAGAAGGTGCGCAGTGTGCGTGTGCATGGCATGTGCGGTGCGTGCATAGTGTGTGCACTGCGTGTGCACTGTGTACGGCGTGTGCAATGCGTGTGCACCGTGTACAGCGTGTGCACTGTGTACAGCGTGTGCAATGCGTGTGCACCGTGTACAGCATGTGCAGAGTGTGTGCACAGCGTGTGCACTGCATGTGCACCATGTGCAGTGTGTGCATAGCGTGTGTACTGCGTGTGCACCGTGTACAGCGTGTGCACTGAGTGTGCACCGTGTACAGTGTGTGCAGTGCGCACTGCGCGTGCATCACGTACAACCTCTGCACAGCAGCACGCACAACGTGAGCACAGCGTGAGCACGGGGTGTTTCCAGCAGAGCTCCCAGCTCATCCCAGCCCAGCCTGGGGGACACCCACCACAACCGGGAGCCCCTGAAGCACCATCCCGTCACGCACCAGCCTCATCTCCAGGGCTGCGCTCAGCGCAACGCCGAGCCTCCACCTAGACACGAAATCTCGGGGCAGCCGTTAGCTGCACGTCTTTAACTGCCAAACCGTGATGGATCTGGTATCCCAGAGGTTTAGCAGCCAAGGTTGCACAGCAATGCACTGGGCCAACCCCCCTCAACCCCGCAGTAATAATTTAGCTTCTGTAAAGCCTGACTGAGCGAAGCTGCCCATGGTTTTCCCCAAACCTCTGCTTTTGATGGTCTCTCTGGAGCATGCGCCCGCTGCTAGAACAGCCCCAGCTCTCCACGCTGCCCTCACAAGGGTGATCCCTGCTCGGATCGTCATTAGCAGGGGCCCAGCTTGTGTCCCCCCAGGAGTGGGGCACATTCAACCAAGCCAAAACGTGGGTGCATCAGCATTAACCTCAGCCACCCTCGGTGCCTCGGCAAAGCAGCTCCTCATGTGCTGCCTAAGGAAAAGGCTGGTGCAGCCCCAGAGGGGGCATTACCACCGGCACTAACCACGGTGCTTTCCACCGATCTGTGCATGCCAGGCTGGAAGCTGCTGAGCTCGATGGTGACAATGGACAGGGAAGTCAGACCACTGTCCTGGCTGGGCCCTTGCAGGACATCTCACGTGCCACCGCATGCCCCCTCCCCTGCCAAAACCTGGAGCCCAGCTAGGAAATACCCGGCTGGGAGCACTGTCCGGGGGCTGCACCGCTGGACCCCACAGCTCACATCACTTGGGTTTAAAGAGGGGAAAAAGCAAAGTGCCTTGAGCCTCCCAACCCCGGGGTCTGGCACACGGAGACCACGTGCAGTCCGTGCCCCCATGCCTGGTCCCGGCTGGCTGCCACCTCCGAGCCGGCTCCGAGCAGCGCATCCCACAGCAGTCAGCTGCTTCCCACCGCAGCCCGGACAACGGGCACCCAGCAGAGAGGATTTAAAGCTCCTCAGCCGCACCTCATGTTATTGGTGCTCCTGGCCAGGCTCAGGTTTTTGTGCTAAATCCTTTGGATAAGAAAATAAAATAATAGCTGTGTTGGTTTTGGATGTTGGCTGAGCCAACAAATCTCCTCCGGAGGGGAGCTGTCAGCGGCAATACAGCTCTGTTTGCCCAGTGCAAATCTGGTCTGGGAGCACTGGGCAAACCCTGGAAAGGTCGAGCCGGTTAATCACGGGGGGAGAATTTGTTCTCTGAGTGTGCTCGTCCCCTGCAGCAGGGGCTCCTTGGGGGTGGCAGCGGGCACGGCTGCCCCGGAGCATTTACCCTTTCCTAGGGGCTGTCCTGCTGCTCTCCAGCACCTCTTGCACTGGGGCCATTGGAGCTGCTGGTGCCTGAAATGAGATCTCGAACGCCGAGTGCATTCAGGGATGGGGAATCGGGCACTGAGACCCCGACAGCGATCCCCAAACCCCCGGGGGCCCCTGGCTCACCGACACTCGACGGCTTTCCAGCGCGCAGAGCCTGGGGCTGTTTGGAGGGTATCTGAGCGAGGATGTCCATCTGAGATGCCTCCGAGAAGGCACAGCACGCAGGGAGCTCCCGTATGGCTTCAGCGACGGGTGGGAAGGACGCACAGACAGGGTGGGGGAGAGAGGGGGACCGTGGGGACGGCCACGCGGCGCAAGGCGAGCGCTCGACCACCGCGGGAGGAGACGGTGGCAGGAGCAGGACTAACCCTGGGGGCGAGCGGCTCCTGCCCGGCAGCCCCGGGCATCGCTTTTGGCCCCAGGCTCAGGAGGTCTCCATACAGAGAAGGGAAGCGCAGTATGGAAGAATTTAAGGATTTCTGCTCTGGAGGACATGTTTATGCTAGAAATGTCCCTGGACTGAATCTCAGGTGCCTCAAGCTCAGGGATTTTGGCCCGTTTGCCGAACAAGAACAAGCTCCTGCTGAGCCTCGTGGCTCAGGTGTGCAGGGGGTGGGGGTCACACACCGAGGTGTCCCCCCGGCCCGTGGTGCGGGAGCTCCCGGTCCGCACCGGTCACACAGGGAGCAGCGTCCAAGCAGGGTCGGTGGGTCTGGTGCCTCCGAAACACCCTGGTGTGCTGCACCCACGGGACCAGGCAGGGCAGAGGCATGGAGAATGGCTTCTTGGAGTCACAGACATTTGCTTGAGACAGACTTTAAAAAAAAAAAACAAACCCCAAACCAGCTTGTTTTTTACGTTCAGCCAATTCTGCAGCAGCAGGACAACTTACCAGCCAGGGGCCAGCCTCTCCGGCACCATGACTCCAGGAAGGACAAGGTCTGGCCCCGGCTTTTGAAAACCCCTCCAGGTCTGTTTGTTGAGACTTGTTGGAGCAAGGGCAGGTTGGCTCGCTCAGGAGGGAAATCTCTACCCCGCTGGGACGCAGGGTCCCTCCGACACTGACTGCTCGGGTGCCGAGGGCTCAGTGCCCAGCCGGGCTGGGTGTCCAGGCAGAATTGCTGCAGCACCTGGGTAACGTCCACAGCATCTGCTTCTGCCTCTCAGCAAGGTCATTCCTGTGCTTCGGCTCTCCCCTGGCCATGCAAGTGTCTGGGAAGAGGGAGGGGAGAGAAAATGAGAGAAGCTGCAGGATAAGCGTGTTAGAGCAGATTAACCAGCTCCCCCCCGCGCTCTCCCCAGCCCGCTGCTGCTATCGATGAGCAAAACCATTGCTCAGCCCCGGGCTCCCCTTCCCCTGCCAAGCACCATCCCAGGCACATCAGCTCAGCCGAGCAGCCCCCTGAGACACCCTGAGACACCCTGAGACAGCGCAGGCAGAGGGTGATGCCCGGTGGGGAGCTGGTCCTTGGAGAGGCGAGAAGGAAGGAGGCAGCAAATGTCCCCCCCCGGCAGTCCCGGCATACCGAGGGGAAGGGGACAGGGTCCCAAGGCACAGCTCGGCGGGGCACACACGTGAGTCTGCTCCTCACACTGCCGTCTCCTGCTCCGCGCTGGACTCTTCTTTCTTCCTCTTCATCTTGCAGAAGCCATGGAGCCCGCAGAAGCAAGCAAAGGTGAACTGGGGCATCACCTGGAGCAGGAGAGGCGTGGGAGCACCCTCGGGAGACCTGGATGGGGACAGGGAGAGGAGTCAGGGCAGCTCCTGCAGATGCACGGGGGATGCACGGGCAGGACGGAGGGCGTAGGACAGATCCCCAAAATCACAAAACTGGAGCATCACCCTGCACCAGCGCACATCTCCCTTCCCCCTCCTTCCTTGCATCCGAGGCCCCCAGCCGCACACTCCCAAATTCCCCACCCAGCGAAAGACGAGGAGATTAAAACTGCCCCCCAGCCCCTCTCCTCAAAAGCAGCGAACAATCGGGACAGACGTGGGGACAGCTTGCAGCGCCTAATGCATATTCGAGGGCCCGGGAGGTGAGGTGCCCTGGGAGCGCCCCGGCGCAGAGGCAGCACCAGCGGTTACGGCACAATGAGGCACCACCGAGAGCGGAGTTCACTCTCTTTGTGTCCGTTTTCAACGGATAAAATAATGCCCCAGAGCACAGCCCACATTATGGCCCAACAGCTGCAAAATGTAATTATGCAAATGAAAGGCTGGGGGTTTTTTTAAATAAATAACAAATACTCGCAGAAATACTATCTGAAGCGAAACCTTTGTGTTCTCCCTACTTTAATTTTTAGCTTTTCTACAGTTTGCAGATGACCAGCTCTAATTCTGCCCCAGAAGAGGCAGTGCCGGTGCTCACAGGGAGCCGTGCCCAGCCCACGCAGCGCCGCACTGCCCCGCACGTCACATCCTCACCACCACGACGGTGCCATCCTCCAGCTGCGCAGAGAGCAGGGGTGCGCAGCACCCACAGCGTGGTCGCTGCCTGGGGCTCCCTGCAGAGCCTGGACGCGGCATTTGCTCCCTGTCAGCACCAGCACAGACGGGGAAGAGCTCAGGGCCTCAGTTTACCCATCTGTGAAATGGGCACGATGCTCGAGCTGTTGGAGGATCGCGTGGAACTCTCAGTGTAAGAGGTACTGTCACCTCCCGAGGCTCAGGGCCACCAACAGTAGCAAGCAAAGAGAGCCCCCAGCCCGCTGCCTGCAGCCCGCAACCCCGGCAGATTCTGGAGCAGCCCTAATTCACAGCAGGGACAGCTGGGAGAAAATTAACCACGGGGAAAAAAGCCAAAGCAGGTGGGGCCCATGGCCCCCCATCTCTACACACTCTTCACCAGCGGTGATGTTGCAGGGGGGTGATGCCACATCCCTGCCTTCCCATTTTCCCATTTTCCCCCTTTCCAAGGGGCCCAGCTGCAGCACAAAGCCAACGGCAGCAGCAAGAGGCATCCCATTTAATTCAGTTCTGCCGCTGCCCCCCCTCCCCAGCCATCTGGGTACCTGTCTAGTAGCTCCCAAATTAAATAAGGCTACCTCTGGAGCTCACAAATAATGACAACAGGCTCTTTAATGAGTCTCCCGCTCTGAATGGCTTCTCAGCATAGCGGCAGGTCTCCGCGTCTCTCTTTGTGCTGCTGCTTTTTGTTACCAGCCTGAGAATGGGATTTTGGAGGCAACGGCTGGTGCAGAGGGGCTGCGTGGGGGCCAGCCCACCAGGGTGGGGGGCCGCTCACCGCCCGGCCCCTGCACCCTCCCGGCTTTGCACGGCTTCAGCGGAGCTGAGCAAACCCGCTGCCAGCAGGGAAGGACGATGGAAGGAGAAGCCTCTGGGACCAGCACCCCGGTTTGGCACGGCAGGTCTGATCCGGCACTGCCAAACACCTTCCTCGCCCGCGCAGGGCTCCCACCCGGCGCCGTCCCCGCTGTTTAACACCCCCCGTATTAACCAGGCAAACGCGTCTGCTCCGGACCTCCCAGGCAGCCTCGGCCGAGCAGCCCTCGGTCCCCGCGGGTGCCCGTCCCCGCTGCCCCGTGCCACCCCACGTCCCCCCCGTGCCCGGCCCGGCCGTCCCCCCTTGCAGACACAAAGCCGCCCCGAGAGCCTGGGCGGTCCGGCTGGGACCCCGGCGTCCATTAGGGAGCTATTGATATATTTAGAGGAGCTTGTAACGCGGAGGCTTTTCAGGCTGACCCTCTGCCTCCCATTCAGGCGGCAGACAATGATGAATGAGCCCCGGAGAACAGAGGCAGCCCAGCTGAGGCTGACGCTCCTGTTCTTCTTGAAAAGGTAGAAAAAGGATCCTGAAGGAGCAAGGAATAATTAAAAAATAAATGAACTGGCTTGGGCAGTGATGACAGAAGCGCTGCCTGATTTGCAAGGGCTGGGCATGCTTCACAGACCTGTGCTGCCCTTTCTATTCAAGGGAGAAGATCCTTTGGATAAAACTCCACTGCAGCAGAGAAAATGCGAGGAGCATTAAAAATGTAAAGCTAGAGAATTCTCTTTAGTCAACTGCATAACCCCAGGCCGTGTTTGTCACTGTCACAGTGATGAATTGGGAGCTGTCTGAAATCAGCATGCTCACTTTAATAATGTCACTTTCCCTGAGCCCTAAAAAATGTCTTTCTGAACCAGCTGCCCAGAGTCTATTCCTTAGCCCAGCAATTACCCGTCTCCCCGGGCCCCGCTGGGCAGGCGGGCGGCTCTCAGCAGCACGGCCGGCAGCCGAACCCGGGCTCCAGGAGGGGAGGTCCTGGGCAGGGAGAGCCCCGGGTGCAGGCAGGGGTGCAGGCAGGGGTGCAGGCAGGGGTCAGCACAGCCTTGCTGCAGGGATGGGCTGGGGCTGCCGGGTGACACCGGTGGCCGCCGGACCTGGGGAAGGGATGCTCAGGCACCGGGAGCTTTCGTTTTGGCTGATTTTCTTACTCTGCCCCAGCTTTTCTATTGCTGAGAAACGCCGCTGAATTAACTTTTAGCTACTTGGTTGGAAAAAACAACATTAAGTTTTGCATTTTAAACCCTGAATTTCAAAGCTGCCTCTTGCTGCCAGCGTGTCGTTTTTTCCTGGGAAATGGAATCATTTGCAATGGAAATTGGTCCCACATTTTTGCAGGGAACCAAATGGCAATAAATAATTTGTAATGAAATGTAGAAAAGTTCCCAGAAATTTCATTTCATTTGCCTTTCACGATCACTAGTCCATCCACCTCTACAGCCAAGATTTTGAGGAGCGACTGATGATTCGGGGATCACCAGCCTGGTTTTCTCAAGCCCGCTGGGCAGACACCCTCGGAAGGGTCCCCGGAGAAGCGCCCAGGGCCGCAGCGCTGTGCTCACGGGACTGGCAGAGACTTTCTTCGGCAGCACGGCAGCTCCGTGCGATGCAGACGCTCCCTGCACGGAGGGATCCTTGCCTGGGACTTTCAGTCCTTTCTTTTTTTAAGCATCAGAGACGCAGGTCCCACATCCCCAGGCTCGCTGCCTGTCCCTTTCCCACACTCCCCGTCCCCCTCCTCCTCGCAGCCACAGGATCCATCCAATTTAGCTATTTTTCAGCCAAGCTTTCAAAACCATTATTTCCCAGAGTTGCTCCCCCCCCCCAAACTTTGGACATCTCGCTGCTTACAACCAGACCTAAGATAAAACCAACTTCAAAGCAGTTTCTATAATGAGCAGCAGTGCATTAGAAACCCAACAACAGAGGAGACGAGAGCGGGATAAAACTAACCTGAAAAGAAGCACCATCCCTTTAAGGAGAGATAATGAACGGAGAAGCTGTTGCTTGGCATGTTTGCAGAGAATAGCTAATTAAAACATCGCTTCTGTAAAGTATGCTGATCCCATTGATTCTTCCCCCCACACAGTTAATTTGCTGCTAGGAAGGCAAAGTCGCAAGGGTCCTCATTATAAAAATTTCACTGGCTGCAGCTAATGGTTGTAATTAATAGGTGCAATAAATTTCAAATGGGCAGCCAGGGTGTTCATTAGCTCTGGGCTGACTCAGCACCGGTGGCCTCACCAGTTACTAAATAACCCATTTCCAAGCAGACGGGAGGAGGAAGGTGCTCCGTGGCACAACCGGCGCATCCGTAATTCCCTGCCGAGGGCAGAGCTGAATAAATAATTCCTGGCAAGTCCCGGATTTGTCTCTTTTTGTCCCGTTGGTGAATTGTCCGTGCAAACCTCCTCCAGCTCCCGGCCAGCTAACAGGGGGCAGGTTTTCTCAAAAGTGCTGGCGCAGCCAAGTGACCTGGATTTCACGTGGGATCAGCACTCGAGGAACTGAACCCCCCGATGCAAAGGGCGGGTAAATACCCAAGGACGGCATCGTGCAGCCAGGCACGGATCAAACCGCAGGGAAGCCGTTCATGCAAAGCACAGACCCACACGTCGCTGGGTCTGCCTGTTGGGGACGTGGGCTGCAGGGTGATTTTTAATGCCCCGGTCCTGCTCTGAGCATCCTGTGCAAGGGCTGAGCTTTAAGATCTCCCTGGGCTCCCGCTGAGCGTCGTCCCCTCCGTAGGAGGTCCCGGTGCGGCAGCCCCGTGCGTGCACCAACCCTCCCAGGCGCCGCCGGCGAGGCACCGGGCGTCCCGCTGTGCCCCGTTAGGGCTGGGTGCTGTCCCAGCTCTGATTAAAAACCCCAGCTTTTCAGTTCATTATCATCTGGCTGTAATTAAAATATTAATAATTGGCACTCTCTCCCTGAGTTAGCTCCTGGGACCAGCATCCATGGGGCTGGGCGACCCAGCAAGAAGCTGGCGCTGCTGCTGCTGCTCTTCCAACGCCCCATCAAGGCTGCACGGAGGGAAACCCCATCGCGAGCCCTGCGCGGGCAGCAGCGGGCAGTGACCCAGCCCGTGTGCCGTGACGTGGGAAGAAACCCTCGCTCGCCCCGGCGGTATTCGGGAGCCGGTGCCCTGTGCACGAGCCGGGTGGCCCTCGCGTGCCTGAAGCCACAATGACGGCTGCTGCCATGAGGGATGGCCGGGGGCCGATACGGCAGCGCCGGGGCTCTGTGTCGGGGCATGCGGCTGAGATTTCCCCTCCCTGCAGGGCAGCGCAGGACAAGCCTGTGCCTCACCCGCCGGCAGCTTTGGGATACGGGAGCTCCACGCCCAGCTCCCGGAGGAAGCTGGGGACGGTGGATGCCTCACTCATAAATGGCAGTTATTATCTGTAATTAGCGGCTTGTCCTGCTCTGCACATTCACTCCCGGGAGCTCAGGAAGGACCCGGGACTGCTCAGGGGTCCGACTGCTCCAGCATCTTCCTTTGCTGGGCACTTCTGGAGATGGAGCTGTGTGGGAGCGCCTGTGCAGAGGCTCTTCTTCGAGCTCACTTCTCTGGACCAGGGATGGGGTTTCGATCGCTGCCTTTTTAAAAATAGGTGTGTGCCTAAGTCCTTGAAGATGCTTTGAAAATGCCAACCTGCTCTACTGTTTTATTTAACGCTGTGAATGTTTTAT
The DNA here is from genome assembly GCA_009819775.1 of Phoenicopterus ruber ruber. Taxonomy (NCBI): domain Eukaryota; kingdom Metazoa; phylum Chordata; class Aves; order Phoenicopteriformes; family Phoenicopteridae; genus Phoenicopterus; species Phoenicopterus ruber. The sequence continues at coordinate 2,965,531 of CM020239.1, read as the reverse complement.
AAGCACGGCAGCAGAGGGTTTTTCCTTTGCCCAGCCCTGGACACGAGCAGTAATCGCAGCCGCACGGGGCCGCGGGCAGAGGCTGTGCTAATTGAAAGGTGGCTGGAGCCGCTGCTGGGAGCTGGATGCCAGACAAGCCGAGAGCTCACCTGGCGCTGGCAGCATCTCCTCTCCGCCATGGCCCCTTTCCAGGGGTCTCTGCCAATGCCTTCTGCACGGCAGGGCTTTCATAGAAACACTTGTCCCGTGCGTGCCTCCCCCCTCGCCTCCTGCAAGCCCCGGTCGGGTGTCCCCTGAGGATCAGACAGACTGAAAACCGCAAGTCAAGTCTCGCTCCTTAAGCCCTTGTGCACTGCCAGGGAGTACTGGAGCTGGGCAAACAAGGGCAAGAAAGGAAGAGATTTGGCAGAAAGTCACCAGCCCTGGCTCCTGACCACCAGACACTCCGACCAACGTGCCCACTCGGTTTCCTCCCGTCCCGGCTGCTCTTGAACGCAGCACCGCAGAAACACAGCGGCTCGTGCTCCCTCTGTTTCTTCCCTGCTTAATGCCTGCCTTGCTAAAAGGAAAATCAATAGCATAAAGGGTAGTGAGAGCAAGTCTCAGGGGTGAAGTATCTCGCCGGCGTAGCGCAGACAACTTGCCAATAATCCTGCTCTGAGCCGCTTTGCCCAACAGCCACCGAAATATTAACGGGGGCTGCTGCCGCTCCAGCGTGGGTGTTTGCATCCCTCCGCGGCCTCTCGACGAGGGGCGATTGCCCCTCAGAGATGGAGTCTGTGCCCCAGCGCCAGCATCCCCGCTCCCCGCGAGCTCCGTGCCCAGGGCTTGTGGTGATGGCAGGAGCTTTCCGGGGGGCTCGGGGCTGTGCCCCCCTCGGGGAGCCGCCGCAGCGCAGCACCCACTAACCCACCGGGACCACCCGGAAAGGATTTTGCTCATTACGTCCCCAACACAACATTTTGGGTTGCAACAAAGCGAATGGCAAAAATGGGACCCCTCGTGTATTTTTGGTTAATTTGCCCTGCTCTCCCCCTCTTGCCCGTTAACGATCGGAGCGGCACCCTCGCTCCCGGCTCCCCATCCCCAGCCTCGCGCCGGGTCCGGAGCAGCGCCGGGGTGGGAGCGGCGGGGCCAAGCCATGCGTGTCCGCCGCAGGGACGGGCCCTGCTCGGCGTGAATGGCTCGGGGCGGCCATTGTCATGGGTGAATTTTCTGAATGAGCAAATCCTCATTAAAAAATAATTAAAACAGCCTGGTGAGATTGGCTTAATTCCTTTCATTTTGACTGATGGTGTTTAGTTTTGATGATTTATGTGCCACAGTCTTGCCAGCTCTCATGCTTTCATTGTTGGAACTCATGGGATTTCATGATTTTCTTCCTTCCACACCTCCTTGAGTCATGGGATTACAGCTGAATCTCAGCTTTCATTTTTTTCAATGACTATTATTTTTAAAGATGCATTCCAGGCTGGTGAAATAAACTTGAAAGCCTGACACCTAATGACTCAAACCTCAGGAAGTGAGAAAAAAACCCAAAAAGAATAGAGACATTGCTCGCTTCCCGCTTGGTGAGGGTGGTTTGTGACCCCTCAACATCATTCGGGTGCTGGCGGAGCGATGGGATCTGCGGTGGTGGGGTCTGCAGCGATGGGGTCTGCGGGGATGGGGTCTGCGGCGGTGGGGTCTGCAGCAGCACCCTCCTCTCCCACCCCGTCCAGCCCAGCTCTGCCAGGCTGCCACGCTCGCAGACATTGCCTTCGCACATTGAAAAAGTGCAAATTGGCCAAGTCCCGCTGTGTAATTAAACCTGTCCTTCTCACGTGCTCCCGGCCACCGCCTCCCCTCCGGCGGCCTCGTGGCACCAGGCTGGCCGTGGCCTCGCGGGCACCGCGGGGACGGATCCTGCCTGGCGCAAACTGGGCGGCCCCAGGCTCTGTGCAACCCGCTGGGTCTGCAGCATCCCTGGAAGGGGCACGGCGTGGTGGGGAGACGGGGCTGGAGGTGCCCGGGCTTTTCTCTGCCCCCACGAGCCCTGTTCCGGAGAGCCGACGCCAGCAGAAAGGGCTCCTGCCATCACCTGGCAGCCGTTTCGGTGCCGGGTTAAGGCAGCGGCCGCGGCCCTTGGAAATGCCCTTGGTCTCCGCCTGACGCTTTTGTTCTGCGGGGCTGCAGGTGGGGATGCTTTGAACCGTGCGAGAAAGGCTCGCTGCCAAAGAAAAGCCGATCCCGCCGCCCTCGCAGCCCCCTTCGCCGGCACCCGGCGCCGCCGAGCGCCCTTTCAGCTCTGAATGGGGACGACGGCGCCTGAAAGGCCGTGCCCCCCGCCATCCCCGTCCCCCTTTGTCTCTCCCTCTGCTCGCCACCCCCTGCCCCATCCGTCTTGCTAAACCTCTAAGGCCCTGCAAGGCTTCAATGCCCCCTTTCACTTGTTATTTGTTACCAAATAAATATGGGTGATTAAAAAGGGATCAGGAGTCCGTGCGGTTTGCAGAGGTGCCTGGAAGGTGGAGTCCCTCCTCTGTGTAGCCCATGGCTTTTCGCCCTACATGAGTTAGGAAAAGCAATCACATAGGAATAAAAAGCCATAGACCACAGCAGAGGGCTTACCCAGGATAAGCCAGCAGTCTTTGGGGAAAGAAAAGGAAAAAGGGAAAGGAGGGGGGGAAAAAAGTAACCCCCCCGGTCTAAGTTGTCCTCCCTCCCCGTGCCCAGCTGGGAGCACGACCCGCTCCCTCCCCGCATGGGGACTCCAAAAATAGGGGAACCTCCACCCAAAACACCCCTACGGCCTCTGTCCCCGTGGCCTCTGAGCACAACGGCATCGCAGGGCAGCTCTCCTGGGTGATCCCCGGGTCAGGAAGGAGAGAGCCAAACCTGCCACGTCTGTCCCCTCAGCACGAACCTGCCAGCGCGGTGGCCCGACCCCGGGAGGAGGACCCAGCACCCTGCCTTTTCTGCTCCCAACGCTGTAGCGAACTGTGATTGCAGGGACAACAATCTTTTGCAGCAGAGGTGATGCTTAAAAGACAACATGCCATAGCCTGAATCAATGGCAGCATGCCCAAGGAGCAGGCAACGAAATGGTTTATTCTCACTTTCCCGGTGTCCTGGCCATAGCTACACCTTATCTCCGTCAGTAGGATGGTATTCCCCATCACATCTTTTTATGTTGCTGTTAAGGATCCCAATAATCCCGATAAACCTTGAGTTATGAAGCAGATAGTTGCTCTGGTTGCAAATGGAGCAGCACAAATTTACGCCTGGAGATTAAGCAGCCCTTTCCGTAGAGGACCACCCTGCTGTTCGGCAGCCGCTTCCCTTGCAGCAGCCCAGGAGCCCACAGGGTAAATCTCTTCTGCAAGCAAGGGGGGAAAGCACTCGCCTTGGGGTATAGCTGTACCCTGTCCTGTAGTTGTTTTGAAAATCCGACCCTTCGGGACACAGAGGGACTTGCTCACAGTCACAGAGTCGCTCAGCAGCAGAACTGGGAACCGAAACCCTTCCCCTGGTGCCGGCCCCGCTGCGCCCGCAGCTCACCTGGCTGCAGCGGCGGCGGATGCTCAGCAGCGAGAGGTGCATCCAACAGACCCGCCTTTGTCGGCTGAGACAAAGGGCTAAAGAAAGGTCTGGCTGCAAACCCGCCTCCCGCTCGCTTCCCCCGCTGCTGCCTTCCCCTGCCGCCTTTTCGGGGGAGCCTCCGTCTCTCCCCGCACGTACCCACAAAAGAGGCATCTCAGGACGAGGTGACACATTTCACGGGGAGCAGCAGCTCCAGCAGCTCCTCCGAGAGCCAGCCTCAGACCTTATTCTTTAGCAGAAGCCTCTGCACCCCCCCACACCTGGGCGAGCTCCTCCGGTGGCACCAAAACTGCCCAGGTTGTCCCTGGGAAAGCGCTGGCCTCTGTCTTTATTCTCTTCCCCTGCCGGGACGCCGGCTCATTCAGCAACAGTGACTGCTAATTGCCGGGAGCTGATGAGGTCAACTCTGCTATTGAGTCTAGGAAACTCCCTTTCTTGTTGCCCTAGCAAGAATCCTTGGGAAATTCAATGTTTCTAAAACTACACAGCAACCAGGTTTGGAAGTAGGAAGAATTTTGCACCCTGCGGTTTGTAATAGCAGTGAACATGACTTTGACCTACAAACCAAACTTCTGAAGCACACGGGTAGCTCTGAACTGGCATTTTCCCAAGGTCTTTCCTCTTTTAACTCCCATATATGAATGGCGAGAAAAAAAGGCCACCGTGTGCCCCACCTCCCAACACAGTCACGCTCCCTTCCCGGCCCCTTCGCTCTGCGGGCGGCAGCCGCAGGACAGTGCACCCCGCGGGCAGCCCGACGCACCGAGCTCTGCAGGAGCATCATTCGGCCCCGGCGTTGTGCCCTCGGGTGCAGGCATTGCGCTGCGGAGAGCTGCCGGCAAATACCCCGGCGCGTGCCCGTGGGCGCTGGGTGCTCGCCGGGAGCCCCGCGTGGGTCTCTGCTCCCCGGCTCCACACCAACCCAGCCCCTGGTACCGGGGGTGCACTGAGGAGACAGCCTTCCTCGTGCATTGCACATTAGAGGGGTAAATCTGTCAAGCCGGACTTAACGGCTCTTTGGGATATGGCCCTGTGGCTCTGCTTCGGCAGCCAAGACCTTGCCAAGGAGGCTGCACCCAACGCAGGGCAGCTCCAGGGCCAGGCTGCTCTCCCCAGCATTGGAGCACCAGGGCACATGCCCGTCCGAGAGCCACCAGCCCCACACCTCAGGGACCCGAGGACAGCCCGGAGCCGCCGGCCGAGCGCGGCTGACCTCACCTTTGGCAGCGCGGCATCCTCTCCGCAGGAAGGGCACCACGCCAGCGGGCACGGGCCTTGGGATGGCAGCCACCATGGCATCACCCGCACCGTCCTCTCCTCCTCACACTGCCCTGGCCCCCGCCAGCAAAACCCAGGCACTGCAGGGATGCTCGGGGAAGCGGGTGCCCAGCGCTGCCCTGGGCAGCCGCCCCCACCGCCTCCGAGCCCCGGCCGGCTACAGGGGTCCCGTTTTTGAAGCCCTGACCCTTCTCTTGCCGGCTGCTCCCGCTGCCGTCCCCAGCGCCCCGTCCCCCCGTCCCCGCCGAGCCTCGCTGCGCAGTCACATACTTGAAATGGTTGTGCACCAAGGGTCCGGGAGCGGAGGGAGGGAGCGGGGGTCAGGTATTTCTCCATCCGTGGCTCCGGAGAGCCGGTAACAAAGGCGCTATTGAACTGCAGCCTCTCTGGTCTGTGAAGCAGAAACCTCTTGTATCTACTTCACTGCCTTTGATCTAACTCCCCCAGTGGGATGTATATTACTCATGTCCTGCTGCTCGGGTACTGCTGCCAGAGTGGGACGGGGGGGACAAGCCCCCGCTCGTCACCCCGGGTTTGGGAAGTGTCCTGCTGGCACCGGGCAGGGGCACCCAGCGCCCGCCCCCGCTGCTGTCCTTCCCTTTGGCCCCTCTCCCTCCCCTCTCTGTCCCCCACCCCGCCGCCCTCCCAGACCCCAAACTTTGGGGGATACGTGCGGGCGCCCAGCGCTCAGCCGAGCGTAGAGGCGGGAGGAGCAGGGCTCTGCGCCTCGCATTCCTCTTCTGTAATTAAAGCCGGTGCGCTGGGTGGAGGGGGAATTTCCCAAAGGGTTTTACTGGCGTCTGGACAAGGGTCAGACAATGAGAACATTTGACAGGGTGCCCAAATCCGCTGTATCTTGGATACGCTCAAAGCCTCCCCCGTGCTCTTCGTCCCAGGCGCTGGTTTGCTGGAGGTGGGGGCCGTTTGGGCAGGTTGGGGAAGGCGGGCGGGAGCTTGGGGACTCTCACGACGTCCCCGCAGCCTTCGCCCCCAGCCAGGCTGCCCCAAAAGTGCAAAAGCTTGAGCAGCACCAGCTTGCTCTGAAACCACGTCCCCATCGGGATCCCCCAGAAAATCCTGGGTAAAGGCATCAGACATACCTTGGAGACTCACAGTACTTAAGAGCGGTGCTTTAAAAAGTGCTTTGCTGCCTTCAGCAAGCTCCCTGCCACGCTCCCCGGGGAGCCAGGGGCACTGGGGGCTTAGCCTGGTTTTGCCAGTCCCGGGGGGCATGGGGATGCTGTGACAACCTGGCTGGAAACCATCCCAGTTACCCAAAAGCACTTGAGTGCTTTTGGAACTCTTATTCTCCTGCCTTTCCTGCTGGTTTGCAGAAAACCCTGCGCCTGGCAGCTCCCACCGGCACCCAGAGAGGCCCGTGTGGGCATCGCCTTTGGGGCAGGCAGGCCCCTGGGTGCCCACATGACAGTACCCAAAGTGCAAATACCCAAAATTACAGCACAAGAGGAAGCCTCCCTGCAGCCAAGGGCTCTTAGCGCTGCTTCGCCTTCTCCCAGGGCCCATCCCCTCCTTTCCCAGCTCCCTGCCTGCATCTCAGGTGCGGGGAGAGCCGAGACACGCACAGAGCCCCTCCGGGGCTGCCTCCATCCCCGCTGCAAGGTGGAGAGAGATAACACGTACCCGACAACTGACACGGAAAGGATGGATGGACAGATGGCCAGACGGATGGATACTCAAGAACAGAGACCAGCCGAGCTGGGTACACCTAAAGGAATTTGTTTTCCACAGAGATCCGTACTAGTTGCATGCCAAGAAGTGCAACCAGCCTTTCTTTTAGGGGCTCATCTGCAGTTCCCCCCTCCCCAGCCCCTCTCTCCCCAGCTACGGGCTGGCTCGTGCCCCAGGGCAGGGCATGTGGGACCCAACTCTTGTTTAGGTTTTAAACATTAACTATCAGAACTTGGGGAGCAGTTGAAGTCAGAGTTGGGCAACGATCCATTTTCAAGCTGTCTTGACAACTGGCTCCAGCACAGCAAGATTAGATCTACTAATCACATTTATAAGGCGCCCAGGATCATGAATTGGGTATTTGGAGAATATTCGTCATTGTAACAATGTCATTTCCCAGCCTTCAGCGTCTATTACCTTGCCACCAAGTCGTTATAGTTGGACTTTTTGGCTTTATAGAAACATCTACTTAGGGAAGAGGAGGCTCAAAAGCATTTGTTGTATCGGTGCTCTGTACAGGTGAAGGTGCACGCCGTCTGTCACCTGTACGTCCCATGGATAGGGTAATGCTGGGGCTATTTATGGATTTTAATCAGCTTTCTCATCACCTGATTTTGTGTTGATAGCTGCTTTAAAAAAACAGCTATAACCCAAATCTTTCCAGAATGCTATCTAAATCTCCCAACTCTTACAGGCAATAAAAAGGGAGGCCAGGTAAGCTGAGCGACATCCCAGATCGCGCAGCGCATCCTTAATGGTGAGCTCAGGAAAGCAACGCGGATCTGCATCCCTGTCCCTCCCCAAAGCAGGCGCCTGACGATGAGACAACGCTGTCTACAACACCCTTATCAAGACACGCCGGAGAGATGTGTTCAACAAATCCATGTTTGCAGCAACAGCAGCAACCGCAGCATCGCAGCCCGGGCACAGCAGCTGCCGCGAGCGCTGCAGCATCGCATTAAGGAGAGACCAGACGGAGCCCAGGCTGCCTTCACAGGACGCTCTGGCAGCCACCGAAAATCCACAGGCCCAGGAAAGGCCAAAATAGCCCTAATTTTGCAGGCGCACATGCAATCACAGAGTCCTTCCAAACCACAGAAGACAGCATAAACCTGGTCTGCTTTGTTTTAAGGAGAGAAAAGAAATCCTTTCTTTCCTGGCTACTTTTGCACCTCGCTTTATGCCCATAGGGGTGCCCAGCCCAGCTCTCTCCAAAGCAGCAGACGTTGCTCCCGCAGCCTCTCCCCAGCACCCCGGCAGCCCGTGGGATGTGTTTTCCCCTGCCAGCAGGTACCAGTGCTCCAGGGCCTGGCTCTCCCTAACTCAGGGATGCGCGTAGGAAAACCGGGGCTGGCGAGGTGCCGAGGGGGACGGGGCGTGCAGAGCCGGGCTCCGGCTGCCCCGGCACAGCTCAGCCTGGCACCAGGCTCCCAAAGGACTGGCTTTTCCACGGGTGCCTGAGGTTGCTTTAGCGAGCAGAAATGTTCTCACTGGAACAGGCAAGCTTGAGCCAGGAGGAATATTTTGCAAATCCAGTTAGTTTGCACCAGTTGGCTTTGGGTACGAAACCAGCTCTGAGAAGTTGCAACCTTTCCTTCCCACTTTTCCATTTGGAACAGCATGCCACTTCCAGCTCTCCTTCGTTCTTACCAAAAATACATATTTCAGGTGACTGGAAATGTAATGACAGGTTTTTCTCCGGGTGAAACAAAATCTTCTCTGACCCTAGATGGTTTTGTTTCTCAGCTTGCTGAAAAAAGTAAGAATAAATTCATTTTGGTTTGACCCCTCGGTGCTTCTGTGCTCTGCAAACCAACAAATCAGTCCTGAGCAGAGGACCTGCACCTGAACCAAGCGACGCTTGGAGGGGCACGTCTGGCCCCAGGACCCCAAGACCATTACTTGTGTGTCCTGGGTCACAGCCCGTATGATCCTGCCTCCCCAGCCCCTCTGCTCAGCCCCACTGCACGCCGTGGAGCATCGCTGTGTCCTCCGGCTTTTTTTCAGGGTGGAAGGATGAGAGAGGCAGAGAGGGAAGGGACGAGATAATGACCCAGATCTGTTCCTGCAAACTAGCCATCAATTTGCCACACAGCCCATTAAGAGAGGGCAAATGCAGCTCGGGAATCCAGGTAAGTCACTCGCTAACAAGATCCTCCCGGGCCTTTTAGCACATTCCTGGTCACAGATATTTCAGCTCCCGCAGCCCCAGCTGTAATTAAGTCTGGGCTGTGAGGCAGGAGACGCTGCAGCAGCCGGGGGGGGATTTGTCTCGATTTGCCGGAGGAGCGCGCAGGGCTGATGAGCAGCGGCCTCACGAAGGCAGGGCAAGAGGCGGGGGCTGCAGCCCGAGCCGTCCCGTGCGGCGCAGGGGCTGGTTCCTCGCTCGGAGGTGTGCGGGGAGGGCGAGCGCGGCTCCCCCCGGACCTCCAGCAACTTGGACTTGGTAATGGAGCGAGAGGGAAACCGCCGGGCTGAAGGGGACGGTTCAGTGATCGGGAGTGACTAGAGCAGAGGGAACAAAGGGATGGAGGAATTAGAGGGGGAAGGCGAGGAAAGAGCCCCATGAGGGTATGGGGGCACTTTGTCCAGCAGTAGAAGGCGAAGGCAGGATAACCATCCCCTCCGCACCAGCGTGGCCCCTTCGGCTCCCCTGGGGAGCCACTTCCCTGGGCTCAAACCTGCTGCAGGTGACTCCGGTGACTTCAGGGACATCACCCTGGGCACAAGCTTGGGAAGAAAAGAGATCAGCCCATCTCCCACATCATAAATCAGGGCTGAATCCACTGACGACAGGCGGTGCTGGGGGAAGCGGACCCGCTAAGGTGCCCGTCCCCTCCCCTCGCAGACCAGACCCCAACCCCCTTTGCACGTGGCTTCACCATCACATGCACAAGCTCGAACAGTTCCTACAAAGCCACAGACCCAGCTCCCTCCTGGGACAGGAACAGAGCGCTCAGCTGGAATTCACACCACAGCTTCACACCACGTTTGAAGAAAGAGGCTTTAACCACCCATATCCACCGAGGCACCTTTTCCTTGCTAGCATGGAGGATTTGCGCTGGCACAAACAAGAGACATCACAACCTCCTTTACAAACGCCGCTGCCCCACGGTGTGATCCCTGCACTCACCCAGCGGCCGCACTGACCTCCCAGAGCCCCCCTGACTTAACCTGCGCATGCAACAGAGGATTCCCGGCAGATATTCCCATCCAGGCTGTCCTGTGCAACCCTGTCCAGCTGCAGTGCAGGACGCTGGTGTGCTTCCCACTGGGGATTCCTCTCTGGATGCATGAGTGTGGGGCAAGGAGAAGTGGCAGATGACGGCAGAGATGCAGGCAGAGCCGTGGGGCTGGGGCCAGGGTCACCCTGCCCATGTGCCCCCGCTGATGCTCCCCATTGCCGGCTAGAGAGGATTAGGCAGCGCTGGGGCGACCTGGATGGAAACGGGACGGGTTGATGGTCTACTCGTGGGAGCTGCCGTTGTGTGTCTGTGCGGCGCAAGGCAGAAGAGTGGTTAAGCCTCACGCAGCTATTCCTGCCCTCCCGGGGTTTGGTGAACCCTGTCTACGCACCGAGAGGTCAAGCTCGCTCTTGCTTTGGGCTTTGTGGGGTCTCTGCTGTGGTTGTGCTGAGCTGGCAGCCCCGGGGGCAAGATCTGAAAGCCGAGCTCGGGCTGACCCTGGCTCATGGGCTGTCCTCTGCCGGCATCGGCAGCTCGGTGCAACAGGCAGCGTGCAAGGGCAGCGCACCCTGCGCGTAGGAAACGTGGGGCTGGAGTAAGAGACAGCACACGGATTAGCCCCTGGGGAGTGAACGGTGGCATCTGTGCCTGGAGGCAGGTTTGTACGGCTTGTGTGGCGGGGTTTGGAGAGCATCGTGGATGCATCCTCCGTGTCAGGTCCAAGGTGATGCAGACATGAGATATTTGTGTTTCGTCTGCTGCTGGCCCTGTTGTTCACTGTTACCAGTGATTTGTCATGTTCTGCTGACAAGTCATCGGGGACTCGTGACATAATGTGACACCTATTAGCATGAGGAGAGATTCTGGCGGAGAAAGTGTCTCTTTCCCACTTTGGAGATGTTTCCTCCATTGCTCACCCTGCTGGACAGGGCACCAGGGTCCCACCGCTTCTTCCCAAGGGACAGCCACACCTGGGGGGAAGACGAACCCCACGGGGAGACCCCTAAGCGCAGCGTGAAGGTGCCCCAAGCCCGTACCTGAGCCTGTTCTCTCTGCCTGGAGCCGTCCCAGACCTGGTGCCACCCAGCCGTGCTGCCGAAGGTCTGCCTCCACTCCCTGGGGACACGCAGACGTCTGCAAAAACCAGGAGGGGACACCCCTCGGGTCCCTCTGGGCACCCCCAGCCCGCTCCTTGGAGTGGGGCTCAGGGGACTCTGCTGCCCTCCCCTCTCCTCACTGTCGCTGAAGCTTCCAGCAGAGAAAAATTATTATTCTCCTTAACGGGCTATTGCAGTCCAGACACACGAGTGCACCCAGGCACTTGCACGCGCGTGCACGCACAGTCTCTGCACGCCGGTACCCAAATCACTGCACAAGCCTTTGGGAACCGCTTGGTCTCTCCAGACCCTGCCCGCCCTCAGGACCCCGCTGCCGGAGTCCCTTTGGTTTCGGTACCCCAGCACGTCTGAAGTAACGGCAGGAATCAAATGACACCGACATCAAGGCAATTCCTATCTCAAAGTAATTAATTTCCTTTCCCCTCGTTGACATCACCATTCAGGTTAATACACGCACCACTTCCCTTATCTTTCTTCGGGATTACCTCATCGGAGAGAATCCGGAGAGCCTCCCTCTCCGCTCTGCCGAATACCAGTACTGGTGTCGGAGCTGCAAGTTTGCAGCCAGAGGAAGGGCTGCTCAAATGCGGTTCCACCAGCACACCCAGCTCTTCCGACCACACCGGCACTCCGTGCTGTTTTCTTACAGGGTTCAGTGATATTCAGCAAGGCACAAGCACTAACAAATCTGCTCTTCGCCCTTCAGTTCCCACTCACCAGAAGGAAAAATACACTTCTGCACCAGGCAGAGTTTCTCTCTGCCTGCAACTGGGGGCTGATGCATGGATTTTATACACGTTACAAACTGCAAAAGTGTTTGCACACACGCAGACATACCCAGTCCTACACAAACACCCCCACTTCACGTGTGTGGCACCTGAGTAAGACAGAAAACTTATCATATATGAACATGAACATATATCCATATACAGGAACACTCATACAAGTGCACACTTCATACTGAAATCCAACAGTTAAAGAGCTTACGTGTAATTTAGCTGAGAAGTACGTTAACGTGTTGCAAGTAACTGTGTGTTAATGTGAATACACGTGAATATATATATACACACATCTTCACAAACATTCATGTATTGATGAATTTTGACTATTATTCTCGCCTAAAACAAAAAGAATTTAATTTTTTTCAGCTAATCACCTCTATGTCCACAAGAATATAACTACCGCAAGCAAATGCCACGCATTAGCTACAACACAGTGTGAACAGATATAAATACATATATTCACATACAGATACATAAACACATTTCCAACATACACAAAAAACAGATCAAGGACTTGAATAGCTTTGGGGTGCTCGTACGCAGGCACTGCCCGCAGAGTTGAGGTCCCCGGGGGGAGCTGCCCAGGCCATGCAGGCACGGGGGGCTGACGGATGCAGGTGCCTGCGTGCGGGTTGCATGTGCTCATTACAAATGCCCAGCGTACACCGAGCGCAGCCCGTGCACCCGCTCCTATTCACCGCCGCGCTCGCTCACACACACAACTCCTCCAGGCAAGACTTCAAACAAAGAAAGAAAGAGAAAAATGCTGTCTTACTTTTTTCCTCCTTTTTTTTTTTCCTCCTCTCTCCTCCCCGCCGCCTCAATCGCGGGACTTCAGCGGGACTGCAATTCTTTGGTGGAGGTTATGAAAAGCAACTCAAGGAGCCGCCGAGCGCTGCGCACAGCCGTGCGGAGGGGCAGAAGAGCTTTGCCAGCAGAGAAGAGAAGGAACAAAAGCCCAGCAATGCCAGAGCGGTGCTGAATAGGTGTCTTCCTAATTGTAAGGGGATTGTGTGGCTGCGTGTGGTTGCAGGGCGGGAGGAGGCGGGTGGAAGGGGCGATGGGAAGAGGCCTCCCTCCCACGCCGGCTGGGGACGGCCGCCCGCAACCCCAATCTGAGGTTAGTGCATAAATTATCTCCCGTCTCTCGCGCTCTCCCCATTGGGTCGCGGAGCCTCGCACACGTCTGCATCCCCGCTGCTCCGCTCCGCCGACAGCTTCCCATTCCCCGCACAGCTCCCCGCGGATGCCCGGTACCCATGGGGCACAGCCCCCCGCGTTGCCCCCCACCCGGGGCAGGGATGCCAGCTCTCCCCATCTCGCCTCTCTCCCGCTTTCTCCCTTTCCGCTTTGTCTTCGGCCCCGTCTCGCAGCCAGGCAGACACAAAAGAGCCTCTGACCTGGGAGGAGAAATACCCATTTCCAGAAAAAACCCACCCGAGTGCGCCGGTGTGTGCTTTCAGCAGGCAGGGAAATTAAAAATAGCTGGTATAGCTCAAAATCGGAGGCAGCATTCCTTCCCTAATGAGTGTAATTAGCGGAGTGAGGATGGAAGCGTGTTTCCCCGGCTGTTCCCTGCATCTTTCCATGTCTCCGAGCGTCAGCCTGCCTGTGCTCTTCCACAGGCTTTTGGGAAACGGGGTTTTTCCACTTCCAGGAGCTGCCGGGGCAGGAGCTGTGCTTGGATGCAGCTATCAACATGCACTTCAGCTGCCTTAAGCTCTCCCTCCACCTCCGTCTCAAAATAGAGGGATTCAGACAGGATTAAATCCCCAAACACACATCCTGAGTCCTCCGGGGCTTGCAGAAGCAAAGACAAGTCAGATTTGGGACCTTTGGTTTTTTTCCCCTGCTCATCGCTATCCATCCACTTCAGCTCTCCTAAATCCCGAGCTGTCAGTGTAACCGGGTGATTCAGTGGGGATTTAGCCAGGGCTCAGACCCGTGGAGCGAGCCAGATCCTCCTCCCGTGGCAGTGCCCGACCGAACATGAGCACGGCATTACCTCACCCCGGGACACGGGGCGCTGGGCTGCTCTCCCGTGGGGAGCCAGGAGGTCCCTCGCAGGGGGCAAGGACCCTCTCTGCTCTCTGCCTTGTGGGTAGCTCCCTCAGCGACCCTGTAAATCCAAATTCCGCCCGGGATTAGTCTAACCATCAATTTTGGCTGCAAGGTGAGAGCAGCGAGCACCTGCGACGGGATGAGGGTGCAGCAGGGTCCACTCCGTGCATCCTTCCCCCGAACAGGGCAGACGAAGCCCCACGGGAGGGCAGCGCTCTGGGAGACGGGTCGGGCAGCTCATTAATGATGGGCCTAACGACCTGCTCGGCTGGGCTGTCTGCACAAGCCAGGGGAGGAGCAGGAGCATCTGGACAGGGCGACGCGTTGGATCTGGGCACGAGGCTGCCCGAGCAGCGGTCCAGCCGTGCTGCCGGGCTGCGGCAGGCCCGGAGCGGCCGGGGAGGGCTGCGCCGTCTCTCAGCATCTGCTCGGCTCTGACATTGTGCTCACTTGGGCTTTTTTTTAATTGTCTTGATGTCCCTCATTTGCATAATCCCCATAATGCAGCGCAGCAGGACTTTTGCTCTGAGCTAATAAATAGATGACAAAAATAAATGTGTCATGTAAGATTTGCTTCCATTTCTTTCCTTTGTGAGCGAGCTATCACCAAGAAATGATGCTCGCGGGGCTGATCTCACAGGAACTGTCAGCCTGGCCTGCCACAAGCAGCGATGTTCGCTGTGCCCGTGGTACGCAACTTTGCCAGATGTTAGGCTGAAGTCGTGAGCTGGGAGCAGGAGGGAAAGGTGGCTGCGAAATGCGAGGATGTGCTCCTCGCCGCCTGGGGTTTGCTCCCCATCGGCCCTCCAAAGCTCTTCCCCAAAAGTCACCCCAAAAGCGGGCTGGCAAAGGGCTGGTGGAAGAAGTGCAGACCACAAAAAAGTCCATCGTTGTGTTCATAGCGTGTTTGCATCCAATAACAGCCAGGCAGGTACCTGGGGTGCCTTATTTTGAGGTGTATTTTCTTCAAAATTATGGGGCACTGTGGTTTCCTCTCCTCCCTAATGCCGCGGGCAGGCTCTTCGCTCGTGGTGGAGTTGCACCAGTTATGAAATTAGTTCCCTTAGCTGAGAAGAAGAGTAGTTGCTCTGCCGTGAATATCCAAGGGGACTCATGAGGCTGGAAAGGTGCTACGTGTTTGCTACAGGACCATTTCCCCCTTGGTTTTACTAGAACTTGTTTATCACCTCAAAGAAAAGAACTTGGCTGGATGGTGCACGGGGCATCAATGGGAAGACCAGAGGTCCCACCCCAAAACAGACTTAACAGGCTCAAAGTTTTAAAACAGGCTGCAGTTATCACTGGGGCTCTGCATCCCTGGAAATCTTCGGTCCAGGACTGGGGGTTTTCCTAAGCTGGAGCTCAGCTGGAAGCGAGGGAGCCGCCGGGCATCACCCCCGCACCGGGTCAGACCAGAGGATCCCTCTGAACATCAGGTCTGTGAAGCGATGGGGGCTGGATCTGATGGAAGACAGCAATGAGACTTGTTAGGTTTCGGAAGGTGTAGCAGAGACGGTTACTTTGCAGAGGTGCTGGCAGCTCTGGAGATCGTATCTCGTGCATTACAGCAGTTGGTATTTTTTTTTTCTTCCCGCAGCCCTGTGATTCTGGAGGATTCTCAGCTCTTATATAAAAACGCTTTAGCATTTCCAACTGTGTTGTTTGTTGAGAAAAGCCTGAAAACATGAATCCTAAAGGGTAAAAGCTAGAAGAGAAATAAAGACCTGATAATATACGACCTTTCCTTTTTTTTCTTTTAAAACCCTGACCATTTTTAAATCATTTTTATGACTGTACATAACTGCCTTCTGGCATGCGAATGCTTGAGCCTGGTGTTACCGTAAAGATGGATTCATAACTGCTGGTCAGTGGAGGAAAAAGCACTGCCTGTGGTTTCCCAAACGCTCAGATCAGGCTGTGAAAGGAGCTCATCAGCCTCATAGAGCTGCGCTTAATTGAGATTTAAGAGGTCCTGGGACGAGGCTTTGGGCTGAGGCACAGGGCTTCCCAGCAGGGCTGCTCGGCGGAGGTCTCTCCCGGGTCGGAGGTGGGATGCGTTTGCAGCAAGCTGGGCTGGCAGCCGGGCTGCTGGGGGCTGCTGGGCTGCCCCGGCCGCGGCAGCAGCCCCGAGGAGGAGACGCACGTGCAGATGGGCGCTCGTGGGGGAAGCAAAGGCAGGGGGTGAAGAACAAGCGACAGGGAACAAAAGCAGAGGAGGAGGGAGAGATGAGCTGTGGCGGAAGGCTGGATCATGACTCTGGCTGTGGTGAGCCCCAGCGGGAGAGCTCTCCACCGCGGGCAGCCAAGATCGGCAACAAGTCCTCTCCCAGCTCGTCCCAGCGGTGAGGTCTGCACCCCGATGGTCTGGACCAGGCTCAGCTGCCTCCCAGCCTGAGCACCAGATCCGTGTGGTGGGGTGACGGTGGGGTGCTGGGACAAGGGAAGGCAGAGAGCCACAAGGATGGAAAGAAGAAAAAAACAGCAAGAGAGGTGGAAATTAGATGAGGTACAGGAGCACGGCATGGATGACCGTGGCGCATCCCTCCAGGATGCAGCGAATAATTTTCCCCTTCCCCAAAGCACCGCGGCGAGAGGACGGGATCATCCGTCTTCATTACATCACCAGAATAGGCTCTGTCAGGTTACACTGTAAAACTAATCAATATTCCCTGTGGCCTCGCTGGCCGCAGCTCCCGCCACGCCGGCAGGCAGCCGCGCAGCCGGCGCGGGCACCGGGGCACGCCGGGTTGTGTGCCGCACACCGGCGCCGGCAGACCCGGGCACTGCTGCCTGGGCAGCCCATGGTACTGGGGGGCAGAGACCCCCAGTTATTGCCACACACTGTCTACACATGCTTGATGATTTTTTAAACGAGTTCACGAGTTCTCTTTCTTATCTGGCTACGCAGGTATTTCATTTTCCCCTTACCATAACGGTTGGACTTGATGATCTTAAAGGTCTCTTCCAACCTAAACAATTCTATGATTCTATGGTAATATCCTGACACTTGGCTGCTTATTTTTTGTAGACAACTGAACAAACTTCCTGCAACAAAACCCCGCAGAAGTGTATCTATTCAGGGAGCAAAAATCACCACGGAAAGCCTTATTTGCGCAGTTGCAATCACACAACCCCACTTCAATTGCAAACCTAACTCACGTGCAGTGACCTAGAGCTCACGCACAGAGCAAGGCACTTCCCTCCGCAGGGACGTTGCTCTGGAGCAAAGAGAAGTGAAGGGTTGCACTATGAACATTGCTCGGCTCCTCAATGCCATTTGGACCAGCTTGGCCGAAGTGCTCAGTACCCAGCACCTGCCCTTGTGCCCAATGCACCCAGCCCTGGCACCCAGCCCTGGCACCCAGCCCTCGCACCCAGCCCTCGCACCCAGCCCTCGCACCCAGCACAGCCGGGCGCTGCTTTTCCCTGGTGCAAACTCCCAGCAGTGCCAAGGCAGCACTGGAAACGCTCCTTGTCTCATCACCACCTGGCCCTGCTCAGTCCACACGTACAGGGGCAGGGAGTTAATAAACCTGGGAAATAAAGGTCGTGATTCAATCGCTGGGTGCTGCTGAGAGCAGAGCAAAGATGCTAAGGCTTTCAGTTGTCCCTGGTTGAAAATGATGGAGGGGTGCAGGGGCCATGCCTGGGTGAGCAGAGCTGTTGGAGAGCGAGGCGGTGTGTGGTGCAGAGGCGTTAACCTGATCAGCGCCGCCTGGACCGGCTTCGGGGATCAGCCCTTCCTGGGGCAGCACCTGGCTGCACACAGAGCCAGGGCTCAGCAGCATTCCTGCTGTCTGATTGCTCCCAAGAAACACCAGCGAGAAGACAGACCCCTGGGATGGGAGACCCTCAAAGCATACAAGACCCTGACCGCCACATGGGTCTTTGGGTTTTACCAGGGGATGCTGCAAGCAAATGGTATTGGGGGTCCCTCGTTGGAGGTACTGCCCAGCAGCAGGCAGCCCGCGCCAACTCATACCGGCCTCATACCTGGCACGGCCCGGTCCGTGCCCACCCTACGGACCGTTCCCGGGGCAGGAGCGGGAGCCTGGTGAGCTCCCTGCTCTGCACCAGGGAGCTTCGCCCCGGCTGTTTTCAAGGCAGTTTTCAAAGCAGTCGCTGCCGCCCTGTGCCCCAGCTCCTACTGCAAGCAAAAGTCTTGCCCAAGACAAGATCCATCCATCTTACTCTCAGCCCAGCCGCGCGGCTAAAAATAAGCCAATAAAGTAGCAATCACCTTGGAGCAGCAGCAGCTCTATTAAAGCGGAGCGAGCTGCGGCACCTGCGCCCCGGCTCCACGGCGCACGCGAGCCAAAACCCCGGGAGCCTCCACCTGCCCCGCTCTGCCCCGCTGCCGTGGCGTGACGGAGCGGGAGCCGGCACGGCAGAACCCGGTGCTGCCCCACGGCCCCGCGCTCCTGCCAGGCCCCGGCTCTGCCTCGCTGGGCTTCTCCAGAGATGCTCCTCGCTGCCCCGCGGCACAGCCGGCACAGCATGCAGGCAGCTCTCCTGCCTGCTTGGAGGAGGAGAGGAGAGGGGCTTATTGCAGCCGCTGAGCAGCTGCAATTGCTTCGCACCTCTCTGCTGTCCCAGCAGCTCTCGTGGCCCGAATTGCCCGTCGGGGCTCCTCCGCCCGCCGTGTGCCCTGGCTGCAGGGAACCCCATTCTCGCTGGGGTTGCTCGTGTGCCTCTTCCCGTGCAGATGTTGGCCGAGGGGCAGATCCGTCCTGATCTGATGTGCTGGATGTTTGCATCAGTTTCTGTTGCAAACGCTCATTTGTCATGTAGATCTCCTGGCATTTTTTTAAAGGGTAGATTAATTTAGGGGAGCTCTCAGATCCAATTTCCTCTGGCAATGGCTCTATTAGGCTGTGCACAGCAGAGATACAGGCTCCCGTCCTCCTGCTGCTACTGATGGAATTTGATTCCGCGCTGCCAAATCTGCAGGGCTGCAAACACATTCTCACTCTTGATTAATGTGAGTAATTTCTGCTTGAAAGAAGGTTGAAATGAGCAGCCAAGGGGAAGCGAACGGTGAGGGTTCCCCCCCCACCCCTCCTCCTCTCCCATCCCTCACTGCTGTTTGCATTTTACCAGCTCTGGCATGGGCTAACAGATAAACAGAATCGCTGGCCCCGTTTCAAGAGCAGCAGAAGGTGCGGGAGGCGGGGGGCACCTCGGCGCGGGTGGGGTGCTGCTGCGCCACGGCTCGTGCAGCGCAAGGCGAGAGGGACGGGGTGGGCTGGAGGCCCCGGGCGAGCGATCGCCCCCCACCCCCGGAGCCTGCCGGGGCCCCCGGGCCGGGGGACAGCGCTGCCCCGGCCCCGCTCGCCCGGCCCCGGGCGCGGCTCGTGCCCACGCGTGGCGGGGGGCTGCGCCGGGGGGGGGGGGGGGGGGGGGGGGGAGGGTGTGCACGCGGGAGGCACGCGGGGTTGCACGGGGGCTGGACGCGGGGGGGCAGGTGTGCGGCTGCACGCGGGGCTGCACGCGGCGGGGGGGGGGGGGGGGGGCTGCGGGGGGCGGCAGCTGAGGCGGAGCTGAGGGGGCCCGGCCGTGAGGGGCAGGTGGGTGGAGACGGGAGGGGAGGGGAAGGGAAGGGGGGCCCACGCGGGGGGCAGGTGGGTCCCTCCGTGGGGACAGGGGTCGGGGGTGCGCTGCCCTTCCCCACGCAGACACGTTGGGGCACGGTGGGCACCGTGGGCTCGGCCGCTCCCGCTTTGAGGAGCGAGGCTGTGCTGACCATCTCCCCGGCCCTGGCTTTCCGTCCTGCCCCACCCGTGGGTCCCCGTGGGGCCAGCCTGCTCCCGACGGGCCAGCCGCTGCAGGGACCCCCTGTTCCCCTCCAAGGGATTCACACCGGCTGCTTTGGATCCCTTCAGGCACATCACCGTGGGGCCGGCGTGGGGACCCGAGATGCCTGCACGGCTCTCTGCGTGGTTTTGGAGAGGGAGAACCAGCTGCCCCACGCCAACGCGGTGAGTACCCCCTGCCTCAGCATCCCTGCCGCACGAAAACCTGCCCCGCAGTCGGGGTCTTTGTAGGACACCAATGTAGCACAGTAATAACGGGAGGTTTTCCCCAGCGAAACCCCGTCCCCTACGTCCTCTCCCTCAGGAGCAGCGGTGGCTTTGCATCTCCTTTTCAATTTATTTTTATAAGGAAGGAGGGAGAGAGAGAGTCACATCCTAATCTGGCAAAATGTCAGGGAGTGATTCAGAGAAGAGGCGAGCAGCAGAGAGAGGCAGCCCACACAGGAGAGTTGTTTCTGATTTCCAAATGTCAGCATGTCCTTTAATTAAATGCTGATTAACAGGGGACGTGCTCCCTTGCGCTGGAACCGGGGCTGCTGCCGGTAACATTGCACTCCGCAGAGAGCCCGGGCGATGCCGCCAGCCGGCTCGCGCCCATGGGATGAGCTGCCTGGCACGCCGGAGACGTGGGAGAGCCACGAGAGCTGGCCCTGCCTGCGCAAGGCAGCCTTGCTCCGTGGTTTGCATCACACTGAGGGCACCAAAAGGTGCTGGTTCAGCTGCTGCACGGCTCAGTCACGGCAGGCAAGCCTCTTGCGCCCGGGTCCTCGCCGTCTTGTCTTGCCGCTGAGCTGCACAGGGCTGGGATTGCGCCTGTGATGTTTTGTCTCCAAGTGGAAGTTGCGTTGGATCTAGTTCAGTGAAACTGGATGCAAACCCTGATGTGGATGCTCTTACTTTAGTTTGAGCAGCTCTTTTCTTCCTCAGCTTCTGTCTGTTCTCTGTACACTTAAGCTAGGCTGAAAAAAAGCCATTGCATTTGAGATCTCTGAAAACAAGTTAGGTACCTAATACTGTCCCTAAGCACTATCAGTTACAATGCTTCTCTTTGTCCTCTCAAGCATGCCTTGCCTTTGAAGTCAGTGGGAGGGTTATCCTCGAGGTTAGGGACTGGGCTGGGCTCTGGGCTGGGTCTGCCCTGGGGGGGTGGCAAACTCTCTCTGACCCTCGAAGTGGCGAGCGGCACCGTCCAGAGACAGCCAGCCTGGCAGGTGGCCACCTGCTTCGGTCCTGGCTGCCACCCAGCTGCCTTCGCCCGATGCCGTGCCCAAGCACCGGGGCCGATTCCCTCCCGTGGTGCAGGGAGGTGGCACGTGGGACGGAGCAGGTAAGTCTGGGCAGCACTGTGCCTCGCTGGGTGCTCCCGCAGCCCGTCCTGGCCCCGGGAGCTTTGCACAGCCCCTCCTGGTGACCTCACTGCGTGCCCTGGGACGGGTGGTCGCCCAAGCCCAGCTCTGCTCTGGCCTTCGGGGTGGTTCGGGCTGGCCCAGCTGCAGGTTTTGTTCTGGGCGTTGTACGGTTGTGACAGCCCCACTCCAGGAGCAGCAGGTTTATCAAGACAAAGAGATACGTTCTGCTCTGCACCCCATGCATCTGGCTGACCATAAAAGTGTCCCGGAGCATACAAAAGCTCTCTGGACTGCACAGAAACTTTTACCTTGGGCAGCCTCCTTCAGAGCCCCGTGTCACACTGTGTGCACAGAGCCACTCGCACAAGCAGAGCCTGCCAAGGAGGCTACAGGGCTGAAGTGACATGCCAGGCAAGGCTAAATCCAAAGAAATAGTCTATAAATAAAATCACGCTTTTCAGTGCCAGAGCTGAGAGAAAAAGCTTTTCACGCTTATCTTCCCATCTCCACAGCCGCGACTGCTCCGCACATACCCCCAACGCCTGCAGAAAGTCTTTCCCCCTTTTCCGTGTCGCCTCGCGGCAGTCGGCGGGGCCGGAGGCGTGGGCTTGCGTGGCCAGCGGCTCTGGGTGCCACGTTTCCCCGTGCCCCGTGCAATGTGCGGCTGGCAGCAACAAGTGTTTGCTCTCCGGACTCCCACAGCGACGCTGCCTATTCCCAAGCGCCACCTGACGGCATCATCTCCAGAAAGCGTTTGTTAGACAATATTTATACCAGCACAGCCACAGGAACCAGCTCCGGCACCAGGAAGGGTGGAAAAGGAAAACAGGGCCACTGGCTGAGTGCAGCCTTGGTCTCAGCACCCTGCCCTGTGCCCGTCCCTCGGATGGGGCAGGGCAAAGCTGAGTTCAGCAAACGCACATGCCGGCTGCTCTCTTCTTCTCAAGACTACAAAAGTTCTTCCACGCTACCCAGGAGCCAGGCAAATCCTGCCAGCCCTGGTCGGGAGATCCCCACAACTCCTCCCTTTTTAATTCTCCTTGACATGCCTGAGAAAACAGCTCTGTGTTTAAAAACGTGAGACCGAATTACACAGAAATCCCGGGGGCAGGAAGCCCTGAACACCTCCCACACGGCAAGGGGAGAGAAGTCACTTTCTTCTACCACCAGACAAGGGATTTTGCCATGCCGGTGTCATCTCCACCTCCCTCTGCCTCCCCAGAGAGGTGCCACCCAGACATTCGTCGGGGGCCTTTCAGCTGCAATAGCCAAGCAGCAGGTCGGATACCCTCCCAGCCGAAAGGAGAGGGTCTCCCCTGACACAGCAAACAACAGCCCTGGCTTGCACCACCAGCAAGAGCGCGTGGAAGAGGCATCCTTCAGCCAGGCCTCTCTGCCTCCCCTCTCCCCAAACCGGTGCCTGTTCGGGGCAGGGGCCTTAGGTGAGATGAACACAGCGCTGACTCAGGGTCCTCCTTAAGTGTAAAGCCCCGGGAGAGGGGAGCCTAACTCTGGTGTCCCTGCTTCACTGCCTCCCCCCCCCTCCCCTCCACCCCCCGGGAGCGCTGGGCGCTTGCCGGGGGAAAGGCACCCGCTTGGGTGAGCCCCTCGTTGCATCCCGAGCGCCCGCGTGCTGAGCAGGGCAGTGCCTGGCTCCCCAAGGACGGTTCTTACCAGCCGGGATCCCTGCTCAGCGTCTGGCACAAGCCCACCTGCTAGTGCCCCGGGTCCAGAGCCCATCAACCCCGCGGGTACCACCCGCTCTCTCCTGCCGCTCTCCCCGGGTCTCGCTTAGCCTCCGCTCCCGACTTCGGCACACGTGGGAACGCAAAGACACCCAACATTAAGGCACCCAGATGGAGAGACTGCAGCAAAGTGTTTTGTGCTGGGAGGGATGGGGAGAGGACGCAGGGGGAGGGGAGGTGGCGGTGGTGGGAAGGGGGGATGAATCATTTTGAGGGAGCCAGATTTCCATATTCCCCCTGCTGGAAAATTAAAGTCTGCTCTGAGTTTGCATCCCAAATGTGATTGCTTTCGGATCCCTGCCTTGGAAGGCACGTACCTCTCTCAGCAGCCGGCCCTGCCGGGATCAGTGTCCATGCTGTCTACCTGTCAGCAGGCTCTTCCTTCTGTTCACGCTGAGCATCATATTTTCTTTGAACACCGAGGTAGTTAAAAGCTGCAACTTAAGGACTCGAGGGGGGGTGGAGGTGGACGGACTCACTGAGCATGAAAAGCAGCTATTGGCTCTGCCTCTCCGGCTGCTCTGCCACTGGGCTGGGCTGAACATGTGTCATCCTTCCCCTCGGTTCCCCTAATTTCCCCGTCACTGTCCTTCCCCGCTCGGTGCCGGGAAGGCAGGGGACGGACGCGAGTTATTGCCGGGTTATGCCCCCCCGCGGCAGCGCGCGTCGCACCTGCCCCCTCGCAGGACCACTCGGGCAGATGCAACCGCTGCTCGAGACGCCCCGCTCCCTCCCTGTGCCGCGCGGCATATGGTGCGTGATTTTTAATTTCCTCGGGATGGCGGTTCGTATGGCGACTGGCAGGTTTCTCATCGCGCTTTAGCAGGCCTTTGATTAACCCCCGGTAGATCCTTACGTGCCAACTGTCCGTATGGGCTGAACAAAGCACTTCCCGATTCCACCGCTCCCTACTTCCTTCTCATTAACGGGGAGCTCTTCGTTTGAGCCCCAGCCAGGACAGCGAGATCGGCGTCCTGCCTTTAAAGCTGCCTCTGCCCGTGTTACGGCAGGTGAGATCTGTTTCTGGGAAGAGGAGCCTGGCTGTAATCCTTTTTCAAACCCTGCCTACCTGTTACATGTCAGCCCCGTGCAGGACCCATCTTGCCAAGTGAAATAGCTGCACATTTAAATCAGGGGCAATGCGAGAATCCAGCTTTTCTGCAGGGCTGCTCTCTCAGGCTCTCTGCAAACACAGGTGGAGTCGCCGAGTTTCACTCGGGTCCTGCTGGGAAAGCTTCCTCTGCAGCTCTAGCCACTTTTCTTGCAAAATTTGAGGTCCTTAATAACATGAGAAATTAGTCCACCCCTTTGACAAATCCCTGCGTGATTACAAGGAGCTGCGCTATGTCTCTTGGGTAACAGACACCATTTCCAACAACATGTAGTGTGCTTGCAGATCACCCGCAGGTTTGTTCACTCTTCTGCATTAATTACTGATTCCTCACGGGAATAGCTTTCACTCTGCAGACTGTTCAACTGAGACTGGGTCGGGGATGGTGTGTTTGAGCACAAATGGGCAACGAGCAGCCCGGTTGTCTCTTCTGCTGAAAGGTTTCTAGTTTGCGCAGCGTTGGCTGTGACAGCAGGAATGTCACTGCTTTTAACTCCGTCTCGTATCAGCAAGGCCCCACCGCTTCTGCGTGTGGTCCTCGGTGCAGAGGCAGCACAGAGAGCGGGGAGCCCCTCGCCTGGTGGGTTGTGGTCGATGAATGATTGTGGAGAAGCAGCTGCTGCCTCGGTGAGGATGTGTGCGCGCTTCCCACCTCTCATCCAGCTCTGCTGTCTCACTGCAGCATCGCCATGGCACTCTGGTCCTCTCGCTGGCATTAGAAGGAACAATCACGTTGCGTTTTGCACATAAGGAGCATGGCAAATGGATTTGCCATCTTCATGGACTTTGTCTTTTAACAAAAGCAGAAACTACTAAAAATGTAATCACTTTACGCTGCTGCTGTTGCAAACCAAAGCTGAGTCTCGCTCGTGCCTAGCAAACACTGAATCATTCGCCTTTGGTCAGGCAAAGAGGGGATCATTAGGATAGCAGATGTGTCGGGGAAATCCTTCTACTTGTTTTGTTCTCAGTAGACCCCAAGGTTGCAAGAGCATCCTATTAGCTGTGTGGGTACTAAGGGCTTTGCTGTTTGTTTGATGCACAGGATGAAGATTTTGGCAGCACCTCTGGACCTGGGACACTGCTTCCTGCAGTTAAAGACCCTGGTGCCCTGGCTAGAGGCGAACCTCCAAGAACAGGTAAAGCTGCTGACAAACAGGCACTTCTGATGCTGCTCATGAGGGGCAGATCACCTTAGCACAGCACTTGGATGAATAGTATGGTGAGTTCCTGCAAAATTGCGGTGTCGTGCAAGAAATCTAATAGTCATGCAATGGGTAATACGGTTACACTGTGTTTGCTGCTGGACAGGCGCAGTCGAGCAATGCATTTCTAGCTGCAGGGGGTTTACAGCCTTGCAAGCTACAGGAGGGTTGCAGCTCAGCTATAGTTAATGTTGAGAAAACTGTTTCTAAAGGAGTGGTTACATCCTCTAAAATACACATACTGAGTTGGATTTCTATAGCACTTGCTGAGCTCCACAGAGGGCAGAAGTGAGGGACAGCTCTCCATCCTTGGGGATATTTCAGAGACATACAGCTGCCCTAAACCACAGTGTTCTTACAAAGACCCACCTGGTTCCTGTAGCAGCACGTGGGGGCAAGCGCTGCCAGGTTTTTAAGTGTTTTTCCAAAATCCACCCGCTAGCGGGCAGCAGGACAAGAGGCTGTTTATGGGAGAAATGAGATGTCGCCTGAGAATTGCAAGAGAGGGATCGTTTGTCTTAAAAACATTTAATGTGAAGTGTAACAGTTGTGGCCCAGAAGAAAACTGCAGATGTGTCACCTTGATCCTGCGCAATAACCAGCCCAAACCTCTGTGTCCTAGCGGGAAATCTGTGTGCAAGCTGATGTTTTTTTCCTGGAGCATTAAAGCCCAGGTAGCTCCCACAGTGGAGCAGAAGTGACTTGCTCAGCATTTCAGACGGTGCTGGTGGCAGAAGCGGGATGGGGACCCACACAGGGGTGTGATCCCCCCTCCCTCCGGCGTTCCCCATGGGCCAGGGAAGATCGCACGGTGAAGCCCTGCATGTCGCAAGGTGCCCGGCGCTTACCACCATGCGCTCGAGGCTTTTCCACTCCCTCCCCACCCCACCTGCCTGCGCAGGCAGATTTCGGAGGGGAACCAGGAGTGGTGATGCTGTCCCCCGGCAGAACGGGTTCGGCAGCTCCAGCGCTCCAGGTTGAGCCTTTACAAGTGCTTGTGTGTCTGCGTGTGTGCACACGTGGGCTGGGAGGACGGTGTTTTAACAGATCGAGGGCTGGTTTAACTCCTCCTCAGCCCTGCAGCAGCAGGGCAGCCCTGGAGAAAGTCCGTGCTTATCCTATGGGATGCTGGTCCCTGCGTGCTGGGAAGCCAGGGCTCTGCTGCCTGCTCCGCTGGCTGGTGCGTGCGTCGCTGGCAGGGTGGTCTGCGCTGCCGGCAGCACCCAGGCAGGGCCAGGGCTGAGAAGGGGCACCGGGTGCCCCAGTTCAGCCCGGGTGAAGGCGGTGGAGCGAGCAGAGGGGGTGGCATGGCCTTGTTTCTGTCGGTCTCAGCTGGGTTGCGTTGGGTGCAGCCTGGCATTTCCCAGCCAGTCAGTTCTCCAGAGGGCCACGAGGTGGAAGCATTTTCCAAAAACTCCTGCGATGCCCTCGGAGCGTGGGCAGCCAGTCTCTGGCTTGAGCAGGGCGGACAGGACAGCCAAGGAGCTGAGGGGTGGCTGTGTCATGGAGAAAAGAGCTGAGAAGGGATCAAGCAGGGGCACAGGTCACAAGGGGAAAAGCCCCGTCTCCAGGAAAAGGCTCCTGCAACTATCCATGATGTTAACTGCCCACTACCCAGGGGAAATTGTCTTGTATTCTGCACCTCAGAGGCAGAAATGCAGGAGCACACTCCGCACAGGGGCCATGCACTATGCTCTGGACCCCCTGTGCTTGCTCCATGCAGATGGCCTGCCCGGTAGTCATTTGTGTGCAACCTCTGGACCCCAGATGCTGAGCCCAGACATCCTGGAGAGATGAGCAGGTTCCTCCTTTTCCTCCTCTAAACAGAACCCCTGGACACCTGGATTTGTGGCAGCTCTGTGCAGCCCGCTCCCTACCCCCTTTCACAGGATGGCCAACGCAGATATCCAGCCGCCTGTCTGCGTGCCTCCCCATGTGCCGTGGCCTGCTGCTCAGAGCCAGCAAGTCCAACCAGCAGCCCCCAGGCTGCCAGCCTGGCAGGACCTGCCTCTGCCTGCTCGGGAGCACCAGTGCTTTCATGTGGGCTCGGAAGTGGCCAGGTAACACAGCCAGGAGCAGGGCTTGCCACTTGGCACGGCGTCGCGCTCAGCCCTTGTTCATTGTGCTTGACACGGGCTCGGGGTGCTGAGTCACGGCCGATCAGCTGTGCCTTATCTAGCCCGGTGAGCAGAGAGCTGCTCCATCCCGCTCAGCCCTCCCGGCCGGGCAGGAATCACTGGCACGCTGCTCAACGCCAGGCACCAGCCTGCCGGGAGGTTGTCTCAGCTCATAGGAGACGCTGGCTGGTGCTTTCCCAGCCAAGAGAGCTCGGCTGCTGTCAGCCGGGGTCTGGCACAGAGCAGGTTGGAGGCAGAGCCCCTGTAAATGTCATTCCTTATGGCCATCAGCCTATGCAATAATGCTCAGCTCTCCTGC
Source organism: Phoenicopterus ruber ruber (assembly GCA_009819775.1). Classification (NCBI taxonomy): domain Eukaryota; kingdom Metazoa; phylum Chordata; class Aves; order Phoenicopteriformes; family Phoenicopteridae; genus Phoenicopterus; species Phoenicopterus ruber. Next base: position 2,938,177 of record CM020239.1, on the reverse strand, counting down.
GAAGCCTCAGTGCCTGTGCTGAAAGCACACATTTCCCTGAAATATTTCCTAAGTGAGGCACTGAGGATAAAGGACTTAGCAGCAGTGAAACGGCACTGAGATTCGCCTCTGTCGTGGAGGGCTCCTGTTCGGCGCTCTGCCCCACCACACGATCCCATCAACCTTGGGCAAGTCCCTTCGCCTCTTCTCCGCTTGGGACGCTGGAGTTGGACATTTCCTTGTTGGCTGCGGGTGTGGAGGGGTTAAATATGGTAAAAACCAGGGAGGAGATCATGTATACAGCCAGCTCAATGGGTACTGCACTCCTTGGACAGATGATCCCACAGGCAGGAGGTGCTTGGCTTCCAGATGTTTGGGGGGGGATTACAAAGAGCACCAGCTTCTGGCAGGACCCACATTCCTTGGCTGGCCCTGCTCCACCCCCAGCTCCAGAGCAGAGAAGTAGTTTGATCCAGCATCCCTGTATGTGAGTGAATAAATGTGCAGAGTACAGCTCGGTATGCAAAAATGCCTTGACATTTAGCCTTCCCTTGTGTTTGTTTAATAAGTAAACAGCTAAAAATAAGTTGGTTATACCCAAGGGGCTTTTGAGTAGCACTAAACCAAGAGAGTGAAGGCTATATGCTGGGTAACAGAACTGGTATTTTCCTCTCGCTCTCAGTTCTACATCAAAGTAGTTTTATGGACTTTATTTATTCCTGACTTGAATCGGTATGAGCACAAGGAGAATCAGCCTCAGCATCTGCAAATGCAGACCTCTTCTGCGGTGCTAATTGATTTAATCTGTGAGACAACAACAAGAGAGCAGATTTATCCAGAACAGTCCTGCTTTAAACCTGTATTTCCTTTTTTTTTCCCGGGAAGTGCCTTACTCAGTCAGGAGTAGTGGCATCGGTGGCCGGCCTACAGGAACGCCTGCGCTGGCGATGGTGGGTCAGTGCCGGACCTCTCCAAGGCACGGCACAGGGGAGGGGAGAGCAAAGCGCAGCACCAGCGTCGCTCTGATGGCTGAAACCTCCCCAGGGCTGCGCTGGCAGCGCGCCCTTACGGGGTCACACATGTACCATCCCATCCGCCGCGTCCAGCCCGCTCCATCTGGCAGAGGGGATGTGGGGCCCTTTGAAGTCCTGCTGTGAGGCCTCTTGGATGCTGCTGAAGCCCAGAGAGAGGTGGTCTCTTTGCCTGTGTTGCAGGGCTTTAAATGACCGAGTGCAGCCTCCAGTCCTGGGGCATCCTGCTCTGGTTCAGAGCGTCTGGATTGTATGAAGCACGATGACTGGATGAGCCTCCAGAGTCATTTTTCTGAGCTTCAGGATTTGGAAAGGCTCTCGGTCAATTCATTTGATCCACAGGGGTGGTATGCAACGGAACGACCTCATGCTTTACCCCAGAGCTAGAAGCGACTGCAAAGACAGTGTTTCCCTACAGCTACAAGCAGAGCATCAAGGGTCCTGGGAGCCCTTTGGTGATGCTGTGGATGGGATGCTGAGGTGAGGAGCCCTGGCTCCCGAGCGTGCTGTGCAGCCACCCGGGATTTCACTCCGCTCAGCGCTCAGAAAACTAGACCAACCGAGGGCAGGACCAGGCTGAGACCCGTGGAGCATGCTGGGCTGCGGCCGCCCTGTCCACAGGGCACTCAGCATCTCTCAGAGTGAATCTTGAGCCTCTTCCAGCCAGAAGAAGTCAGCGGGAAAGTTTCTCTGCAGCCTGTCAGGGAAGATGATTCCAGGCTGTGTTTATAGCAGGTGTGCAGCACGTGAGCAGCAGAGGAGACTCAACATGCCATTAGAGCACTTACTGGCTGGGGAATTACAGCGCTAATGAAATAATAGGTGCATTCCGCTGGGAAGAGGCTGTGCTGTAGATTTTCCCCAGAGACTGCCTTGCAGGGAGCTGCCAGCCACCAGCCTGCTGGTGGTTTCTCCTGGGCAGATGCCTCAGCACCAGTTAAAGCAAGTTCTGGGCTGCACCCTCAAAGCCCTTCCCCGGTGGGGGAAGGCAGCCCACCTGCCCTCCCCTGCACAGCCTGGAGCAGGATCTGTGCTGTGCCTGCACGGTGCTGGATGTCATCCCTGGGATGCCTAGGGTTTTCCCCGGGGTGCAGGCTGTCCTGCAAGGCTTTGCCACCGAGTCTCACCTCCAGGGATTTCTCTCTGCCCATCATAACCTTTGCTGCCGATGCACGGATGTTTGCTAGCTGGGAAGGAGGGGGCAAGATCCTTGTCTGCCCTGCCTGTGCCAGCCAGGGGAGAAGCAGCACAGAGCAGCATGCAAATGTTTATTGTGGAGGCAGAAGACTGGAGCAGTGTTGTATTCAAGTGCAGGTTTCCATAAAGCCTGCTGGGATGAAGACAGGAGCTGACACGGAGGCGCGTGGACCTGCAGGAGCTCACACGGCCCCTCAGCAGCAGCAGGGAAGAGGGAGCCCGGGGCTCCCGCGGTGCCACCGGTGCCTTGTCACTGACCACGCTGTGGTTCACACCCCGTGGTGTGCGAGGCTGCCCTCCCAGCAGCTCCCAGCCCCCAGCTGGGAGTCTTTTGGGGATGTTGCTGCTGCAGCACCCTGCCCCAGGAGCTCCCCCTCTGATCACAGGAGCTGTCATCCTCCTGACTTGCCTAAGAGAGAAGGACTTGCACACAGCAAGTGGCAGCTGTGTATGAGATTTTCCTCTTTTCAGCTAACTCTGCTGCCATCTGCTCCAGTTCCCTAATTATAACAGCAGAGGTGGGGGATGTCAGACTGGTTAGCAGGCGGTGTGGGGTGAACATCAGCTCCAGCAGCCTCGATAGACCCGTGTGGGCCGGAGCAGCTCCCAGACGCCGTGAGCTCGGCTGGCACAAGCGCCGGCATATGCGTGAAGGTGGGACTGCGCCCACTCCGCTCCCAGCTAAGCCAAGCATCTTTCTTGGGCATATCCCTACCACTCCTGCCCTCTCAGGGATGCTTTGCGCTGTGCTCCACCGTGCATGTGTCCAGCACTGCAGTTCCAACCCTTTCTTGGCTCTCTTTTTTGGAAATGTTCTCGCATTTATCATCTCCCCAACGCCCGCTGAAGTTTCTGCCTGCATCAATGTTTTGGGAAGCTAAAGCTGGGTTGAATTCCTCATTTGGGCTGAAAATAGCTAACAGACTGTGAGGCAAGCAGCAAATCCTGGCTTAGCATCCTGATGCTGTCATAGTCAGCAGTGAGGGAGTCCCTTTCTGGTGCCACCCAAGCTGTTCTTGCTGAATAGTGCCAGCCCGCTGCCGTGGCTCCTCCCTTTCCATCCATCCATCCATCCATCCATCCATCCCTGTGGATATAAGAGTCCTTATTATTCTCCAGCCAGACCTCCTGCACTGCCCATGCCAAAGGATTGCATCCTGCTAATAGGGTCTTATTGGTTTGGGCTGGAAAACCCCGTCTGATGCTCTGTTCTTAATCACTGGGCATTTCTTGTATGGCTGGTCTTGGTCCAAGTAGGGACTCCCACTTTCTGTCGGCAGGAAAGCACCAGACACTTTGCTGTTGTTTCTGGTGTACGCTGGCAAGGAGAAGCATCGGGTCTGTTAGGTTTGCCCAGGCACATTGCCCTACAGTACTTTAACCCCGGTGCTCCTTGCTCCCAGGAGGAAGCGGAGATCTAAGCCCTTGGTGCACTTACTCACCTCTTTCCAGCAGAGAGGACAGACTGTACAGCTCACCCCGTGAACTGCCTTGGAAAGGGGAAGCTTGTCAGTGAGTCAGTGGAAGAGAGAGGGATTGTTCCCTGAAAAAATAACTTATCTCCTCCCCGCACTTGCTTCACACAGGGTGATGAGGGACAAGGTCCGCTCACAGGAGCAAACTCCTTTGGGGACGGCATTTGGTTACTTTTGAACTGCAGCGCTGGCACCTGGGCTTCTCTCTGCAGAGCTGGGATGCTTTAACCCCTGTGAAGCAACTGCTAAACCCACCTGGAAACCTTCAAGCAGAGCAGTCTTGCTCAGTTTCTCCAGGGCCCGTGGCTGGGGGAAGAGCAGGGGTGTTAGGGAGCGTCAGCCCCGGTTCTGCGTGCCAGCCTTACCTTTGCGTTGAGGCTTCCTCTCTCTGCTGTGTAACAGGGAGGCGAGTGCACGCAGCCTTAAGTGAAATGCCAAAACCAAAGGCCAAACTCACCTTCCAGTGATACCACTGGCAGGGCAGTGGGCGCTTTTGTTCCAGAGCCGCTTGCTGGGCGAGAAGTTTTGGTATCCGTCATACTCTGTGCATTTTTCTGGCTTTGTCCATCGTGCTGCTGGAGTTTTGCACACTTACAGTAGGATGATGGAGGAAATACTTTGTGCATAATTTTTACTTTTTTATAATTATGCAGCTCCTGGTTGCTAAGTGCATGAATCTCTGGTGTGGATTGGTGGATCTGTTGTTATGGTGATGCTCCATGGGCAAAATTAAGAGGAGATACTGCTGGATTCACTGGTTTGCAATTGGCCTGATGGTTGCCATGGTCAGCCGTGCTTTGGCCAACGGTACTTGGTGGATGGTAACTTTATTTTGTGGCAAGCAGCATGCAGCATGTTGACTTACACAGTGATTTACACTGAGTTGAGTTTCAGGGTGATTGACGTTCACAGGGAGTCAATTCTTGCATGGGACAAGAGTAGTCTGCAGTTCATCTGGGCTCAGTTATGAATGGTGTTGGAGATTTGCAGTGAGACCTTGAGGAGCTCCCTCAGCTCTGGGAACAAGCACTAGTCTGCGTTAACAAGGATACCTGAACTTGTCTCCATTTCTCCTGCTCCGTGGTTCACCTGCTTGTAAAATGGGAGTAACAATATTCCTTTTGTCTTGCCCATTTACATTTTTGGAGTCAGTGGAGTTGCAGATGCCCACCAGAGATGTAACTTGGGGGGATGTTGTTAAGTAAGGGTGATCTACAGCCATTGCACCCCTTGTTAGCACCGTGCGCAGTCAGAGGCACACGTTGAGCCTTGCGACGCAGCAGCAGCCACCCTCCCAAGGACAGCAGTGGGTGCATTCGGCCTCTCCGGCACTCGGTACGAGCAGGTCCTGACATGCCAGGCTGGGCAGTTAAACATGGGCGGCCCATTTGCCGGTTTTCCTCAACTTAGCAGCCGGCCTTTAAACTAAAGCACTCTGATTGTTGCTGAAATGCAGCGCTAGTCTCTGGGCAATGATTTCCGCATGCCTGCGTGTGCACAAGGGAGAACTGTCCACGGGCAGGGGAGGCATTGAACACATTTTCTTTCCATGACTCGGTGCCTGCGTTACTATTGAATGTCAGGGCAGCGGGGAAGGGAACTGCTGCCTGGATGCAGTGACTGTAAAATATTCCCTGCAGACCTCCACACAGCCGCTTGCCTTGGAGCAGCACACATGCATGTCCATGTGAGTTTAGTAGTGGAGAAAACGTGCCTGTGAGCTGCTGGGGATCTGGAGATCTGCAACTCAGACGCTGCTCTGTGCGGCAAGGGAATGAGGCCGGAGGAGCTGCGGGAAGAAAACAGGTGAAACCCCCCTGGAGCTGACCTGCGTTTCCTCGAGAAGTCAAGCACATTCATGTTGCTGCTGTTTCTCTAATGCTCCAGTCTAAGCTGTCAGGTTTAATATACTTCCTATATTTACTGGGATTGCCATGACTCCTATGTGAGAGCACTGGCTTGCAGATTGGAGCCCTGGACCTCTCTCTAGGGAGACAGTGATGCTTACTGGGTAGAGCACTGTTCGGAGGCCGTACCTTTCTTAACTGGCTCTTACTGGGTCTGGCGTGTCATTGCTTAGTGCGTTTTGTCATCTTCGTTCCAAGTGACTCCCAGTTAGGCTCTGACTCCAGCCTGGAGCCGGCGTAGGTGAGCTCCTGCCTCTCTGCAGGGTGCTGCACAAGGACGGCACGCTGCTGCACGTGCAGCGGGACAGGCCGGCAGGGCTGCCCCCCGGTCTGGGGATGGGTATTAAACGGGGGCTAGCAGCTTACAGCAAAAATTATGTGTTCTTACACCAAAGGACGCTTTGCACGGCTGTAACAGAGGACAGGCTGCTCCGATCCACTTCTGTGCATTCGCAGACTGCTGTCACCGCTGCTCAGCTTTTTGCCCTCGATGTTAAACCGCCTGAACTGCCGTGGTGCCCCTGAGGCAGGTCTGCCAGCCCTCTGGCCGTGCCCCCCAAGCTGCCCTGGGCTCTCTCCCTCCTCTCCCCTGGAGCTGGCGCCCGGGGCTGGATGGAGTGTCCCCACCGGGGCCTCACCATGTGAGGGAGAAACGGAGGATTTAATGTGTCTGGCCAGGAGCCACGCAGGGAGCATGCCTGGGGCAGGGCGCAGTTTCACAAGCCAGGCACTGCCTGGGCTCTAGCTCCGTGTCAGTCCATGCAGTGCTCCCGTAGCCCCATCCTCGGGCAGGTTTGTGCAGGGACAAGGGGTACACAGCGCAGTCTCGCACCCTGCGTTTGCCCTTGCGTGGGCCATGGGGCTGGGACTGCTCTCCCCATCGCCCCAAGGCTGTGCTGACTCCTCGGCACCCGGCGGTCCCTCTCCCACATCTCTGCAGTGGTGTTTGCTGACAAGGAAGGTTCTGGAGAGGAGCAGCCCTAGCAAACCCCTTGGGTCTGTGATTAAAATGCTGCTCAGGATGCTGCAGCCTTCCCCGCTGCTCCTGAAAATCGCTCCAGCCTGCATGCCGCTTGCAGCCTGTGAAACAGAGGGACGGTTTTCCCCTGGCTTAGCGAAGGAGCCCAGCTCAGCAGCTCTGGCTGGTGTGTTTCTGGGGGTGGCTTTTCAGGAGGGGTGAAGAGGGTGAGTGATCTCCTGGTGTACAGCAGAGACGGGATTGCTTCTGCCTGGAGGAAGTCCTAGGACTGCGCCCACGGCATGAACAGCTCAGAGCCATCATCCCGGGTTATAGGCATCACAGCCCTGCTCGGTTACAGCGCCCAGCCAGCCGTGCCCCTTTGGATAAAGACACGGACGCGCAAGTCTCTGTCAGGCCTGCCTCTGCCTGCTGCAGCCTTCTCTCCTTCACACCTCCCCCTTCTTTCCTCTCTCCAGCCAAACGCGCAGCTGGGCTGAGGTGCTGTTTGCAGGAAGGTGACAGCAGACGGGCCCGGGGTGAGGAAGCACAGCTTGTGTATCTTCAAAAGATGCAATTTATATCAAAAGGGAGAGCAGCTGTGGGCCGCAACCCAGCACTCCCCTGCCTGCACCAGGCAAGGGACACCCTAGGAATTGCGTAACCGGAGGAGGAGGAGGAGAAGGATTTGCTGAGCAAAGTCTCCCCCAGCATGAGCTGAGGTGATCACAACCATGGACTTACACAAAGTCTTGTAGTTTCCCAGCCAGACCCATTTTTTTATGAAATACTCCTAACTACAATGAGCCCATTTTCACACCTGATTTCCCCTGGAACTCCATGAGGCTATGTGATTTCACTGTGACAATACAAAAGGGAAAAAACAACCCCAGAACCCAAAGTAATTTTAGAAAAAACTCTCAAAACCCAAGCATGCCTGCCTTTTGCTCAGCCATTAAGTTGGCATGTTTGAAAAACGCCCTGCAGGCACCGCCTTGCAAATGCACCGCTCAGTATTGCAGAGGCTGGTGGGTGCCAAGTTCAACACCAGCGACCTCAGCCCATGTTGCCCTTCACAGAGCACACATTAAGGGACAGTTTGCTTTGGGCTATTATTGGTGGAACGGACCCAGCCCCATTACACTGCGTAGAGTCTCGTTAGCACCGCATCAGTCTGCCGGGGAGATGTACTGCGTTCTTGTCCCACGTGCTGGTGAACATCCGTCACACCGTAACGCAGCTCCTCTCCCATCCAGTCTTCGAACACGCATGTCTAGGAATCCCTGCTGCCTGCAGCAGCTGGGTGCTTTCCCTCTCCACATCCTCCTCCCAAAGCCATCCCTGTCAGGCTTACAGCAATCCCTTCCCTGGCATGTTGATGACTGTAATTTATGTTTATGAGGAATGTTATGCACCAATAAGCAGCTTGTGTGACACAGCCACTGAGCTCCTATCTCTGTCCACTAATTGCCTGTAACGCTCTTGCCCCTTGCACGTTGCTCTTAGAGCTGGTTTCTCTGTCCATGTCCAGTTTGGGGGCTTCCTCTCCCTACGTAGCCATACCTTTTGCTGGGGATCTCCTCTGCTTTCTGTTCTAAAATGGACTAACAGTGCCAGGTGGTCTCATAGCTGTGGTATGGAGTACGTGGCAGCAGTTGTTACGCTGAGGGCTGCGCTGTGCTGGGAACGGCACATAAGTGTTCCAGACATCTGCCCCCCTGGAGACATCTCCCCTTTAAATAGAGGGGACGGGTGAGGATGGAAATCAGAGGCATGCCAGAGCCTGGCTGGGCTGCTGGGCTGCGGAAAATGTGCCAGTTTCTGCAGCCTGTGGCATAAAGGGAGCGTGATGGCTAACGTCACACGGAGCTGCCGCTGACTTTGCAGCCCACATGACCAGGTACTCATTGACCAGGGGTTGAGGGAGGGCAGTTGTTCACACAAGCCGAGAGCCAGCCTGCACACCGTGCCTCTGGGTCTTACCCTTTGCTGCTCCTCCCCGAGCCCTGCAGAGCAAAGGACGCAAATCCCCACGATGCAGGTGAGAAACAAGCTGCTCAGGGCAGTGAGAAACAAGCTGCTCGCCCTGTGTCGCAGAGGACTGGGTCTTACCCCTGCTGCACAGTCATCGCGCCCCGACTGGGGCGATGTGCCTCAAGCTTGAACTCCACGACTTCTTCTGGAGTTCCAGTTCAGAGCCTGTTCGTTCAGCCCCGTGTGCTCAGACAAGTCTTAGCTCATGTGCTCACTGAATAAGTTGACTGAAGAGCTGGTGTCGAACGTTTTACCCCCCACATGGAGCAGACAAGCATTACTAAGGGCTTCAGGTCTTGGCTGGGTGTTGCCATGGGGCAGGTTAAAGTGAACAAACAAAATGGAGCCTGCTAAAACATCCCTTTCCTCCATGGGGGCTCAGCTTTTGCGATTCTGCAATGCCATCTGTGAACCACTTCCCTGTTCCTCCAAGTGTCTCCCAGCAAACTTGGTGGTTCTAATATAAGAAATGAGAGTCAGCAAGTCCCCCGAGACTCCCACGTTCAAAAAGGAAAAGGGAAAAGGAGTTCTCTCAGCAGCAGAACTAAGGAAGCCTGGATTTGTGTCTTCTGGACAGTCTTCCCTGTGGAATCTCAGATGTCTGGAAAGGAGAAGATCCTATATGCTTCCCTGCGATAGGATTTCCCTCAGAGAGCTTGTGCCCCCTTTCCTCCTCCTCTCCAGCTCTGCTGTGTCCTCTGGGTTCCCGCTCCCCAAACTCTGTGTAGATGGATTTTGTTCCTTCCCTGCCCAGGTGTCCCGCTGGCATCCCTCCACCTTCCCCCGCCACGGTAAACCTCCTGCGCATCCCTCACATTTAGGCATAACACCCAGTAATTACAAAAACTCTACTGGCAGACAGGATGGTCTGTAGAGGGAGGGCGAGGATTAATATAGCTGGGGATGTAAGAAATTAGTTTCAGACAGACAATGTTGGCACCTCCAGTCAGCCTGATTTATTTCGATGGCTGGTCTATTTTTGGCAAACTGTTTGGCTAAATATAAGACAATAAATAGCTGGAATGGAAGGTGAAGCTGCTGCTAAATACATAACCCCACTGGAGTGACAGGGGCTGAGATCTCCACGGCTGCCCGAGGGGCGCGGGCAGCCCACGGCCCCTGCCGGGTCCCGAGCGCGCCCCGATTTCACGGGCTGCCCTCGCTCCCACGCATCTGCCAGGAGCCCCAAGGAGGAGGAGGAAGAGCTCCAGGAGGGAACTCCCCTGACCTGGGTGCTGTGTCCGTGTGTCTGTGCGCGGCTCCCGGCCCGCAGAGCCGCTCGGCTCCCGCCGCGCAGCCTGAGCGGGGCCGGCTCCCGGCCGTCCCGGCGCGGCCCCGGGCCGGCTGCGCGGGCAGCGGGGCCGAGCGGGCTCCTTATCCCGGGGCTGCGGCGGGGAGGAGCCAGCGCCGCGCCGAGCCAAGCGCCGGCACCGCGCCGGGTCCCGCACAGCACCGCGCCCGCACCGCCTCCGGCACCGGCCCCGCTCCAGCCCCCTCCAGCTCCGGCACCGGCACCGCTCCGGCTCCGGCACCGGCACCGCTCCGGCGCTGGTACCGCTCCAGACCCTCTCCGGCACCGCTTCTGCTCCAGCGCCGGCAGCGGCCCCGCTCCCGACCCTCTCCGGCACCGCTCCGCTCCGGCACCGCTTCTGCTCCAGCGCCGGGAGCGGCCCCGCGGCGGCCCCGCTCCCACCCCGGCCCCGCGGCGCCCGGAGCGCCGCCCCCGCCCGTCCCCGGGGCCCGGCGTGGCGGCGGCAGGAAGGAGGAAGGAGGGAGAGCGACCTGCTCGGCGGCCGGTGAGTGCCGGGGTAAGCACCGCGGCGGGCGGGGGGCCCCTGCCCTCCCCTCCCGCAGCCCCGCCGGCCGGGCAGCGCTCGGCCGGGGCTGCCGCTGCCTTTGGGGCTGTTTGGGCAGAAAGTGCTAGGGGAGGGGATGGCTGAAGTTGGAGGTAGGGCGAGGGAGGGTTCGGCTCTATACTGAACGCAGCAGGAATTTATACCTGTCTGTTCCCTGGTGGAGGAGAGCCCTGCGCGTGTTTTGGTCCTAAACGTGGTTTGGGGAGCCCTGCTCAACCCTTCACTCGCTATCGACTTCTCCCACATGTGCCGTTTTGTAGACACCCCTGGCATGGGTCCCTCTGTGAAGGTCCTAGGGGGGACCCTTCTGTCTCCAGTGTGGAAGTTTCCAGGGGGGCTGACACCCAGGGTCTGTCTGGTGGGTTCCCCTGCTCAGGCTGGAGTCCTGCTGCTGGCTGGTGGGCAGCATGGCATTCTCCTTGCGCTGCATTTTTTTGTGGCTGTCGGTATCAGCTGCATCTCTCCAACATGCCTGTTGCTCTGACGAGTTCCCAGGGGTGTGGAGAGCTTGTCCCCGGAACGCCTGGTCCCCTCTTTGCTGGCCAGGAGCTCCCCAGACAAGACCGCCCGTTGGGAGCTGGTCTCACTGCCATGCCAGCACTAGCTCCTGTAAAGTCAGGCTTTAATGAACTGGCTCTTCTCTCCATGAAAACAAACTGCAGTGAGCGTGTGGCTGGTGGGCACAATGGTGGCATTAGCTCTGAAAAGGAGAAAGCATCAGGGTCAGGCCTGGGGCTGCTGGCGTTGGGGTTTTTGTGCTCTGCATCAACCAAATGAATGGTGCGACGCGTGCGTGCTGGGGTTGGAGATGGTGCCTTAAGGGGAAGCGCTTTGAACAAGCAGCAGGCAGAAAGTTAGTGCCTCCGGATGAGATTTGTGAAAGGGCAAGTGCCGTCGGACAGGACCCTCTTCCTGCAAGGAAATAGGATTAATTTCCTCCTCAGCGGTAATGGGGCAGCATGTAGATCTGCAACGTGAGCTAACACAGAGAGCTGAAATGCGGTAAATGCAAGCAGAGTCTTGTTTTCCAGCCTCACGAGGCATTGACTGGGCATCTGGGTCACCCCATGTGTGGAGAGGTCATGAAAACCAGCTCCCATGATCCTGAAAAGATTCCCGTGATTCAGACACCAGGCCATGAGATAACTGGTCAGTTAGCGGCTGCGGGAACACATCAGTAGTGGCGTGATGAGATCTCAAAGTGCATTTCTAGTCTAGAGCATCCTTTCCTCCCTGGAGAACATACAAGTCCATCGATGGGATGTACCATGTCCAAGAGCCTGATGCCAAGAAGAAACAGAGGCAGGAATAGAAGGAAGGCACCTGGTTCACCAGCTGGCACCCTGTCCGTGAAATTTCGTCTGTGTGTGTGTATGTGTGAGGCATCCAGCTCACAGCTGGCTGATTTTTAGACTCTCTTTGTCATGCCAGAAGACTTCTGTGCAAGTTTGGGTGCCCATTCTCCAGGCGGGACCACTTCTGATGGGAGGTTTTGCAGATTTCACAGATCTGTTTCCAAGAGCCCGGCCTTAGTCACTAGCACAGGAAAGTATTGGTATGATGTCCAAACGAGGGCGATTAAAAAATGAGTAGTGGAACAATCTCGCCAGCAATGGCTGGGAGTTCCTCCTCTCTTACCCTGCTTGGAAAAGAGAGATTTTGTAGCTGAAGAACAGGACTCTGGAGGTCCGACCCTATCCCTGGCCTTGCCACGGATTCTGTCTGACCTTGGACACATCACCGTATCCCCATGTCTGAGTTCCCCCATCTGCTAACACTTGACCTTGCTTTGTTCTCAGAGGTTTGCTCCCTGAGATCTATAGAGCTTCGGGATGCTGGCAGAGAGAGGCGTGGAAGCACTAAAATACTCGTCTCAATGCTGTGAAGGCCCCTTTCACTGCACAAGCACTCTTTGTGGCCCCCTCAATGGACCCTTCAGACAGGCTTCGCTGGCAAGCGTGTGACAAAGAGTGAAGTGATGGTGTCACATATTCCTACGTTACAGGTGACTGAAATGCAGCCGACGTGCCTGGCTGCTTTTTACCGGCTTCCAAACTCGCTGCCTTAGATCTTTAGCTGCTGCCTTCCCTACGCCTGTATTGCTGCTGCGGCTGCCTTGTTTACCCCAGGTAGGCAGGGGCTGGGGGACAGCCCTGCTGTGCCAACAGCACGGGTGCAGGAGGAGACCGTTTTTGCCTTCTGTTGCTGGCGCTGTAACTAGACAAGATAGCCGAAGGCAGCTTCATTTGCATATGGGAAAGTGGAGAGACAAAATGGCTTGCTCAAGGTGCTACAGGGAGCCTGCGGTAGCACAGGGAATCGAGTTTTGAGCTCCCAAGTCCATGAGGATCCCTGCGTTCCCTCTGTCCTTTGCGCTGCACCCTGCTGCTTGGTGAGACAGAAACCCATATGTACTTTCCATATGTTGTGTATGCATTAAAATATCCACGTTGCAGTTTCCACTGAGACCATTCCCTTGGTCTGGCCTTCTGGAGAGAAATGAATGTTTGGTCAATGCTTGTAAACCCTGAGACATTCCTCTGGCTTCCATACAGACCTGAGGTTTGGGCCAGGAGGTCTGAGAATGTCCAGAAAACCTGGGACACATGTTTGGAGTAATGGCCAAATAATAGTAAGTGTTTCCAGGAGGGTTTATACTCAGTAAGAGCCTCCCAAATTCTCCTTCCACGCTCAGGGAAATTGAGGCAAACTTAAAGCAGCTTCTCCAGGCAACAGGACGGGGGGTCTTGGCTCTGGGGCCAGCTACAGAGTTCAGAAAAGATCCCAGCCCAGCCTGGAGTGAGTTCTGCTCTGTGTAATTAGCGTACTGAAACCCTGAAAGGTCAGCCCTGGTTGATGACATGGTCTCGGTTTACATCTTCACAGGTAGAAAAACAATAAAAGGTCTCTATTTAAAAAAGGCCCTTCAGCTGCTTTCGGCAAGCTCTGTCCATGCAGAGGTTTGACCTGCTGGGTTTGCTTTTCTCTAAATTAACTTGCTTCTGCTGTTTGTAAAGGGAAAACAGATAGCAGAAAGCAACTTGTTGATTAATGTAGATGCGAAAGCCCAGATTACAATCTGGTGAACAATTAACTTTGCAGAGTCGATCTGTAATCAGACGGAGCATCTTTTTGCTCTCTCTTTACATTTCTAATCAAGGTTTCTTTTCAGGTAGCGTTTTGCCTGCAGCCAATGTTACTCATCTGCTGCTTGTTTGCTCAGTCGCTCGCAATCTTAGCTCGTATCTTTGTCTAGGCAGCCTGGCTGGAAAAGAAGCTGGTGTGAAATTATTTTCAAGCCACAGAGCAGAGCTAGCAAGCCTTCAGAGATGACTGGGCTTCATCTGTGCTTCTGACACCACTGCTATCTCTCATCTCTCTTGTTCTTTCTTTGCCTCCCTCCTTTTGTGCGGCTTATTCTTGCCGTATCTCCAATCACAACTTGCGATGTGTATTCTCTTGCCTTCTGGGTTTCCTCACTGTTTTAGGGACGGACTCCAAGCCATCACAATTAAGGCTAGATTTTTGCAGGCGGGCTAGGCACGCCGCATTCCCACTGGGAAATGTCCACATCTCTTCAGCACAGCGTGCCTGCCCACTGGGCTGATCTCTGCTGAAAATCTGACCGTTTCTTTTCACACCTGAGCAGCAGCTGGGCTCTTGTTAAAATTCTCGCTCGTGTGCTGAATGCATAACGCACCACAGTTTCAAGTGTAGGCAGGGCCCGCGGGAATACAGCTCATGAAGCGGAAGGATGCTCCCGGCTTTGGGGCACTTGCTTCAGAGAGCTGGATTCAGATGCCAGCACCGACTCTTCTGCTTTTGTTTGCGTCTTTTCTGTGCTCCCGTCTTACGTCAGGTACCATCCCTGCCACACCAGGCTGCTGGGAGGATAAATAACTCCAAACGTGTTCGCGCTGTGGAACGGAGGGATGCTTGCCCTGCTGTTTGCAAACATGGATGCTCATTGCTTTTTGGGAACCAGGTCTCCCAGAGCAGCCCAGGTGGAGACATTTCAGAGCATCTCAGGCTGCGCAGGGACAGCCTGGCTCTGACGCTGACCCGCTGCGAGCCTGGCCCTATGTTCTGCTTCCCTTTTATCTTCCTTTGTGGATTTAAATCAGGGGCATTTTGAAGCAGGGACAATTTCTCATCGCTGCCTTTTGCACAGCGAGTCCTCAATCTCTGGGGCCAGCAGGCACTACCATAACAAAAATAATAAATGACTTGAGTCGCAAATTTCTGACACGAAGCTGTCAGTGCCTGGTACCAGGGTTGCAGGAACGCGTGGTCTCATCAGAGCCGTTACTTGCGATGCCCAGAGGAGGAAGCAGACAGGATGGAGTGGCCTTGGGTTCGCTGCCCTTCCCTCAGTGCATGGGGAAGGGACAGGGCGCAGCCTCTGTGTGCGCCTGGAAGGGCGGGCGCTGCTGATGGAGACGCTTCATTGCCAATTAACGGTGCATTCAGTGCACTCGAATTGTTACGTTTTAATTTTGTTAATTACACCCAAACAAGTCACCCTCGCACCGCCCTTGAGCTAGTACTATCATCTTCATTTATCAGGTGGGAAACTGAGGCAAGGAGCATATTCCTGGTGTTGGGAAGGTCCCATCACCGGTGGCACTGGATCTCAAACCTGAGGTCTAATGCTCTCTCCAGCATGTGCTGGTTTGTTCTGGGCTGTAGCTAACAGCCCGTCTCTCGCTGTGGCCTGGGGTGACATGAATTTTATTTGTCTTTTGGGCACCCTTTCAGTTTTTGCTCATGACCTGCCATGCAGTAATGTTTTTATTACTGAAGACTTATACATGAGCCCTCTCCCCCTCCCTCTCTTTCTTCCCCAACCTCTGAAATTCTCAGCTATTCCTTTAGAACAACCCAAATGTCCCCAGCCGGGCGCTTTGGAGTGGGGCAGGGGGCTGGATTTGACCAGTTTCATGGGGTGCTGCTGTTCTTTTGATGACTTATAATTGAATTGCTGAGTTAAAAAGGAGAGGCTGTTGAAGCTGACCGTAAACACTGAACCTTCTGAAGAAATCAAAATGCGCCTTTTTTGGGAAGCAGAAACATTCCAAACGTTCCGTTTATTTCTGCTATTTCTCTACTTCGATTTAAATAGTTTATTTTTACTCAATCTATTTAATTATTTGGTGTTAATATGCTGGTCACTCAAAAGTTATGATTCATGATCCCAGTTAGATTTAGCTGCAGCCCGCCCTTGCTGTCGCTTCTCCCTCGCACCCGCTTCTCCCCAGCACTGCCCGCTCTTGGAGCCGTATCTTTTTTTAGTTGCTAAATCTGACAAGGTTTGTGAACGGGAGCCTTAACTCTGCGCTTGTGAACATGCAGATGCATATAAATTCATCAGTGTTGGTTTTCTTCTGTATTCTGGCGTGGAACATCACCTGGAGCTTGGTTTTATGCCTTCTGGCATGACTTGAGTTATTTGGTGGAAAGCCTCTTAGACTGGCAGCTTATGCACCGAGCTTGTGCTGGAGCAAATGCTGCTGATCTGTAGATACCCAAAGGTGCAGCCAGGGACCTACAGGGATCTTCAGTAGTGCTTCGTTTTGTTTTGTTTTGTTTTGTTTATTTTGGACTTTAAAAATCTGGTTTGAAGAGTATAATAGCAGCTGAAATGATCTCTTTTCACCCAGAAAATGCATCCTCCTATTGCATCTGCCCGCATTGGTAGGTTAAATTCCACTTTCTGCCTTACTTCACCAGATGCTCAAGGGGTGTAAATCAGCATCGCTCCGCTGAAGTCAGTAGACCCACAGCAGCACAAGACACAGCAATTTTGTGACCAGCCAAGGCTGTGAGTGTCAGAAACCCTCTCTAGTTTTGTAGTAGAATCCCTTCTCTAATGTGGGCTTGTGTCATCTCTGCTGTCACACACAGAGAACTAGAAACTACCACTCATTTCTGCAGTACCAGCATCGCCAGTGACTTGGTAGAGAGTGTGCTTCAGAAATTCGGGATCCAGTCCTGATACAGTGATCTATAAATGACAAACCAAAGGAAACGGTGCTGCAGTAGTGGTTTGGGGGCAGGATCCAGGGCCAGATCTCCTGGCCTCTTTTCCTGGCTGTGCCATTGACTTGCTCTTTGACCTTGGCTGAGTCCCATCCCATCTCTGCACTTCTGTGTTTCCTGTCTTGGGATAATAGCCGAATTCACAGCCAGGCTGGGGGACGTTGGTGTTAGTGAAATGCTTGGCTATCCTTGAACCAACAGCGATCACAGGCGGGCGAGGAGCCGTTCCTGTGTTACTGTAGGCACAATAACCTTTCTGGCATCTGTTCTCCATGCCTCAAATTGGAACAGTGATTTAAGTGCAAGGGAGAAGCCGTAAGGAAAATCTGCATTCAGCCTAAAGCATATATTGCTCCTTCTGCTACAGATATTCCTGAGGGTTGGTCAGCTTGTAATTATTAACTAATTACTGCACAGTAATCGCTGTGCCACAGGATACAGGAAGTATAGGCAGTCGGGAACAAACTGTATCTCACAAATCTCAGCCTTTTCTTATCTGTCCTTTGTATTTTGCCCATCGTGGTGGTATCTGACTTACAGCCCTGCCCATCAAGTTCTCAGAAGGGACGTAACGAGTCAGCCTGTGGCTGGATACCTCTGTGCGCTGTTTGCTTTCCGTGTTGGCAGTTAGGGGACTGAAGGCCAGTGTTAGTCCAGAACAGGGAACAGCTACATCCCGGACTGTGGCTGCGAGGAGGATCTCTTTTGCCGGTCTGCCAGTGTTCCCTGTCCTGCTTGAAGACGACCACATCTAGGGGCGAGCCTTTGCAGCCCTCGCGATCTGCCCCTACAATAAAGGCATTGATATTGTGTATTTCCTGAGCGTGGCACTGGCCAGAGGAGGTGAATTAGCAGCCCCGGAGACTGAAAGCGTCTGTTTATCCCAGGAGCAGGTTCGGCACGGACGGGGAGCTGCTCTGCCAGCAGTGCCGCACCGGGGTGCCGCGGGCTGCGGGGACCTCCTGCGCGGGGTGCGATGGAGTCGGTCCCCATGGCCCGCGCGGGATGGGTGTGCTGAGCAGAGCTGCCTGTCATGGGGGGTCCGTGGGGCCTGGGGGACAGCGCAGAGCCCGTGTCACCCCTCACAGCAGCCTCAGACGGAGCAGGGAAGAACCTGCACAGCGCCTTGGTCCGTCAGCTGGCATATTTTCTTGTTCGAGGAAGAGCTAGAGTCTGAAATGCTGCCCAGTGCAGAGGAAACCTCTGCAGGGCCAAGTCTCGCTGTAGGCTTGTGTGGTCGAGGCAAGAAACCTCTAAGGGATGCCTCAGACTGCCCTGCTCAGAGGAGCCAAGGGGTTTGTTTTTCCGCTGGTTTGGTTTTTGATTCAAGGCAGAAAGCTTCTCCGACGTGGGTCTGAGGTGGGGGAGGATGGGCTGTCGGGGCCATCACAAATCATCGTCGGCGTCAAGAGCTGCTGCTGTGCCCGTAGCCAAAGGGAGACGGGGACACGGGGACCTGAAGCTGCAGGAGTGGCAGTTTGAGCCCTGCGGTCCTTGCGTGGACCAGGCGCCTCGGAGCCATTTCGGCTCTTTGGAAGGGTCCCAGAAAGGCTGCGGATGGTCTGGCGGCACCTGGGCAGCCTTCCTAGTACCTGGGTTTTAGGCAGGAATTTGCAAACACCATTTGCAATGTAAATTGGTCTGTGGGGGGACAGAGAAGCAACGTTACCTGCCTGGGAGTCTGAGGAGGAGGCAGAACTAGTGGTTTTAATGCTCTTTTTGGTCGTACCCAGGGGTTGTTTTGTGTCTCGTCCAAAAGACAATTAAAAATGCAAAGATTGCCTCTGTGCCCCAAACTGCTCTCTCCATTAAATGAACCATCGCAACACCCCAGCACACACCTCCCAGTACCACCTTCGCATCCCTCCCTCCCACCACGATCCTCCTGCTCTAGCAGTAACTCTCAGAGCCCCTCCAAAGAGCAGTAGCAGGGAGGAGCTTTCCTGTCCCTCTTGTTGCTGCCCTGTCCCTGGGGAGCCGTGGCTGGGATGTGCAGAAGTGCCCGTCGCGCTGTTGAATTCCTCTCGGACCCCGGCTGCAGCTACGCAGCGATGGAAACAGGTATTTCCTCTGTGCAGGAGGTGCAGAGAAAAGGTCCGATTGAGTCATTTTAATTCCAGGAAGACATGATACAGTATCTGAGGGAGAAGGCATCTTTTTATAAATTACTATTAGCAGCATGTGTTCTATTTAAGTACTTAATCCCTTTCAATCCCTTCTTATTAACGATTAATTGTGCAGCTAATCGCGCTATGATAGCAGCATTGCAAGCGCCGTTAGTTGCAGGGTGTACAAGCAACCCCGCCAGTATTAAACCAGATAAGAATTTGGTGCGGCGGTGAGAGGGGGGCACCTCAGCTCGGCTGATGCTCTGCTGCGTGAATGTAGGCCAAATCTCTCGTCTCTTTGGGTCTCAGGATTATAATCCTTTCTTATCTCGAGCATTTCCTATGAAGCATACAGCTTATCGGCTTGCGAGGCAGGAGAATCGAATACAACCAAGTGAGCTTTGAACAGCCCTGCTTGATGTAGTCCCTTTTCATCTCGCTTTCTGAGCTTTGAGTATCCTTGACTCTCGTGGCCTGGTACTGAAAACCACATGGAAATATGTCTGTGTTTTGATTTGGGGGGGGGCTATATATGAAATTATTTCCAGATGTGCTTCTGATGTCTTACAAAAGGGCAGCGGACGGGAGGCCACGGGTCAACGCCTGTCGTAGCCCAGCACCTATCTCTTCCTGACAGTGCCCGAGGACTGGTGAGTCCAGCCATGTGTTTTCCTGCAAGAGATCGTTCTCCCTCGCTCTCTTTCCCTCTGTTTATCTCATGCTGGGCTCTGTTATCTCCCCCAGCTTCCAAGGCTCGTGCAGACACCCATCTAGCTTGTCAAGGACACCGGAGCTGCGGGCAGCTGTGTGGGGGACTCAACCAGTGTGCAATGAGAGTTGCGATAGGTTTTAAAGTGCAGGGGGGGTGGGTTGGGAGTGAAGAGAGAAGTGGAAAAATGATCTTAAAAAAAAGGAAGAGAGAGAGAGAAATTCTTTGTTTTAAAAACCGCCAAATGCACTTGCTTTGTCTGCCATTCCCATGACTGACATTGCAACTTTCAGGACACCGAGCGGTGAGCTGGGGCTTGGCTTGGCTTGGCGAAACAGATGTTATTTACAGTTTAACAAGGAACAAGGTTTATCTAAACAGTGTGCGCTTGCCGAGTTTCCAGATACGCATGAAATGTTGCCCTCCATAGGGAAGTGAGCAGAGGTTTGCAGGCACTGAGGCGTGCTTAATCTGTTTATCCGTGTTTCATTTGGGATATCTCTATTTGGTATCCAGACGTGTCCATGTTTGGTTTAACACGAAAATGTCGTGGTCATGGTGGTGCTTAGCTGCGGCGGGGTAAGGGTAGCGGGGAGGCAGGTGTCTGCAGGCAGTGCAGAAGGATGGCTGAGGATGCCCTGCAAGCGCGTGCTGCTCTCTCCAGGACAGAGGTTTCCTGGAAGGCAGCATCTCACCGGGTTTGGGATCCTGGAGAGCTTGCACCATCACAGGGCCTGGGCTGGGCTCTTGGGCAATCCCACAGCCTCCTTGTAGCATCCCTGTGATTAAGGAAGATGGTGCTGCCGGTGCAAAATACCTGATGAAGAGCTTCCTGAGCAGAGGAGGTGCAGCCGGGACGGAGCAGGACAGTCTGACCTGCAAGCACTTCCCTGCCCTGGGCTGCCCAGGGGGAGGGACGTACTCCGGAGGGGGTCAGGATGAGGAGCAAAGGAGAGGGAGTGTCTCTGCATCTCAGACCAGCCTCCTGTCTGTCTGCTCTCCCAGCTCTTTCTGAGGAAGCTGGTGGAGGAGGCGAGACAGTTACCGAGAAGGGGTTTGCCATATGGGCACACGTCCAAGCTGGTTGGCAGCTCCCAGATCTCAGGAGCTGCCGTACATCTCGGGGAGCCCCTCATTTAATGTCAGTTGTGCTAGTCGGATCCTAAGTGGAGCAGGACTATTTGAGGATCTGCTTCATTTCCTTTCACTAGTTGTTCCCTGAGACATTTGCTACTGTGAAAATCTCTTTTGGTGTTTGTTTCTGCATTATTCCTTCCCTGCGTGTGGCCCAGACAATGTCTGGTTTTCACTGTGTCGCCCAACCCCTCGCTCTTTGCAAAGTGGAAGTGCTTCATGTGCAGAAATAAGGAGTGTAGTGTTGTTGGCGGCGGTATCAGCGCTGAGATCTGAGAAGCCAGAGAAGGAATGGCAGGGACACTTGGCTCCCTTCAGATTATGGAGAAAAACTTGAACGTTGAAATGGGGAGAGGGGAGAGGGCACGGGGGACAGGAGGGCGGGTGAAACCCTTCTGTACAGGAGCCGCTTTAAGAGTTTGCAGCAGCAGGGCACAAGCCGTGCATCCCCCCAGGCAGGCAAAGCGCTGTCAGCTTTCAAGGTGGTGCATGTGTGCTCCCAGGGGCAAGGGAGAACCATCCCTGGGGGCTGTTCGTGCTGATGCAAGGGTGTCTCAAAGCCTGGCACCTAGGCAGCAGCACGGAGCTCTTGCCAACTTCACTGCCTCAACGCAGTGCTCTTATCACACTGGGATCCCTGGCAGCCACCTCTTGGCTCAGGAGGCTTTTTAAATCTCCTGCCTTCCTCCAGCCTTGACAGCAGCTTAGTAGAGCAGAAGTCCCTGGTCACCAGCTGGAGCGAGGACTTGAGCAATCCCTTCTCTGATCATGAGGATGAGGTGTGGGCTCTGGATCTGGGAAGCAAAGCCAAGCCAGAAAGATCACACGGATGCCCACCTGCACATCTCACCCCGGCTGGGGCTCTAAGCACCGCTGCAGTAATCGTGATAAGGAGGGGTCCGGATAAAAGATATTGCAGCATTACTCTTGCCGTTATGGGGGAGATGGGGATGCCAAAAGTAATTACAGTTTGTGCTGTGCTTTGAAATCCTCTGATTCCTCAAGCGTTGGCTTGTCGTGCTCCCTACCTGTGTGGCTGCATTTCCCTCACATCTGAGGGAGAAATACACACACACACGTGCGCAAAGCCCTCCGAGGATGGGTGCACAACTGGTTTAAGATTAAATACCAGATTAGTGCAATCCTTGGCAGGGGAGTAGACTTGCAGTGTTTGCTCCCTACCTTACTACCATGTGACTATTCCAGAGCTTTAAATAAAACAGATTTGAAACCCTGCTGCAAAGAGTTTTATGTGTCTAATGCCAAACAGTGGTACTGCTGCCGCAGAGCACGGTCCTCGGGAGAAACCCAGTCCGTAGCTGGTACTGTAAACTGTCCGGAGTGGGGAGCAGTAGGTCAGGAACACCGTCCCCTTTCATTCATTTCTTCTCCTGTTGTTGTTCCAAGGGAAGAGGGGAGCTGGTTTATTCGCGGTGTCAGCTCCAAGGAGCTGCTGGATCTGAGCTGGGAGCTTGCTGGGGGAGGAAGGAGCGTTAATCCTGTATGAAGCTCTTTGTGCGGTCTCTCCAGCTCCTCCTCCCATTGCCAGGTATTTACCGATTGTAGAGCATAACTGGCAGAAGTCTCAGCCCTGTTACGAGTGCGGTTTATCAGCGTAGAGCAAGGCAAGCTGGACTCTCTGCGTTTCAACTCTCCCAGAAAATGCATGGCGAAATGCCGAGCTTTTAATTGCTTTGAGTGCTTGTGGTGGTGCTGCTTCTTATAAATGTTGTGCTTCTGTTTATATTAAAACTGTTTTCTATTTTTCTGGGAAATTAGGTCCTGTCAAGATCCTTTGATACCAGGTTCCCTCTGGTAAGGCTTTTCGCGATGCTCTGGCTATCATTTCTTCTCTTCACCGTTCCGTTCTGCGCGGTTGCTGTCCCCCTCCTTTTCTTTGCACCAGAGGTAGCTGCATTTCACAAATTCCATGTGACTATTGGGTGCACAGGATGTAATTGCTGTTTCTTTAAATACCCTCCCTAGGAATGCTTTTAGAAAGGGGACCCAGGCCGCAGAACTGTGTGATCCCTCTGCTCAGCTGTCCCCGCGGAGCTGAGGCAGCGTGATGCCAGCTGAGCTGTCGTCACACCCCTGGGCAGCAGGGCAAAGCTGACTCCTGTGTCTGCCTTCCACGCTGCAGCTGAAGAAATGAGTTACCCCCATTCCTCATTTTGCACTGATACCGTCCTTTCAGCCTTGCTCTCACGTGCCAGAAAGAGAGGTCTTAAGTGGAAGATGAAATCCTGGGTCACAGGAGGAAAATTCCAGTATTTTCTGTTAAAGAGAGAAGGAGACAACTTATCCTGGCTCCTCCTGACCACTGCAGGGAAGTGAATCCTGGCTTTCCACGAGCTCTTGTCTGCACAGGAATCGCAGACAAGCTCGCAGCTCTGGGAGCTCTGCGTGGGCTGGGGAAAGAACGAAAGCTCTAATTAAAAAAAAAAAAAAAAAAAAAAAAAGTAAAAGAAGGAAAGAAAATAGCAATTAAGAAGCCAGCAGACCCTACGTACCCCGTGGTGTGTGAGCGTGGGGACGGCAGCCTTGCACAGCTTCAGCCAGCGGGACGGAGCTGCAGGTGTGCCGGGGACGTCGCTCAGTGGGGCTTGGTCTCTCCCGCACCCGGGATCTTCTCCCGTAATGTGGCTCCTCCTTCCCGCCTAGCAATGAAGGAAGGACAGGTGCTGACAGCCTCAGCCGCTCCTGGGAGGGAAAATAAGAGGCTTTGTGTTACTGAGAATGACTTTCTTTGGCAGTTGGAAGCTGGCACCCTCTTCGCTGTCTCTCCCAGCCACCTGGGAAAGCTGGGGATGACAGGGCTTGGGTTGTGTTTCTGGAGTGCCTTTCATTCAGCAGGATCCATGAATGCTTGCTTGGTCGCGCTTGTGTATTCGGGAGCCTCTGTCACTTTTGGGGCGTGACGTGACAGCCAGGAAACGGGGAGGTGATGCTGGGAGAGGGCAACACAGGACACCGGGTCTCCAAGGGGCTCGTGAAGAGCAGGCAGGCTTCGCGGCGACGTCCCTGCGGTGTAGCAGGAAGAACCTCGGATGCAGCTCGGATTGTGTTAGTTAACTGTCAGTCAGTAATCGGTTGAGTGTCATAAAAGGCAGGGACCAGGCTGGCCTTTGCTGGTTATGTTCCTCTTCAGTAATTACTTGTGTTGATGTTGGAGTAGCTACTCCCTGTGCTGGGAGCTTGGTATACGCATAGGGTGATGCTCGGTGTGAAGGATGTGCCCGCTGCCTAGTAAAAGGATGAAAGGAGAAAGTGAGTCACGGAGAAGGGGAGAGAACGGCTGAATATCATGAAGCAGAGCAGCAGCATACCTGAGCTGTAAAGTGCTGCTGCCCCGGCAGTCCCAGCACAGCTCTTCGCTCCCAAGCGTCACGTTACAGCCCGGGTCTCCTGGGTCGTGGTCAAGCACCGCCGTATGAGCGAGACAGTGCTGGCGTCACGGTGAACGCTGCCCGTGGGACACGTGCCCTGAACTCCCGAGCAACTGTAAATTAAGTCTCAATAACTTAGATAGCTGCCATAGGAAAAATGAGTATCAAAGGGAGCGTCTCTGTCTCAGAGCCAAACGCAGTTGTGTTGGGCTCCAGGGGGAAAAGTCGTGCACTTTTGCTGAGACTCACTTCCCGCTGCTCGCCCTTCTGGTGCAAACCAGCAGTGATGGATGGGTTGGAGCAGGGGATCGGCTGATCTACAGCGGCTGCAAGTCCGGACCGCTCATCCCCTGCAGACGGTGAACGTACCATAGGGACGCTGACACGACCACCTCCAGGGCGGCTCAGCGCAGCTCCCGGACAATGGGAGCACTGAGCTCCCACCCGCCACGGGGATGTCTGTGGTGGACAAACTGGCCATTGGCAGTCTATTGTTGTTCCAGCTGAACACTAGACACTTTTCTCAGGTTAGCCTCAGCTGAGGAATAAGTGCCTAGTGTTTTGAGGCTGCTGGAATAATGATCATCATTTTAATGCCTGTCTCGGAGCTGCCTGATCTCACCAAGAGCCGGGAAGGGAAGAGCCAAGTGAGAACTGCTGACTGCACCGCACAGGGCTGCGGACACAGAGAAAGGCAAAATATACAAAGGCAGAACAAACCTCCTTTGTGTGCTCTTGTTACTGGGCTCATTGTCAGGACTGGGACAAACGAGAGTGGAAATGCGCATCTAGCAGAACTGTTTTCCTTCCCACTCTCACCCTGCATCAAGCACAGGTTATAAAGTCTCCAAAGGCTGGGCTTGCAGGAAGTTTTCCATAGCATTCACCCGTCCCAGGCTATCTTCGTGTCTCTTAGAGTCTGGGAGACCTGTACGTGCTCCATGTGGCTTGTGCTTTGCCTGCATCGTTGTCTCTTAACAACAACTGACCAAGGAGTAATTGCAGTGGTGCAAATGAGGGATGGGAACGCTGTTGTGCTGGGCGCTGAACACCCCACAAACCAGGCTTCTCCTGCAAGGGTCTCACAACCGAGGAAAATGCAAGCAAACTGGAAGGGAGGAAGGATGCGTCGTCATTCTTGATTTATAGCTGGGGAAAGTGAGGCATGCTGAGAGGGTCAGAGCCGGAGTGGAAGCCAGTCTTGCGCATTTGCTACAGGATCATTTTTCCTCCCAAGCCTCCTCCGAACTGAGACGAGAGAAGGGAGGACAGTGATCTCCTGGCTGCCGTAATCACATTCCTGGTGCACTGCATTTGTTGTAATCATGGAAGCCAGTAGTACAGGAGGAAAAAAAATTGCAATGCGAGGACGGACTGACTCCCTGGAGACCCAAAGTTCCCTTTCCAATCGTGTCCAGCACAGTCACTGCCCTGGGATGATGGTCTTGCTGATGGCTACAGGGCTCCTGTAGATTAATATGAATTGATTTCACTCCCGTCCCCGCAGGACCTTGACCTCCTGGCGGGGGCTTTGCTCCCTGTGTAGGAGGGAAATGTCAGGCCCCCTGAATAGCAGAGCCGAGCGGCGGGAGGCAAATGTGGAGGGAGGAGAGCTGGCCTTGCTCTCTCCCCTCATCACTCACCTTTTGGGGAGGGTAATTGTGCAAACCGCTGTGTCTGATGGGCAGGGTCCTCTGCGCAGCGCAGGGGCCGAGCAGTATGTGGCCCCGGCTCTGCAGGGCTGGGCCGGTCCTCGCTGCTGCTCAGAGCAGCCTCCGTCCATCTGAAATAATCTACGCGGGCACTCGGACTGTGCTTTGCAGCATCTGCCATGGGGAGGGAGCGTCTGGGAGCTTGTTACCCCAGGGAGGATTTCACGCCGACAGCTGAGCAGCCGGGGAGATGTTCATTTGGTGGTCGGGGCTGATCCTTCCCTGCCCCTCCGACCTTGCCCCAGTAGGATTCCCAGCTGCTGCAGAAAATTCAGCATCGCCCCTGGTGTATGTTAGAGTCATCCCCAGCATGCTGTAATTTCCCTCTGACTCCCCACAACAGTCCCAAATCTCTCCCCATCCTCCTCCGTACACCTCCTGAGGACCCGGCTCTGGCCCTGCCGAGGAAATTCGTAGTGGAGGAGGAATTCGGGTTGTGCTGAGCTCCTGTTTGCACAGGAATGTGCACCATGGAGGGGCCGAAATCTCTCCCATCGCCTGCGCGCAGCGGCCTTGGCAGCTCACGCGACTTTTCTCTGCCCCTCCTCTGTGCTGGAGCTTGGGAGGGAGCACATCGGCTGGCCAAAACAGAGACCTGCTGCTGGCCGGTGGAGAGGGCTGCTCGGCACACAGGCTGCGCTGGAGAGCTGTGGTTGGGTCCCACCGTCGTCTCCATGCCTTGCCATGGGAGGAGGGGCACGTATTCAGCTGGTGCCTTGATGCGTTGTTTGTTTAGCCCTGTAGCCACATGCAGCGTTGCATGATAGCTGTGTTTGCAGAGCAAATAGGGCTCTACGAGCAGAATTCACCATTTCTCTGATACTTGCCGGAGTGAATCAATGCTACCTAATAGCTAGAAGCATGAGACGTAACTGCTGAATAGGACTGTTCATTTTGCCTTGTAAACACAACTGTTAATCTCTCTGGAGATAAAAAAAAAAAAAAAAGCTTGAAAAAAGCATACTATTCCCTCCAAGCCTTCCACCCTTTCAGCTGGGAAATGGGGGCAGGAGTCTGCTAAAATGGTAAGAAAAAAATGGAGCCACTTCTCATTTGTGAAAAGCAATAAAGTGGTTATTGCTTGAAAGCTTTGATTCCAAGCCCCTGCAATATGCTGAAGGAGAAAGGGGACAGTTTCATACACTGATGATGGCTTGTCTGTGCCTAACATACCCGTCTCTTGAATTCCACAGCAGAGAGCCAGCGGGTTTTGCTGTACAAACGCGAGAGAGATTCATGTGGATAGTCACAGCCCGAATGCCTATGGGAACAGTTCGCTGAAAAATAGTGAGCGTGGTTATTGCTAGTGCAGCAAATACGGCTTTGAATGCGGTGTTTAAAGAATCGTTAACATCTTGTCTTGATCATGGGATGAGCTTTCCTGACGGGATTCAGCTTTGGGCTCTTTGAAGTGTTTTAGCCAAGTATTTACTATCTGACTATATTACAGTAAATGCAGATCATTCACAGTGCTGGCTTTAATCCCTGTTCCTTGGCCAAATTCCAACCTGAGTGATTTCATTTTTGCCCGTTGATGCCTAAGTTCCTTATTGCCATTTTAGACTGCTTCTCCCCTTCATGTCCTACCATGCAACGTCACGTTTCTGCATGTTGTTAATCAGCCGGCTCCTTCCGTCCCGGAGATGACTACAGTGCAGGGGTTGCTGTAATTCCCTTCGAGCTCCTTCAGGCTGTAAAACAAGTGATGTCAGTGCTTTGCTTAGCAAGTGTCACTTTCTCTCAGAAAGTCAATAAATGCCTCCGCTTCCTTTAGTACACTAAAGGTGGTGGAAAACAAGAGGCAGATGCTAGCAATTCTTCCTTTGAAATCCATGCCGGGGGAGAGGGCTGGGCTGCTCCATGAGCTGTAAAAGGGGATGTCTTCTCTCAGAAGAAATGCAGCCGGAGGGTGGACGAAGCCCAGGGTGCACCCCAGGGTGCTGCCCAGGGCAGTGTGCAGGGAAGGGTGCCCACCGGGGACCCCGTACTGCCTGCCCCATGCGATGTGCTGCAGCCTTCCAGCATGCAGGTCGCGGGATGCCGTGCTTACGGGGGGGGAACAAATCCCGGCTTTAGGGCACCTGGATCCAAATGGCCACTCGGGACGGGGCGAATTCCTCTCCGGGAGCAGTGGGAGGCTGAGAACAAATTCCAGCTGACAAACACATTAATGTGAACCCCGTCACCAGATGCCAAGTAAATCCAGGTGTAGCTGGAAAAGCAGCGACAATTGCAAGAGCCGTAAAGCTAAGGGGTACAGGGCGGGCTTGTGCATGGCAGGAGAGGTAGCCAGCGATGTCGGCGCTATTTTTACCCCCGCTTCCTCTCCGAGGAGGTTTATATTTGGCAGCCTGTAGTAGGTGGCAGGGGGGGGAAGGATTCGGACTGCAATTTGTGGAGCACAGGTTTTTGTCCGTGCTAAGGTGTTTGCCCTCTAAACCACTGTCACCGTTTTGAGGAGAGCGAGTGGACAGGGAGGGAGCTGGAAGGACCCTTTCCCCTCATCCGCTCCTTCATTCACCTGGAGATGGAGTATCTTTTGTATTCCCTCTATCTTTCCTGGTCCTGGAGTCGAGGGCCCTTCTGGAGGTTATGGATCGGCTTGGTGGGGGATTGTCGGAGCAGGAGTTGCTCGGCAGCTCATGCTGAGCACCTTCCCGTGACCTTGTGGTCCTGCGGTGAGGCTTGCTCTCGACCATCCCGTGCCACTCGTGCCAGGGTGGGACTGTGTCCCCAGCGCGGCAGGGTGACCGCTGTCCTTTGGGCACGGCAGGCGTGGGGCGCGTTGAGCGGCTCTGCGGCAGCCCCCAGCCCTCCAGCCCCGTCCCTCCCAGTCCCAGGCACGGTGCCCTTTCCAAAAGGGCAGGAAAGGGGATGGTGCTCAGAGTTGGGACCTGTCCTCCTTGGTCCTGCAAGCGTGTTTTCCGGGATTTGGATACACTTCTTTCATCCACTGTTAGGGGTGCACAGCGTTGCTAAATCTCCCTTGAAACACAGAGCCTTCCTCTCCAAGCTGTGATTTAAGCATCTCGGGGTCTGGTGAGGGGCAATCTCATGCAACTCTCTCTCTCTTCCCTGCCGGTTTCTGGTGAAGGCAGCCTGGTGTCTTCATGTGGATTTGAAGTCAGGTAATTGCAGCACTTGCTGCTGCGAGCGTGTCCTTGCACTTGCTGTGTTACGGACACGTGCAAGGGTTGCTCAGGATGCTACCAGAGTGCAGTTCATTAGTGTAACCTTCGCCAGAGATGTGTGGAAACTTGGTTATGCCCTAATTTGAGAAGATAATCACTGGGGCTTATCTGAACATTAATGTTGAAAGGTTGCCTTTTGTTTGAGCCTCTGATGTGCCTGCTGGGAGCATCACGGATTTCCCCTGAGCTCCTGTTTCCTGTTTGGGAGTAAAACAGTGCCTGGCACAGGAGCCTCGGTAGCTTTTACAGGTGCCACTTTAGCAGTGTCAGCGTGCCCAGCTGGAGCAAAACACTTCAGGTCGGTTCAGTTCCTTGGGTGCCTGCAACACGAGCGGCATTTCCGCACACCAGCAGCGCCTCGGTTAAAACTTGCTTAGCTTGCAAGGTAGGGAGCCAGATCAGAGCCCCGGGCTGGGAGAATGGTCTCCAAATCAAGTGTCAAGCTTTGCCTTCCCTGCAGAAGGAACAGCACTGCTTGGAGACTTTATTCTTGGCCACGAGGAAAGCACCAGCATGGAGACTTTGTTAATGCAGCATTCACTAGTGCCAGCATCTTTGTTGTCAAAGCATGTTTCTGTAGTGCCGAGAAGACATCTAAATGTCTGAAGCCTGAAGTGGATCCGTCTAGCATCCTCCTGCCTCGCTTTGCAACTCAAAGCAGCCTCCAGCCTCCCTTCCCACCCCCAGCCGAATACCCCAGCCCTGATTTCAGGTGCACAAGCATTGCAGTCGAGCCTTCATCTTCAGTTTTTTGCGGCATTAAAGGTGGAAGATGAGTGGGGATGGCTGAGGGGTGTGAGTCCCCAGGATTCAGGTGAATCCCAGGGATTTTCAGGGGATTGCACCCACAGCAGGGTGCCATGCCTCACAGCAGAGCATGGCAGACACGCAAACAGAGTGTTTGTATTGCTGACGGATAATCTTTTAAGCTTTCAGATGCAGGCATGTCAGCCCAAGTGTTCCTGTTGCCCTGACGACGCGATGCATTAGCTCCCGGATGCTGTGTCTGATCGCATCAGTCTGGAATGTGGTCACCGTTTGTTTGTGCTGATAAGCCCCGGAGTGGGCTGGGAAGGCGTGGGGAGAGCCGGGGAAGAGAGCTGCTCAAGGGCAGCGGGGACACCCGGGAGTAGGGGGGCCGACCTCTCCAGGGGTGCGGGAGAAGTTGGGGGATGCGTGTGTTGGTGTGGAAAGAACTGCTCTGTGTAGCTTTTGATGCCTGTTCGGTACCAAGGGATGATTTTCCCCTTAAGATCCTCCCTTGGGCTGGTGGATGAGAGTAGCATTAAAGGAGTCCAGGGCTGTTAAATGGAAATCCCCCGCCAGACAGGTTAGAGGGTTGAGACGATAAAAGCTGATGGAGGAACAGCTCATCAGATTGGGAAGGCGAGAGGGACAGACCCAAACCTCCTCAGGCCTGGGACTGGAAGGGGCAGAGCTGCAGCTGGTTGGGGGTGAGACACTGATGTTGGCAGGTCCGGGGAGCAGGGAGCGTTGGCTGTGTGCTAGGTCTGTGCTCGGCAGGAGGAATAACACCGGAGTGCAGCAGGGCTGGTGCTGAAGACCAAACCGTGCACAGACAGCTCTTGCAGCCCGGTCCTGTCTGCACTGCTGAGCTATAGACGGGCCTGGCAAGAGCCAAAGTAGGAAAGGCAAAGCGGTGTGTGGCTCCGAGACGCCCAGAGCGAGCTCCCTCAGCCTGCTCGTGTGGCTGCTCAGACTCAGCACGCTTCGCCATGTGCCCCTTGAGGGTTTTCTTCGTTTAAGGGTTTTACTGCTTTAATCGGATCCCTGGCTAAGGCGATTCTAATGCCCGTACAGGATGAGTCATTCAAGAGCTTGTGAGCAAGCTGTGAGCTCGAAGCATCTCCCCTTGCTGTGGCTCTTGCGGGTCCCCCCGGCCGGTACTGGCTCCACGCAGCATTTTGCTGCTGGCTCAGGACGTCGTTCTTGCAAGGGCCAAGCAGGGACCAACCTGCCGGGGGAGAGATGCCTCCTTGTACCGGGAGGAGTGTGGTACTGAATCTTCTCTGTCACTGTTTACTCTTTCCTGCTCTCCTGCTGTTTCTACCCTGCTTTTCCCTGTTCCAGGCATTCCTGGAGTTTCCAAGGGTGCTGTAAGGCACAGCCTGTGTTGATACTCGTGATTCAGTGTCCACGGCTCTGTCCAGGGCTCATCTCTGATAACTAGCACAGAAGAAGCCCCCTGCACCTCTTGACCACAGTCAGCTCTTAAAGACCTGAGGAACCCGATTCCCCCGGTGACCATGTGGCTCCTCTTTTGCTCTGACACAGCAGCGGTGCCTGGGAGAAGACGATGTCTCCAGGGACCCCTGCAGATGCCCAGCAGGGGAAATTCCGATCCGGGTGCTGCCAGCCTCAAAGAGCAGGGGCTGGGGGGCCGTCCTGTGCATGGTCCAGCCCTCTCAGCCTGCTCTCTCCCCTTCCCCGCAGGGCTCTGCCATCCCTCGCAGCGCAAGGTAAAATGAACAAGATGAAAAACTTCAAGCGGAGGTTTTCACTCTCAGTTCCACGGACGGAGACCATCGAGGAGTCACTGACGGAGTTCACGGAGCAGTTCAACCAGCTCAACAACCGGAGGAATGAAGGTAAGGAGCCCACGGGTCCCTGCCACGGTGCTGGGGCTGGTCGGGAGCATCCAGGGTCAGCGCTGCCATCAAGTGTCTCCACGCCAGCCCCCCCGGCCTTTCTCTGGGTGTGTTGACACGTGGAAAGTTGCTGCCCCTTTGTCTGTGTTCTTTCCCCATCTATCCAGCAGGATTAATAACACCTTGTCATTAAATCTGATCTGAAGAGAGATTTATACTTGCGTAAGGAAAGCCTTATAGGAGGGAAAGGTATTTGCACGAAATGGAGAGGAATGGCACATCTGTGGTTAAGGTAGAGAGTGGGAAAGCATGGGATCTCCTCCTGCCTGCCCAAAAGTGACCGTGGTGCGTGAGCCCTCTCCAGGGCTACAGGCCGACACTTCCACCGCGCCAAAGGGGCTGCTCTCTCTGTTCGGGGGAGCATCTGGGGCTCACTGAACCACCCTTTGCTCCCAGACCCACAGCCTTCTCCCGGGGTGCAGTTTTCAAGGTCCCAGGGAGCAGGGAGGTTTAGGGTTAACACCTCTGTGAGCTGAACAGGGCACATCCCTTCTGCAAACAGAGCAGCCGCCTCGGTGCAGGCTGGGGCAGGCTCTGCTGTCTCCCGCTATGGGCACAGCAAGGGAGAGGCAACGCTCGAGGCATAAACGGGGAGCAGATCACGCCAAGGTGGCCGTGCTTGGACAAGCAGGCAGAGCCGCTGACAGGCAGGCGTTTGGAAACCTGATAAAGTTAGACTTGATTCATCCAGGGGTAAATTCGCTGCTGCGGGTGCAAGGCTGAACCGCTCCTGGCGATCACGTCATGCGTTTGCTGCTGCCTCCTACCAAAACAACTCGCTTTGCCACAGGCCAGCCCGTTCATGTGTCGGTGCCCTCAGCTCCACTCAGGTCACGTTCAAGCTCTTTTTTCCCCTCACCCTGCAGCCACAATTGCTAGAAACTTTTGCTGCAAGCAGGGGCTGAGGCCATGATGTAATTGCCTGGCACTCGCATCTGCCCCAGCAGGGCGGGATCGTCTCTCTGCCAGCTAACCTGCTTGAAAGAAGAGATGCAGTAACCTAATTTAGAGCTGGCTTTCCTCACTCCTGCAGCTCCTCACGCTCCTCTTTATCCCTCCAGACACCCAGGCTGCCCTGAACAGCATCCCTTCACGGCCTCCTTCTCTGCTCCTACACACACACCCCTCCCCTCACACCCCAGCAAGCAGCAAGGGCTATAATTAGACTTGAGCCCTTAATTAGATGTGCAGAAGCTGTGGGGATAAAATGGTGCAAGGCTAAGAAAGTCCTGGGCGCTGACAGCTGCTCCTGCTGTTGCCTTCTGGGGGGACCTCTGCTCTGGGATGTCTGAGCCTGGGCTTGTTATCTCCGCTGTGCAAACCGAGGCTTTGTCGGAGAGGTGATTTCCCCGTTCTTCTGCTTTAATGAAGCATCGGTCACGGTTCTTCCTTTGCCCTTGAATGGCAAACCAGTGCTAGCAGCATCTGCCTGTCCCCCCCTGCTTTTGGTCTGACTCCTGAGGTAGCCAGGAAAGAATAAGAGCAAAGTCAGAGCAGGCTGAGCCTGGGGCCAGGACCGAGGGTGTTCCCGATCCCGTGGGTAGAGGCTGGACCAGTACTAGACCGTGACACGGTATCATTAGTTGATCCTCCTGCCTGGACCCAGGAGCGCGTCAGGGCTCGGGGTCTGCCAGCACCACCCCACGGGGTCCGGCTCCTCATGTGCTGCTACCGGTTGCCCCGCCGCCAGCCCCCCCCCGTCGATACCCCCGTCCCCGCGTGGATGCGGCACGTCCTGGCCCCCTGCCGCAGCTTTCCCTCCCTGGTGCCCCCTGCTCCCTGGTGCGCGGTTCCCAGTTCGCACCGAGCCCTCTCCCACGCAGCACGGGGAAAACGCGCTGCCCCGCCGTACCCGCCGCCCCCAGCCTGCTCCCTCCTGCCCGAGATCTCTTGATTAAGTTTCCCTTGGGGATTGTAAACAACCCCGAGAAGTCACCTCCACAGTGCCCTTAATCTCCGTCTCCTGCAGGCTGCGGCTGTTGTTTATGAAGAGCCCTGACAACCGCATTTGGCTGAGGCATCTCTTCGGCTGTTTAATAAACCCCTCCTGGCCGGGAGCTCTTTGCCCACAGCCCTGTGCCAGGAGGACTCGGCGGGGGCTCGGCAGGGGGGAGGTGGAGGCACCAGTGCCAGGGGGCAGAGCTGGGGGGGCACGAGCCCCAGCGCCCCGGGGTGAGGAGGCATTCGGGCATGGTGTGGGAGGGTGATGCTTTGGGTGTGTAGGGGGACGGGATGGTTTCGGTGGTGCTGGAGGGGATGAGAAGGGGGTTTATGAGCAAGTGACTCTTTTGCAGGGTTTGGTGGTGAGGTTTGGACCTCGTGGGAGCTGCCTGGTCTGGAGAGGGCTCTGACTTTAGGGAAGCAGTTATCTCTGAGGTGTTGGTCTCCTCCATTTCACAGATGGAGAAATCAAGGTGCAGAAAGCCAAAATGACTTTGCTACAGTTGTGCAGAACACCGGTAGCAGAGCTGAGGCTAGAGCCATGGCTCTCGCTCTTGTGCTACTTCTCTGCTCCAAGAAACAGGGGAAAGCTTTGCTTGAGGTTTCACCTTCCTTACTCAGGATGTCTGAACGTGCCCCTGGGCTGTCCCTGCACGGCAGGCAGGCTTGCCTGCAGGGATCTTTTCTCTCCTGGTGAGCAGATGACCCATGACAGTTCTGGTGCTGTGATCGCTCGCTCCAGAAAAGAGTGCTAATCACAGCAGAGATCAGCACATCATTTTTTTCTTTCATCACCTCACACGGCTCCTCAGGGAATTGCTGGCAGTTTTTATTTTCCCTCCAGCATCAGAAATCACAGGTTATCAGCATTCACAGGTCATGGCAGTCTGCAAATCCTACACTTTGGTGGCTGTGAGTGCCTCCGCCTGTCCTTGGGGAGGACGGTGATGCAGAGGCCAGAAGACCTTCTCATGAGATGCTCCAAGAGCATGTGCAGAGCTGTTCTGACTCTGCAACGGGACAAGGCAGGGCCTTCTCATGGGTAGAATCCTGCTTTGTCTGCTGGTGGTGCGGTGGGAAATCCCCAGCTCTGTCCTCTCCATCCCGTAATTCTCATGACCTCACCCGCAGAGGCTGATAAAATGAGGTCTGAGAGAAACAGAGCTGGCAAATGGAAAAGCAAACAGCTTTCCAGCCTGGACACATCCCGTCCCGGGCAATGTCACCTTGATGGAGTCTCACAATGCAGAGAGGCAAAGGGGGTGCCTGTGGTCTGAGCCTAACTTGCTCACAGCCTACCTTGGGGTGTCCGGTGCCCCTCTGCCCTGCCGTGCATCCCTCCCCTGGGCAGCACAGCCTTTCCTCGGCCGCGGCAGCTGCTCAGCTGCAGAGGCAGAGGGGGAAAAAAGCCTCTGGGTTAAGGAGAGCCCAGGCTGGGCTCTGTGCAATATCTGATATCCTTGACAAGGGCCAGCACCACTCCGCATCCTTGTGGATGGGGAACCTTCTCCATGGCTGCTCCAGCCTCACATTAGGGGGCTCTTTCCTTTCTTCCTGGGCTTCCCCAGTCACACATTCCTGTCCATACTCCAGACTTTCAGAGGTATCAGGTCTTGGTGGCTCCCATTTGCTTTGGTAAGAGCTGGTGGCATCCAGCAATAGCTCATATCTATGCCAAAGCTTTGCCCCAAAACAGCTACTGCCTGGTCTGTCCTCTGAGGCCAAATAAGGTCTCAGTGTTCAGGCTGCAAAGCCTGCGTAACTCCCAGTTTGCGATGGCATAAATCAGAGCCGAATCTGGGCTTTGGAGTGCAAGGCCACAAAGAGGTGATGATGAGGGGGAGGAAGGAGGATGAATAATCCAAGATCTGAGCGCAGCCCTGCCTCGTGAGTGTAACAGAACTTTGAGCGGAGAGTTCGCACTTAGCAAAGTAATTAAAAGTTGTAAGTCAGGCAAGCAGTGAAGGGTTCTGGCCCCTTTCCTTGGGAGATCAAAGCTTGTTTTGGCAGAGACGGTGTTTAAATATATTTATAAAAAAAGGCGGGAGGCTCGTCAAAGGCAGCCGCCGTGTCTGCGGTCTCACTTTAATTTGCTTTGATATCCCATGCAGCCTCATTATTTGCAGAGTGTCAGGGCTCACCATAATCCACATGAAATGCTGAGCAGAATCAAACAGGCCCTCACGTTTGCATGCCCCCAGCTTCACGTCTCCTCCCGCAAGCACCCAGCAAGGTCCTCCAAGCCCGAGGGCAGCCCCAGCCCTGCGAGAGCATCTCTGCGGGACTGGGTATCCCCGGGTGCTGCGGGCACCTCGCGGTGACGCAGGAGGGACTGGGCTGGCACATCCCGCCTGCCCTCTCTGGCCCCAGGGCACCCAAACCACCATTCCCCTCATCTCTGCAAGTCTTCTGTGTATTTTTACGTGCTTTTCCCATCCTGTGGTAGTTCACATCTTTTGCGTGTCCCATTCCCCTTTGCATGCGCTAGAATGCCCAGGTTGCCATCTTACCTCTGGCTTTACAGCTGATGCTCTTGTAGATGAGGAGAGATTGACACTAACCTACTGGGTGGGCTGCTGGTTCAGAGAGGCAGCGCTGCTGGTTTGCAGCTTTCAGGGACTGGCTGCATCTTTTACCAAGACTTTGGGCTTGTTTACTACGGGAACCAGCACAAATTCACTCAAACTATCATTTAAAGGGGATTAGTTGAACTCTGTTCAGTCAGATTTTAAATGGCCTTTGTTTTTTTTCAGATAATTTGTTTAGGAAGTGAGCAAGTTAAAAAGATTTGATTCAGTTTAATTGATCCACGTTAATTTTATACCTGTGGTTAATTCAGGGTAAGTTTCCTAACTGTTCCTGCACAGACAGATGGCCAGAAAGGGAGAGGGACCAGAGTCCCGCAGCGGTCCTGGGAGAAGGGATGACTCTCTGCCTCGTTCTTGCCTGTCTGCCCAAAACCTCCTGGCACTGTTTCAGATGCTCCCGAGCCCGGTGGCATGGGCTGAACCCGTCCCTGAGGTGCGGGCTGTCTGTTGAGGACACCCTGCATCCCTTAGCTCGCAGGTCCCCTGGTCCCCCAGGGACCACGGCATGAAGCCGCATCTTTTCCCAGGTCACTTGCCTGCCACCTCTCATCCGTCAGATGAGCAAACTGCAGCCAGGTCCCAGCCCTGCTCGCTGCCCTGTGAAAGCCAGCCCTCCCTCTCCAGTCTTCAGCAATGAGATCATCGCTGGCTGCCTGAGCACACTGGGATCGGTGCGCTGCAATCTGCACTAGGCATAGCGGGGGATCGTCTCTGTGCAGCTCAGGGAAGGGGCTTGGCGAGGGGCAGGGCGCGGTGGCGCAGCCTGGGACATCACAGGTCCTCCCTGGGGAGTTTCCCTCCTGCGGTGTTGCTCCTTGCTCTGGGGAAATAACTGCGGGGTGCCTGGATGCATGGAGGACACCGGTGCTTTATGGCAGGGCCCTCGCACCCTGGAGGCCTTGCTAACTTGGAGCGTACTGCAAAGTCTAGACAAGAAGGGGGAGAGCTGTATGGCCACCGGGAAGGGGACAAAACCCTCGTCCCTGCTTGGCCCCACGCCTTTTCAGAGGGAGACGCATCCTTCCCTTGGGGAGGTGGTTCTCCTCCCTCCCAGCGCACCCAGTTAGCGCTGCCTCCTTCTGAACAGCCCCCTGGAAACAGCATCCATGTGAATCAGGGGAATGCACTTCGCTGGGGTCCAGGCGGCCTGCGTTGAACTCGTCAGTGGTTTGCTGTGCCGCTGTCTGGGTCTGTGTGTGCCAAAATATTCCTACCAACCAGCTGTTAATTACAGAGTGAGGAGGTTTAAGTGCAAGCCTCAAACTGGAGACCAGAGGGAGCTCAATGGCTTATTTTGTTCTGATTTCTTGCTCCTTTCAGGGTTTCTTGGGCTCAGTGAGGCTTCACACCTGGAGTCCCAAGAGAAGAGTTATTTTTCTGAGCTGCTTTGGTTTTCAAGAGAGTTTTTGTGCTTCTCGGGACTGTGTGTCTGGCTAAGTGCAGCAGGTTGGGGCAGGAAAGTCTGGAGTGTTTTGTTTTGCAATAAGTGACTCTACAGCCTTTAATCCCAAACACCTTCTGAGAAATGGTCACATCCCTGGAGGAAAGTACCCTGACATCTGTTAGTTTTGGTGGTTCCCGGGGCAGATTAGGTACCTGTGCTTGTAAGCTCCCCAGGGGCAGGGCTCTCTTTCTGTTTTGCTTTTGCGCAGACCTAGCACAGAGGGATCCAGAGCCACGGTCAGGCGCCTAGGTGTTCCTAAAGTGCAAAGCGTGTTTTGTCTAATGTGACGTTAGCGAAGATAAGGCTGGGAAGTTAAGATGAATACTCACCCGTGCAAAACCCCGTGGTGCTGCTGCAGAGGGGTGAGCTGCTTGGCAGTGCTGCCTGGCGGGGTGAGCACTGGGCTGGGACGTGGGAGACCTGGGTGGCCTTGGGTGTGAAGCAGTTTTCCTCTCTGCATCCCCCTCCCCGTCTGTCAAAAGAGACCTTAATTGCAGGGGGCTGCATGAGGGCGCTTTGGGGGTGCTGCTGAGCGGAGCTGTGTGGGTGGCGATGCACCAGGAGTCTGGAGCAAAAAGCAGGTATTCCCTCTGCCTCCTGGATATAGAGAAGGAAGATGACTTTCCCGTGGCCCCAGAGTGTCTCTGGACCTCCCTGCCCTGCACTCACTCTCTTTTCTCCAAAACAAGTGCCTTGGGCCTTGGCACTTCTGCTGCCACTCCAGCAGCTCACTCTCCTTTCTTTTTGTCCTCAGACCTGGCTCAAGGGCACCTGCAGCTGGGACACCTGGGCAGGGACATCCGGGCAGACACCAGCCCCATCTCCCCCTCCGAGGTGGAAGGCCAGTCCCCGATGGCCGTGCGCTACCGCAACAACAGCCAGCGCCGCTTCTCCATGGAGGCAAGTACTGCTGCAGGCTCGAGCGGGCAGAAGGGACGTGGCAAGTTCTGGCTGTCACCTGCCTGTCGGCTGGAAGAGACGGTGTTTAATTCGTGGGGACCTGGCAGTCTCAGCCACGAGCCCTGACGTCCTCCTGGGTGCACTCAACATGACTCCCATGGTACCTGACAAAGCCCGGTGCACATCCCCATGCACACGCACGCACACACACCTTCCCTTTTCCTTTGACTAAGGGTCCCACAGATGCTGCACCATTGCTTCAGCATTAATATCAGCTCTGGTTAGAGCACTTCCCCTCGAATGTCTCTGTACAGTCCTTTCATCAGATGCATTCATCACCCGCTCTTCTGGCCCTCTCCGCAGGATGTCAGCAAGCGTCTCTCCCTGCCCATGGACATCCGCCTGCCCCCCGAGTTCTTGCAGAAGCTGCAGATGGAGAGCCCGGAGTTCCCCAAGCCCCTCAGCAGGATGTCCCGACGGGCGTCCCTCGTAAGTCTCACCGTGCAGAGCGAGCAGTGCCGGGCACGGCGTCTCGCTTCGTGCATACAAGTCCCAGCCACCAGACGCATGTGCTGATGGCCACCCACCCGTGCAGTCCTGCCCCGCTGTGCAAGCTCCCTCGTACCCCCTGTGTGTCATGGAGACACACGCACCCCCCTGCCCATGCAAGTCCCTTTCTGCACCCTCCCAGCAGTACACGTTCCCCCACCGTGCACACATGCACCTCTGCCCCGTGTCGCTCCCACACATGCAGATCTGCATACTGCCGTGCGAATCCCCAGCCCTGCGCGTTCCTCCGCTCACCCCTGCACATACCTGACTTTCCTTTTGGCCTGGCTCCTTGGAAGGGGAGGAGGTGGAAAGCCTCCTGCGGTTTAGCAAGTGCCGGAGCCTCTGCTACTTGAAATGCAAATGCCGATAAATAATGAATTAGCCTTTGCATTAGTGTTGGCATTTTGGTTTCTTTACTGCAGAGCATCAGCATATGTAGGAGCAAAAACCCGGTGCCCTGTTTACAAATGTGCAAACGTGTCCTGCTGCCCAGGAGTGCTCAGTGCTACACAGATACAACAGCGAGGTCTCAGCAGGCATCTTCAGATCTGGCATGCCTGTTCAGGGGGAGGGAGGAGGAAAGGAGAGCTTGGATTTACTTGCCTCTTCTGTCTGATCAATAAAATAGACACAGCCAGAGCAACGTGCCATTAATATTCATGGTCTCCTCCATGAATAAGACATGCTCCTGCAACACTCGCAGTCTGGCTCTGAGGGGTGTACGGCACCTCAGATCGCAGCAGCCACCTCTTTTCCCTGCTCAGGACACCTCTGTTCCCAGGGTACGCAGAGGGTTTGGGGAAGCCAAAACAGAGTTAAAAATGCTATGTTCCCCTGGGATTTACCGGCCCAAATCCAACCTGTGTGAGCAAGAAAGCCGCTTTCCCGCTGCGTGTGGCAGCTTGTGAGAGCTTGGTGGTCTGGTCAGCGCCTGCTGCAAGGAAAAAGCCTCCCCGTGGGGCAGATCTGGTGAGCAGGGGGGGCTGCAAGAGCACCCCAGACCTGGGGCTGCTGGTTCTCCAGGCAGTGCCTCCCCCAGGGCACCCTTTCCGTGCCCAGCCCTCCTCTCTGCCTGCTGATTGACAGCTGTCCATCCAGCTCCATCTGCTGATGGCGAGCGGCATGGCACGAGCCCTTGGCTCAGGAGAGGGGGCAGCGCTGCTGGGTTGGGGGGGCCTTTACCTGTCTGGAGGCAGAGCTGGCTCCTGGCCTGGGCCGACACCGATGCAAACGTATTTTGCTGGGGAACAACCCTGGATTATTATTTAAGCTTAAGGAGCAACAATTTGCCGTGGGCTCTGGGTCCTGTTGCGTTGGGAACCATCGCCTTCCCTGGCACGGGGATGATCCACACTAACCAAGGAGGTGTCTCTGTCCCCGCAGAAAGCTGCAATTTCAGGTGTCTGCTAGGAGTGACACCTAAATCTGTGGCCTTGCAGTGGTTGCCCTTCTTTCACTGGGTACGTGAGAGCAGGTCTCAGCAATCCGTTAAAGAGTTGCTGTTCCAAATGGAAAACTGTCCCTTTCACGCTTGATTTGAACAGCACACAGAGAAATGAACGGAGTCACAGGAAAGACCGGGACGTAGGAGAGCACTCAAGGAAAGGCTGGGCATGGGCAGTAGGATCCCACGAGGCTTCTCCAGCAAAAAGGGCATCGGCTTTTTGCAAATCACAGCTCCTGTTCGACTCGGCCGCTGCTGGTGGTGTGCGGGAGATGGGAATCGCGGGGGCGGCAGCGGGAAGGGGCAGTGGTGCGGGCTGCGGCTGCCCTGGGGTGCGGGGTGCAGGTGCCATCCGTGTCGCTTCAGCAGCCGGTCGTTGTGAAGGGTTTGTGAGCCTGGTCACCTGCACTGCTTCCCCAGAAGAGTACCAGACTTGGTGTACTTCGATCAGCTGGGCTGCCGCTTGCAAACACCTGCCTTGATTGATCTGCCCCCAAAGCTGCTCCTGTCCGCTGTCCTTGACCTTCCCCATGGAGGTGAAGCCATCCCTGGATGAGATCTCCCCAGTGATGTTTTCCTTTCTCTCTTACAGTCAGATATCGGGTTCGGGAAGCTGGAAACTTACGTTAAACTGGATAAACTGGGAGAGGTGAGTAGCCTATGAAACCCCTGTAAGGATTTAAATTAAGTTAGAAGGGCAGCTTGAAGTGCAAAGGGCAGACTGTACCCAAATTTCTTCAATATCTAGCAATTTTTAGACCAGGTCTTTCTGTGGACTTCAGACTTGGCCCTCTAGCTTCAAATCATCCCTCCTGCAAACATGACGGAGCATATCAGCATTGTGCCACCCTGAGAAACGGCCTGCATGGCGTGTATTTTCTCTCTCCCCACCCAGGGCACTTACGCCACTGTCTTCAAGGGGCGCAGCAAGCTGACCGAAAACCTCGTTGCCCTGAAGGAAATCCGCCTGGAGCACGAGGAAGGGGCACCTTGCACGGCCATACGGGAAGGTGAGGGCAGGAGGGGCTTTTCCCCATCGCAGCCCTCATGAGCGATGCCGGGTCACAGGCGGATTTGGGATGGGTGGTGCGGGTGGACGCTCATACCTGCAGTCCCACCATCACGGTGCCGCACGGTGTC
This sequence comes from Phoenicopterus ruber ruber, assembly GCA_009819775.1. Lineage (NCBI taxonomy): Eukaryota > Metazoa > Chordata > Aves > Phoenicopteriformes > Phoenicopteridae > Phoenicopterus > Phoenicopterus ruber. Next base: position 2,896,780 of record CM020239.1, on the reverse strand, counting down.
CAGGTCCTGCTGCCCCAACCTGCCGTCTCCTCTCCTTGCAGTGTCGCTGCTGAAGAACCTGAAACACGCCAACATCGTGACGCTGCACGACATCATCCACACGGAGCGCTCCCTCACCCTCGTCTTCGAGTACCTGGTGGGGCTGGGGGGGCGTTCAGCGGGAACGGGGGGACGGCTGCCTTTCTGCCGGTGGGTGATGAGGGCCGAGGGAAGGAGAGGCTGATGAGTGCTTCCCGTTGCAGGACAACGACCTCAAACAGTACCTCGATAACTGTGGGAACCTGATGAGCGTGCACAACGTGAAGGTAAGGCGGTGCTGCCTGGGACCCTGTACCTCTGCCTCTCCCCGCATGCGGGGAGCTCCCCCTGAGTGCAGTCCAGGGCGTTGCAGGGGTGGGTGAGCCTGGATACCCCTTCTCTGTTCAGTTCAGCCTTCTTACTCTTCTTTGAACTTTTCCAGCCTGCTCTGATGCTCCACCAGCTTTTCTCCAGTCACTGCCACCATAAATAAAATTACTGTGCATGCAGACTTTGTTCGTCCCCTTTTCTGGATTGCTGGTGATGGGCCTGAACACTTATCTCTAGTGCGTCTCACCCCAGGCCAGCTTCGAGGGGTCTTTCCTGGCCATGAGTTTGAGAGCCCTTGAGGCAGACTCATTTTTGGTGCCTGTGCCCCAGTGCTAAATGCAAACCCCTTCTCCTCCGCACAGATCTTCATGTTCCAGCTGCTGCGTGGTCTGGCTTACTGTCACGGGAGAAAGATCCTGCACCGAGACCTCAAACCCCAGAACCTGCTCATCAACGAGAGAGGAGAGCTCAAGCTGGCTGACTTCGGTAGGTGGGCCTCTCCGGGGAGGGTGCAGCATTGCAAGGAGGTGCAGCTTGGTGCAGCTCCTTGATGCCCATCCCTTTCGCCCTCAGGACTAGCCAGAGCCAAGTCAGTCCCTACAAAAACGTATTCCAATGAGGTGGTCACGCTGTGGTACCGGCCCCCCGACGTCCTGCTGGGATCTACCGAATACTCCACACCCATCGACATGTGGTGAGCCACGGCTCCAAACGGAGCTTCCTGGGCTCTCCGAGACGGTGGGTTGGGCATTTCCATCCATCTGCCAGTGCAGCACCGTACGTGCCCACAGTGTTGGTTACACCAGAGGGTGGTGGGCTCTCCCAGAGGCCATGCTGTTTTCCGTGTCCCCTGGGGCTCAGGGTCTTTGGAGCGCACTGTCCCCATCGGGGATGAACGGTTACCTGCAGCAGAGAAGGGACACAGCTCCTGGAGCTCATTTCCCGCTCCAGGAACCTTAGCCCTGGCCAAGGGGTGGTGGGGTGTCCACAGAGCTTCTCCCTCACTAATCCCAGGGCCTCTGCCGCTGCTCTAGGGGTGTTGGGTGCATCCACTACGAGATGGTCACCGGACGGCCCATGTTCCCCGGCTCCACGGTGAAAGAAGAGCTTCATTTGATCTTCAGGCTGCTGGGTGAGTCTTCTGCCGTCTCCCAAACCCCCACGCGAGGGCAGTGCCTGACTGCAGGAGCCGTGGCAAAGCGCAGCCTCAGGAGCCTGGAGGGAGCTCGCTGGCAAAGCCTTGCCGCGGCGTGGGCAGGCGTGGGCAGGCGTGGGCATTGCTGCTCCGAGGCTGCCCGCAGCCCCCCTCCGGGCTTGCAGCGAGGGCGAGGGGCTGCTCGCCGGCTGCCCCGAGGGATGCGCGGGCGAGTCCCAGCCTGCTGGGGACATTCGTGCCCTCTCTCCCGGGGAGGACGCTGGCACTCGCACGCGTCAGGCTGTTCTCTCTGCGCCAAACGAGCGTGACAGTTCCCTCTCTCCCCCTCCCAGGAACCCCAACAGAAGACACCTGGCCTGGAATAACATCCAACAAGGAGTTTAAGGCTTACAGTTTCACGCAGTACCGAGCCCAGCCGTTAATAAATCACGCCCCAAGGTACCTCCTTGAGCGGGGACACGTAAGGCATGGTGGGCTTCTGCTGGTCGTCAACGGGAGCCCAGGGAGACCAGTTTTATTTCCTCCTTGTGGTGCTGGCAGCTTCTGAATGCAGCTGTGCACTGGAGGTCCCAGATGCCACTTGTCCCTTGCATTGACTATTGCAATGTCTCCTGGGTGCAATAATGCTCCATTTTTTATTTCATCCTTCTCTCAGGCTGGACTCAGAAGGCATTGACTTGCTGATGAACCTCCTTCTGGTGAGTGGTAGAGCGGTCAGGTGGATGGCAAAGGGATCTGCTGAAGTGAAGGTGCTCTGGCTGCCCTCACACTGGTTTTGGAGCCGGACAGGAGAGGAGCTGTGACTGCACAATAAGCCATGGCCCTACAGCTTGTAGATGCTATCCCAAGCCACCTCCCGTTAAGGATGGTGAACCATCCTTTACCCTGTGTCCTCCCACACACAAGTGAGAGGACACAAACCCGATGATCCGTAAGGTACGCCCTGGCCGGTGCACTCCTGTGGTCACACAGCGTGTGCTGTGCCTTGTGCACATGCAGATGGCACCGGGAATTGCCTGCACGCCCCCACGGTGTGCACAGTGTTTGGACACACTCTCACCCACGCGGCATATTAAATTGCTTGGGCACTTACATGTGCATCGGTGCACAGATGTGCACACACCCTGTATGGGGCCTCTGTGCTCACTGAACACCGTCTCACACGTGCAGACTGTATGTAATTGCCTTTCTCTGGGGCTTTGTGCAGTACGAAGCCAAAGGCCGGATTTCGGCGGAGGCAGCCCTGCGGCATGCTTACTTCAAGAGCCTGGGAGAGCGGGTGCATCTCCTGCCTGACAGTAAGTGCACGCTGTCCTCTTGCCCGGGGATGTGGAGCAAAGAGCTTCTCTGCAGCCCGAGGGTGGTGGTTTGCAGCCAGGTCTCTTCGGATGCCTCTTGTCTTTGCTCACTCAGAGGTGCTCCTGCAGCAGGGTGGGGTGGGAGCTTGGTGGCTGCAAGAGCAAGAAACAGTTTGGGTAGGACAATGTAGAGTAGGAGTGTGAGAGACAAGCTCTGATGAGGTGCAGTGCTGCACTTGGGCACTGCCGTCCATCCTGGCCCCCGGTTTGCAGATCACTGCCAGCTCAGCCAGCTGGACTGACCCCTCTCTCTCTCCCCCCTCTGCCTAGATGTCTCCATCTTCTCCCTGAAAGAGATCCAGCTTCAGAAGGACCCTGGCTACCGAGGTTCAGCCTTTCAGCAGTCAGGTAGGACTGGGGAAAATCTTGCTGACCTCTCCCAGATGGTGCCACGGAGTGCGCTGGCACTGGGGTTACTCCCAGTGGGTCCTGCATAGGAAAAAGCCAAACCTGGTTCCTGCTCCCTGCTTTAGTCCATAAGTTACCCCTGGGGCATCCTTGATTGTCACCTGCCATGGTACCGAAGTCACATCTAGGTGCCCTGAGGCACAGCTCCCTCCTCCGTGGCTGCCGTGGGCTCGTAACCTCCTAACCCAGAGCACCGCTGGGCTTGGCATCTCTGCAAAGTGCCGCTCGCCATCTGACTTCTCTGACCCATCTCTCTCTCTTCCTCAGCCCGAGGGAAGAACAGGAGGCAGAGTATATTTTAAACTTGGATCTTGTGTTCCCCTTGTCACCATGGAGATCAAAGCACTGAGAAAGGAGACGGCAACACGCTCCCACCTGACCCACCGCGGAATTACTGACTCGAGCAGGACGATGCTGAAGCACCCATGGCCGCAGGCTCTCCCCTGCCCGTCCCCACAACCACAGCCCCTAGCAGCTGCTGTTGATGGACCTGTGGCCTTTTTTCCCCTCTTGTTTTCATGTTGCCCCCATCAGACATGAGCTGCCACCCTCTGTGCAGGTGCTCTAGTGAGGAGCTGCCCTGGGCATTGCCCGGGGCGCAGGAGCGTGTGCTGCCCCAGGGGAACCACTTCGCTGCCGGTGGGGGGTGAGCCGGGCACGGGGAGGTTTTGTGAGCAGAGAGTGGTATCTCCAAAGCTGGGCTGTGGATCATAGCATTTGGCCCAGGCAGGCATTTCTGAAAATGTACCTTTGCTCAGACGACCTGCTCTGCACCCCCTATTTCTTGGGAAGACACTTTGCAGCCACGTTACAAGCCAGGGGCATGACCCAGCCTGGCACTGGAGAGACTGCACCCGAAGCACAAAAACCAGGGCAGACCTCCCTTATTTGCCCCTTCTTCTCTCCCCATCTTTGGTATCTGAATCCTGACAAGGGTGGAGCAGCTGGGAGGAGGGGGCTTCCCATTGCTTCCCCCAGCATCTCCCCCTCCTCGCCACCGTTGTGTTTCCAAATTCAGTCAGGCGGCTGCTCCCCAGGGTTGTCCTGAGCTGAGAGCGAGTGCTGGCTTAGCCCGCCCGGGGTGCAGGTGCCTGCTGGTAGGGCTGTGCAGAAGCGGGCCCAGACGAGCATCAGCTCCGCGCTGCCTCCCGTTGCTGCACCGAGCCCTTCGGCCAGCCTTTCCCAGGCACCGGTGGGGCGGCCCCTTTCTCATCGCTGCGCCTGCCCCCCCAGCCCGCGACCCTCTCTGCCATTGTCACAAGGGGCAGGACGCGGTTCCCAGCTGGCATCTCCGGAGCACATCTCCCCCCATCCCATCGCCGAGCCCCGTGCAACGTGGCAGAGCCCGAGCCGCGCAGCCTCTCCGTACCAAAGCGTTGCACACACCCACCTCAGTGCATTTCTACCCAGAGGAAGGGGGAGAGGTGCCAAACCTCCCACAGCTCAGCTGTGGGGACCAGAAATAGACCCGCAGAGAAGCAAATCATCCCTCAAACCTCGTCGCTTGGCCTCTACGTTTGTAGCCAACGCCAGATCGTACCAGCCCTGACTCAGATTGATGCCGTGGGACTGAGGTGCGTGCTTAGATCTGAGCGTGCTTTGCTGGCCGAGGACTGCTCCTGGTGCGTTTTCCTCTCCGTACACTTCAGGAACGTGCCAAATCCATCCTGAGCGAAGAGGCCCTGCTGCACCTCTCCCCCACAGCCTGCAAACAGCCTGAAACGTCTTCAAGTGTGTGAGTGTTGCAAGAAGTCTCTCTACTGTATAATATTCACATCCTTTTCTTGGCTGTCCCGGATGACTAGTCCTCTCGCCCACCAGTCCTCCAGCCCGTGGATGTGGCCAGGAGACTCTGGACTTGGCAGGCGCTGGGACTGTCACCTGGCACTGGGACTGGCAGGACATGCTGATGTCTCAGCCCGGCACGCTCCCGGCCCGGGAGGCATCGCTCAGGGGACAGTAACTCTCCGTGCCGCTGTTTCCCCGTCGAGCCAGGAGCGAGGGCTCTGTTTTACTGCTTTGCTGTGCGGCATTTCTTCTGTGATCCTCAGAAAACGCAAAGCGTGAGGATAAATGAGGAGACCCTGGAGCTCCCCAAAGCTTTTGGGGCGACTCCTCCCTGTGCCAGTGCTCGACGCGATGTGCCCTCTGAGCTTCCCCCATCAGACCAAAGCTGTTAATTCGGGTTTGTCCTAGACAAGCATCCAGACGTCTGCATTGTTTGAGGTTTGCCCATCCCTGCTCAGTTCCCTTCTCGGTATGTCCAGCATACAGCAGGCTGAATAGTTCATTAATTGTTTCCATTTGATAGGGAAGAGCGTGAATAGCCATCAGCCACCAGTGACGCACGTCACCCCGATGGCAGGGTAGTGTTTTGCCTGTTTCCTACACCCGGCTCCTGCCGCGCGGGGCTTTTCAGTAGGGAGGTTCACGAAGGGAGGTGTTGGCTGGAGTAAGTCTGGACTCTCACGCTGTCATCTTTTCTTTCACAAAGGCATTTTATGCAGGATTTTCCTTGGCATGGCAGGGATCTGTGGTGCAGACTTGCCCTTCCCAGGGCAGCCAGCTCCCGTCAGGAATTAGCAGCTCAGCAGGCAGGCCGGCTCACGGACGCAGCGTCTCCTGTGCGCCTGCGGCAGCACCTTCAGGTACCCGGGGCGAAGAGTGCCGGCGTGCCGGGGGGAGCAGGGCCCCCGCTGCAGTCTGTGAGCACAGACCGGACCAGGGGGAGCAGGCACCCCCTCCACCCGCTCTTGGGAAGCCCATTCAGGACATGTTTGACCTGTCTTTGTGCAGTTTTCTTGCTTGGCGTTACCATCCCCGTGCCCTGAGATTGCCTCGGGCATAAAGCTTGCTGGGGCATAGGGTGCCCAGCTGAGCCGTCCCGCTTCCACACTGGGAGGACGGAGGCAGACCACACCAGACCACCCGATCGGTGTGGTCTCAGCTCCCCCCCCATAAGAGAGGTATTCCTTCTGAAGGTCAAGGTCACCTACAGAAACCGCTGGGGAGAAACGCTGGGGAAAAGACCTAGCAATGACCGCGTAGACGGGACTGCTTTACCCGGGATCAGATAGCAAAGACAAAGGGCCTGTTAGCTGCTCTTTATTCCTTTGTAGCCTTTGCCTTTCCTCCTACAAATCCTCCCTGAAGGAGACACTATTATTTATTAGCCCTGTGCGCTACTAACAGCCCAAATTTAAGATAACCCCTTTTGTTCCACCGCATTTAGTGGATACTTGATTCCTATTCAAGAGGGTGATAGTGTATGTAAATATTTGGTGCCCCACTGAGCAAGGTTTGATTTATAAGCTCCCGTCGCTGCTGCACTTGCACGTGTCGGCTGGCAGAGCCTCGGGCGTCTGATCTCCCACGGCTCGCTGCCCGCCAAAGCCTTCCCGGCTGCGAAGGAAAGGAGCTGCAGGTTGGCAGCGATTAGAGCCAACCCCCCCTGCTCCATCTCCTGGATAGTGTTACGGTCCCCCTGAGGACCGCGGGGTCTGGCTGGGTTTATGAGGACCAAGATCCCCTGGATGCCCCAGTTTATAAAAGCCCGGAGCAGAGCGGTGCCCCGCTCCTCCCTGCGTGCGAGGGGAGGAGATCTGCGGCGGGGCTCCCGCTGCCGATGGCATCGCTCCCTGCCTGCTCCGGCAGCTCATCCCCGGGCAGGCTTTCCCCAGTTTTTGGAGCGCCAGCCGGCTCCCAAGCTGGATTTTTAAAGTAGCGCTAATGAAAATGCTGGGAATGTCTGTGGCTCTCCGGCATTTTTTTCATTTTGTGGGTTCTCCCATCCACCGCTTTGCGGAGTTGCTGGCACTCCTCACGGATGGGGAGTTTTGACAAAAGGAAACTGTTGCTTTGTCTTCCAGACATTTTTCTTGCAATTTTTTTTTTTTTTTACCAGTTCTGGTGGAAAATGGAGTTTTGGCTGTGCCCTCAGGAAAAGCTATATTGTCTCTCCAGCTGATAGCTAGTTAAAGAAACGTAAGTAAATAATGTGTAAAGCAAGGTCTGTGTTACGGGACAACAATAAAACAGGCAGAGCTATTTAATTTCACCCTCTCCATACACACATGCACACGCCTTTCCTGGCCCAGCCCGTTGCCAGATCTATGTTAAGATTTTAAATAACAAAACTGCATTGTATCTTGGAGACTAAGAACAAAATAAGTGGATTTTTTCCTCTCCCTTACACATGATATAAAAAAAAAAACAACATTAGAAGGCCATTTTCCCAAGCTTCTCAAATGTTTTGTTTGGTTTGTTCCCATGACTTATCTTCAGTCAGAAATTAGGCTAGCGTGAAATGGGAGCCCAGAGCTCCCAGGAGCAGACTAGGAACAGGCAGGTGGGAAACCAGGAGAGAAAGTCTAACCCAGTGGACTGAGTAACGGAAAAGGTTTAGTGTGTGTGGGGAAGGGACCGGACCGGGGGTGGGAGCCTGCCTGGCCTTCCGTGGCCAAGCTCTGCTGTCACCAGCGTCGGTCTGGTGTCTTGCAGCCACGCAAGCCGGGTCTGCGGGGAGCACGGAGCCAGCGACGGCTGAGCGGGTCTTGCAAGGGCCGTCGGGTCTCGATGCTGAAACGCGTGAGGTGAAAAGCGACACGGTCTCACCTGCCGAAAGCTGTGGCTCTCTGCCGACCCCGCTGCTCGGCCGTGCCGCACCGCCGTCCCGCCTCTGCGCTCGGGTCCTGTAGGAAATGCACTCGGCTGTCCCCTCGGCGCTCCCCACGAGCGATGTCTGGGCACAGGCACCGGGAAACCCGCTTCCTGGTTTCTTCTTCCATCCCCAGCATCATGCTTGTCCTACAGCAGGAAAAATAGATCCAAGCGGCCAGGATACACATACTGTGAATGTTCTCTGGTGTGATTCATTTGCAGAATACCAATAATATATTTAACTAGTGTTGTACAAATGAAAGATGCATTTTAAAAGAAATCATTTTAAAGATTTATTCCAAAAGAAGCAATGATTTTTTTATAGAAAGTTTTTCTGGAATAAATAGAAAGGTACAAAAAAACAAAAAAAAAAAAGAATAAAAGATTGTATCCATCTATCAATCTTGTGTCTGAATGTTTTACAAGAATATTTCAATTTTTGTACTTCAGATGTGACATGGACTATTTTGTGGCTGTGCTCATTTTATTGCTAAGGCTTATACTACAGTTGTATTGTGAATGCTCCAAAGCCAAGATTGGACAATAAACTTTATTGAATACAGGATAGTTTTGTACAGGATATAATTTTTCTCTCTTTTCTGTTTTTTTTTTGGTAGGAGAAGGATCCGCTTTGTTTTTGAATTTCAGGTAGGTAGCACTGACGTCTCAGGCGCGCAGTCCCTTGGCAGGCTCCCGAGCGGTGAGTTGCTCCGCGGGGGGCGTGCGGGGGAGGCAGGCTGCCGGACCGCGGCAGGGAGCGTGCCGTGCCGTGCCGTGCCGTGCCGTCTTGGTGCCTTCCCGCAGGGTCGTTCCCCGCAGCTGCTTTCTGTGCAGCTCCAGACGCCTTTCGTTGCCCTCCTGCTAGCAGGGCATTTTTCGGCTGGCTGGGGTGAAGTCCCAGACACAGCCTGAGCGCAAAAGGAGTTTCCCACTACCTGACCTTTGCAGGGAGTTGAAACGCAAGACCTGAGAAACTTGTGCGCAATAGGAAAACGTTCCTGTGGTCCCTTGCGTGGATCCTAAGGCCCTAAACAAATATTGCCACAAGCCTATCAGGCAAATAAAGCACACAGCCGACATGCCCAGCCCATGGTTGCAAAGCAACTGAAGGGCAGAGCTGGGGAAGGACGGGGGAGCCCTGTTTCCCGCAGCTCTACCAGCTGAACATCTCCCTGAGACCGGAGCTGCTCGGCACCGCAGTCCCTTTACCTGCTCCTGCTCCCTGGCCCGTCGGTGCTGAAGAGAAGCTACAGGCACCGCGGTCCAGGGGACCTGGGAAGAGCCAGAGATGGAGCATGGGGGGACCTTGGGATCTTTGGGGCCAGACCCGTGGTGTGAGCCCACGGACGATGGGCGGCTGCCTTAGGGAAGGGGGCAATGCCCTTCGTCCCCCTCCCCAGGCGGAACCTCCCGCCAGCGCCCAGCCTGCCTGAGTCACGTTCAGGCACTGGCGTGGGCAGATCCCCAGTAACGAGCTGTTTGCCAAACCAGTTCCTCCATCTGCCACTCTCATTCCTCCGGTCTCGCAGGGGCGGCGGCAGCTGCCGGCGCTGGGTCCAGGGGAATGCCGCCGAGCAGTCCCAGCCCGCATCCTCCGCCCGCGGACCCGACCGGCATCTGGATGTTCCCAGCTGCCCAAATAGCCGTGATGTCCCCGCTCCGTGTCCCTTAGGGGGGGTCCTCCTGCCTCACAGGGATGCTCAAGCCAGCTCACCCATCGCTCCCCGGGTCTCAGCATATCTGCAAAGCGGGGACGATACCTGCTGCCCTCAATGAGATTATGTGTCGTTAAATTACAGGTGCGTTTCGGGAGGCTGAGCCTGGTCATTTCACTGCAGCCCACCCTCCTCTGCCACACTTTTAGTGCAGTAAAGGAGGAAGCACATTGATTCCAGCTAAATCGGAGTGGGTGTGTGAATTATTTCAGTTGGACGGCAGGAAAACGTGTAGGTGAGCGCTTCCTCCTCTTAGACAAGTGTTACAGGATCTGTAATAACTGGGCCAAGATGTCAGGCTAATGTTTGACCTAGAAGTGGAGCCAAGCTTTCCAAATGGCACAGTGGGTTTTGAAACTCTTGACCTCGAAATACATGAGGTGAACACCTCTCTCGTGTGCTGCCGTTCCAGCTGCCCGGCCCATGCGTGCGGGGTTGCTGAGCATCGTGCACGCAGCCTAGAATAATTCAACCCATCGTATGGAGAGTTTACCCTGTGTTGTAAGAAGCGTGATGTCTTTTCTCAGTAAGGTTCAGTGATTCAGCGTGGTTATTTTCTTATCTGCTCAAGCTTGCTTTTGTTTTTTGGGCTGAGTTACAGCTGTTGAAAGGCACCGGTGCTTCCACCTCCAAATGCGCATGCAGCCCTTGGGCCCATCACACCGGCACGCGTGGCTGCTGGGATAACGCATTGGGGTTTCTGAGGGTGTCAGCCCAGATTTGCCCTTTGTGGTCTCTTGGCAAAGGGGGACGGGGGAGCCTGTTCGACAGTACCTCAGCCCCAGGCCCTTGGCCACCGCTGCCAACCCAAACGCCGGCGAAAGCCTTGAAGGAGCCTGTCCCCAGGCGCCTGCTGTCCCATGCCCACCCGTGGGGCCTCAGCTGGTTCTGCCCCGAGGAAACCTTTAGAAAACCTGTTACTAGAATTGAATTTCCCCACTATGTTGAGACTGGACTACGAGAAGTGATGCCAGCAGCAAATCTGAACAAAATCTGGCTTTTGGGTTGAAGCTCTATAGAGTAGTCACTGCAAAGCAGGACTGGTCAAGGCTAAAGAAGTAATTGCTCCGCTGGCTGAGAAGATTAACTGATATAATGTGAAAAAACCCTCCGGTGCCTCTTGCTGCCCCAGGAAGGACGTGCGAGAGCACAGGAACCAAAAGGAAGATGTTTCTCAAACGCTTGCGGGATCTTTTTGAGCAGCAATGGCTCGCACCGAGTGCCGCTGCTGTCTGTAATCGTGCTGCTCTGCTATTCCTTCATTCATGATTCCACTTTGCAGTTTGCAGCAAGCGCAAAAATGTGGGTGTTTAATTCATTGCAAGTACAACATTGATTTCAGTTTGGAAAACAGCCTAAAGTGCCTCCTCGTGAAGCTAATTCTGGTGTTGCATATACTCATAGTCCTGTGGCTTGCATTTTTATGAGCTACCTCTGAGGATCTGGGTTTCAGTATGTGGAGCCAGAAAGGATCTGTGTGTTCTTATGCTGACTAACCCACCTACGCTTCGTTCCTTATTTGCAAGCATATCTTGCATGATTTGTGTTATCCCTGATGAAATGGCCCGATATTCCTGGAAGCACATGTGCTGGCATTTAGGCCATTGCTTGGCAAAGTGGGGTCAGCTGTTGTAGCCGGGGTAGGGGTTGTACTAACAGTTGTAACCTCTGGTGCCTGGATGCTGCCTTTTCATCTGGGAGCGCGTGCAGTGAGCCTGCAAAGGTGGGGAAAGCATTGCGCAGCCATTTTGTAGTTGGGGAAGTCAGGGCCCGGGGAGCTGATGCTGTCAGGTGATGGTGATGCAGTAATGGAAGCCAGGAGTAGAGTGCGGGTCTCCTGACTCCCTGTGTGGTAAAGGGAGAAACAAGATCAAGGTTGAGATCAAGAATGTGGTCCAGGGGAACCACGGGTAAAGCCCTGTCAGCCCTTTTCTTGGGGCATGACACCCGGTATGTGGAAGATAAGGATCCAGTAGCTCCAGCTCCACGCACAAGGAGATGTATGGACAAAGCAGGGCAGGAGATGACCTTCCCAGCCTTTTTGATGGAAAGGCCTTTATTGTCACAATCCTTCCCCCCTGTGCTGTTCCGTCCCCGCTTACGGACGGGGAAAGAGAAGCTGAGGTAGTCTGCAGTGGTGTGGCCTTTCACAGGCAGTTGCTGCCCGGCAGGGAGAGCCTGAGGCTGTGGCTCACAGGCCTGCGCATCAGCCGCCCCCTCCCCTCCATCCTGCCATCCGGGCGATTAAGGGAGATGGTTTATCATGTAATCATAAAACCCGGGTTCCGGCCATGCTGTTGACTCACTCTGTGTCCGTAACCAAATCGCTTCATTCCTTTCTGGCCCTCGGTTTCCCCATCAGTAAAACAGGACAACAACATTGCTCCGTCCCTCCAGGCAGCTGAGCTGCTTCTCGATTGCGTAATGGTTTCAGGTGGTGTGGGACAGCCCCAGGAGTTCTCCTTCAGGGCAATCAGGGGTTTATTGCCCACCTGCTCTCCGCTGTTGCCCACAGGCACTTTGTTCACTTTGGTGGTGGAAGAGGACATGATCCTGTTCTCCTTACTCTGGGAAGATTCCAGTGGATGCCGCAGGCAGGGAAGAACAAGGACTTGGGTGCAATTTGGATTAGCTAAACATTAAGCTATGCCCAGGTGGAAATGAGCACCTACAGCCCCGGAGCAGCATTCCTGAGGCACGGGTCACAGGACGTGTGAGTACGTGTGCGGGGTCCGCTGGCACGGGAAGGGACCTGGTGTGCAGGCCTGGGGCCAGCCCTCTGTCACGGCCAAGCTCCGTCGATGCTGGTTTGCCTGGAAAGAGCATTCTAAAAATTGCTAGTCTTTCCTAGCTAAAGTAGGTGAAATATTTATAAATCCATCCTCTAGAGGAGACCTTTTGCGTAAGCATCAACCACTCTGACTTTAAAACACACACGCCCCCCCAAGCCATCTTGTGCTTCTCGTCCAGAGAAGGGGCAACTTTAATCGCGTTTGTCTGGAACGGTCGCACCTATTTACGGGCACGGAGACCGCAGAGGCGGTCAGCAGCAGAAAAAGGGGCTTTCTGGGCTTCCTCGCTCTGCCGGGCTCTCTGTTGCATCAGGTTTGCTGCTGTGGCCGTGGCTCGGCGCCGTGAGGTGCGGGGTCCCAGCGGGGGCTGCCCCGCTTTTGGCGAGATGCTGCAAAACCCCGCGGGGATGCTGGGGGGCGGAGGGGGGGTACCCGGGCTCCCTCCGGCCCCAGAGGGATGCGCTGAGGGCGGAGCGGGGTCGGCCGGGCCGGCTCGGCGGGGGGTGGAGAGGGGCCCCGCCCCGCTCGGCGCAGCCCCGGCCCCGGCCCCGGGAGGCGGCGGCGGGCCCCGGCCCCGGAGGCGGAGCCAGCGCCCGGCGCGGCGCCGCGGGCTCCGGAGCCACATCCCGCAAAGGGGGAGCGGGGCGGCGGCGGGGCCGGGGCCGGGGCCGGGGCAGCGAGCGGGGCCGGGCGGCGCCGGAGCCGCATCGCCGTGGCCGCCCCGCGCCGCCGCCCACGATGTGGTGGGACGAGCGGGTGTCGGCGCGGTTCCGGAGGAACCTGCAGCCCACCCTCACCTACTGGAGCGTCTTCTTCAGCTTCGGCCTCTGCATCGCCTTCCTGGGGCCCACGCTGCTGGACCTGCGCTGCCAGACCCAGAGCTCCCTCTCCCAGATCACCTGGGTCTTCTTCTCCCAGCAGTTCTGCCTCCTGCTCGGCAGCTGCCTCGGAGGGGTCTTCAAGAGGACGTAAGGCGCCTGGCAAACTCATCGCACCTCCCGCGGGGGGGCTTAGCTCTCCGCAGCTCCCCGCGTTCCTCCCGGGCTGGGGGTGGGCAACACCAGCCGCCCCCCCCCGGGCTTCGCCTCCCTCCCTCCCGCGTTCTCCCGCCGGGTTTGCGTGGCCCAGCTGGGATGCTGCGGTCCGCGTGGGAAAACCCTGCCCGAGGGGAGCGTTCCGGAGGGTCCGCAGCCCTCTCGCCCGAGCGGCTCGGAGGGAGGGGGCTTCCCGGGGGGCGCGGGGCAGGAGCCGCTCTGCGGGCTGCTGCTCTCCCCTTCTGCACGGGGTCGCACCCTTGGCGAGAAGCTGCCGGTTCCTCTGGAGCTCAGGACATAGATAACCTTAGCGTGAAGTTACAGCCAGAACTTCCTGGAGGGTATTTTCCTTAACCTGATTGTTTATTACAAAAATATTATTGGAAGCCTGTTTTAATAACCTCGGTGTTGGGAACCGAGGCATTGTCGTGCTCCCCAGGAGCGCGGGCAAACACGAGGCGAGATGCGAGTGGTCCTCGCGGTCCCGCTGCTGCGGGGGACGAGGGCAGCGGCAGCGCCTCGGCCGCGCGGGGTGGCCGGGGCCAGCAGCGGACTGCGTGGGCCAGCGAGACACAGGGGTTTGCGCTGAGCCTTCTGTCCAGGATGTGTTTAAAATAAATAATACACGATGGCTCAGCTCGAAGGATCGCCAAACAGGCGTTTGACTTGAGGCTTGATGACAGCTGTGCTCTGCTGAGAATCAGCTGATTATTTACATTGTCACGAATTCTTCAGGCAGTGATGTAACATGTCAGCGCCGTGTGTCTCTGATATACACGTCATATATGTGTTTATGTTTAACATGTATTTGAGAGAATTTTGCATGAATCCTTCGCTGCTTTAAAATGCCCATTTAAAAATGTTTTGTTAAACTCTCGTGAATCGTGGGGAGTGTTGGCTAGTGAAGATGGCACTAGAGCACCTGTTAAATTGCCATCCTGGTACGTGGAACCGTCCTGGTCCCGCTGTGCGGCCAGAGCCCAAAGGCTTCGTGGAGCAGCAGGAGCTGCTCTCCGCCGGGCTGTGCCGGGAGAGGAGGAGTGAGGTGGGGTGCACGGGAGCGGGGACGGCACGTGGGAACCTTGCCCTGGGTCTGACACGGATCCGAGACCGCTGGGTCAGCAGGCAGTGCCTTTGCCAGCCCCCGGTCTGCTTCACGTATGTTGGAAAGAGCAGCGAAGGAAAATGCAGAATTGTTTCCTGCTGTCAGGTTCCTACCCCAAGCTCCTGCCCTTGGCCGGCGGGTTACGCCGGCCCGTTTGGGCTTTCGTGCTCAGAGACTCCCAAACTTCTAACTCTGCAGCAGCACGTTGGGGAGAAGAGCGTGGCTTTTGCTCGCTGTGGCTACGAACCAGGATGTGTTTGCGATCGCAGCCTCTTGGCGCAACAGGCTTCTGCGAAGCGTCCGCGAGCCCCACGGAGGAGCGGCAGCCCTGCCAGGCAGGAGGGCGCGTTTCGGATAGTTGTAGCTTGCGAGCGTTGCGGGGGGTTACTCGGAGCGGTGCCGTGTACAAACGTGTGGGTTTGGATGAGAGTATTAACTGTTCAGACTCTGAGAGCTCCTGTGCTATCCCCTCTTCAGGGAAGGACAGACTGAGCTGTCCTGCTAAGGATTTCTACTTCTGGGCCATGCTACGGGTCTTTAAATCAAATCATGCTGGCCCCGGTGCCGGGCAGGGAGGAGCGCTGGACAAGGCATCTTTTCTGGTTAGGAGGTGGATAGCTGCTGGTAGAGGATCCCAAAGCGTTGCCTGCCTGCAAGCCAAGGTCTGGCTGCAAGCCGCATTTAATTTCTGATGCCTGAGGAACATAGCCTTTGTTGCTTGTTTTTGATTAAAATATGTATTGGTCTGAGCTGTCCGCTCTGAATGATGGACTTCCAAGGGAAAGCAGTGTTGTTACTGGATTCTGCGGCAGAAGCGGGTGGTGGGACCTAAATAAGGGTTTGGCTCCTCTCACCAGAGAAGTTGCTGAATGCTGGGTCGTAGTCTCTGCTCTCTCGGCCCAGCTGGAGTCCTGGAGCGCTGGGAGGACGGAGCGTAACGATGGCACCCGTCCCTTCTGCAACTCGGCGCGAGCCTGGGCTGCCAGAACTAGCTCCAGAATTCCCTCTCGTGCGAGATTTCAAGGAAGAAGAAAGTTTGCCATGGCAAGTTTCCCCGAGTGATGTAGAAAGGCGCCTGTTGCCTGCGGTGCTCTGCGTGGGAGACCCGGGTTTGCTGCGTGGTCCCTTCCCTGGCTTGTCGGGAGCTGTGGGAAGAGCAGCTCCCCACGGAGCTGCGAGGCGCGTTGTTTAAGCTCGCGCTCGGGTTCACGACAGGCTGCTGCTCTCTGGTAGCTCGTGCTTGGGGTTTGCTGGGCTGTAATTACAAGCTCCGCTTCAGAAGAATACAGCTTCTTACGGGGTATTTGCGTGAGTGGGGTTGGGGTGTAGGCGGGGTGCGTGCCCCGGCTCAAACCCCAGTGCTGCCGTGGCATTGGTGGAGGTTCCTCAAGCAAAGACAGCCCTGGCAGCGGCTGATGCCCTCCGTAAGGAGCCCTGTGCGCCTTTGCGTGAAGCGCGCTGAAGGCTCTTGTTTCCTGGCATCGCCTGGACTGGGTTCTCAGAAGTGCCTGACGTGTTGTGAGACTCCAGACCCAGCCAGCAGTGGTGGGGTGGGAGTGCTGAGAGGACTTGACACCCTGCCTAGACTCGGAAACCCAAGTGGAGGTGAGCTCTTCGGTAGATCCACCCTGAGCGCCTGGCACTGCGAACCCCGGGGGTGAGCTCTGTGCGCCTGCATCCCCCGCCGCTCTCCCGCTTGCTTCTCTTGCCTTCCCCTTTTCCTTTCCCATTTTGTTGGATTTTAAGCTTGCATTGTGTAGTTAAAGTCTCGCTCCCTCTGTGCTGCACACGTTTGTGACAGAAGCACCAGGGTACCTGAGCACCTGCGCCCCAGTTTGCCTTTTTTTTTTTTTTTAAATTCAGAAACTGCATTTTTGTGTCCTCCTGTATTTTTTGCTTTTGCTCCCAGGATTCGGGTCAGCCCTGAGCAAGTCCCGCTGGTGTTAGCAGAGGAGAGGAGGGGGCTGGTAGGTCTGGTGCTGTGTTGGAGCCCTGAGCAGGCTCTGCTCAAAGGAGTGATCCGCACCGGGACCTGGAGGGCTGGTGAGATGGGACCCTTTTACCCTTCTTTCATCTTCACAGCCGTGCACGTCACAGCACGTGAGCTGAGAGTGGATGACCCTGTTCTCTCCCTGCCCTTCACACTCCCATCTTCCAAGGTTTCTGTTCGAGCGTGTGGCTGGTGCGCGCAGGACACCTCTCACCAAAGGAAAGTAAAGCCTTTTGCTGCTGAGAGAGCAGAGCGCGCGGTGACTTAGGCACGAGCTCCTCGGGGGAGGCAGCGCTCCCCAAGCCTGGCCGGTGCTTCCTGCTGGGGACAAGGGTACCTGAAGGCAGATGTGGGATAATCCATGCCTCCTCCTTCCTCCGTGTCCTCACCTCGTCCCCTTAGGGCTTTGGGGTTTTAATTACCAGTTTTGCAAGTCTGAATTATCATTTTTCTTCTTCATGTGAGGGACTTAGAAAATGCTCCCTGGGGTGGAGGAAA
Organism: Phoenicopterus ruber ruber; assembly: GCA_009819775.1. NCBI lineage: Eukaryota > Metazoa > Chordata > Aves > Phoenicopteriformes > Phoenicopteridae > Phoenicopterus > Phoenicopterus ruber. The sequence goes on along the minus strand of CM020239.1, from coordinate 2,879,717 downwards.
AAACATACTTGAAGAGAGCCTGCTCCAACAGGAACACCGCGGTGGGGGTTTATATACACCGTGTGGGAAGGAGAGGGGAAGCTTTGCTGGCTGTGACTACAGGATAGCATTAACCATCCTAATCCTATAGAGGAGATTGGCCTAAACCTTTTGGAGGGAGCTGCAGACCTTCCCTCAAGCCTTGTGATGGAGCCAGGACATGCTCTGGGTGGTCCCGGAACAGAGTCCGTGACTTTACAAGACTCGTTTCGTACGCTGCTGAAGCGGAGCCTGCCCTGGGCACAGCCGGTGCAGAGCTGTGCTGTGCATCTGCTCAGCCGGGGACGTGGGGACCGGGCAGCGATGGGGAGGGCAGCGACGTCAGGAACCGGGCCATGGCATAACATCAGGGTTGCTTTTTAAGCCCTTTGGAGGGGTGCACTGGTTTCGCATCATCAAGACACGCGGTTCAGACCCCCTCTGAAAGTCGTGGGGTACCTCATTTAAGGATGCTTTCTAAGAGGTTTGTTCCTAAAGAAATCCCCCAGCCGGTTGTTCGGTGCCTCCCTGGGTGCGGAGCAGTGTCCTTCGGGTACATCTGGGGGATCTGGCATGGGAAGCCAGCAATTTCTCGGTCCCCCCTAACGCCCGAGCCAGGGAGGGGTGCAGCAGGGCTGCGTGCTGCCCTGGGCCCTGGGCTCCTGGTGTTTGGGGGGGTGTGGGGGTGTGGGGGGGTGTGTGTGTGCAATTGAGTTGTTAACATCTTATGGCTGGAAGCAGGACTTTTTACTCATTGGGGAAAAGCGAGGTGATCTTTTTAATGCTTCTTACGGACATAACATCATCTGCAATTAATGTTTAACTCTAGTAATGAACGTGCTCCCTAGCCAAGCACAAGCGGTGCTGGGGTTGTTTTGCTAGGGCTGCAGAAGAGAAGAGGCGTTTCTGGGATGTCTCGGTGTGTGTTTCCCCGTTTCCCCATCGCTGCCGGCCTCGGATTCGCCAGCTGCTGGTGCCTCTGCCTCTCTCCCTCTAGCTGGGCTCCTGCTGTACCCAGGAGAGTGCTGCCTCGTCTCTCCAGGCTCGAAGCTGCTTCTCTCTCATTTGCTAGTTGTTTTTCCTGCCGTGACTGTGCACATCTCGCTTTGCTCCCTCCCTCCTCCAGAAATCCCACGCCGGCTCCCCGTTTTGCTGTCAGAGGAAGATCAGTAGTTACGGCTTTGCAAAACCTTGGCTCCTCCAACGTGGTCTGGCTGATGGGTGAGCGAGGCCGGGCTGGGAGATGGGAGCACACCGAGGCGCTGGTGCAGCCAGGCTGGTGCCACCGGGCAGGAGAATAAAGGAGACGTGTCCTTGGCCCGTTTTTCTCCCCGGTGCTGTTGGAGTGCAGTGTAAGCAACAAGCAGGATGTGGAAGGCCAAATCACTCTGGGTTTGCAGATGAATGAGGGCCGCAGAGAAACGCAGTGACATGCCCAAGGCCGGGCCGTTCTGGACGAGCAGTCAGGGCAGGAGGGCTGGTAGCGTGGTGCCCGGCAGCCGCGGAGGCTCCTGCTGCAGCTCCAGCCTGTGCCTCCTCGTAGCCTTCTCCTCCCTCTTTGGGCAGGGCGTGAAGCGGGCAGGGGTGCGGGCAGCCTGCAGGAGCGAGCTGCGGGCATTCTGCTTGCGTGTCCGTACTAGGGATGTACCTGCGCGTTGCCAGTCCTTGGCTGTGCACGGATGGCTGCGCCCCACATCCCCCAGCAGCAGACCCCAATTGCTAATTAGCAACTCACTGTAGCAAGCTGCTGGTTGTTGCAACGGGCTTCTACCAGGGTTTGGGAGCCCAGGGTGGGGAGAGGACGTCCCTGTGCTACTTACTCTCTGCGGTGACTTTATAGTCCCATCTTTCTGCTAGTTTCAGTGCTTCGCTGTCTGGTCCCTGTTTCCTTCCTTCCTTCCTGCCTTTCGACTTGGCAGCTCCGGAGCAGCGCGGTGCCAGCCTGGGCGCCGTTCTCCAGCGAGCTGGCTAGCGCCCGGCTCCCACCGAGAGCAGCCCCCTCGCTCAGCCGGGCAGGCCTGCCCGTGCTGCTGCCAGACTCGAGATGTAAGGCACCGGCTTTACCTCTACCGCACGCAGCCCTTGGGCTCCTCCGATGCGCCGGGAACGGCAGCAGTGCTGCATCCCGCCCCACCGTGCTGGGGGAAGGGACGATGCTGCCAGAACAGACGGCACAGGGCACGGAGAGGGAACCGTGGTGGCTCCCCAGTGCTCCCAGTGAGGCAGGACGGCACGTGCAGGCAGGTCCGGGATGACACGGTGATGTGGACGCCAGCAGCTCTCTCCCTGCCGGGAAGTGGGATTGCCCAGCAGCTCTCGTGCCTGCTCAGCCCGCTCGTGCAATACAGCGCTGCATGAGAAGTGCCCTGGAGCTGCTCAAAAGTCATGATGTGGCCTCACCTGCACGTACCCGTGTGCCTTTCCATTCCCAGATCTGCCCAGTTAATCAAGGGAAGGTTCTCAGGCCTTATTCTGCCTTGAAATGCGCAGAACATGGGTTTGAAGGGATGGTTACTCTTCTCCACGAAAGCTGGGTGGAAGATCTGCCTCTTGGAGGCATCGCCCTCCACGCAGGAGCTGGCAGTGCCCTAGGCTGGCTACGGCTGTGACGTGGAGGCGTGGGGGTGCAGGGTGCGTGGCATCTCCCTTGTCTTGTCAGAAGAGCGTGTGCTGGGGCTGCGTTCGTTGGAGCTCCAGCCTGTGGGTGCATCTCCTGCCAATGCCTGCACCACCGACTGACCCGGGGCTGGAAGCGGGAGGCAGGGCTGCGGTGTGGATACAGCTCTCGTGGTAGTAATTCTGTCCTGTCTTTCCTCTTCCATTGCCTCAGGTTGGCTCAGTCCTTGTTTGCACTCTTCGCCTCGTCACTGGCAATCTCCTTGGTCTTTGCCATCATCCCTCTGTGCCACAATGTGGTGGTCCTGGCTGTGGTCATGGCTGTGGCAGGACTGGCCATGGGTTGCATCGACACCATCTCCAACATGCAGCTGGTGAAGATCTACCAGAAGGACTCAGCCATCTTCCTGCAGGTGAGCATGGAGCCCATGTCTCCTCTCTGGTGTGCTTCCTCCTCTGAGGAAGAGGAGTGAGTGGCTCAGCCAGCCTCCCTGCAGAGAAGAGCAGTAAACCCCCCTGCTCTACTTGTGTGTCTCATCTCTTGCAGGCCCTTCACTTCTTCGTGGGCTTTGGAGCGCTGCTAAGCCCACTGATAGCTGACCCCTTCCTCTCGGACACCAACTGCATCCTCTCAAACTCCACGGCCAACGCCTCCAGCAACCTCCCGCACATCCGCAAGTCCCTGGTCCCGCACCATCCAGGCAACCTGTCCCATTACGACCTGCCGATGAAAGGCATGGTGGTCACGCGCGTCTCCTACGCCTTCTGGATCATGGCCCTCATCAATGTAAGTGCTGCAGCCGGCGTGGCCCAAGCTGTTGCTGGGGACATCCCTGCTTCTTGGCTTTGCAGACAGCTGTGGTGTTTGGGGAGTGTTGGTGCCTGTTAGGTGGTCCCAGCGATGGAAGGAGGCATGAGGATGGTTGTGCTGGTCCACAGCGAAGGTTCGTTTTTTGCCAAGTGCCCAGTTTCCAGCCGGTGCCTGGGGCAGGAGGGCAGGACTCTGCGCAGCTGAGCCAGCGGTCACTGCGCCGTCAGATGTGGCAGGGTCGCTGTACCGCCGCGCGGGGATTTGTCTGAGCTCTCTGGAAGCAGGTTGTACCTCCAGCATCCCCCTGGCAGGGGTCGTACCGGGTAACTACACTCGGAGCCACGAGCTCTTCCTCCGTGGTCGGTCTGGGGAGGAGGTCGGTGCTGTGGGACGGCTTGGCGGGGGGGCGATTGGCAGTGACAGGCATAGGAAAGTGCCCACTGATGAGCTGTTACTGGGGCTGAAAGCTTGATCCGGGTATCTCTGCCTGTTTGTTGTGTTTCCCTGGTGATTTGCAGCAGATGTAGAAGCCCTGTGACCCTTCCTTTGTGTGGGAGATGGGTTTTAGTGCCCGTCCTCTCTCTGCCCTGCTGAGTCCCAAAGCCCATCTCCAGCAAGCTGCTCTTGCCTGCAGGCTGTGGGCTCTCTCTGAAATGTAGCCCCATTCCTTTCCCCCCAGTTAATACCCGAATCCCAGCACGGTTAAGTACAGCTGGTCCCTTGCGCAGCCTCGCTGGGCTGTGCCCATCGTCGTGCCCACGCCCGGCCCCTCTGCAGCGGCGCTGGCTACGCTGCCGCTGTCCCTTCCCTGGCGGCAGGAGCCCTGCGAGCGTGTGCGTAATTGCCCGGGTAGATCTGGAGTGATAAGAGCGGAGCGCGTTGTTGCAGCGAGCGTCGGCCCTGCCGAGTGGTGCTGTTCGTGCCAGGGCAGCTCTGCTCCAAACCTGTCCAGCCCCGGTTGTGCTTCGTGCACGGGAGCTCCTGCTGGCAGGGGTGCGAGCGGAGCCCAGCCCAGCCTGCGTAGCCCGTGCCACGGGGTGCTCTGTTGTCTGTTTATAAAGAGCGTGCCAGGGCAGGGGCTGCCAGGCTGGTGCCCGTTTCGCTCACCTGGAGCCCTCCTGCAGTAGAAGGGAAGGGTGGCCCTGCCCGAAGGACCTCTCCCTGCCGTCTGCCCTGCGGCCCCGGTACCCGCTGCCCCTTCCCTGTGCAGGTTTAGCCATTGCCCTTCTGCCGAAGCATAAGGATGCGCTGGTTGGTGCTCCTTCTCCCTGTCCCAGGCCAACGCGCAGCCCTTGATCTTCCACCGCTCCGTCCGCACGAGGCAGAGGGAACAGGTTTCTTTGTGCTCTTGGTCTTCCCGTTTGCTGAGTAACTAGAACATACCCCAGTGCACCTAATCCAGGGGCTTTCATGAGGCCGAGGCCCGCGCAGCTCGCTGATGCGAGGAGAACAGGCAACCGAAATAGCTGGGCAGGTGCTGTAATGAGTTTCTTAGCAGAAGTACCGAAAAGACTGCTCCCTGCCTAGGAGGAGAAGCCAGCTTTAATTACCTCTGACTCTGCGTGTGCCATGGGAAATGTGCTTTTAATTACACCGGAGCATTATCTATTTTGCCAGTCAATCCTGAGCAAACTAATTTAGTTTTGAAGGCAGCGTTTAATATCTGCTTTGAATACGACGATGTGTCTGATATCTGGAGCACTGATGGGAGGGTGGTTGCCAGACCGCTCTCTGTTCCTAGCAGTGTCCCGGGGACATTTGGGAGCAGGATGGGACCCTGGGCTGAGTCCCGCCATGCCCAGCAGCTGATGCACAGCAGGTCGTGAGCTGGGCTCGTGCCTCGGACGCTCGAGAGCTGTTTGCACGCGTGGGTGGTTTGCACGTGTGTGCGCACGCTGTGTAGGATCACCAGGAATGCGGCGGGGAGTCCTGGGGTGCTGGGGACTGATGGTTTTGGGGATGAGGGTCAAGTAACAAACCTCAGAGGAGCGGGAGTCGGACGTACGCTGCGCACGCAGCTCTTGAGCGTGTCCCCTTGCCAAAGCCGAGCTGTTACTGCCTTTCCCAAAGCCTCGCTGAGGGAGCTGACTTGATTCCATGTTTAAACTAAATAGCTCAACCCACTGGCTGGAGATACCGAGAGCAGCTCAGCTCCAAAACTGCTGACCCTTCTTTAAGGTGTAAACGTCAGCGGAAGACGATGATAATTGGTATTTAAAACCCCAGGGAAGTGGACGAAATGAGTAAGCTGCAGAAATGGAAACCAGGACCAGTAACTTCGTTATAAAATGGTCAAAACCACATTTCCATCCCGGTTTTCGCAGGACTCTGTGTATTCTGACAAGACGCAAGCTGAAATGATTCATTTCAATTTCTTGCTTTGTTTAAAGTGGAAATGTCTCAATTTGACTTTGGCATAAACGTAATGTGTAAAGCTGACAGAATTGTTGTTTCGATGTTATTGAAGCAAAATGTCTTTGCTTTAGTAAAATTAAGTGGTTCAACATTATCAAAATGAAGTGCTTGGATGACTCCCAGCCGAAATTTTTCATTCTAAGAGAAAATTTTGGCTTTTCATCCAGATTTGGAACAAAAACATATTTTAAAATTCCATTTCCCACAGAACGGAAATTTCATCATCCAGCCCGTTCCAAGGGGCTGGAAATCAGGAAAATGTTCCTCGGAGAGGGCTGTGTTTGTCCGGAAGGTGGTTTCCCAGGGGAAGTGCGGGACACTCCATTGTGCTTAGGTTGCTTAAAAGTAGCCTGGATACAATAGCAGGGAATGGTCCCGTGCTCCTGGGGGGAGAGCCCGAAATAGAAACTGGAGGGAAGGAGCCTGGATTATGCCCACGCTTAACTGCGTGATGCAGCAACTTGTTGAGTTTATAATAACGGTTAAAAGCTGCCAGGGGGAAGGGAACGTCCCCGGCGATTCGGCGAGCGGAGCTGGAGCGCCGGGTCCAGGCAGCGGGGCTCTTGCTGCCCGCTTTGCCCTGCAGCCCGCGCAGGCTCCCAGCGGGATGCTGATGCCCCGCTCCCCCCGGAAAAAGAAAAAGCCTTCTGCCGAAAAAGGCGAAGCAGGGTTGCCCTGGGAAGAAAGCCCGTGAGCGAACGGTTATGGCCCCAAAATCTCTGCCTGCTCAGGAGGGAGGGCCGGGGCGAGACGGGGACTGGGGGTGTCCAGCTCGGTGGGGTCGTGCTGCGGGGAGGGTGCACCGGCTCTGCGGGGCAGGGCAGCGCTTCGAGGACCAGTGTTCTTATTTTAGGGGCTGTGTCTGCGGCTCCTCGCTGGTTCTCGCTGTTTGGGCTCCCTGCGGGGTGGGAAGGCTTTGATAGCTCTTTGCCTCGTGCCAAGCAGCCCATGTGTCAGCCCCAAGAAAACCGAAGCTGCTGTAGCAGCTGAGTAGCAAGATCCTGTCGTAAGCACGGTGGCCCTGCCCGTGTGTCTTGGCCAGTGTCCTGGCTCCAGGGGCCAGCAAGGCTCCTCATCGCGCCCGACCTCTCCGGCTGGGGCTCGTGGGAGCTGCGGACGGGGAGAGGGGCAGGTCGTGGCGGTGGCTGTGCTCGCGTGGGCAGTGGAAGGGACAGTCCTTGAGCTGTCCTGGCCCTGCGGTCGGGGTAGGCTGCTCCTCCGGGATGGATTTGTCCCTTTGCTTGGTGAAACGTGCCCTGGCAGGGCTCTGGTGTTCGACTCTGTTTGCTCCTCTCCACCTGCCCGTGTAATAACTGAACTGCTTTTGTGGGTGCTCCGTCCCCTGTACACACCCCGGATTTATGGCCGGCCCCTCCTGCGGGCCAGGTGGCCACGGGTGACTGTCCCCCAGGCGACTTGGCAGCCGGCGTGTCGGAGGCAGGGCTGGCTCGGGATGGAGCCCTGGGAACCTGCTTTCCCTTGAGCTTGATCCTTTGCTTTTCCCCGCTTTCCTGGGCTTGCCTTGGCGTGGTGGCAGCGCGTGGGTGAGGGCTGTGCTTGACTGCGGGTGAGTCTATGGCTTCGGGGCATCTCCTACTAGAAACGGCAGCGCTGGCGGGGTCGGGGGACTCGTGCGCACACTCAGAGCACTGCCAGGCTCAGGATAAAGCGAAAGGGACCTGCTTGCTTTGGAGATGAGGATCGGAGGAGCAGGGACGTGCCTACGGTTTGACTGGGAATCAGGAGAGTCTGGAGTCCTGGGGCCCTTTTCTGTGTAGGCACCGAGTGCTCCTTAAGGCTGGAAGTGCCCGGAGACGTTATCTGTACGGCCAGTCCCTCTGCCTGGGTATTTTTTTTTTTTTTTTTTTTTTTTTTTTTTGCAAAATCTGCAATTTAGAAGAATAAAATCTGGTCCTGACCTCCGGAAGGATTAGAACTATCAAGCAAATGCGTTTTTCTTCCATGGGACCGAACTAACTGTTCCTATTCCCATTGTTCCCAGAACAATGAAGTCCTCATAAATGAATTCAGGCAAGAGAGGCGGGGGCCGGGGGGGGGGAATTCTCCATACATTTAAATCATGCCACGAGCCAACAAAAGGCAGGAAATTTGGAGCTAGAGCTCACACTTGCTCACAGACATGTAGAAAACAAGCGCTCGGCGGCTGGAGAGTGAGCTGTCACTTAGGATTTCCTGGCTTTCTCCCCCAGTTTGTTGCAGAATAAACATCACTTGGTTGCGGTGGGAGGAGAAGGGAGGGCTGGCGAGGGGCAGACCCAGCTTCATTCGCTTCCCTCTGTTTTCTCTCCAAAAAAAAAAAGAGCAAGTCCCTCCGGGCTCGGAGGCACCAGCGAGTCGTGGGTGTGCGCAGGGTGTAGGCTGGTCCCCAGGCGCGTGGCAGCGAGGGAGTGGGGTGCCGGGGGCCTGAGGCTGCGGCTGCCGCGTGATGGATCCAGTGGGCAGGTACAAGCCCACGGTCCCCGTGTGCGTTAGCACCAGGCAGAAAGCCCTGGCTGCGGGGAACGGTGCTGGTGGGACTGTCGTGTGCTGGGAGCCTGCGCGGCAGCCGGTGCAGCGGCATCCCTGGATGCGTGGGGGTCTCTAAGGCAGCGACAGCCGAGAGGGCGATGCCTGGGGGCTCGCTGCTCTTCGGTCCCACGTCCCTCAGCAGAGGCTGCACCGAGGGGCTGTTTGAAGCCGCTTGGCTGTAGCGGTGCTGTCGTTGTTGGCCTGGGAACCACAAGCTCCTCTCTTGCGAGATGCTGAGCAACCTCTGCTAATGGCTGGAGATGGGCAAAGCAGGTCTCGGAGCAGCTTGCTCTTCCCTCACAAAGAATTTCAGCCACAGACGGTCTCCCATTAAAACTGTTCTGCTCTCCACAGGCAAAAGCTACTTTATTATTTTATTCTTTGGGCAAAAGTGGCCAAATGCTTGAAACACTTTGGTTTTGAAGGGCTGGTACGGTGCTTTGTGAGCTTTCTATTTAGGTGCCTCCTGTTCCAGTGTCCCTGTCCCCCATCCTAGGTGAATGGTCCCCAGCCCACCTGGCATCCCACAGGGATTGGCAGGAGAAGCCCCAGCCGCGCTCTCAGCTCGGGTGGTTTTTTCCTCCCTGCCAGCTCTCCTAACAAGCCTCCGTCCCTCTGCCAGCGGCTCCTTACCCTGTTGCCAGCCCCTGTCCTTGTTCTCAGGGCAGGGCAGGCTGAGGCTGCTCTTGGGGGTTAATTCAGGCACATCTATTGCAGATGCTGAGGGCGGCTTCCTAAAAGGCCCTCGCGACTGGGGAGCTGGACTGTGTCTTGTGCGAGACTTGTCGTGTTTACCTGCCCCTCTCCGTTCCTCCCCAGCTGCCGGTCCCCATCGCCGTGTTTTTCTTGCTCTACAAGGAGCGGATGGTGCCGTGCTTCAGCAGCAGCAGCCACCCGCTGCTGTCGGCCGACGAGCTGGCGATGGAAACGCGGCCCACGGAGAAGGACGAGCTCTCCACCGCTGTGCAGAGACCCCACGCAGCAGGAGGTGAGCTGGAGGCACCTCGCCCATAGGTTTGGAGGAACGGGGAGTGAGCAGGGGGAGAAAAAGCCATATTTATGAGCGTCTCTGTTGAGTTTTAACAAGTAAGATCCATCGCTATTGTCTGAGGAGGAAACTTTCCAAAACGTATGCGTTTGGGTGATTCTGGATTACGTTCACAATCCAAGCAGGCAATTTGGTGCCCAATTGCCCTTGAATTAGATGGGACCATAACCCCTGAACAGAGATTAGTATCCTGCTGTTGGGACTCCGGGCTGCTTTTCTCCAAGCTGCCCTGAAATTAAACCTGAGCTCCCAGTTGTTTAAGCCCACGTGAAAGTTGTGCCCCTTCGTTTCCTTCTGGTTTTGGGTCAGGTTTTGAGCTGGCTCCGCTGACCGCTCAGTTTAAAAGCGGTCATCACGCTGCAGAACGCTGATTTTGATAAATCTGAAAGGAATAAGGACAGCGCCCTTGTTTGAGGGGAAAAGTTAAACTCCAGCAATAGTTTGCTCTTGAACTTGTGACTACACCCTGTTTTGGGGACAATAGTAACATTGTTCTTTGCTACCCAAGAGAAAAGTATCAAAGCAAATTCTTTAGCTAAATAGTGAATCTCGGAAGTAATCGTATTTCAGGGTTATCAGAGGAGCGTTTATTGTTGTTACAGAAGAGGTGGCTTTACCTAAACAATACAAGGAAATTTTAGGGAGTACTTGAAGGCAGAGGCAGTTAGCGATGTGGTGAGGGGCTGCAGGGAAGGATCGTGGCTGTCCCCCACAGTGTGGGTTCTCTGGTGCCTGGTAAGGTTGTGCTCATCTGGTAGCATTTCCCTTAGCTGAGACACTGATGGTTTCTTTCCTCAACCCAGCTGCCCGTTTTCATACAACCCATTGGAGCTTCGTGTTCTTCAGATCTCCATCTTCCTCTTAAACGCAGTTGAGCTTAATCCTTAGAGAAGCAGGAGGACCGTATGGTGACTGCTGTGATCTTTGACAGACACGTCTGTGCTGGCAAAATCCCTCCTTCCCCATAGAAGTAGTGAGAATTCCATCTTTGCCGTGCAGGAGCAGCTGTCTTGCCTGCACAGGACTCCAGGTGCCGCTACCTTAATGCCAGCCCTTTGCACGCCCCGGCGCGGCGTGATCCAAGCACGAGGACGGGACAGTCGGGAATTCCTGGGGTCCTGACCCCCAGCTTTGGGAGGAGGTGGCTCCCAGTGGTCTGTTCAGAGGAGGCGACACGAGCTGTGTGTTTATCACCCTCTTTCCCGAAGTTGGCTTGTTTGGTTAAATGTCAGTTATCCGAGGAGTGTGAGCTATCCCGGGCAGGACTCTCCTGTGTGGTGGTACCAGGGACGAGGGCTCTGAGCACGAGCGCTATGGTCGAGTGGGCTTGTTTCTATTGCCTGTAAGAGCGGGGCCAGCAACGTGTTGCTCCTACATGGGAAGAGGAGCACAAGCAGCCCCAGTAAGAGAAGCAGCAAGTACCCTGGAGAGCTAGGATCCCAGTCTGTGGACAGCCATAAGCGTATCCATCTTCCTTCTGAAAGTTTATAGGTAGGTAAAGAAAGAGGTGGTGCCCGCAGAGGTTAGCAGTGCCCCACGTTGTTCACCGTCCTCTATGAATCTCTGTCTTGCAGCTGAGCACAAAACAAATCCCCATCGAGGGCTGGCAACCACCCAGCCCCAGGGGGACGTTCCAGCTAAGTTTGCTTTGCATTGTTTTTCACCAGGTCATGATGACTTATTTAGCTGCTGCCAAAGCAAAAACTTCAGAGGGGCTTCTTACACCTACTTCGCAGTCCACATCACTGGGGCTCTTGTTCTCTTCATGACTGATGGGATTGTGGTGAGTTCAGCTGATAGAGGGATCTTGTCTGAGCAAAGCTGTATGGCTTTCTTCCTTCCAAATCACTTGTAACAGCCCAAACCCAGCGCGTGTCCTCTGCGTGCCGGGGGCTGGACTGAGGGTCTGCCGGTGCAGCGCTCTGGTTCCCAAGGCAGCTCGTTCAAAGCTAATCTTAGTCAGGCTGATACGTGCCCCGCTTCTTGGGAGGGTTTTGTGGCTTCTCCTAGGCTCCGCGGTGTTGCAGCTAGATTGCTACTGACCTAGCCAGTTTAGAGCCGGAGCGGTGATGTTGTCTGCTTGTACGCAGCGGAGGTCTCTTCTCCCTTCAGCCAAGAGGCAAGAGCAGCTTCATTTTATTTCATAAGAAACGGCGACTCTTTGTTTGACGGGTCTCCTGAGCCCACAGAATCCAAGCTGAGAGCACGCGGGGATGGTGCGGTCTCGCTGTAGTGGCCTGGCAGCATGTCCCTGGCCGGCGCAGTCACACGGGGTTCGCCGCGTGCAGCACTTCTGTCCGGGCGAGGAAGGCTCGCTCTTGGCTGCCGAGTTGCTGTTCTTTTTCTTTCAACAGTTTTGTCTCAGTCCCCCCATGGTAAAACACTGCTGGGTCTTACTAGGGCTCTAAATAGGGTCCTGAAAGATGAGCGGGGTTACACAAAGCAGCTGTCAGACACGGGAACTTTCCAGGGCCTCCTTCAAGGATGATCAACTCCGGGTTCTTAATATGTGGTATGTTTTGAGAGTGTGCAATTCCAAAAGGACAGGAGAGTCCCTAGGGAAGAGAGCATCTCTACAGATAAGAGCTTAGCGTGCATTTTACCTAGTCTTGCCCTTTTAGCAGAGCTTAAGTCCTGTGTTCTGGTGGAAGCCTGTCTCCAGCTGCAAACCCTTGGGAACAAGGTTCGCTGAGATTTGGTAGCAAATCCATAGGTGGGCTCTCCAGCACTATCACAAGATTGTGAATAACTGAGGGACAGGTTGAAGTTAAAGTTGCAAAGCCTGTAAGTCATCGCATCGATGTGACATGCTGTTTTGTTTTCCCCGCAGGGAGAGTACTCGGGCTTCGTTTACAGCTACGCAGTGGAAGAGCCGCTCTCCGTAGTACATAAAGTGGCCGGCTACCTGCCCAGCCTCTTCTGGGGCTTCATCACGCTGGGCAGGCTCATCTCCATCCCCGTGTCCTACCGAATGAAGCCGGCAACGATGGTCTTCATCAATGTGGTAAGGGTGGTTTTACTGTGGTTTTCCTCTGCTTGCCTCCGAGCTGCTGTCTAGTTGTGGTTCTGATGTGCAGAGCTGCAGCTACTCATGCCGTACCTACACAGATGTGCAGCGGCAGGGCCCGAGGAGCACGCCATCCCGCGTGAGCTGCGTTAGCCTTCCTCGGCATCGCTGTCTCTGCACGGCTGCAGCTGACTCCGATGCACGAGGTAGCCAAGACTTGCACCGCGCTTCTGAGCTTGCTCCTCAGTTACTCTAACTTTAGATTTGTGAAAGCACCTAGTAAAGGGTCTGCCAACTTTATGTACGTTGCACACTCTCTTCTCTGGCATCTACAGGGAAATGAATGCCCACCTTGGCCATGGGAAAGGGAAGGCAGATAGTTCAGTAAATTCTCTGCTTAGACTGTAGCAGCTGTCAAAGAAACCAATGTGGTGTGAGGTTGCTTAAATTAATAAAACGCATTCACTTGAAGAAAGAGGAAGGAATCCTTTAAGGATATATAAGAAAGATGCATGTGAGGATGTGGCAGACAACAGGGAGGGAATGTTCCCATTTGCACTTCTTACAAAAAAAAAAAGAAAAGAAACAAGTGAGAAGGCAGTTAATTTACAATTTATTTAAACCAGCAGTTATTTTGGTAGCAAGTTTCCCAGTTAATATTGCGAGGCCAAGAATATATAACAGGGTGGTGAGAGAACAGGAGTGATGGTTCATGTTGGGACCTTGCTGCTGGTCACTTTGAAAGCTGAGCTTAGATACCAACAGATACAGCCACATGAAATGCGATTGTTTTAAAAATTAGTTTGTCCTTAAAAAGGACAAAAATTCGCTTGACTGACACTGAACCCCTTGTGCAATGCTCGCTCGTTGGTACCGCTGTACACAGTAAGATACGCCAGCTCCTGGAGTCGCCTCAGCACTAGAGCAAACTGCAGTTTGAATTCACTCTCTTTAGAACCCAGATTGCTCTTGCGTACATGCACAGGGCCTAAACAGTTAAGAAAGAATAACCTGAGCTGGTATTGCAGAGCTCCCTCTGCTGACTCTCTGGGCCGTGGCTAACTCGGCGCCTCTTGGTGGCTTTGCTGTTGTACAGCAAGCCAGAGGTGAGGGCGAGTTCATTTAAATTCAGTTGGCTCTTTGGCTTTACTGCTCTGACTGGTTTCGGAGCAGTTATTGAGAGTGAGTTAATTCTTTAACCTGCTGAATAAGACTTATGAGTGATTGAGACATGTAAATATTACGGAAGTAGCAGTACTATTGTATTTAAAGCTGCAGAGAAAAAGAAGTATTTCTTCAGATATGACCTTAAGTCTCTACCTAATGAAGTTGAGACTTAAGTACCAAGTTATGTTATAAAGTCCTGTTACAAAAAGTACCAGATTCTTTACTGTAAAGGTAGATGGATTTTATTTGGCTAGTTACTTCAGTTTTTCAGAGATGCTGATCTTTTTTTCAGTATAGTTTATTTTCTTTTCCAGACTATTTTCTACAAAAAAAGAAAATAAAACCTAGAGCCTACTGCAACTCAGCATTTACCTTCCTACTGACTCTGTGCGTGTTGTTCACAGGTTGGAGTCCTGATAACCTTCCTCCTGCTCCTGATTTTCTCCTACAGCGTCGTCTTCTTGTTTGTGGGGACAGCGTCTCTGGGCCTGTTTCTGAGCAGCACCTTCCCCAGCATGCTCGCCTACACCGAGGACATCCTGCAGTACAAAGGTGAGCAGGGACTCGGGCGCGCCTGGCGGACTTTGAAAGCAGGCGCGTGTTCAAGGCTAGAGCTCGGATACCATCACACCTAGAAACTCCTTCCCTCTTCAAGGATGCCTGGGAGGCCTGGAAGAAAGATCTACTTTTGAATACACAATGTTTATTCAAGCTTGTAGTCGGAAAACCAGACTGCACAAATCCCACTTTCATTGTACTAATACTTCTACAGGCAGGGATCCAGACTGGTTCTTCGTTTCCTGCAGCTTTAGGGCGCTCGGAGTGACGAGAATGTCTGCTTTAGAGGCTTACAGGGAGCTGGTTTTGAAAACATCATCCAGATTATCAGTGAACCAAAAATCCTAGAGTTGGGCCAGCTCTTACAGGAGGTCTCTGCCAACCTCCGTCTCTGGGGCAGTAATACAGAAGAATGAAAATCTTTCCAGCAAGAAGCAACATCACCTCTGCCAACAGAGGCGAGTGACAGAACGGGAGGTGGTTTTTTGGCTTAAACTTTTACCTTTCTGCACTACCACAGGTTAGAAGAGGCATTCTCAACACTAGTGGGAACATACATTAAACGTTTGTACATCTCATAGGGAGAGAGCCATGAAAGAGCAGTTTAAAGAAGCGACAGGCTGATCGTGGTGCCCATTTCACCTGTTCCCTGCCAACATCGCTTGTGCTATTTCTTTGCAGGCTGTGCCACAACCGTGTTAGTGACTGGGGCTGGAATTGGAGAGATGGTACTACAGCTACTGGTGGGATCGGTAAGTGTAGACAAGGCATGCCAAAAACTGACTGGAACTTCTTTTAAATAAAAACCTTAGTCCCAGTTTTGGACAGCTGCTGGGAAAAAGCACGGCATTACCCCTGAGCTATCAAGAGGAAAGCTCTTGCTGAATGCTAATTAGTTACTGGAGTGCTATGATGACATGTCTGCTCCCTTTCTTTTTTTTTCCCCTCCAATTGCAGATTATACATGATCAGGGCAGCTACAGTTTCCTGGTCTGTGGGATGATCTTTGGAGGCTTGGCCTTTACCTTCTACGCTTTCCTCTTGTTTTTCCACAGGATGTACCCCAAGCCCTCATCAGGTAAGCAAGCACCAGCCCTCAGCCCTGCTGTATAATGAGAGGAAGAGTGGCATATGCATCAATACATAGCCAGGGTGCAGCACTTCAGCAAAATGCAAGGAAATGTTTATTTTACTGCTGCTTCCTGTCCCCTCTTCCCGCTTGGACGTGCCCACAAAGCCTTGGCAGCCACAGCTCGGGGTTTGCTTTCTTTTGGAGAAGCAAGGGAAAAAGTAGGAATGGTCTATGGATCCCAGAGGAACTATAAAGCACATAGGACGCTGGCTGTGAAAGCACCACCGTGCTACTGCAGAGCGAGCGGGAGTCAGTCCTCCTCGTACAGGCTGCACAAGCTGCCCTATGCTGTTCCCTGGCTGAAATCCAGGGAAGAAGTGGGTCTGCCATCCAAAGGCAGCTGTCGGGCTCTTGAGAAAAGCCTCTCTGATAAAGGATTTCTCTTATGCATTGCCTCAGTCTGCAAACACTGTGTGCTTTTATAAGCACCTTTTGTAAAAGGAGCACTGTGTGACAGGCAAAAAACTTGTCCAGGTTACAGAAACGGAGGCCGAGCGAAGTAAACAAGCTAGTGTGGTGGGTGACAGAACAGCAACACGTATGCTTGGGAGGGCTCATGCACATTCCCTTAAAGCTCAATAGAATCGGTACCTTCAGATGAAGTATCTAATGTCAATTTTGCAGATATGGATGATGCCTCGCCTGACAAACCAGCAGTAACGGATGACACCGGACAGTACCAGCGCTAAAGAAGTGGCCAAGCCCTAGACAAGCAATAAAACAACACCTAATTAAGCGTTACTATTAAGGATGATTTCACATTTAATGACTGAATCATGCAAGTTTTCTGCAATCAAAAGCACATTAGATTGGGTAAGTCAGAATCAAGAAGACATCCTAAAACACTGCATCAAGCTAAGCACAAGTTGCCCGTGTCGCAGGTACCAAAAAGAAGACTGTAAGCGCAGACCGACCCTGTGTCTGAAGGGCTGCGGTATGTGGCAGGGATGATGGGAGAACAGTTACTCCTGCAAAGGGACTTTCTTACCAATTCAGGATGGAGGGCGGGAAGGAAGAGCTGCTCTCTGTTCCATATGTAAGACTGAATGTCTCCTGGCTTAGTCACTGAACTTTTAACAGATTTTTGTTTTGGCCTGTAATGTACAGAAGCCCCGACAATTCACAGCACAATACTGGATTTGAATTCACTTTTGTGCAACACTGACTCGAGTGTGTGTCACCTCCACATATACTTCCAAAGGGGAAAAATTACACCAGTGGTAGAGCTCACCAAGTGCACAGTGGTAGCAGGACCTATCTATATTTGCACTGTTGATTCCTGTATATTACACAGTATCAGACGTTCACTAAGACAGTGTCTTACTCCTCAGCATGCTAGGGCCTCTTGATTATTAAAATCATTAGCTTTTTTTTTTTTTGAGTCAAGAATGAGTTGTGATGGTTTGTTTTGCTTTAAGTCACTAGTTTAGCTGCTCCAGTTGCAGTGTCTTTTAGGGTGGTTTTATTTCTAGCTTCCAGTTGAAGCTTAACCAGAGGTATTTGGGAGCCAGCCTCCAGCTGCTTAATCTGTGCAATACTCATCCTACAGGTGCCTTCTGTAAGGTACTCTCATAACCCACGCATGACCTAGTACAAGCTATGAAGAAAGGACTGGCTTTAGAAGAGTGTAAAGCTACGTACATCTATTTCTTCAGTGAGTGATTGGACATGTACTTTTTGCTTTAACTGCTGTATGTGGAT
Source organism: Phoenicopterus ruber ruber (assembly GCA_009819775.1). Classification (NCBI taxonomy): domain Eukaryota; kingdom Metazoa; phylum Chordata; class Aves; order Phoenicopteriformes; family Phoenicopteridae; genus Phoenicopterus; species Phoenicopterus ruber. The sequence continues at coordinate 2,862,715 of CM020239.1, read as the reverse complement.
GTACATATGTACGTGTGTATATAAAGCAGTGTTTAATTAAAGGTGATTGCTAGATTCTCAGCACGACTGGACTCAGGTAACTTAACCTGTTTCTGGCCAAGACTATCATCGGCTACTACCTTGACCAGTTCTGGCTTTCAAACTTAGACTGAATCCAACAGCTGTTTAACTTAAACTGGGTTTAGCATTTCTGGTTTTCCAAGCAGTAGATCTTACCTTCCATGAAATATCTTCACAAGCTCCCCCGGGTGGTCCTGTAGGAAAAGTCTCAAGAGAGCAGACTTCTTGTTGAATGGACTGTGTATACCTAAAGCTGAGTGCACATTAGGCCGAGGTAAATGCAGTTGAATTCTGGGCTTAACTCTCACCCATGGGCTTCAGGAGCCCCATCCAGCGCCGTACGTGCTGTAATTCTTCTCTAGCACCACAGGATGCCACTGTTACTTTCCTTGAAATACCCAGAATGAAAAAAGTGTGTACTGCAAAACCCAGTGGCAGCAAACCCCCCCAATCTGTCATTAATTGAGCCCCTCCCACCATGACAGCATTCTCTCCATCCCTGTACAGAGGAAATGAGCATGAAACAGTACAATGAGGGAGTGTATTTTAAAAGAAGTCTACTCAGATTACATATATATCACACCAGGCACTGTCAGCTATTAAAAAAAAAGTACCTTATTGTGTCCTTGCAGACTGATAACACACAGCTAAATGCTATTGCCAGAATAACATTTCTTTTGTTAGAAGTGTACTTGACAATGCACATCCCCGCTTTGCTGTCAGCGCTATATATAGAAGGGAGCTACTCACCAAAGGAAATTTTCACCAGAGAATAGCACCTGATTTGGCAGACAGACTGTGCAGCGCTACACCGCTAGCAACAGCACCTCCAGCTCTGGCTCCATTCAAGCAAGATGCGAGCGCGCTGCTGTGAAGGGACAGGTTAGCTCAAGGTCTGATGAACTCCCTCATTACCACAGAGCGAGCTGCCCTGCAGCTGTAACTTTCAGTTTCCTCTACTGCAAAAAACAGTCAAAAGATCAGAAACTTTGTTAAAAATATTTATTTAAAAAAATACAATTGTTTTGCATGTCTGGTTGCACATAACTATTAACATATGATTGACTTGAATAATTTGCTACAATGCTTTTTTAAAGCCAGCTTGCATTATACAAAGCAAATCCCTCTGTCAGTTCTTACATAAAATAGTTTTCTTTAACTATTCCCACCCCATTTTTAAAAAAGATTGCAATACATTGATTTTTTTTTTTTTTTGCACAAAAATTGAAGCAATAGAAAAGTCACCTGATTTCTCAGGAAAGACCTTCATTATGTTTGAATAACAACTGTCAATACGCCGCTCTTTAAAAGCAGCGTTTGTTACTTTGAAGTGTCATTACAGTGCACTTCCTCCAAAGTAAGTTAAGTTTTGCATCTTAGAACTTTGCCTCCAAATTGTATTCAAACCTGAAATGTGTTCAAATGACTGCATATCTGCTATAGTCAAGTTGATCAGACTTTTTTTCAATATGATATCAACATGCTGAAGGTCTTCCAAATATGTTATCTTGGAAGGTTAAATAAAAGCAAATTTAGTAACACTGAACAATTACTGAAAACTTTGGCTATTTATGTACTTGCATTACATACCAGCATTTTTTTTAAAACACAATGGCATTAAGATACTCTTATTATAAGGTATTATTTTCAAAAAAAGTTAGACTGAGAAGCTATTCTCTCCCAGGCAAGTTTACCCAACTGTAACGAGAGCACCAAAGCGGTGTGAGATTACAGTTGTCTCTAAAAGACTGTGTCTAGAAAAAGTCTCCAGTGTAGGAAGTTAAGACACTCACTACAACATAACTTGCTTTGTCTCTTGACTTGGTACTACATATATATATATATATGTATATATATAAAATGCAATTCTGTTCTGGAAAGAGTAACTGAAAACGTTATCTCTGCTGCTTTCAATGTAATTTTTACCACTGATGGTTCCACTACAATTACAGGAAAGTAAAATGGAATCCATTCCAGAGTTCAAGAATAAGTTAACTGCCAGGAATGTCTGCTCAGGCAGCCCCAAGCAGAGACGTCAGAGCTGCCGTAGTATGAAACACCCTGCAGACATCATCTTGCCAATTTGCAAAGAACCCAGGTTAACCTAAAAATTCAATCGAGGAGTAAACACTAAAGGCATCAGAAAGTCACTTTCCAAAACAGACATGCACTTTAAAAATAAACAGAACAACAACTGTCACACATTACCACAGCTGATTAGGTTGCTTAAGTTCTCTAAAATTTAACTTAAATTTCCCTCTGCTGACTCTATCAGCCATAGACAAAAAGCTGCAAAGAACAGATTCTCAGCCGGTGGAAGTCAGACCAGTTGCAGTGAAGCCAACAGATCTATTCTGATTTACAAGCTTCTGGCGTACGACTCACATCTGCCATCAGCTCGCTCAAAGATTCTCAGAATTCCCAAGACAAAGTCTCATGCTGGTTAACGATCCCTATTCAGAGTCGTTTCAGTCCCAGATTAATCCCAGCTGTCCTAATATACATTGGAGGAGACAACCACTATCCTTACCATACGTGTTGCTAAAATTTTCCCGTTTATTCATCTCTATTATTAAGAATATACTTCTCAGCTATAAAAACAGAGGGGGGGGGAGATAAGCATTAAATGTGCTACTGTACTTATCACAAAACACTGTGACGTACATAAGGCCATCTGGTAACACTGCAACAGAATACAAACAAGATTTTAAAAGGGAGTTTTAGAATACAACTTTTTTTTTTTTTTTAAAACTACAATGAATAATCTCAACCCTGTTCACAGAGAATTAACGTTAAAACTAGTACATCATATATATAAAACTCTGTGCAACTGAACAACAGCAGAACAAAAAGTCAACACAATTCTATAAAGCAGTTTCAAAGCCTGAAGATTTAAGACATGCTAGCCAAAAAAACCACAACACATCTCAAGGAGCCTAGAGCAAACCCAGGTATTGTACCCCCCCAGCACACAGCACACACTAGGAACCATGCAGAGGCCATCCTCAAAGCCTTCCTGTGTTCAAAAAAGAGAGAAAAAATAACCCCAAACAAAACAAAACAAAAAAATAAACCCCAACAGCTTCCAGTTATTAGTACAGCACTGCTGCGTGTACTGCTCAAGGACTGAAATGGGCTCCGAACACAACGCCTTCCAGCCTCCCCCCTCGCTGCGCTGCTTACAGTTCATTCCGCGTCTCCGTTAAAAGACCCCTGTTTTCCGAAGGTTCGTAATTATCCTGTTACACCCCCTGCCAAACCCTACTTTGAGATGAAAACCTTCCGCAACGCATGGTCTCAACAGAGAAGCAAATGTTTTCAGTAAAAGAGAAGTCCAAACTTTTGTTCCATGAACATAAAACTATTCAAAGACACATTTAAGACACTTTTTTTTAGAAGATGAGACATACAACAATGTCAAAGATGCATTTAAAAATAACCTTTGGCAACTAATTAGTCCACACTGTGGTATAACTGATTTGAGTACTAAAAAGAAAAAGCCCCAAAACCCCTCACCAGCGTGTGCAAAACATTTAAAAGTGGCAACCGCGTAGTGCAGCATCATCTGCTTTGAGCGTACCCGGTAAGCGTTACTCACAGCCATGACTACGTAACGAACACACACCCTCCCGGGCAGCGAGCGTGTGTACACGCGTGTGTTTGCACGAGGAGAGCTATTCCAGTCTCAGTTACACGATGCATCTAAGCCCAAGGCTTCAGCTCTCAAAGGATGCTTTTTATCAGATGTCTGGAACAGCTCCACAAAGCCTTCTACTACGTTCTTTGGGAGGGGGTAAACAAAAATAAATTCTAGTCAGTTTTACTTTTTTTTGTAGAATAATTTAGATGAAGCCGAGATCTCGCTATCCCGGAAGGGAGGTACGTTAGCATACACGTTCGAGAAGAAACATTGGGTCCTGCCCAGCTTTCTTACCTTGCAGGTCACTGTTTTTTTGCAAAGCATGGTTACGGTCAGCAAAGCTGTCCTCCAAAAAGAATCAACGTTGTGCAGTGAACATATTCCCCCTTATTTTTGTTTGTTCTTTGTACAAAGGCAAGAATAAATAATATTCCTCAGTTCAAGATCCACTAGACAGCCCAAACCAAAGCTTAACCTTTCTGCTTTAGATGGCACCGAGACAGTCAGGAAATTTCAACAGAAGGTCTGTTGATGATCAGCACACATTGCAGAAATATGGCAGCGCTGTCATTACTGCGGCTTTGTAGCTCCTATATTCTATCCTTATGACTAAAAGCAGGCTATGGAGAAAGGATTTGGTTCTATTTTCAAAAATTCTTCTCAGTCCAGAATCAGCTTTTACAAAGGGCTCCTACACGGTCAACGCTACTTGCGCAAACGAAGTGGAATGCCGTGTCTGCAGCCGTCGATCCAAGACAAAGCCTTTTGCAGTAACAGCCCTGAAGGACTGTGTAAAGCAACCGTCACTGCATTTTATCGCTTAATCTTCATCTGACAGCCTCTGATTTCAGCAGATCAACTTGAGCATGTCACATATTAACCACCACTCAACTTGATGGCAATAGCCAAAGGCTTCCCCATTAAGCAGATTTGCTAATACTGTTCAGACAAAACAGCAGCCATTGCCAATTACTGTTTAATTAAATTCAAATCAAACCATAAAAAATCCTGCTTAGGCAAGACACACTATACCTCATTAAAACATCCCGAATAGCTTCTAAGCAACATGATTGCAATTCTAATGGATTTTCAACTTATCTGCCAAGTGTAAGATCCCGTGGGGCTCGGGCTGTTTGCAATACCACGCTCCGTGATTATTAAGACAAAATAAACTATCCATACCCGTGACCCCAGCGGCCAGAGGTACGTATATTTCTTACACAGGAGAACTAAGGAACGAAACAGAACAAAATTGTTATGGACACCCAAAACTCAAACATCAAGTTTTAAAATACCTGTCAACTTTGACAATGTTCCTTAACTACTGATGTAGTTTATTTTCATAGCTGACAATACCAAGATAGCCTCTTGATACAACACTGAGATGCGTCTTGTAAACAAATATGCATTAAAAATGGAAGAGGTTAAATTGTATAGTAAAACATGAGTACATACAAAAATGCTATAAAACAGTAGCAAAAGGTAACTAAAAGATACATGAATAAACCACGGGTAGCCAACAGACTGTCAGAACTGTAGGCTCTGACCTCAGCACTGGACAAATGCTACAGAAACGGGTCAGAACTCTGCGCCTGTGCTCACCTGAGAAACGGCATCGATGCGCTAGGCTAGCTCTTTCATCCGATCTCAACCTGCAGAAGTTCGCGCGTGAAAGTTGAAGTCATGAGGGAATCTGACATTAATGCATCTCACTGCATTTTGCAAAGCTGTGTAAAGGAAGATATGCACATAAGCAGCCTTCGCTGTGGTTAAAATGAACGCTATAAACAACAACTAGAATCTATTTGCTATTTTCTGAGGTCTGAAAACGTATCGGAGGGAGAAATTATCCCAAACAAACCACTGAACAGCCAAAGCCTTTCATATTATAATGCGCGCTCCGTTACACCAAAGATCGCATGGGTACTGAAGTCTTAGGGTGCTCTGAGTTAAAACAATGAGTTCTCAAATTCAAGGAATTTTATCACTTCCTGACCTATTGCAAAATGCAACTTGAATGTGCCAAAAACAGTGCATAGGATTTACATTCAGCTGTCGCTGCTGAACACCGATTTCCGAAACAAGGATCTAGACTTAAGCTGCTGTTAAGAAAAAAAACCAAAACAACTTTCCTCCATCACCCTCATTACTAGGATCACATTCTCTGAAACAGGTAAGACAGAACAAGTATGGTTCTACAACCGCAGGGTATTATTAACACGTTTCTGCTTTCCATGGATTGTTTCTGCTAGCAGCACGTGTTGCTAGTGCCATCCCGACAGCGCAGGATCTCAAAAAAAGCCAGACACAGCGCACACAGCAACAGCAGTGCAAGCTTTTCAGCTCTGCAGTACTATTATACAGCAGCAGTGACACGTGAAAGAGATTTCCAGAAGCAAGACAGATGTTCAGCTTCCATGCTCATCCAGTCTAATTCTACCACCATCTATGAATTAACCGATGCAAATATTATCAAGCATTCAACAATACCATGGCTACTTCAGCAACATGAATTGTAACGTAATAAAATATTTCTGTAATGCTGCACTATTATTTTTTAAACCAACACGGTACTATACCCATATTACAGACTGCTAACGTGGTAATTAAAAGAGAGCCTAGATTAACCCCCACCTTCCCGACACTAAATTAAAACCAAGTTGCGACGAGCTGCAGACTGCTCCTGAAGTGAGCTAGGCGAAGTACCAGCAATTCACACAACCAAGCTCCAAGAAGTCAGAGCAACACTGTGCTCCGTCAGGAATGTGATCCAAAAACGCTGGCAGTTACATACTTGTTAGTAAATGTGTGTTTAAGGAGGCAGCATATATACAAGGAAATATTACTGTAAGGGACCTGAACGTTGTAACGGAGAAAAGGTGAGCAAGGCTCTCCTCTCCCACTTCCCCACCCCTTTCCCCTTGCTTTCCCAACCGCCTCCGGAGATTACAACCCTACACGGGACTTTTCTTTTCCTAGGCAGGTGCTCAAGAAGCAAAAGCAATCATCGTCTCGGTGCTGTCTGTCAGGAAGCTGGATATTACCAGGTCGAAACCAACACGGCCAGGCTGCATTTGCATATTGACTTTCTCTGAAGAAGGCATTCCCGAAGGCGAACGCGGATCTCCTCACCCAGCTACGGCAGTGCAATCTTACGAAGCTATTTGGAGAGGAGCGTGGAACGAGGCCCAGCACAACTGACAAGCTACGTTAGCATTTGGTTCTCTTGCATACCTATGCTGAAAGTGATACAGTTTACAAAAAATTAAGTGCACGTGTGCACATACACAACTTTTAAACAAATAAACTTGGCTTTTCTCCATAGGGGACAAGGAAAGGCAAGCAATTAAATTGCAAGTCTTTAGTGCTCATTAATTATTTTTAAATTCTAATCCTAGTCTGCAATGTTGCTCTCAAGTCCACACACTCGGTGGGCATAAAATTGGCCAACCTAATACAACCATTAAAAGTGCTGCTATTTATATATAGCTATATATATTTCCTAGAGCAGACTCATAAGCCACCATGCAAACCAGAAAATTCCAGGTGCCTGCTCTTAATTCTGATCTGCAGCTTGCTTTCTGCATTTTAAAAAAAAAAAAAAAAAAAAAAAAAAGGTCAATATTGCACATTGTCATTTTAAGAGCCGCTGGCACAGGAACTTGGATCCTGCGTCTGCTGATGTCTAAAATGCGAAGCAGTATTATGCCTCCGACGTAACCAACAGGAAGACAGTTCACTACGCGAGCTCACTCCCTGCTGTCTCCACCTGAAGACAGGCACGCTCTTCTCTCCCACCTCCCACCGGGCAGGGGACTCGCTGGATGAACAATGCCCAGAAAGCAACTCCATTACACCCGCCCGTCTCGGGTGTCATGTCAGGAACGTACTAAGTGGTTTACACATTTCAATGCTAGAATATAGAAAGATAATGTCACTGCAGTAAATTGAGTCTTGGGTATTGTCATATGCTTTAAAGCGAATACAGAGTCTGCAAAAGCGGCAGAAGGAAAACTCTGGAAAGCTCGAGTTCACCACTTATCCGTAAGAGAGGTGCAATATATACAGCGTACACTGTCAGCTCCTCTTGCTGTAAAGGTACAAGCTTCCTCTGCTCATTAAAACTTTGAAGACAGCCAGTGAGGATGCCAAAGGAAAGAGATGGTCTCCATCCGTTTTCTAGTGGGCATTTTATGGAGATTATCTCACGTCACCAACTCATGGCACACGGTAACAAACCGAAGCTGCTGCCTGACATCGGACGCCCAAAGCGGAGGGGCACACTGCCCAGCACCAACAGACCAAGACATCCAGGCTCTGAGGGGCCGCGAGGGGAGGGTCTCTCTTCTTTCACTCCTCAGTTCTCTTTAAAGGCCTCCCGAGGTGTAAAAATCTAACTACAAATTTCATTTCATCAGTGTTTCAAATGGCTCTGGAAACTAATCTTGTATTAATTCATACACACATGGCCACCAAGAAAAGCAATGCAAGCGCAAATTTACAATAAGGTTGATACGCCGTGGTACCTCTCTCAGCTAGCTGTACACACTGAGCCTAATTTATTTGGGGTCTAAGTGCTTCCTCCAATAAAAAAAGCAATAGATTTAAAGCAAAACTTGAGATAAGAGCTGGTAGAAGAGGAGCTTCTCCACTTCAACTGTGGGAAAAGAGCAGTAACGTTAATGCTCAGACGTTAGTGTTCTCGCCCACTGTTTGGGTCTGAAACTCTAGCATCAGGCAGCAACCTCAGCAAACGCAGACACGCCCTCAAAACCTCATGTAAAATCCACCGTCCTGCTAATCTCCTAGCAGTGAGATTACAGGCTTTGTAACAGGTCTCTGGCACAAGAAATGTTTGGACTTCAGCATTCAAACTTTCTGAGAACTGAAAGGAACTAATCCCACCATTCGTCTCCAGACCTCGCCTCCTCACCGAAGGGAGGGCAGGGAAGCATCCAGAAGCGAGCCAGACCGCTCCTCCGAGGGGCTGGGCTGTCGGTACACAATGCCATTCAAAAATTGTCCGTTTCTCAGTAACACAATCATTGAATATTCCTTGAAAATTTCTCCCTGCAAAAAGACAAGATGTTTTTACAGCAGAAAAGACGCGGGCTTTTTGTTGCTGCAGAAGTTATCAGGCCCCAAGGCAAAGCTGATGCACACACCCCTTTCCCAAGCATTTCCTGGAATGCCAGCTTCGATCACGATTGGATTTCTTCTTGCCAAGCACAGGAAGCAGAAGAACAGAGGGTTTTTCCAAGAGTCACAGAGAAAAGACTTCTCTGATACCGTTTACTGCAATCAGTGCAGACTCAGTTACTGCGACACCAACCGAAACTCCCTTTAACCATAGTGAAGTCTTCCGAACCGAGGAGGGAAGAGAAGAGACTGGAGCTTCAGCTCCTATTAAGGCGTTTGCATATACATTCCCAACCTGGGTCTTCAAAAAAGGGAATTTTGCAAAAAAGGCATTTTATCTGGGAATGGCAAAAACTATGATTGTTGACAATCTCTGTGGAATTATAAATCGCTCATTTAAAAAACATGGTTAAATATAAGTGTCATATCTTTCCCTTGCTTGCCAATATGTCCTTTCCATGAGTTCATGTGCTATGTCTTCTGTAGATCAGGGGAAAACGGGCCAGGGGTGGAGGGTCCATCCAGTCCAGACAGAGTAAATGGGCCATGACTGTTCAGCACTGATGGAAACTAAGAGACAAAACAGAAATTATTAGGGAAGAGGCCATTTTAATTTACTGTTCCTCTCATATCTGTGCATGTAGAAGTTCTCCCAGGAAAAAAAAAAACCAAACAAAACCAAAACACAACAACAAAAAAACCCACCCCAAACTTTCAAAGAATCTTCTCGGTGTCCCCCAAGTACTTTACTTTTTAAATGCCACTGCATCACAGACTGCACCGATCCAGCTATTGTAACCAGTGTCACCGGGAGGACCCGGTCTGTAACCTCTGCACTGAGCACCGCCTACGTCCTAAACTAATAAGTGACTTTAATACAGGTTGTTGGGAAACCATGGTCTAAATTGTTCCTCGGTTAATTATCAGTTATTTATAGAGAAAAATGTCCAATGCATTTTCAGACCTACTTGTTTATTCCCTATCCTCACGGTACATATAAGGTACTTCCTTCATCTCCATGGAGATGACAGATATAAACCCAAAAGACAACTAGTTAAATTTTACCCTTTACCTAAGCAGATTCAGGCAACAGATGTGGTTATTCCAATTCCAAAGTGGAAGGTGAAGGAAGAGCATGAGTAATTACAACTAAAGGATTTTTTTTTAAATACAGGGGATTTTTTTTCTTATATATTAGTTAAGCAAAAATATTTATTAAAAACAGTGAAGCGGAGCATTTCCAAACACCAGAAGACAGCAGAATATAGAGATCATAAAGAACTGTGCTACATATTGCCACAGAGATCACATGCAGAATCTCCCTTCTTACTAATGGTGAGATTTAATTAATGTCTTTCAACAGAAGAGACTGTTAACAAATGATTAAAACAACCAATAGAGTAGCAAAATTCAATTTCCAGGAAAATCTCAACCAGCAAAGTTACAGGGAGGCAAGTTTTACAGGAAGGACAGACCTAAAAAGAAAACGTATCTATCTCTAACCACAGCACAGACTGCTACCAATTTAAAACATTTCTGAAATACCAACATTTACAATATACTTAAATAAAACTGGGTAAACACTAAAATGAAACGCTCTCAAAAGCTGACATAGCAGATAGAAAACAGAAAGACCACTATTTGGTTTCTACATCAGATATCTGGGCTAACTGATCCCTGCAGGTCTTCTGAGGAAGGTACCGCACCTGCACATTAGCAAAACCTGGGAAACTGTAAATGTCCTCGATCGTTTAGCAGCAACCAACAACATCAGTGTATTATCGACATTTCTCGCATACTAAATCCAAAACACAGTAGCTGCTGGAAAGAAAATTAGCTCTGTCCCAGCCGAAACCAGGACACAAGCGCGGCTCCAAGGGAGAGACTGGCGAAACTTGCTGGAACTTACCTGAAAGAGCGTATTAGCACCTTGCAACCTTGCAGGACTGAGAGGAGCAACCGGGCTTAGCGTACTCCAGAAGTGAATGCTGGAGAGCAAGGGACTCGGGGTCAGCAAGATGGGAGTCTGCGAAACACAAGACGACAGTCAGCTGTGTGAAACCTGCCCTGCGAGTAACGCGTAGCAGATGTAAATCCAGCCGCAACCATCTCAGCTCCTACAGCTGCAGAGGGCTGGGTCCGCATTTCAGGAACTCCCATTCCCTCCTTCCGCCTCCTCCTCCTCCCTTCCCACCCCACAACAGCAGCAGCCACCATCCGGCTCGCCCTCCCCTTGCTGAGCAGTTGGCCCTCTTTTCCCAACAGCTGCCAAATCCCGCTGTAACCTACAGCAAACGGGCTCCTCCTGCGATCCATATGCAGCACCTGCAAGTGCCTTTGGACAACTCAGTCCGTGAATTCAGAAAGAGCAGACAGCGGGCACACGGTCTGGGCGACACTCACAACGTAAGCCACAACAAAAGCAATTTACATCCAGCTTCTGAATATTCTGGATGTGCCAGGTTCACCGGCCAAACACTTCAAAGGGTGCCAAAAGAGCAACCGCACCGGATTTTTTTCCTATCTTCAGCCATTTCAGTTTCTGATCAGCAGCTTCCCTACAGTTTCACTCTAATTCCCATTTATTACAGCAAAGAGATTAAATATATACAGAAGAATTTAACAGCCTAGTAGGGTTCAGTTCTCTTCCAAATTTTCCATGAGGCATAAAAGCTTTCCCTTCCCACACAAAGATAACCACCAAATTAAGCAGCTGTTCTTATTGCTGTTAAGTCACAATACTCTGGTCTTAAGTAAATGGCTACTAAATTAAGCAAAAGAAAGCTGCTAAACAGACACCTCCGTGGTTCTCTATTTTTAAAGCATTTTCAGAATCAGCCTGAAGGGTAAGGGCAGGGTTTAGGGTTTTTGAAATAATTCAGTATCACCCTGGCAAGATTTACAAAGGATCCTGCTGGTGCTGGTCTGGGTTTTGCCTCCACATGCTAACACCGTACAGACACGTACGGCTGACACACCACTTGGGCACACTTCGGGCTGGGAGCTAATACCGATTACGAATAAAATGCCTGTTTTATAAAAAAATGGGAGTGACATCCTGCGTTTCAGAACTCCAAATACAATCTACTGACTATTCATTTTCTGCTTGCCTTCCCTTACTGTTTTAAAATGTAACATAACCACTATTGTTACTAAAAAACCAAACCAAACCAAAACAAAAACATCCCAACAGGAAGGGAATTAGGTTACCTGAGAGAAAAGTGCTGGAGTAAGAGAAGCAGTTGGGAGAGAAGGACTCAGAATCCCCAGTGGACTTGGATCGCTGCCTGTAATGACAAGAGTGGGAGCCAACTCCAGGCCTTTGGGTTTTTTGGATCTGGAGAGGTGATTGGCAAATTCCTTCTCCAGCGCAGACGACTCCTGCTCTTTGGGCTCTGGGGACTGATGCTGAAGGCTCTGAGCCTGCTCCAGCTGCTGAGAAGCCACGGACTCTATGTCCGTGTCAATGTCCAGGTCAGGATTAGAGCTCAGGGGCGGCGACGGGGGTGTGGAAGGAACTTGCAGAGTGGGAGAAACTGAGGATACGGGCGGAGTTGGGGTGAAGCTGGTGGTTAAGTTTGGCAAAGGTGCTGGAGCTTCGGGGACAGTTAACTTGGGTAGAACAAGCGTCTCCAAGGTCTGGAGAGTTTCTTCCGATCCCATGGGAAGAGAGGGTGCGGTTGAAGTGGCAGAAGCAGCGGAAGGGGCAGAGACCGCTGAAGTGGTAGAGACCAGGGGGACAGACGAAGGCTTTTTGGAGGGCATGGTTACGAACTTGATGACAGAGGGTGTCGGGTCCTGAGCAGGTTTCTTCTCGGTCAGCTTCTCAGCTGGATTCTCAATCTTGATGGACCTGAACAGTTTTACGCTGGAAGAGTTCAGGGAGTTCAGAGTAAAAGAAGAATACAAGCCTGAGTGGATATAGTCATTGCGGCTGGAGGATTTAGCACATGACTGAGACTTCTCCTTCCCACAGTTTTCCACATCCTTTGGAGCACTGCTAACTTCCGCAAAACCAGTCATTTCAGGGTCTCCTTCTATACGGCCCACGACAAGTGGATCCATATTTAAAATCTCCGGATAAGAAACAAACTTGTACACAAACTTCTTACCATTCACTTTTTTAATGATATTCTGTGGGTAAGAAGATACATATATTTAGACCTTCTTCAGATTAATTTTCTTCCTACAAACACTGCCTAAAATAGACCGAGGAATTAGGTAGTCTGTAATCTTTCATCAGAAATTGTTTCTTTTTCTTTTTTAAAACCAGACCGCATTCTTGCAATTTAGTTATGCTCCCGAAGAATCATTTCCAGAGCTCGCAGACAAAGCACTAAAACAGGTGAGCTTAACCTAACATTAATTATACTAACAGCAGCCTTAAAACTGCCAAGCAATTCTGTTTAACATATTTTCAAAGATCAGATAAGAAACAAAAAAATACCCATTGCCCTCATCAAAGATCACTGACTTGGGTACAGTCAGCGTAATCTAACAGGAGAACCTGCAGAATTAAAGCTTACAGGTTTGCAGAATTGAGAGCTAATACTTCAAATCAAACCACCTGTATTCTTACTAAGATGATAATAAAAGAAAATAAGTAGCTGAACTAGTCAGCAGAATGTAGGCTAATCAGCTATTTCAATACCACAAAATAGCATGTGTCGAACTTGTTTTGCTCCTAAGTGAAATGCCACCCACAATTTGGACCGAAGAAGATTCTTATTTATCGTACAATTATTATCACCGAGACCTCTCGGTACAAAGTCAGATTTGTGGTACCCAAGAACAAACTCCCAGCAACATACCACCTGCTACAGACTGACAGGTTCCTCAGAAACTGTGTTTTATTTTTTATCTTGTACACCCCCACAGTAACAGCAGTGGGATAAACGGCTTATTGAAAGGAAGGTAAGACTCCCACACCGCAGGTCTAGTCCAGCTTTTTGACGCTACCTGTGCGCTAACGAAAGGCTCTCGCACGTTATTAGAAGACATTAGCTAAACAAGAGGAGCATCTGGCTCTGCTGGACTAAACTCGCTGACCACATTAGAGGTGCAATTCTGGATACAAGGAGAAAAAGAAAAATGCTTTGGGCTGCGTCACTGAAAATCCTGATTTTGATAGCCCCTTCGTAGAGACAATTGCAGAAAAGGTCTCCAGGTGGTGCAATATTCACCGTCTCAATCATCATAATCATTCTGTTGCTTAAAGGGGAGTGTTGAGGATTTTAACCCTTGCAAGGGCATGTATTTTTAGAAAGGGGATTAGTATTCAAGGACAGATTCGTATTAGCAAAGACATAAAGAAGATTTTGCACAAAGCTGTCTAGAACCTTATAAAATAACCACTGGGGAGGAAATGCAGCACAATGATAAATGAAAGAAAAAAACCTCTCTAAACATAAACTAGTACACCTTACTTAAGTCTGGGAGACAGAAGCGACACCTATCCCCTTGAAGAGCATGAAAAAGGAAACAAAGCTCATTAGGCAGAAGCTGGTAAAATGGATAAGGATTTGAGACGGATTTATGGACTTTGTTACCTTCACATAATAGTATCTGAGCGCACGGCTGAGTTTATCATAGTTCATACTGGGCTTGTTCTTGCGGATTCCCCAGAGCCTGGCCACCTCCTCTGCCTGCAGCAGTTTGAACTCCCCGTCGTTGGAGGTCCAACAGATGATATTCTTGTTCTGAGGCTCTTGGAGGAGCTGGAGGAGGAACTGCCACAGGGTGATAGCACTGTCCATAGCAGTAAGCTGAAATTCAGAAAGGCAGATAAGAGGCAACAGATTAGGAATAGCGCATTTTCTTCGTCTCCCTAGAAGGGGGTGATGGAGCAGAGATGTTATTTCCAAAGCCAGCAAGAGTAAAAATTATTAGTCACCAGTCGTGAAAGATGTTCCCTGCAGAACAGAGAGGCTGAGAGCCAACTGCTGTCGTCTCCTCCCACATGTCAGTACTTTTCACATGGGTTATATTTAGCCTCATTTAACTAAATCAGGTCACTTTGGGTAAGTTGCAATGAGTCACTATCCAAAAAAAATTTTTCTAAGTTGTTCCATGCTCACCCACTCTGACTTGTACTGCTTTATGAGAAACAGCTCAGGTGCACCCAGGTAGAAATCAAACCACCCCCTCGCCGCCTCCTTTCCTTACCTGCACCCAGCTCCAACCTCGGTATCTCGAAGAAAACAGAGCAGATCAAGTAATGTAGCTTAAGCTACGTGAAGATGCCACAGTGCAGAACAACTCAATTTTCCTTCAGCTCACATTTCCACTGCCTCTTTGCAAGCAGCCCTCTCAACCAGCCCCCAGCCTCCTCTTTCAGATCTCTTTTCTTTTCCGAATTTCATCCCTGTCTTTTCTAAGAGAGTAAACATGAAAGTAAACAAAATTATTCCAAATACTGCCTTTGCTTTTCTCTCGATTCCTGCCATGTCTTACCTACATCAGTCACTTAGGCTGAGACTTTCTGGGACTAGTATCTGTCTGTTGATTCATGCACTTCCAGCATGGTTTTCTTGCACTGAAGTGCCGATGTATAAACTCATCAAGGACAGACAAGGCAGCAGAGATGACGTTTTTCCTTGACCATATCTGACCACATGTAACAGTACTTCCACAGATATTTTTAAGCAGAACGCTAATAATCCTGTCTGCACGAGGGAAGTATAAGACACACTGTGAATTAAACCAGATAAAACTATATTAATTCAGTATCCCATATGGATTTTCTTATTCCAGAACAGAAGGGCTTCTATTAATACAGCTTAAACTTCTTCCAATGAAATAAAAACAAACCCAGCCACTCTGGAATAACAACCTTCACAATGAATTACACTAAAAAAGTTTTGATATACATAACTGCTACATTTTTTTCCCCCCCGCCACAGTTAAAACTCGGTAAAGGCAAACCTAAAGAGTACAGGGGTTTCCATCTGGGCGAGTCTGCAGCCCGAGCGACCAAATGCTATTCACAAGCAGAGGCTCCGAAACAGAGGCATCGAGTCCAACTTCGGCAAGCAGGACCCACGCCCATATTGTTTGAAGTCCGTGTATACGCAGGGATAAGTTTAAGATTCAGTCGTGACTGCCAGTTCATCTTCGTTACCAAAGCCTTTTATTCCAATCTCATTACTGTCCAGCACTTATCCAGCCCTATATAAGGAAGAGAACGGTCTACATGTCAGAGCTGCAGAATCTAGTCAGCCCTGTAAAAGGATTACTGCTGACAGTTCACACAGGACTACACATTCTTATTTAAATAAGATGCCCTAGGGCAGGTACTTTTTTGGGCAGAGTTCCTTGCATTTAACCTATTTTTAAGAATACCTGCCTAATGGCACGCTTACATGACTACACAGGGATGTTACATTGATCAAGTCAGTTAAATTGCTGCAATTATAAGGAACAATCTCAAAATGAAGGACACCCACACCACCTTGTTACACTGGCCTAAGGTGCTTTCTTTGTTAATTACCGTATGCATACAACTCCACGCTTGCCCAAATTAATTGCTCGGTACTCTAAGAAAATACCAGCTGCTGAACGCTGTGCTTTGAGACTCTTCCCACTCTGCACCGTGGCATGCCAGCTGAACCGTACGGGAACTCAGGGCCGGGCAACCGCATTAAAACTCTTCCAGGACTTCTCCTCTGACTTGTATTCACGTTTGCCAGTAACATTTCATATCTGCCTACTGGCAAGGCAGAGGACGTGCACGCTGCGGAGCATCGCAAGCGGAGCCTCATTATCCTGTCAGGATGATGCACATGCATGGGGTGTTGCGTAGACATAAGGACTTGATTCTACCATTCTGCAGAGCTGTCAATACCAGTGATATGTGTGAACAGAGAAAGAGCAGGAAAATGAAGTTGAGTGATTATTCCCACGCTACATTTATCTACAGCACTTTCAAAACCCATAAGCAGCACTGCACCAAATAGCGCTGACTGATGCAACGGGAGGCAATTGCGTAGAAATTGGATTAGCAGCAGAATTTCAGAGTGGCAATATTTTTTTTTTTCCTCCTCCTAAAAAATCTATGCAGTTTTCATCCCAGAATTTAAATGCTATTATTTCATTGGGCTGCCTCCCTTTAGTACGCAGTACCTTGCCCTTGTTCTCTCAAAGCTCACCGACGGCTACCGCAGTCCAGCATTACTGCCTAGGTCACGGCTGGTTTTGAATCGAGTGGGAGATGTGCAATGTTGAGAGACCAGCGCTCCGACAGCACGAAGTTCAGCAATACCGAGTGCACACGGAGTGACTGAAACGATGGAAGGTACAAGATTTTTTTAAAAAAGTCATCTTTCCTGGTGATGAGCTATGTTGTTCTGAGGAGCATTTACCAAAATAAAAAAAAGAGTTCATGCTGCCTAAATCCCAAATACTGCAGCTTTCCGGCTGGAAGGATCCTCCTCCCCGAGGGCAGAGCTACAGGCAGTACTGGAGTGTTAGACTGATCAAGTTACTACTGGTGTTTCTGGCATCTACAGGCTTTAGGGTTGTCATGATTCCGTCCATCTTTTGGAGGATACGCTGCATATCCTCAGCACCCTCTGCTTTAAAAAGTCTTACGTTAGACACATTAACAACAGGGTGGAGAAGTTTTACTTACTCCTTGGCTGTTGTAGAACAGGAGCAGAGAACACTTTGGAATTGTTAAGGGATAAGTTATACTGCATGAGAGAATGAACATTCCTCTTTATGAAATATTTATTGCACGTATCTACAGGAAACAATGGAGAGATACCTCAGTGGAACGGGAAGTATAGAGTTTTTCTGACGATTAGAGACAGACAAAGGGAAGGCCAGAAAATAACCCTCCAAACTGGTCAAAGCAATGGGATCACAGGTGGATCTTGCCCCCTCAGAGTCCAGGAGTAAGCTGTAACTGGAACAGGATAATACATATATGGGAGACAAGGTTGTATTATGAATCAAGACACCTCATTTAACTTTTTTATTACAGTTGCTTTGATACCACGTAAGAATACATCAAAGAACTGTTGCTTCTTCAGGAAAAAGCAGAACAAAAAACATCACACGAGATGTAAAATTAAAACCAGTACAGGCACTGGTTTTGATGAGCACTTCTCTTTAAGAAGAACTGACTAACACGTTAAAAAGGTTCTTCCTTCTTCAGCACCTGGGGCAGAAGGCGGCTGACGCCTTTCATGAGCCTTTACCTTGCAACCACAGGGACTGAGCAGCGGTTCAAGCTCCTCGTGCTGCCTGCTTTTGCAGAACATCTTCAGCTGCCCTGGCACAGGGCACCGCCTCTTGCAGAAGCTCCTGGCCACACCACAGCCATTTTCAGGGCCACACACTCAAAAGCATCCCCCTCCTGCACTGACACTGGAAGGAACTGGGAGGATCCTCGTCCTGTTTGTTCAGACATACAGCAAACCCCACGCTCTTCAGAGACGTTACAGGCCCATCAGCGAGAGAAACTAAAGAAATCGGGATGAGGACAGGAACCCACTGTCCCACTCCTACTCTGCACTAACAATGGTGAGATGTTACTTGTCTCGCGATCTGTAAGCAGCATTTCAACTTCTTTCAAAACTATGTCTCCTTTCATGAAAAGGCATCCATCTCCCAGCACAGCTCCCCGTCAGCATAAAAAGCCTAGTAGTTTGATTGCTTTTTCTTCAAGATGAATACACCAATAATTACAAGCACGCCACTGCAAACCATCTTTTTGCTGAAGGTTATTTTCCTTACAAGAGTCCACGGAGAAAGAAAAAGGTCTCATTTGAAAAGACAATGAGGGAATTAGGCAGAGAGGCAATACTGCTGCTTATGACGACGGCCTTTCCACTTCTGCACCGAGTACAAGGAAAAAATAGTTGCTAGAGGCAGAGGGCAGTTATACTTTGTAATGAGCATGCTAAAATAGAGCACTATTATTGTCTTGAGATCTTCTCTGACGCCTACGGGTGACCCTTGAAGTATACTGAGTAGCTGACAGAATTTGGCTGCAGTACTCTAAATACAAGCACTGCAAACTTGAGCTTTCTTATGTTGCTGCAGCTTCGTTTGAGGTTGCTGTAGCTTTGTTTGAGGCCTTGACTTTACAAAGCCTTGAGTTTACAAAAAAGCCAGGACAGGAGATACGTATCTTTTCCGGTGACTTCTCCTCGTGCATCTGTGCCACAACGTGCTCCACGCAATCCATTTGATTACAGAGCCTCAAGGCTTTGCATCTTCTGCGGAAGGAGAGTGCGCAATCACTGGGTGGCACAGCAGACAGGAGGAACAGTTTAGGAAGCGGCATACGGTAACCTCTCCCGTGGCCAGCAGCTATACTTACTATTGCAAAACAAACGCAGGTGTTCATCCCTTCGCGCTCAAAGGGGAGGACACCTCGCGATGCCGCAGCCAGGCCCCGAGAAGGCAGCGGAGGCAGGACCGGGGGGGGGTCTGCCCTAACCCCCTGGTTTCAAGGTCTTCTGGCAGATTTCCTGTGCTTTGACTCAACACCGAGAACAGCTCAAGTAATCTTGCACCTCAGTTTGTTCCACCAGCCTTTTAGAAGCGTCTGCAGCCTGATGACTTCTCCAGATGGGCTGAATAAAGCGCTCAGGTCTACGGTCTTGTCAGAACCCACACAGAAACAAAGGATGGTGCAAGGGAAAGAAAGGATGTTGCACAGATGTACACAGAGAGGACAAAACCATCACTACCGCCTATTTAAATGGCACGGCTACAGCCGTCCAGGTATTTACACAGAAGTGACATCTCAAAAGATGGCTTTGGAAGCAGCACAGAGCAGAAGCAAACACGTAGGGTGACACAGAAACCTCTTCTCAGATCACAAACACTTCTGCTAAAAAAAAAAAAGAAAGAAGAAACAAAAAAGGCAGCAACAATAACTTAGAGACAGTCTTGGGGACCTCACACTTCATGGTGCAAGTCAGACACTCGGCAGGCCAGCAGGTGAGCAAATTAAGGCTTTACACAATTCCAGGAAAGCCGGACTTGCTGTGCATACAACACATGCACGGCGAAGCTGAACTGTTAAGACTTTACTGAGCAAAACTATTCCCATGGTTTCTTAATAGTTTAAGATGGCCATGGTGTGTGAACAGAAGGAATGTGTAGACAATAACTCCTGCCACATTGTGCAACGTTCCTGCGGACACAAGGCCTTAGATAGCTGTTCCAGGAAAATAAACAACAGAATAACTTTGGTTGAAGGAGATTTTTGGAGGTCACGGGCCCAACTCCTTGTTCAAAACAGGGTTAACTTCAAAAGTAGATCAGGCTGTTCCGTGTCTTTGTCCAGCCAACAAACCAAATAAATACATGGCTGCCCTATTCATTTTATTTTAGTACAGGGACAGGAGCTTTAACATCGCTGATGAAGTATCTAATTAAGTGGTTATCAACACACAACCAAGCAACAGTTTCACTAGCACAGCACTTAAAACATCCCATCACTAATAAACCTTTCGTAAAACATTTTCAAGCTCCTGGGACTGTGATTCACCTGAACAAGTACTTTCAGGATTTTATCAATTTTGGTTCACTTTAGAAAGAGCCTGCTGCCCAACACGCGTGAAACCCACCGCCCAAACCCAGCCTCTTCGGGGTGCTAGTACCTGGCTACTGCCGTACTCCGATGGGGTGGGAAGCGCGTAAGGGGATTTAGCCCTTTGCCAGCACACACAGAACACTGTAAAAGCACTTTACTCCTGTCACTGTCACCTGTTTTGTTAGCTTACTTCCCAAAGAGAGGTGAATTACCAGTTACCAGTCTGTTACATGTATAACGTAAAGTTACTATTTACAAAGAATTCAACTAGAAATGCAGATTTCAACATCTGCACCACCACCGTTAAAAAATTCCAAACCCTGGCAGCTTTCCAAGTAGTACTCGAATTATACCTCCTCTAATACATACTAAAATCAGGTAAAAATAAGGAAAAAACCAGCCTGGACTCTAATAAATTCCTGCCTTCCCGTTGGCTCTGGCATTCAGTGCACCGCTGTTTCCAAGCCAGTCAGGAAAATCAGCTTGTTCTGAAAGAGAAGCCATGGTTATCGGGGCAGGAAGCTCCTTGGAAGGAAACGCTGGAGGATGTCCTCATGATAAGAGCTGCTCTGGAGTTTTCATTGCCTAATCCCACTCCAAGTTTGACAGTTGTATTTACTTAAAACAAACGCTGCAATAAATTTGGGGTTCTTGGCTCAAAAAATAAGTTACTTTACATGAAATTAAGTAGCAAATATCTTGGGTTTTAGGAGCAAATTGTTTCAGCTTTTTAACTCCTGTCTGAGAAATAAGTATTTCCTTTTCTTCCGAAGTATTTTCTAGTCTCCTCCACCTTTCCATACTGGCAAACAAGCAATAGAAAACGAGCCATGAAGGAGAACAGTGGCATCAGGATTCCCATCGTGCTCATGGCTGAAGACTTGAGCTGGTTGAAGTAGATGAGCCAAACAGCTTTTTGGTTTTGTTTTTTTTTTTAATCTTGATACAGAGACATTGGTGCCCGCTTTGTTATTTAATATGGTTTTGACGAGCACACCCTGACACTTAAAAACATTTTAACCTGTTTGAACACGGCCAGTAAGGGGGACTTCAAAGCACAGTCCACGTACTTCCTCCGGTCTCTACAATCATTGTGGTCCCGCATCCCCGGCCAAGGTGGCCGACACCCCAGTGCAGCTGGTTTTATGGACAGCAGATCTCATTTCCCCACTTTACCATACTTCGATGAAGAGCCTCCCTTTTGTACCTCTCCTTTTACAGGATAAGAGACCAAAGAGAACACGGGAAGGTTTAGGACAAAGAGAGAGAATGGTAAACTTCAAAAACGAAATGCCTTTGATCAGTTACGTGGTTGGTTTCCGACACTGATGCGATTGTTTCTGAGTAAGCCATAAAAATACTTATTTCTGTGGAAGCTCCTCTTTAAGTAGATTACACTTGCTTCCTCCTTATCTGCCACCACAATGGGCTGAGGGAACGTTTACCAACAGCAGATTAAATTAGCTTCAACAGGCACAACGCGTCTGCTGAAAGTAAAAGCATCCTTGTCTAAGAGTAAGGGGCCAGGTCTCCGCATCACGCTACGGAGTAAACCCCGAACAAAAGGTTAAATGTTTTATGTTGATCCTAACTTTATTATGAAAAGGAAGTCTCATTTAAGATGGAAAAGGTTTCCTTTAATAATGTTTATAATACACTCAGCCTGGTTGCTATGACGATGGAACAACTATTCTCTACAAACAGGCGCTAAGACCCTAAAAATAAACAGGCCGACAAAAATCACGAACACGCAGCTTTGTCAGGCGGGCTGCGCCTGGTGCAGGGATCGTGTTTGCTCTGCATATGATGAAGATAAAGAAATGCTAATGACTAGATCCTGCACCCACTGAACAGAGCGCTCGCCTACAAAGCCATGGCTGTGCTGCTCAGGAGCTGCCGCTTAAAAACGACACCGCTGGAGCCAGGACCCCGATTCCCCCCACGCACAACGGGGCAGCAGAACAACGGGATTGTTAGAAGTTTGTCTGTGAAAATAAGGTAAGTACTGTGAGAGTAATACACGCACACACCTCTATGTGAGTGTGTACGTATATATGCATACAAAATAAAAGCGTAACAGCGTGTATTTGCATACTTTCTCCATGGACTCACTTATTGATGTGGGTAGGCATCCACCCATTTCACAAAGTACACAAGCATTAAAGAAAACAGTAGCGGAGCCGGGAAGGAAAACCCCAACCGCTCGCTCCCAGCCCCTCGCTCGGATCCCGCGCCAGCGGCGAGGGGCAACCCAGCCAGGGCCGCCCGGTGCCAGCGAGGGACCCCCGGCCCGCGCCCGCCCCCGCCGGCGCCCAGCGCGCTGCCCAAACCGCGCGTCGAGCGCCGAACAGACGCGAGGGGCGCCCGGGAAGGCTTCGCCCCCCGCGGGGCAGCGGCGGCGGGGCAGGGCCGCGGGGCGCCCCGCGGATCAGAGTCCCGGCCCGGGCTGCCGCCCGTCAGCGCCGTCGCTTTCGTTTCCCGGCTTCCCGAGAGAGACGAAGCCCCGCACGCAGACCGACCCCCGCGCACCGGCGGGGGCCCGCGGCCCCATCCCGGCCCCTCCGCCGGCAGCTTTCCCGGAGACGCCCCCCCCTCCCCGATCCCCTCAGAGACCGCCGGCCCCGCCCGCGGCCCCCCCGCCCCGGGCCTCCTCAGCCCCCTCCGGGCCCTCCCCCGCGCAGGACGGAGCCCGTTCGCTCCCGGCCCGGAAGCCACCCCGCTGTGCGCGGCCGCCGCGGGCGGGCGGGCCGGGCCGGGCCGCCCCCACTCACCGAGGAGGAGCCCCGCCGGTCCCCGGGCGTCGCGGTCCCCTCGCGGCGGGCAGGTGCTGGGAGCGGCTCCCCCGCCGCCCTTCATGGCCGGGCGCCCCCCCGGCGGGCCGGGCGCCGGGCCCCCATCCCGGGCGGGAGGAGCCAGGCGAGCAGCGAAGGGCAGCGGCGCGGAGGCGGCGGCGGGGGGGGGAGCGGCGGCGGCGCGTTACATGGCGGGACGCGGAGCGCCAGTCCCTCCGCCGCGGAGCCTCCGCGGCCGCCGTACCCCACACTTCCGCCCACGGCCCCGCAGGGGCGCGGGGCGCTCGCGCAAGACGGCCAATCCCCGCGCGGACCCGGGGCGCCGCCGACCAATGGGACGGCGCTGCCCGCCCACCGCTCGCACAGCCCGCTGGGCAGTGTAGTCCGCGGGGCCCTAGCGCCCGCCCAGGCCGCTCGCAGCCATGTGCCCGCGGCCCGGCGCGGCCCCGCCGCCGGCCCCCTCGGCCCCGGCCTGCCGGGAGCCCGCGGCGTGGGCAGCTCCCTGGGAGACGTTTGCATCGCGTGACGCGAATAACACCGGAACCCCCCGCGCCGCGGTCCGTGGCGGGGGGAGGGAGCGGGACCGCGCAGCGGCGGGGGCCCTCAGCCCCAGCGAGGTGCGGGTCACGTCCCGGGAGGGGAAGGGGCTCGGGCTGGAGCGAGCTGCAGAACAGCACAGTGGTGTTAAAAATAAAAATTAAAATTAAAAAAAAAAAAAGGAAAAATAATTTTTTAAAAAAAAAAAAAAATTGAAAAGCGAAATCCCACAAAACCGGGGGTTTATCAGGCAAAGCAGGTGAAGGCGAGGGAGGAGAGGGCCGGGGCTCACTCAAACAGGGAAGCCCCAAGGTGGTCGCTCTCCAGGTGCTGTGGTGCCATGCTCCCATAAGCAGAGCTCCCCGCTTTCTCCTGCACCCAGAAACTCACACATAAAACGTTTCCTCCCTGGAGAAAGGCGCTACCAGGCGCTCGCGTCCTCCCTGGGGAACACGGCAGCACCAGGCCACTTGGTTCAAGAAACCCACCTGGACGCGTTCCCCGTGGGAGGCCGCGGGGTTCAGCCAGGGCTTCGTGGACGTTCTCCACTCCCGGATCTCTTCCATGGCTCGCCCGATCCCAGCGTGCTGGTGGCAAAGGCCCAAACGCCTTCGCGTGCCCGAGACCCAGCAGAAGGGAGAGGCGATCCCCGGCAGACTGCACGTGCAGCAGGAGCCTTAATCACCCTGCAGCTCGTTAAAGCAGCCCATGCCCACGCTGAGGTGCCCAGGAAACTGCTCTTCCACGGCCGGGTACTGCTTATCGCCGAGGTGCGCTGCCCTGGCCTACAGATGCGCAGTCCCAGTCCCGAGGTATCCGCTAAAAAAGCGCTCTTCATCCTAGTTTGAGAGCAGAGTTACTTTCCATCGGATCAGGCGCCGGGAGCAGAAGGGGAAGCGCCGAGAAGGCAGCGCTCTCCCGCTCCCCTCCGACGAGCAAACAGCCCTCGCTGCCTCGCCATCAGATTCCCACCCATTGGCAGAGGAAAAAAAAAACTTTAAGCAGCGCTTCACTGTCGACACCGCACATGCCAAAACACGCAGCGATCCGTCTCCTAGACGCGCGCTGGGAAGAGGTTGGCTGCGTTGGTGCCGAGCCTTCCCTGCGCGTGGCACCCGGCTGCCTTCCCACAAACCCGAGTCCTGCCCGGTGCGAGGGCACGAGGCGAAGCACCGCGCGGATTTTGCTGGGGAAGCACCACCGTCCCCAAACGCACCAGCTGTGGCTCAGAGCCCAGTTAAGCCCGAGCAGCTCCAGCTGCAATTTGTACTGTTTCTAGGAAGGCAAATTCCGTGTCCTTACCAGGTCGTCTCCTTCAGCTGCTCCCATTTCACGGAGCCAAACGAAGCGAAAGGAGGTTTGTAAACCCAGGAGCAAGGCAGGGAACACAATGTTGGATTTCACAATACCTTTAAAAATAACCCTTTATCAGCACTTACCGCACGCTCGCAGGGGATCAGAAAGGAGATGAAAGCAGAGAAAGTAAGGAAGTTTAGCGAATCGAGATGTCTTTTAACTACAGGGAAGTAGTACAGGGTTTTCCCTCAAAGCGTGCCTTCTCTCATGGGGAGAGGGGAAGTTTTTAACCAAGCTGACCACTATTTACTTATTTAAAGAAGTTAAGCACCGCGTTTTAAAATAAAATTAAGACAAGGGTTTCCATTTTTGCTACCTCCACTTTCAATTAAAAAAAAAAAAGTGTAAGAGAGGCTAGGCAGGGAGGGGAAGAAAAGAAAAAGGTAAGGAAAAAGGACAAGAAAATCCCCCACAAGAGCCCAGAGTCAGTTTCTTCAGCTTTCAGAATAATTAAAGCTCCTTTGAAATGAAAACGTGTGCTGTTTTTCTTTTTTTTTTTTTTTTCCCCGTGGAAAGCATCGGTCATTATTTCCACAGAGCACTTCACGTTATCAGTACTGCTTTTCCCTCGGGAATGCCCAAGCCAGGAAGCGCTGACCCAGGAGCAAAGGTCTGGGGCTCGGGAGGCCCTTTCCCATGGCACGGAGCAGCAGCCTCCTCCCCTCTACCTGCTCTTCCCGCTGCGCGTGACTCAAGCACAACCGATGCTCCGCGGGCGAGCCAGACCTGCTAACAAACATCTCAAGCCTTCGGTCAAGCATTTCCCTGCGCTCATCCCTCTCCTTTTCTGCTGGGCTCCATCCTAACCTCCTGCTCTGTTTAGAGCTTGGACTCCTTCTCCCACACCGAATCAAAAAACAAAGAGGAAAACAAAGAAAAGCGCTGTGTGCTCCCAGACTCTTCCTGTAGAGTCACACGTGGGAGGTTTGCCAACATCTGCCTCTGCATACCTCGAACAGAGCTAAGTCCCTTTCTTTGGGAAGGGACCGGCACCTGGGTTTGCACAGCTCGCTCAGGGAGCGCTCCCGAAACCAGCCGGTTTCTCCGGGAGCTCCCGCAGCCGTCGCGGTGATGAACAACCTACAGGACTGGTGCGCACCGTGCCACTTCTTTGAGTATCTTTTCCTCATTTGGCACCGAGCCTCGCTTACTTGCAAAGCAGGAGAACGATACAGCTCTGAAAAGGAGCGGTTCACGAGAGACGTGCTCACACGAACCTGGTGTTTCAGGTTCACACGGGGTCCGAACACGTTCTGCGTGGCAAACGGCAGAGCTCCATCTCTGAGCGCACCACCGCGACTCCAGATTCTTCCCCGGCTGTGTTTCCACTTGCCATCAGCAAAGTCTACCAGCACACCCCAAAATTTCCCATTTGCTTAGCACTCAGTTAGGAAACGACGCACGAGCTGTACCCAAAAAGACAGTGCAGGCTGCCACAGAGGAGGGACAGCCGCACAAAAATCAGCTCCACCTTCGCATCCAAGTGACCTAAAGGGCTCCAGCTACAGCCGCATCAGCTGGGGCGACGCCACTGACAAACAATCAAAGCGTCTTTCTTAGAAGGATAATAAATTTCCTACTTTGTGCAAGCGTCACTTTGTTCTGCTTCCCCTGCCGTGGGTTTGAAATCCAACGTGGGCTTGTTCCTATCTTAGACAACATCACAAGGGAAAAAATATAGGACAGACAAAGGGATGGAATAAAATCAAGCAGGCAACAAGGCAGGGTTTGGAAAAAGCTCACACGCAAAGACCTTTTACAAAGCAGCTCACATGCAAAGGCATTTTAAAGGGAGAGAGGCAGCAGAAAAAGGAAGTCAAACAAACGCATTTCAGTTGGGATTTCTGGTGAAGGTTAATCGGGCGGCGGCACCTAGAAATAGATTTTGCAAGTTCTGAGGCAAGGACAAAGTCATGAAGCGAAACAGAACTGGCAGTTCTAGGAAAACACAGGACAACCCAGTCAGAAAAGCACAGAGGTTTCTAAAAGCACCGATTTATCGAAAAAGGGAAATCTTACGGTAAGGTTCTGACTTTGCCATCACGTGGTTGTTGGCTTGAGAGAGCGACAGGAGGGAGCAGGGAAGCACAGGCACCGGGAAAGCCCGAAAATTATGCAACAGCTAATCAGACCCTAACGACGCCTTGCTCCAGAATACGGAGGTGCCATTTTAATACAGCCCCCGGCTCCGAGACCGAGCTTTGCAAGAGCACTGGGAATCTAAAAGCAATGAAATAAGCAGAATAGCTATGAGAGGTTTCGTGCCTCGTTAGCGAGAGGATACGCTCACAAGGGAAAAGCCTTTAGATCAAGGAAGGGTTGTTTATTCATTTTTAAAGCTTCACAACAAAAATCCACTCATTGCTCTCTCAAGAGAGATGCTCTCGGGAAGCTTAATGTTCAACACCTTCTCGGATCACTAAGGCTTCGGTTACCAGTATCAGCGCCTCATACCACAGCTCCTAAGGCATCCTTGGAGGGGAAAGGGGGGAAGGCAAGCCCCCCGCTCGCTTTCGGAAGCGCCCTGTGAGAAAGCCGGGTTGCTGGACACGAGCGGCAGGAGCAGCACCAGTCATGCAGCAGCAGGGACGCGCAGCGGGACGGTCCGGCTGGGGGGCTGCCCGCCGCCCCCTCACCCTACAGAGGCTCTACCAAGAAGTGGGCACGAGTGCTAGTTTGCCTACGAGGCCTAGATGGTGCTAGTCATCAACCCGACAAGTTTTCAGCAGGAAATCTGCTGTCACTTGGTTCAGAGCAGCTTCCCACCCACCCCGCTCGCAGCCCACGGCAAAGCCCCGGCTTCGCCCCCCAGGTAAACACAACGCTCCTCGTAGCGATGCCACCCCCGACGTCCCAGGATGTGGCGGCACTTGCTCGTGCGGGAAGTTGTCACTTCACGGAGGTCCCAAAGACGCTGCAGGATGCCCATGGGGTATTACGAGGCACAGAGAGGCCAACAAATACCAGCTCCCTTTGCTGAAGCTAAAAGGAGCACCTTGAAGAAGATGGAGAAGTGACTCTCTTCCCATCCTCGTGCTCCCTTTCACGCCCAAGCTGCCAACGATCTCGTATTTCTCAGACCTGATAAAGCCTTTTTGCACTCTGGCTTTGCAGTTCTCTGCGTTTCCTTTGCAGAGAGCAGCTCTGCCTCTGCTTTGGTGTTTGCTGATGCTCTCAAAAAAGCCGCAGCTCTGTGCTGGTTTCAAACCCTTGTTATTTCTGTGTCTACAAATGCAAGAGCCCCCGCCTCGAGGACCGGGCAATCTGCACGCTCAGGGCAGATAAGAGGGAGAGGAAGTTCAGCATCCTACGGTAGGCGCAGGGTGGCTGATCTGGTCCACGAGCCTCCATCTCCGCTCCCCCGGGAGATATTTGACTGAGGCAGGTCGGAGGCTCGTCAGCAAACAGCCGCGCAGGGGAGTTCGCTGCCGTAGTGACCGCTCTGGAGTTACGTACTTTGCCGAGCAGGACGTGCAATGCCCAGATCGTACAACAGCTGTTAATATTCAAAGGGTACACTCATATTTCATTTCGGGGAAAAGCAGAATTACCCAGTTACACAAGAACTTCACAGCGAGGAACTGGCTACAGCAGAGAAAGGCTGGGGTTTTACAGAAGGGCCAGTCTCCACTGACTCAGGTAGGCTTGGGGTGGTTTCAGGTGCTTATGAAAGTTAAGCCCTAAAGCCGTCCACCAGAAGATCTCTGGTTGTTACACAACGCTGCCAAACTAGTTTCCACCGTGTTATCTCCACAGCCCTTCTCCTACTAAAAGCACAATTCCCCTTGTGAAGTTCCCACATCCTGAATAAAAATCCCGGATACAACTCTTAAAAACCTCACTGGCTCCTCTCCGTGCCCGATCCAACAGTGCCATCACAGCTGGCAACAGCAGGACAAAGTCAGGACCCATCGTGACCACTTAAATGACTCTAGAATTTCATTTCAGAGCCTGTTGTTTGTGCAAACAGCCCAAGGTCTGAAATAGAAGAGGCGAGAAGCAGACTGCAGCGCGCTCGGCTCTCTCAGCAAGGAGCTGTGAAACTGCAGTTGGGGAGAAATTGGTGTAATTCACAGAGAAAAGCCAACGTTTCCAAAAGCGAACACAGATCCGTGGATGTCAAATTGTGTATCTGATTCCTCCCCCTCCCACCACGTACTTTCTAAGCCAAAAAAGGCTTTACCTGGGTGGATTTTCCAGGGAAGCAGGGAAGGATAAGCCCTTTCTGTACCACGGCCCAGTTCCTGGATCACATAACAAGAAACGGCACGACTGACCAGATACCGTCACCCCCATCCTCTCCCGCAGGGCTCCGTCCAGGGAATTTACCACATCAGCTGGGAACCTTCCCCCAGCAAGGCAGCTCAGACAAAACAGCAGAAAACGAAGTGTTTTACCTGCGCAGGCAGCGGAGAGCAGCTCCTAGGAAAGAGGCATCCCTGAAAACAACCTGCCCCAAGGCCATGCTAAAAACAAGCGCCCAGCCTGGGGTCGGGCTCACCGAGCCCCACGGGGCAAGTGATGAACAAAACCCGATCACTCCGTAGCCTTATTCCTGCACGGAAACGTTCTTCCCTGCTCCAGCCGCCCTGCGAGGGGACTTGTGCCTGCTTAGCAAGCTGATTATGAAGCTGTAAGTCATCCAGCGTGGCCAGGCCGAGTCAATCCAGCCAGCTGTTTTAATTTAGCTCTGTTGGTCATTAAGCTTCGCTGCGCCCTTAACCCCTCTGCTGCCAGGGCAGTAGCCCGGCTGACAGCGGGGGGAGGCGAGCAGAGCATCAGGCGTGAGCTGTCGCATCAGCTGCGGCTCAAGGCCACGATATACCCCGCTTCTCTGCAAGGCAACGTCGCGGTTTGTGCTTAGCCATGGCTCCGAAGAGCCCGGACCACATCCCGGGACACATGCGAACCAACAAGGGGCTCCTGTCCCTTTTGCTTCCAGCTGCGGGCCCAAGGAGCACTGCTGAGCCACCCGAGGGTTAACGCTTTGTGATAAGGCTGCAAACCTCCTCCACCTGCGTCCCGTTACCAGCTCGGACCTTTTGTTACTGAGGGCCAGGATCTGGCCCAGCCGGTGGCTAGCTGGCGGCTAGCTGGCGAGGCAGCGGAGGAACCCCCAGCTGACCCCCTTTGCTCCTGCAGACGTTTGCCTGTTGCCAGCCTGCGCGGTCCCATGCCCACAAAGGCCCTTTCCTGTTCCTCTGAGCAAACTTGAGGCTCCAGTCCGCTCCCTGCCCCAAGCCAGCTTCTGCCGCTTCACCACCGGGAGAAAGAGAAACTGCGCCGAGACTTGCATTTGCCCCAAATAAAACTGGACTCTGGAAGGGAGAATCGTTAATAAAAACCCAGTTCTGATTTTACTGGGGTAAAAAAAGAAAGACTCGATGCTATGAGACACCTCCGAGATACATTTCCAAAGGGGCCCTAAACCAAACTGTGGGTTTGCACCGGCCCTTCTTTCGTCTGAAAGGACGAGCAGCCAGCACGAGCTCCACGGGGGCTGCAGCCTGGGGACGTCAGCGCTGTCGCTTACGCTGCTGAAGATGGAGGGCTCCGCACTGCGTACTGCTATATCCAGAGCCACAGCTGCAAATTTAGAAACATTGCCTGAATTTCTCTTTGTGCTCTCCCACGTCCTGCCCCGCTACAACTCCTGTCTGCTTGCATTTAATTTCTTAAAAAGCACTGCTTAGCAACCTGACAGCCTTTTCACTTCGAGCACAAGGCAACCAGTTCCTCCCATTCCCGCTCCTCCAACAGGGAAGCCACGGCAGGCACGCGGCCCTGTTCGCGTGGCAGCACCATCCGAGACGGAGCCGGGGTTACAGCCGCCCAGCCCCGGTGGCACAAGGGCAGCTTGCGTCACCTCTCGGGAGCTCCAGGGTGGTTTTGTCCACGGGAAGGCAGAAGGGTCCTCGTCCCTCCTGATGCCGCAGATCTCAGCTGTACTTCCACAACGAATGTTTCTGCTGTGGAGTAATATCCTCACTGGAGCAAAGGACAGGTAATTACAGAGCCTTCAGTAAACCCTTTAAGCCATTCATCCCAAGTCCCCAGAGGGAAGCAGGTGAGACTATAATACGCATTGCACAAGAGATGCGTATCTAGGGTATTTTATTTTATAAAAATCTCTTCCCTCCCTTTGCGGTTTGTTTAAAAGGAATGGCAAAACAAACCAGGTAAGCTGCAAGTCACCGCTGCCAGTGCTCCCAGCCCCGTCTTCCACGGTGGATCCACCCCGGGACCGGCGTGGACTCTGCGGGAGCTGCTCCGCAGATAAGCTGCTGGAGAGCAGAGGAGGGCCTCGGACTAACGATGAAGCACAGCTCCTCTTGCTCCACAGTTTGGAAACGTGCAATCTCCCCAGTCGCCTTCGGCTGAGAGCGGAGGGAGGCAGGATGGGGCAGGTCCAAAATGAACAGGGAGTGCTGTGAAAGAGTCTGGAGCGAGGGAGAAGAGCAAAGGGGGACGGATAAAAGCACGAGACGGGCATGAGTCATGTTGGCGTATGGCCTCCGAAGAGAGCCCTCAAGCAAAGAGGGTATGAAGTAAATACCTAGTCAGGCAAAAATCCACTAAAACAAAAGGCAACCCAAAATAGGCTCTTGCATACCTGTCTCCTCTGGCTCATCATTAAAGGTTCAGCGTCACGCGAACTCGGGCGGTGTTTCTTGCTGGCATCTGGACCCACTTGGCCAGGCCAGGGCAGCGGTGGGAGCACTCACGGCGCGTTCGGAGGGCGCTCGCTCCCCGAGGCAGGCCCAGATCTCCAGCTAATCGTTGCAAAAGCTGCCTTCCTTCCCCAGAGGCGAGAGCTCTCTCCAAAGAGTCAACATGAGGGTTGCAGGTCTTGCACACTTCCACTTGCACACACAGCAAAGAAACCCTGCTGCAGGCAGCTACTTTCCGTTCAGCCTATCCACACCTACCCACTTATGAGCCAAGGATGAAGGAGTTTAAGCTGGGATCCAGAAACCAGCCCTCCCAGACCTTTGGGGAAAGCCTGGATCTGAAGTCAAGCAGCGTAGCTCCTACTATTTCTGTCGTAAACCCTGCTCTCCCGCCTAGGGATTAGGAAAGCAAGTAATGCAGGTGTTCTCCGAGAAACACGCAACCCGGGCACGCCAGCTCTTTGGAAACCTAACAGCGGATCCATTAGCTGCGGCTCACGCTGCAGCCTTGCAGCTGGGTGAGCCACAAGTCGGTTCCCCGCTACGCTGCGGCTGGAAGCCGGCCAGCGAGCCTTCCTTCAGCTGCTGGCCTGCTTGTTTTTACAATAAAGAATCCAAACCCCAAGCCAGCTTTAGTAACGTTTCTCCTCTGCGGAAACATCATTTCTGCAAGCTGAAGTTTCCACTTTAGAGAAACTTTTGCCGTTTATAGGGGCCAAAGGTACGGGGGGGAAGCGGACCCTTCTCTTTGGGGCTTCAATAGCGACCCGCAGCACCAGGTCCTGGGCTGGGCCGTGGCCCTGCAGCACTGGAACACCAAACAGCAGGAGAAACGAGTTCATCATGGGGACCCTCAGTGCACCAGAGAACCTCAGTGGTGGAAGTGACCTACCCTCTCCGTCTCCGATCTCCACAGCAGCATCTCCTTCAGGGGCAGCGTAAGCATCCCCAAATATTCTAGACTAAGCATAAATCAAGGATTTTCAGCTCCCTTGCTCCTTCTTTCCCTGAAGTCACACTGCGGTAGCTTCTCAACAAAGCTGGAAGAGCTCCGGTCGCTGCGCTGGGGAAGGAGCAGCCACCAACACCAAACACCTCCAGCCACCCGACGCTGTCACTAGGATGGATTGCTTTACAAGCTTGTGTTTCTCGCACAGAAGTTTGGTGTCTCATCCAGAGATGCCTGTACCAACCCTTAGAGCAGGACACCGTATCCATCCCCACCAGCCTGGCTTTCTCCTTCCCCAGACTCATCACTCGAAAAGGGCCGCAGGGACCAGAGAACCACCTCTTTGCTGTGCAAACATGCCCTCCCCAGGGCAGGGAAGAGAGTGTAGCTCATTTCCTTGTCCTTAGTTTGGGTACAACCCAACACTCCTCACTAAAGCCAGCTCAAGGGCAGCTTGAGACAAGCACGTGAAGTCCTACTCTGGAAGAGTATAGGGTAACAGCAGAACAGCACGAGCGCACCCGCGTTGAAAAGAGCCTGCAGGCGCTAAATATCAGCTTGAGACATGCTGGCAAAGCCACAGAAAGGGCACACTGCCTAGCTCAAACTCCTGACGCTTGTTCTTTGTTTGCACAAGCACCTAATTCCCTCCCAGATGTTTGCAAAAGCTCGGGAAGTTGGCACAGTAGCAAGGAGTTGGCCTTTAATTAACCAAAAGTCAAATACAAAAAGGACGTCAGCAACCCGTGAGCTGCACTGCTCCCCCTGACCGGAGCGTACAGCTCTCCTGCGTGTCCATACACACTGGTGTCTCTCCGTACCGCTGTTCTTTCATGCCAGCATGTCAAAAAGGACTTTGCTGGTGCTGCTTACATTTCTCCCGATCCCCTTTCAGCACGCACCATTGAGCGAGCTGAGCAGATGCATTTCCCAGCCCCCTCAAACTGTAGCCGCAACGTCACGCTCCCCAAGGACGCCAGCGCGCCCGATGCCAGTCAGGTGAAAAACCACCAACACAGAAAAGTTGCAGAGTTAGGGACAAAACCACCACCTCAACCACATCGGAAAAGCCGTCCCCAACGTCTGCCTTCAGCCCCCCCAGCTGCTGCACACACACAAACCGCCCCCCGTCCGCCCACAGTTGTGCCTGGCCGGGGAGGCCACCCTGCCAGATGGGCTCTGGCACACGGGTGCTGCGCGAGTCCAGCCAGGGCAAATCCTCTCCGGCTGCCTCGGAAACGCGGCTGACCCAGAGCCTGGGGGTGCCGGCGACTCGCAGCGGCCACAGCCCAGGGGATGCCCCGTGGTGGGGACGGGGAGCTGTGAGCCCGTTCTTTGCCTGTCACGCCGCAGCTGACAGGCGACACACACAAGCTGTGCAAAGGGACCTCGTAAAGCTGTTCTCTGCCCCCGTCCCGCTTCCCGGCACACACACTCACCCCGAGTTAACTTAGGTTTCCATCGCATATATTTAAGAGAGGGACAGAAGTACCAGAAACAGGCCCTGCACATAGGTCATCCGTGAACAGAGGTATAACACCGGATCTCCTGTAATTTGTTAAAGTCACTTCCCCCTCTTCATTAGCGTGGTGGTTTTTGCATTGTTTGCCTGGCTTCGGGGCCTCCTGGACTCAGCCTCGCAAGGACGAGCAGCAAGACTTAACTTCTGCTGCTGCCCTGAAGCGTCCGCTGGCCGTGCGGCTGGCCCCGGTGGATCTTCACGTGTTTGGCTAAATGGTCACTGCGGGCAAACTTCTTCTCGCAGGCGGCACACTGGTACGGCTTGACCCCGGAGTGGGAGCGCTTGTGGCGGGAGAGCTCATCCGACCGGGAAAACCTGCAGGAGAAGGGAAGCATGGTGGATCCAGCCTTCGCTGCGAGACAGGGCAGGGAGCACGAGGACCCCGGCACGTGGGAGGCCGAGGTCCGTCTCTGCCACAGCCTCTCGGGGTGACTCTACACAGGTCACTTTGGTCCTACCAGTGGGGCACAGGTACCCCAGGCTCCTGCTGGAGGAATGGAAAGAAAGAAACTCCTCTGAGGGGTGATTTAGAGATAGGAAAGACGAAAAGAATTCACCTACTTAATTTCTTTCCACTGATCTTAAAGGACAGTGTCCACCTACTTCTTTCATTTGTTTTAGACTTGCTGAAAGGTTTTGGGAGCTGACAGCCCCAGGCCAGATGCTGAGAGAAGCTGCTTTTTGGGGCATCAGCCCAGGCTGGCAGTGACGAAAGGGCACCGTTCAGAAGCCTGGGTGGAAAGGCTTTACTACCACTTCACACACCCAGCCGAGAGGAGCATCGCTGTTGAGAGAAGGCTTGTTTTCTCCTGAGAGCGCGTGGGTTCTCCCGCAAACCCCGAGCATCCCCTTGTTTCTCAGAATGGCAGCGAGTTTTCGCTGTCAGCCTGGGCTGAGTTGGGGAGAGAGAAGCAGCCTGTGAGCTGGCTTAAATACCGAGCACAAGGGAGGAAAAGCAAACGCACGCAGGCTGGAGCGCAGAAGCAGAGGTTTCCATGCCGAAGCAAGTTGACTGCTGTTCTGAGGACACAGTAACAAGGACCACACAAATGCCCAGTGTTCAGACTGCTTGTCTGTGTAATTCCCACACCTGGAGCAGATCAGCTGAACAGCCTGGAAAGTCCCTTTAACCACATGCATGTCCCCACTTAATTCTCCTGCACCCTTTCTTCCACCTGGCACACACAGATCCAGACCTGGGGGCGTCTGCAGCGAGTTGGTCCGCAGCAGTTTTATGAGGGCCACCTCACAGGTCTCAACAAGGCCTGGGAGCTGGTGTGACTTCAGCATGCTTTGCATGTCCGAGTGTCAGGGGAGTGCTGGAGAGGAGGACTGGACGGGATTTACTCCTGTTCTGTCTCTAAGGAGCCAACACAGATGGCAGGAGTATTAGGACGGAAGGGTTTTTCCATCTGGCTGAAACATGCCCACGCAAAGAAGCGCAAAGCAAGGAGCTTCAGATGTAACCCCAGACTCTCAGCGATAGGATTTCAAGCTCACACCTGGTACAGTCAATACTGCGGCTGCTCACAAAAGACTCTGCAAAAACAAAATGTGTCCCAAGGCCATCCTCAGGTCTTCCGTGCCAACCACTGACTTCTTTTCCAGCTTTATGGCAAGAAGTGAGTTCCAAGGTCTCAGCTCCTCACAGAAAGCAAGGCCAGGAGAAATGACATACATATTTACAGTTAGGGCCACATCTAGAAAAGGGAGCATGGCCCGGAGAACCCCAGCCACAGCCGAGTCCATCACTCGATAGTATAACTGCTCCCACGGAGGGCGAGGGCAGGGCAGCAACCGCAGCAGCGCACAGCAGCTCAGTGCAGAGCCTGCAGATCGTACAAGCTACCACCATCCCTTTCCTCCTTCCCAGAGGGAAAAGCGATGCTTGCGTGGTTGCCATTGTCCCCTTCCTCGATCCCCAGGCCCTGAGCGTCAGGTGCAGGAGGGTTTAGCTGTACTGGCTGGTACTGGAAAAGGAGCCGATGCCTATAAACATGGACTGCAGTTATAGGTGAAACGGAGGGACAATTGCTGATGGCAAAGAAAGAGCAGCTTGGCAAGAGGGAGTCCCAAAGTTCCGACCTAGTCTCATACCTTCCAGAGTTTCACCACCCTGAGGCAGAAGCCATAACACACCGTCCGGGGAAACAAGGCAGCGAGCGTATGCCAAAGCATTGCATAAGAAACCCGGAAAGCTCAGTGCTGCCAGCACCAGCTCTCTTTGTGATATGCTTTGAGATCCTCTGATGAAAAGCGCTACATGACCTGAGGACTATGAGCCCTTCTTGCCAAAGGCTGTACCGAGCATCCTGCCCCAAGGACAGGTACGCAGCACCAGGAAGAGAACACCACAGCAGAAAAACAATCAGAGAAGCGCAGCAAGATTAAGCAGCAGGGTTAATTTAGGGAACACAGATGAAAGAAAATTACAACCACCATCATGTGCAGCACAAACAAAAGTAAATGCAAGATGGGGATACGCTACAGGCTCACAGGTGTCCGAGGGGTACAAGCAGCCAGGGCAGGCAAACAGCAGGAGAAAGCAGAGGGTTGCTGTACAAACACAGCACTACGTACGGGCTCCCGAGGAAGCAGCGAGACTCCTGTTTCCTGGGACAAATATTAATGGGAAAAGCCATTTTTGTAGCCCAACTGCAGAAATTCCCTGAACTAGACAGAGAAAGCTTGCAGAATTACAACACCGCTTGGAAAACCTGTGTTGCCAGAGGGCGTTTGGGCATGCAGTTCAAGGGGGATTTGGGGTGTCTGGGACAGTGTCAGCTGCGCTTCCCCAGCTGGAGGTTTTCAGCACTTCTGGACTGAGTGAAAACTACCCAAAGCGCTCAGCAAACTTTACTCCTCCAGGCCTCCTTCCAGCTCTCACCTATAATTCACTCGGGAAAGAAAACTTGTGATTTTATCCTGGATTTTCACTAGCCAAGAGCTCTCCTGCATCCTGGCCAGCGATGGCAAGCCTCGGGCAGGGACACCCACTCGCAGAGTCCCGCGGCTCCCACTTACCGCCAGCCGCAGTTGGGCCAAGCACAAGTGTAGGGTTTCTCGCCGGTGTGCCGACGGAAGTGAGCCTTGAGGTGGGAGCTCTTGGTGTACATCTTGCCGCAGCCCGGGTGCGAGCACTTATGGACGCGGACGAGGGACGGGAGGGCTTTCTGATACCTGGGGGTTGCCTCCACCTCTTGCACATCCCCCGGCGCCCCTGGGCTCACGGCGACTGGCAGGGGGGCAATTTTGACATACTTTTGGTCCATGACGGTCACAGGGGGCTGGACCTGAGGGAGGAGGGACAGGTTTTGGCCCTGCAAGCTGATAACCAGCTGGGCCACCCTGACACCACCCGTAGCACTCTGTGCTAGCGGGCTGCCACTGTCCACCTGGAGAGGCTGGATTTGGAGGACAAGGGGAATGCTCCCAGCAGCTACTGCCTGGTCACTACCATCAGCTGTCCCTCCAGGCTGGGCAGCGTTTGAGACTTCTTCTTCTTGAATCACGCTGGAGACATGCTGTCCCCCAGAGCTACCTAAGCTGATCTCAGATTTGATCTCGACCTTCCCTCCAGCTGGGTGAAGCTCGCTTGCTTCGTCTTTGAGGAACTCAGCCTTCTCCCTGAGGAACTCCTCGATCTCCTCCAGGGTGGGAATGAAGTCCTGAGAGAGGCAGCTGCAGAAGTCGGGCAGTTTGAGGTGAGCCTCGCAGACAGTGACTTGGGGTTTTGTGTCGTCCCCCTTTGCGCCGGACAGGGGGAGCGGGGTGCCTTCAGAGTGGCTGGTGCTGCCGGCAAGGAGATGGCCAGAGCCTTCTGGGTGGCCGGACGGCCTCTCGCTGCCGTGCCCCGGCAGAAGGGATGGCGGCATGCTGCGTTGCAGAGCACTGGCAAAGCTCTCTAGCAGGGAAGAGCTGGTCAAGGAGGGTAGCGGCTCCTGGCAGCTCACAGAGACCATTTGTTGACTCACGTCCTCTACCCGCACAAAGCTCTTGGCTCGGCTGGATCAGAAGCCTCTGTAGGAGCTCAGCTGGGGCTCCTGAGGCTGGGGAAGTCTTCGTTCATCTGCAAGGGAACACCACCAAGGTTATTTCCAAACTAAAAAACAAACAAGAAAACCTCAACCTTTGAATAAAATGGACCGTGCATTAGAAAGAAAACATCAAAACTAGTCAGTGGCCTTTGTTTTTAAAGAGTCTGTTGCTCAAAAAAACACATGCTAACCATTTTCCTATGCAGGATGCCAACAGGCTGCCAAGAGCTAGATTCCCCCCAGAAGCAAACTTCTCTGGGGAGTTTATTGAGGTAAAAATACACAATCAAACACTTCATCCCTCTTCCACCTATGCCAGAGGGCAGGTATGTGCTGCTAGATGGCAGAGAGGAGGACTTGTGGCTTACAAGTAGGAGTTAATTGAGATCCAAGAGAGGGTGCTGGTTTCTCCACACTGCAAATGTTGGTAGAACCACAACCTGACGCAGACCTATCACGGCTGGATTGAAGCTAACTAGTTTGGGAGCAGATAACACGACAGCTATGAGAGTGCCTGCTGCCAAACTGCTTGGGGCTCCGGTGAGCACTCACCAGCAACCGCGCTGCTGTGGTTACACTGGCTATCGGTGCCTGCACATGCGAGTTTAAAGCCAGTTCAGGCAGGTCTGCCCAAGCGCAGTCACACCTCCAGAACGCATCGCAGACAGACTGTCTGGGGTCAGCTCACAGGGCCCTTGAGGACACAAACAAGTGAGAAAGATCACAATATCTGCAGGTTAGACCTCTGCGGTCCCCAGAAGGTGACTGGTCTCCCACGATGTGGCTGGCAGGGTTGTGAGCGCAGCGCCTGAGCGGCCACACACCGTCCCTGCTCCTCGAGAGGGCAGCCTGGAGGCTCCATCTGCTCCTGCAACACCGAAACCACCCAAGAAGGCAGGATCTTTTTACTTATTACATTTAATACAGAAAGTGAGTTTCCAAGAGAAGGAAAACCAAAGTCCCTTGTGAACCTTTTCCAGAGTAAGTAAGTCCATGAGACTTCTGCAGAGCTGCAAACCAGTCGAGCCAGTCCTTGTTATCAGGGTCCTGAGAGCTGGGAAAGGGAATTTTTGAGAAGCAGTCTGGATGTGATACAAAGGCTCTTCCCCTTGAGAAGAAATAATTCCCACATCATTCAAAATCTGCTAAGAGCAAGATGCCACATTGCTCGGGCCCACTTGCGGTGCTGCCCACAGTCTGTCTCCAGCACAACTCTGCATCGACAAGTCACGATGAGCAGGGACCATCACTGCTCACACATGAGGTAAGAAAGGTGTTTGGGCCAGTCTCAACCTTCAGGCTTCAAGTTTTCATCACAACACAAATCCGTGCTCTGAACCATCATCTTCAAGGCAGCACCAATTCCACTCCTTCCTCCACACCGATTTTAGGATCTCTTTCTGATCTCTGCTTCTCTGACCCTCGTCTCCTCTTTCTACAAGCTTCAGAGGCTAGAAAAGCCTTCCCCCTCTAGCTACCAAACGCTTCTGTTTACCTCTTCCAGAAAGTCTTAAAACCTGATTTTCCAACAAGGTCTCCTTGCAGAGCAGCTCAGGAAGCCTCCATCCCTTCAGTATGCCCCCAGGACAACTGAATTAAACTACAAACTCCTTAGCTCAGGAGCCTCAGTATCTTGCAAATTCAGAGTTAACAGTTCTGTTGAACTAACAACACGAAGGAAAGCACAGCCAGAGGGCAGGAAGGTCCGGTGGTTAAGGTGCTCCTTGGGACTAAGGAGATCTGAGCAGCATCTCCTGCTCTGCTGCAGACTCCTGGTGCAACCTCGGGGTGGTTCCTGGAGTGCTCAGGTCCTCAGTTTCCCATCTAAGTGGGGGCAATATTAACGTCCTACCTTACAGAGCGGTGCTAAGGGGAAACGTGTAACCTGGTGGCACGCTCCATTACTAAGAGACTTCACAGATACCTGTTACAGATGGCAGCGCCTTGTCAATCCAAGGCATTTTTGCAAAACGCACGTCAACAGTGCCGTCATCCCAGATAAGCTACTGCAAGAAAATGGAGACCTGACTTTGGCCTTCAGTGAAGCATACTGCAAGGCAAGGTCAACGTCATTTTCAAGCTTCACTTTGCATTTCTATTCCTATACTTGTTCAAATCCCTAAGAGCACTCGATTACCGTATGAAATCAGCAGATGTGCAGTTTGAGCACATAGAGAAAAAGTAATTTGCCCAAGGTCAGCCAACAAGCAGGAGCTGGGAACTCAGCCGAGGGTTACGACTCTCCGCTCGTGACTAAACAACATGAACAAACACCTGTAACCTCTTCAGAGCCATGAATTACATTCGCAGTGTCCGCGCAAAACCTGGACCCACGAAGCCTTTCAGGACAACTACAACACGCTAAATAAGTCGGACACTTACAGCCAGTGCCACGTGTAGCAGATCCCCCAGCGACAAGGGATGCCCCACGCTTCCACCCGGCCAAGGACAAGCGAGGGTGAGCAAAGCCTGGCACGACTGCAGCCCCCCAGCCCCGCAGAGCCAGGGGCAGGCTGGAAGCCCCAGGGCCGAGGAGACCGAGCCTGGCCCGGCGACTCGCTTCATCCCCGGGGGGAGGAAAGAACCACCCCCCCCGCCCCAGGCCGCCCGTGCCCCCGCCGAGCCGCCCCTCCGCGCCTGCGGGCAGGCTCCCGGGGAGCGCTGCAGCGCGGGCCCCCCCGCGCCCCCTTACCCGGCTCCGGTCCATGCCGGCACGGCGGCTCCCGCGGCGCGGGGGCGGCTCCCGGCCCGCCCCGCCCCGCCGAGGGCTCGGCTCCGGCCGCCGGAGCCCCATTGGCGGCCGGTGCCCGGCCCGGCCCGGCCCCGCTCCGGGCAGAGCTGGCGGCCCGGCCCTGGAAGCCCCCCCGGCCCGGGAAGGGCGCAGGGGCCGCCTGGGGTCGGGCTGTCCCGGGCCCGCTGTGCCCGCCCGGACGCGCCTGCTGGAGCGGGACCCCGAGGAGATGCCTCGGACCCTGGCGCAGCTCGCCACTGCTCCCTCTCCCCGCTCATTTCCACGGGAAACAGTCCAGATTTCACCAGCATTTCAGGGAAAAAAAGTCGAGTCCCAGCAGGCAGCAGCAACGGTCGCTGCTGGCATCCATTTGGATGCAGGTTTTCACTTCAGGAGGAAGCGTTTTGGCAGGGCCGTCGCGTTCAGCTCCTGCTAACGTGATAAGGGGGTGCCCGAGGTCTCCTGTCCTCGTCGCGGCTTTGCAGGAGCTCGTGGCTTCCCCGTGGGCGTCCTTGCGAGGCTGAGCTTGAGGACGGCCCTGGGGCTGCCTCTGCCAGCGCAGGCCGAGCCGCACCGACCCAGGCGGAGGAGCGGACCCGCAGGCCGCCTGGGAGCAATCCTCCGGCAGCAGCAGGGGCTCTCCGGGCTCGCGGCGTCGCTCTGAAATGCCTGGCGTTCCTTATGGCATCACAGCACCCTGCGACGGAAAAAAGCGTGAGAGTAACAAAAACGTCAGTGTGCTGCCACGTGCGCAGGGCAAACAGCGATCAGGGAGAGGAATCCCGTTTACCTCCGCTCTCTCAAACCACTTGTAGGGTTTGATGGTGACAGTGGTTTGGGGTTAAACATTTCCACGCACAAGGACACTTTTGAGGCAGGCAGTGCCGCTGTAGGAAAAGGGGGTTTCTCTGATCTACCACAGCGAGGCCCATAAACCCAAGGAAGTGAGCGCAGAGTCTCCCTGCTTTGTAAGAAGCTTGAGATTTCGAGCCTGAAGGAGAACTCCTAGAGCAGAGTAAGGCTTCACGCTTGAAAAAACAAAACCAAAACCAAAACCCCAACAACGAAGGTGCGTGGTCACCTGGAAGGGGCCACCCACAGCTCTTCCCCTGGCTCGCTGCTGTCCCTCTGGGCGTCACTTACCCCGCGCCTCGGCTTCACAGCCTTTAACATCTGTGCTGATAATACTTAAATTCCTTGCAGGGACTGGGATAGTCTTAGCTCTTCAAAATCCTCAGGCACTACCTAGTGTGACACCGCAGGGCTCGAACACAAACGCTTTGATTTACACCACAGCACGTCACTGGGGATCGCAACCGGGAGCGATTCTTCCTCGAGGTTTGCACAACACCTAGCGGAGTCTGCGGGACGCTCCCGCCGGAGCTCCGCCAGGGACGCGCTCGAGCAAGGCACAGGCAGCAGCAGGCGGCTCTGCGCCGCCTCGCCCGCCCCCTCGGCGGAGAAGGCGGCAGGAAGGGGAGCCAGCCCCTTCCCCGGGCGGCGCTCGGCAGGCGCACCGTGCGCCCGGAGCTCTCATCCGCAGCACACGGGGCGGTGCTCGGCGGGTGCGGCGCCGCAGCGGGACGCTGGGTACAGGGCCCAGCGCCTCCGCGGCCCACGGCGAGGCGGAGCCGTACGGCCGGGCATCCCCCGGGCATCCCCCCGGGCACCGCCGGGCCCCTGCCCCGGCCCGGGAGCGTCCGCCCCGTCGGCCCGCCCCCGCCCCCGGGCCCGCCCCCAGCCCCGCCCCCGGGCCCGCCCCCGGGGCCCGCCCCCAGCCCCGCCCCCGGGCCCGCCCCGCCCCTCGGCGCCGCCGCCATGGCGCCCCCCGGCGGCCGCCCGCGCACCCCCGCGGCAGCCCGCCCTGCGATGCCGTTCCGGGAGCGACACACACCGCTGTCCCATTTAAACACCTTTTATTTCCCCCTTTCCATAAAAATCTGTGATAGCCTTCGTCTTACATCGTATACAAAATATTTACTCTACTGAATAAATAAAACATGAACACCTTGCAGACAGTATATGATCTCAAAACAGCATCCATACATCCTTCCCTAACCTACAGATTCACAAGCGTCTCACATCCCATTCTCCCTTCTCCCCTCCGCTCCCCATCTCGCCCCTCCAAACCCCCGTCTCACAAAGGAGATCCACCCGTGAGAAGAAAGCAGAAGTGCACCTACTACCTGAAACAGGAAAGCTCGTGGTAACCAACGCTCCAAGGAGCTCGTACCGATGCCCGTACGTCGTGCAGTATCATCAACCCCAGAGAGATCCCTGCGTTCGCACAGGTTGTATCAGTAACAGCACGTAAGGGATGCGCTTACCTTGACTAGAACATGCCTGTGTCCCTTGCGGGTCTACACGTGATCCCGGCACAGAGAAGCTTAGCAGAAGCGCGCCGGGTTAGCCAGACAGGACAAGCTTACAAAGAAAGGAGTTTCTCCACAGACGCTCTAGAAAATGCCTCTCCTGTCAGCCCCAGCGACAGCCTGAACTAGGAAGAAAGGCTTTTGGTAATAAGGGAGCACGCGGACAGGGCCATCGCAGCGGCAGCAAACGCAACATCCCTCACGGGCTGGGGACGGCAGCTGCCGACAGCCCAGCTCAAGGCCTGAGCTCTGACTTCACGGCCAGCTCCCGCGGCGCGGCCGGGGTCACGCCAG
Organism: Phoenicopterus ruber ruber; assembly: GCA_009819775.1. Taxonomy (NCBI): domain Eukaryota; kingdom Metazoa; phylum Chordata; class Aves; order Phoenicopteriformes; family Phoenicopteridae; genus Phoenicopterus; species Phoenicopterus ruber. Next base: position 2,819,064 of record CM020239.1, on the reverse strand, counting down.
CGAGCAGTTGGAAGCGTGAAGGGTTACCAAGTGCTTTACAGACGGGGCAAGGCCACAACGAGGGGCATGCTCCCACCCACGGCCAGGGCAGAGCCAGCCCAGCTCCAGCCAGTGTCCTGTCCCAGTCCCTCACATCGCTACCAACCTCCAATTTCCCCTGAACCCCCTCTTCTTTTTCTGCTCCCTCACCCTCATCTCTCCCCATTCTCCGAGACTGCTGCCTCCTCTTCCCTCCCCGCTGAACCCTTACGCAGAAGGCGGCTCCCCTTGCCCCCCGCCTGCCCACCACCCACCCAGGACCTGACTGCACGTGGGAGTTTCCTACACCCCTCCTCTCCTCCTGCAAACAGCCACGCTCTTAGGGCAGCCGGCCCAAATCTGTTCGGGCTTGAACTCCCACGGGGGACAGGGTTAGTGAAGAGAAGAGCTGCGTCTTGGCAAACACGCCTTCCTGCACCCATCTGCCCACTGTGTCAGCAGCTGGCGGAGGCCCAGCAGACTTCTCCCAGTGTAACAGGAGGGTAAGGAGGAAAGCAGCGATTACTGAATTCGCTGCGTTTCACTCCAGATGGAGAAATGGGAAGAAGGGTGCCGGGGGAGGGGAGAAACCGAAGAGTCTCTTGGTAGATAATCAAGTAGCTCTTCTTGTACTTGCTGAACTGGCTAAAACAAGAGCAGCGCAGCCAGAGGACACGTGGATAAGGAGCCCCTGGTTCAGACTGGATCGTGTCTCTCCAGCTGGAACAGAGAATGAGCTCTGTTATCAATCCAGTCACAGGTCAGGCCAAAGCAAGATGACGGGCGCCCGTCTGGGATGCAGCAGCAAAGAGCAAGAGCAGCTGGCTGCAGAGTCACAAGTTCAGTTGCTCAGCGGTCATTTATGCTCAGAAAAGAAGTAAATGCAGGCACCTCCCCGGAAGCATATCTGAATTATGAGAAAACTGGACAAACCCAGCCTGCCCTCTCCTAGGACCAGTGAGATCAGAGCCAACGCTCTGGATGCAGACACCAGACTTGCCGAGGAGATCTGGGTGCCAAGTCCGTGACCTGGTGCCACGAAGAGGATGGGACAACAGGGAGGCCGAAGGCATGCTTGATCTGTCAGGGAAGGAGAGGGCTGAGCCCCAGCCTGCACTGACTAATCCCAAGCCCTCCAGCTCAGCCAAGACACAGAGGGTGCTGCACGTGCTGTGAGCCCAAACCTACTCGCGTCCACCAGCCACAGCCAGGCTACAGCTGCACCAAAGCCACCTCAGCGGAGGGACGGCAGCTCAGCCGGGGAATCTGGCGGGCTTAAGCCTTCTCCTCTTGAGGGACAGATACAAGTCATGGATCAAGAACTGCAGCTTCTTGTTCTTTCACGTTCCAAACCAAAGGACAAGGCTGCCTCCACCTCAAGCCCACTGCTTTTTCAAGGATCACTTGGATGTCTGTAATGAAGCCTTCAAGGCCTTTATCATCAAACCCGTACACCTGAAGTTTGGTGTGGAAGTACTCTTTAGGCACTTAAACAAATGGCTCAATTATCAAAAGCACTTAGCGTCGTAGCAGCCTCCACGTGTGAAGGTTCCCCACATTTTACATAAGAAAAAAAAAAAGAAAGGATTCTTCAGCACCCAGGTAGGGACCCGTTTGAAAAATCTTGGGTCAGAGGTTACTGATAGTAGGAGCATTCATCCAAGAAACCTTTGGCAATAACATTTTGCCTCAAAGACTTCCTCCTGAAGCCTGAAGTGGACAGAGACCAGGGTAGGAAGTACAGACAAAAAACTGTTTCCGTAGGTGGTTAAGCAGCTGCCAAATCCATCTCCAAAACAGCTGCATTTCAGCACACAAACCTTGTTGTGGGAAAGGGAGGCTAGTAGGCATATAATTTGAGAAGAAATAAAACAAAAACAGTCACTCTTTACGGGAAAAAAATGTTTAAAAAACTTAGGAGAAGCCCTCTCAGGACCCGTCTGCAGACAGCAGGGGAGTAACCTTGCTTCCATGCCAAGGAATAGTCTGACAAGACCTCCCAAAAATAGCAACATTTTGCCCTTCAGGCGAACCTCACCAGTGCATCTCGCTGCCCACACACCTCCGCAGAAAATTAGTCACAAACACTTTGTTTAGACCAGCCAAAGCTAAGGACTGTCGGACGACTTCTGCATGCTCACAGCCTAGCCTCCCAACGCCCAGTTCACGCTTTCCTCTACGTGCTGTAGGCAGAGTTTGGATCATTTCAAAGTCTAAGTGCTGACTGTGGGCCAGGACCTTGACTCCTACTTGGTGTACGGGTAGTCTTTGAGTGGTAGAAATCTGCCACCAGCAGAAGTATTCCAGCTGATCCACTCGTATCGGGAATGGGACTGGCCAGAAGGACACACAGCTGCAGCCACTCTTCCGCCAGTGGAAGATGACTCACACCCAGGAGCTAAACAGTCTGAACAACCCAGGAGCGTTTGGTCCCAGCGCTACAGAGCAAGAGGCGCTTTGCCTTACTCTAACAGGTAACTGTGTTTATGCTGTGCCTCAGTAAGAATCCTGACTTCTGTCTGGAAATGAAATAAAATAAATTTTAAAAAGCCCAAACAATGTAACATAGTAAATACGTAATCTGGATCAGCAAACCACAGGCACAAACGGCATCAAGAGTTTCTGTCCTGCTCCTTCTTTTGTCCAGCACACCAAGAAGCAGGCTTACCCCGCTCTGGGAGCAGCTGCAGGCACGTTTCATCCTACCCACCTCCTGTTGATGATGCTGTTTCCAGCAGCCTCTCTGGGCGTGCTGGCAATGCGTTACCCCAGCCACCGTGCTGGGTACCGGCACGCAGCACGCTCTGCAAGGTGCGCTCCTGCCAGCCTGCGAGCACAGCCAAAAGCCTTTCTGCCTGGAAAGAAGACTCTGGTCTAGAAGGTTGCTTTGGGGGCATGTCTTTGAGGGAAAATAGAGAAAGCCAGCGACCAACTCCAGGTACCTACTACAGCAGTGACTGCTGCCGAGTTCAACTAGTCGTCAGCGGACAAGCAATTGCCCCAGCTTCCTCAGGCCTGGCACGCTTGTTCCCACGTAGCCCTGCAGGAGAGCTCTTCCTGTTCTACTTCATCGTCACAGGACTGAAAACCCCCTGAGAACAGATTTTCCTTGTGATACGGCAGCATCTTTTAGGGGCCAGGCGTGGAAGTGGCACAACAGTCTAGATCTGTTAGGGGAGAGAGCAGGCGGCAGTTCTAAGTGCTCAGGAGTGAGAGGTAAGAGTTACTGAGAACTGTGCGAGGAAAGCTAAAAACAATCATTTAAAAAAAAAAAAAAAAAAAAAGAAGGCCTTTCCACTGATGCAACTTAGTACATAGGTAAAAGATAAGTCACCTTTTGGAATTGGTCCTAATGAAACGTTACTTGTTTTTCCAAAACAAGACATAGTAATTTTTCTCCTAAATGGTTTCTCCCAGTCAGAACAGAGGTGGGGAAGGACGGAAGCGTGCGTGCACACATATGCACCCCCCTTGCTCTATGGCCAAACCTTAGACACCCATCTTTTTTTTCCAAGGAAATCTCCTCCCAGTGTCCTATTTGCAGAAGTATTGCTCAAGAAGTTGAGTAAAACTGTAAGTAGCAGGGGAAGAGGATACAGCTATAACTGGAAAACAGGAGGGCCCACGATTTCTTCCTCCCCTCCCCATACCACTGCCTCTCCTGCTCAGTTTAGGTTGAATTACACAGAAACATGACCCGTTATTAAAGGAAAAGTCATTTCCTTTCTCTCCCCTGTATAACCCCCTTTGGTGCTGGCTGTGCAGTGCTTTCTTTTGATAAAGGCACCTTTGGAAAGCACTGATGGCCTGAAGCACAATGCCCCGATGCCTTGTATTTACACCTGAGATTAGCCCTGCTGCGTCTCTCTTGCCCCCAGCCCCAGAACTACCCCCAGGGCTACAGCAACAGCATGGGGAGAGCACGTGCCACACGAGGCTTCCCACAAGTGCCCGTGTGAACACACACACACCTCATTTTGCCACGTGCAGGCACCCACATGCTGCCCTCGTGCCTTCCGCATCACACCGAATACTTCGCCATGTCACTCTTATCAAAGACAACTTTGGTTGCAAAGTAAATGGCTACCAGGCCGAAGCCGGCAGCTGACACCATGTAGGCAGTCACTGACTGCGTAAACTGGACGATGGACCCCATGAAGAGGGAGGGGACAACCTGAGAGAGGAGGAAAGCACTGTCCAAAATAGCCAGGTCCAAGCAGATCCCTCGCCCGGGAGCCACCGAGTCCGGTTCTCCCACCATCATCATGAGCGAGACGTCGCAGGAGGAGCTGACGCACAGAGCCGAGCCAGCGGCTGGAGGAGAGGAGGAGGAAGAGGAAGAAGAGAAGAGGCTCCCAGCATGTCCATTCTGGTAAGGCAGCTTCTGGCTGGAAAGGTGGCCTTTAGAGAAGGCTGATTTCTTGTCCAATCGAGCTGCATCTTCCTCCTCTTTGCTCTTATATTTATGCAAAAATACCTAGGGGAAAGAAGGAGGGCACATGAGGAATGAGTAGGGAGGGTGGAGCCCAGCAAGCGAGGTGGGGGGGCAGAGGGAGCCCCATTTTTTGTGCAAGAGAGCAAACCCACCCTGTGCTTTGCGTGCACTGGGTCAGGCTGTTAGAGGTGGGGAGTGCCTGCAGTGAGCCTGGCCCACGTGAGACGGCCTCCAGGAGCCAGCCTGGCTTTTCCCAACTGGCACGGGATTCAAAGCAACCCTGACTCACCGGGGGAATCTGGCCAAGTGGTGCCTTTGTTGTGTTGAAGCTCTGGGGCTCAGCAGAGTGCTGCAGCCCAAAGCCAGCCCAGGCTCTGCACTTGGGGACGTTTTGCACTGCGCCATGGGTTGTCACCTCCTCACTGGGTGCCAAGGGAATCCAGGCACCAACTACAGCTCACCCCATCCTGAAATCAGCTGATGCACACTTGCAGGACAGGAGTGAAGGGCCAGAGCCCACTTTGGACGTATCACAAAGCCAGATAGTCTACTCCAGCGCAAACAGAATATAAAGTGGCTGACTGGGAACCCAAAACCTTCCTGCAGAAGACCCCAAAGGGCAGACGAACAGTTCAGAGCTCTGGATGCATGGGATACTTAATATCTGGGATACTTAAAAGTGACACCAGCTGAGATGGCACAGTGCTGGGAGCTCAGGAAAGAGCTCTTTTCTCAGCTCTGCGACAGACCGTGCATGCGTGACCTCAACCGAGTTGCTCCGTCTGCCTGACCTGAGCCTCCTCACTCAGGCTAGGAAAACGGGGGAAGAAAAATCTTTTTCTTCTCATCCTTTTTTGCCTCACTCTGCTCAAGCTGTGAGATCTCTAGGGCATGGCTCACTCCAGCAGTATTCACACAGGGTATTTGGATCAAAAAGCTCTCCGCATTAACGCCAACAAATAATGGACAGTCAGGTGCAGACAGCAAAAACGCTGCAGAGCTCCAGCTTTAAAACTCCAGGGCATTTGCAGCTCTGCACAACCACGGGTCTGCATGGGGTAGAGCAGGTAACGAAGGACATGTTAATCCATTATCCGCATGGTGAGACTGAACAAACAAAGGAAATAAAAAGCAAAAAATAGCACCTGTTAGAAAGCAGAGAGCCGCTGCAGAGCTCTGAGGGGCTTGCCTGAACTATCCTTCCTTTTGCAGGAGGGACCCGGACACAGATCACCAGGAGGGAACCGCTGGTGCAGGAGTGTGGGCGCTCCAGCTCTGTGGCAGGCCATCCCAAAGCTTTCATCAGTCCTGGCACCCACCCAGCTAAACCCAGCCCTGCCCTAGTCTATGTCAGCACCAGCCAGTCTCTGTTCATGCTGCTCCAGGCCATGGCTGCAGATCTGTAGCACAAACAGTTTCAGATTCAATTGGAGAAGAGAAACCAGATGAGAACAACTTCACTAAAGATCAATCATCTTCCAAAAGCTTTACCTGGGCTCTGCTCAGCTGCTCACTGTACCCTTCAATTCCTTGACTCTGCTTAGGCTCATGAATTTATGCTTAAATGCATTAATCAAGGACCGTCACTTATCTTACGTGGAGTAGAAATCTCCCACGTGCCTCCTATTGCCACCAGACTTCAAAACAACTCAAAACTCAGCAGAGAAATGGCATTGTGTGAGCCAAACTAGGATGTCCCCCACAGTCCCAGCCCTTCATATTTGATGCTGACGTTCCCAGAAGTCTGCTCAGCTGCCCTGAAGGCTCACGCCACATTTCTTGGTTTCTATACTGATCCAGGCTAAGACTTCAAAGATACAAGTTCTGACAGGGGTGTTTGAATACCTAGTGTAGAGAATTAATTTAAATCTAGAGAAAATTACTTAAATACATACTCACAAGAATGAGCTTAGTGAGAATCTATGCTTTAAAATCACCCCTTGTAACACAGGATACAACCACAGGAGCCTCTGGTGCCTCAATTAGCAGCTTCATCTACAGTTGATGGGGAGCGGTGGGAACGAGGAACCTAGCTCTCCTCATCTCCTGCAGAAGCTGTGAATGCCCACCATGCATCTCACCTCTACCAAGCCTTCAGGCGCTGTTAGAACATGCGGCTCTTTTCCTCCTGTTCTAGACAAGGTTTAGTGGCCATGCGAAGCTGAGAGGGCATGCGGGAGAACGGAGCGACTTACACAGCCTGTGCAAAGCAAGGAGCTCCAGCTGAGGTGGCCTTGCAGGCTTTCGCCAACGATCCTGCACAGGGTGGAAGCAACAGCCACTTTGGATGCCCCTTCTGCTGATTTGCTTTGGGAGGAGTGTTTGAAGTTAAGTAAAAAAAAAGAGAGGGAAGAAAGAGAAGCAGCAATGAGGGAAGGCAAACAAAAATGCTGACAGATTTCAACAGCAAGAAAAAAGAAGAGAACAGAAACGGGGAAGATGGAGAATTTTCTGCAAAAGGCATTTTAGCGACTGCTTCTTGTGGGGTCTCCCTGCAGCCTGCTGCAAAGTAGCTGGTAAAGGAAGGAGGAACTTTCAAGTTAGGGCAACAGAGAGACCAAACCCAGCTATCCCCCACCTCATTGTACTAAGAGTGTTTCCCCATCAAGCCTTTGGCAAACAGTTGGGCATGTGGCCTTCACATTCCCAGCCTGTGGAGTTTGTTTTTCATTCTGTTGACATTATGTCCATGGGAGATCCCAGTCAAACTGAAGTTTTTGCAAAGCAGAACACTCCCTCGTGCCCCTATTTTGACAGGGTGCCTGGTGCAAATGGGGATGGGTTGGTCAGAAGTATTTGTTCAATGTGAACATCTGGATGCCTGTGGTAAAAACTCCTACTTATTTCACTGCACAGTGAACCGCCTGCCATTGGGATGAAAGAGCTGCTCTCAAACCACAAATTAATTTTGCATTTGCAGCACAAGAGAAACTCCTATTAATCCAGTGTGCAACTCAGGAACCTCCTAGGACTTCTCCACAAGGATAACATCTGTGGGACAGGATTACAGCTTTTGTGTTGGTGTCAAAAGTTTCACAACATTTATTTTCCTTGGAGCTAGGGGAATAGGAAGAACCTCAGTTTTCATTTTACTGATCTTCATGCTATGGACAAAAATTGGAAAGCAGGACCTCTGAGGGCTGAAAATTCTTCAGTTTTTTAGCACCTCAGGCTGGCAGTGCTGCAGATGGGGCTTGGCTGCAGAATGCGCACAGGTATAACTAACCTGCACCAGTTTCCCTAAAAATACGCAGAACACAGAGGAACATAGGACACCCCTTTTGATACACCAATCCTAGCTGATTTCTCCCATCTTACCCACTTGCCACTTTTTAAAATTGCATAACGCTTGCTGTGAGCAGGGGATGCCTAAGGAAGGAGATGCTAAACTCTCTTATCTCCTCCATTTCAGATGAATCTTCAGAGAAGACACAGCCTGGAGACAAGAGGCACATGTGGAAAAACCTTTGCACGCAGCCATGTGTTTCTCTTCCACGGGCTGAACCGACTGTACCAGCTACAAGTGGCAAAAGGGGCTGGCCAAGCTTCCTCACAGCTACCTGGCACGCTGCCCTCTGGAGCAGATCCCTACCTGTTTTTCATGATGATACAGTGATGCCAGTGTGTACGGCAGGATCTGGAGTGCAGAGAACGTGAAGCCCGTCAGAGCAGCTGAGATGGTAACAACGATGACGCTGTGGGAAAGGCACATGATGAAGGCAGCCATGGGGAAGAACACCACGCTGGCCAGGTAGACCGCCCGCGTCCCAAACTGCTTCACCATCCGGTCCATGATTGTCGAAAAGAAGATGGATGTGACACATTGCAGGAAGAGGCCCAAGCTACCCATCCGGACACCTGCAGGCAAGCAGAGGTGGTGACAGACACGGCCCTGACTGCACCCAGGCTTCACACAGCCAAACACCTTTGGGCCTCCTTCCCGCTCCTTGGGTGCCCAACTCAGTGCAGTCCATGTAGAGCGCGGCACAGCCGCAAACAGCCCTGACAACCACACGGCTGGGTCAGGAAGCAGAGCAGCATCACCTAACATAGCCCAGGGTTGCACCAGCCAGACTGCGGCTCCCACCCTCCGCCAGCAGCGAGCGTTTCCTACACCTGCTCCTGGGCACCCCAGGCTAACCAGAGGGGCAACGGGAGACAGGAATCCAAATGCCATTCTTGTCTTTGGAAGTCGCTGTTCGCAACTTCCTACTCTCGACCCAGGATCTGTCACCTGCTCATGAACCAGGATCTGTTGTTAGCTGATGCCAAAACCAGCAAGAGAACAAAGGGAACAAGGAATTGTGCCTAAGCCAAGGTAAAGTATACAACATCTACTAAACGACTGCAGTATCCGGTAGCAATCCGGACCTTACCCTTTGCAAAGATCTATCAGATTTCAGGGAATTAAAACCATTAACTCTTTGAAGCAAAGATCATTACTCAACACACGTTTCTATGACAGCTAGCACAATGGAGCCCTGACCTGCTGGAAGCTATACAGTGCAAGTGTTAAATAATAATTAAGCTCCCTCTAAGTTAAACAGACACTCAGCACAAAGAGGCAGTGTACTGCGGAGCTCACGGAGGCAGCGAGTGGAAACTCAGAGGGCAAGATATACAGCTGGAGAAGGAGGGCCAGGAAGGTGCCTCCAAGAATAAAAGACTTAGATCAGGGAGAGGAAAAGAAGGGCTGGACAGCGAGTCAAGGCTCTGGCACAACACGGAAGCCAAAACGGGACAGCAGGCAACAACAGTAAGCAGGAAACGTGCTTCAGGGAGCAGTATCCCACGATGTGGACGTGGCAGCTACGGACTCCAGTGGTGCGCACTATCAGAAAGCACTGGAGAGAGGGGCGAGAACTGGGGAAGCTGCTTGAGGGCTCTGTAGATACAGATGTGAGATGGGAATCTCACAGTAGCATGAAAGGAAGGTGCAGCAAAGCCCACCTCACTGCTGCTGAGCATGTCCTGGCTTTCCAACCCCTGCTCTCCAAGAGGTGGGGAGCACCATCACCCCTCATTTAAAAAGGAGGGAAGACCAAGCAGTGAAAGGACCTGGCAGCGGCAACCACAGCTTGCAGACAGAGCCAGGTACGTCCTGTTCAGCACGCAACCTGCCAGACCATTCTGCCACTTAACAATTCAGCCCCAGGCTAGGGCTGCACTGCCAGATCTAGTTCTGTTCTGGGTAGCTCGGAGGACAAAGAGGCGTTTCCCTATTTGGTCCACTGTGCAACGCTCTGGAGGCCATGGGGGAATGTTTTTTCCTGACCCATCTGCAGAAAGTCTAGTTTCCTGCAACCTTTTTTTGCATTACTAGCAGAACTGAGCCCATTCCTAGCTCCCACCTAACGCTCCTGTCCTAGGGAACAGGTGCTGCAGCCTCAGAGCAGCTGGTTCACTTCTCACCTTCATCGTAGTGGCGTCTGGCATCCGTGCCTGGCTTGGCTCTGGGGACGCCGTGGTACAGCCCTTCCCCAACAAAGTCTGTGTAGAACAGCATGAAAGTCATGAGTGCCATCCAGCTGCAGAGCTCGGCCACGAACAGGCGCCGGATGACCTTGGGGATGCGGCAGTAGAGGCTGTGAAGCCGTGGCAGCAGCGTGCAGAGGTTTCTCAGGGCCTGCATCATGTGCCTGGCCTGCAGGAGACACGAGCTCCTGGAGAGCTGGCAAGAGCAGCAGGCAGGAGGTGAGGGCTTAGGGGGAGCGTCCTTCAGCGCTGGGCCATCCAGAACATCTGCCTGGGTGGCCGCCTCCTCTGTCACAAAAAACGTGGCCAGCACACAGCCGAAGAAAATGACGGCAAGGAGGCTGAAGAGGCAGGTCTCCTGCCCTCCCAAGTACGGGGCCAGAAAGCTGCCGGCCCAGTCAATGGCTGGAAGCAGGTAGCCAATGCAGCCCCCCAAGCTGATCATGAAGGCGTACATGGCGAAGGCCTGGCGGCAGTTGTCTGGCTCCTGGAAGAGGTCTGAGAGCAGGGCCTCCAGCGGAGTGAAGCAGACCTGGCCGCAGAAATCCAGTAACCCGATGCCCAGGATGAGGAAGGCAATCTCCAGCGGGCGAGTGTTGAGGGCAAAGAGGCCGGCCAGGCTGCTGGCATGCGGGATCACGAAGAGGCTCAGCAGGACTCCCAGGCATAGCATCCAGATGAAAGGTCGCCTTCGGCCATAGCTGCTGTGCCAGTGGTCGCTGGCAGATCCGATCAGCGGGACAAAAACCAAGCCAAGGACAGGTCCTATCCCTGGAAAACACAAAGAGGTGGTGTTAGGGGGACAGATCTGGAGGACATATGTCTGTATGCACTGTAAAAAACGCCTGGGACATTTCAGGAACTCAGTAAGCTTCGCTGGGTCACAGCCCCCTCCTCCAAACACAAGGCTGCACTTGATATAAGAGTAGCCCTGCAACCACCCCACAGAGACAAGCCTCCATGCCCTTATTTGCCCCTGCCCTCCAGACTCGAAGAGGAAACAAGCACCTCGAAGATGAGAGAAAAACTGCCTACCTAAAACCATAGTCATGAACTTCTCCTCCACACCCACTTCCAGCAGCAGCGGAGGCACGTAGGTTATCCCTGCAGCCAGGCAGACCTCCAGGCCGAACGTCAGGGAGTTGACCAGCAGGAGCTGGGTCTTGCGGTTGTGGAAGAGCATGCTGACCCAGGCTCCCCGAGCCATGCTGCCCGACACCCCTTACTGCCAGAGGGCTGCGTCGCTCCGGCTGCAGCACTCCCAGGGATGCCCCACAGGCAAGGTCTGGAACGTCCCTTCCTGGTCTGCTGGACAGATGCTGCCTCCCATTTTTAGCAACGGTGAATGAACTGTCTTTTCCTCTTCCTCTTGGTGCAAGATGTGGCCCCAGCAATGTCGAGTCCGGGCATGGGCAGGCAGGGATCCCACTCCAGGCTTCCCCTTCTGCTCACATGCTGTGGTCTGAGAGAAGAGAGAGCTTGTTAGACACAGCAGGGTCCAGGGCAGGGGAAAGGGCTAAAACCAGGTACCACACAGACACGTCATCGCTGAAAGAGAGTCCCCATCCCCACAGGCTTGGGGGCACGGGAGGATGAAGAGAGGACATCTGGGAGAGCAGCAGGGTTAAAAGACACGAACTACAGCGGTGCCAGGTTTCTCTCCAAGGGCGTGTGACAGGTGAGACAGGCAGCTGTCAGACACGGTTTGGGAAAATCCAATCCCGCCTTCAGGCTAAGGGAGGTCTAATGACCTCTCAGTGTCCTGTCCAGCCTCATCTTATAGATGGGCAGTTGTAGCAGAGAGACAAAGGACTTAGGGTCCCCTCTCCCAGTGAAATCAATTAAGAGTCCCCTTCGAGGATCAGGGCTGCAGGCACTCGCCTGCAGTCACACAGGGTCGTCTCTAGAGACCCACGCCACTGCCTAATGACCGGGGCATCCTCCGTGCTGCTCCGCAGGCTCCCAGGGAAGGAGTTTCACCCAAATCCTGTCTCCAGCCCCTGAGACGGGGCACGAGAACAGATGGTGCCTCCATAGAGTTTCACAAACAAACCTGACCCACTTTAGCCTCATCTAACAGTGAACGGCAATTACCTTACTCATTAGTCTGAGTCATTTATTTGCCCTGTAACATGCTCCCTCTCTCCAGCCTTCTTCAGAGGGGAGAGGCCACCAGATTGGGACAGGGGGTAAGCAGCTAAGGCAAGAGTAAGCAGATGCCTCTTAGTAACCTGTTATGAGCCTGCCACTACGTCAGTCTACAAACGAAAGAAATCCTGCAAGGTTACCAGCATCTAGTCCACCAAACTGCTGTTTCACTAAAAGCATCTCGGGAAGATGGCCTGTAGTTATTCTGGGAAAGGTAGAGTGGGTTAGCAAGACATGAAGCTCCATCACAGACATTGATTGATTCAGGAGTAAAACAATTGCTGCCTAATTCTCAGGATTCATATGCTCTGACTTCTCACCCTAAACGAGCCTCTGTTTCTCTGTGGGGACAAGGCACAACAGGTCCCACTGGCCTGAACATGCTTCAGCTTATGACCCGTTTCTGGACTGTGCACTGTGCTCTCAATTTGCACAGAAGCTTCTCCCTCCTGTCCCACCGCAGCGCAGCCCCCAGGTGCTTTGGGTCCTTTGGATGAAGGAGGCTGAACAGAATGTGAGACACGCAGGCGGAGGAGTTTATCTCCGCTTGCTCCCTCCCTGGCTGCGGGGAAGCTCTAACTGCGAACCTGCCTGTACACCCTCTCCATGCCAGAGCAGCTAGCTGGTACAGAGGTTTTTTTCCCTTACTTAGCTGCAGAGAGTGAACCCATCAGAAGAAATGAGGTGAAAATCCAGTTTTGCAGCTCGGTACCCCTCTAAATTCTTCACCTCGATTACAGGGAAGAGGAGAAGACTCCTAGAGGGAACGTCTCCAGGCCAACACTCGCCTTCCTCCCCAGCGGCTGAGGCAACCAGTGCTGGAGTCCATGCCTGGCGGAGCGGGTCGGACCTCGCAGAGCTGCAACGGCTGCTTGTCAGAGTGCCGAGCGGGATGCAAAGCGTGTACGCAGGAGGAGCCGCTGAACCAGCAGCGTGCTGGACCATAGCCTTGCCACAGCTACACTGGGCAGAGACAGGACTCCACGTTATCACCAAACATGGTGCAAATTAGTGTTCCCTAACTTCACGGGGCACACGCATCTGACCTCCATCACTGCACAAGTGTTAGTAGACAGGTACAGTTGGGACGGGTTCTCCCTTTTCTCTTTCTTCCCCTCTTGGCATCAGCCAAATAACCCCCACCGAGATGACTGGGTGTGGCGACGAGGTTTTTACAAAGATGCAAGCATCCCTCTCCGCCTCTTGCTGCTGCCGAGGCAAGGCACCGCTCCTGAGCCGAGGAGCTGACGGGCTGCCAATTACACACAATAAGTACTGATTATTTTCCTTCCAACATCCCTCACCTTCCCCCTCCACACTCACTTAGACCTCGACTGTCACAAAAGATATCTCCTTTTAACAACTGTGAACATTTAAATGACTTGCCCAAGGTCAAATAGCAAGCTAACGGCAGAGGGGGAACAGGAACTGTTTTCCTTTAATCACTAGACTTGGCTTCAAAGGAATACTCGGAGGCCCCAGATACGCTCAGCATTACTTCAGATGCACTCTATCTGCAAGGAAGCGACTGGGGGCAGCAACCACCTTTCTTAGATGTGGGCTAGACACAGGATGTCTCAGCCTTGTTCGTTTATGATGGGTGCCCAGCTGGCTGACAGCCTTGGGATAGGAATTTAAGCTGCAGCCCTCCAGCTCCAGCAGCACAAGCCTCGGTGCTGTGAGCTAGAGGAAGCAGACTCACAACCCAAAATTAACTGAGCCGCCATCACTCGAAGCTAGACCTGGAAGGGAGATGTAATGTCCGCTGTCTGCTGTATTCCAGGGTCTGGAGGGCTTACAGAGGGGGACTTCTCCCAAGGTAAACCCCAAACATTAAGTAAAAGATGTCTCTCTCTCACACACAGAGAAAAAAATGGTTTTCTTCCCTTTTATCACAGTGACATCTCTAGCACTGGGGAAGAAGCAGGAATCTGTCCATCCCTGACTGCCTGAAAATTTCAGTTTTGAAATTTCTTATCGGTAGGGGAGAAAAGACCTGTCTGTTCCCCTCTCCACACCCTCAGAGGGCTTTAACGAAAAAATAAATCCGTGTACTCAGAAGCAATACTCGTGTACAGCCAGAGATGAGAAGTTGTCACCAGCAACCAAGTTGTAGATATAGTTGCAACAGACTATGAACCCTTTTCTGTTTAAATTGCATTTTATCCCAATACCCATCAATTCCTTTTTTGATTTTGTTCACAGAATACAGAGAGACGGATTGGCTTAGCTGGAAAGAAATGCCAGTGCAGACTAGGAAAACCATCTGAACCGTTGATCTGTAAGGACGGGGCGGAGGGATGGAGAAGGAAGATTCGGGAGGCTCACAGGAGCCAGGCTGAAAGGAAGCCAGAAGCCAGGACTCACCTCCTCCACGCAGAGCAGTGACAGGAGCTGCTCGCCCCAAAGCCAGCCCAGCCCCGGCACACAGCATTCAGGAAAAGCCACTTAAGTAGTTTGCAGGGAAGCAGAGGTGGAACCGAGCTGCAGGTACACAGGCGGGTTTGGTTTCAGGGCCCTCCCTGCCTCCCGATAACGCGGAGCGCCCGTGTGTTATCAGCACCACAACCACACCTGCGCCCGGGCCCCTCGCGCGAGGCGCTGAGACAACGCCGGCCGCGGGCACCGGCCCACCGACCCGCGGCTCCAGGGCGCTTCGCCACGCGGCCCCACGCCGGCTCAGAAGGGAACGCCGGGGCTGGACTCGCACCTGAACTTTGCCCAAAAGCTTGCCCTGGTGTTAACGTCTGTCACCTTCCCTTGCTGATCTGCTGGCGCTCACAAATAGCCAGCAGAGAGAGATTTAGCACATGGGATTATTATTTTCTTTTTAAAGACAATGACGTTCCCTGCAGCTTTGCAGGTAACAGTCTGGCTCTAAATAACAGACCCAGCAGCAAGACCAAACACTTCATTTAAACCGCTAAGCTCTTCTAGGACGATTTATCTGGCAGGAGGACTGGTTTGAGTCTGGTGCTCTATAACTTTGTCCTGTCACGGAAGGAGTCAGTTAGGCAAACCATCTCCCAGCTGAGAGATCCTGGTCTAACAGCAGCATTTACACATCGCACCCGAGCGAGCTGGCAACAGCCTGTCCAGCCCAGTGGGATCTGGCATCTTGTGATGGGGAGACCTTTCACGGTCAGATGGGGGGTGACTGGTCCAAAAAGCTGCATGACAGCAGGCACTTCTTGCCCTCCGGCCTCAGTTTCCCCAAACTTCTACAATAGGGACGGCATTTGTCCTTCCCTAGGGAGCACAATGCCAAGCACCTTGACAAGGATAACAGCCAGCCCCCCCAAAAAGGGGCATACTAGCCCTTCTGTGTAAGCTTTCCTGCACACAGGAGCAGAAGGGAGCCACATGTGTGGCTTTTTCACAGCTGCTCACCGAGCTGTCATGCCATGGGGACATCATCTGTTGTTAAGCATTAAGGCTCTTCCTCTGCTCTCCCTCTCCCTCCCCAAGGAGAAGCAAAGCATCTTTAAACCCAGGGTTTCTGTTTTACTTTTAAGCTTGCAACCCAAACTTTTCCTTTCTTTTCTCTGCAGAGAAACAACAGATCAACTCTGAGAGGCTGGTTCACCTGGCAGCCAGGTAGGAGGGCGGGTCCGGGGGCAGGAGCAAAGCAGCACCCGCCGGACAAAGGCCGCCCCGAGAGGAGAGGGCTCTCTGCCCCCCGCCCGGACAGGGGGGCCTTTGCAGCAATGGCAACCAAAGCAGAAGGGATCGCACCTCCTGCAGTCCTGGCGTCTCCTGCCCCCTCTCCCCTCTCCCGCTTAAGCGCCCAGGAGGACAGGGAGGAAGCCAGGCACTCTGCCTCTGCGGAGTGCGACTTCCCCAGCAGCACCAGCAGGGAGCAAGGAGAAGGAGCAGGGATGAGGCCAGGGAAAGCAGCTCCCCAGAGTCCGTTTCTCCTAAGGCAGTGGGCCAGCAGATTGGATTCACACATTTCCCCTACTCAGAGTTTGTTCTCTGTTCACATGCTACAAAAAAAGTTTTGACAAATGTCTTCCTGTGCTCGATGTGGTACGGAGACGCAGCAAAGCCCCGCTGGAGGAAACCCACGATCTGAGTTTGAGAAAAGCACCAGCAAGGGCGCAGACACGCACGCAGAAATGGGACTGAATTTACTGGCGATGTCAGATGTACGGACTCATTTACAGGCAGCAATACCATCGCCACAGAAGCTCACTTCCCACTTCCTTTCTCTCAGCCGGCACAGACGTTGCTCTGTGTGCCCTCGCTAACGGACTTTGAACCGCACCTTTCGCTTTCAGAAGAAACAAACCCCGAGACATCTGAAGAAAGTGGACTACGTGCAGGGCGCTGATGGAGATGGACGAGCAGAGACTGAAAGAAGTCTCTCCTCCTCCCAATCTCCTCAAATCTTTCCAACATAGGATCTTACAAGTAATCGCATCTAAACAGTGCTTAGACGGAACAAAGATTGAGGGACAGACATTTTTTAAATAAAATTTGGGCGTAGTTACGTGGCAGAGAAAAACTCACGTATTCCTCAGAAGAATCCCTATCCTGCCACTCCATAACCCTTCCAGCCTCTCACATGGGTGCAGAAGGGACAAGAGATGTTATTAAATGTGGTAGCAGCCTCTCTGATTTATGACGGTCGTGCACCTACCCCGCAGTTCAACAAACAGCCACAGTAATGATCAGACAACAAAGAATTAGATTCATCAGCTATTTGTGACCTGTCAGGGCTCTGTAACAACCTGAGCCCTGTCTTATATGGGAGAAAACTACCCCACAAAAGCCTTTGCCTTAGCAAAGGAAAAGGAGAAGCCTTAGCTTTTTGGAGAAGCACCCAAGGCAGCTGGTACTGGGCAGTGCTGGAGGGAGGAGATGGTGCTGTGCGGGGAGCTCAGGCTCCGGTGCAGCAGGTCCCAGGCAACACGGACCCGCACCCTCCCTCCCCGCACATGGCAGGTCTGATGCACAAACCTATTCCCAACGGGCGGCAGAGAGGAGGGCGAAGGGCATTGCTAGCCGTTGGGTTTCCATTCATAACCATGACGTTACACTTCCAACCTTCCGAGGGGCTCTTTATGAATGTTATTAATTCCCCGCTCCCTGGAAGCCCCTTGGAAGAAAGGGTGGGAGAGAGCACAAGAGCGAGTGCTTAGGGAAGGGCTGTTCATACAGCGCCAGATCCTTTCACAGCTATCAGTGTCCATTCACTGCGGCTGAATGTGAAATACACCATGGAGAATAGCTCTGGCAGGCCCGCGCGGGATGAAATGGAAAACTCACCTGACCTCTCCTGACCCTCTGCCTTCCCCCTCCCCTCCCCAGTCTCCTTGACCCCATTCACAGTGTGGGGAGAAGGGAGCGGTCATTAAGCAGGGATGGGAGAACGGCGATTTATTTAGTCTCTCTGAATTAACTCTGCGTTTCCTTTGAGCTCAGGGGCTCCATTATATCGGCCTCAGCAGCTCGGCTTAGGGAAAGAGCAGCAGCGGGTGGAAATCCCATCAGATGAGAACAAGGAAGACCCGGGCGCCCCAGCCCACTTGAAATTCCCTCCCTCACCCCACAGTGCAGCATCCAGCAGCCCAGACACCAGGATATATTAATCCAGGACAAATGCTAGGTGCTACGGATGCATCCAGAGTTACGAGAAGGGGCAGGTCCCCACGACAGCTCAGACGACCTTCCACGCAGTTTGGTTCAAAGGGAGACATTTGAATTTGTCTGGGGGACTGGGGGTTGGTTCTTTCCTGCCACGCTGCAATTGCTTCCTTGCAGCACCTACAACGTGATCATCCTGCTTTCAGGACATCTGAAAGCCAGAGCTTAGTTCAGGCCCTTTTGTGCTCGCTGCTCTCCTGATGCACAGACTGACCCCTGGCCCAACAGACACATGCGTTGAGGCTGAAGGCAGTTAGAATCATAGAATCATTTTGCTTGGAAGAGACCTCCAACATCGAGTCAACCGTTAACCTATCACTACCAAAAGTACCATCTCCATTTTGTGAATTGAAAGTAAGAAGCCAAAGAGAGAAGGACGGGCCAAGTTTTAAGGCCCTGCAGCTAGCAGCTGATTTTCAGGGGGCTGCATCTGCCACTTTCTGTGGGCCACCAAACCAGACTGCACCCACTCAGATGCTGAGCAAAGCTCTCGTCTCCCGTAACTACGGAGCCACTCACCTTCCCTGCAGCCGGCTGGGGCTCACCGAGATGGAGTTTGAGATGTAATCTCAGGTCCTGCCAGGTTCCCGCTGCCTCGACCACAGAGTGCAAGTCATTTCAGAACTACCAGGATATATCTGCAACTGCCAGGGAGCAGAGGTGGGGCACAAGCCACCCGGTGACCTTCCCTCTACCTTTGGCCCTCCTAACCTGGGAGGCTGGTTAGTCCTGACGGTTAGCAGGGTTGGGCTGTGCCAGAGCCAGCCCAAGGGACTTGTTCACGTCTGCAGAAGCTTTGGGAGGCATTTTTTTCTGATATCAGTGGTTCCTTCAGGTAAAGGTGCATCTCTGAGGGCAAGCGACTGTTGAGTGTCTTCCGTATTTTACAGTAAGCAGCAATAGCACGTGAAACAGGTCACTGTTTGTCCCACATTCATCAACTGGATAAAGCAAAGGCACCAGGGAAAGGCAAATGAAGGTCCCTGTGAGATGGATGAGAAGGTCAAAATATTTGTTAAGAATGGGAGTTAGGAAAGGATGCTTTCCCAGCCCGGCAGGCTAACAGCACTGTCCTCACCCTGCCTATCATACAGAGAGGATGCTTTCCAGAGTGGAGAAAGATCTGTCCCGCTTGCCCTTCACCCTGCACGTCTCCTTTCAGGAGCTGTGCCAATAGCTCTACGGATGCTTTATCCTCACCCCGCAACACGAACATCAAACAGACAGCAGGGCAGCCCACAGGCTCCACTGACCTCCTGTCCCACAACCTGCTTCGTCCTCTGGCAGACAAAGGAATTGCTCCTGGCAGGAGGTTTTCTCCCAGGCTTCGGCTGCCTTAGCTCCCGTGCCCGCCTGTTTGACCAGCAGAAAAGATACAGCAGCAAAGAGTGGCCAGTTCCAGCCCGTCCTCCTCCTCCTCCCCTCGCCGTTACAAACAGGAACCGCCTGTCTGACTAACGAGGTCACTGACTCAGCGGAGGCCACGCTGACACTTTCGGAGCTTGCTGCGCTTCTCAAAGGGACAGACATCGGCCCAGCGCACGCCACGATGCCGGCGGGTGCCATTAGCTCTCCCGCAGTTGGCAGGCGTCATCGCCACGTTAACCGAGTGGCAGCAACGGGCTTCAGGCTGCCTGGGAGATCCTGCTGCAGTCCACGCCAGGAGGAGCGTGCCCAAGCTAAGATCGGGTGCAGAGAGAAGCTGGGCACTGTGCTTTCCGCAGAGAAGCAGGGGCCAAGGCTGAAGGGCTGAAACTTTGCCTTGCTGGTCTATAGCTCAGCCCCATTTCCATCAGGGACACCGCAGAAAACGACTGCGCTGGAAGGCCAAGTTCAGCTGCGATGCGATGAAGGACCGAGCGCCCCAATGAATATCTCATAGCTGAGCTCAGCTGCAGAGGGATCTTCAGACCGCGCTGAAGGAACCGCAATGAGACTGCTTGTGGCGGCCACACGGTAGGACAGTCTTGCGGCGTTTTACCTGCTCAGGACTGGCATCTAAGCACCGAACTTCATTAAGCACACAGAAGCCTCGCACGCTCCTAAACACACGCAACGCAACCAACGCAGCAGCATTTTCATTTTCAGCCTCCACTCTCAAGAGCCTCACTCCTTCTGGTCACCCTTTCCTGAGTCGGCGTCAGGTCTGCTGTAAACAGCTCAAGACCTCCAGACAAGGTTGGCTGGCTCTACATCAGAGCTACAGCTTTGTTTTGCTACTGCATGACCCAAGCTCTTGCTTTTATTCATGAGAGGAGCCCCTGTTTTGGAGCGGGAGGGGAAATGAGAGATGATCTGGTTCTGCTTTTCACTTGAGCTCATTTTTGGTGTTTAAATACTGTGCCCATCACCCTGGCATTTGGTCTGAATCAGCCTCTCCCCCACCCCCTCTTCTTTTTTTTATTATTTTTAGCAGAAGAATAAAAATGTAAATTGAACTGGAAAGGGAAAAAATAAGCCCCCTCCAGGTGCCCCCCTTCTCCGCAGCGTGGTAACGGGCACAGATTATATCCGGCACCACATGACCAGGGCCCGTATTTATATGTCAGTGTGTGAAACCTACCCCGCTGAGCCGCCTTTTCTCTGCCTGAGGCTGGGGGCTTCTGCTACGCGTCTAGTCAAACAGGCCCACAAAGGGGATTAAGGAGAGCCCCTCAGCCCCGCAGAGTAATCCATCAAATTATCCCTTGTTGGCGTTGCTGTCCTCTTCAGGGGAAAAAAAAAAGAAAAAAAAAAAAAAGCCCTCCAAAGGCTTTTAAAGGCACTGAAATTACACTTGAGCCTGAAACACTCCACCCAGCTGCTGTAGCCCGCAGCACAATGGGCTGGTTGTAAAGGGAATACCGGGAAGCGAGGAGCGAGCAAAAAAAAAAAGAGACGGACACTGTTAAAAAGGGCAGCAGCCTCCCCATGTCTGAAACTCCAACGGGTGGCTCAGACCCCCCCGCGCCCGGGACCCCGCAGCAGAGCCGGCCCCGATAACGCCGGGCTGCCTCTCCCACCCGCTGGCGCTCCCCTGCGGAGGGGGGCTCCGGGATGCATTTGCTGCGTCCGGACAGACCCACGGACACGGCCTCATCAAAGGTGAGGCTTGCAAAGGCAGAGTCTGCACCCCGCCACGGAGGAGCGCCCGACCCTCTCCTGCCGGGGCTCGGGGCTGGGCTCCGGCGGTGCCCCTGACCACAGGCTGCGGCACTGTCGCCCCATGCGACCTACGCAGCCCCCAGAGCCCCGCAGCCGGACAGTCCTTCAAAGCCCCTGCACAACACCTAACGCAGACATCAGGCTTGCCTAAGGCTCACAGCGTCTTCACCAGTGCCCCACAGGCAAAGCAAAGCCAAAGAAAGACCACACTCACCAAAACTCTGTGAACGTCTACTTGGACATCGAATCTGCATTTTCTTCCACTGCAGCTACCTAAATTGCACATGAACTTTTGTGCTGGGCATCACCGCCCTATTCTGAGGTATGACGTCCTCTGTCCACCAGCCCCGCCTAAGCAAGCACACGGGATTTCACAGGTTTGCATTACTGCAATCCTTCTTAGGGAGAAATGATCACTGGGAGTGAAATAGAGAAAGCGGATAGTAAAGCACTTACCCCAACAAACTGGAAATGGCAAAGAGAAGAGCAAACCAGTTCTGGTGGAAGGCTGTTACCGCGTACAGAGAACACATGGCTGTCCCACCGCATGCTACACAGGTCACCTTAGCACTGAAAACAGTGACACACAGCTTCTGAGTTTTAATCACTAGTGCTGAGTAGAAGGAGAATAATTTCCCCATCTGTTACAGAGAAGAGATGGGAAGGCAGAAACCCTAGCTGCTTTGTTGTGTCTGCTTTGCAATGCCTGTTCACAGGGCTGGGAAAATGGGAAGTGAAATTGGAACTTCTTGTTTCCAACCAAAGCACAAATGCTGTGTAACGGGACGCCTGACTCCTCAGCAAGCCAACGCCGTACTTCAGCTCCTCCTGCCTCTGGCACACTGTGGCTCCAAGGCAGCTCTAGGACTTCTACCCCATGATAGAGCTTCATCATTTCTGGCTTTATTTGGAAAGCTGTGACAGTCATGGGGCCAGCTGAGTCTCAGGACCAGCCCTGGGGTGGAGAGGACAGTTCCGATGTACTAGCAAAACCCAGGGGCCAGAGCAAGGGCCTCGGCTGGCACTGACACGTGAGACTGCAAATCCAGACCATCAACCACAGCCCCTGGGCCAGCAGCGGCCAGGAGCTCTGCAGAAATAAACCGCCGAGCCCCGGCAGGAGGGCTAAAGGGGTGTTCGTTAGCCCAAACAGTACCCCAACAGGCTGATTATAACACAGCAGTGAGGGGTCTGACAAATTTAACCACAGCGGAAGCTGCTGCCACCTAACACTGAAATCTCACCTCCCCTCATTTTGCCAGAAGTCATGTTTGCCGAGGTCTGTGCCGAGGAAAGAGGGAGGAGAGCAACCAGCTAAAACTCCACGCACGGCAGTCCTCGGAGAGCAACAGGCACAGACTTATACAGTCCCTTTTGCTTAAAGTTTTGGGAGCGTGACCTCGTGCTCTTCCTCAAAGGATATACTTTGAATCCTAGACACACACAGAACTAATGGGCTCTTTTGTAATCACACGGTAGTTAGTCCATTTTTTCATGGTAATTTTCTGGTCTGCAATTCCAGTTATTTGTGTCCCTGCCAGAGAAGTTTGATGCTAACATATCTCTCAGCAAGCCCTTTGACCTCCACTGGCAGGTTGGTGGGTTTCTCCCTCTCTGTTTTCTGTCTCTAAAATGAGGTCATGGCTTTGAATGAGACAAAGAGCCTTTGCAGCATGAGGAATAGCCCCAAGACAGCTGTGAGTACAGAACCCGCATCAGTCACATCAGACCCTGAGCGCATGAGAGGCAAGCGAGCTGGGCAGCAGCCCACAGCTCTCCTGGGAACGGCTGGGTTTTACCCTCCTGCTCCGAAAAGAGATCGTGCAACTGCTCGTATCAGAGCTGCTGCAAGAACGATGTGGAACAGGCAGCCACCCATGGTGGAGGCATTCAAAGGGAGAGGGAATAAAGCAAAACTCTCCAAATACTTTGGACTGGGAATAGCTGTAAGATATCACTGTCCCCGCCGCCTGCCCTCTGGCAGAGTTACCATTTCTATCCCGCTTGCTGGCTCTCCAGCCACCCCTGCTCCCAGTCCTGCCCTCTGGGCGCCGGCGGCCAGTGGAGGTGGGTTTATGCCAATATGCCAGACCGTCAGCCAGGCACCTTCTGTCACACCAGCCACGGTCCAGCACCCTCTGCCGAAGGCACAGGTGAGGAGCACGTGTGCTAACAGGATTTCTCTGGGGTGCTTTAAGGTCAAAGACCACGTATCAGAGTCCCGAGATCTTTCTTATAAGAAGAGCAGTTTTACATGCTTAGGGTAGCAAAAACTGCACAAGCTCTGACTTCTGCCTGCAGCACGCCGACTTCTCTGTGATAATGAGGGCCCTCAGATCACTGCTGGGGCGGAGAGCGCCTTTTCCTTATCATGACACACCAGTCATGAGGCCTGAGTCTGAAAACATGAGATTCTGTGATTTTACTTCTGCCTGAAATTGTCTGGATAATTGCAAAGATAAGAAGCAATCAGATTTTATTTTTTAAGACAGATAAGTTTCACTGGAAGATCTTTATGGGAAACTTAAGAAGCCCTTTCCTTTCCCCATTCTCACTATCAGTTTAATGTGTTAGGGACTCCAAACATGCAGGGATTTAACATTAAGCTGTAGCCGTTCACACAGAACACACAGCAGCACGGAGTATCTGGAAGGGGAGTTTTCCACTTTTCAAAAGACAAGGCTCAAAGCTGCCATTTCTATAGGAGGTGAATGGAGCAAGGCATTTTTACCACCCCCCTCACTCCCCACCCCGTCTCTCGTTACGAACAGGAACCTAACTTCTGTTTTGAGCCCTGGAAAGAATATCAGTTCTAAATTATTAGCTTTTTAGTAATTAAGTGTGGAGTTGAAGTTCAAAGCTCCCTGGATTTTGCAGAGCCCTCTGAGCAGGGGTGCTCAGGCTTTTTGTTGCACGTGGTTAGTTTTTGCTCCGATACAGAGTACAGACTGCATCTATCAAGGAGGAGAGGCAGGAAAGCGGTCTGAGCGCTGAAGTTACTTCGCGCTTGCTGAAAAAGTCTGCTGTAATGCCAGAGGATAAATGAAAGTTTGTGCATTTCAGACTCCAAGCAGAGGCAGGATTTTCTCTCGAGTAGAGGCAGGATTTTCTCTCCACGCCGGGCTCCCTCTTGCCCATATTTACTGGAGTAAAGTTCAGTGAGCTACAAATGAAGCAGAAAGACCTCTGATATTCCCACAACATGCTCTGGGCTGCCTTGGGCAAACAGCCAGGGCACCTCGGGCAGGCACAGTGCTGGCTTTGCCCAGTAAGAGCCAGGAAAGGCTTATCACCAGCACCGTCCGGGGCCATTCTGGCTGTGCGTCAGCATGTGCTAACTAGCCTCGGTTACAGTCTTCTGTTAGCAGAGGGGATAGCTAGCATTCCCTGCTCTTGCCCAAAAGGCTTATACGCTGCTATCAACATTGGCCACAGACAGTGATGAATGGGAGTATCTGGGGGCAGCACAAATGTAGACTGTGTTCACAGAAATCAAAGATGAAAGAGGCCCTGTTGAATCATCTTCCCCGGGGCTGCTACAGGACTGCTCCCAACAGCACATTCTCCAGTGATTTGTCCAGTCTGGATGGATGGATCTCGAGCACTGAGGTTGCAAGAATTTCCCCTGAAACAATATCCATGGGCTAAGAGATTTAATAGCTGGGAAGGATCCTTCCTTCCTTCCTTCCCTCCCTCCCTCCCTCCAGTTATCCCCTGTGTAATTCCTGTGCTCTCCTTTTTATATGCACAGTCAGACCCCTCTCCAGACTACATTTAGCCGCTCTCCTAAACCTAGCTTTAGTCAATTCTCATGAAAAGCCACCCTTCCAGGCCCATTAATTGCTCAGTCGGCCTTGGCTGTAGCACAGCAGCCTTTTGTTCTAGCATTGCTCCAGCTGCTCCCACCGCCCCTCGCACACAGGAGTCGTTTGTCATAAACATTCCCAAACGCACCTCTGGAGTCCAACAGCAACAGTGCCCGCACAAAGCCCTCTCCTGTCGTGCCAAGAGCCAGTACCTGGTACGCGCAGGCTGCTGCCTTGGAAAGCCACTGTCATCTCATTGTTCCTTTGTGCTCCATCTCTTTGTATTTATGAACTGCCTCTCGCCACAGACCTACAAGGAAGCTCTCTCTGTGACCAGAACAATCCTTTATTCTGTTTGCACAGCTCTAAGCAAAGGGAGAGTTTTTTCCAGAATCCAGACCAAGGTAGCACAGCGATAACCAGGACCCCACGCGGGCAGAGAGAGCACTAACAGAGGATGCTCAGCAACAGCAGTGTCAGCTCAGGTCCTGCAGATCACCAAAATGCTTTGGGTACCCCCTCTCCAAACAGCAGATCACAACAGAAGTGGCACTACAGCCCTGGGCAGAGGGGAAAGAGAGCAGCATAACATCCTGGATCAGCGGCAGATGCTTCTCCAGAGGCAGAGTACAGCCCAACATTTCCAGACAGAGCACTGCTGATGGAAAAAGCATAAAATCACCAGGAGGAAACTCACGCGCAGGTTCCAGAGTAACGTAGAGGCTTTGGTCTCTGTGCAGAGAGGACAGAGAACTGAGTGAGTACACTTACATCCACTTCGAATCTAACAAGAGCCAGTTCTGGCCATTGCTCCCAAATTAAAAGCAGGCAACTGGGAGGAATGGCAGAATAGCGTTGGATTTGAGGTTTGACCACCACCTCAGTTTTTTTGATGTAGCAGGTCAGAGCCCAGCAGGAATCACTCCTAATGTCTGGTAAAGAAAGTGCGATCCATGGATTTTATTGCACGCACCATTTCACCAAAAGTCTTAACCCATAAATCTAAAGCAAGATTTAGATGTTATCCACAACTATGTACACATCATTCCTGAAGTTGGCTCTAGCCTGCTCTGCAAGAACATTAATGTTTTTTGAGTGCTGACAACTTGTACGGATTTGAGTCACTGCACTCATTATATTTGCATTTTTCTTTAAGTCCTAGCTCCCGGAGACAAACCACCACGGAGAACTTCAGCTTCCAACAAAATGAAGGTGGAAAAAAATCTGCTCCCTTGATTGAAGAGAAAAACCTTAGACCTCACAAACCAAACCCAATGCCCAGCATTGTTTTAAGTTTCTTTTTTCAAATAAACCTCATTATTTTGCCAGAGGCCATCCTTACACTTTCTGAGTATTCAAAACCTGGCAATTATGAGAATTCATCTGCAAGTCACCAGAAGCTGGTTCTTTCTGAAATCAACAGAGTTGATTTCATGTGTTACCCAAAGAAGTTTCCCTGGATGTAAGACAGGGCCAGGCCCTTGAGATCTGGACTAGCAGCAGTTTCTTTTAGTGCATGTACATGAAGAAAGAAAAACTGTTCAGAGCTGCAAATCAGGCACCTGCTTATTGCTCTGTGTGTTCCAGCCGCCCTCCAGCACTGAGACAAAGAAGCCATTCGGATCACATTCCTACATTACATTTCTTATTTTGCCAGACAATATTCACAGGGTCTGTTTCTCCTCTTATGCAGGCTGGCAAAATGTTAAACAAATATTTTTGAACTGCAAGAGGAACTGACATTTTAGGATATGAAAACAAGGAGGAAGGGCACAAATTTGAGGACCTCCAAGGAACAGCATGCGTACAAATAATAATAATAAAATGGTTACTTTATAATTCCACTTAGTTATGTTTTTTGAACAAGCAACTCGATAGCTTAGTTGGTGGACACAACAACAACTTTCTGCAGTTCTGTAACACAAGATCAGACGCCGATTCTTACAGCAGTGAAAAGCAACAGCAGCGAAAAGCAACAGCAGCACAAGAAATAGAACAGGTTTCAAGGGCTATACGGATTCAACATACTGTTAGTCTTAGAGATAAATGTGGTTTGACTGAACAATACGCACATCAGGACACAGAACTGCAAAAATAATCCTTTGGTTTACTATCTTCCTATTCTTTTGTTTGCGGTGAGTGCAAGATTTCCTTTACATTATGCAGATCCATGCTTATAGGCAGTGTTCTATGAGCACATATACCGCTTGACTACCTTGCAGAGACTGCTTTAAAGTTTGCCCCTGTTTTTTTAAAAGCAAGGATTCCTCTGTTGAGGGTCCCCTTTCTTAGCTGAGCCCTAGGGTTCCTGTTTTCACACGGATAGCTTTGATGCCTGATATTAAGTATTCAGAAATCAAGTGAACATTGAAAATAGTCAACAGCTGCTCACAAGCTTCTCATGACTCCCTTGCTCCACTCATAGCACAACCTCGATCATGAGTTTAACTGCACGGCTGAAGGATCACAAGACTCCACAGGCTGGCGGTCTAGGGTTAGTTTGAGTTAAAAGTAGCTGTCTTACGCTGACTGCCTCCCACCTCCTGCAGAAGCCACAGGGCATGATCATGTGAGGGAATTATTTGCAACAGCAGAAGTGAAGGGAGATTCACCAGGTATAACTCCTTTTGGTTTCTGCGTATCCCTCTCCAAACCATCTTACTTCTCTCCATCCATACTTACTTCTCTTGAGGTACAAGGCTTTACAACTGTTATTGCCTGGTCACCCCTACCACTACCTGCAGCTGCTCTCCTCCCATCGGTCGGGTCCTTTTGCTTCTGCTCTCTCGTAGCCTTGAATCCATCACAAACCTCCACAACTTTCACCCAATGGGTCAAGTGTTTTGCTTTCATGTTGTCTTAGCCAAGATAAGGAGACAGCAACACGCACATTAAAGAAAACCCAAAACAGTCAACTACCAAAACAAGACACTCCTTGGATGAACTGCTTCAACACAGAGAAAGGTGGAGGATAAACACAAACGTATGTTACTCACACCGCTTACAGCTCATCTGAAAAGCTCTACAACCCCACCGTGACAAAAGAGGTACAAACCTCTGAAGAGACTGAAGTCAGAGGAGCGCATTAGTACCATAACCATTGCTGTGTACAAAACATGCTTAAATTGCCTGAAAATATATAGCCATTGAGAAAAAGAGAGACCACCAGCAAATTACTTTGTAATGTCCATTATGTGTTTTTTCTTGTCATTTAAGCAAGCTCCTAGCACTGGCGTAGCCTGGTACCAGACCTGACAGACTAACAGGCAGCTTGAATCAAACCAACCGCGAGTGATGTCCAGGGAGGGACACACAAACCCAGCAGCATTCTGAAGTTCTCTGCCACATCGCTGTCTGCAGAACTCCTTAGAAAGGGAGTTAGTCAGGAAACTGCCACAGGCGTAAGTTTTCACACTGTTCTTTGTCAGTGTAAAACTGTGGAAGACAGAGATCGAGACTAATATAATCTAGTAGATTAGAAATATCACGTGTAAAGACTACTTTTACAGAGCATCGATGCGTGTCTTCCTTTGCTTTTGTACATTCCTCGGAAATAATTTGCAAACCCTCAGAGCTTCTTGTGGATCCAACACAAAAGGCTCTAGGTTAAGATTTTCCAAGTGATGCAGGCGCTCTGCAGACAGGCGAATACTCCCAAAGCGGCTTTGCAAAAAGACACACAAGAAGACCCACGCAGTTATGTTCGACGAGCAGTTTTTGCCCTGTCACTTCATCATACAATGGATGTGATGCTTTTAGGACCAGCTTTTTTGGTCCATACTCTGAACAAAGCTTCTACTAGCAGCTTCATTACAAAACAGGGCAGCTAAGGTTATATTTTAAGAGCATGCGCTCACAATGCCATCAGCCACAAGAGTTCAGCCATCACCCTAAACTCCATACAGAGGCTTTAGTCAAAGAGCAGAGATGTGTAACTGAGGAAGAAAAACGAAAAACACCCCCCCACCAACACTGCCACTTGAGTGCTCCAGCGAAATAAACAGCTTGGGGAAAAGGTTAGCGAGAGTTTACGCTACACATCCGTATTTTCTAGGGACTCTAGCAAAGATAAAGCAGACCAAAGGCTGTATTTTCTAACTCGGCGATCAGTCCAGGGATTTCAGCTTCTCACACTATGGAAATAGCATTTCTCACTGCTGACAAAAATTAACTGTGCACCTTCGAAAAGATGCTGCCGGTGGAGTTTGTCCGGAGTACGTTGCAGTATCTACTATTACTCTGTTATATTATTACAGTGATGATAATCTTTGAGTCTGTAAGACTACTGCTTTGTTCAGGGATAACGTTACCGTTATCCCTAGGCAGCTTCTACACAAAGCCATGTGGCTTGGGCCTTCCAGCGACAGCTCGATGTTCGGAAACACCTTGAGGTTCAGGTACTTTAATTGGAACCTCTTCAAGAAGATAAGACACTCTCACAGAAGACACTGCACACGCTACGTACGTAACAAGCTGTAGAGCAATATACCCACCAGCAGACAGTGCAAGAAAAATCTCCCTACAAGGAAAAGTTTCCTACTAAATCCTAAGATTGGTTTATGCCTTGAAATACAGGGATTTATATCCCTTGTAAAGCTCTCATTTAATTTGCTATTAATTCTGGAGATTCTTGTTATCCATATCAAATTTCTAATCCTTTTTTCAGATCCCATAAGCCAAGCACTCTTGGCTTCCACGATGTTTTGTGGTAATAAGTTCCAGAGTTTAAGGCACTGCCTGGAATCCAAGCACAGGGCTGGGAATCTGGCATTCCTGGCTCCGCCACCACAGCCACTCCCCACCGAGTGGAAGGGTAGTAGCTACAGATGATGCAAGAAAGTCCAGGTAGCATCACACATTTAAAAAAAAAAAAAAAAAAGGAAAATTGCAGGTAGGGTGAATAATAGAAAACGTTTAAAAGCTGGTACATGTTTTTCAGGAGTGCCTGCATGACTTCAATGCCCAGGTCATTTGGGTACTTTTGAAGTTCTTACTCATGTTCTATTTCTATAAATTTCTAGTTATTCTCACGTTACACATACAAACGCCGCTCCCTTGAACCCACATCTAGAACTAGAACAGTGCCAGAATGGGATATGGTTTGAGCCTGGCCACTTTCTCTATCCTGCTCATGAGTCTGACAGATGTAGATGAGGACCAGGAAAGCTGTTCCTCATACGTTTCCCTTCCAATTTTTTTTTTTTTTTTTTTTTTTTTAAAAAAACAGAAGCATGAAAATCAAGCATATTGCCAAGTCTGGCCATCACCAGCACAAAAGTATTAGTTTATTCTAGTGCTTTTCTCTTCCTCCTAAAGCTGTCATCCGTGGGAAGACAAATTAGTCTTTTAGTTTATGTTTACCATAAATAACTAAGGCATTTTACCACCGAAGCCTGTAGTCACGCCAAAGTCAGTAACCTATGGAATATCCACATTATGACGTTTAGGTACCACTTTTACGACGACAGCCTCCTCAAGCTCCCAATACAGCTGAAGGGGAGAGACAGGTTAACCTGGCAGCAAATCTAAGCAGAGCCTACAATCAGGTGCAACGAAAACTTCCCTTTGTCAAGCGCTGGCTTCCTTTGATTCTAAGGATTCACTGACCTGTCCCCACAAGTTCCGCAGGATTTCTGGAAGTCCACGGTCACATCGCGCTTCCCAAACTCTTTTCCCGTTCAGTAATCTTTAAAACGAACTCGGTCACAGCAGATGTCTCTGTAACAATGAAAAGTATGGAAAAAACCTCCTGCCACATCCCCGCGCTACCGCGGCTCGGGGAGGCCCGAAGAGGAGCAGCACGCAGGGCTCCGCAGCCCTTACCTGCAGCCACTCCTGCTCTGCTGCCCGACGCGCGAGGGGTTTTTGTTTTCCCGCAGCAAAGCCAGCGCCGGATCGCCGGGAGCATCAGCAGGACCAGAGATGAATCTGCAGCTGCCTCCTCCGAGCAGAGCGATCGTCCCCGGTCGGGACCCGGCGGAGCAGCGCTCTCTTCTCGGCTGCAAGTACAAGTGCTGCTCTGAGCCCTCCGAGCCCCCCAGCAGCCCCCCGCTCCCCCTCGCTCCCCGCGGGCCGTCAAAGGGGGAGCCGCTCCCGCTACCCGGCACGACAAACTTCGGCAGCCGCATCCCCGCCCGCCGCCGCTCGGGCTCCCCGCTCCGTCGCGGCGCGACCCTCGGCGGGGCGCGGAGCCGCGGCCCCCCCCGGCCCCGGCCCCAGCCCTACCTCGGCGCAGCCGGGGCTCAGCCCGGCGCCCGGCCCCGGTGCGGCGCCCGCGCCTCCGCCGCCGTTTAAATGGGCAGGTTCAGGCCCGGCAGGGAGCATGCGCTGCCGCGGGCGGAGCGGGGCCGCCGGGGGGGCTCCGCCGCCCCGGGCCGCCCCCCGCCGGGGCGAGCAGCCCCTCTCCGCGGGGCATCGCCGCCGAGCCCCGGCCGAGCCCCCGCTGGCCGCCGCCGGGGGCTGCCCGAGCCCCGCTCCGCCGGGGCGCTCACCGTGCCCCCAGCGAGCCCCGCCGGCCTCGGCCCGGCGGGTCGGTCGGTCAGCGGGGACGAGCCCCGCAACGCAAAGACCTGGGATTTTAAAAAAGCCCCGCTCCCCCCCCCGCCCCCTTCTGCTCGAGAACTACCCGCAGTATGAATAGTTGCTTGTTTTGTTTGGTTTTACTAATCTATTCATTACTTGTAATTGCTTGGATTGTATGCAAATAGATTCCATGCTATGGGAAGCTTGTGACCTGGCCCCTGGACATTATTCATGGTAGATGACTGCTTAAAATCACATGGCGTGTGTATGCGTGTGGGGGGGAGAGAGACAGACTATATATGCTTATACAGAGAGAGCTAGGCATTATATCAGTATCTAACTTGTCGAACTATAGCTAACAGAGCCCTGAGTTGAGGAAAAATGAATGCTCTTATTCATACATACAGCCCTCCAGATGAGAACCCTTGGAAAGAACAGCCTGCCTTAAACATCTGCATCAACAACTATCTTCTTTTGTGTGAACACTCATGAGCAGAGCATAGGAAAAATGAGACAAGAATGCAGTTGAGAAAAACAGCTGTTCTTAAATTAATGTTTGCAAATGCTTGGGCCAGTTCTTCTGCTGATAGGTCATCAAAAGTCTTGTGCTAGTTTGTACTATTT
Source organism: Phoenicopterus ruber ruber (assembly GCA_009819775.1). Classification (NCBI taxonomy): domain Eukaryota; kingdom Metazoa; phylum Chordata; class Aves; order Phoenicopteriformes; family Phoenicopteridae; genus Phoenicopterus; species Phoenicopterus ruber. The sequence goes on along the minus strand of CM020239.1, from coordinate 2,787,243 downwards.
AAAGATTTGGCCCTCTGTTTTGCAGTGTATTCATCCAGCTCTACTAGTTGCAGAAGCATTATAAAGATCTAGTTATTTTTAACCTTCACAGGGTCCCTCCTTTGAGCAACTTCGTACCGCTCAAGGTCAAAAATCCCATTTCCATGTCACATTTCAGCTTGGATCAGCAGGATAGTCTTGTTTTCACTGTGAGCAGCTGTTCCCTCCCAAAGTTTGCTGAAAGGACTCACCCTACATGGAAAAAGCAGAGAAGCACCTGCATTTGTTGTCACTTGAACTGATGAGAACTCACTCACCGGGGTGGCTGACAAGGAGAAATGACACTGCTGTTTCCTGCAAAAAGTTTTTTGGCACTCCAGATGCAGCTAGGAACTCACTAAAAAAAAAACCAAACCCAAAACACACCAAAAAAACCCACCACCACCAAACCCCAGTGAAGAGCTAGGCTATGACTCAAGCTGGGAAAGTGCCAGAGTCCAAATGTGGGTGGGGAAAGCTACCCCTGTTTTCTAGTCAGGGAAGTTCACAAGCAATTAAAGAACTATTAGAGCTGCGGGTTTTTTTCCTCCCCTCTTTTGCACTGGAGCGTATGGCTCTCGCTAGGTGGATTCCCAAACGCTGTGCCTACGCTGAGCTGGAGGAGCTCAGCATTGCAGGGCTTGGCGGTTAGACCGGCAGCATGAACTTGAGCGTCCTATCTTCTATTCCCAGCTCTAGCTCTGACTCACTGTGTGATCTTGGTTCAGGCACAAGCAGCCAGTTTTAAAGAAGAAATTGCAGGCTGTGGTGGCGGACGCTCCTGGACTGTCACTAAGAGGAGGCTCTGCTCGTCTCACCGAACGCCACGGCACGCTGGCACTGTTTCCACAGGCCGGGAGTTCTGCGAAGCTTTGCGAGTCAGAGAGCAAAACAGCAGCTCCACGGATCATCTATACTAACAACAGGAGACAGGGCAGGTCCTAGAAAGTCTTGCTTGTTACTCTCAAAAGTCCCGAGACAATAGATTAACATTCACAGTTCCGTACCAGCACAAAAGACCAACACCTCCTGGAGATGGACAGGGTTTGCTCAGCAGCGGTGCTCCAGACCAGAGGCAGGGGAACCTGCGTTGTTAACTGGCAGATCACATTTTCTAGATTTACCAGACAGAAAGTGGATTTAACTATGGCTAACAGAGCAGATTAGGACAACTGAGACTGCTACATCAAATCCTAGTTCATTCATGCTTCACTTAAATTCTTAACCCATATGACCAATGCCCTTCAATTGAGGCACTATACAAGTTAGGTACTACTCAAATATTTCAGCCTTCCCATCTCTCATCTCATTTTCCCTTTAATAAAGCAGCGATAGCAATATTTACGCTCTCTGACAAGCACTTGGCAACTTGTTGATAAAGTCTCCAGTTGGTGCAATGTATCTTTATTGCAATAATCTCTTCAAATTCCAGCCAGACACTCTGCCCCTCCGTGGAAAGCATTCGTGGGTTCTAGCTGCAGGTAAACACAGCTCTAGTTCCTCCCTCTTCAGCACGGCACTTTCACACTTAGCTTAAAGCACACCTTCATCTCACCTGGCTTCTGCTGTGCAGGACTAGCTCCGTGCTGAACTGCTGCGTCTTGTACTAGTTCCCGGTACAAGAAGCACGGAGGGAATCCTGAGCTCTTCTACATGGTGTTTCTTTGCACCTCTTTTGCCCCTTCCTCTCCATAACGCCACTGCTTTCATTTACTGCCTCCTGCTCACGGCGGTTAAATTCTTTGGGACAAGGCTGTGCTTTTTTCTAAGCTGACAGCAAGGTACTAGTCCTGCATAGATAAAGAAGAAAACAAAAAGCAAACAAAAATGACTCCGCTCTGGAGGAATAAGCACTGGAAGTTGCAGCCAGAGACATACGTAAGAGAGAGTAAGGTGGGAGCACATTGGGGGCAGCACTTGCATAGCTGTGAGCACGCACAAATTTGAGTTTCATGGTCACCGACGCAGCAGGGACAGCTGCAAGGGCAGCTTTGCCCCTGCACTCCCTCTCACCAGCTCACGCACCTATGCGGCGTTGGAGTGCCCATTTCCAAACCACCGATGCTCGCCGCCAGGGCCTCAGCTGAGGCCTTCCACGGTCATTTCATAGATGTTACCAGAGGGAAAGGCGGGACATGTCGCCACGGGAAGCAAAATACAGCCACGCACTGGTGGAACTTCCACTCCTCCCTGCTCAGGTCCTCCTTCCTTCCACTACAGCTTTACAGATCTCGCATCTACCAGACGACAGCTCCCCATGACTGAGCAAGACCAAAAGACTAGGCATTTCCTGAGCCTTCTTACGCGCTCCTGTAACTCATCCACCAACCAGCCAAGGACTTCAGAGCACGTTACACACGCTCCTGTTGCAGGGCTCCATGCTGACAGCTACTGAGGATCCCAGACCTAGTTCCCAGAAGCACTTTGGCAAGGGCCCAGCGGGATCTGTGGTGGGATCAGCAACTCTGAAAGTTTAGACCATATACTTGGGTACTTGAACACGGCACTAAGACCCTGACATTGTTTATACTACTGGTGTCAGTAGATCCAGTCCTGGGCTTATAAATGGACCTAATCATTGTGCTGAAGTAGGACTAGAAGGTTCAGAACATTGCAGGATTGAGCCATCATGGGAATCTGCAAACTAGATTAATTTATCAAAAGGGGGAAATACAGAGTCAACTGCCATCTCAGCTGCTCATGCCTGATTAGATCATAGCATAGATTTGCCCCGGTTTTATCTAAATCTCATGTACCCAGCCAAGTGGAGCTCGTGGTATCTGCTAGAATATTGACGGGGTTAGGTACCATCACACGCGGCAAATAAAACAAGGAGCCAGAGAGCCGGAGACCACCTCAGCTTTACCCTGGGCGCAGGGTACACTGCAACGGCTCAGACTCTTCTGCTGCAGCCACACAGAGAGAAGGCACAATCCTGTCTCCTCTACAGATCTTAATCTTGCAGCACAGAGGGATATCATGGATGCTCTGATTTACTCTGGAAGCCACAACAGCCCCAGATTGGCCAAAGGTAGCTTTAAGCCCATTTTGTGCTTAATTGCAGAAAACGCAAGTCCTGAACTTGATTGCAGGACTGTCTGCTGACTCATAACGCAAACCTTTCGCTCTCTGTAAGCCGAGAAAATAAACCCGTCCTCAGCACCCCACCCAGGGAGGTTAGGACTGACTATTTACAGAGCACTCAGATACCAAGGTGGAAAAATGCAAAGTAGAAACATACTTTGGTGGCACTTAGTGCTCGAGAACAAAGGTGGGAATTCACGCTGGCCACTTGGGGCTTTTAGAGGGATCCTTCCTGACAAGCTGACAGCCCCAGACCTCTCGTGCCAGTAGGGAGTGATGCTACCAGAAGATGGACTTTGTATAATTGTGTCTAATGCACCTTTAAAGACAAAAAGCCACTAGAACAAACAAAAGCAGCGCTCGGCTGTGCAGGCTGTTTATACTTGAGGTAGCCAGAGCAGGCGGCTGCACTTTAGGGCTTATCTTCGCTCTCTTTCTAAACAGGAAATGTATTTTTGTCTCAAGCATTTCAGGAGAAGCCACCAGGCTAAAACTTTCAGAATGTGGGGTGCCAAAAACGAGCATTTCGACTCCCTCACGAGACCCGAGACGTGGTGGGTGGGCACCCAGAACAGCAGGGGTATCGCCTCTAACCACAGCGAGAGGAGCTGCCAGGGCTCGGGAGCTCAGTGGGGCCGGGAGGGCCAGCTCTGCTCTGCGCCAGGGGTCCCCCAGCACACCAGCTGTAGGAGAATCGAGGGATGCAAGCGGGGCTATCAGATCAGCTCTTGCGCATGCAAGAACTGCACAGTCAGCATAACTGAGGAGGGAAAATCTGGGGCAGAGAAACTACAGAAATCACCTTTTCCATGGCAGGAGGGGTCCCTTGGCAGAGGCATTGCCTCTGGCTGCAGTAGTGCCAGGCTCGGAGGTGCCCGTTCCTGAAGACTGAAGAGAGCAGCGCACGTTCTTGCTTCCTCTCCGACAGCAAACTGAAGTTGCAACATCCCGCAGGTTTACCACCTCCTTGCTTGGCACCGTCATCCCCAACTAATGGTGCAAGCAGCTGGTTTGCTCTGTGTAGGCCTGCAGGGAGGACACAGCATCACCACTATACTGGCTTTACACGATTTTTGGCTCCCCCAGTTTTGCCATAAATTTTATGATATTTAGTCACTTGGAGTCATGGATTCAGTGACATGGGAGGTTTTGTTGGTTTTGTGTTTGTTTTTTTTTTTTTCTTTTTAAACAGATCCATTTCCACATCTTTTGGTTGTAGAGAAAAGTTTGAAAACATGATTGACCATAAACTGCCAAAACCAGAAGGCAGTTAATTTTTTTTTTTTAATTGGGAGTCTCAAGAATTAAACGATCTCATTATTTTTGAGACACTGCAAAGTTTGTCTCCTATTGGAAGGGCTGGATTTGGTTAGAGAGGTTTACTTGTTTGGTAGGGAGATGGGGTCACCGTGTACCACTTACAGGATTCCAAGGCCTTTGCAGCCAAGCAAACAAACTTGCTCCCTCATCAAAATCCTTATTGATACTGGAATGGCTCCCACTGTTTGCCGCTTAGCGCCAATGTTAGTGTCCCTGCAGGCGATGCAGAAAGAAAGAAGCTGTCCGTGAAACTGTGTATATGTTGTGTTGCTAAACTGGGTTTGAAATTTGGGCATATCTGCTGTATTTACAGAGTGCAGGACAAACATTTTAGCATTCCCCCTGCTGTTCCCTGGGCTGCATTCTTAACCTCTGCCTCTCCTAGCCAACCTCCTTTCCCGTACACAGCATCACGTGCTCGGTTGCCTTCCCTGCCTTTCAGGATGTAGCCAGAGCCTTGAACTGTGCCACCCGCCAAGCGAGCTGTGGTTGCCCCTTGCCCTGCCAGGAGGACGCGGCAGAACCTGGCGGGGAGGGCTGTCCTTGCTACGAACGTACAAGGAGAAACAGCCAACCACAACAGCAGCACAAAATCCAAACAGCTTCACTAAGGGGAAGTTAGAGAGGAACCGAACAACAGCTCTGCTGAATCCTCTTCCCCCGCTGTTGCTTTGCTTTTTTTTCTTTTTTTGCTGTCACCTCCAGTGTGCAGGTAAGCCCAAATCTGCCCTCTGTAAAAAGGAAACACAGCTCTGTTTTGTTCTCCTGCCTGACAGCAGCCACAGACTCCAGCGGTGCAGGCTCCAGCTCTCTGAACCTCTGGCTACTGTGAACTTTAATCCTTAGCATTGCACAGCCGTGCCCCCCACACCTGGCCTCTGGCCACGGCGAGCTCTTTAACCCTCGGCACCCCAAGGACAGCCAGGTGCCACGTAGGAAGGCCACTGTAAAGATAAGGATCACTTTGCACCACCTTATTCTACAACCTACGGCGCATCTCAGATACCACCCTGCCTCTCCTCCCCTAATACATCACTCCTCACCCGCCTCAGTCCCACAAATGAGGCAGGGAGGAATTTCCTGGCCAGTGCCTTCAGCTACAGCCCAGCAGATGCCAGGTTAGGAAGGGTCCCACTGTCCTCTGATGCAGTTCAAGCTTTCCTCATTAGTATTAGGTAATTGCTCGCATCCTGCCCACTTCCTTTCCAGTCTTACCCCAAAGGGGTAAATTTTATTTCACTGCAGCCCAGAGTCACATTGCCATGGGCCAAAGTAGACAACTCTGGTGTCAGTTTACGATTTCCAGCTCACAGGATAAGATTTGAGGGTCTTCCTTGTGAAACAGCCGATTTTGATTCAAAGCTGGTTAGAGAAAGCTGCCTATGGATCGAGCTCCTTCCCACCCCGCACGTTTGGTACCTGCAACTTAAAGCTACTCTCTGCCTTGCCGCCCTTTAGTTCTGCTAAGCTAGAGACAAAGCAATGGATTTCTTTCTGGTTTGGGTGCCAAGGAAACTGTCAGCTCCCATTCAGCCTCCAAGCCCTTCCCTGCAACATGCGCTCAGCCACTTGCAAGTGACGCACCCCATGAGCCATCCAGTCAATTTCCCAGGACAGCTTCAGCGAGGAGCGCTGGCCCTGGGAGCCCGGGACACCGGGTAGGTAACAGATGAAACCAGGGGCCCTGGTATGCAAGGGGCTGATGACCTTGACTGAACAATCACTCGCTAATACAAGTCCCTCTTGAACAAGGACAACTAGATGAAAAAGCAGGTCTTGCTGTTTGTTCCAGCTGGGGGCCATCTCATTTCTTTAATGAAATTCTACTTATTTGCAAAGGGACATAAAAAGTTCCAGTTCCTTGAATAAAGCAGGGCCTAAATGGCATTAGAAATGCCATCTTTGATTACAGCTCCAAACCCTTTCTCCAGGCAGCACCTAACACCACAGCACTCGGCTCACACTGGAGGTGTCCCAAGACTTGTTCTGACAGCGCCCTTGGCTTTTTTCTGCCCCACTCCAACTTTTTCCTTCCCTCTTTCACGTAGCCACAACTCCTCCAGTCAATGTCCTTAGCTTCTGCATCAGCAAGATGCAGACGTTGTCTCCCACCGCAGGGCGCACAGTGGGGTCTGTGGACAGGAATCATCGCTGGAAATGCAGTATCGGGGGCCTCGCGTGTGACTCAGCGCTGACATCGTAAGACACTGCTCATCTGTCACCCTGTGAGGCAGCAGGAGACGTTCAAGGCAAGTGATCACAGCCAGCAAGGGAGAGGGCAGCAATCTGAAGAGGAAGAAATTAATTTTGAATGAAGGGCTCATCCACTCTAAAGCAAAGCCACTGATGTGGTCTGAACCATCATCAGTTTCTGAAAGGAAAGCCCTCAAACTTTCAATTTCCAACCTCTGGAAGCCTTGTAAAATCCCCTGGCCCACCTGGTGGCATATAGGCTGAGAGGAAGAATTGCCTCTCCCGTAGAGGAACAGGTATCTCCTAGCCAAGAAAGTCAGACTGCCTAAATGAAACACGCCACGTTCGGATGGCACTCACGCTTCTCATCGCTGCAAATTGACTTGCAAGATCCTGTTTGGTACCGCAGCAGCCACGCAGACATCCATGTGCCCATACGCAGCACACCACGCGCAGATACAAACTCGAAGGGTCACATTCACTAGCTTTCAGCCTGCCATACTGAACAAGGCCTGAGCTCCCAGCCTGAAGGAGCTGTAGGAAATTACAGATGTCTAAATATACATTTTTACAGCCTAAACTGAGATCAAACTCCACCCACGAGGTGAAGACCTATGCGTTGATATGGATACTGCCAGAACAAATAGATTTCCAGGAGTATTTGCTCCAGCAGCTCAGCTGGGAATAGAGAGCGGTAATAAAGAAGGCAGAGAACTGCCACAGTTCATCATTACTGGATGAAGCAGGAAACCTGAAACAGAAAATAAACTATAAAATATTGACAGAAACCACCCCAGCTATATTTACGGAAAATTTCTTGTCAAACCAGTTGATCAAGAATAATTATCTATGAAGCTTTGTAAAATTAAAATTTCCCTTTTCTTGACTATTTTATTGTATGATTGATGGGCAGATATTTGCTTCAGGTAAACAACATGCACCCTGTTTATAGCACACAGTGCAAATATTTCCCAGCATGTTTATTCCGCAATACTTGTACTGTACAGACGGGAAGTGATTGCAGAAGAGAGACACCCAAGCTGCGCTCCTTTCCAAAGCGCTGGTTGGAAGCAGCTGCTAGATAAGCTGCATCTTTGCTGGACGACGAATTCTGCCTTAGAGGAACTGAGATACTAGAGATGGAGAAGAATGAGGCCAATACACCTGTCTGCAAAGAAAAAGGAAAGTGATCCTGTAGGATTGGAAGAGCCTTAATTCTATTTCATTAATTAAAAAAAAGAAAAGAAGGGATCATCAAAAGAATAACTTAAAGTTTTTCATTCAAATCTCACAGTGACAGAACAGGGCAAACATGGCTATCTCATTTGCTTACCATCATCCCAGGTTTCTGTGTCTTCACAGGTCTTGCCCTTCTCTCCCTTTAATCTCTCTAAAAGCTATTTTTCTTTCTGTGTCACACTTCTCTAGAATTTTTATTGCTATTTCCAGCTCCAGGAGTCAGGAATGAGGTATTCTAGAGCCAGCCAAGGCATCGGCTCCGTTGCTTCTGCTATTCCCAAACAAAATAAAAAATAACAGTGAGTGTGCTTTGACAACTTTGTGATTAATTCACCTCCTAATCAGCCTCACTGTCTTAAATTGTAGGGATGACTTTGACCTGAATGTTAAAAATTGTTCCATGATGAACCCTACCAGATATTATTATTGACAATTCCGTGTCACTCCCAGCCCTGGCAGCTCAGGAGAGTTACTAAGGGGTCACTGGCATTCAACAAATCACTTGTTTAACAAAGGAAGAACGGAAGAATCGGCTGGGGTCAAGACACACAAACCTCACTGGAGGCTTTCCCCAGCAGCGGCCCTAGACAGAGTCCCCCTTTTTCCATATGGCAGAGTGAGTGCTCGGATTTGATGTAATGAGCACTGTCAGAATGGGATCAACTACAGAGGACTACATTACTCCCCCCTTATTCCCCCTTTTTCAGGAGCCGAGAAACCTCTTCTGGAGTGGATTTAGCTGTCACTTGCCTTGATTTTTATAAGGCCATTTTTCTGTTGCAGAAGCCTAAACATGAGAGCTGGAAAAGATCAGAGCGCCTTGCCACCAGAACTAACGCAGGACTGCTCGTTACCATGCCTGCTCTACAGCAGGGCAGCTCAAAAGTCACCAGCTGGTAGGACACAGCCACTGCTCAGTAAAATTCAGAAGGAACATCTTAAGTGCTCCAGCTGTGTACGGAGACAAGACATGCTGAGAGGTGCCCATGATTCAGACAGCATTTGAGTGAGCCTCATGACGACAAGTCTCCTTGAGATTCTTTCTCCTTTTCCTGGCTTTTATACAGCATTTCTCAGCTTTTCCACCACATGACCCCCAGTTACAAAGAAAGAGAGCAGCTTCCCTCTTTCAGCTGCAGCAAAAGAGTAGGGCCGCTGGGGTCTGACACCAAGTCTGCTCCTCAGTTAGATGGAGGAGATTCCCAAGAACACGAGTAATTTTTTTCTACTACCTTGCCTGTCTTTTTTTTTGTCAGGGTAACTTCAGATATGTTTCAATGAGGAATGTGCTGTAACTAGCAGCAGGTTGAGTCCAAGTTTATTATCAAGACTTGCTACACACCAGGACAAACTTTGTCTACAAGTTTTTAACCTGCTATGCAAGCGTAGCCCCCTAGAGCAGATGCAATACGTGCCTAGAGATGCATTTCCCACCCCTTCCTTGTTGTAGGTCCACGTACGTCAGAGAAAAGCCTGGAGATCAAAGTAAGTTTTGAGAAACGTTGCAATAGCAGTGAGGAAAAGGAGGTGGCGGCTTTTTTTTTTTTTAAAAAAAAGTATGTTATGACAACAGTGATTCTGCCACTGCTGCCAGATAGACCAGGTTTATGTTTAAAGCTTGGTTATTTGTTTTAGCGTCAGCAACGCCTTCAAGCATTTACAGTCTTGGGAATTTTTGTTTATTTTAATTAGTACAGTGTTCTACCATCAGATCAGAGAACTGGTCTCTTCCTCGTTGGGTTTGAACTAAAATGACTGAACGTGCAAAGAGACTAATTCCCTGCAGCCTACTTCCCACGCTGCACTCATCGGGCACATCGGTCTCAGTTGCTCTCTTTCCAGCCGCGTGGAGTACTGCTTCAGGCGCATCCAAATAACGCCGTACCCGGGGAAGCAATACTAAGAGGGAGAGCGCTATCCTTCAGCCAGTCAGACTTGCCAGGGGTCAAGGGAGCTGGTTTCTCCTCCCCAAACTGTCTTAGGGTCCACACTGTAACAGGGCTTGGGCCCCACTTACAGGAGACTTCACGGTTTCTGTCCTCACCTACACTCAGCACAGCCAGTGGCAGGCAGAGTCCATGACTTTAAAGCAGACTGAAGACATATTTCTGGAAAGAAACAAATATCCAACAAGCTCCCCTTAGATCTGAGCCAAGATAGCAATATTTAGCACTCATATAACAACTTTCTTTTTCAAAGTGATCTATTCACATTAAAAATATTTATGTCTGCATTTAACTGACTTGGGAAAATGAAATACAAAAGGTACTAAGTTGTTAAACTCTGCAACTTGGTTTTTTACACTTAAAAGCCACTTGGTGGTACGGGGAGAAGGAGATGCAAGAGTGAGAACAAGGACTTGCACCCAAGGATATTTTCTTTTGGCACCCTTGCTCAGCAAAAGGAGGAAATAGAAAAAATGTTTTAAAAGTCCCTTATGTGGTATTATGCATTTAAAAGTGCAAAAGAAGTTTAACGTGAATGAGACTGAAAGAACCTGAGTCCCTTCCAAATAAGAGACCTAGTTTGCGTTTGGGAAATGTGTCACCTATTAAACCATTGTACTGAATTGTTTCTGGGAACATAAAGAACTGTTTCAAATGCAGTATCATAATCAGCAGTGAAGTAAAAAAAAAAAAAAAAAAAAAAGCCAGATTAGGGAAAAAGAAACGATGGCTCTATATAATAAATAGGAGTATATTCAAACTATTCCTTCCCTTCATTCATTTCTCAGGAAGTGAAGCAGAAACACAGTGCATGCTTTAGGAGAGATCACAGTAATATCCTCTTAATAAAACATTCAGAAGACCATTCAGCTTAAAAAAAAAAAATCCAAGCAGAAAGAGACTTTTTTTAAAAAAACAGTACTAACTTCATCTCACAAGAAGAGGAAGACAGAATTTCTCAGATATAAACATGCCAATTAATCAAAAATGTTTGAAAATGTTTGTAATGAACAAAGCTAACAGACCCCACTGTTAAGGGGAGCCACTAATTGATAAAGCTAACCAAAACCTCCTAACAAGGCCAACTGCTGAGTTAGAAATGCTTAAGGAAAAAAGATAGTGTGACAACAGGAAATTTATTGCTGCTGGAACTGTTATCTTATCTGCTCAAAACACAAATGTTATTCAACCTGAAAGACAAGAGATTATTCAAATAAAATACCAGTCTCTTTTCAAGCTACAGAATTTGCAAGCGAATATAAAGCAAATCCTTGAATATAAAACCAAATTTACCATTTTGAAGCGTAAATGAAACATTATTGAAAAGAACGGGAAATGGCTTTGACTTTGTGCAAGATTGTTTTCATTTGTTGCCCATGTAAAACCACGCGCACATGGGAGACCAAACGGCAACCGCGGTTTAAGGCCAAGGGCTGAATTTGACCTAGAGACTTTAATTCAGTATTGACTTTAAAAAGGAGCTATCCTTTACTGGTCTTTTTCATTCATGGGGGGAGAAGACATTCCAATGCCTGCCCACAGTGGGAACCAGCACTTGAACTTGACCTATATCTATGGAAAGAGGAAAAAACCCCAACACACACAAACCCATTTCCTGGTCTACATAAAACTCTGAAGCTGGAGATGTCTATTAGTTCATAACCACATCCTGGGCCAACAAGCAGCACTCCCAGATCAAATTCAAGTCCAACGTATCATACGTTCAGTGCTTTTCAATCAACGCATGACAAACAGACACCTTTCAGAGCTCTACGTTCTTACCCTGCACCCCCAGGACAGCCTTTTCACCAAATCTGCAGGAGTTTAGGTTATTAGTGACATCTTTTTATACCTGATTTATCATATTGCACGGTATGTAGACCCCAAACACCAGGGAAAGAAGTAAAAAAACCCCAAACCTGTTCACTTTGTGGTTTGCTGCATCAAAACCATACCTAAAAATATGCTTTTAAAGTACAGGGAATTTGCTGGGAAATCTCTCTCTCCATTTCCACAGTTCTTCCAGGCTTCCTTCGACATGCAAGACAGGCAGGAATGGAACAGCAGCTCTTCAAATCAACTTCGTCCCATTTACTTACTCTTTCAAGGCCACCTATAGGGCCAAAACAAGCTGTACTGCAGAAAACAGATCTAATCTCAAATTCCACCTTTTGACTTTATTTTTATCCCATAACCAAATACTACCAAAAGAAACACGAACAGGATATTCCTGAGGCAAAATTCTGTTAGATTAAAAGTTGACAGCTAGTATTCTTTGCCAAGGGAATCGTATCCCCCCAGTTTGGCAGCACTCGCTGTGGTAACAAAACCCTATGCGTGTCCACTTCAGATGTACATTTATTAAATGGGAAAACAAATAATTTGTTTCTGGTTTTAATTCCCTGTAAATACTACTACAAAGCCAACAGGAACTTTTAACTTATGTTGGCAGAGCATCTGCCTACAGGACTGAGCAGTCAGTAAATACACTGGGTTCAAGAGATCAATACTGAGGAGAAAGGCAGCCAAAGGCTGCGTAGACAAATAGGACGGTCAAAGACTAGTGGCAGGGAGGAAGAGTAGCAGCTCTTGAAGAAGAGTTCACAGATCCTAGTCTTGCACCATTTCTTAGAGTAAGTAGTGTTTATTTGTGGGGACAAAAGAAGTGCCCCACCTGCTAACGGCTAATTAATCCTAAAACTGAAATAGTCTGGCAGTACCTGAAGGTAACTCTGCAGCTGCTCCAGATAAAGAATCCACGTCAAGACTGCAGCATCTAACTGCAGATACCACAGTAGGGAGGTAGAAATACCTGTCGGGTTTAATTGCCTGGTATGTTTAAAAAGAAAAGGGAGGAATGCCATAAACTGCATTATTAAACCACTCCGTTCCAGAAGCCTGGAGCATCACTGTCCAACAGCAAACACACCTATGTCACGATAATCTCAATTCACCACACTACGGAATAAAATAAACGGGACAGGTAGAGAAGCAGAATCTGCGGCCAGGCACCAGCTTACGGCCGTCAATAAACGCAGGGGATTGTGTTGGGCAACAGAGATGGCGTTTCACGAAGTACCCGAACAGCCTCTGAGAACAAACCGTTAACCATCCCGTGCCGCAGCTGGGGGCAACGCCAACCTGCTCTCCTGCCCAGTCGCGTGGGGCACCAGACGTCTCGGGGACCGCTGCTGAGCTGGGGCGAGCACAAGACACTCCAGAACCACTTGCTCGGTAAGGTCACAAGCGCAGGCGCTTTGCCGCACCGAACCCTGAGGGGAACTCGGTCTCTTGGGCTCCCACAGCTTCGTCCCAAACCCCGTGAGAACCAGACGCTTTCCGGCGCTCGTGCCGAAGACCCATAACCTCGGTTTTTAACACAGACACGCGCAGGAGCAGCACACAAGCGTAACCGCGCGGCCCACGCCGCCCGGTGCCAGCCGTGACACCACCGCGGGCCCACGCCCGGCCCGGCCCGGCCCGGGGCCCCGGGCGGCGGCAGGAGCGGGACGGCCGCGCCACAGCCCCGCGCCGGCCGCACAGCGCCCCCTGCCGGCGCGGCGCCGGGCGGGACACGGCGCGGAGGGAAAAACGCGCAAATCCTCCCCAAACCGCCGCCGAGCTCGCCCCTGTACAACATCGGAGCCAAGATTCTGGAAGAAGTTGGACGAAATTGGCTATAACCGATTTCTTAGAAGCACGAACTCGCCACCCACGATAGCCTCCAGTGCATGGGACAGCACAGAGACAGCCTGTACCTGGGTCAACTCATCTGTGTTCGGTATGAGCCACCCAACGAGGGCTTAGCGCCTGTTCCTGATGAACAGTTGACCTCTTTCATCTGATACCCACAAAGAACAGGCTGTGTATCTGCTGTCATGGCATACATGGCAAAACAGAAAGGCTATTGATCACCGAGGGAAAGCCCGTGGAGGCAAGCGTGACATGTAAATGGCTTTGTCTCTCCTCGTCATTGATTTTTGTAATTGGTTTTGAACCTGACAAGCTCAGCTCGCAGCTCCCTCGTGGAGTAGGCTGTGAAAAACCAAGGATTGCATTCTTTACTGCTAGTAGGACTTAATTCTCTACCTCTTCCCCTCAACTCAGAGGTAGCAAGGGGAAGGTCAAACTGTTCTGGCCAAAACCCGACTTACCCTCCTCAGAGAAAGCACGAGCTCCGCCAAGGAATGAATCCCAAAGCTATCAGACATTGTGACAGATGAACACGTTTTTACATCTCGCTAACAGTCTCAGAACAAAAAGCAACTGTAGAATACCTTTGAATAGCAGAAAAATTACACAAGTCATGTTTATGGGTTATAAAAGCCCTTTTATAAAGCCATTTTTAAACAAAACCAAAAAGTTTACAAAAGAAAATAAAAGATACAGAAGAATGAGTTGCTTAATATATTCCAAAAAGGAGAAAAATAAAAGGGGACACAATTCCAACATGCTGAACAATAAAGGGTTCTTTTTCCTTGTGTTTTTTTAATACAAAATACAAGCGAAGGATACACATACTTAAAACAGAGCTCAGGAGCAGGTATGCAGTCCTGGGAACCCTTCAATAAAAGCAAAGCAGGGTTTTGTTATTTTTTTTTTTTTTCTTTCTTTGCAGGTACATACAGAGACTGGAATATGTAAAATTAAGTAGCACAAAAGACCATCACACAATTCTACCAATGAATGTTGCATCTATAAATTCACGAACATGGTCAACAGTCATGTTCACTTCAACCCCTTAAAAAAAAAGTGTTGTTTTTCTTTTAAATAAAGCATTAATGTTACATTCAGACTTAACTCCTAGTACCATGCGGTAGATCTCAGTATTGTCAAGGTATTGCAAGAGTCGCCAACCCTGTGGGGCCCGGTGATGACAGCCACGCCTGCACGCACGCCCCGACCACGGGCCAGCAGCACTGGAACACTGTTTGCAGCTGCCCCTTTTGCTGTCCGCTCTCGAGATTAAAAAAAAATTAAAAGGGATGGGGAAGGGAGCTGCAAAGAGCCTGATTTTTAGAAAAGCTCAACAGGGGATTGCAAATACTCAAGACAAATATTCATTGCATACCATGGAATGATGCCTTGCTGATAGCCAAAGGCCCAAGGCCCTACCTGGAGTCTCCTCCTCTACCTTCAAAGTGATTACTCAGGGTTTGCTGTGACATGATGTTCATGGTTAAACAAAAATTATGTAGCTCTTATTTACAATTTTTTGTAACAATTGCTTCTGCAGGAAAAAAAAAAAGTAAAACTCACAAATCTTCAGAACACAAAGGGAATAAGATGTCAGACACTCCCATGCGCGCACTCACACCCGCGCACTCACACACAAAATACTTCAGGGGCTTTTACACACATTATTCTGGCTTAAGCTGATTGAGTATTTCTCCATCCCACCCACTACCCCTCCCAAAATATATATATAAAAAACCCTTGCCCCAATATACAAAGCATATGCACAATGGTGGTTTGCAGTCACACTGAGCATGCTCGGACCGATGGACCCACTCGATTCACCACGGCTGAAGGGGGCAGGCAGCCTAGAGTCACCTCCAATAGTGGTCGATAGATACACAGAGTCAGCACATGGCGAGAACTTGACTAGACTTCGAAATATTCCTGTTTTGTTTTTAATATAAAGAGTTCAATGAAAAGACATTCAAATGCCACTCATCTACGGAAGTGGGAAGTCTAAAACGAGGATACACTTGATTTGGGGAGGTCTGGAAAGGACACTGTCATCTTTCAGAGCTCTGAGATTCCTCATGGTACTTTAAAAAAAGTCATCTTGGACAGTAAGAACAGAAGAGTTAGTTTTGCCTCCTAGTTTCATTAGCAGAACTTGTATTTAAACCTCCCAAAACTGTAGGAAAATATTCAAAGTTCAGGGAAAATCTTCTATTTGATCATATACATATAGAATATATAATTTCCACATATAGATGTGACCCCCCCCAACTAACATATCCTATATGCCAGTAACCATTTTGTGACAGTGTCCCTTTAAATATCCATCTGCTTACATTTTCATATCCTGCCTCCCCCAACAGATGAACATCCACTTCTCAAATATCAAACTCATGGATGAGTTTGTGGTTTAAGAACCATGTGTTCAACAATATGATCTGTTATAAAAATAAACACTTCACAAACAAATTACATAAAGCAAAGCACCAGTTTCTACAGCTCAAAAGCTTCCAGCATGTTACAGTTTACTTCCCTCCCTCCTTAACCTGGGTGCCTCAGTGTCTATTGTACCTTTGTGACCATCACCAGTGGAGGAGAAGAAAATTAAAAAAAAAAAAAAGGAAAAAGGAAAAAAAGGAATTCAAGCGCATCTTCTGCCACTGCCCTGGTAGTCCATCACCTGCGGATGCAGCCGTGTGGCACAGGAGCCGAGCACGCTCAGAACCGCTCCCCGGCATCGGTGAGGTTCCCTAGCAGGAGTCACCCAAGGTGTGCTGCTTCTCTCCCCACACACTCTTCTGCTTTGATGAAGTTAAAACAACAAAATTAAAAGCTTCTTGGCTGCCCTGTTTCTACGTCTTGCTCTCACCCACCATCCATTCTGAAACCCATTTAGCTTGACGTGTTTGGCATTCTCATGCTGATCAAACAGAAGCTGAAGCAAATAATCTTTAGTATGAAATTCCAACTGAAATGGCAGATTTTTACTGATCAAGCCTCCTGGCCAGTTAAAGGCAGTACTATTGGCATGTAACTGCGAAACTGAATGTGGTGGTGTGGATTCAGAAACAGAGTGTACGAAAGGATATATAACGGAAGTTAGTTATGAACTACGAGTAAGACCAGGGCAGGGCACTAGATTAACTGAACTTTGGAATAAATCTGTTTACCTCTCTGCAAAGGCTCCAAAACTACAGCTGTGTAACAGAAGACACAATCTTTTCAAAGACGCCTTCTGTGAATGAAACTTTCTGCTCCGTGAAGAACTATTCATGCTCCTAAAGAAAGGCATTTTTACAGCTTTCCTTCAAGAAATCAGAATGCTTAATACAAATTAATTAAAAACGACATTTAAAAATGTTAAGTCTGCGA
This sequence comes from Phoenicopterus ruber ruber, assembly GCA_009819775.1. Taxonomy (NCBI): domain Eukaryota; kingdom Metazoa; phylum Chordata; class Aves; order Phoenicopteriformes; family Phoenicopteridae; genus Phoenicopterus; species Phoenicopterus ruber. The sequence continues at coordinate 2,770,381 of CM020239.1, read as the reverse complement.
CTACTGAAAAATGTTGTGTACTTAAAAAAAAAAAGTATTAACCTTCACAATTTTCTCCTATCTGTAAAAGTGTAAACTGCTATTTTTCTAACAGAGTAACCAAGAGACTGTTAGGGCTTAGTGTTTGCACAAATCAGCAAAATGGTAAGATATAGAAAAAGTTACAAAATCCCAGAAGTAATACAGGATTTACATAGTGTTTGGGTTGTGACAAACTCAAAGATAAGCATCGTGCAGCCTGTAACAGCCATTAGAGATGAACATAGGAGAAAGCAAAACAGTTTTGTAAGATAAAGGGCCAAAATTGCCAGGCATAAAATGATCCAGTCCAAAACCTGAACTGAGAACAACAGAAACATTTTTCACAGCCTTAACTTTAGTTAACTGTGTTAAAAAAAACCAAAACAAAATATATTTTAAGTGGAACTTACAAAATACACTCTTCAGAAAAAATCTGGTCTAGTGGGTAAAGAAACAGCTGTTTGACCAGATCAGCTAGAGGTATTCTACGTTTAAGTAATCCTTGTACATTTTAAGACCAACAAAACCCTAAGAACCCAACAGACAAGAATAGCTTGCAACAGTCTGGACTAAAGGGGAACAACCATGTGGACCAGACATTCACAAAAGTGTATGCTACCCCCAAATTTAATCCAAATGTTTTTTAAAACCTGGCCATTTATTTTCCCGTATTACCCAGTAAGCGCTGGACTAGGAGTGGAGGGAATGAAAGAGACTCTGGTCTCCCAGAAATCTGGAAGGTGGGAAGAGGGGATTACATTCGCTTCTTTTTCAAGACTGATACTTCACTCCAGCCTTAAGCTGTTCTGCAAAATTAAACCACTTTAGGGAAAAAAAAAAAAAAAAAAAAGATTTACAATGGAAACACCGATCATCTTTATTGTAACGGCAACAGTAGTTTCATTATAGTAAAGAATGTTAGAGAACTTAAATTTTTATAAGCCAAGGTAAAGTAATTTACCAGCCTCAATAAAATCCATGGCTATGAATCACACAAGACAATCACTCGGCTGTTATATTAATATTCCATTCCACATTTTAGGCTCCACACTGTGCTCAATATCTTCAGGCTCCCTATGCCATTCAGCCAAGTGTCCTTGTGTCCTTCCTGGTCATATTAGTGTATCACATCTAGAAGCTCTCTAAAATCCAAACAGGATTAAAAATCTGGTAGCACGTGCACCAGAAATCCAACTAATTAGCTGCCTTATATTACCTTCAAGAGGCTGGTTACAAAACGTGTAGTTCCGTGACAAAAAAAAGGATGCAAAGCTTGTCAGCTATAAGATAACTGTGAGCAACATACAGAAAGCACAAAGGGTTTAAGAAAAAAAAAAAGAAAGAAAAATGGCAGGTCCAGTTTTCAATATTTCCACTAACAAACATGGCAGCAACCTCTGTATTAGGGTTTGAAAACCAAGGCTTGTGTACTTCAATTAAAGTTTAAAAAAAGGATATGGCTGCTTTGATAAAAACACAGTAAAAAGCCACCACACACATCTCAAGTGTCTTGCATTTAGAGGGACATCCTGCTTTTATTATAAAACGATAGCCCTGCTACACTGCTTCCAAACTCCACTTCCTCCCAGCTTCAGCCTTTAATACCGTTCCCTATTCAGCACTTCTTAGGCTTAGGGAGCAGAATGATGACCAAGGGTTAGAAGCAGACACGTGGGTGTGGGAGCAAAGCCTCCCACGCTGTAGGATGGAAGGATGAAGAAATGGAAGTGGTATCGGGGTGACGTTTGCTATCGATGGAAGTCTGCTGTCCAACACTGCAGCTGGAGAGGCTGAGAGGTATGACTACATAGCCTTTCTGAGGACAGATGGAGGGAGAGAAGAGAAACACTTAAGCGTGACTCATGGGATCCGAGACTGACCAGAGCATTACAGGAATCCTTTGCTTCACATTTATAAAAGGACATCCCTCGCCCCAAAAGCTAAAGAATTTAGTTTTACACTACCCATTAATTTTTTTCCTTGGAAAAACTTTAAAGACATTTTCCACAATACCAAATGGAAACCAGAGTTTTAAAAATTGTTTTCAATCTCTCTTCCCTATTCTGCCCATCTATAGCCAACCTTTGAAGAAATAAAATAGAGTTAATGGATGTGAGAAGCTTGTATATCTGAATTTGTACAGAATGAGCTGAAATTTGCCTAAAGCAGAATAGTATTCTATCCAGCAAAGACAAAAGATCTCGCATCCTAATTGGAGGGTCTTTTCTACCAAAGAAAAAAAAAAAACCAACAAAAAAAACCAGTAGACCATCTACAAGTCTCTTGATTGCTTTTCATGAAAAACGTGCCTGAATCCAAGAAACACAGGTTTCCTCCCCATGTTTCCTCTTCCTCAATTGGAATTCATATCAACTATATTTTTTTCTGAGCGTGAACTTGTATCAACAAAAGTCTGTTAAAGCATAGGTTCATTTTTTCCACATATTCAAATACAGAATAATAGTTTTAAAGAACTCTTACCAGCACTGGGAAATCTATTCTACTTAATGATTTGTAAGTATGGTTTCCACGTATCAGTCTCAAACCTTATTGCTTCACAACTGCAGTATCCCTTGAAAAAAATATATATTTAAATGGTCTGTTAATTTGTCTCAAATGGCTTTCAGATTTGGTGGGGGAGGGAGAACGGAATGGCCAACAGAGAACATTGACTTCAAAATATTACTGTATAAGGGTTTCCTCTTATTAAAAAAAGGATACACTGTATTGAACAGCTGAAAGTAAAGACAGCATTCAAAGCCCATGAGTCAAGCCACAGCCAAAACCGTGTTCTACCCCTAAGTATGTTTTCTTTTCCTTTTTCTTTTTTTTCTTTTTTTTTTTTTAAACAAAGATTTCCTCAACTGCCATTTAATCTTCACCAGAGGGTGCTTCATCTTCAGATCCCTCATCCCCTGACTTCTCTGGTGGAGGGCTGGCTGATTTTTTCTTTTCTGGGGGACTTTCAGGCTCTTCATCCTCTTCTTTGGGGGATGGGGTCTTTTCTTTTGTTGCCTTGGAAGCTGTGGGGCGGCCTGCCTTCCCTTTGCCTTTCACTGGACTGGGGGTCACTGAAAAAAGAAAAAGCTTATAAAAGTTATGATCAGCAACAAAGACAAAAGAGTCATATGGCTTTATACAAACAGGATTTACAAGACACTTCAGCAGCAGGTTTCATTTTGCTTTGACTATACCACACACGTGGTGTTTTTTGCACTCCATATTAGTAAAGCTGAACTGAAAAGTTAGCTAACAAGACTTTTGAACTATTTAATTTCAAGTCCTGACTAATTACTGGATATGACATCATAAATTAATATAGCTACCCTCTTGTCAAACCAGTACATACATTGCTATTATGATTTTAGACTTCCTGCAGAAATGCATCAAGTTTTCCTTTGGTTCTGATTTCTCCACCTTCCTCCACCCTGAAAACATCACAAAGTCCATGAGTTCCAAACAAAGCCACAAATTATATTATTTGGCTACAATACACAAAGTCAGACTGCAGCATCTCAATAGGGAAGGTTTTGCAATCTCCGCAGTTTTTGCCAACGAGACATAGATACTAACTCAATCTCTTAATTAAGCAAGAATTAAAGCCACCTTATTATTTCATAGTGCTGCTTTAAATCATGGCAAGGTACATGCATTAGCTTCTCAACATTATATGTGAACGCCTACCAACCCAAAGACTTCCACTGAGTCTTCTATAGCAGAAAAAGAAAACACCAGCCTCTAAAGCAAACTGTGTAACTTCCTTTGCACAGACTCACCTGTAGCCTTTAGCCTGGGCTTTGGCATTTTCTTTTCTTTCCTCTCTGGCTTGGATTTCTTGGAGACCTTTTTATTTTTCTTTTTTGAACTGCCGTAGTCACTATCATCATCATCTTCCATGAGGAAGTCTTCATCGCTTCCTGAATCTGCTGAAAGCACAAAGAAATTTAAGTTTTTGGAAAAAAGGAAAGGGAGCAGAAGATACAGTTGAGAGACCTGCCAGTTAACCTGTGGAGACAGGAAGCTAGGACCCTCTAACCTTAGGAGCTTCCACCTATCTGCTGTGCTAAAAAAACCTGACATAGCAGAAGATTTTACACTGGTAGGGATAGAGCACTAGCGTGATGAGAGAGGCAAGTGTTTCGAGGTCCTCAAAATATGCTCCATCTCCTTAATAATAACCCATCTCAAAATAAAGAGAATCTCTTGACGAAGAGAAGTCATCTTTTCAATAGTACTCTTACTCCATTCTGAAATCATGTTTGCACTCAGTATTTCAGGAACGTACTGCGGGGTTCTTTACTGGCTGAACCTATCTCTTCTTAGGAAGCAAACCGTCCTACTTTGATCAATCAAGGATAAAGTACTTTTACATTGCTAGAAAGTAGCATTAATGCCTCAAAACTGATGGGACAGCAAGAAGCAGCAAAAAGCATTAAGAACTTTACAATAACCCTTTAGGGCTGCTTATAAAGACAGACACCTTTGCTGCAAACTTCAAACAAAAATTCTAGACATGCAAAATGTAAGCTTGGTCTGTGGGACAGATACGCAGTATCAAATAAGTTACTGAGAAGGACAACTTATGTCTTTGCTGTCACAGTCAAAAAGCAAACTGTGTTCCTTTTGCTGTCTGGCCAGACCCATAAACTCACGGCTGGTACTATACCCATATGTCACATTGATTTTAACCTTTTACAATCCCATTTACTCACTCTCCTGGAACTGTGCCTCATCATCCTCTTGTTCTTCTTCCTCACTACCCACATCATCCATAAGCATCTCTCGCTGTTTCGAAGCTGCTTTGGATGCTGCCTGTCGTTGCTGACGCACATTTTTGTGGTCTTCTTTCTCGTCCTCACTGTCCTCTGCAGCGAAAGTCACCAAGTTATAATGAAGATACAGAATACAGACCACCTAATTGTCTTGAGGCAGCATGTGGGCAAGACAAAGGTCAAGTCATTCATGAGAAAGTTAATCAGGACACTCGCTGAATAACTGAGCTGTGAGAACATGGTCCCATTGAACTCAATAAGCACATTTCTGTAGTCACCCAACAACGATCCTGTGCAGTATCTTTCACTGCAAAGACTAGCAACCCTTTTGGTTTTTTTACCTGCAGGCCTTTTCCTGGATTTGGAGGCTGCTCTCTTATTCTTTTCTGGTTTAGCCTTTTTTCCTTTTTTGCTTTTTTGAGAGCTCTCATAGTCACTGTCAGCTTTGCCATCATCTGCTCCTAAGTCATCATCTTCACTGCCAAAATCTTCATCTGGAAGGAAAAGGTACAAATATGAAGTTTCTTGTGTCATTCTGAAATATGGACAAGAACTATAGGGAAGAGCTTAAGACACATCTATCTACTTGTGAAGACAAACTTTATAGCACCATCATAATACACACACACAAAAAAGTATCTGTTATCCCAAACCAGGGCTGGAAGTAACAGCAGTAGAGGCAACACCCAGCTTAAGATCAGCGTATTAGAAAAGTGTGTGCTTCTCTAGTCAGAACAATTTCCTTCCTATGTCAAATCCTACTCCTGTAACTCTTACAAACTGGTCTTTATTTTGACGATACACTATCAGTACGACGTAGTTAGTTACCTGCTGAGTGTGAATCATCTTTCTTAGTCTTCACATCTTTTTCTTCTGAATCCTCACTGAAAATGAGAAAGACAGGGTTTGACTGCTGTTTTAACTCTGATTTCAGTCACTGCTGTATGGAAAATACCAATTTTCAGAGAGCAAACTGATCTCTAGGCTGGGAATATGCACTTTTCCTGGACGTTACCACGTTACACTTCAGGAGAAGGTCAAGAAATACAATAGACCAAAACTGTGCTACTTTCAAATTCAGCAGTCGGAGCTGACACACACCATTTCAATAACTCTAATAATTTAGATAACTTGTCACATTACAGCCCCTCAAGCCCTTTTGTTTTCAGTCTTACACAGACAACTGTGGATTTCAATCATGTAAATACATGAGTTTGTTTTACATGCAAGCCCTCTGCAGTGTTTGTGATACACATAGAAGTGTTCTCACATACGAAAAAATCCCTAAAGCTAGTAAGACATCAAGGTGAACTATTTAGTTGCTTTAGGAGCTGCCTAGCCTGATTTCCTTATATGTCATACCCATTAAATCTTTGACTTCAGGGGTTACAGGCATTTGCCAGGGTGAAAGTAGTCCCTCCCTCTCTGTTCGCAACAGCAGGTGGGCCATGGGAATATTCCCATGCCTACATTCAGCTTTCACCTTATAGAGCACGATGGGGAAGCCTCTTAAGCATACCTGCTGGCAAGTTACCTATATTCCAGCAAACAGCACAACAGAGTAAAGAGACACCTTGGGCTTATAGAATAAGAAACAGCTGGCAGAACCTCCATCCCTGAAGTTGATGTCTGTCATGAAAGCAGTCAATTGACCTAACAGGCCTTATGGCAGTCATTTGCTGACCATAGTTATTGTAAAAAGGAAGATACCTTCACTCTACAGGACAGGCTTTCACTATTCAGTAGGGCATCATGTAGAACCAAGTCCTTTCACGCTGCTGGAGCAACTCAGTTATCAAAAAAAGTTAATTTGTTTCTGTATTATAAAAAACAGGAAATGGGAAACAAAGAACCACAAAACTAACAAATGGCCCCTACTCCTAACTGTCACTGTACCATCCCATTTAATCTTTAACCACAGGAATGCTCTAAGCATACCAAAAACAACACGGAAAATGAAATGCATCTTGCCACTAACTTACCTGGATAATTGCACTAGTTGCCAATTTTTGTAACTCGGATCATATTCCTTCCCATTCCAACTGTCTAGCTCTGGAAAGCTATTTTAATAATGAAGTACTAGTGACAAGTACTTTACACATGATTTCTCTGTCTACTCGAACAAGAACAAACCACCTCAGTATCCAAGCTGGTTATGCAAGCTTTGTGATTGATAGCTCTGTATCTTACACTGCAGACCTTGAATTGCACTTAAAATCATTCCTCTTAGAAGATACTGCTCCCCACATACAGGACAAGGTTTGGAGACATGTTTGTAACAGATGAAATGGTTCTTTTACCTGTCCTCCTGAGAATTCTTCCCAGATCGCCTCTTATTTTTAGCCTCCCGGGGAGACGAACGGATTTTCTTGGATGGGGGACCTGAATCTCTTCCATAATCTTCATCTGGACGGGACAGTACAAAATGGTTTTGAATCAAACTCCTAGTTCCCAGCAAACTGACTTCCTCAGCTATAACTTAAACTGACCATTTCATGCACATCAAAAAGAAGCCCTTCAAAAAGAAAAAAATCAAAGCTTCAAACAAAACTTTATAGAAGCAAAGTCCTGTCTTAACCTAGTGATACACCTTTTCTTCTGCCAACAGCACAATAAAAATGCCGTGCACAATCAAGTCTGACACAGGAGTATTAGGAAACATACAAAAAGCCTCACAAGAGGACACAGCATCTTAATTTTACAGCTAGTGGGAAACAGAATTATGTAAACCTATTAATAGTTAACATCCACTCATATTTCTACATGCTTTTAACAGCAAACGCTATTTACTGCCCTATGATGGGAAAAAGTATGTCATTATATAGTAGTTTACAGTGTAACTTTTTACAACTATTACACAATACCTTATACAATGTGAGTAACAAGACTGCAGTCAAGAACTATGCATATTTGTTTCCATTAATTATCAGTGCAACCTCACTTCACAAACAGTAGCAGTATGTCTATTTTCTAAGAACACAAAACATATTCCATATGGCTTCCAGAAATACTTTCTTAATTCACACACAACATGCAAAGATTTTTTTTTTTTTAGATGGTATTCACAAAAAAGCCCGACATTATGGGATTAACTAGAGTCCTCTAAAATAAATTGAAACCATATTTTACTGTAGAAAAAAGTGGCATTGGGGAGATTCTGCCACAGAACATAACATAGACCAAGGAAGAAGACAGTTGCTGCCAACAGCCTCAAGGCACTACAACAATACAAGCATTAAATAATAAGATTTCTATCACCATTGTTTAATACAAAACATATGAGAATCATTGTATTTTCAAATACTTATTAACAGTTCAGAGACTGTGAAGAGCAGAAACTCCTTAGAATTTAACTTAAAGATGTGACTAGAAGCAAAACAACTAATATGCAAAGCAATAAATGAACTGCTCTAGCCCAAGAATATGATATTGTTAAGAAAAAGTCATTTACCAGCATCATCTGATTCTTGAAACTGGGAGTAATCGACCACCTTCCTGTTCCTGTTAAAAAGCAGGGGGAGGGAAAAGAAAAAAGTTAGCAATTCATAATCTCAGAGATACAAAAGCTTTCTTCAAGTAAGAAGAAAGTTCCATATTCTTGCTTCCAGTGCAGGATTTGTAGCCCAAAAACATCCCAAGAAACCTCTCGTAAATAAGCCACCTATACCTTTGAAGTCAGAAATGAACACACGGTATATTCTAGCACTTTCCTAAGGAGCTATTATAGTAGACTGGATTATATTCTCAGAATTTAAAAGTGCTTTTTGATAAGTAGCACTCTCTGTGGCTCATCACTGCAGTTAGGAAGAGCCATCTTAACCTATGCTACATGGTTCTTTCATTATTAAAGCTATATATCTATCATCATATATCACTATACTAGTGAAAGCACTATTTTAAAGTGGTGTCTACACCCCAAGATTAAAGACTCATTAAAAGAACGCATCAGCCTGAACTTTAAGCCAGAGCTCCCCTTAATACCCTGTCTCAAAGCTGTGACTAGGATTCCAGGTATAAAACAAGTACACAAATATCACCATGAATTAGATACACGTTTCCTAACTGCTCTTTTTTGAATTTCTGTTTCTCACAGCTCAATGCAATCATGCTTGCTCTCATACCTTCTCCTCGAGATTTTTGTTTTCCCATGTGTTCCCTTGTTTCTACAGCATTAAGTTTAAGGGGCTTCTAGGAACTTTCTCACTTAGTTACTCTGACGCTCTAACAAGATGTAAGAGAGCTGTTACAAAGCCTAACTGTATCACTAGGCACAGCAATGAAAGGACATATGCATTTCACCCAACCTATGTTTTTGGACAGCAAATGAGGTAAAGAAAGCATGGGTCCGCGCTCATCAGCAACTTCTCTGCTCTCTAACCTAACTGGAAGGAGCACAGGCAAGGAGGTATCGTTAACAGTGCAAATGCAATGGCCAGTTCTAGACAAAATGAGTTAACTACACAAGTAGCTATTATTGAAACCAATGCCTCGCTTGCCAATAAAGTTAGGTCTGTTTCTCTAACTTACTGAAACCTAAAAACCAAAATATAAGTAATCATTGGCTATTTTCTCAGCACCTGTCCCAACTACTTTATTGACAAGACATAACCGCCCTGTAATACAGCTACTCAAGGGAACCAAGACAGCTACGTAACTGAATTATATTTGAGTTCTAGCTGGCAATGCCTCAGTCAAACTCGGACTCCAAACATCCACCTCTCACGGCTGACATGCAATAAAGGAAAAAGACACCAGAGATTCAGACACCCCTCCACACACACTTTTTAGAATCCCTTTGACCCAAAGCCAGCTATGAACTTGATTTTGTAGTAGTCATCATGTGAACTCACTTTTGCAGCTAGAAAAATCAAGCAAGTGATAGATTAAGTGACCTACCCAGCACCACAGACTTGAGGACCGCTGCAAAGAGAAGCCAACACCAGCTCCATCCAGCACACGAACCACAAGGCCCTTCCCCTCTCCTGCACTGCAGAGCAGGACTGTCGAATTCCACATTCTGTTCCCATAACTGAACTGCACTTTGTGATTAACATCATGCATTGCTGATAAGACTGTTTAGTTGAAAGATACCCCAAAAAGTCGTTGTTGCATTGTAGCTGTTGATCCATTTGAAATCAATTATAAGTCACCCTCCTGTACAAGTACCTCTATTCACGGCTTACAGCAGCAGCCTTCAAAAGACGAAGGAGCATAATTATTTTATTTCAACCTATACAAAGCCTCTTAAACTCCAAAAAAACCCCAACAAAAAACCAACACAAACAAGCAAACAAGAGGAAGGCAGGACCAGTCATTAGATTTCTGCAGGTTGAATCCCATCCAAGCTTCAGAGTACGTGTGAGTGGAACAAAGTACAACAGCAATGTGCTACAGAGCACTGCTCGTTCACTCACAGTCCCAATATAGTAAAATACCAATTGAGGAATACAACTATTGGCAAGGCTTGTTATGGTGTACCATCCAGGGACTCAAATTCCTGTTGCAACAAGTAGTCTTCCTGAAGATTGCCTCCTGATCCATCTCACATGTGAAAACACTAGTTTTATTCTGGTAAGCATCTGGAGAACAACACAGTTACTAAATAAGATGTTTGATTTGGTGTAAGTATCAGGTATTAGGGGTTTTTTCCCTCTAAAAGTGTAGACGGGGAAAAAAAAAAAAATCAGAGTTGCCACATATTCTGTGCTAGCAGCTTTGTAAAACAATGGTTTCTGACATCACTTATCTAACAAGCAAGATGGAAATTGCAATATCGCCACCTTGTAGTAGTTGGTCATCCACAGCTTCATCTTGCTTATTTCAGTCAGAGACTCATATCAAATCAGGTACTGAAAGTGTAACATAGTCAGGTAACACAAATAAAAAACATTGTCTGTGTCCTTCCTCTTTGTAAGCAGTGTACCCTGTTTTCAGCTAGAAAGTAAATCCTGCTAGGTCCTCATTACCTGGTGAACAGGAGTAGTGATAGTTGTACCAATAAATAAATAAATATCATCACTATGGCAGAAGAAAACAAGGGAGAAGGCTGTTTGGTTTGCTTTATGCTATTTTGCAGGGCAAGGAGTAGGGTGGAGGAAAGGAGTATCTACACTGATGTTACTGAAGGTAGAAGCTTGCAAGTCTTCCCAGCAGAAGCAGAGAAGCTCAAAAGGGCAGAAACATCAAACAAACTGCTCTCGCATCTGCCTCCTCCTCACTCTATACTCATCATTCACCCCATTGAGATCAACTTATGTTTTTCTTTAGAACTGTCAACAGTGCTGATGTGCGATGCTTAATAACTACGAGTCTGCAAAGAGAGACGGCATCTTTTATTACACCAAGGTGATAAAAACATAGTAGATAAGATAAAAAAAAATGTGCTGGTTTTGTCAAAGAAGAGTATCTCTTGCCACTAGCAAAAACTAGAAGATGTTAAGGCAAGCAACCAGACATAAAAATAAACTATTTGTTAAATTCAGTTAGACTGAGCATAAAAAGACAGTCTAGTAGACATCTGGGATGGATATTGTTCAATCTGGTTTAAAGTAGGCACTGAAATTTTAAGATAACTTACTTGCTAATTCAGCTTAACATTTAAAGTGTGCATGTGAGAAGGGACTGGGGGCGGAAAGGTACAGAGAGAGGTCCCAATAACACAAGGTTTTAGTAACAGCTGTCAGTCCAATATTTCTGGACTAAAGAGTAACTCATCAATAAGTTACGTTGGAAGCACTTACTTAGCAAAGTAATACTCAAGTAATTTAATAAGAACTCAGAAATGCACAGTAATTCTTACAACTCATACTTGATGCCTACCAAACTGAAATTTTGAAGTGATGAAAAGCAACATTAACATTTAAAAGGACTGCTAAATGCCTATACAACTGAATGGGGATTGCATAGTAATACCCCATCTTCAGCTAGGGAGGTCCCTAAACCCTTGGTTTGTAAGTCAAGGTGTCAGAATACAAACTAACAATCAGTTAGAAAGTTTTTGTTTTTTTTTAAAGGGAATGCTTAGATCCCCAGGTATTTCCACAGGCATTAAAATCCACAGATAAAATTCAAGTTTAAACAACAAAACAAAACATATATACTACTGAAAAGTACTGCTAGAAGGAGTCTTCAAAAAGCTAGTAACTGATCTCATCATGCACTGCAGAGGAATGTTTAGATCAATTACTACCAGCAGAAGTAACAACCTATCTTCTTATACAATATAGCAAGTAAAATGAACAACAGATTAAATGGTTACTGAGTGTTTTGTTTGTTTCTTTGTTTTAAACTACAGCATTTAACCAATATAACAATCAAACTAAGCATTTGTGAAAGAAGTTAGGGCCCTGTCTTCATTTGCAAGGCTCGGGGCGGGTCTGGCACAGCCAGAGGGGTCGGTTTCACTTTCTGGTTCCCTTTCCCATTGATAAAGGTGTCCCACTTCCAGGTCAACATATTACCAAGAAACACTGCCACTGAAAGCACCCCTTCGGTGCTTTTTTTTAATAGATAAATAGGAAAAAAGATAAATAGGAAATATTTCTTATAGGTATTTTCAAAGTTGTGCAAAACAAATATGTAGTGCTAGACTTAGGCCTTAAATGAACAGACATTCACTTACAATTATGCATCAGAAGTTGAAACATCGAAGCCTAGTGACAGTTATGTACCTAAGACACGTCACTATGGTGTTAGTCTATTTAAAAACTGGCACAACTGTACTCAGACGAGACTCACCGACTAGAGGTTCCCAATTACAGAGGTCATTGTTTGGGTCTGGACTTGGTGTAACTCCAAACGTCTGTAAGACTAGGCACTGCTCATGGTATCTGCAGAATTTTTAGGGATACACATGACTTGAAACTCCATAAAACAATTAAATGATTTATGCAGCAACAGTTTAAGCAGTCTTGTGCCCATCCTCCATTTGAACCTAACTACAATTGAGAAGATTTAAAAATACAATATAGAAATGTTCTGATGCAGAGCAGGGGCAAAAAAAACAAACCCCAAAACACACACACACACACACAAAAATCAATTCCACAACCTGTGTTGTTCCTGGTATTTCGATTTTTATTGTACCTCTACCTTGCTCTTTGTTTCTCTTTAGATTGAAAGTTTTCACAGCAAGGATCATATCTTTTTACTTATCTGGAAAGCGTCTATAGCTTATCTCTGGACACTACCACACATTATTACTCAAGTTAAATGCCAATCCCCAACAAGGCATTGCTTTCCTGCTACCCCATGGAAGTTTTCCAGAATCACAATGTTTGTACTTTACAATGTCCAGGTACAACACTGGCAACAAGACAAGTTATATTTAATAGATAAATACATTTTTTTCCTGCAACTAAAATTTCAAAGGACCACCCTTCCACTGTAGTGCCAATGCAAGACTGGGATTCAAGAGTTACTAATAAAGAAAAAATAAGTACATGAAGCCTTGAAGCACTGCAATAGATCTATTCATAACTAGCTTTACTCTTAAAAAAGAACAAACAAAAAGCCCCTGTGATTTCCATACTTGCCCACACCTGCAGGAGAGGAGTACCAGCAAGTGAAAGTGACCAGCGAGGAAAAGCAGAAGCAAGTTCCATCAAATTTTAAAATCAAAATTCTTACTTAGAATGTATTAATTGGTGCTGTATATGAAAAGAGTGGCTAAAGATGTTTTATTTCATTTGTATTCAAGAACAGATAGGGACATAATAACGTAAGCACCAGCTCCAAATGCTCTTTGCAGTACTTCAGAAGAGCTAGCCACAAGATGCAGAGGTTCAGTAACCGTCAGTTCCTTTACTTTTTACTTCTTGCTGTTTTCTAACAATGGTGCAGATACCATCATTATCCACCCAGGAGCAGTTCAATTGTGTGGAGAGTACTTGGCTCCAAGTGCCAGGCACATGAAGCCTGTAAATACCGGGACTTTATTACTACTTCTTAACAATTTTAAGAAACTGACTTCAACAACCAGACTCAGTCTTAAGGCAGTCTTCTACCGACAGACAGAGTAGAAACTGGGGATATATCTTGGATTTTACTAAGTTCATTGGTTTAGGTGTGTATATATATTCACTAGAAACTAGCAGACATAATGAATTAATTCAAAGGTCACTGAAGAGAGGAAAACCTTTCCAACACTAAATCTTACTCTAATGAGGAACCTTTCACCGGACTTCCACATTAACAACAATAAGCTAAAACATCCAGAAAAAAAACGTATACAGAAGTTTTGGATTTAAATCTATTGGGAGAGTTCTCCAGTTACTATCAAGTAGAGCAATATAATGTACTAGCCACTGAACATTTGCATTTTTCCCCCGAAAGGGCCATTAAATACAACTAGATAGCAGATTGCTAGATCTATCCTGACACGTGCCAAAAGTTTTTTTTTTGCTCCTAACAGCCTGCTGGACTTTGGCACTTAATTTTCCTGTAGACCAGTGCCTGTCAACGGAGGGTAAGACAAGTCAGATCTTTCACAACTGCAGGATTGTACAGATTTTTTTTTTTAAATTATTTTTTAGAAATGGTTGCTTACAAAAGTTACTTAATACCAGAAACCTTAGAAGCTATACTTTTAAAGATACAACACTTTCCTTACCTGTAGCAAGACTCCAGTGCTGGGAAGTAAATCACCAGCAGAACGTACACTGAAGTGTCACCCTGAGCAGCAAAGTCACATCATCACTGCGTTTCAGAACACAGGCACTGTCATTCAAGATCAGACCACTAGTCCATCTAGCCCAACACCCTGCCTTGCAAAAGGCCAAAGCCTGATGCTTCAGAGCAGGGTATACCCAGTCCTGTTAATCCACCTTTTGGACCCAAAACAATTCCCTAAGACTGGAACTTTGAGCTTTATTTACCCTTTACCTTTGCATGCAGGAATACGCTATTGGTCAAAAAAGGAGCTATGAAAAACCAACCGTTTCACTAATCACTGTGCCAAACCTCCCTACTTAGCAAAGTAGTCCTAGTTTCCGTTTATTCTTTAAACTCTCATGTATTAGAGATATTACTTAAATACAAAGGCTATCACCTATAAGTGTATACGTGTAAGTTTTATAGCCACAATTAATTTCTTCTTTATTATCCCAGAAGATCCAAAATACCTAGGATCCACACCACAGATCAGGCTTACTGGGAATAAAAGTACCACCAGTTACTTAAAGTATCTTGAGAATGAAAAAATTTCAGAGCATTCAAAGAATACCTTATGAAATCTCTTATGTTTTCTATAAAGACAGTTTAAATTACAAGTTCACTCTCTGAGTACTTTCCAGAGGAAAGTAAAAAAAATACACTCCTCCACCCTCAGTAGACTTTCGGATACATGTCAAGTTCTCTATGCCGTGGATTTTTCAAAGTTATCACGATTCAACTACGTAGTTAAGATTCCCCAGCAACTCCATGCTCCAGGCCCAGCGCTGTTTAACCGAACACACAAACACCGCAACCTACCTCCTTTACCGTTGGGGTGAACACAGCCCGTTTAGCTAAACGGCCCACGGCTTCCTCCTCCCCACGACCTAAAATCAGCCCTCTCGTGGGGAGGGGAGGGGAACAGCAGTAGGAAACCGACCCGGGGAGAGCAGTTAGCTGCCAGGCGAGAGGCAAAGGGCGTGTGTTGAATGCCGTTCCCACCAGAGGGGGCGGCTCCTCCGAACTCCTCCCCTAAAACGTGGTTTAACTTGTATGCACAGCCCCTCTCCTCCAGACCCTCGCTGGTCACGGCATATTGCATGTGTGTCCCCTCCCCCAACCCGCGCGGCGTGGTCTGCTCTAACCCACCCCCCCCCCCTCCCGCCGGGAAGGGGGTGCGGGGGGCTGCGACAGAGGCCTGCCGGCCCGCACCGCCTCTCGCCCGCCCGCTCTGCACCAAGTGGGTCACGGCGGATCGCACAGATTCACTTTTCCCGTGACAAAACGCGGTCCGCTGCGCGCAGCCTCTGGCGAGGCCTCCGCTTTGCACCCCCGTCACGGCGCAGCGAAACGCGCCGCCGCCTCCCTGCTCCCCCCCTGAGCCCAGGGCGATGCACATCCCCCTACGCCAGGCCGGCACCAAGGCGCGGCGCAAAAAAAAAAAAAAAAAAAAAAAAAAAAAAAATTACGTATATATATATAAAAAGTTGTAAGAAAATAAAAAGGGGAAATACAGGAGAAAACGGCCCATGCTGCATCCGCGCGGCCTCCTGCCCCCTCCGCCGCGCACGCTCTCCTCCCCACGGCCACGCAGCCGCCCCTCGCCCCGCGGGAGCCCCGCCGCACGCCTGCCCTCCAGCGAGCGTGCACCGTCCTCCCCACCCCGCGGCGGCTCGGCCGGGCCCGGCCCGCCTCGGGCTGCCCCTGCCCCGGGCACGGCCTGCGGCGAGGCCTGCTACGGGGCGGGCGGGAGGGCCTACACCGCCGGCCCGCCGCCGGGGGCCGGGCCCGGGAGGAGGGAGGGAGGGAGAGAGGGAGGGAGGCAGCGCTGGCGCCGCGGGTGGGAGGAGAGGCGGGAGCGGGGCCTCCGCGCTCCGCCAAGGACTCACCTGACAGGCCTGGACATTTTCCCCGGCGGTTCGGGCCCGGCCCGGGGGACGTCGCCCAGCGCTGAGGGGAAGGAGAAAAAAACGGTCGCCTGGTGCGGCCTCGGCGTCGCCCGTCCCCTCCCCGGAGCGAGCGGGAGCCCTGGGCCCAGCGCCTCAGGCCGCGCCTCCGGAGCCGCCTCTTCCCCCTCAGGCGCCTCCGCCGCCGGCCCGCACCCCACCGCGGGAGACGCCCGCTCCTCTGCGTGGGCCGCGCGGCCCCCCCCCGCCCCCGGTCACCGCTCCACCGCCGCCGCGGTCGCTGCCGCTCGCCGATCCCCCCCGCAAAATGGTCGCGTTCGCACCGCCGAGAGGATGCGAGCAGGGGGCGGTACAGCCTACCCCACTGGCACCACCTCCTCCCTCGCTTATTGGCCGCGGCGGGCGGATCGCCGCACCCCATTGGCTAGTTCGAACCATCACGGCGGGCAGATCCTGCCCACTTTCCCCGCGGGGAGGGGAGGGGGGCGAGGACGCCCCACACGCTCAAGCTGCTGTGAGCGACAGAGCGGGCCGCGGCACTGCCGGCAGATTCGCCACCGGCTGCCAGCGCCCCCACGCCACTGCCCCGCGCCGGGCCGCCCCGTGCCGCCCCGCCAGGTCTACGCCGCCACCGCCGGTACCCGGGCCGGATTTTCCCCGCGGTGCACGGGGGTCGGCGGGGTCTCGGGGCCCGACCCGCAGATTCGCCGCGCGGGGCCTGGCGTGGTTTTGGAGGGAAAACGCGGGGAAGCGGCGCGCCGCCTCGCAGCGGCCCCGGGGGCGTCGAGGGCCCCGCGGCACCGCCCCGGGGCCCGCCCGGCAGCGCCGCTTCCCTGGCGGTGCCCTCCCGCGGCTGCCCGGCCTGTTCGGCCCCACTGCGCGCCCCACGCGGGCCCGCGCACTTCCCGTGGCCTCAGGGCCCGGCCCACGCGGCCCCGGGGGTAGGGCCTAGCGGGCCCCGCCGGCTGCCCTCGGCGGAGGGGCCGCCCCGTGGGGCTGGAGGTCTGCGGGGGGGCGGGAGGGCGGTGCGGCCGCGGGCCTGGCGTGCCCTCGGGGTGCGCCGCGCCTACCGCGGCTTAGGCAGGGAGGTTAGGGCCGGAGGGTGGTCCCCGCGCCCTCCCCCGCCGCGGTCCTTTGTCATGCGGGAGAGCCGCGCTCGGCGGGGGGGGGGGGGGGGGAGGCTGGGCGTTCGCCCGGGGCGTTTGCACCCGCGCCTGGCCCACGCACATCGTGAAATTCCACCGCCGGTACCTTGTTCTGCCTCGGCTCCGACAGCCCCTCTGCGCCCCGAAGCAGCCCCCACACCAGATGAGCTTACGCTGGGTGATGGGATTTACAATAAATCTACATACTTTCCTGTTTTTACAGCACATCGCGCTTTTTTTTTGCTACAACGATCAGCCCTACGTTCAGCGTGAAACGCTCTTCTTATGAAGAAATGCATAAAATGAATTTCAGCAGGTGTAGGTTTTATTACCAGTACTGGTTTCATTGCCACCACCACTTTCCCTCTACTAGTCAGCAGATAGAACACGCACAACTTACTTAAGACACAA
Organism: Phoenicopterus ruber ruber; assembly: GCA_009819775.1. Classification (NCBI taxonomy): domain Eukaryota; kingdom Metazoa; phylum Chordata; class Aves; order Phoenicopteriformes; family Phoenicopteridae; genus Phoenicopterus; species Phoenicopterus ruber. Next base: position 2,752,474 of record CM020239.1, on the reverse strand, counting down.
AAAGTCCAGGGAAGGTTTTGGGTTCAGTAGACTTCAAGTTCCCTAGACACCCATAATTACTCATTTTGTTTAGAAAATGCCATGGAAAAATAAAATGTACTCCACAGTCCATTAAAATGGCAGCTTCTGCATTAGCAAGTCACTTTTGCTTTGCACTTGGATCTTCAGAGAGACTCATCCCTCGGTTTTAGTAAATACAGTACTTAAAAAAATGTTTTTAATACGTTGGGTTATCTGAGAAGACTGGTTTGACAATACAAATATGGTCAGTTTTTACCTAATTATAGGAGCAATTTGAGTTCATTTAATGCCTCGCTTGAGCTTAATTTGTCTCCTTTGGAATTACTGCCATTTTTCTGATCAATTCAGATGTGCCCTGTCCTTCGTGCAAGTCAATACTCATGAAAATCAAGCTGATCAGGAAAGAAAGAGGGGCATTCAGAGCGACTGCCTGCCCGCGTAGCCAGCCCCAAAATACTCTGTGACTTAATGAGCCATAAGGAGGAAGGCGTATTAACGAACCACCACATCAAGGAATTCTTTTCTTTCTCCTCGTAGCTGGCTATATTGGATTAAAAGCCGCTATGACTGACTCGCGGAGGCGAAAGTTTTGCATGCTTACGTCCCGCTTGTAGGTCAGTAAGATGACGATAATGGAGACGGCGAGATGCTGCAGTGAAAAGGATCTAATTTGTTTTGCTGGCCCCACGGGGCAGCTCACGCCGTAAGCTTTAGACGTACCCTGTTGCTGACAGCAAGACTGTTTAGTTCGAACTTGTGAGCCCGTTTCTTAGGACTCTTGAGACAGGAAAACAACAACTACAACACAAGCAACGTCAAACTTTTATTTCAAACTTTTGCAATACTGCATTAGATACTGATTGATACGGAGAAAACCTCCCAGCAGTTTCTTCTCTGTATATAAACACGATAATACTGCAACTTTACAGTAATCAGAACCCTGTCTCTAAAACACTTCTGCGTAACTGCAAGCGATTTAAAAAAAAAAGGCTAAGTTTTGAGAATGTTGACTTATTTCTGAACAATAATCTGCCCTCATGATTTCAAATTCTATTGCAGTCAAAATTTCCAGCTACGTGGACCCATAGTGCGTTGTCATCAACATATAAAATACACCATTAAACTTCATGTGGTTTTGAGTCCCGTGACCACAAATTAACGTTACAGGAATGAGAAACAACACGTGGAAGAGTGAAGTAGGTACAGGTGGCCCAGAGTCACAGAGAGCGCAGCGCCCAAGCAGGCCCTGCAGGAGGGAAAATCAAGTGCCTTTGTTTTCAAAATGAAAATTCCTGACGAAGACACCAGCGAAGCACAGTTCATCAGAATAAAGACGAAGCTTTTCTGGTTCATATTTGAAAGATTAAAGTTTTTAATCAGTCTGCATGAACGAGACTTAACTTTGTTTCAAATATTTCTTAGAAACTGCTTCACTCAAGTTGGCTTTTCCCTTTCAGTTGTTTTAAAAACGAGAATTATTTCAGCAAGCACAAGCTGGGCACAATTTCACGGGCAACTGTTCCTTCCACGCTGCCCGTCCCAGCAAAGAGCTTGCTTAGATGGGGCTTTTGAATCAGTTTGTTTTACAGGACTAAAGGGTTTTGTTTTGTTTTTTATTTTGTGTTGCTTTTTTGAGCACCTTGTGTGCCACAGAGCAAGCTCTGAAAAAACACACACATCTGCACAGTAAAATCGTTTTCCTGTCTGGTTGGGTTTTTATACTGATCTCAAGCGACGACTGTTTCTGTTCTGCAGGCTTGGGTTTTGACACTTGTCTACCGTGTCTATTAAGATGTTAACAAGCAGTAAGCAGCGTGGAAAAAAAATACACACACCGGTACCGGAAACCACCGGGCAGAACAGAAATCATGTCTAATACAAGAAAACTTCAAAGTCCTTCCTTTGGCTTTTTGCTCGTTTCTGGGAGGCACTTAAGAAAAAGAGGTCCAGGTTAAGAGGTCCGGACGCCGAAGAGGCCCTGGTACGTACCAAACTGACACGCCAAAATTAGACGTTTTCCTGCAAGACGCATGGCCAAGGAGCTAAACCACCCAAAGGGGCACTGGAAAATTGCCGTTCAGTGCCCAACTCTTCCTGACTCGAGTAGGTTGTTGGTCCTGGGCAGGTGCGTATGCAGAAATCAATAAATAACACATGAATCTGAATGGTTTTGTGCAGATCCTTTTAAAAATTAGACCCTTCTCCCCATGTTCCGTAATGAACTAGAAATATTTATAGGATTAAAAAAAAAAAAAATTTTTTTTTTTAACACCATATTTAGGAAGTAAAATTCAACAAGACAGTTCAATTTTGTTGTTAGCCAGTTCTACAGTGAATCCAGTGGCACAGAAAAGGGTATATTTAAGTGCCTATAAAACCGAATTTGGCAATATTTGCACAACAGAATCCTAGCCCAGACATTTTAGCTTTTAATTAAAACAGTGGGACACAACACTAGTTCTAAATTTCCCAGCCCTTACTGTTTCTTATCAATCCTTTTCAACTCCAGAGAATGAAAACTCAGAATTTTTTGTGCACAGTGAAGGCAATCAGTTTGCGTTCTCACCACCTTCTCCCTCCGTAGATCATATAAAGACAGACAGACAGAAGGGATAGTTTGCCCAAGAAAAGCAGTCCTAATTCAGCAGGGATCAGGACAAACCGATTTATAGTCCTGTTTTCTAATTAAACTACTTGAGGAGGGGAAAACGCTATTGAAGACCACTCGTTCAAATCCTAACACATGGGCAAGACAGCTCTGTACCATCGCGGGCTCGTACGAACCGCGTGCAACGCTACAGAACGCCAGCCCTACGGACCGAGTTTCCTACTAACCCTCCCGAGATAACTATCTAGCGTGCTTTCACCAGTTTTTTGTTGTTGTTGGCAAGAGCCGTGCTCAGCGACGAGCACCTGGGGATACGCTGGGGAGAGCAGGCAGCGGAAGGCAAGCGGGGAGCGGTTCCCGTCACGTCCTTTTGTCCTGCAGAGTCTTCTCCTTCGCTCCCCCGGCACTAAAAGCTTTCCAAGAGCGACCTTCCCGGCACCGTCCGCTACCGGATTCACTCGTGGCTACAGAACAACTGTGGGAAGGCAATTCACCAGCACTCGCAAAGCTATTTGAGCTGGTAGGACACCGGGTGCTCTAAGAGTGAAAAGGGCTGTTGTTCTGCCACATAAAGGAGTTTACAACCTCTTCCCCATTCACCTCCCGGTGCTGTAACAAAGCGGCAGCAGAACAGAACGCGCGGGGTTGTGCTAGACAGAGGGTGAGCGAGAAGGAACGAACAGAACCAGCCGGGCGCCTCCCGACAAGCGTTCGAGGTCTCTGCTGTTAAGCACCGCAGCCGGCAGACCCGTAGGCAAGGGCTGCGCTACACCGCTTCTCAAACCCACACCGACAGTTCTACAGCCCTGGTTGCGTGGGGCACCGTGCTAACCCACGCCTGGCTTCACGCCGAAGGAGTTAGTGGCAACAACGAGGGGGGTCGGTGGCTCCAGGGCACGTAAGCAGAGGTCTGGCGTTCCAGAGCACGAAGTAGAGACTCTGCTGTAATCCCACACTGGGAATCCACGGGCACAGAGACCCCCCGAACTCTGCGTGCGTCCAGCAAAGGTCACGGTAACGCTTGGCACTGGTGCCTCTGTGTATGGTGGGTGCAGGCGGTGGGGAATAAAAGGTGCAACAATATTAAAAATATACCTTCGACATCCTTCGCCCTGCCCGAGCCAGGCCATCACATGGCAGAGGATGAAGTGCTCAAAGTTAAAAAAAAAAAATTAATCCAAGCCACGTGCTTGAACACGAGCCGTGCTACATTACTGGCAGCAGAGCTTCCAGTTGCTGCTGCACTAGAGGAAGGAGGAATCCCTTTCTCATTCCTCTCTCCTTTCCGCTCCTCACTCCAAGTCATCGCAGCAATGTGCTACTGAGAACAAATATGCGCTGAACAGAAGACAGTTCATGATCATGTAAAAAAAAAAAACCCAAAAAACAGTGACAGCCAGTTTAGGGGGAAAAAAAAAAAAAAGATAATAATAAAAGGACATCGCTGCTAGACCCAAGGGAGACGGTGTAGTCAGTGCAGCTAACAGCAAGCCCAGCCCGGCGGGGATGTCTCTTTAATGTTAATATAATCCCCGCTCCCGGCAGCAGAGGAACTTCCATCACCAGTGGATGAGGACATCATCTTTTCAATCAGGACTCTAGAAGACAAACATACATGAGTTCGGTTTGGTTTTTCGAACAAGCAGCATTGGGCCACAGAGTTTTTCAGCAGTACAAGAAAGAAATAGCCGTTCATTCTAGAAGGACACAAAACTCCCCAACTTTAAGGGCTAAACAATCCGGTTAAGGAGCCCCATAGGTGACAACAGCGTTACTGCTACCGCCTGGAGCATCAGGAGACTCTGCGGTGACCGGGTAACTGCCACCACCTACTGCAACCCCCTCACCTTCCGTCCCCGTTAGGACCGGGACAGAGCAACCGGCTGCCTGGGGACGAGCCGCCCAACCCCAAGATCGGGCGCGAATACCCAGTCCGATCCCTTTCGGAAAAGGCCAAATTCTCCATCAAAGGATTGGTGCATCACAAAAGAATTTCTGACGTCTCTGCAGAACAAGGCCCATCCTCCTGGTAGAGGCCAGCGTATGAAAAACCATCCCTGGTATCGTTCAGAAAACTTCTCTTTCCAAAAGCATGTCAGAGCTTAACCGAGGAGAGAAAAACTTCTGACCTTTCCGAATTCAGTTTCCCTTCGGGAGATTTACTTGCACGTTATTGCTGCTATTTGTTACTTACTGACAGCATCTCCCCTCACCTCGGCGATGGCTGCGTCTGACAGAGGAATTAACTCGCGGACGTGTCACCAGCCAGCGTGCCTACCTCATGGACTCGTTAATATTCTTGTTTTCCTTGACAGACGTCTCCACCCAACCAGAAAAGCCGTTTTCTTTGCTGAACCGATCCACTTCTTCTCTTGTCACTGCCCATGGGGAAAGGTCGCACTGTAAAACAAGAATCAGTCATTTTAAGTTTAGCCTTTTAATTTTTAAGCTGGGAGGGGAATTCTCCCCCTCAGCCACTTACTGCCTGCGTGCAGGCAGGCAGCAGGCAGGCAGCAGGCAGGCAGCAGGCAGGCAGCAGGCAGGCTCAGCCCTTCACATCTCCCAGATCGCAAACTGATAGAGAGTTCTTAGGGCAAGGTTCTTAATGGGAGGTTGCAAGCAGCGATGTATTTATCTCAGCTGAGACACCGACACGCCTCAGTCAAGCACGCATGGAACGGAGGTTCATCAGCACGGGACAAGAAAGCAAAGTCACTCATCCAAAATCTGCCCGGCCTCTCGGCAGCGAGGGAACGCGTTACCGGTGAGGTGCCACCGAGGCGGGCGCTGGTGCCGCTGGGACGCACGAGGAGGCAGCGAGAAACCCCGTCCCGTAGCAGCTCGGGTTAGCGTGACTGCAGCGTGTACAGCCGCAGGGATTTCCCGACGGCAGGCAAAGCTGGGACCCTGAAACGGCTGCCGGGGAAATCTGCGTTATTTGTGAAGAAGTGGAGGAGAAAAGCCGCTCTCCTGCCCACCCATCACGTTTTTGAGTCATCTCCAGTTTTAGGCTCTCTCAAACTGGGCAAGTCTCAAACTGAATCTGGAAAGGGCTGCTGAGCTCATGTTGGCGTGTGGAGAACAGAAAGGTAGATTTTAAATGAAAGAAAAATAAATCATTAAAAGACAGCGACCAATCCACGCAGTGAAACCTGACACTGCATCCGAATGGAAACTAGACGTCCCTCTGGCAGCTCCCAACAGAAACCCTACCTGCAGCGTCACACACCACCTTCCGCGCTACCGCACGTTAAAGACCACAAAAGAAAAAGCAAAGCTTTATAACTCAGGAGCTACAGGGCTCGAGCTCCGCCAGCGCAGCACAAGGCACAGCATCCTGGGACAGAGCAGTTGTTAACATCTCCTTAGTGCCATCCACGCGCTACGTCCCACCAGCGTCCTCGTTACGGGCGAGAATCCTAGCTGGAGAAAGAAAATTCAGGTAGTTAAGGAAAGGATTAAAAAGACGACAGGCTCTGGGACAGCTCCAGGCAAGGCTTATGCTAGCGGGGTCTCCTTCCATGCTGCACACGCACAAACACGCAGGGCGCGTCTAGAGCTGCTCACTTTGTTCGCCAGCAGCAGGCAAGGCACGGGGCTCCCGTCTGGCAGCAGGAGCTTGCTGTCCAAATCCTGCTTCCACTTCTGGCTGTTGCTGAACGTGCTGATGTTGGTGACATCAAACATGATCACGCAGGCTGACGCCTCCCTGTAGTACAGCCGGGTCATGGATGTGAAGCGTTCCTGCCCTTCGGGATCAAAAAGAAAAAAAATTTACCCCCCAGAGTTACCATTTTTAGATTTGTTCACGCAAACAACGTGTTTATCGTGGTACATCATTTTCTAAGTTGCCGCTAACAATATCCACGTAAATAACGAGGAAATACGGGCACTGAGATGCGTCCTGACTGGGAGCTCAGCGGCAGAACTGGAACAAACTGGGCAGCTCTTAATCCTGACCCAGACGCTCCGATGTCCCAGAAATACTTGCATTATTCCCGAGGTAATGGTTTAGTGTCCCTGACCCCACGTTCGCCTCCCCCCGCGCAGAACCCGGCCAGCAGCAGGGTGCTGGCCGCCGCCAGCCGTCCCTGCTCCGGCAGGACCGTGCCACCAGCACCGGCGCGCGCTGCTGCCCGCTGCGGCCACGGCGCGGCAGACCACACATCCCAACTCGCACCCGCTCTCGTTCCCGTTTACGCCGTACGGCCTGCCTGCGCTGCCGAAACTGCGTCCAGAGAGCAACTCCGCCGCGCTGCTGCGTGGTTTGATGGTGCTTGCGTAGACAGGGACGCAGCACAGAGCATTCACATCGCGTCGCACGGGTCAGCGGCACGGTGAAAACCCGCACTGCTGACACCGGAGAGATTTCACTGCGGGCTCCCCTGCAGCCCCGCAGCCGGTCAACAGGCTTTTCGCCCTGCAGCCGTCGGGAGCTGGGCACCCTGAGGCACCCCAAGCCGCCCGACTGTCTTTGCACAGCTCGGAGGCGGCGGGTGAGGCACAGGGACTATCGGCGTGCGCATCCCCTCTGCTCGGGGCTCGACAAGAGCACCGTGACCAGCGCGGCCCCTCTGCTTTCCGAACCTTAAATGCCTTTTTGGGGCTGAAATTGAAATCAGTTGCTTGCTGCAATCCTCTTGCTGCAAACTTCTCCTTCCTGTTTTCTTTTTAAGGATTCCAGACGCACGCGTCTGAGCAGCGAAACCGGAGGAAACCACAACCCTGTTTTCCTCACGCCTCTAGCTCCAGAGGTGCCATTTTAGAGACGCTACTGCACCGACCTGTCCTCGGTCTCCTGGTGCCAGGGAAATTCGGGAACCGCGTTTCTCTGCGCCGCTCCTCGCTCCACTTCATCGCACGTAACGCTGTCCCCCGGAGCGTGCCCCACTCCCGCCCCAGCCCCCCTCCTCGGCGGCACCCGACGGCCTCCCCTTGCCACGTCTGCTCCCGCGGGATCCGCTGGCTCTGCTCCCCCACGTCACTGAGCCGCCAGATCGCAACCCCGATCCCGCAGCCAGCGCAGCGCGAGGCCCGCGGAGCCGCTCCACGCCGGGATCGGGCACTCCCGGCCGTCGCACCAGAAACCAGGACGTTAACAGAAGACTTGGAGCTGAGAAGTTACACACCCAGCTCCAAAGGGGCCTGTTTCCCCGTTCACTCTGCTCTGGCTTTGAAACGGAAAAGAAAGGCTCGATAGGATTTGTCATCTGCGCTGCTGCGTTCTTTGCAGATGGGCTTTTGATTAAATATTTAAATTACTCCTGCAAACCAGAGACCGCACTGCAAACCAGAGCAGTCCTGCCCCTTGAATTGACAGGCTTTTAGAATTTAGTTTTGTAGCAGGCTCCTACAGAAAGAAAGGAGGGGAGAAAGGAGGGGAGAAAGGAGGGGACAAAGGAGGGGAGAAAGGAGGGGAGAAAGGAGGGGAGAAAGGAGGGGAGAAAGAGAGAAAGCCATCGAGAGCTCTGCTCCTGAGCATCTTCATGGTTCATGTGAACGTACCTGCAATGTCCCAGAGCTGAAGTCGTATTGTCTCCGACTCCGACCACTGGACCACCTTCAGAGCAAAATCCACTAGAAAATCCACAAAAAAGAAAGGAAACCTAATTAGGGGCATTCTGCACCTCGGGGCTTGTTCCTCCGTGGCCTCTCACCATATCCCAGCGCGGGCCAACCCAGCAACCGCTTCCCCAGCCACGGCAGCTTGTCCTGGACGGTGCCCGCAGCAGCCCAGACCCGACAGAGCCGGAGGGGCTGCAGGCGCCGACCCCTCTCCTCCGGCGCGGAAAGCTGCAAAGTAAGCGTTAAAGCCGGAGCGCTCCGCACGCTGCCCGCCCCACGCCCTGCAGCGAGGACGGCCACACGCACACAAAATGCCTTCAGATAAGCAGAAGCCAAGCGCATTATCAGGATCTCATCCCTGCCCGGGATGCTACGCCGGGCTTGTCCCTTCCTGAACTTCAGAGTAGAGCGTTAAGTAACACACCGAACGGAGCAGCGCTCCTCCCCGTCCTGCAAAGCCCAGCCCGGCAGGTCTGCTGTCGGAGCCCTCGCGAACGGCAGCGGAGACGCTCCTCTGCAATTCTTTGGGAAGGAGGACAGCAAGGTGGAATTTTTCCAGCAAACGCAGCGCTGGGTGGACTCCGCTCCCCCAAATCACGGGGCTTTTCAGAATCCTGGACCACCAGCGTCCGTAACCATCCCCTGCACAACTCCCCGTTTGCGGCAGGGAGCTCAGACACCCGCTCCTGATCCCTGGAGTTGTAACACCGGCACTAGAGACACTAACCAAGAGCTCAGGAAGCACAAATTAAAATGCTCGGGAGTAAGGATTCCTCCTGCACATAACCCTGGACAACCACAGGAAACAAACGGATACTGGAAACCTTATTGCTTGGAGAGCTTTAGGGAAAGCTTCCCTTGCCGGACCCTAAATGCCAGTAAATGCTGGATTTGCTGCTGTTGCCTGTCTTTGTGCTGCCTAAACCGTGCAGCCGCTGGTACGCGGAGCTCGGTGCCTCCCTCGCGCCCCCGCTTACCCCCACCTACACCTCAGCTGCCGCCAGCACAGAGTCGAAAGGGGAAACGCTGCGTTTTTCTCAGATTACGATGCACCAAGTTTTCACTGCGGGGAGAAAACTCTCCAGCTACGCTGGCAGCCACGCTCAACAGGGCTGGAGCTCATGGAAGCCAGGAACTAATTAAAAAAAGACCAAACAACATCTGCAGCTCTTAGCGCTGGGAGAGACAGTGGGATGTGGCTCCTCAGCGTTTTCAGCTTCGAATTCATCCCCTCTCGATTCATGAATAAGAAGATCTAAACAGCCGTGCTCGGCCCCCACTATTTTGGGTCCTCAGGGAGATTTACTGGGTAAAGCCTTGGCACCTCCCACTCCTCGTAGGTTATTCATTTACACTGGCATTAAACAAAGAACAACCCATCCCGCTTAATCTCGCTCCCAGCCTCCTTGTTCCAGAGCTCTTGCTTCCCCCATCATCTTTCCAGAGCAGTGCCGGCCCTTCAGCGGTGGTTCCGTGCTGTTAAATACACGTCCGAACAACGCTGCTGTCGGCTTCGCGCGGAAGGCCGCGCTCTCAGCCCCCCAGGATAAGACTCCCGGGGCGGCTGTTCCCGGGGAGGAGGGATGGGGCACCCCGGGAAGAGGGACAGAAGCCACTAGTTTGTCACCGGGGGCTCAGGGCACCCCGGCGCTGCAAAATACAGTCACGACCGATGGGCGGTTGGTCCTTGCTCAAATTCTTGCTTCCCTGTCCGCAAGCAGGAGAGGAGAGGAGCAGGTTTCCCTTCGCAGCCTGCGAGCAGGGGCAGCTCAGCAGTGACAGGCCACCGTCCCGCGGGCGTTTCAAGCTGCCCGAGGGCCCCGCTGCGCGTTACTGCGGGCGAAGGGGCGCGGGGCAGGGGGGCGCGGGCAGCGCTCGGCCCGCGAACGCGCCGCCGGCCCCGGGGGCCCTCAGAGCCGGCGCTCCGGGGGGCGGCCGGGCCCGGCGCCTGCACCGCCCGCGGGCCGCGCTCACCTCCCACCGTGGACTTGTAGTGCCGGTTGAAGCTGTCGTTGGCGTAGCGCTGCACCAGCGACGTCTTCCCCACCGTGGCGTCCCCCACCACCAGCACCTTGAACATGCGATCGCGCTGCCCCATCCCGGCCCCGGCCCCGGCCCCGCCGCCCGGCGCGGTCATGTGAGGGTCAGGTGGAGGCAGCGGCGGAACCGCCGCCTGCAACGGGGCTGCCGGGACCTGTAGTCCGCACGGCCGGGCCCTGCCCCTGCCTGCCCCAGGCATCCCCGCGCCCCTGCCCCATGCACCCCCGCACCCCGCCCCATGCACCCCCGGGCCCAGCCCCATGCACCCCTTCACTCCTGGACCCAGCCCCATGCACCCCTTCGCCCCTGTACCCTGCCCCATGCACCCCCGGGCCTGCCCCATGCACCCCCGCACCCCGGGACCCTGCCCCATGCACCCCCGGGCCCAGCCCCATGCACCCCTGTACCCCCGCACCATGCCCCATGCACCCCTTCACCTCAGGACCCTGCCCCATGCACCCCCGGGCCTGCCCCATGCACCCATGCACCCCTGGGCCCAGCCCCATGCACCCCTGTACCCCTGGGCCCTGCCCCGTGCACCCCTTCACCTTGGGACCCAGCCCCATGCACTCCTGCACCCCCAGGCCCTGCCCCGTGCACCTTTGCAACCAGAAGACAAATAAAAAGAATCCACGCCACACACTCACACATGTACGTATGTATTTCAAGGCAATGCTGCACCACTGCTAGGATTCCTTTGAGGTCTTAAATTAACGCCAAAATGTTTCTCTCCTTAAGACGTGTTCAGTCGCTTCCCCCGTCACTCTTTCCCCCAACCAGAAACACAACCCTCCCTCCGCCCCCGGGAGACCAAGATCTCGAATGACCCACCCTGTGCCTACGCACCCCGGTATTTAGTGCGCGTGGGAAATGACCCGCACTCGGGGTAGCACGGCCGGGGCCGGAGGAGAGGTCAGAGCCGGGGCGGTCGCGGTGGCTGCTCCCCGCTGCCCGGCGGTGCTGGGGCTTTGTTTCAGGCCCCTCCAACGAGATCCTTGTTTGGGCGAGGGGCCAGGAGGCACAGCCCTGCAGGAACAGTCCACAACAGCAAATCCCGCAGGTGGGCAGGACGGGAGCCCTTCGACGGCCACTAATTCCTGCAAATTCAGGGGCTTAGTGCCCCCAGAAGCGTGCAGAACCCTTTTGTCCCACATACCTTAACCGCCAGCCACGGGCAGAGCGGCCACGTGCAAGAGAGGCCGTGCCGCAGCGGCCGCGCTCGCGGAGCCAGGGCAGGGCTTCTGTACACAGCGAGCGGCCGAGAACAAACACCCGCGGCTCCTGCTGGGAGCCCCGGCGCAGCCACCTGGATCCAACCAGCCTGGTCATCTGTCACTTACACTAATCGCAGTTTGCTTCGTGCACAGCAATTTATTTGATTTTCTTAACTCTCGTTCCGCTGCGTATCAGAACAGTTTCAGCGTAAGCTAAAATAAGCTGCAACACGGGAGAGACCTTGAACCAAGTAGAGAGGCGGATGAAGGAAAGACAGCCCAGTCCACATAAATAAATGTCATCTTTATTTAACCAAATATAATTTATCAGTTAAGTTGACATCTGTCAATTCAGTTATAGGAACTATAAATAATTAAGACAGTCTTTTTCCTTTAATAAAAAAGAGTAAACCGGTATTTTTCATTTGCAGTCAGCTGTATAGTAGGCATGCATTTGAGTGCAACTGGTGGGAAAAGTTTTTGACCATCAATATTCTTCAGTTTTAAATTAGATTCGTCCCTGACCTATTCCCCGCACACCTTAGGCCTCAGATAAATGTACGGACACCACCAGCCCAGCAGCGTGACAGCTCTCAACCACCTCCGGGTCTCTTCATTTTACAGGAGACCACGAGCAGTAGGTTCTTCCTCTGGGGAATCTTTTCTCGGGGAACTAAAGAGTGATGTGACACCTAAGAGACCAGAAGAGTTTCTCCTATATATATAAAAAAGCTTATGGGTTAATGGAAGGAAGTCTCGTATCTATTCCTCAACATTAGGCAGAGAAATCAGGCGAGCGGCAGAGAACGCTCCCGAAGGCCCCGGGCCGAGACCTCAGTACAGCAGGGTGTGAAGGTTGGGGTTGGTTTTATTTTTGAGCAGAGCTTTGGCCAAACGAGATCCGCGAGGAGTCACGTCACCAGGGTGGAGAGGACGAGGTTCAGAGCTGCTGCCACAAAGGACACGTTGCAAAGATGGGGAAGGGGAACGCAAGCCTGACGTTACATTAGCGAGGCAGAAAGGGAAAGGGATCTCAAAAATACACCACCCGCTCTTCTGAGGGTCAGGGTGAGCAGCCCAACAGGGCAAGGATCCCACCCCTGCCCCCCCAACACTGCCAACAGCGTAGGCGGTAGGAGGGGAACTCGGCATACACCCCCTGAAGCAGGAAAGGATTCTTCGACAAGAGCAGAGAGGTCCTTGAGCAGGCAAGAGCCGGGCTGCCGTTTGGTTTGGAATCATCTGCTCCCGCGGCTTTCCAGAACTGGCTTCCCACCCACCAACCCTGCCCTTCCTTTCCAACACGCTCGTCTCTAGGTAAGGGCCAGCTCTGCAACCAGATCTCCGGGTTGGGACAGTGCCCGATCCCAGACTAACTTTGGTCTTAAGGTGCATTAGCTCTGTTTTCTGGGGCGAGGCAGGACCTGTTCCTAACGAATCGCTCCCTACCTAAAAAGCGAAACTGACTGCACTTAGGCAGGGCTTTGTAGAGCTCAGCTAGTTCCGGCGTTGTCCAGAGTAACAGACAGATGTCCCAACCTGGCCTTATTTCAGAGGAAGATCAGCATTCCCAGCAGCATTTGCCAGCTGAGCAGAGATGCCCAGCGTTGCTGGGACAGAAAGCCAAAGGAGATGACAAGCATTGGTTCGTATGAGAAACACAGAAGTTAACCTAAAGGAGGAAATTAGGCCAATCAAGGATGGTCACGCTCTGCTGCAAGGAACACGCTTAAAGCAAGAGCAAAAGCAGACGACCACAAATCCAGCAGCTTTCAGGTTACGTTCCGGAGCTGCAAACAAGCAGGACAGGCAGTGTCCAGACCAGGAGCAGAACCACAGCACCCCGAGCCTGCACAGCTAACCGAAACGAGAGCTTCGCTGTCATTTCAGGCCCGGGATGCAAGGTGCTACCATGCCGAACACTGCAGGCATTCCCCCAGCGGCTGGGAAGATGCTGGCAGCTCCCCAAGCTTTGGGCAGCGCAGCACTGAAATTAGGCTCCATGGGATATACCGTGTTTTCCCCACCCTTGACAGACGTTAAGAGCTTTCCCCCCAAGCACACTTATGCATTCGATTTATATTCGTGCATTAGAGCCTGTTTAATAGCGCTGGCTGCTTGAGCACGTCGTTTAAACTTGGTGTAACCGGGTGAAGTTTCCAAGTCGATAAGATCTGCTTACATGAAACTGCACTCAGTTTACTGAATTGATTGATATCCAAATGGGAGAACTAAAAAGCGTTGAGCGCCGACAGCGTTCAGGAAGATCATTTACAAATGCCTTAGTCACAGAGCCAGAACAAGTTTTCCCTCGTTACGTGCTGCAGACTGCATGGGGGTCCTTCCAACACGCACCAGCAGCGGAAGCGAAGGCATCGCAGCCATCACCGAGCATAAAAAGCAGAGGGGAAAGGAACAGAGCAGGGAACGCTGCACTCGCAGCGCTCAGCCAGCGCTTGCAAGCTGGGCTGTAACCCCGATGCCAGATTTTATGCGTCTGCTCCAGGGCAAGCGGGTTCTTTTGCTACAGTCCCGTACAGGGAGCCGCACCAAGAACCAGGGCTTCAGAGACCTGACTGCGCCCGCTGACCTGTTTCCAGCTGGTGCCTACTCATACGGAGAAATCCAGCGGCTGAACAGGGGTGTCCTTTTCTAACAGACACCAACAGCCTAATGCTCCCAAACTTGAAATGCCTCAGGCTCAGCTGGGAGAGGTATTGGTGGCTTCTTCCCAGCTGCAATGGGCCCGTCAGCAGCACTCGGCAACCGAAGAAAATCTTAACAGACAAAATAGGATCTATTTTTTCCATCCACCCCTCCAGGAAACAAAAGTCAACTGAAGTGAGCGGGCTGCCGTGAAAACAGCGCTGTGCCCATGCCAGCACGACGGAGAGGCTTGCCCACGGCACCCACGATGGCCCCAGCAGATCCTCCGGCAGCACTGCCAGGCGGAAGGGGAGACGGACAGATGGGGAGAGCTCACGGCCTCTTCAGAAGCGCAGAGCGTATCCCTTTGCGTGCAGCAGTAGCTGAACTCAGTTCACGATGAGAGGCAGAACAAGTCGTCTGCAGTTTGAGATGTTGCCGCACGGTTGGCAAAAGGGAGCCTAAATCTGTCAGCAGAGACCAGCCTGCTCACAGCCAGATTTCAGGGCTCTGCAGTCCTCAGACCCGAGGTCACTCGCTGTCCTTGTGGGCACGCAGGGACGGGTGTTTCGGCAGAGAGGACCCTTCCTTGCCATCTTCGCTAATCCCTCTACCGGAGGCTCGCACGCTTTGGATGCTAGGCACAGGAGGGGGGTTCAGAGAGCGCACACAGGGAGGAGGGCGACAGGGCAGAGAAGACAGGAGATACCCCACGCCCTCCTCCATGAGGTTGTATTTTGCTAGAAGGTGCCTGTTCAGTAAAATACATCTGAACCTTACCTCCAGTATTTAAAACGCTTATGAAGCGAAAGAAGCAGCCCTTCACCTCTAGTGACTGGGACAGGGTGGGCTCCCTGCATGATCTGACTGACCAGTATCTTCACTGTAACCTTGGTTCAGACATAACTACTATGAAATTGCACTTGGTGATTGTCTCGTTACACTTTTTTTTTTTGTCCTTCCTAAAACTAGGTTTATTTTCTGTACAAACTTGGCTTGAAATATAAACCACATAAAATTCCCATTGAAAATAATGAGAATCCAGTATCAAAGATGAAGTCTCGAGAGAGACAGGGTAGGGGGAGGAAGCAAAGGAGAGCAAGGGTGGAGGAAAAGAAACAACAACAACAAAACGAAAGGGGAGCTGTGAGAAGGGAGGGCAGCGGGGAGAGCTAGTCTCCCACATCGGAGTCCCGGTCACCGATGAGCCAGAGGACGTGAAAGCTGAGAGCGAGGAGACCTGTTCCAATCAGGTCCCCCAGTGCTGTCAAGTATGGGATGGAGAAGTTGTCAGGATCAAGGTCCCTGCCCCACATCCAGTGCACCATCCAGTCAGCAATGTACAGAAGAATGAGAACCTGGGAGGCAGGAAGAAAAGAGCCACATCAGCCACAAATCCTGATTGCTGCAAGCCCAGTCTTCACGGAGCATCAGCTGGGGAAACTCCAGCTGGACGTCAGGCTCGGAGACGCGCAGCTCGGCCCAAGGAACAGGGCTGGTGGCAGGTCAGCACCTCCCTGCCAAGCGCTGCACTCCAGGCATTTAACGTGGGCTGCATCCCCAAAGCAACAAGCACAGCACAAAGAGGAACTTGGCGAGTTTCAGTGGGCCCCCCATCCAAATCCCCTGCGTCCTTCGCAGCCTCTGCCCTGTCCTTCTTTAGCTTCACTACCAGATTTAGGCTTAGAAGGGAGAACACCGGCACCCAAACTCCCCAAAGTCTAAATTTTGCATCTCGGGTTTCAGTTCTAACCAGAATAAGCTTGAAGAGATATGGGGCAAAGAGGGGACTTGGAAACAGGCGGGATGCTTGGGCAGGGACAGCAGCGCCTGGCTTCCAGAAATAAAAGAGCAACTGCCCAGCAGCTGAGACGACCAGAGTGTGATGTTCTCCCCATCTGCTTCAACGCAGCGCGAGGCTCGTATCAGTATCTGAAGAAATCTGCATTGGATCCTCTCAAGCCGTAGGTCTGGGACAAGGATTTGAAGTGGCCACAGGCCTGTTGCTAACACCTCTGGTGCCTCCGGGGCCAGGAGGGTCTTGCTCAGGACACAGCGGAGCTCAGGAGCACAAGACTCGGCACGCGGCGGTCCCTCTGCTGCCAGCTCCCGCTCCGGCGCTCCCGGGCCTGCAGGCTGCTCGCAGCGGCGGCTTTGCAGAGCGGAAGCCCCCTCGAAGCGCCCAAGCACCCAGCAGAAGTTCACAACCTAAATTTAGCCTCCTGGATGACAGCTCTCTGCTCCTGCCTCTGATGGATGCTCTGACTCATTTCCTCACGCTGGCTTCGGTTGTTGATTTTAGGGGACACTGAAACCAGGCACAGCTTCCACAAGCAGAGGGGGTGAGCAGGGGGAGCATAGCTGGGCTTAGTAGGAAACTCTCCAACCGGAGCGTCGCTCCCTGCCCTCCAAGGCAGGCAGCCAGACTCCTGCAAGTGGCCGCTGGATTTCTGCGGCACGAATACCCTGGTCTGCGCGCGACCCTCAGAGCAGCCATCGCTACGGGCTCACACCGCTCCGGCGAGGAGAGCGGGAGCCCCGCGCCGCAGAGCCGGCAGGTCTCTACCCCGCAGGGGAGGCAGGGAAAGGGCAGGACAGGCCACACAAGGCACGGGGTCCCTGCAAATTCCACATCCTGTTTTCTTCACCAGCGGTTTTAAAATTGGTAAAGCACCTTACAGGACAGATTAGCACAAGAGGTAAACACTTCTGCTATCAGAAGGATTTAAGAGAGACAAAAGGCAGATTCAAAACTTGCCAAGAATGGGAGGGAAGAAAAATTGTGTCTACAGGTATCAAAAAAGAAGGATTTGTTCAGTTTGATACCAGCTCATTTGACAAATACAATCTACTTGGCATACCTCTCCCCAGCACATGAACCTCTTACCTAGGCACAGGGTGTATCGCTGTGCCTTCAGCGGCTTATCTGCAGCTTAACTGGCTGAACAGGTCCCTGCTGCAGATGACATGGCAGCATCCCCTTATTCCAGCCTGAGGGGTTACAGCCCCGGGAGGGCTCTGGCTTACCTGGAGAAGCGCGGCTGTCATGTAGAAGACTATGAAAATCAGGGTGAGCGTAGTGTGTCCACCTTGCATGGAGCTGATGGTGTACAGGAAAACCAAGTGTCCAGGCACCACCAGCAGAAAGAGCACACGAGCAGAGCGAGAATTCACATCTGCAAGGAAACAAAGATGGAGTTCAGGCTTAAGACAGGCTTGAACACGCAGGAACTCTGCGGCCTCCCTGGGCTCCAGGGGACAAGGCAGCACAACTGTGGCCAAATCAGAAGCGGGGACCAGCACACTGGACCCTCATCCCCACGCTGCAGATTTAGGCTGGAAGGCAGCGCCCTGAATGATGACCCAACTGCCAGGACACCCAAGGACTCTTTGCACTGAGCTCGGTAGGAGAGCTTAATTCTGTCCCCAGAGCAAAAGCTGTTCTCAGACCTCAGCTGCCAAAAGGACTCACGTCCCACCTCTGACAGTGCTCAGCACAGAGCTGTCAAGAATTTTCCGTGAACGTTGAATTTCCTTGGAGCTCTGTCTGTACCTTGTCTGGTGATCAGTTTTCTAACAGATCACCACCACATTGGAGACCTCTCGCCCCTGCTTGCTCTTCAGGGACAGCCCTGGCCCAGAAGGCCAGCACCCAGGCTGCAGGCTGTCAAGCCTCTCTAGGAAGCTTGGAGAGCAATCATCTCTGCCCACACTGTGCTGGAATGCAAGTTTGGGCTGTGCTCTGCCACAAATAACAGAGCTGCTAGGAAGCTTTCGTAAGTGAGAAACTTTCTGTAACTGCAGCTCTACAACTGCAGCACTCGAGCAGCCTCAAGGCAGGTTTCAGTATCCTGGACACATCTGGAAAAGATTTAGAGGGTGGAGGATTGACAGCGTCACACAGTCAGGGCATGGGACTTCTGCACCATGTTTTCCTCACCCAGCAAGGCTACGTCTTCTGGCACAGCGGCTTTGCTAAAGGCCTGATGGTCTCCAGAGGGCAGGCCAGGCCAGAAGACCAGCCACGGCCGTGAGCTGACAGCTGCCTCTGAGCAGGCTTCAGCCACCATTTCCTGCGACAGTGCTCCCGTGACTGTCACACACGTGTCTAGCCAGCCAAGTGCAGCAACTGCTGCTGGCAGAAGTCAATATATTTCAACACCCGACTTGGATACCTGAGCTGAAGAAAGTGCTGCAAGGGCTGGGGCACTTGCGAGGGGCTGTTTCGGAGCTCTCTCCAGGCATCCCACTCATGTGCAGGTAAGTGGAGATGCGACTGGCCTGCACTGCCACCAGGTTGCCACCCACACCTGCAGAAGAGGAGAGAGCAGGGAGATGATGTCCCAAACACTTTAAAGAGAAAGAGCTGTTTTCAACAGCCAGCAGATCTGGAATTGCCAGGTGCTGGAATAATGTAGGACAGTCTATTTTTGACCTGAATTCCACTTTTGCAGGATGTAAAGAGCTGAGACAAAGCACACTGTTCTACTGTTTCCCCTTTGTAAAATAGATGCAATTCTATTACTGCAGCTTTGATTGGAAGAAATATGTGAAACAAAAAAATGACGTGTCAGCCACCGAAACAGACACAGGAAGTTTAAAACTATTATTTTTTGCATGAGGCATAATGAAACTGTGGAACCCACTAGCACAAGATGCACTGGGCTCAGAATTAACTGCGTTTATTGCAAAAAGTAATAAAAAAATGTTTCTCTGGTTCACTAGACAGAAAGGAGGTCAAAACTTTATACCAGAAGCAATTAGATTTCCTGATTCTGAGTTGCAAATCCAAATCTTTATATCACCAGGTGCCACAAGGCACATATCTTGGAAGATGGAGGTCTTCCACCAGCCAGGAGGAATCAGGAAATGAAGACAGTTTCTGCTGGGCCCCTGGAAAATGCATCTTTTAGGCAACAGCCTCCCAGGCCCGTCACCCTCTGGCGAAAGGCTGGCACCAGGGGGAGCCACGCTGCTGTAAAGCCCGAGAAACCACCATGT
This sequence comes from Phoenicopterus ruber ruber, assembly GCA_009819775.1. Classification (NCBI taxonomy): domain Eukaryota; kingdom Metazoa; phylum Chordata; class Aves; order Phoenicopteriformes; family Phoenicopteridae; genus Phoenicopterus; species Phoenicopterus ruber. Next base: position 2,733,379 of record CM020239.1, on the reverse strand, counting down.
CTCACTGGCAATCAAAAGAGAATTAGCGTCCTTAATCTACCTGAAATAAGGCACACGGGACAATTCCACTGTGTGCCAAGAGCCTCCAAGAGCTGCAACACCAGAGTGGAAAGGAACTCACCATTAATAACCGGTGTGAAGACAGCCATCCCAGCAAAGTTTGGATCTGAGACTGTTCTGTCCAAAATTAAACCCCCAACACTGCAGAGGGAAGATTGAAGAGGTCAGTGCTGAAAGCTCATTAGGAAATACTCACACAAAGCACTGAGGGTTCTCTCTGCTGCAACGTGTGCACCCAAGGGGGATATATACAGCTATTAACAGGCATCCAACGGTTGCAGTTGTTGCACATGATTTTAGGCCTCAATATTTGATAACAGAAGACCGTTTTAGAAGGATCTTTCCTCCTTGCTGCCAAAACCCACCAAAGACTAAATTCCCTAACGTACAGTTTACTGCAATGCAATAATCAGAAGCAATCCTGCCCTTCAGAGGGCACAGAGGGCTCTTGTGCAGAAGACTGCTAAACGGGATCTGTGTTTACTCTGTGGCGATGCCAGAGGCTCTCTGTGCAGCACCTGGGACATTGCTAAGGCCCTGGATTCCAGCAGTCAGGTCCTTAATCAATCCTGTGTCCCAGGACCTAGAACTCCATGTCTTTGTCTAGAAAACACAACATAACCTCCAGTTTCCTGGCAGTCTGGACCATGGAAGCAGAAGAGGTTTGGTTCTCTCTTGGTCTGGAATCTACCAAGGGCTAAGAGGTTGAAAGGGCTGGGGGAAAGGGTCGTTGTCTGTCTATGTTTGGGGGAGAGGAACTCTTCTGTGCCTTCCTACCTGCTAATAGCCATTGCGATGATGACTGGCTCCCAGCCAGAGTACAGCACCTCCCGAGTTGCTGCATTCTTCTTGGCAATGATGATCCAGATGGGCAGCAGAGCTATGAAGAAGGCGCATACCAAAGGATTCACGTAGGCTTTGCTCTCTGAGGGGGAAATAAGCAGAGGCAACAGATCAAGGACAGATCCCGCTGCAGCGAGGTGGGGTCCTACTTCAGCTGAGCTCATCAAGCCTACCTACAGTCTGCTGTCAGCCCTAGCATCAGAAACTCCAGTAAGGGCAGGCAAACTAGACCAGACCAGCCTCAGCTCTGCAGGACATGGCATTTCCTTCTCCTGGTGCACTCACAGGGGCTTTATCAACAGATCAGAGTGAGACCTCTTCAGTTTCTAACTGCTCGTTCCCACTTCCTACTCCTGGGCAAGACCTCCCAGTGTTGCTTCACCTTTGGTTGAACCTGGCTGAGTCACATCCCCTGCATCCCAGCCGCCAGGGAAGGAAGGTGGAGGGGAGGGAGGAGGAAGTCTAGAGTCTACAGCTGCAGCTCCACACTGAGGATCCCCAGCTGGTGCTGACAGTACAAAAGATGAAATCCAAAGCTGCCTTCTCCCACTGCTTTAGCCACAATCAAGCCCCTGGCACTTGGAAGGAGACCACCTCTCCCTTACTACTTTACCTGGCAAGAAGGAAGTATGCAGATCACTGCCAAGACTGTCTGCAGCTACAAGGCAGTAAGAAGGTCCGTTTCCTCCCCTTATCAGTTCTGACTAGGTCTCACTAACTGAGGTAGCTTCCAGGAGAGGCATCCTCTATACCCCGACAACAGGAAGGGTAAATGAAGAGGGTGAAATGAGAGGGAGACGCAGCAGCACGTGGAAGGACCAGGGAGAGACAAAGGCCTTTTGTTGCTCCTCACCCAGCTCTTTGTACAAGCCCCAGCTGATTCCTGAAAGCAGAGCCAGGGTGATGAGATCCCCCAGGCTGGCAGCAATTGGTGTGGCGACATTATCAGGATTGATCCCCATCTTCCTGGATCCGATGATGACCCCAATCATAATCATGCCTACAGCCAAAAAGAAGAAGAGACCGGGATGAGGTCAAGGAGAGCCCATCATTTTAGGAAGAGGTACACGGAGGGTGTGCAGGGTCTGTCTCTCACCCAGAACAAGGGAAGCAATGAAAGCAGTAGCCACACTGCTGGCACAAAGCAGGACAGCATGGTCAATGCTGAAGTGCCCGTCTGGGATCCATCCGAATATCACTGCTGCAATCGAGGCCAGGAAGCCAACCACAGTAGCCTGAACCTGAAAATAAAAACTAGACAGTCACCAAGAGCAAAATGGTCCCGGGGTGAGGGAAGAGGGAAACACCACCCAGGGTACCATCATTTCAGGTGGATTAGCATCTAGCAGGGAAACACCAAGTCTCACCTACAGAACAAACCATTACGGTAAGATGATTATGGGACAAGAAGCTGCCAATACCAAACCCCAGGCACTTAAAGTTGACACTTGTCACAGTTGGCTTGCACCAGCTACCAATATTCCCACTTTCTCTTCCTTTCACATTTCATTACCTGTATCAGAGCCATGTTCCCTGTTATCATCCTCCAGAGCTCTTTGGGTGTATCCATTTGGCCAATATTAGCCTGCAAGAGGACATCACAACATCATTAAAGACAGACAGCATTTCACACTTGCTAACAGTCAAATTCCTGCCTTCCAGCTATTCCAGTTTGTGCCAGGATCAGGAGAGAACCACCACCTCAAATCCTCAGCTCTTAGGGGAGAGCGATTCAGTCGAAAAGGTGTGTGTGTCCATGTGTGCGCGTACGTGTGTACAGCTGGGGCACAGCTCTGCAGTAACACCCCGGTCTGTGGCATGCAGTTCTGTGAAAGTCACTTGGGCTTTACACCCTGGGTAACGACAGTGCCTCTTCCAATGGTTACTCTGGTTTTGTACTCCAGAACACCAAAGCTGTTCCCAGTTTCAGCTTCAGCACCTTCCCAGCTGCGGGAATGGGCTGACACTCTCCTACGTGGCAGGAGCGGAGCCAGACCCACTACAGAGGGGGTTTCTAAGGGAGTGTAAAGGGGAATCGACGTCAGTAGAACATCTGATGAAAATCTTGCAAAAGCAACGAGATAGACTTTGTCCCCACGCAGCGTCATGCACTGCTGCTTATTTACGCATTGAATTCACTGCACTGGTGATCAAGCCAAGCCTGGCCCAGGCCCAGGTGGGTCGTGCTGCCCCTCGGGTCAGCCAGCCAGGAGGGAAATAGGGGTGCACTGACGCTCAGGTCAGCTGCGTGCCCCAGCTCCGATACGGACCAAGGCCAGAGCAGCATCACGTGGGCAGAGGAAGCTGGCAGCAAGAACTACTGTTTCGGTTAAAAACTGAGTAAACAAGGCTAATGCCACGTGGAGACCTACTGAGTAGCGGGAAGCAGCCATGGCACACGGGTCATCTGGCACCGCTACAGCTGCGGGAGATGCTAATCAGACTAACCAGAAGAGACGGAAAGTTGCTTTAATCCCCTGGCATACGATCCAAAATAACCCAGCAGAATCACCGCAGGTTGTTGGTTATCGCAGAGCATAAGGGTTCTGCTCTTCCCTAGCACCTTCTAGGTCTTTATGGAAAGTTGGAAGAATGGATAAGCAGAGGGTATAAGCTTATATCCAATCTACTATTATTAGAAGCTGACGAACATGAAGAGAAAACAATGGAGCAGCTCAAACAATCTGAAGTAGTAAATGCATGTTGGAGTTACTGGCTGACAGCGTCAAACTCAAACTTCTGCACAACAATACAGCAGCAAGCTCTTCCTCTCAGGTTTCCTTGCTGGTCTCCGCAAAAAACCCAAGAAGTCAGTGATGAACTAATCCTTCTGCTCTCCTCACTGCATGCACTTGAGAACACCACCAGCTCTTTTCAACCAGCACTGAGATGCGCCCATCTCTGGAGTGAATTATCCTGGTCAGTTTAGTGAAGAGGAGGAAGGAATGGGGGAAAAGCAACAAAAAGTTGACTGGAGTAGCACTGAGCACATCCAACACAGGAATTTGAGCTCCATATGAAGCCTGACCTTAAAATTCCAGCCACATGGCAATTAGGTTGGGATTAACATAACCTAGCCGTAGTCACTGGCAACAGGATTTTAATCCTTTAACTAATGGGAGAGTTTTGCTTCTTAATTGTGAAAGGAATTTCTGAAGTGCCTTAATGCAGTACTAATTAGAAACCCACAGACTGAGAAACCACTCCAGGCTGCTTTCCTGCGGAGAGAGCACGAGACCCACACCGTGAAGCCCAAGTCAGAGGGGAGCTCCCTCCGCAGGCCTGCACATGGGTCCCCCCCGCTGAGGGAAGAACAGGGCAAGGAAAAAAAAAGAAAGCCCAAGAGATCGTCCTATCCCACCACGCACAGACACAAGGAGGCAGAGTGCAAGGCTAGGGGATTCGTGTAGAGGCAGCACAGCCTTCTTTCCTGCCAGGGCAAAGGAAAGCAGAGGACAAAGCCTGGGTGTTGGCCCACGAGGCTAATGCCACCCCACAGTAGTCAGCTCAGGGGCAGGAGGAGGCACCAGGAGGCCAAGCTGGTGCAAGGGCAGCAGCTGCTCAGCACAGACGGGCAGGCGAGCCGGACGGGTGCTCTCTGTGCCAGTTGCCTCGTGACCCTGCTGCAGCCACCGGAGCAGATACGGGAAAGTTTTGCATTCCCGTGACTTTCTGCACAGTCTCGTTTCTCTGCCAAGCCTGCCCCAATGTTGCTCCATGCCAGCCCCATAAGGGAAGAGGATGGAGAGGCGCCGTGCTGCCTCTGTCCCAGGAGAGCCAAGCACTCACCCTGATAAGCCCATGCTCACAAAGTGCAAGCCAAGAGGGAGAACGGCCTGTGTCTGGGACAGCAAGGATCCTGACATGATCTGAACAATAGAGAGCGAATAAAACAAAGGGATTTGTTTCCCAGAACGAAGGGGCAAACAAAGCTCAGCCTGCGACACAAGCTGCAGTGCTCAGCCTCTGTCCCTGCCAGCCCTGGCACCAGAGCACAGCTGGGCCAGGGGCAGCACGAAGCCTCCCAGCAGCTTTGTCCTCCCCAGCAGTGCCTGGGAGAGGAGACCAGCACCGAGGGGAAGCAGCCACAGCCCAGCTTTTGCCAGGTAATGCTGGCACAGCCATCCCCCAGGCGGCTCAGCACCCCACTCCCTCAGAGAACGAAGAGCGAGGGCTGAATCCAAGAAGCAGGTGGTCCCCACAGTCGGCAGGAATCGTCAGGCAGGGGCTGGGGTGCAGAGGCCAAGCCAAGGGCTAGTCCAGGGAAACGCTATTTGCCTTCCTGCTCCCCAGGGACTGCAGGGACAACCTCAGACTCTGCAGAATATGATGCTCATGTGCCACTGGGTCAGTGGATGACAGCAGCACCCCTTAGGGTACATACAGACAGCTACTGCATGAGGGGCAAGAGGGGCTGTGAGTGACCAAGGCTGGGTGAGCAGCTCAAAATGTTGGCTCTGCTGCCATCCAGGAATGCACCAGAAACCTTGGGCCTCAGAGGCCAACAAGAAGCTACTGAGGAGCAAAAAGTCACAGCTGGCATCACCCCATTGCTCAAGATGGAAGAACAAGAGAGGACCCAGGAGAGCTGATATACAGAGACCTTTTCTACACTCTCCTGTGCTTTCTCCTGCAGCAACCTTTAAGGGGAAGCCTTAGAGGAAGGGAGCACGCTAAGCAGCAGCTCTCTGCTAGCTGCGCTTGCTGCTGCCACCCAGGCAGGCAGTTCTCCACCCCTACATCTCAGTGAGCACCTCCTGAGCAGCTCTCGGGCCAAGGCAGGTCAGCTCCTCCGCACTGTCAAGGCCAAGACCAGGCTGCTTGCTGCGAGGGCTCTCTCCCAGCAATTCACAGCACAGGGCCAGTAGAGTTAACAGCTTGGCAGCAGGCAGCTAACACCTTGCAGATGTAAGATTCAAAGCTATACGTACTCCCATCATGGGAAACACAGAAACATCAGGCAGTCGCTTGCTGTCATGCTCAAGCAGAAGATGCTTTGCAGAAGGAAGGAGCATTATTGTCCCCGTTAGGAGAGGATGTCAGTCTCTCTCCAGCGCCGCTCAGCTACAGAGACAGACTGCTGTGTTATAGAAACGTATAAACACAAAGCAATTCATTTACAGCTGGACTAACACAGTATTCTGAGGAGCTAACAGAGCCTGCCCCCATCTCTCACAGGGAGCTCACTGTTTCACAGGAATCGGACTGAAGTCTAGCAAGAGAAATGTCCAGCCATGCCTCTCCATCAACTTCAAGAGGCTGTCAATCCACCTGCTAGCTCTCACTGCAAGGTCCCCTCCGTTTTTGCCTTTGCCATACAATTCTCTCCAGGCTCTCTCATCTCCTCGCCCTCCCGAACCTGGCTTGTTTCAGCCTGCTTTGACGACATGCCTGCACCCGGCTTCCTCATGAAAAGAAGTGGATCCAAGCACTCCCAACATTAAACCGCCAAAGCCAGCTCACGCACCGTGCCTCCAGGCCCACGAGCAGCCGTGACTTGGAAGTGAACTGTCAGCAAAGCTTAAGGACTATTAATCCTTCAAATCTGATCAGCCCAGTGGGACGAAGACACCTTCCCAGCATGCTGAACTCCAGGCTCTGGTTTCAGTGGTCACTGACTTCACAGGCCCATGCACAGAGAGATTTTTGTCTGCCCAGCCACCACACACACATATGCCTTCCCACCCCTTCCCAAACCAGGGATCCCGCTCCCTCCCTCAACTCCCTGGATACTCACAGCTGTGGACAGGCGAGACGCCAGAGTCATCTCTAGGTTCCCCTTCAGGCCCAGTAACGCAGGTACTAAGATAAACACCTCAGTCACGTATTTGAAGACATCCCAGTGCTGCAAAATTAAACCAAAAAAAGAGCGTTAAAAATAACATGGCTGTTAGAAACCTTTGCTTTGGACTGAGCATCACTTACTCATCCGTCTTTGCAACCTGGCACTGCCTGCGTGGGGCCCTGAGCAGACAACCCAGTTCCCCTTCTGGTGCCACACTTTGAATTTTGCAGCGATTTTACTGGTTTTGACATTCCTGTAGTAGTGACCACATGTTCCTGCTGCGCTTAAAAACTGGATCTCAGCCTGCAACTTTCAGTTAAAAATCCCCCAAAGATTAACCACTGACAAAATGTTTACACATACAGAGGCCAAAATGGGGAAAGATGAAGAGACTCAGAATCATAGAATCATTTTGGTTGGAAAAGACCTTTCAGATCATCGAGTCCAACTGTTAACCCAGCACTGCCAAGGCCACCACTAACCCATGTCCCCAAGCGCCACATCTACACGTCTTTTCAATCCCTCCAGGGATGGGGACTCCCCCACTGCCCTGGGCAGCCTGTGCCAGGGCCTGACAGCCCTTTCGGGGAAGAAATGGTTCCCAAGATCCAACCTAAACCTCCCCTGGCACAACTTGAGGCTGTTTCCTCTCGTCCTGTCGCCTGTTCCTTGGGAGAAGAGACCGACCTCCCCGGCTCCAACCTCCTTTCAGGGAGTTGCAGAGAGCGAGGTCTCCCCTCAGCCTCCTTTTCTCCAGGCCAAATCCCCCCAGGTCCCTCAGCCGCTCCTCACAGCACTTGTGCTCCAGCCCCTTCCCCAGCTCCGTTGCCCGTCTCTGGACACGCTCCAGCCCCTCAGTGTCTGTCTGGGAGTGAGGGGCCCAGAACTGACCCCAGCACTCGAGGTGCGGCCTCGCCAGGGCCGAGCACAGGGGGACGATCCCTGCCCTGGTCCTGCTGGCCACACCATGGCTGACACAAGCCAGGACGCTGTTGGCATTGCTGCTCCCTGATCCTACCCACTCCAAAAAGCGGCCCATCGCGGTCTCCGTTCCCCCTACCTCACCCAGGAGGTGTGTGCCCTCCCTCACCCGGCACCTGCATTACTCAGGTATTTACTAACTACTCTGGCTCTACAGTCAAGTCAGCTCCCTTGGGCAGGGGGCAGAAGAAGCAGGTATAGTTATTTAGGAAAAAAATGAAGAGTAATTGCAGGGTAAGCAGCCTTATAGGAGAGCAGCTTGAGGAAAACACAAAACCACCCCAAAAAACCTCACAACCGCATTTAAAAAACCCTGCAAGCTACACAAACCTCATTTCCCAATTCTTTATTTTCATGAAAGTTTTGCAAGCGAGCCATGTGTCCAAAATAACTCCCACTTCCCACATTGCCTGACTGCCATACTCCTTAAAGGACACCGAGCACGGCTGGAATTGCACTCTCAACAGCCGGCTGCTGCGCTGAACATGTTAACAGTCACAGCCCTGGCAGCCTTCTACCTGCAAACGTTACCTGCAACGGGTTCCATCTCCTGCAGCTCTCCTCAACAGTGTCAGACCGCCAGGCTAACTAGCCAGCGGGACACGTGTTTCTTTCTAGGACAAGGAACACTATCGGCCAACAGCTTACAGCAAATACAAGTCACTACCTGCATGACCAAACCCTTCCCGTGGGGAAGGACTTCAGTTATTTTTGTTTATTTTTCCATCTTTTGGTGTTGCCTTCACCACTGAGCCAACAAATTCCAGTTTCCTGCCAGGTCCTTTGCAATACCACGTTCAAATTGCACTCACTTGAAAAACCATTTGAGAGAAAACTGTGATCACAGGAGGCAGGTAAGTGCTTGAGATGGATGAACTGGGACCATTTTTCCTCAAAGGGAAAAAACTGTTTTCCAGTCAATAAAAATCGCCTTAACGTTTCTGACAGCTTGGTAAGACAAGCTACCCATGCTCTGCAGCTCCCAGATGCACAGATGAAAGCTGCTCAGCTATTTCAGGCACAGCCACAACCCTCTCTCTGCTCGAGGACAAGGCTCCTGAGGATACTCCGTTTCCAAACTCTCCTGATGCAATGAACAGCCCTTTCCCAGCCGCTGTGATGGGCAGCACGTAAGGAAACCACCACGGTCCCTGCAGCCCCTGCTCCAACTGCCCTGCACCCAGCTAACCTGAGCTCCTCGCTTAGGAGACCCTTCCACTGCGGCCAGAGGCACTGTGAACAGCTACGGCTCCGCACGACCCTCCGAGCAGCGCGACATTTGAGTTCAGTGCTCACTGCTAAGCAGGGCAGGAGAGAGAATCGGTCTGAAATACTTCATCCAACACAGCGGCGCATCAGGCTGTGCTTCCTTTAAGGTCACATCTAGGAACGGGCGAGCTCGGCTCTCCTCAGTCTATTTTTAGGCGGGCATTATGATTCTTTTGCTGCTGCTTGTACCAGTGAATCCTTTGCTACGACTTCCCTTGGCAGTATCTAGAATTCAATCAGCAAGCAACACGCTCCCACTTCCCAGCAGGACGAGCTGGGTGTCACCAGAATCACTTAATGAAAGGAACATCGTCATTAGTCAGACCGCAGGCTGGAAGTGCTGTGCAAAAGTTTCCTGGCTTTTTCTGCCTCCAGACATCATAGAGGCAGGATCAGGCAACAGCTAGCACAAGTTCGCAGCCCTCCCTCACCTTGTCCCAACCCTGGTTTTGTAAATTAACCTCTAAAGGAGGCTGCACTGCAAGCTGGTGCCAGAAGCCGCTGTAACTGGAGCCTGCTAAAGCAGCTCCCTGAGCAAGACAGGGGTGTTCCTGGAGAAAGGAATAAAAGCCATCTTTGGGGAAGGAAAACAAGGAGATTTCTGCAGACATCAGCAGCTTGCTCACTGCAAAGAGCAGGACCCATGGGCTCCTGCCAACTTTCTTAATATAAGATGTTATACAACACTGGTCTACGGGCATTTAGTACCTCTCGAAGCCTCCCTGGCTCCTGCAGAGAGCAAAGCTCCCCGCAGAGGCGTGTGCCCACGGTGTGGCTCCAAGGGGAGAACCAGAGCCAGGCTGCTTAGGGAAGACAGGAGAGGGAAAGAGAAGAAGAAATATGAATTTAAGTTCAGGACATCGAGCTGTTAAAATCCCTTTCCTCCCCTGTAACAGCCCACCGATAAACACAGAAATAAGCTGTTTTCAGGGGCGAGGAGGGAGGCTAATACAGCACACAAGATCCTCCAAGATCATCCAGTCTGCTCCGTGCAAAGCAAGGGGGCTCCCGGCTGGCTTTCAGCAGAGCTGTGGAAGGGAATTACAGGGAGAGGCACTTCATCTCCAGCACCTCCTCCCTGCCCTGTGGGGAGGGAGGGCAAGCAGACTATAAGCAATCTAGATTTAACTTATTTCAGTTTTATTTTCTAGTAAGCCTGTGGTCCCTTTGAACACAAAGCTACCCAGATACCAGAGCCACCAGACCTCGGCCTCTCCCGTGCAGCACTGGAGGGGCGAGATCGGACCCCGGCCTGCCAGTGGTTCTGGAAGAAACATCAAACCCCAGGTGGTGTTTTGCAGTTTCCTCCAGGCTTGCTGCCTTTCAGAAGCTTTGCACCTGCACACAACAGATATTTCCAGGGTAACAGCTGCTTCGCAGCCTCTGTCATTTTTAGTCACCGTGTGCGAAGTGAAGGCTTGTGAGAGTCACAAGTAACAGCATGGTTTTGCTCAGATTATAGCAGGATGGTGATTCATGACAGCTCAGAGGGGAGGGACATCCTGCAGGTTAGAGCTATGACTGCCTTGGTGCGGCTGCTTTGCTACCGCGCTTCTCCCAGCGCTCTCCCTCCAAAACACCAAGGAACAAGCGGCCTTAACAGGAGAGCTACAGCTCCAGGGCTGGCACTGGCTAGGACCCACCCCAGGGGGATGCTAACACCAGAGGTGGTCAAGCAGGGGAAACGAGCAGAGTCCCTCCTCCGTACAAAACATCATCCATCCCATCCAAAGAATCTCCAGGGAGCAGACAAGTCTGGAAAGCAACAATCAGGGCTCTGCTGGGAGAGGGGACTGTGCCAACAGTCCTTTACCGTACACAAAAAAGCAGCCAGTATGCTCATGTGTCACCTGGCCCAAAGGGCTCTCCAGTCCCAAAGGGAGCAGAGGCAAATTCTCCTCCCGAGAGGCAAATTCATAGGGACACATTAACGGGACAGCATGGCCAAAGGCCAGAGCTGCTTGTTTTCACAGTGGGGAGACCAATTACAGCTGGCTGATTAGTCCGTTTATCCAAAACGGAGGAAATTGAGCGTATGGAGCCCTCCAACCATTGCAAACCAAAGCACTAGAACTCCAGTCTGCCCCAGTGCACCAGCTACCCACTCCCCATGCTTCCCTCCTTTCATCCAAGGCTTTGAGTCTCTGGGAAGGCAGCTATCAAGATCAGCGGACTCTGCAGGCAAGCAAGCCGAGACCACATGCTTCCCACCTCCCTTTTCCACCCTATGGCATTTAGATGCCTCATATAATCCCAAGGCTAAAGGGAGCTAGAAGAGTTGGCAGGACAAGCTGCATAGCCACACGCTGAGCTGCTGTGGGACAGAGGAGTTATGAAGCTTTATTTCTAACGGCCATAAAAAAAAAAAAGCAGGAGAACACAGCAGTATGCCGCAGTATCCCACCCCTGCCCTGCTCCTCCCTGGCCAGGAGAGCTGTTCCTTCTCCAGGAAAAGCTTTAGGTTGGGTTCAAATCACTGGCTCTGGGAAAGCGCCAGAGGAGCCACGCATGAGTTTACAGGGACACTTGCAAAGGGAAACATGCTTGAAATGTCTTTCTTTTTGAGAAAATTATTCCGGTAAATCTCTCCTGGATTAATTTAGCGCAGCCAGCCTTTCCTGTTTTGAGTCACTCCACAGCTCTCTCAACAGGTTGCATCAATAGAAACCGTAAAGATGACCAGTGTGCAAAGGCTTGCAGGGAAATACCCATCAGGGGCGAGCAAGCAAGAGAAGTGTCTGCTTGACCACCCACAAATACAAAAAAAGCCTGACTTATCCTACTGGCACACAGCTCGGGTGGAGATGGTCGTAGCTGCCAGCAATACAGACAAGCGACTGACATTCAAGTCTTTCTATGCCAACACTGCAAGGGCTTGTTTAGCCCACTTAAACAAACAGAGGAGCTTCAAGCAGGGCATTTTTGGTTGACCACAGTTCCAAAATGGCTGCCTCCTCCATCCAAATAGTTTCATAAACCTACACTGCATGGATGATCGAGTTTTGTGCCTTACTCATCATTTTGGGCTGGGCATCAAGACAACTCTGTCTTTCAGAGCAAAGGAGAAGAGGTTAAGCAGCCGATGTGCTGCCAGAGACACACGCTTGGAAAACTCGTGCTAGAGAGACCGGCGCAGGAGCCACAGTCCGTGAAGTCACATTTGCCACATAAAAGCTAAGCAAGCTGCACGGCTGTCGGGTTCCCACAGCGTCACCTGTCACGAGAGACCTAACGAGAGATCACGTCTGGTAACACATCAGTTTTCATGCAGAGGTAACAGCCAGCTCTCTGGCTGGCTTTTCCTAAGCATCACCTCCACACACCTCTCAGGAGGAACCTGTTAGCCCAGTTGACCCTGGCCACTTCACGAGCTCGAGAAGGCAGCGTAAGGGCCACTCAGCCAGCCTTTGACCCGTGGAGCGAGCCACCATGCAAGCGTCCTGCACTCACCACGACAGGCGAATCATTAACCTGGCTGGCACGAGCCCGGCATGCTGGAACAGCACAGCAAACATTGAAGATGGAAAAGGGACACAGGACCTGTGGAATTAGCGACTGGAGCTGGGATGGCTACAGCCACCATCAGGAAAGCGCTTTATTTCAAGCTGTAATGCACAGAGTGGTCTCGGTTCCCAGGAAGGTGCTTTAGCTGCACATGTGCCAGCTGCAACCTCCTCCTCTGAGCCGGAGCAGGGCAGCTGCAGTGCAGGGGTGCCCGCAGCCTCTCCTCCCCTCACTCCAGACATCACCGAGGTCTCCCCCTACCCCAACCAGCAGGCAAGGCAACAGCTCTCCTCTCCTCACAGTTGCTATCTGCTGAACGAGCCTTGGCATTCAAGTCCCTCTTGGCTTGGGATCAAGCCATGGTCTACAGAGACAGGATTCAGAGCCTGGTACCATGCCAAGGAAGCATCAGTCCTACCTGCACAATGTCCAGCACCATTCCAGCAGCAACTGTCCCAAAGCCTGCCAGGAGGAACGGAAAGAGGACTTGCAGCCCGATGGAAAAGGAGGTCTCCTTGAGGGGCGAGGGTGGCTCAGGACCTCGGTCTGTGCTGGTGTCATCACTTTCATTGCTCTGGCTGCCATTTTCCAGCAGGGCATCTTCTTCTCGCACCCCTTTAGCATTGGCACGGGACTCCAACACCACCACTTCTACCCCGTCACTGTCAGGTCCCAGGAAATCTGAGGGCTCCACCAGCTGCCCCCGGTCTGGACCGGTGAGACAGTCCACGGGCACAATGGGCAGCACAGCCCCGTTGGCCTGGTGGGTCTCCTTCTGCTCTGGCTTGGAAGACATGCTGCAGAGAGGCTATCCTGACCTTCGGCTTGGTGGGCCTACAGCCAGCAGCTGTTCCAGAAAAGATCTTCTGCCAGGAGCTTACACAAATGGCCTTTCCGGCATCTAGAGGCGACCTCTCCTACCCCTGCTCGCCTGCCTTTGAGTGCAGAGACTGCTCCTGCAGCAGAGATCCCCATCAAGCAAAGTCCCGGAATGGAGGACACCAACCACTGAGCCAGCAGGGAACACTGCAGGAACTGGGAACTACAGCAAATTCACTCTAGTTCTCCTCTTCTCCAGCACCGTGTGGTACAGCAGCCACCGAGACAGGATCCAAGCTTTTCTTCTTTGATGTATGACACTTTAGTGCATCTTTCTCCAGGTCTTCTTCCAGCAGCACGACTGCTGTGATGGGGCACACAAGGCAGAGAGAAAAACAGATGAAGTACAGACCACTGAATAACACAGAAGCTTAAAAGGATGAGGAAGCAGAGAGTAGATACGAGAGGGACTGGCTTTTAGAGATGACACAATCCAGAAAAGCTCTTCTTACTACCGGGGCTTTGTCACTTTCTCCAGTGGCACTGTCCCTCTGCAGAGTTTGAGTCTGAAGGCTCCTGTGGGCTTTTGCTCTGGTTCAGCCCGTTTTGTGCTCCCTGCCAAAACGGCCAGCGATACCAGCAAGCTTCAAGTGTCACCGTCGCTGTCCTCTTCCAGGAGGATTTCTCACCTTACAGCACGAGGCACCGAGAGTTCTTATTTAAAGTAACAGCAAGTTCCCAGTTAAGGTTACTTACTGAGCTGAGCAGGCTGCAGGGTGGGAGCTGGCATTTGGACAGCCTTAGATTTAACGTCACTCTCCCAGAACTCGTCTTTCACCTGAAATATATGAGAGGAAGACAGATATTCTACTGGGTCTCGTGGCTGCCAGCATAACGGCTCATTCATTCAACAATGTTTTCCCGCAACGCACGTCGAAGGCTGTACCTTCAGCACGCAGCTGTTAGCTCTGCTACCCCTTGACTCTTTAAGCCTTTCACAGCCCCTCGCACGCTTCAGGGGGGCTCTGCCAGGGCACCTGGGGGGAAGAGCAGCTCTCTGCTCCCCGTGCCCCAGAAGCGAGGACCCAGGAGGGACCCCCAAGCCGCAGGACAAGGACACCCTGCCCGGAGGCCAAAGCCGCGCACGGAGCCACCGGGCACAACCGCGGCAGCCGGCGCTGGCTCCCGTGCGCGCAGCGCAGAGCCGGAGGAGGCCTGCGGACGGAGCGCGGCGTGGGGCTCTCCCCCCTCTCCGGGTGTCGCAGCGCTGGAGGTGCCGCAGCGCCCGCAGAGCCCCGTAGCCCCATGCGCGGCGGAAGCGCCGCCGGGCGAGCGCGGGGGGAGCGGGCGGCCCACGCTCCCGTAGCCCCGCAAGCCACCACCTCTAGAGCGGCCCCGGCCGAGGCCCAGCCCTGCCGGCGGGGACAGCGGCCCCGGGGAAGCGCTGCCCCGAGCGGAGCGGAGCTGCCCCGGCCGCCGGACCGACAGACCGACCGGCCGGCCGGCCGCCAGACCGACCAGGCGGGCGGGCGGCCCCCTCCCTGCCACACGGGGCTGCCGCGGCCCCCCGCTGACCCTGCTGCTGCCCCGACCCCCACGGTGCCGCCACCCGCCCGCCCGGTGCCGCCGGGCATCTCACCGCTGCGCACCCGCGGCGCCGCCCGCTGCCCGCCGCGCTCCGCTCCGCTCTGCCCCGCCGCGGGCTGCCCCGCGCCGCCCTGACATCACCGCCCGCCAATAGTGGCCCTGCCCAGCGCGCCGCGCGGCGCCCCCATTGGCTGGGCGCGCGTGGCGTCACGCCGGGCCCCGCCTCCCAAGAGGAGCGCACTGCCCACGCAGCGGTGGGCGAGCAAGGAAACCCCGCCCCTTCTCGGGGGCGGGGCCTGGGGATCACGTGCCGCCGAGCCCACATGGAGCCGGCGGGGCGGCCGCCATCCCTGCGCCCGGCTCGGGGCGCTCCCCGGGGCTCCCCCGCTCCCGGGGCTCGGCCTTGGAAGCAAAGGCTCCTGCTTCCTTTGCCCCGCTGAGCCAGGGAGCCCCTCGCCGGCCGGGTGCGCTCCCAGGAGGCCGCACCTGCGGAGAGGGGGTGCACAGGTCACCGAGCGCTCCCCATCTCCCCTGGGGCGGCCAGGGGCCCCCTGCGGTCCCACCCGCGGAGGCGTTTGGATGTACCCCCATCCAGGGAAACGCTCGCAGGAGAAGGCCACGGCCAGCCCTACCTCTCACTTGGGTCAGCTTGGGGTGACTGAAATTGCAGCCCAACAGCCTTTTATCATTTAAACTCTGTTAACTAAGCACAGCTTTGGTACGTTGTCTGTCATTGGGGGACCGAGGCCCAGGAGCACCAACAGGGTACAAGTGGCACACGCTGGCTTTCGGGCCTCTGTGCCAGAGTCAAAGGCTTCCCTGATGTAGTTCAGCAAAGAAAATCGGGAATACTGTCACGTACGCACTTTGCATCTGTTTTTGCCAAACTGTCCCACAACAAACACATACAAAAAAAGCAGTAACTCCTGCTACAGAGGTCAGTGCCTCATCGCTCTGTAGAATTCTGTATTCTTGAATGAAACCAGCTCTTCTGATTCATGTTTTCCTTTTATTTCCCCTTTTTTTGCATGAGTGGAACTTTTGACCAGTTGTTGTTTTTCCTTCCTGCCTTTCCTTTCCTCCCAGGAAACGGTCAACAGCAAGTTATAACCCTGAGCGATTACGTGATCCCCAGCTCCATGCCTTGGAGACAGGTCTGGAGCCAATAACGGCCGCTGTGACACAAGCATGCGTGCGAGGGGAAGAGGGAGGGCAGCACCGGAACTGCGTCCTCCCCCAGATACACTGAGGCAAGTGTGACTGGAGCTGGTGACTTCATTTCTTAAAATAAGGAAACGAAAGTAATCGTGGTCAATGACAGCAAGAGATCCACTGTGATCGAGACCCCTCTGAAGTTGCGGGCTGTGCTACTTCATTTCTTTCTGCTCATATCAAAAATTGAGCATGGGGAGCTTTCTTTCCTGAAATATTTGTTGCTTTGGGAGAAGAGGGTGACTGGCACACTTGAAGCAGAGCAGGATATATAATTATATAAAGCAGCACAAAGATAGCTCAGATAAACCCACTTAGGTCTTCTAACTTTCTCAGGCCCCAAAACCTTTGCAAAGGTGTCTCTTCTAAGAAAGCTGAATTTCTGGAGCAGGCGAGCAGAGTGCTGCTTTCACTGCGATAAAGTAATGGGCAAAGCGCACTGGGCTGCGTACCTAACTGCTGCTACAGAGTCTACTGGAACCCAGTATTTCAAGGGGTGAAAAGCATCTGCAGTCATTTAACTGATCCTCAGGACCTCCTGCTGTGACACCGGCAAAGAGACACCACGGAAAACTCGAGACATACAGAGACAATGTCTTAACTAAAGCCGTAGCACAGTTCCACGCTCAAGCTGGGAGTGGAGCTCCAAATCCTGCCTCCAACCCTAGCCTCCGTTTTCCTTTGTCCAAACAAACCTGGTCTGTAAGGCTCTCTTTCCGCCTTCATCTTTCCTTCCTGACTTGGAAAATCCGTATCTCCCCTGGAGCAACCATTCTTCCCGCACCCCGCTAAAAACAACGCGCGCCAAAATGTGGCCTTGTTGATTAACAGTCCGGCCAGCTGCACGCTCAGGAAGTGGAAGCGCAGACACAAAAGCCGCTGGAGACAAGAAAACAGAAATAGATAAAATCCCCACCAGCGACGTTGACGCGCAGAGATCAGACAGGCAGAGGATGAAAGGGCAGGAAATGGGTTTCTAATTGCAGGGCACCAGGTACCAAAGGCAACAAAACGCTCGGAAAGGAAGGAGTTTACCATTGAGCTACACGAGATCATGGAATGTCGTGCCCACGTGTTTTACAGCAGCCACGTGGCTTTAGCACTACCAAGCTGTCCAACTCTGGGCAAGCATTCGGTAACGGCCACATGTATAGGATGATTCTCCCCCTTTCATAGACAAGTCCAGCAAAATAAAGTAGTTTGGCCAAAGTCACTCAAAAAACCCACCTAACAGAGAATTGACAGTGTCCTGAGAGGCCCCTTTGCTCTCTGTTGTAGCTCCACCGCTGTCTGTCACGAATCTAAATGCTGATCTGAATGGAGTCCCAGCTGCCTTTGACCAAGGATTCTGAAGGAACCTAGTTCTTAATTACTCGTAACCAGGAATCTCACCAGGCAAACTCAAAGACTGAATAGGTTATGGATGATTTACTCCTAGAGATGCCAGTGCAGAGCAAAAGCAGTTCAACAGCAGGCAACAATGTCAGAAGCTGACCCTAATCTGGTCCTGATCTGGGAGAAGAAATGCAGACCACGGAAGTTCTGTTTTACCAGCCTGGAAGCAAACAAAACCATCACCATCTTTTTTTCCAAGGTTCAAATGACTACCGCTCCCAACTGTGTTCACGTGTCACCCACGTGCTGTGCCTGCTGCGACACACACAGGTCCGCCCCAGCCAGGTACATCCCTAGGGCTTTTTGCCACGTGAGAGCACCTGGCAGAGAGGAGCTGAAAGGTCCTCGCTTCCTGCGTTCCACTGGGCCAGCGGTTCCTGTGTCAGCAGCTGCTGACCCAGCGATAGCATGGACACCTGTCACGGAGGCACCGAGGACATGCCTCACATTTCTGCTTTGTTCCGGATACGAGCCGTGAATTCATTCACGTTCAGAAATGAGGCCGAAGAAAGCACTAACACCACAAGGCTGATCAGAGCAGAGACTCATATTAAGAAAAGTGTAAATGAAAATAATCTCTTAACTCCTATTTCCTACTCCACAAAGACCCTCTCACTTCCCAAAATTCCAAAGAGGACATTGGATTAACCTTTTCTGGCGTCTATATACAACTAGGCAGTGCTGTAGTAACAACATTTGAAAATCCAAGTGGACTTGGAAGGATAAGAGTGCTCCAGGGCAAATACAGTAGTTCTTCCTGAGTACTTACACAGCTTGTCAGGTAGGCTGAACTCAGACCTAGACTGGGATCAGTAGATGAGCTCCTAAGTTTAAAGGTAGTTTAGATATGCACATGCCAGATGTAGTGGCTGCAGTACAGCCAAAATAGTTAGAATCTGGAAAAAAAAATTCATATTTTCTCCTATGGGCTTTCTGGAGGAGTTTGTACCCCTTACTCTGGCCACTGGGTCAAGCTGTGATGGTAATCCACTGCTGCCTTTCTCTAATCATCTTCACCATACAGAAAACACGAAAATAACCCGTTGTAGCTGTGGTAACTGGGCAGAGAGCATGCGGAGAGCCTCAGCACTGACACGCAGTCAGCACAGTTGCTGAGCAGAGGATTACTGCCATGAATTAGAAGGAGCTTTTTCAGTTATTGGTTAAATAGCTGAACTGCAGCCAGGCCCCTCCATGTGGTTGCCCTTCTAGTGCAAGATCAGGCGCAGTGTTCAAGTGATCTGAGTATTTACAGGGCTACAATAAACCATGCAATTGTGTTGGATTTAAAATATAAATTAAAAGACATGTGAAAAGCCCCCTGGGATATGCTACATGACTTGCACGTTGCTTCTCATACCCCACTGCCCAGGCTGTGACCAACTCATAGGTTAATCCATCAGTGACAAAGAGCATTTACCCTTTGTCCCCTACCCCCCGCATTAACCACCCTTCCATGTGGTCATTTTCCTTCCTGCTGAGAACTGACTGCAGCTTCCTCTGGGGCCCACCATCACAGCTCTTAAATCAGCCAGAGCGATCTCGACTGAGCGAAGCAGGTCACTCCCTTCCCCACCATGCTGAGCTCTTTATCTCCGCCACCCCTGCTACCCTGGGAAGCTGTGGAACCGGAAAGCGGAGCCAAGCCCCCTGCACGGCAACTCAGATGACATACAACCTTCACTGTGTCGCTCAGTTAAGGAAAATAATTCCCTGGGCAGCACTTCTGCACGCCTCTAGGCCTTGCTATGGGCACAGAGAGATGCTGGCATGCAAGGACCAATGCTGTACTAGAGACCTCGCTGCTCATGGCAGCACAGTTTCTTTAAAAGGTTATTGCGAGAGCCTGAATTTGGGGACTAAAATGACAACCATGTCTGTAAAAGTTTGAGAGTGCTAGCGCGCTCCGCAGAGGAGCTGCGGATGAGGACTGAATGCAGTGGCAAGAATCCGTGCAGGGTTCAACCTGGCAGCAGCAGGCAGTACTGAAGAACCCTGAAGGCCAGGATTAAGGGCCACGGGCTGAGCTACAGGTCAGGACTGCTCCCCTGTAACAGCAAAGCTATGACCGAGCGGCCTCCAGATTCCTCAGTGTCTTGCTCTACGGCACTGGTAAGGCTGCGGCTCGGTGGCATGCGCTGAGCTGAGCGGGGAAGCTTTCACAGCACCTGCTTGCGAAAATGGATTTCACCAGCTCCATGAAATACAAACAAAATGGCAAAAGAGGAGCCAAGAATGCAAGTGTCAAATGCAAGGCTGGAGGAAACAACTCTGTAAACACCTTGTTCCTGCATTCTCCTCCAGCTCTGTGCCTGAACTCTCCATGGTCACTTGAGGCTGAAAATAAACCAAGCCCTTGTAAGCAGAGGCCAGCAACAGAGCTTTCTTTAGAAAATGCAGGTGTGGAATGTGACCACTGTGCAGCAGGCCCGCATGACCCTCCATCAGCTGGTCTGCTAGCCAGCGGGCTGCTGCGGCTGGACAACTACAGCCATGGTACTTTGAGTGACTGCTGTCAGAAGAATGGCAGCTTTCTAGACTTGGCTACAAAGCAGGGGAAAAAAGGAAGTTGCTATGGATGTAACACAGGAACATGTTAACACACTGGAATTGGACTAATACAAACAGTGTTCAAAAGCCCATTAGGTATGACAGACACCAAGTTACGTGTCTTCAGAGCAGAAAATCAGGCTTTTCCTTCTCTGCTGAATCAGAGGTAATTGCTCTACACGCTCAAAGCACAGTGACTCATTACAAAAAAAGAAAGAAAAGAGAATAGCTCACCGAGCTATTAATCTGCGTCTTCATGATGTACTTGGCATTAGCAAGCAACTACTCATACAATGCGAAGTTGTATACGATCTCAGCAGAAAAGGCCAGCGCATCATCCTTACACTATCATTTACATGATGACACTAAGATTTCAAATACCACTCAAGATGAGAGACATTCTCTGAAAACATCTCATGGGAGCAGTAAAATGGGGTGGAAAGAAAACTGTTCTGTCAGGAGAGGTGTGCAGATACCAGTCCATTGAGCGACCCTTCAGAATTGTGCCAGATAAGCATGACACGGCAGCTAATATGATAAAATAAGGAGACTTGAGAATACAAAGGGCAAAGCACAGAAGTAAACACAGACAATTATCAGAAGTGATGGGAAAAAATGGGCAGAGGTGGGGAATGTACTTTTTCACCATTGGATCCTGCAAGATATGGTCTGTTTAAAGCACTTCAGTTTAGTGGCTTCAGGTTGCAGTAAAGCTCTGTTGAACATTTACTCAGTGCAGAAGCACCGCGTGATTTCAGCACTGGCTGATGAGCAGCACTTAATGAGGCTCTGCGACAAGCTGCATTAGCGAAACCTCATGGCGCACATTTGCGCAGTACCTGCCAAAACCAACCCTGCCTTCCCAGCGCGGTTTGCCCTTCACTTTTCCTTCAGCAGCAAAATGAACCTTCAGATGAATGTCCTTTAAAGAAACAATCCTCACCAAAACACAGAGATGAGCGATTTTTGGTTGGGGACAGGAGATTATGAAATATAAAGGATGCTTTATGTCTTTAGGACCCATTTGCTATTACAACAGGCAACAAATCCCTCTTTCTACACCACAACATCGCCTTCACTGCACACCGCCATGACCCAAGTCAGGATTTTCGCAACCTGTGCCCTACAACAGAATCACAGAATGGTTGAGATCGGAAGGGACCTCGAGACATCATCTAATCTTTACTCCCGGGACGCTGTTGGCCTTCTTTGCATCCAGGGCACGTTACTGGCTCACGTTCAACCTGTCCACCAGGACCCCTGTGTCCTTCTCTGCAAAGCTGCTTTCCAGCCAGCCAGTCCCCAGCACGGGGTTATTCCTCCCCAGTTGCAGGACTTTGCATTTCCCTTTGCTGAACTTCATGAGAGTCCCGTTTTCCCATTTCTCCAGCCTGTCGAGGTCCCTCTGAATGGCAGCACAACCATTGGGTGACTCAACCATTCCTCCCAGTTTTGCATCATCTGCAAACTTGCTGAGAATCCACTGTCCTATCACCCAGGTCATTAATGAAGTCGTTAAACAATACTGACCCCATACTGCCATAGTCAAAGGGAAGGCTTTAGACTCAGTTGTCTTTATAGACACTTGCCAGAGAAAAAAAAATAGCTAAAACTTCCCTCCACCTCCCACTCCCGGGGATGTACTTTATTCTGTGCTGTGCCCTGACACATCACTTTTGCTGTGTCTGCAACAGGAGTTTGCAAGAGGAATGACACCTTCACAAAAGAGCCATAGACATGTGGCTAAACAAATTAATGACGTTAGGGCACGCAGACAAAATGCAATAAACCGTAAAAGATGCAAGCTACTTACTACCCAATAATGCATAAACAGAGTTAGCTAGTTTTGTATAGAAAGGGGAGCACCAGGGAGGGCGCAAAGATTAAAGCAGGCTGGAAAATATGTGGATTTGTTTTGATGGAAACTTTATGACTTGTTCTAGTGTAGAATCAGGTGTGGAAATGACTTCACTGCAATTATACAGTTACGTAAAAAGACTAAATAATAATCAGAAAAAAATCTGCATTCCTTGTTTTATTAGATGAAAATGCCGATCTGGTTTCAATTATTTAGTAGATTGATACAGTTTTAGCCCACTGGCCATACTGATAAGATCAGACTGCAAATAAGTAAGAGAATGGTGAATGGAAAGAATAGGAATCACAGTTCCATCGCTGTTTTTCAGGATACGTTTCAGGGTATTTCCTGTACATTCCAGTACCTTTTACAATATGAATTTAGAGCAGAACAACCCCCCATTCCAGTGTATAATTCAAGTTCCAAAAAAGAGACACACGTCTCTGCAACAGTGCAACAGGAGGAGCTGCACTAGTACCTGCAGCACAGAGCCTGCATGTCAGTACGACAAAGCAGCTTTCACCCAGTCTTTACCTTGGCTGACATCTGGTTCTTAATTCTTTCTTTGTTTAACTAATAACAGTAACCCCGGCTAAAGAGACTATCAAGGCCGAAAGAATGCTTAACCCTTTAGTGCTAACAAAGACAGGAATGCTAGTGCAAGAAGCGCAAGATGAAATAGAGTCAACATCAATGGCCGGTCTACACCAGGATTCCCGCAGAGCTGAGTCAACAGAAGTGCTGCAGTAAAGTCAAAACTGCTTCCACAGGCAGTGAGGGAACAAAACTGCTCCCACCGAACTGGAAGAAACTGAAGGGCTTCACCATCTTTCACAATCAAGTTCTCAGAGGAGCAAAAGAGAAACATACACTACAGAAAATGATTCAGTGCAAAGAGAATATATATGAGCAGACAACACCGATTTAGTTTCTTATTTAAAGCTGCAATTCCTCATTCTGACACCCAGCTGCACAACATACCCCAGGCCATACCAAAGAGTGAGAGAGGGGAAAAAAAAAGTCACTGAAAAGACAGGAAGAAAAGGTTTCAGCACCTCTGAGATCAGGGCAACATCAGTCAGAGCAACATAGCTAGAACTTCTGGAGCTCAGTATTTCAAACTAGAGTCAGAATCAGTGCGTGCATGGGAGAACGTAGTATCAAGTTAATACTGACACTGGGTGAGAGCATCACCTGGGGAAGCAGCCCACACCGAGCAGCAGGGCAACAAACTCTCAGCGTAACTCTACCAATTACGTGAAACCTACGCCACGTCACAAACCTTTCCCGTGAGCTTTTGACAGACACATCATTTGTGAAAAATCAATTAACTGTATGAAACGAGTTTGTCAAAAGCACACATAGGAAGATTCACCTCTTTTACTGATAGGTGAGTAACTGCTGATTATAGCTTAGATTTTTAAGAGATTACCAATTTCAGAGGCTTAAAGAAAGTGCTGAAAAAAATTCACACCATCAGATTAATGGCTGCGTGTCAGACCAGGGAGGAAATCAGGGTTATTTGTTGTGTTTTGTCCAAGTTCATATCACTTCCCGGCAAACCGTACATTTACCTAAAGCAGCAACCGGCAGTTTTTCCATCTGTATGTAAACCACCATATACAAAAATCAAGTTCCAGACGTAGCTCAATACGCAACACACAAGTGCACGTTATGGCCCAGACCCCTGCCAGCCCAGAGTCCACCTTAGTAGCCGCTCTCCTCAGGTGTGTTTCTCACAGCTCGTGGGAGTTCGCGTGAGGCTCCGGGAGCTTGTCAGTGTCACAGTTCTTAATCAGCTGAAAGAGGAACTCGACCTGTTTCTCATAATTCTCAACTGAGATTCTCTCATTCAACCCATGGATCCTGGAAGAAAAAGAAGAATGTTTTTCATTCCAGAGGGCATTTGGGACCCACCTGCATATACCCAGCACCCTACTTGCCTGTTCACTTCGTAAAGCAATGCACAACATAAAAATACAGCAATATACACCAAATACTGCACTGTAACTGCAATGTCTGTTCCTCAGGCCAACCAAATTTACTGATTCTAAGGCTCAGAGCACAACAACTAAGTCCATGGTGTATGTGCAAAAGAAAAAACAGTATTCCAGCTCTGCCCATTTCTGGGCCATTTACGTCACTGTCCTGTACAGCCACGAGAACACTCTACTCCTGTAGCATCTGCACCTCAATAAAACAACAAATCTAGCACATGCTAAATAAACAAACAATCCCTTGCATGATGATGCTTTGTTGTCACTTTACTCCAGGAAACCTAACTTCCAGCTTTAAGGAGCAAGTAAATTCAGAGCGGCACGTGTCCAAACATACGGATAAATCTCTTAAACAAGGCCAACTACCAGAACACCACCTTTCATACTGCTGCACTATGTAACGGATCCACTCAGCTTCACAGCATTGCTGTACTACCGAATGGACACCTGAATGAGGTCTTGCCTGCATCTGAAGTAAAGAAGAGTAAGGGCTAACACTCTCCCAGTGTAATTACCATCCCCTATTTGTGCAGCACCCAAATCTGCAGGAAATGGGTGGCCTAACAGCATGTGAAGCAACACCACCACCACGCCAAGGTATACAAGGTTGGGTTTCCTTCTTCTGCCTAATGCGTATCGATTTTCTCTGTTCACTAGTCCCCACCCCAAACAGCTGCCCACATGCAGACAGAACACAGTACCTGGGAAGATCATCTGATTTCAAGAGCAGTGGGTTAAATCGATAAATGGCATTTGTGACGTTAGTGAAATGCCTGCTGTCTGTGTTTCCAATACACGTGCCTGGAAAACAAACCTCAGGTTTACTTTGCATGAGAGCAGCAATTTAATGACCCACACTTGTCCCAGGAGAAAGGAAAGGCATCTGATAACAGTTCTATGTAACCCCTAGCTACACCAAAAGCAAAATCACTGGAAACAGTTTATTGGTACATCCTGGAAGAACATTCTCTCCTTCACGAACAGGAGGAGCTGAACATACAAGCAGGTCATTCTAAGAACAGCCATGATACTCGGCCTCCACGAAAGTTTAAGCTTCAAACTGCAGTCCCACAAACACTACAGAGCGAGGAAGGAGCTGCGAGAAAGGGAAGGGGCTGGGATCATAAGGAACAATACAGAAAAGCAGGAATGGCTTTGCCAGCTATGAAAACAATAAAAGAAGAGCTAAAGCAAGAAGACCTCCTACTCTCCCTCACAATTCCTCTCTTCCCTGAAGAGATTCCTTTGTATGTGCAGAGAGTCAAATTCAAGGCTCATTGTTTCTGTCAGTTTCCTGTTTGCTCTTTTACTTCCACTACTAAAAAACATTAAAACTTTTAAAACATAAAAAGGGAATGGAATAAAAAGAGGAAAAAACAGCTGTTTCCAGTAGTTAACAGCTGGGGTGGAGAAGTATACAGAAAATGGAAACAAGTCAATATTGGGGGATGGGGGAGAGAAAAGCAAGGCGGAAGCTGGAGAGGAAACAATAACCATCATGTGCTTGCTGTTACCTGGGACTACGCTGTCAACATCTGGGAAAGTATCCAGAATGGTTCTTTGAAAAATATGGACTCCAAATGTCTGGTCATCCCAAGGACTGATGGGGAGCGGGTCAAAGGCCTCTACTACATCAATCTTCACTCGGTCATCAGCAACAGTGTTTCTAACTACCTCTAGCACCTACGGGTAAAAAACAGAGACTGACAAAGCAAACAAAATGGGAGATCATCCCTTCTGCGCGTCAGCAATGCTCCACTTTCCAGAAAACACTTGTCCGTGAACTGCCAATTGTGGTTGCAAATACAGATGCACAGTTAGGACTCAAAGCGTGGGGCAGTCTCTCCTCCTCTCACTCAGTGGATGGCTGATACTTCAGCTAACTTTTTTAACCCCAATGCAATCAGATGCATATCGCTGTCTCAAGGCATTCCTGAACCGCTTCAGTCCTGAAAGGCAGGCGGTCAACCTGCTGCTACTTGGTAGTTAGGTCATCCAAGTAAATAATCCAGAAAAAACTTCCGGAGAGGTAAGCTTTCAGCAAAGCCTTGGGAATGGAAGATACTTACTGACAATGTTTCACAGCTGTCCTTGGCTGGACAGGCATGTCATACCTACTGAAGCGTGCAAGATTCCCGTGTTCTCACAGGTCACAAACCTTAACACTTCCATTCCATAATCACATACAATTCATGTGCTCTTTGGCACAAAGACTTCTGAAATCTGCTCGATGTAACTGCAAGGCACGGTCCCAAGTTTGGTCTGCCATAGTAAACAGCACACTTTGCAATCCATCTCAAAGGAGGAGAAAAGACATTAGATCAGCCGTGTTTCTGACAGTCTCCATAAAGGAGCAATTCCCAAATCTTCCCCTTCTACAGGGAGAGACGAAAAGAGTATTCTTGCAGAACAGACCTGCTGCCACAAATGACCGAGTGCCCCTCTGCTCAGAAAGGGACGGGGAGCAGCCCCCCATCTGGGGTACCGTACGTACCTCGCTGGCCTTCTCCGCAGAGTGGATCCGGAAGTTCACGGTTGCTTTTGCAGAGGATGGGATGACATTTATCTAGAAAAAAGGAAGGACCAAAACTTAAAAGGAATTTAAAAACAGATTAAAATGCCAACTGCAAACTCAGAAACTGCTCAAACAACTCCCGGCCTCAGCATAATGCTTCACTGTTGCCACTAACATTAAGCGTGATATGTCTTTCTGTACTCTGTTAACATGCTGTAAAACTCATCTATAATGCAGATAACTACACAAAGAAATATTCATCAATTCAACAAAAATGAAGTTAGCTGTTATATAGAAGTTCTCCTCTTGAGATAAGCCCTCTCCCTTCAGAAACTTTATATTGAGAAATTCTGAAAGTTTATGGTGTTTTTTTTAAGCAATATTTTTACCTCATTGTCATATTACTTTTCCCCAAGCATGAGACATGCAAGTCACTTAACAAATGATGTTACTGAAGACACATAATTCTTCTTTTCTACGTAATTAGTATTTGTAATTTTGTTAAACAGAAAAGGTATAATCTTTAGAAAAAACCCAAGAAGCCAGGGTGTCACTTCTCTCCTGGCCACTCAGTGTCACTGTTCAGCCACTGTACCTTGTTTTCTTGTCCAGTGATGCTTTTCAGTAACAGATTTTTTCAGGGACACACCAAACAGCCTGTTTATTTTCCAGGGCTACAGCATTTTTGGATCGCTACACCTCCGTATCAGGGCAAGATCTGGCTGCATCAGCCAGAACCTGTTATCTCTCAGTCCAAGGTGCACACTAACCCTACTCGAACGAAGGTAAACGCCAGACCTGCGCTCACAAACACAAGACCTCATCTGGGCTAGGGAAGTGTTTACGTCTTAACAGTTTCAAATACTGTCATTGATACGTCACATGATTACACAGAAAACACTCTTTCCTGTCCATCCTGAAAGGCGAACAATCTTAAGAGCTGTTTACAGAGCTCTTTCTGTGACAGAGATCAGACACTTCTGAAAGTAAGAGATTTTCAACGGTAGCTAAATCCAAGCCACATCTGAAGTAAAAAGGAGATTGGCGGTGACACCACACGGGGTCCAAGACCAGGGGCCGGTACTGATCTTACAACTGGACATAAATAGGTGGCAACCAAACGTCCTAATTGTCTCATTGTACTACATGGAGAAAAATCAAAATGAAGCTACCTTGATTCCTGCGTTAAACATCGTGACTGCTGTCGTAGTTCGAATCAAGGCATTGGTGGAAGGTTTCCAGGCAAGGACTCTTACAAAAAAGAAAAAAAAAAGAAACCCAAACATTTTTCAAAGAAGTTTAATATCGATAAAACGTAAGCACCACAATTACACAGGTAATAAGCTGAATGATGGCCTATTCAATTAACAAAGGGGTTATGAACAGTATTGTCTAAACTATGAAATGGTACAACCGATTTCCTGGGAAGACTAGAAATAGCTAGCGGCCTTCATCTTTTAAGGATGAGAGGCTGGGAATGGTCATCAAGGGTGTATTTTCTTACCTGCTGACAATAGGTGAAAACAGCCATAGATTGCTCATGATGAGATTGAGAGGAAACCTGAACTAAGTGGAAGAAATAAAACCACAAATCAGAAAGTTTCAAGTTTTCAAGACAACAGTGTAGTCACTTGGCTATGGTTGAAACAATTCCAGCAGAAAGAATTCTCTGGGAGAAAGGCCAGCTTAAGTCTTCTTTCCAGGCACTACATAACTATGCTCTAAATTCATATGCTGGGTTACTCGTCACTTATGAATACGAAAATCTGAGAATGAAATTATAGTTCTTTGCTCACCTCTGACGCAAGGTGTTCCATAGTCATGAGTTCCGGCCCATGGCCAAACAGATTGCGCAAGGGATTCTGCTCCAGTCTACGGCAAAGCAAATTTAAAAAATTTAAAAATTTTGAAATTTAAAAAAATCTCTGGCTATTAGTGCTCCAGAAGGTTGAAAGGAATTTTGTTTGTGAAATGTATCCATGTATTCGAGATGCAACCACACTTTCCTCTCCTGGTAAGTAAATCTGCGAGCACAGATCCATGCCAGATTTCTGAGCATTCCGGTCACATGCAAAGATTTTCTTTCAAGAACAGCTGAAAAAATCCAAACGCCTGACTCTTGTAAAGAATACACAGAAAACTACAAAAATATCACACCAAATTCCATCATATATGTATATATTAAGTTTTTCTAAAATATATATTTATTAGCCAATTTGATATCTACACAGACATGTAATGAGATGATTTACCCAGTCATGTTCTGACTTTACACCATCTTTACTGGCTCGGATAATTACCAGCTAGAGGCAGCAGGTATGTGCAAGAATAAATCCCAGAGAAATTCTGCAACCCAAACAAAGCAATCTCTATCCCTACAGAGTAAATTACGATAGACATCACGATGCACCAATTGTCCTTAAGAACCAACTGACACTAGGAACAGCTGAAGTGAAAAGACACTCCAGACGTTTCACAATTGTCCCTTTGCTGGGGATTGCATTTCTGCACTTCAAGGTGAGCCACAAACTTCAATTTCAAATATATAAGGGGAATTTGCAAAATACTCTAAATACAAATATTAAAAAAGTCACATATCAGTGACTTAGGAGTCTCCTTGACTGTCTTCGATGTTAGATGACAGGGAAGCTCTCACCTGGACATCGCTGCTGCAAGAATGCCGATACTTGTCTCCTTAGGAGGAAAGGATGAATGTCCTGGCTCTTTCTCCACAGTGAAGTTCAGTGTTATTGAACCCTTTTCTGTGATAGCAATTCTGGTCAATGATAAATAAATAAATGATTAATGCAACTCCAAACACACGTGCCCAGACTATAGGTGAAAAGAATGACTCTGCATATTTTAATATCACAAAAAACACCAAAGCAGCAGCAACAACAAATCCTTAGCACAATGTTTGGAGGACTGATGTCTTGGCTGCTTCTCCGGTGAGCAGACTCTACAGCATACAATTAACATGCTTGCAGTAGCTAAGTGGAACATTCTGCTTTTGTCAGCAGAGCTGTGATGGACAGCAAGCAAACTCTGGAGGTCCTTTGCTTGCACTTTGTGGCACTGCTGTAGCTTTAGCAACGCCAACACTGCCACATGCCTTGAAAACATATTTTATTGACATTAGCGAGGTAATTTCTCACAAATTAATTACTGAAAATGGATCACTTCCATCATGGAGAATTGTGTTCTCTTTTACTTACACAGCTACTGGCTTCTTCACTCCTGCAATGATGCCATCTAGAACTGCGCTTCCCTCATCTAGCAAGAAGGAGAGTTTCACTCCTCTAGCTTCCAACAGAGCTGCAATCTTCATTGCTCCCTTCTGACCAAACACCTGTGAGAATCCAGTCAGAGGAACGGATCAGATTAAGCCATTGGGAAGAATACTGGAAAACATCTTGCTGCTGACAGTGACCAGTGCTACGACGTGAAGAATGCAAGAAATCCCCTAGTGAACAGCTCTAGAGCAACCTGTCAATAAAAGATTCTTCCTAGCAAAATCCATTGGAGATTGTTAACGGCCTAGTAGCAGATGAATTTATACCCACACTGAGCAGTGCTCTCATTCACGAGTCACTGAATGTTGCTCTGAATCCTACTAGTTCTCAGACACAATGATATCTCAGAGCTATAAGCTCCACAGATTAATTAGTCATTTTAACTATTAACAATTCTTTGCCTTTATATTTTGAAAATAAATAAACCAACCCACCTCATCTGTCTCTTTGTACTGTTTACTGATCATCTGGAACAACCACGTAAACCTTAAACCAGCTTTTCATGTACTATACTCAAAAACGTGACTCTTGCTGCACCTTCCATGCAGAAAAGAATTTGAAATAACACTCTACGGTGTTTTCTCCTTGCTCATCACACCAAACCCTTTGTCAATGTCACTTAAAGTCAAACAATCGATACATAACTACGACCACGTGCCTGACACAGTATCTACTCGCATAACCAAGAAAAACAGGAAACAATTTCTAGCTAAACAATGTCTAAAAATTAATCCTCATTACATACATGAACAATGCAAACAACGAGTTGTTTTGATGAAATGAAAGAAAATACCTCTTCATCATGTCCAATGCCAACATAGAAAGATCTGCGGGGTCTGTAATTTCTTCTCAGCAAAAATTCTAGAGCTTGCAGAATACCCTGCAGAAAAAACACCAGACTATTGTACTATTCTTGTGTGTTACTAAGGAGAATAAATGTAAAAGAATGCAATGCAATGTAAAAGAAATACGATGCATTCACAGCCCTTAAGGAGACTTTGTCCTGTTCACAGTTGAGCTTTTATTTCTACAACTCCTACTGATGATATTCATATTCTCTGGAAAACACACTGCAATGTTTTTGATCAATAACGCTTAAGACTCAGTGTGCTACGCAGTGTCAGTGTACATACACAAAATACAGCGTAGGCTTGCTCGTGCTACTGATGCAGTCAGGACAAACTGCCCGGGAAGCACGACAGAATTACACTTACCCAAGGAATTCACTGTTCCTGTAAACTGCCCATGCTACACACAGTTTGGCTCTGACTCGAGCCACCAAATCCATTTATTTTAATAAGCAGTATGTTTTGTACAACAAGTGCTAAGAAGACAGAAACAGAAGAATGAGAAACTTAATCTGAAGAATGAGAAATGAAATCTACCATTTGCTGTATTTTTTCATCTCACCTGTTTTCTTCAATTTAAGCTAGTTAATTTTTTACATTTCAGCAGAAATTGTATCGCTTCTACCTTGTCAGCACCCATTTTGCCTTGTTCACTGAAATTGTTGATTTTTATTGTCCATTTGTGGAGCTAATTGTACAGTTCACAGTAGAAGGAAGCACCAAAACAAAGTTTTAAGTTGCAAGGCTTTGAAACTGATGATTAAACAACTTGAAGAAACTTTCTAGGAGTACGGCCTATGCCACACTAAGCAGCCACAGCATCTGTGACACTGGGTTGCTAAACATCTGTTTAAATTTAAATATAGGGCTAACATGGAAGTAATCCCTGCAAGTCACAAAGGACTATTTTCCTTCCCAATTTTTCCATCAACCTTTTCCCAAATGAGAAATCCTTCACAGATCAACTTTTTTTGTATTTTATTCCTCCTAAATGTACTTGCTACAACAGCTTTGCCACAGAGTAGATAACAAAAGATACAAGGTTATTTGACTGTAATATTAAATAAACATTGTTTATTTTGAAACTCAAGCCTTTTCAAAGGGCCAAGTTTTGCTTTGAATGCCCATATGACACCTGGGAAAAAGTAAAAGGTCTATCCCTGATTTCAAACACAGCATTTGACATAAAATTTAAATATAGCATTTAACCAAATACACCTGCATCTGTGAATATGTTTTTCTGTATGTTCTAAGAGCTTTAACTCTGCTTTTTTTCAGTAGTAAGAGACCACTCCACTTCATCTCTAGGAAAAGTGGGGAGAAAACTGCGGGGCTTAGGAATTTATCACTAATATTCTGCATTTAAAGAGGGGCAAGAGGGACAATATAGTACATCTCAAGAGAATAGATTCCTCCAATCGTCCTTTTTCAGGATTTGTATCTCTCTGAAATGACATTACCAACACGACGTACTATGGCAGAGTTTTTGTTATCCAGTGTTCCTCGTCCATAGATGAAACCTTCATGCTCTGCAGCTGAGAAGGGAGGGAAATCCCAGCCCTCCGGGGGAGCAGGCACAACATCCATGTGTGCAAGCAGCATATAGGGCATCATTTCAGGGTCAGAACCCCGGACAGTAAAGAGATGGCTGTATTTCCCAACAATTTCATGTTGAATGAACTTTGAAGAAAATACAGCCGGGAAGACTGTTAAGAAAAAAATTAAAAACACATGAAAAATTAACAATAATGCCCAATTTTATCATTATACACTCCACAGAGTAGTCATCTATTTAGCCCCAAGGAGAGCACTGTAAATAAGACTGACCACAACAAATTTGCTTCAGAAAGCTGATGTGCAGCTCCGTTCTCACACTTCTACCACTACTTCTCACTTTGTATTCAAGACTTTCCTAAGCAAACCCAGGAACTGTTGTTCACCAGCGCTGCAGCTTTTTTGCAAGTAGCAAAGATGGGACTGCCAAAAAGCAGGCCGAAACAGGGGCCGTCTTCCTCTTTTTTAATTACAAGGTCATTTAACCATCTCAAGACCCCCAAACCACCATTGCAAAAAGACATTTGAAGCTTCTCTGCTCTAGCTTTGGCCATTGCTACGCCAAAGTACACTGTTGCAGAGGCAACCTACGCATGCCATTTTTGCCAGTCCTTTCTTGAGGAAAAATAAATAAAAATTTGTTCTATTATATTCAAGAACCATATATATTTCAGTTTGTTTACAAAAATAAAATTGAGCAGCAGAGATTGCTAAGAATGAAAGTTTAGTACCTTCCTGAATGTAATTCCCAAATTCTGCCATGGCAGTTGTATTCAAGTCCTCTGGAGACACGGAAACAGTTGGGATTTTAATAGCACCTTCAATGAAATACGAAACAGAAATCATTTGACACTGAAATCAGTCAAACAATACTTGAATTGCATTTCAAAAGGGAAAGTAATATTTACGTTCCTGAATATTTCCCAGGCTTTAAAGATTATTTCACAGGATAGTAAGAGCTGCCACTATCAAAAAAGACTGATGTACTTCAGCTGAACTGTGCACATGCACCACACCGGTTATTTCCTTCCAGTTTCAGCCAAGGTATTTCTCTAGATACTTCAACTCCGTTTTTCATCCTCAAGTGCTGAATGATGTTACTAGAAATGCTACTGTCCAGAAGCAGCTGCATTTTGCTAGGGTGAACTGATTCCTCACAGTCATAAACTATTCTGGCAGCTAAGCAGGCAGCTAAGTTGGCAGTTCAAGGTTCTTTTTCAATAGGAAGTCAAGTCGTGACGGCAAGACTGTTAAAGCGCCTTCTTTCATACTGCTGCAACCCTTGAATGTATATAAACAGACAGGTCTTTTGTTGCTCCTTCTAGTCTGCTCTGTCATTTAAACAGGGTCACACAAGACTGCTCTCCAACAGTCACTGTCATGCAAAATATGGGTATAACTTAGTCCCAATCACAGCTTCCTTTCCTAAAAGTATCTGTGAAGCGAGGTCACACATTCTTTTAAAGGTCGTGTTATTCAAGAAGAAACACAGAAATAAGTCTCTCTCCTATCCCTGCATTTTCCCATTAAAAAGTATGTAAACAGAATTTGCTAGACAATAAATCTTCCAAACCAAAACCATATGAGATTTACAGAACCCAACTCCTTCTTGAACAGCCAAGGACTCTCGCTTCATGCCAGACTGCGGTTTCCTGCAAACTGCCAGCCCTCATGAGATCTAAACATCCTCCAAGTCTTCTGCAGAAGGCTGTGTGTTGGAGAGCATAAACACCCCCCCGACTTGTTATGGACAGGCTGCCTGCAGAGAAGTGGTGCGCAAGATTTCAGCCAGCAAGAAACGGAAAAAAAACCCACAGTGATTTATCCAGTGGACAAAGAGATGCCTAACAAATGCAGTCACAGGGTGCCCAGAGCATTCTGCGTGTAGGAGAGGGAAACACTGAAGAAAATCAACACGGGAAGACAGTTGGCTTCAGGAGAATAAACAAACGGTTCCTTCCAAGGGGAAAGCGCCTGAGGAAGTGTCCTTCTTCACTGCTGCCCCGCTCCCACCCGTGCCCCATGGCCGGCCCTCGATGCCAACCTCTCTCCCTGCGGAGAGGGCCGCCACGGCCCCAGGGCGAGCTCGGGACGCCCCAGCCGCCACGCCGGGGCAGGAGCAGGCCGGCAACAACCCCCGACGCGGGGCTGGAGGGGGGCACACAGGCTGCAGGCCCCCCGGGAGGCCCGGGAGGGTGGGGCCAGCCAGGGCGGCCCGCCGGGCCCCCTCACCTCGCAGCGCCTCCTTGAGCTCCAGCCTCTCGCCGGCACTGAAGGCGGCGGTGCCGCCGCGCCGCGCCCACAGCCGCGGGATCGCCGGGGCGCGCAGGACGTAGGCGCGGAGCAGCACGGCGGCCAGCAGCGCCAGCACCACAGCGCACAGCCCCAGGCCCGCGGCCCACGCCGCCACCCGCCGCCGCCCGCTCCCGCCCGCCATCCCGGCGGACTTCGGCCGCCGCCGTGCGCCCCGCTGAGGAGCGGACGGGCGTGGCCGAACGCCAATCGTCACGCACCCGCCTGAGAGGATGGCCAATGGGCGGCTTGGGCCCGCCCTCTCCGCGAGTGCTGCTGGGAGTTGTAGTTCTGCGCCGCGGCACATTTGAAATGGCGGCGGGCGGGTGGGCAGGGCTCTTCGGTTCTCTCTCCCCTCCGTGAAATCGCGTATTTCTTACCTCGAGGGGACGTTTAAGAGCCGTGGCGAACGGTGTCGGGTACCCATGAGGTGCTCCCAGCACACAGTAGCAAGCAATAATGGGAATGCCCCCTTACCCTGGCTTGGGCCGTGCCTGGAGCCGGCTGGGAAGCCAGGAGCGCTGGGGCTCAGGATGCTGCTCCCAAAATGAGGGGGCGCTTGGGGGGAACAGGGGTGCTTGTACGGAATGACCACCCCCAGGTTCAGTGAGGTGGCGAGAGCCACAAGTTGCGCAGGAGGAGGCCGGTGAGGACCAGGCCGTGGCGGGCACAGTGGCGTGCCCTGGTGTGTGCCAGCCCCGCTCCTGGCAGGGTTTAAATCCGCCTGGTTTTCAAAACGTGTTACTTCTTGCCTGGTTTCACCAGGGAGCACGATGGAAAAAATGTTGCTCCCTTCTTTACAGCTGTCTTGTACTGAATTTGAAGATTTATCCTATCTTCCTGTGGCATCCCAATTCTGGATGGGAGCTGCCATGGAAAGCCTGCTCTCAAACCAGCAGAAGAAGCAGATGATTGTTCATACATTCTTTATTATCAAAAAAGAATGAAACCAATATTAAATTAAATAAATTACAAACATTTCTGAGCTGGTTATACATCAAGCATTTATCAAGTAAGGCTTCAGAGCCATTACACATCAACATCACTGTTACTTTAAGAGCAATAAAGGGACACTGGAAATGAAAATTTTTCTACCCCAGCATGAATTTGAGCTTCCCTAATTCTCTTGCCCGGGCACTTGGAAGTTAAGAGTTTGAACTGGCCATGTTGTGCCTCCAGCAATGCCTTTTGCGCACTGATGTTACATTTATTGCCAGAATTGGCCCATGGCTACAGAAATGAGGTATCCTTCTTCCTAGGTCATCAGAATCACAGAGCATATAGTCAATGTGTCTCCTTTGAAGCCGTCTCTCTTGACATCCCATCCATTATGCTTGCAGGAACTTCAAGAAATACAATCTATTTTCTATTTTTTTATACATGGTCTGTTGCTCTGAGGCTTCCTGCGTTTGGCCTGTCAGGCCCTGAGACTGTGAAATCAGCCTCCTGTAATTAACCTTGAATGAAGAACTGGAAATTGGAATTTTCCTCATATAACGTGATGCCACCTCAGAGATACAGAAATATTGATTAGCTACTGTAGGATAGTTTCATGTTCCATTGGACCAATTTCTTTGTTGCTTTTTTGAAACGAGCAAGTAAAAGGAGCACTCAGGCAGTAACAAAAGACCGTGAGTAATCACCCTCAAAGATAATTTAAGAGAATTAACCTCTTGATTTTACCTTATAGAACAAGCTATACATGGTTCTGGAGAAATCACTGCTGTCTAAGATTAAAATAAGTAATAACCATTAGTGAGTGGGTTTTTCCTTTTGGAAACTAACCTCCTTTGGTTTTATTACTCTCTCCTGCACCACATAATCAGAAACTGAGGTAGAGAAATGGTGACTTAGTTAATGAGGTGTTACATAAAACCAAACTGGCAGGGTCCTGATGTTGTTTCCTTTAATGGTTGTCTAGCTATGATGGTTCATGAAGCTCTATTTTCCTTAAAAATGGGACATCTGGGAGCTGTAGGAAAGCCCCACTTTCTCTCCTCAGAAAGCCTTCTAGCAATCTGCTAGTGAATCAGCTCAATAATGTATATGTACTTCAAAACTGTACATTAAAGCTTGTTAATATTCTTAATATCTTAGAGTAATAAAATAGAAATAACCTTTAAAAATATAATTTACTTTCATTATTAAGGCCACTCTTTATTTTTTGCATTCATGGAAAGATAACAGACTGTCCAGTTTTACTTCCATTACTGTTCACTTTTTCATATTGACTCTTGCATTTTATCCCAGTGCTGGAAGTACCTTGTAGGAAGATTTGAAATTCAAACGAAAGAAATTATTTTCATTGCAATTGAAGACATACCAGTATGTGTCTTTGTCTTAAATTTTTATAACCTTATTTTCATAAAAGCCATATTTGAGGTTGAAATGCACTGGAGGAGGGTCCCTTTAACCCTTGGCTTATGCTTAGATTTTTCAGGCTTTATCTTGTCATCTTGTCATTACTGTCACAACATCAGCACCGGGTAAGAAGGGAAGGCACCAGAGAGGGAAACTAAAATAGCAGTTGTTATTAGCATCACTCAAATATAAAAGAACGTCAGATTTTTAGAAATGATTAAGATCTCAGCTGTCTGTCTCTGGGTTAGTGAGGCAGGCTTGTTTGCCGGAGAGGTAGATGGTCCTGGTAGCATCAGTCTGTGGTGAATTTTAATGAAAATCATCAAACACGTAGTAGAGAATCGTTATGGAAGTATCACATACTATACAAGAGCTGTCTCTTGCTGCACAAGTGACCACTTGAGAGCTTGTCACCAGAAGCCCGGCGTAGCACAGGGTGTCACTTGGGCCGTTCCCTAGTTGGAGGCATCAAATACACTCAAATTTCAGTTTTACTGCTCTGGATCTATGGCATTATGAAAAGTGTGCAGAAGGGGCTTCCTTCCCCATCCCTGAATTTGCTACTTGTGAGCAAAATGATTTGGGAAAAACATCTTTCCCCAGAGCACTCATCCGTGTTCTGGACTAAACCTTTTAGTTGTTCCACTCAGCAGGAGGATAGGAAGAGTCCGAACACCCTTGGGATGAATGCTTTCATGCCATTCACAGTCTAAGAGCCTCATCTGAAGTGCCGTTCAGTCAGCAGAAACGATCCCTAAAAAACTTCAGAGGGGTTTGAACTGGACCCTGGGTCTTTTGAACATGTGCATATAACACACAGTAACAAGGAATTCTTATTTCTGATTACAAACTAGTCCTAGTAGTAAGAAAAACCAATGTAATCCAGAAAGTAGCCCTACTGAGACAGAGTACCAAGGCCTTTGGGGTATCAGAAGTACAGCACTGGTGGGAGGCAGTGGTTTCTGGGACGCTGGGTCACAGAGAAGGCGGTGGAGGGGACACAGAAGAGGGGCCACGGGAAAGGCAGAGGTGATGCTACACAGACACGCGGGGAAGTTTGGGGGTTTGCACTTACTGTGCCGACACCCCGAACGTCAGTGCACATTTTGGAGCAACATTACCTTACAAAGCCGCGTCGCCGCACCTTGCAAGAGTTGCTTTTGCTAGTGAATCAGAGCCGTGAGAGGCTCTTAATATTTGCTTGTATTTCCCTTCGTCAGGAAAAGAGGGAGGAGGGAGAAGAAAGAAGGGGGATGCCCAAATTACGTAATGCCTATGCGGGCAGAAGAGCGCGGCTGTGTGAGACAAAGGAGAGCACTTGGCAATAATGACTAATCATCCCATG
Source organism: Phoenicopterus ruber ruber (assembly GCA_009819775.1). Taxonomy (NCBI): domain Eukaryota; kingdom Metazoa; phylum Chordata; class Aves; order Phoenicopteriformes; family Phoenicopteridae; genus Phoenicopterus; species Phoenicopterus ruber. The sequence goes on along the minus strand of CM020239.1, from coordinate 2,695,311 downwards.
TGTTAAGGCACCTGCCTTCAAATGAACTCGCTTCTCTTCTGTAATTAATGAGATGGCATTTCCTGAGTTCCTGCTTCTGTAGATTTCTGTTCCCTGCTCCAGAGTCCATCGCTCTGAATACCAGAAGCAGAGCAGGAAGGAGGGAGGAATTTTTCAGTTCAAGAGGTGTGATGGCCTCTTGCTTTGCAAACTTATTGTATCCCCAGGTAGAAGTGCGGCTCTTCACGAAGGGATGGGAGAGAGGAGTCTGTTCGGGAGGGTTTGCCCGCACGCTGACGCTCCCTGTGCGCTCACAGAGCTGTCTGGGTCTCTGAGCGGAACATGCTTCCAAACATCTCCTAAAGGGCACACAAGGTAGGCTGGGTTAGGGCTGGTGCCAGGGCACCAACCCCCCAACGCAGCTCAGCAGTCAGTCGGTCACACACAGAAACGCCACCAGGAGCTCCAGCCCTTCCCAGCCCTCCTCCTCAAGGGAAGGCTGGCGGCGGGAGGTGCTCTGCTTCCACCTGTGCCTGGATAGCACGGGGAGAGTCAGCATCGGCACGGACCTCCTCCCAGGGCCCTGGGTTCAGTGGGTGCAGATCACTTCGGCATTAACAAAGTCTGTGCTGAAAAACTTGACCAGTGACCCTTCTTTTGGGCTTGAGCTAAACCTGGTTTTCCAAGTTGACCCCTGGTGTAAACCTGAGCTATGTGGCCCAGAATGGATTAAAGGGTTCCGCTGTGGGGTAACCTAGCTGCTCCTTCCTCCAGGTGCCTGCCAGAGCTCCTCATGACAGGGATTTTAAATTATTTTTGCAACTAACTTTTCAAAGCATTACTGTCGCTAGCAGCTTGCCTCGCAAAGGCACAGGGGACTTCCCATCTAATCAATCCCAACCACGACTTCTGATTTCCACCTTATGGCCACAGTTGAAGAAGTGACCCTTGGCACTAGAACTAACCTCCTCCAAGTTCTTGAACTCTGGACTGCTTTCATCCACAGACTCGTCACAGATGGAGAGCTCTGTCTGATTCGGCCTCTGTGCAGGAAAGAATCAAATCCACAAATTAGCGGAGTGCAGGGTTGAAAGGAATGAAAAAAATTACTAACCTAGGCTTAAAACATCACACGTGCTCGAAGGGAAATGCCCAGGAAGAAGGGGCAGAGAAGGAATCCCGTTTCAATTGTTTATCTCCTCTGACTGAGCTGGCATTTACATGTCTCTCTGCTGAGATATGAGATACCTCAACTTATTCTCATCACATAACTGGCTAACACTGCCCTGGTTCCAACTCCAATTATCATGCAGTAAACCAACCCATATTTGGGGAAATAGCCTGTCTGACCCTGTGTTGTCAGCGTGTGCCACATTCCTGCCTCGGCCCTTTCTCTTCCCACCGAGGGAAGCATTCATGGATGCTGGGGCTATTCAAGTACCGGGGCATGTGCTTTGCCTTCGTTTCCGAGGGCCAAATTCTGCCTTTGTGTGCAGATGCGTGTTCCAGCCAACACCAAACTGAGGGCATGGTGCTGGAACAGCTCTTTGGGCTTCTCCAGGCTGGGACAACATTCATCTCCCAGCTAGGGGTTTGCAGAAGACATTTACACTTCTGAATTCCCACTGAAATCAATTCAATCAGCAGGTACTTGGCCCGTACGTGAGAATTAGGAGATGAAATATTTGCTGGATTTAGACCTTTATCACTTGAGATAAATAGGAAACTTTATTAGGTGCAGTATTGAGGTGTTATTCTTCCTTTGTGCTGACACAGCATGTAAACCTAATAGCACAGTACTGTGAGCTGGAGAAAGACCGGGGAGCAAATTTACCTCTTCTAAGGTGGGCGGGTGGGCAACTTCTTGGATATTTGCCCGTGCAAACAAAACAGCATCATGGATCGTCAAGAAGACGTGACTTCGGTCCAGGCCCCCTTCCTCAAAGACTCCACCTGTGCTAATGTCATTGTACACCTGGGCTGAAGAAAGGAAAAGCACATGAACAAGAAGGAAACCAAAGAAGGAAGCCTCTGGAAGTGCACATGGCTGACAGTGGTCCTCTGAGCTAAAGCAAAGCTGGGACGCGTAGGGAAGAAGAAGGTTTGCTGCAGAAATGAGAGTGTAGGGATCTATTTTTCTACATGCTAAACATGGAGATGTTCCAGTCATATCACTTCCTAAATGAAAGGACCTATTTCACACACACAGAGAACAGTGTTTCTCTTTCCTTTTTTCTGTTCTCTTCTTTCTTCTGTTCTTGTTTGGTCCAACAAAAGGCTAACAGCTCGCACAGTTTGCATAAAGAACACAAAAAGATCTGTTTGTCAGGAGCACATAAATGGGGGAAGATCACATGGAAATGTGTTCTTCGTGGATTCTTACCGTGCACATTTGCCAAGAACACTTTAATCCCGATCTTCTGATAACTGGAACACAACTAGAACGGATGAGAGAGGAGAGAGAGGATTAATAACACTGCTGCTCCAGTTTTGTGTTTAGACATAAAGTCTTTTAGCCAGAGCTTTACACGTGTCCTGGGGATGCTGAACCTTCTGTTGATGAGGGTAAACATCTTTATCTGAGCTGCCCAAGAGAGTAGAATGTACTTGGGTGGTATGTTGCTTGGCTATGTTGTAGTACAGAACTAACCTTGCCCAATGCTTTTGTGCCCATGAGGTCAACAAAACACACTCCACTCATGTCCAGGATGATGGTGTGAAAGTCGACATAGGGCGGTGCTGTCATTACAGGGTCAACATCTGCTGTGGGCATGACACTGAAAGTGCTTCCTTGCAGAGTAGTGGTGCTGCCCAGCTCACCGGAGGTGTGCACTTGCCCAGCACCATTGGCAGGTGGACGGAACGTGACGTAGGAGATGCTGGCACCATTAGCAGTCGTCTGGTTGTTATTGGTATCTGTTGGAGAGGTGCTTTCGAAGTCTTTCTGGAGCTCTTGCAAAGACAAGGTCTACAGCAAAGCAGAAATGCACAGTCAGGGCAGGGCACAACTATCAGCACAAGCTGAGATCCTGACATGTGAATGCGCTGGAAGCGTTCAGTGGCATGAGGTGTTTTAATCTGGACTGACTCCAACCTGGTGCTAGACTGAATGTCCCTCGGGTCTGGAGTGTGTTAGGTTAATTTTAAATGATTCCTTTTCACATGCTTCAAGACTGCTTAGCAATGCAAACCAAATGAAGCTGGGATGACTGGGAAATATACTCCAAAAGGGCACTTTTGAACCAAAATGCTGACATAGATGCATCCTTAGAGAAAGAGGGCAAGCCCAGTTTCTAGCAAATTGTTCACCATGTTTCTATTCTGGTCATCTCTACAGCTTTCTTGCTCCCAGCCATTTCCAGTTCTTGTGTGTCTTAAGGCTTTGGCTGTTGGGAGGAATGGCGATGGGGGTGGGAAGGAAAGGAGGCAAGAGGTGGTAAATGTGGCTAGGAAGACAGTGCAAAAAATCCTGTGTCAAGAGGAGCTGTTTGATGGGGACTTGGGGTCTCATTCATCAACACAGGAACCCAAACTGAGTTACCTTGTTCTGCTTCAATAAGAATTTCGGTAGCTTTGTTGGTGGTTGTGCTGTCCCCTTCTCCTGCCGTTTCACGTATTTCTTCCTGGCTAAGTACACTTTAGTAGGATCCACCCCAGTCTGTGGAAAAGAGAGAGTGTTTTCTTTGAAAAAGCCTGTTCAGCCTCGTAGTCAGGAGCTGCTATTTCTTTCCTGCTATTTCCCAGCCCGTGGCACATGCACAGGAGGACAGCACCAGCTGTACACCCGAGTGCGGTGATCCTGATGGCAACCAGACAACAATATCTTCAGTAACTCAGGGTACCTGCACATGCAGGGAGGAGGGACTTGCAGTAGCAGGATGACTCTGCTTTGGCAGAGCTTGGAGGAGGATACCTGCCAGGATTCAGGTATAACCTCTAAAATGAGGTCTACAAACAGTCCTGAAGTTCAGGGAGAAAAGGATGGAAGAGTAGAGGATGGATGTGACCATCTTTTGTGATCATCCTAGGCTTAATTATCGCCACGTAGCAATACAGGAGAGAGCAAGGGCCGTTTGGGATTGGCTGCAAGCAGAAATTTGTTAGGGCATCGCTCACCTTGGCTATGACCTTCTCGCGGAATATCTCTGAGTTGGCAAAATACAGTGGCGAGCAGTAGGTCACAATTTTAATCCCATTAAGTTCATGTACCTGCAACAGAGAGAAGAGCTCAAACCAGGCCTGACGGGGTGTGCGGGGGGTGCAGGGGACTGGGGGTTTGGGCAGCAGATAGCTGGGAAGGTCAAACTGAACAGCAGCTCTCCTGCTACCCCTGAAACAAGCAGCAACCAACCTCGCCGAGACAGAAACATGGACTTGAGTTCCCTGATCACATTGGGTACCAGTGGCAAAGAACCGCATTTTCTCTGAGGATGCTTTAGCTTCTTACCTTGTTGTAGGCTTTAGGGTTCTTGTAGATGTCGGTGGAAGTTACTTGGCCCAGAGCAGAGCCGTTACGGCTAGGAGAAAAGAGGCGATCGGAATTAGAGTAAATGTTGCAGGGGAACAAAACTGCTTCGCTTCACATTCCATACCAGGATTTCAAAATTTGATTTATGAAAATACTTAGATTTCATCCCTGCAGAGTCTACAGGGCAAAAAAGAGTCAGCAGTTTGAGATCCCAGAATGGGAAATATTAATAAAGGGCTTTGATGGATTAAAAATGGTGTGAAAACTTCACGCCAGTCTCTGCACATATACGGGGCTCTTTCTTTTTATGAGCAGGATTTTCTGCTGGGAACTATGCAGGTAGCTTTTCGTGGTGAAGTAAATACCTTCAGACTTCCCCCTGCCTTGGGATGTGCACATCGCTAACCGTGCGCAGGAGCGGGAATGCAGGCAGTAAATTAGCGCCTGCCATTCCTGTTTGCACATTCCAGGGGCTGGGGAGGACACCTGCACTCCCCCAGGCTCCTGCCACACGTTCCTTCGAAACACGGGCCAGAGGTCAGTTATAAAAATAATCTGTCGTTTATTCTGCAACTGGGAGATCTTCCTTCTCTTTTGGTTTTTGTAGCTACACTGGTACTTACAACTGGGTATTGAAAACCACAACCAGCACGGAAAATCCCACGCCCACAGCAACTCCGTAGGGAAGGCTCAGGAAGAAAGCGGACAGGAAGCTCACCAGCCAGACCAACTGTGGAAAGAGAAGAGCATGGCAGGTCATTTTACTGTACCACGGGCTGGAGCACGGTGATGGATGGAAAACGGCTCTGTGCTGATATTCTGGACCCAAAGAACTACACAGCTCAGGATCAAAAGACCAAGACCTGAATTCTGCAGCTATTCTAATGATACAGTTTATTGCATGCTTTCGTGTGAAACACCGTTGCTGGGAAGCTTGCCAGAAGCCCCAGTTTTTCAGCCGTAAAAGCAGCCAGTGTGTTTCTTCACAGCTGCACGAACACTCGCACCACTCATTCAGTTCGAAAAGTATCAGCCTAACTAGTCAAGAAAAGGCTCCTGCAGATCAGACCATCTGCTGCTCAGCCACTGCTCCCAGCCCCAAGAAAGCTCCTGCTGTCAGTCAGAGCATTTCAGAAGGAATGAGCATCTATCTGAAAACCGTCTGAGCACCTGCTATTAATGACCTGGACACAGAGCACATTTGATGACAAAGTATGACAGAGCATACCAAAACCTGCACCACCTCCCAGCTCAGAGCTCTGTCATTTGTCATTTTTATATATTAGCACTCGAGCATCTACCTCCACATGAAATTAGTCCTGCCTAAGCATATAAACATGCCCTCTGAGAATCATTATCAGGTTATTATATCCCATCCTCAAGACTGATTGATAAAACCTAACTTTGACCTTGGACAAATCAGGGTAATTTTGATGACTTCAGCATCTTAATTTATATGCATTGTGCATATAAATAGCAAGTAAGGGCTTCCCTCCATCCGGACTTCACACTGGGCCATATCTGTGGTGTGATAGTGGCAGTCAGCACTGAAACACAACCAGAGGTGAGGTAATGAACTCCCATGGTCTGACATCACCCAGGAATGGTGTTCCCCGTTTTGGGACAGGACACTGAATCTAGTTCAAATTCCAGGGAGATTAAGGTCAGGGGAATGCAGTTCACTCCGTTGGCATCTGCCTGGTCCCCACACTCCCTGCAGCTGTCGGCTGCCCGGGGTGCTGGTAGCAAGAGCTTTGTTCCAGCAGCTCAGTGGATACACGGCACAGCCGGGGCGGGGGGTCTGGCTTTGCCATGGAGGACAGATGATTCACGGGGGGCAAACCAAAGAGGTTTCTGACAGCCGTTCGCCTCCGCTGTGGTGACCACGTCTGGCAGAGACACGCTGGCAGGGTGTTCCCCAGGCAGCACCATGCGTCGCCGCTCAGGTGTCTGGCCGGACTTTGGGCTGGGGGCTGCGGAGCTCCCCTCTGCGAGCCCTGATGAAGGACAGTAACTTCACCTGCCCTCACATGAACCGCCAGAGCCGACCGAGACCTTCCATCCTACCCACCAGGCATCATCAGAACCCATTCAGAAATGCGCTTAAATTGCCATAAACAATTCCCAACAGAGAATCTCATCTTCCCATCTGCGACTTTCCCGCTCTGCCGGTTCTTGCCTGCATAACCATGTCAGCTCAGACCGCGCACGTCCCTGGTCCGGTCGGTCTGCCAGGCTCGCTCCTAAGCATGGACCACTTTTTGTAGCTCATGCCCTGTGCTGGAGTGTGCCTTCATGTCATGATCACACCCCTGTGAAACCTCTGCCTGGACTGCTAACCCATCTCTTCTCCAGCACCTGTTTGAACAGTATTTTGGGAAAGCTCTTGATGACTCAGGTCAGCCCCTTTGGACTCCTGATTCCTCCGATAAGGCAGTTTGTCGGGACCTGACAGGATATTGGCTCAGTGTCCACACACACCACTCAGCCGTGGGAGTCCTGTTCAAACACTGTCTTTTTATGTCAGACATTTCCAAATTCCGTTCTCACTCCCCCGCACCCCCTGCCTGGGTTTATACATCAACCAGTGCCTGGAGTCCTTATCGCTGTGAAGGGCTCTCCTCACCCTGGAGGGCTATTGTGTGAGTTTTTAAGTCATGACTCCTAGATATTGAGCAGGGCCGGTTTGGCTAGTTCTGGGCAAACAGGCTCCCGCAGTTGATTGGCATTTAAACAGAGCAGGTAATAGTTCAGGCCTCTCCGATATGTGTGCTAAGCATGAGAGTGCTCAGCTGGGCAGGACGGGCTCCGCCGCTGCTCGGGACCTCGTTGGCGAGGGGTTGGAAGCACGATCGCACCGAGAGAGCGAAACCCACCTTCTGTGGGGGACTCATGCCGCCCTCCTGCCCCCAGAAGCCAGCCGGGGGGCTAGCTGCTCGCCCGGCCTCTGCCTCGCACAGCCGCGGGCTGGGCTGCCCGTGCAAGGCAGGCGGCTGCCTCCCGCCCGTCCCCAGGCACTCACGCAGTCCAGCTTGCTCTTCTTCCACAGGTAGAAGGGATCGGCCAGCTGCTTGAGGGAGTTTTTCAGGTTCACCGCGATGAGGGCTCCCAGGACAGACTGCGGAGGAGAGGGGATCGCATCAGCCGGGGTGTGGATGTGCCACGTTTTGCAGCAGATGCTTTCTGCCATGCCTGCCTTCCTTGGTCCAGTTACCGCAAGGGAATGGGAAAGGGTGACGCTCACAAAGATCTCCCTTGGATCTGAGCATGATAATTTAGACTATTCTTGCTTCCAGAGACTCAGTGCAGACAGGACCCCAGGCCAGGAACAAACCGTGCTGTGCAGCAGTTTGCATCAGGGGTTTTGGGAGGAAGGCTGTACCTTCGCTTGGGTGGGTGGAGTATGTGACGCAATGGCCGCGCTCTTTGCACAGATGTTTGTGTTACCTTTGGAAGAGGTTCGAGGTAGATCCCCAGAGCCAGCATGGTCACCATAACCACCAAGGCCACAAAGAAACTTGCCACCTGCAAAAAAGAAAGAAATCACTTCAGCAAACATCAGGGTCTTCCTAAACCCCCTCTGTCTCTTTCTTGTCCTGCTGCTTCAGCCAACGGCACAACTGGTCGTCGCAGTATTTTATGTGAGCAGACGATTGCCTCTGAGAAATAGGCTAGGATTTTGCAGATCTCACAGATAACCCCAAGCTTCCCTCACGTGGTAGCTCTGCTCAATCGGGGGAGCCAGACTGGGAATGCAGATCTACAGCCCTACAGCTGTGACCCATCCAAAGAACCATCCAGGGAACTAAGTGGGGTTGGGGAGGAAGGAAATTCTGCTTTAACAACAGCAACGTGAAGCACTCCTGTGGAGCTTCTCCAGACCTGCAGCAGCGATGTCATGCTGGCAGCGTGCAGCAGCTACAGGGGTTTGTGGTCAAGTAGGGTCACGGAGGGAAGAGGGGAGGAGAAGAAGGTACTAACTTGTGATTTCCCTCCTGCCCCATCGATGGCGAGAGTGACGGAGAGAGCACAGCAGATCACGTGGATTTTGAAGAAGGATCCAAAGAAGTTGCTGCAGCCCAGGGCCAGCATTTCCTGTGGAGATGGGGGAACGTGGTCATCAGAAAGGACAGCTGCCCGTCCTGCCCTGCCATGCGTGTGAGCTGCCAGGCAGGAGAGCAGGTGCCCGAGTCTGGGGTTTGTGTGGCCAGGGAGGGGAGCTGGGTTCCCTGCAGTGTGTCCCAGACCCTTTCTTTCAAGTAAGAGCTGGGAATGGCTCTGGTGTAGCAGGGAAACCTGGAAGCACAATTCCACATAAACACGTTGTCATCTGTTGACACACTAAGGGCAGGGCTTCATGTGGTATGCGTGGCTGTTATTGAAAGCTGCCACTGTGCCAGTGATGACAAAAGAGGGTTATTTAATGTCCTGCCTCTCACAGTATCTAGGTGACACACCAGGAATCCAGGTCTTTCTCTGCTCAGTGAGAAATACATGTGCCTTGCTGTGCTCCAACAGCCTGCAAAAATGCCATCTGTGCCAGCACTCAGGGCTGAAGCCTCAGGTCTGGAGGGAGAGCAAAGCAGAGAGCTCCACCTAAGGCTTTCTCCCCTTTGCAGGCTCTCTCCAGTCCACGGGAGATGGATCTGCCGTGTCCTTTCAACCCCCACATGGCAAGCTGCCACGTGAGCCTGCATGCATGGGAGCAGCACGTCTGTTTTAAGCAGAGCACGTTTGAACGCTTCCCATTCATGCAGCGCGGTTTTCCTTTCACGCCTGAGAGCAAGGGGAACGGTCCTTGACTGCGTCCTTCCAGACCAAGCGTTACCTGGTTGGGGTCCACATCGTAGCCATGCTTGGCTGCCAGCGTTCTCCCCATGGCTAAGTTGATCACGTAGCCCACGATGGCGAGCGAGAAAGCTGTGCCGATCATGTCTTTCCACTTGTTCACCAGGGGCAGGGTTGGCGCTGGGAACCTGTACTCAGAGCAGAGGCGAGAAGCAGTTGTGACACTAGTGTCCAGAGGCTGGTGAAGTGTGTGAGGAGCTTGTGTGTTCGGGAATGACATAATCCGTGACTACACTGCGGACAGCTTGAGTGGATGGAGGCAGTTGTGTAACAGGGCGCAGCAACGCTGCCTGACAGTCCTGGAAGGGGACTGTCATCCAGCAGGGAAGAGTGAGGTGTTTTCCAGGCTGCAGGAGGAGGAGGAAGGAAAATTATCTGGAAGTTGAGTCAGACCTGCACATGCACTTACCCCATGCTGATCTTCCCAACTACTGGCATGCCGTACTTCTCGGGCATGTTAAAGCTGCCAGAGATTGCAGTCGCAACTATTACCTGGAAGTACAGAGAAAAAAGAGCAGTAAGCAGAAGGAAGCTCTCTCAGAAGCACTAAGCTTGCTGTGCTCCTGGGGCTGGCAGCAGAAAATTAGCACTGAATTTGGGCTAGGAAAGGAGGGAACCCCCCCGCATGAGTTATGTTCCTCATCCTCAGCGTCACCAGGATGCAGGTGCAGTCTAACAGGGACGAGCTGGGCACCAGAGGTATCCTCCGTGAGGATGGCCCGATTTCTGACCCCAAGCCATGTGGGGTCATGTCATATTCACTGTGTAGATGCTCTGCATGGTGGGCCCCCTGTGAGCAGAAGCGGGTGTCCCAGGGCTGTAAGGTGAGGGGAGGGACAGTCTCCTGGAGGGTCCGAGGGACAGCTCGTGCGTCACTTACGATGATGATCTCCATGGGGATGGGCATCCGGATCTTTTTCATGTACTTTAAGTTGAGCTCCTTGACAGTCATCAGGAGCACAGCACTGACCAAGGCATAGACCAGGGAGGCCACGTTGGTTTGGGGGAGACCTTTACAAATATCAATGAATGTCTAAAGGGGAGAGAAGAGGAGAAGGTGTCATGTGGAACCAGAGACTCCAGAGAACGTGGACAGCACAATGGAGAACACTTGTTATCATAATCAACTGCAAACACCCTGAGATGTGACGAGGGTGAGAGAAGTGCTAGAAACCCTGCTGCTGAGAGATCAGCAACCAGCCCTGGGTCTGTGCTGTCTGGTTAAATGCAGTTCTAGCTGTATCCATGGAGGATGCATCCATGGAAGATGCAGGAAAGGCCAGGAATGCGTAAACCTGCTCATGGGAAAAGTTTCTGTTGCTAACAATTGTGCAAGACTCCTGCTGCAAAGCAACACAGTTCATATTCTCCCCAAATCCCAGACCCATTTCATTATTTCTAGTTAGAAACTAGCAGACAAGGCCTCAGATAATACTGTATAGGAAATACGATGGCAGCAGCATAGGTGTGCTGGGCTGGGAGTGGTGCAGACAGCCGTATTCCCCCTCCCTCCACCCTTTCCTTCTCTCCAGCCCCCCTTTCCCTTGCACGGGTGGCAGTGATGCCTGCGGAGTGGTGGTCACTGGGGGAGGAGGTGCAGGGAAGGCCCCTGTCCAGAGCACCCACTTACGTAGACGATAGCTAAGGGCCCGGTGTAAGATGAGACTGTCAAGCCGAAGACGTACTTGAGCACGGAGATGAGGATCTGCAACCCTGCTGCTGTCATGAAGCCCCTGATGAAAGACTCTGAGAGGTAGATAGCAACAAAGCCAAACTGCACGAATCCCAGGCACAGCTAGGGTAGGACAGACAAGGCGTTATTAGAAGCGTGCCAGCCTGAAAGCCAAGGTGCAGAGCCCGAGCGTGCCCGTGTCGGGCAGCCGAGGGGCTGCATCCCTCCCACGCAGCCACGGCGCGGGACGGGCTGAGGAGACTGTCCCGGAGCAGGGACGGGGAGAGGAGAGCTGCAGGGTGCTGGGATGTCGTCACTGGCTGCGATCCTGCCCCAGGGGCTGGCCTCACCCTTGGCTAGTCCGTTCGGAGAATTTCACACCAAGACCGCAGCTGGGGCGGGATCCTCCCAAAACCTCTATGTTGAGGCATCATCCACTTAGAAGTGGGGCCTCATCTAGCATCTGCTACCACCATCCCTGCTCCAGGGAGAGAGCTCAGCTGGCTCCGTGCGGGTCAGCTCTGGCCAGAGGACACAGCACAGGCGGTGCAGTGAGTCCTTACTTGTATGATGGCTGTCAGGCAGGCTAACGTGGCAGAGATCTCCAGCCTGGCTGCTTCCAGGGCTGTGGTGTTCACACTGGTCTCATTGGTAGTATGGTTGAAGTACTGGAAGTCTGACTCCGGAGCCAGCTCATTGCAGACGTTGCCAACAATAATGCTGACGACTGCAAAAGTACCTACGACACAACACAGTAATGTCAGTAGTTTTCTCTAGAGAGCGTCCTGTCCTGGAAGGCACTTGGACAGGTTAGGCTGTCCAGACCAAGCCACCCAGCCCATCACTGCAGCCAGCCCCGCGGCAAGACGTGGCAGCGGTTCATGGGAGTGAGATCCTGCTGTGCAGCCAGAATCCGGGATCCCGTAAACCCCTGATGGACCAAACATGCCCAAACATCTCTATTCTGGGACACACCGAGTATTCCCAGCCCGTATTTAACTGCCTTGTGCGGACAATTGCTCTGCAGACTCTTACCTGGGACCATCTGACGGATACTGCCAAGGAAGAGGTATGGTACCAGGGGGAAGAAGGAGGAGTAGAGCCCGTTGACGGGAGGCAGATTGGCCAGCAGCGCGAAGGCCATCCCTGGAAAACACAAGGGAAATGGGCAGGTTGCCCAGGTCTGTGCAGCTGGCGTCAGCCCCCTGCCCTGCTCACACATCAGCTCCAAAAGATGCTGCGGCCAGCACAGACTGCTGCTTTCCGGGCAGGAGAGGCCAAAGAGGGCAGGGAAGGGCACCGCAGAGAAATACAGGGACAACCAGGTCGGAGGTAGAGCTCAGGTTTATACATGTCAGCAGTAGAGGTAGCTAAACCCCCCAGATGGGACATCAGCTGCCATCTGCAGATCTTTACTGGACCTGGCAAAGTGCTCTCCCCTCTCGGTGACCCAGAAAGTCATCGCGTCTCACCTTGTGGCACTTGAATCGTCCCCGCACTGAGCCCACCGAGAACATCAGGCACAATGTAGTCCTTAATTTTGTACTTGGGAAGCCAGACAAGTATTGGGAACAGGCTAAAGAAGATGAGTTTGAATCTGGAAGCTGAACATCTAGAGGAGATAAAAAATAATGCAAATAAGTAAAGAAGGAAGGAAGCAAGTGAGCTGGGAAGTGAGCAAGCAAGGGAGCAAGGAAGAATCTTCCTAGGAATGTCTCAGCCTTTCTCCCACACCAAATCCTGAGCCCAATATTTGGTGCACAGCCCTTGCCTGCGAGTGCAAGGCTCTTGCAGTTAACTAGCTGGACGTGCCGTGGAGGATTACTGTGGGGACGTCCCTGACTCGGTGGGAGGTCTCCAATGCTGCCACCGCTGGAAGGAGAACCTGCACAGAGGGAAGGATTTAGCTCCCCAGTATCTTGATACCCTTCCGATAGGGGATAGGAGAGCTGTAGGGAGCAAACACAGCTCAGAGGTTCATGGGGCAGTCGCACAGAGCCAAAGATGAACGTTTTCAGGTGCTTGGTCAAAAAACCCCAAGTGTGTCTGAAAGAAGAAGGTTGCTTCTGGGTTGACACACGCAGCATCTCACATCTCTGCCTGTAACATACATGTTCTCTCTTTCCTGTATTACTGCCTTCATTTTTCCAAGGAATGGAGCTAGATTTCCAAGACAGCAATCAGCAGGATTATTCATCTTTGCACAATTATTCATCTTTAAGAAAAGCCAGTACTGTTTTTAATCAGAAAGCTGATAAAAGGAAATCCCAGCTGGAAAGCTTGAAGAAATAATCCACACACCCATACCTACATCACCAACTATACCTTTTTCATTATTAAAAAAATTTGGAAAACAGAACCCCAAATCCCGAATACACTTAGTGCAATCTGTTCCGCTTATTTGTCTTACAGCGTAACAGCTGAGGCAGTGAAAAGAGCAACCAGTTTCACTTGCTTCAGTGCAATTTGCATTTCTCCTGTGCCTTTCATCCATCAAAGCCCTGAAGGTCATGGAGAAGGTTGCCCAGGATAAAAATGGCAACTATATCCCCAGGTTCGAATCATATCCCAATTCCAGACCAAATCTGGTTTACGTTTGCCCCAGCTATAACATTCTGTGTTACCTGAAAAGGTTTTTCAATTTTTCCCCAGCGGGGTAACTTCTACTTTTCTTCTCAAACTCCTCGTCGAAGAGGCTGACCGAATATGCAGGACGTTCGATGACATAGCGAGGCCTGGCGTGGCTCATCTCTGGATCATTTAAATTTTTCCCAGAAAAAAGAAAAAGCAAAGCCAAGAATGTGACTGGAGCCGGCCCCACCTGCAGTATAACAGACCGGACACCTCCAGCGTCTGGGAGCCCTCCCCGAACATCTCCACCCTAAATAGTTTCCCCGTGGCGCAGAGGCAGGTCCTGGGAGTGGCTTCTCCCAGCACCGGGGGCTGCTGCTCCCCGGCACAGGGAGTTTTTACCGCCTATTTTGAGATGATGCTAATGAGCGATGCCGTGTGAAGATGAGCATGGGTGTTAATCTTAGCTCTGCCAGTGACTGCCTTTTTGCCTTGGGCAAGTCACTTGACCTTTCTCATGCCTCAGTTTCACCATCTGCTGGTGAGGTTGGCGAGACTTTGCAACGCTGGGCAGCCCTGACACAGGTTGCAATGGTAGATACTGGCACCGCGATTAAAGGCAGTTTCCATCCGAAGTGTTCCTGCTGCTCTGCACAAATGAGTGATCTCATTTGCATCCAGCAGCCTTCCTATTTCTCACTCGCCGTGAGAGGCTGTGGACGAGTCCTCGGATTATTCTAGGAAGCGATGTGCAGACAGATAACTGTTGCTAATTCATTTTGGTGATGAAGATGCCAAAACATCCAGATGGACTAGTCCTGCCCAGTATCTGGGTCTCACCAAGGAAAGATGATGAACTTCAGAGAGCTCTTGTTTTACTGTGACCAGCGCTGCCTGGGAAGAGGGGAGAATCATTACGAACTGGAGAGGCTGGGGGTGGAGGGAGGAAGTGGTCAGCTATAAAACAAGAATCTTAGTAATTATTTGCGGTATGGCGTGTATCTAAGTGGGTCATTGCCCAACACAGGAGTAGAAGAGGGGGTGGAAAAAGCTGGTGATTCAGGCAGGAGAAGAATATACCAAGAAACAACATCCAGGTTGCTGAGAGCTTATGGAGTGATTTGAAAGTACCAGATCCTCCCCTCTCCTCTTTTGGCACTGTGAGTAATGCTGAAGTCAGTGCACACCTTGACACCGAGTTCAGAGGAACCAGGATGAGCAAAATGTCCATCCGTAGGACTAATGTCAGTCCCCGCTGATAAGCAGTTACCTTGGAGTGGGGGCTGGAAGACATGAGCAGTATGTAGCAGAGTGGCCCAGCAGTCCAGGGCAGGAAGGAAAGTATGATGCAGGCAGCCGAAACTTTTGGGAGAATTTAGGTCAACAGAATCATTATGCAAATAGGAGCTAATGGGTTTAGAAAGGGAGGTCATCAACCCCACTCTTGCAGTGGATGCTTTAGTGATCACAGGGGCAATCAAGTGCAGTTTGCTGTAAAGCCGCTCCAGCAACGGTGTGTTGCTGGTTCCAGGCCCTGACCTGCACCCACGCGGGCTCGGGAGGGACCCCAGCCTACGTCTGGGGGGGGCCAGCTGGGTGCCAGCCAGCCGAAAGAGGAGACGTGCCCCTCTTCCCGCACTTCCAGGTGCTTAATCCGGTGCCCTCTGCAGGCGTGCGCACACTGGCATCCCTGCTGCTCCTTGTCAGCTAGAGATACCCTCCCAAGAGCAAGAACAAGCTTTACCTTTTGGAGGATTGGTGCAGGCCGAGACTAAGCAGTGTCCTAGGCTCTTTCCCAGTCCCTATGCTCCTGCCAGAAGCCCATCTGATAAACGGCCATTCCCTGGTTTTCCCACGTCAGTCTGCGCAAGTCTTGTCCCTGCCGTATAGCCTTGCTCCAGATCCCGCTGCTGAGCAGGTTCCCAGCGTGCCCAGCCTTTCTCCAGGTCCCAGCCCCACAGCTCTGCTCTAGACTTCCAGTTCTCCCTCGTGAGTATTTCGTAGCCCAGGTCCAGGCTTGGCAACAAGCTCCTAAGGGGTGATAATCCCAGCCGAGTTTCAGGTGCAAGAAGTCGCTCTCGGCTTTATTTCGCGGCTCCATCGCTTGCCGAGCAGCGTGCCTGCCGTCAGACAGACCGAATCAGCCAATTATATCACAGCTCTTTAATGAATTTCCCCCGCTGAGCGAAAGTGCTGGCAATCAGGAAAAATAATAAACAAGGAAAGTATAGAGGGAAAAATATCCCCATGATTAAATTCCATCTTAAATAAACAGGCTAATGATGTCAGCGTCTCGGACAGAGTCAAGTTCTTGACTTGGCTTATCACTGGCCTTGCCCTAGATCAAACAGCAGGTTAAACCTTCAAGATTTCGGAATTAAAGAGAACGAGCTGTGTGACTGCTCCTTGAACAAAAGGCAAAACCAGCTGTCCTGGCGTTGATGGGATAAGACCACAGCAAGCTGCAGAGCTGGTTTAAGTCCTGCAGCTGGGGCAGGACACTGAAGCAATGCGATGCGTGTGGAGAGAAGTGCCGAGTGCCAGTAAATTGCTGCGTTGCAGGACCAGGCTTTTCAAGAGCTCTGTTCCAGTATGGGCATGGAAATAAAGAACAAGGTCTGGGGGGAAGAGCTCCAAGTGCGGAGCCCCCGTTACAAGCTTTTCAGGCAGCCCATTCCTCCAGTGTGTTGGCTAGAGTGGATGATGCTGAGAAATGTGAAGTTTGGCCTCGCTGATAAGTCTATTGAGCCTGGGGTTTTGGAGAAACTGTGACACACTGAGTACATAACTGTGATGTGATACTTGGAGCAAGCAACAAGTGAAGGCAGAACTGCTTCACTCCAAGAATATGATGTGGGTGAAAGATACTGTCCCAGTAGATCATCAGCTAAGAGTCCCATCAGTTCATACCCGGCTGATCCCTGCCCTGTCAGTCTCAAACCACCCTGTGCACACCAAGCACAGACCTTTTTTCCCAGTGTTCATCATGCAAATGGATTTACTAAGCTCTTATCTTCCGTCCCTGTGCTGGTGATAACTGTGTTTGGGAAGAGGAAAGTCACATTGAGGTTTCTGGCTAGTGTTGGTAGGAGCCATTGGCATAAAGCCACTTTCCTGGGCTGGCATAGGCACAGAAAACAGACTGCAGTCCAAGGAGCGTGAGTCAAAATTTAGTGGGAAAGCAATCTGGTCACTGCCCTATGCGTGATGTAAGGGCCCAAACTGATCCCAGCGCAAGAGCTGGATATTCAGGGAATGCCTCTGCTACATTTTAGGGAGAAAAAATGACTGCTCTGGAAATAATGTTTCCTCCTCTATCTGCCCCCTCTCCGCCCCCCCTTCTCCTTGCACAAGACGATGCACATGCAGATCTTGCTGATATTGCTTCTCAGCTGATGGAGTTCAGAGGTCTGGTCTCTAGCAAATCCTGGGTGAATCTGCATTAAAAACATCTCTCTCCCAGCTCCATTGCCCAAGAAAGGGTTATAAAAAGCAACTCTCCCCTATCCCAGGAGGCAAGGTCTGCCTGGAGAAGGCAAGCACAGGTGCAAGGGTTTGGTTGCGACACCAGGACAAGGTCTTGACTCCTGTTCCCCTGAATCAGTGCCTTCAGCGCTGACTCTGCTGCGGCTCCGGCTGCAGGTGCCACGGAAGCCCTGGGGCAATACGGTGAAAGGGCTCGAGTCTCGCAAGGTCAGGCGAGGAAGCTGTCAGCTTCTCCCCTGAAACCTGTGCTGTGCTTCCTCGCTGAGCCATGGCATGGCGAAGGACAGGGCAGCTGCAGTGCCGGGCTCTGCAGGGCCAGATGCTGCAGTGATGGACGCTGCAGTGCTGGATGCTGCAGTGCTGGACACTGCAGTGCTGGACGCTGCGGTGCCGAGCTCTGCAGTGCTGGACGCTGCAGTGCTGGACACCACGCTGCCAGATGCTGCAATGCTGGATGCTGCAGTGCCAAGCTCTGCAGTGCTGGATGCTGCAGTGCCGGGTGCTCCCCCAGACTGAACTCTGCCTCACCCTCCTGCCGCACACCCACTTCCCTCTCCCTTTCACGCCTCTGGTGTCGAGCTGGGCTCGCAAAGCACACAGGCAGGAGGAAAAGGAGGTTTCTGCTGTCAGTCAGTTCAGGTATTTCCAAAGGATGTTGTATAATTCACCTCCGCTATCAGGCGCCAATCAGCCCAGCGGATCCGCCCCTGCGCTCCTGGCTTGTTCGCTCTCTCCAACCTCCTGGCATCAGGGACAGGCCAGGACCGAGTCCGGCTGATGGGCTACACCAGGAGCTTGTCACCAAGGGAGCCCCAGCACGTTCATTCAGGTCAGCGTCTTCAGCTGGGCCGTTTGACTGGGTACACCTTTTTGCTCACAGTTAAAATCGCTTTGGTCCAATTTAGTTTTGTTTTACCTTTGGCTCTGAATTGCCATAGGGTTCATCTACAAATGAACTGATTCAGGAAGAAAGGACCTTGTGGTGGTCAAGCCAGATCTATAGTCCCGCATTTCTGGCACAGCTATATTGGTAAAAACATCTTTCCTAGTAATCTGGGGAAGGGGAAGAGGCAGAAGCAGGGAAGCGGTGGTTGTGTTTCAGGGGGCTGAGCACTCATGCTCAGTTCTGAAAAATATCCTACCGCAAAACGGCCTTTAGCCTCAGAAAAGGCAAAATGCCAGAGTCCATAAAGTTCAGCCAAACCTTGGCTGTTTCAATCAGTTTTCCACGAGCAGCACGCAGGAACCATCGTGATGGCTGGTGGAATAAAAGCCAGAGGGAGAGGGAGAGGGCGAAGGAGGGAGAGAGGTGCTGGGAGGTGCTGCCTGGCCCTGCCTGACCCTGGTGAGGCACAGAGGGAGCCGTACGCCGTGGGTGCAGGGCAGGGAGGAGACACCTCTGCTCCCCCCCAGCTCCCACCTTCCCATCGCCTTGCCCCGTGCTGCAGCCTCGGCTTTAACGTCCCCCTCGGGAGCAGCCGTCCCATTCCTCCACTCCCGTGCTTTTGCCACGGAGCAGCCAGGCATTAAATTAATGTTTTCTTTTTGTTTAGATTAAATATTTGGAGCGTTAAATAGGTGATTTCCATAAGGCAGATGGCCCTTTTCTTGTTTCAAGCGACCCAGCCCAGCGCCGGCACTGGGCAGGAGCGCTGCACTGTACTCTTGTTCTGCCGTCGCTGGGCCGGTGCCAATGTTTGATGTACCACTTCACACGAGTTTCTAACCAAACTAGCTCTGCACTTGGTAACCAGAATAATAAGATCTGCAGACATCTGCCAGCTACTGAAGGTGAAGCCAAAGTGTTTGGCTCAAAGGGTGTTTATTAAGTAAAATGCTTATATTCAGCAGCTCGGCTTCTGCTCTTTTTAATGCTGTTGTAAATGCAGCAAATGCCGTGGGCACGGGGGATGTGCTCTGCACTGACACCAGGGTGAACGAGCCCAGCTTTGGCCCGCTCTTTCTGGGATTTGTTTAACCCCCTTGTTCTCAACCCCACCCTAACTCTCCATTACTTTTGTAGTTGCATCCAGCGCTGGGCTGGGGTGAGGCAGTGGGCGCATGGCCCGGGGTGCTGCGGTCCAGGATGTAGGTATGGCCCCATCCTAGTCCTCCGAAAGCCACTGGCTTCCCTGCCCTGCGGTCCCCAGAGGTGTCACCTTGCTGAGTGTGGCACAGCGGTGCTGGGGTCAGGCTGCCAGCTCCTTGGCTGGCAGAGAGCAGTGCCTGACCTTAACGGCATCTGAGTGTTCCCTGGAAAGCGGTGTGTCCATCCTCCCCATCCCCTTGCCGCTCCCTCGGCATACAGAGCCGTTGGGATGGGGAGAAGGAAAGGCTGGAAAGTGCACTTAAAAGAAGGAGAAGTGAGACTCCGGCGTCCCTCGCTGCCATGGGTCTCTGCTCTCCACATGCCTCTGACACAGACCTTGCCCTCCGCCTTTGAAGAGCAGGTGGGCAGTGCAAATCCCAAGGAATTAAAAAGTTTGCAGACTGCAGCATTCTTGCACTGCCTGCGAACACTTATCCGGGATGCCTGCTGAGAGCTCGCTCCTGCACGTGCTCCCCGCCCCTGCGGATTCGCTCTTGGAGAAGGAAAAACACCTCTGGGGTCACCCAGTCCATCCTCCCCCAGAGGCAGAGGAAGGGACAGCATTTCTTTACTGGAAATCTCTGACCTGGGGCAGAAATACTGTGTGGCCAGCAACAAATGTCACTCCAAGGACTTATCTTCAAGGGAAAGAAGGACAGGTCCCCGCTTAGGTTTTCAGGTTGCTTACAAATAAGGCGTGGACAAATTTTATCAGGGCAGAGCGGGAAGCATCCTAGCTGCATGATCAGCAGTTTACCACAACGGAGCAAGCTTGTGGGGATATTTTCTCTTGCCTATTTATGAGGGAGCCTGCCCAAACTGGACCTAAACATCCCGTGAAATGGCACTGGGAGGAGCTGGAAACCCTGCACCCAGTCTGACAGGTCTCACTCTGGGAGCACTTCTCATTCCCAGCTTTAAAATTCCCTCCTAATCTGATTGCGTGCCCGCAGCCATGCATCCACACACCAGGATCTCCTGGGCAGCAAAGACCCCTTGCCCAGGTTAGACTCCGGTGCACAGCCAGTGCTCCTCAACCATTGCCTCCAGGCACTGGGCTCCACATCCTTTCTCGCTATGCCTGTGTGTGCAAAGTCTCATTTGGGCTGCCACATCCTCGGGGCAGGGACCACTTTACGTAGTCCCACACACAGAAAGTTCTGATCCTAACAAGGATCCAGAAACAGAGGGTCTCTCATCAGTGTTGCCTCTCCTATACCAGGTAAATCCCCCCCCCAGATCTCAGCAGGAGCCAGCCGGGATAAGATGGCAGGATTTATTTTAGTAATAATTAATTCACATATTTGGCTCTTCCAGCCTCTCTTCATAAATCAAGCTCTTGGATCACCGGTGTTGCTAATTCCTGAGTAAATCTGCTGCTGTAAATCCCCTTTGCAAAAGGAGGGAGAAAAAGAGAAGGGGGGGGGGGGGGAGAAGTACCAGTTCTCCAAATACTGAAACTCACACCCAGTGGCTGTGCAACCAGAGTGTAAATCCCCCACGCCCACCCAGACAAAGAGCACGATTGTTGGAGCTGGGTTACCTGCGCCTCGCCGGGCGGAGAAAGGGCCGATTCTGCGAGGGGAGCTGCAGATGTGGCAAGAAAGCCCAGGCAGAGAGGTGCTCCCAAGGAGGTGTGCAGAGGTCTGTGCTCAAATAAGCCAGTGAGTCATTTATAAATCACCTCAGTCAAGGGGACCGAGGGCTGTGCTCGGCGCCTGATTGGCTTGGAGGAGGTAATTGCAAGCAAGTACACCCAGGCTAAGCCCAGGAGATAGCCAGGGGAGATAAGGAGACATCTGAAGAGGGACAAGGGCTTTTTTGGATGTCCCCCCTCACCCCACCCCTTCCCGATCAGGCCTGGGCCGTTTGATCACCTTTGCAGGTCCCTCCGTGCCCGGGCTCTCGGTGACAATAGCTCATATTCACCGTCACCCCGGGCCCCCTCCCTCACCTGCTTCGGACTCGGGGCGGGAGAAGATGCTTTTGTTGACCTGGGCGCGCTTCCCGGCGCGGTGGGTAACGTCTCCCCGGCCTTTGTCCCTGGCCGACTCTCCGCCTCCGGAACGGACAATGGTGCGCTTTGTGCCAGCGCCGGACCCTGCCGCTTGGGCTTTGAAGATGGGATTGGCAGGGGAAAGCAGTTTCTTTCTTATTTCCAGGTTCAAAGGGATGAGAGGAGTGGGAAAGAGAGGCGAAGCCCCCGCTGCCTGCCCAGGAGAGAGGGCCTGAGCTCCGTTCCCCTGCGCGGGGAAGAGGTCGAAGCCCTCAGCGGCGCGGGGATGTGCTGGTGCGGATCAGGCTGGGCTATCTGTCATCAGCCTTGCAGGCACCGTCCCCGGCAGGGCTGGGCAGGAGCCACACCTGCGCCACGTGCTCATCTGGAGGAGAGTTTGACAAGTTCTTCGGATGCCCCTGGCAGTGGACAGGGATGGAGCGGGGAGGTGCTGGGATGGGCCGTCCGGGAGCTGCAGACTTGGGGGTCACCTCCCAGAGATACTGGTCAACCTCCTGGCTTGGGAATTGGCTGATGTCTCGGGAAATGCAGCGTTTTGAGCTGAAGAAGGTGCTGGCATGACCTGCCTGTTGGCAGGGAGCAGCCAGCTCAGACTAGGGGAAAGGGCTCATCCCCTCCTGCCACCATGTCCCCGACCCGCGCTGGCACCACCGTGCCGAGCTGCGTCCAGGCTCGTGGTCTCCTCTCCTCCCAGGGGGATTCGAGAGTGCAGGAGCCGGGTGCCAGTCAGGATGTCAGAGATGATGGACAGGGACATCAGCAGGAGACATCACTGAAGGAACAGGCCACTAGAAGGAAGCTGTGGGGGGTATTTGCTGTGGAAGGAATTGATCTTTCATGTTCCCGTCATCCCCAAGGACAGCTCAGCACGAGCTGTTTATAGGGGATGGCTCTGCTGCCCTCCCTGCTCCGGGCTCAATCCCAAAGCGCAGACACAGGGTACGTGGGGTGTGCTGCTACCTCTGAGCATTTGTTGGCCCTTGTACGGGGAAAGTGATGGGGAAAGGGACAGGAGGGAGAGAAGGCAGAGCACCGAGAGAGCGGGGAGAAGGAGGGGGACATGGCTGGGGTGGGAGGAAGGGAGAAGGCAATGATGTGGCTTTTGCGCACTCCCAGAGACTGTCAGAGTAAAAATCTCTGGTACCTTGTGCATGCACAAGGCATCAGTGTTTACTGCCAAGAAGCCTCATCTTGCGGGAATCAATCATTTTGTCCGGAGCATGCCAAAGGAACACCCTGCCAGAGGGTGCCAGAGGAGAGGGGGCTGATTCATTGCTGTCTGACAGACCGAGGTAATAATTGCCAAGCAGTTATCCTGTAAATATCATTAATAACCCATATCAAGTGGTTTTTTTAAAGGGCAGACTGATATGCGCAGAGCCCTTTGAAACGGAAGCGTGTGACATGGCAGGAGGACCAGCCCACAAGTGCACGCAGTAGTCCCTGCCTCGGGGCAAACCCAGGGATCCCGGAGACCAGCACCCAAAGGTCCCAGCCACAGGGGTCCTGCTCGCAAGGCACCACCAAAAGCGAGGAAACAGCATCTCTGCTGCAGAGGCGTTGCTGGCATTGCTGAACTGCCTGGGCAGTCAAGTAGTGCTAAAAGGGACTTTTTTTGCCATCACTGAAGTGGCACTTTTCCTAGCACAGCTCCACCAGTGAAAGTTTTTTTTCCCTCCCTTTCCTAAACAGACATCCCAGTGTGGGCAGAGCTGTGGAGCTGGAGAAGTGGCCACGGGCACGGGGGGGTAAATTACTTGTTTGGGATCAGTGTCTGAGCTTGGAGTAGGACCGCAGAGCCCTGAATTTAAGCTTCCACTCTAATCACAGCTATCTGCCTTCGAAAAAGAGAAGCTGCCAAGCGGAGACGCTTGTGCAGCCGGTCTGTGCATCCAGGGCTCCATCAAGGCTGGCTGGCACGTGTGCCCTGAGCAAGGCGGGTGGCAGAGGTGACACATCTCAGTCGGGGACCAGCCCAGCTCTGAGCTTTAGGAGCGACGTCAGCTCCATTTCAGTCCAGCTGGTATGAAAAGTAAAATCCCAAAGCTGGCACACAGGCTCACTGCGTGCGTGAAGCAGGAACAGCTCCAGGCGAGGAGGCTGCTGGTGCTCCTCATCCTCCGCGCTGTCTGCTCGTTGTGTCAGGCCCTGGACGGGCACATTGTGCAGGACCCAGCAAGGTCGGCAGTGGGGATGCCAGGTCCGAGGGAACGTCTCCCTGGCAGACAGACAGTAAAATGAAGTTACACTGGGATGCAAAACCAAACCAGCCAAAGGGACCCAGTGGTGCAGCTGCTCGGGGCTTGGGCTGGGACGTTGGTGGGACAGAAGTCCAGCTGGTTGGGTTTCTTGCCCACCCAGCATTGGCAAAACCCAAGGAAGTTCTCAATCCTGTGCCAGGTAATTTGCCCACAAGGGATGACTTGCACGAGACCTTCAGGCCTGCTCTGTCCCCTTCAAATCCAGATGTCCCTCCCACACAGACAGATTCACCACTGGTTCCTGCTGCGCGGGGACAGGCGAGCTCGTGGGGAGGCCCGGCAGCTCCCTGCTGCAAGAGCTGCTATTCCAAAGTCCTGGTGGGTGTGATCAGAGAACTGCAAGGTCTTGCCCTATGGAGAAACCATCCCTGTACAGCCACCGATGGTCCTTTGTCATTTCTTGCAACAGGAGGTGCAGTCCTGGTCAAATTCCAGTTTCAGTAACTATAAATATCACTCTGATTCTGTCTCTTTCTGCTTTGGCCAAACTCGCTGTGTGTGGCCCAAGCCACTCTGCCGGGATGTGTCCACCAACGGATCGGCCAGGACGATGTGCAGGCCACGGATGAGTGTCCGGGGAGCACCGGGGCTGCCCAGAAGTCTGGGAGGCACCGGGAGATGGAAGGACGCTACAGGGACTTCCCTGAGTTAAACATAGAGCCCTGGGTGCACAGATTGCTGAGCTGCTTATCTTCTGGTCCGATAAGAGCATACCAAGTGCTGGAATGTGTGGATTTATTTGCTGATGATTAATATTAGCAGATATATCATACTTAATGAGGGTAATAATTCAGTGGTAATTTACTGCTGGAAATCATGCGAAAACTTCCTTGGAACCCCGAGGTTAGAGTCGGTGGGGAAAGGCAGCACGTGCCCCGGGGCGGAGGGGGCTGGTTCCTGGGAGCTCTGCTGGTGGTGGGACCTGCAGGCGGCCTCCCCCCTCCCTCCCTCCGGCTCTTGCTTTCAGTTTTGCCGAGGAAACGGGGCTTGTGCAGCCCCAGGCGAGGGTGGGAGCCGGGGTCTGGGATGGAGATGCTGCGGGTGGAGCCGGGCAGCCCTTGTGGAGAGAAGCTGGTGCTTCCAGGTGGACCTGGGAGGTCCTGAAGGGCTGTTGCTCCACATGGCTGATGTGTCGCTCGGGCTGTGACACCTGCACAGGGGACAGCTGAAGTTAGGTGGGGTGTCCTGCTTCCCCGTCTGTCTGTCTGTCCCTTCAGGAGCTTTGTATTGTAACCCAACACCCCGCAGCCGCTCGCTCACTCCCCCGCTCCCCGCTGGGGTAGGGAGGAGAATCGGAGAGAAGGGAAAACTCGCGGGTTGAGATAAAAACAGCTCACCAGGACAGCAAAGGAAAAATATAAAAATATATTAATAGTGATAATAATGGTAATACATATAAGGATAATAGAATATATAAAACAAACGATACACAATTTCTCCCCACCCGACGACCGATACAGCCCGTCCTGAGCAGCAGGCAGGGAGCAGGGGTTATTCCAAGTTTTCAGAAACTCCCGTAACTAACCAGGAGGGCAACGAGAAATCAAAGGAAGGCATTTTCACCCAGGAGAGGAAAGAGAAAGCAAAGGAGGAAGTTTCCCCCTTATCACCCCCCGGGAAGGAAAAAATACAGGAATAATTACTGATAGTCCCCACCAGATTGCTCCCGAAGTACGGAGCTGTAACCGTTGCTGCTGCTCGGTTCTGCCCATCGCCCCCCCCATCGTATATGGATACAGGTAGTAAACTGGTCTAAACACCAACGATTTTACCATGCCATAAACCAGTGCTAAACCACACACCGAAGCGATAATCTTAATCCAAAACCCAGAGGTAACAAACCACGCATAAACAGTGACAAACAGCACACAGTAAGGTGATACACGATACAGCTCTGAGAAGCACTCTGTGAACAATTCAAACAGCATTGTGACCAGCGGCAATTAAAGGAATACAATGGATGCTTATAACAAATTGTTTTAGCACACTCTGGTCAAGTCTGTTGTTATCTCAACCCTTTGAGCCTGACCGGAGGCTTTTGAGACCCTTAACTTGCCTTAATCCTTAAGCTTCCCTTCAGGTTGCTTTTGGTTTCCCTGATTTTTCCTTTTTGTTTTTTGTTCGTTCGTTTGGTTGTCTGTTCCCTCGCCTGCTCTCTCTGGAACTGGCTGTGCTGGGATAGCTGGGGGGGATACCCCTGCTCCCTGCCTGCTGCTCGGGACGGGCTGTATCGGTCGTCGGGTGGGGAGAAATTGTGTATCGTTTGTTTTATATATTCTATTATCCTTATATGTATTACCATTATTATCATTATTAATATATTTTTATATTTTTCCTTTGCTGTCCTGGTGAGCTGTTTTTATCTCAACCCGTGAGTTTTCCTTTCTCTCCGATTCTCCTCCCCACCCCAGTGGGGAGGGGGCAGTGAGCGAGCGGCTGCGGGGTGTTGGGTTGCCATTTGGGGTTAAACCATGACGGCAGTGTGCCTCAGCCAGACGGGAAAGCAGAGATTTGGGCTGCCACATTCCTACAGGAAGGAGGCATGAGGTGGCCGTTCCTGGAGCAGAGCGTTGGATGTGCCCAGTGCTGGAGGATGCTCTGGTCTGCGGCTGCGAGCAGAGGGCGAGCAGGGCTTGGTACTTGTCATGGTTTAACCCCAGCCGGCAACTAAGCCCCACGCAGCCGCTCACTCACTCCCCCTCGGTGGGATGGGGGAGAGAATCGGAAGGGTGAGAAAACTCCTGGGTTGAGATAAAGGCAGTTTAATAGGGAAAGCAAAAGCTACGCGCAAGCAAAGCCAAACAAGGAATTCCTTCCCTGCTTCCTGTGGCAGGCAGGTGCTCAGCCATCCCCAGGACAGCAGGGCTCCATCACGCGTGATGGTGACTTGGGCAAACGCCATCACTCCCAACGTCCCCCCTTCCTCCTTCTCCCCCAGCTTTACACGCTGAGCATGACGTGGATGGTGTGGGACACCCCTTGGGTCCGTCGGGGTCAGCTGTCCCGGCTGTGTCCCCTCCCAGCTCCTCATGCCCCCCAGCTCCTCGCTGGTGGGGTGGGGTAAGGAGCTGAAAAGGCCCCGAATCTGTCAGCCCTGCTCAGCAGTAACGAAACCAGCCCTGGGTTATCAACGCTGTTTCCAGCACAAACCCAAACCACAGCCCCATAGTAGCTACCGTGAAGAAAATTAACTCTATCCCAGCCAAAACCAGCGCATTCTCCACCCCTTATTCCATACCATTTACATCATGCTCAGATCTCTCACTATTCAGTACATCCTCATTACCCTACCCCCCCCCCCCCATCCTTTGATATAATACACAGGTATCATTCCTGTAGTCTATGGACCAGCCCTGTAAAATGTCCACCGATACCCACAAAATGTCCGTTGAGTTCATTTAGCCCACGGCTTTGGGCTCCATCTGTTCTGGTGGGCACTCAGGACAGGAGGGGGGGTGTGTTGTGTGGCGTTACTGGGCACCAAACCAGCTCGGGTCGGGTCGCTGCTGCCCTTCCACTCCTTCTTGTAAGGCTTGTCCTCCACTGGTTCAGGTGGTTCCTGCTAGAGTAATTCCTGTAACATGCAACTCAAATCCTGGGTTACAGCAGTTTAAAGGTATATCCATTACAATCTCCACCCCCGGTCCCTTTGGGCCAGTTTATAGGGTTTAGCATTGCAGTGAGGAACTCCTCCCCTTGCTCCTAGCCTGGCTAGCGGCAAGGGGTTCCTGCTGTAGTAATTCCCGTAACGTGCAACTCAAATCCCGGGTTACAACAATTTAAAGGTACTTCCATTACAATCTCCACCCTTGGTCCCTTTGGACCAGACCGTTGGGTTTAACATTGCAATGAACTCCTCCACTTGCTCCTGCTCCAGCTTGGACTTGTCCACAGCCTGCAGTCCCTTAGGGGGGTACCTGCTCCAAGTGGAGCCTTGTCTATGAGCCACAGTCTCTCCAGGGGTGTACCTGCTGCGGCATAGACTTAGCCACAGCCACAGTCACTTTGAGGTGCACCTGTTCCAGTGTGGCCTTCTCCAGGGGCCACAATGCCTTCAGAGATACACCTGCTCCAGTGTGGCCTTACCCACAGCCGCAGTCCCTTCAGAAGTAAACCTGCTCCAACATGGCCTTACCCCTGGCTGCAGTCCCTCCAGGGGTGTACCTGCTCTGTCGTGGGCTTATCCATGGCCACACGCTGTGAGGTGCTCCAGTGTGACCTCATGCACAGTCACTGATGCTTCAAGGTGTACCTTCTCCAGCATGGACTTATCCTGGGGCCACAGTCCCTTCGGAGGTGTACCTGCTGCGGCACAGGCATAACCACGGCCACAGACGCTTCGAGATGTACCTGCTCTGGCGTGGACTTATCCACGGCCACAGACACTTTGAGGTGTCCTGCTCCCGCGTGGACTCATCCACAGGTGACAGTCCCTTTGACTTGAGCTCGCACTGGACCTATTCCAGGTGTTGAGTTCCCGCCTGTCCAGTACAGCGGCACAGGAACATCAGCGATGCCCTGGCCATCTGCCAGCCCAGGCGCATGGCCTTTGCCGTTATCAGAACGTGCCCAGGCACAGCGGAGTTGGATGATAAGCGGTGCAGCAGTACAGCGAGCAGCGAAAGCAAAAAGCAGCCACTAATGAGCACTAGACTAATATACAGTGGGGTGAGCAAGGGAGCCTGTCAATTAATAGCTAAGCAGCAATCACAGCTATAAATTCGATCTAGCACATTCCAGTCAAATCTGTTGTTATCTTGAACCCTTCGAACCCCACATTGGGCATCAAAAAGCATTGTCGTGGTTTAACCCCAGCCGGCAACTAAGCCCCACGCAGCCGCTCGCTCACTCCCCCTCGGTGGGATGGGGGAGAGAATTGGAAAGGTGAGAAAACTCCTGGGTTGAGATAAAGACAGTTTAATAGGGAAAGCAAAAGCCGCGCACAAGCAAAGCCAAACAAGGAATTCCTTCCCTGCTTCCCGTGGCAGGCAGATGCTCAGCCATCCCCAGGAGAGCAGGGCTCCATCACGCGTGACGGTGACTTGGGCAGACAAACGCCATCACTCCCAACGTCCCCCCTTCCTCCTTCTCCCCCAGCTTTACACGCTGAGCATGACGTGGATGGTGTGGGACATCCCTGGGGTCAGTCGGGGTCAGCTGTCCCGGCTGTGTCCCCTCCCAGCTCCTCGTGCCCCCCAGCTCCTCGCTGGTGGGGTGGGGTGAGGAGCAGCAAAGGCCTCGACTCTGTGTCAGCCCTGCTCAGCAGTAACGAAACCAGCCCTGGGTTATCAACGCTGTTCCCAGCACAAATCCAAACCGCAGCCCCGTGGTAGCTACCGTGAAGAAAATTAACTCTATCCCAGCCAAGACCAGCACAGTACCCACCGGGTACGCACCGGGTGGCGAGCAGTGTCACCCGCGGGGCCGCGTCCCACCGCACAGAGCCTGGCCGGAGCAACATTCCCAGGGCTGGTTATCACCCTTTCCTTCTCGCCCAGGAATGCAGCTGCTGGGCCCGGGCCGGACGCCACGCTCCTGCTGGCAGACGTGGCCGAGCCGCCGGCTCCGCGGTGCCAGGCGATGGAGACACAGGTCTCGCTTGAAAGAGAACCGCCAACTTTTAATGCTTCCCAGGATTCCCCTTTCGGTGCAGGGACATGCGGTTGGTCTCACCAGCTGGCACAGGGGTCGATGGCTTTATCCGGGGAGGAATGAGGAACACAATGTCCTAGAGGGAGACAGCGGGATTATTTACTGCACCAAAATAAAGGGTGGAATGCAGAAAGGCATCGGGAGGTTCAAAGCTACCCCTATGGCTCAGCACCACGTAGGTGTTTCATGCAGTTTATTTCATGGTGTGAACTTAGAGCTGGGGAGAGGCATTACAGCTTTCTGGTTATCTACTGGAGGGAATTGCCGCGTCTCATCTGCTCATGGCCTTTACAACCCGCCTTAGCCCTGCAGGAACATCTCCAAAGGCAAGGGAAGGGGGAGCCTCCTGATGAGACCATGTCCCCTGCACGTGTCTATCGAATAAGCCCTATCACATCAGTGCTGGCCCTTGTCTTCAGAGGGAGACCTCCTCATGGGAGAGCCCGGGGCCACGACACGAGCTCACTGTGCAAGTGCATCCCCAAATTGAAGGCTTTGCAGCGTAAGACATCCTGGCTTGGGGAGCAGAGCACGTTCTGTTGAGCCAACCCCACCGGCCCTGATCTCCCTCTGGAGCACAGCAAGGGCCTCCAGAGCAAGCATCGTCCCCGAGAAGACCCTGCCCAGCACAGGGGCAGCCCCCGGAGAGCATCGTGGAGCAGGTGTGGGCTGTGCGTGGCAGACGCTGGGCTGTTTGTCCTCGGCAAAGTGCTGAGGCTGGACGGCGCTCTCCTGGCAGCCCTCTTCCCAGCTCTGCCTCCGGTGACCTTGAGCAAGGGCTGTTATCTTATTTGTAAAATAGGTGCAAGATAGCTGCCTCCTCCAGGGGAACTCACCTGCGCTCAGCAAGGTCTGCCCGAGGCCCAGAAACACGGGCAGCGCTCAGCAGCGGGGCCAGCTGGTCCCAGGGGCTGGGTGGGGAGAGCCCCAGCCCACACCTTCAGTCAAAAATGCATGGTGCTGCCGCAGCTCCGCAGCAGCGGGATGGCCCCCGGCCCCTGGGCTGCGTGCGGAGGATCCCGCTCCCCTGGAATCCGGGCTGGCTCCGGGCTCTGCCTCCCCCCACCGCTCATTGCTTCCCCCCTCGAGGCTTTCTGTCCCCTCTGTGAATGAGGAGAGTCAACCAAAATGAGGCTTTTCTGCTTAAACAATTGAATTCCAGTAAAGGGAGGATTTCCAATTTAAAAAAAAAAAAAAAAAAAAAAAGAGGAATCTTTCACCCAAAAATGCGGGAAGGTGTGTGGAGGAGTTTGGGAGAAGCTCAGCAAGAGGCAGCTTCTCCCTGCTTTACGCCAGCGGTTGTGCAAGGCGGTGCAACGCCGGGGAAGTCGCGGGAGCTGGGGCGTGCGGGTGAAACGCGAACGTGGTCCTGGCGGAGCAGGAGCCATCGCGTCCGTACATCGCTGCCTGCTATGTGGCCTTGGGCAACTCATTAAGGCCAAAATGCTCAAACCTCAGTGATGGGAGATAAGCCGCGAAATAAAACGTCTCATTGTTCGGGGCTCTGAGGTCAGTATCTTCAGAAGTACTCAGGTGTTTAAGGCGAGGATGGCTGCGACGGAGGTCCTGTCGCCCCTGGTTAGAGAGATCAGGATCCTGCTTTTAGATGAAAGAGCCGGCAGCCCGCTTGGCCTTTTTCAGAAGTTTTAGGCAGGGTGTTGCCGCGCTGGAGCGATGGCCGGGCGCCGGTGGCACGAGGCCAGGAGCCAGCTCAGGCTGCCGGTCTGCCTCGAAAGAGTCGGCAGGCAGTGGGCATTTAAAGCTAAATAAATCATTTTGGGCCAGAGGGATGCGATGCCTGGGTGAAATCTGGCGGGAGCGTGGTTCTCTGCCCTGAGCCTCGCCCAGGGCTTGGAGGGAGGCTGCAGCCCTGGCCCACGTGTGCCCTGGCTCCTGGGCTGGTCTGGCCATGTCCCAGGGACGCTGGTGGCCTCATGCAGGCTGTGCTTTGCAAGACCCAGCGGTGCTCAGCCGGGGCAGCCAGAGGAAGCGCCTCTGCCCTTGCCCTTTGGTCAGCGCGAGGGGGTTAACCCAAAAGGCTGGAAGTCACCACGGTTCACGTCTGTCTACGCTCTGAGGAGCTGCTTGTTCATGCAGGACAGAGTCCGGCCCATCTCAAGCCAAAAGCAAGGGAGTCTGGGGCAGCGAGCTCCTCTTCGGGCAGCGGGTACACATCAGCGGGAGACTGAAGCCCGTGGGTCTGGCCCACGCACGGGACCCTCTCCACAGCACTCGGGCATTTCTGGAGGGCTTTGCAAAATGCACATCGAGTGCGGCAAGGCGTGGAAAACCCTCCAAGCAGAACACTACCCTAGCTAGTGCCCCACAGGACCGCGGAGCAGCCCCGTGCCAGGCTGGCCGGAGCAAACCTGCCCGTCCCAGCAGATGACTGCCAGCAGATTGCACTTTGCTGCTGTCCCGCACACGGCTGGAGGGATGCCTGAGGCTCAGGCTCGCTGCTGACTTCAGCACGTACCTTAGCTGACTGGGGGACTGGCCACGGCCCCTAATCCTCTCTACGTGCCGGCTCGCAGACCTGCCGCGTCCCCCAGCCCCATCGCTCGCAGCTCCCGGGGCCGGGCAGAGCCCTGTTGCCCCGCACGACCCTGCACATGGATGCTCATCGCAGCTGGAACACGGTAACAGAAGCTCCCGTGTGATGGGTTTGAAGGAGAAGCATCAATATTTGCCATGAATAGGTGGACAATGAAGCAGAGGGCGAGGGGACGGCGTCCGTCCCCGCCTGACTGTGCTTCAAGCAGGGGCTAATTGGCAGTTGCGGGGGGGACAGTCACACTGGTCCCATTAGTGTCACCTGCAGCGGGCTCACTGCTGGGCGGTTGAGGTGGAACAATGGGCAGTGATCGAGGAAACGAAGAATAGTCATTCGAAGAATTAATAGCATCAGCAGTGCTCATGTAAGGACGTGCCGGTGCGCAGCGGGGTGCTCCGGCGCTGCTCTGTGCCCAGCCACGTGCCACGCCACGACGCCAAACCCTTCGTTAATGAGCGAGCGGTGCCCGGCACGGGGCTGGTGCTGCCGCCCGCACGAGGGACCAGGCGCGGCCAAGCACGGCACATGTAGCCTGCAAAAACACGGGCTGGCACCCTGTAGATGCAGTCCCATACCTGCTGCCCGGTGGCACTAGAGGGCAGAGGTAGGGCTTTGCTCGATGCCAAGATTTTATTTTGAAGCTCTTGAAAGGTTACCGGTAACTTTGAACCTCTGGGGTTTATCACGTTTGCTTTTAAGACTAACATCTCGAAGTGGCTGAAACCGCTGCGTTACTCTCAATCCCAGCTCCACGTTAACGGGGCTTCTCCTTTGCAACAGGAAAACGTGATTTTTTTAAAATCTACTTTGCAGATTTTAAGCTATTTTATTTTAACTATCGTAAGTTGAGTAAGAGAATGTAATTCCCCGCAGCGCCAGGTGCCGCAGGCCGGGGCGGACGGCCGCTGCTGCCTGTCCCCGGACGGCTGGGACGTGTCGGCAGGCAGGGAGCCGCCGAGGAGCCGCTATCTGTCAGCCCTGCCAGGGGGCCGTTTGCAAGGCAGATCCGCAGGCTCTGACCAGGCTCCCACACCTGGAACCAGTCGGAGCTCAACCAGTCTGGTTACACGAGATAAAACGGAGCGCACGCTGCATTTTTAGAGCGCATGGGATGGCGGAGGGTGGAAGAGCTGTTAGGAGTCATTAAACCTCAGAAGCGCTGAAGCAAACTGCAGCTGGGAGTCAGGGATTTGGAGTGAGTGTCAGGTGCTAATCCTGCGGATGCCGAGGGCAGCGCTCTCCTCTCTGCGTGCGACGGGGCAGGGGTGGTTTCCATTCCCTCATCAGCATCCTCAGGCTGGGGTTTCACTCATTTTTGTGCGTAGCTTCGGTCAGTGAATGAAAACCTGTAAAGGCAGAGGTGCAGCCTGGCTGTGCTGGCCGAGCGGAGTGAAGCGCAGAGCCCAGCATCACGACTGGAAAGTACCTTTGACGCATTGAATACGGCAGCGTGGGGTAGGACAGCGGGAGGGTGAGAGCTCAGGTTGGTTTGGTTTCTTGACTATCGCCGCGGGCCAGGCCCTCCGCCGAGGCGAGCTGGTACCGCTGGCTGCACAGGAACTCACTGAGTCACACAAGGCAAATATTTTTCCCTTTGATTTTCACCCTGAGAAAATCTTGAGCTGACCTTGTTAATCCCGTGCGTTGCAAACCTGCCCCCGTCCTTTATCACGTTTCGGCTGTGGGTTGGCTTTCCCAGCTTAGCGCCTCTGGCTGCTCCTGCCGGCATCCTGCCTGGCGCGGTGCCACCTCCGTCTGTCTCCCGGTCTTCCTGGAGGGAGGATTCCTGGGGTGACCTCAACCATCCCAGGGCTGCCGGGCCGGCAGGACCATGCCAGTGCTCCTGCCTGGGAGGGATGGAGGGAGAAGAGAAGCTGGATGGCTGCGGTCGGCTCCAGCGTGGTGCTGCACATCTGCAAGGTGCGGTTGCCGGGGTCTCTGTAGGGTGGTGATGCCGTTAGAGATCCTGCCGGCTCCCGAGGTTGCAATCCCTTCTGCACCCTTAATTCCTGTGTCTGGAATGATGCTCCGTGGCCACGCAAAGTGCTCGGGCCCTGCTGTTCTCCATCCCCCTCCGTGCGAGGCCAGCGTCTCAGAGCCTGAACAAGGGCTCTGGAGCAAGCTGTGCCTGCAGTCAAGGGTCTGACCCCAACTCGACTGGGTGCTGCGACACGCTCCCAGCCGTGCCTTGCTGGAGCAGCCCGGTCTGCAGGCAGACCCTGAGCCAAGCCTGCAGCTCCCGCCTGGCTCCGGCTCCTGCCGCTCACGGCTTCGGCACCCACGGCAGCCCTGGGCACGCACCAGCGGCTGCTCAGCCCCAGCCGAGGGAGCACCCGCTCTGCTGAGTGCGTTTGTTTGACCTGCTCAGCTCTGGGTGTCCAAATTGTTGCTTGCTGGAATAAAACGGCTCAAGTTTGCATCCACCTCCAGCACTGAGAGCTGCTGGAGAAAGGGTATAATTAGAAACAATATCGTTATTGACACGGATGGTGCTTAACACCCGCTATCCAAACAGACCTGGCCGAGCGCGCTGGCTGATGCTCAGCCCCGGGCTGTGCCGGGACGGGGGCTGCACCCCACGGGCGATGCCAGACACGAGGGGGGCTCCGGGCAGGCTGCGGAGCCTGGCAGAGGGCTGGGGCTGTGCCAGCCGGCACTGGGGAGGTGTCGTTGTCCAGCTGCCTTGGGGATACACAGGGAAAGGGCATTCGGAGCTCGGGAAGGGAATAGTTAATGCCCCTCTCCTCCCAATATTAAGGGACAAATCCTCTCCCGGCGTGGTGCCCAAACAAACAGGCTGAGTGTTGCATAAGGAGGAGGGTGGGAACATCTCTACGTGCCTCTCTGGAGCCTGGCAGTCTAATTACGGCGCTGCGGCCCCCCGCGCCCCCCGTGCCGAGCCCTCGCTCGGGTTTCACCCTGCCTGCACGCACCTGCCCTCCCCGTGCCCTGCCGCTGCCACAGGCAGGTGCTGTCCCCAGCTGGTGGCACGACTCGGTGGTCCTGGGTGGGGAACGGCCACGATGGGGCTGCTGCTCATGGAAGGGTCCAGGCAATGCCGGTGCAGAGCCCCCACGGACCCTGGGAAGCTCTGCGGGACTGCTGGGGTCAGCGTGGGTGGGTCTGGAGGCGAGAGGGCAGGAGGTCCCATGGACACCTATGGGGCAGGGTGCGCGGCTGGGGATCTCCCCGGGTCCATCCAGCCCTACAGCTCTGCAGCGAGCGGGGTGCTGCAGCCCCAGGGATGCGGCTCCTGAGGCTGCAGGGAAGGTGGCACGGGTGGCCATGGCCACCTTGCTGGCCAGCCCCAGCCTGTGCCTCGGCGCAGCTTCTCGAAGGTGGAAGGTGCCCGAGCCGGAGCGGGATGGATGCAAGAAGGGAAGCGGGCGCTGGGCTTTGCTCCCAGTGGGCTCCCTCTGCCGACAGCTGCCCCGGCCAGGCCCCCACACCACCGCCGCAGGCCCCCTTTGCTCGGTGCCCCAGATGCCGCCTCTCTCCCCTCACCCAAAATTTGCACTGGAAAAAAAATCCAGCCCCAAAATGCATGTCCCTGCCCCGAGAAGCTGGTGCAGGCTCAGAGCTGCTGGCCTTGCCAGAGGAAAGTCTGGAGCACGGCCCACGGAACAGCACAAGAGCCCGGAGCCCCCACCCCGTCCTCCTGCTGCCAGACCACAGGAGCATTTTGCAACACGTATATATAAATAAAAATGAAATATTTAATTTCCTTTTTTTAAAAAAAGAATCCCTGACAAAGTGCTTTACTGAGCATCCTCACCAGTGAGGCAGGAGGTGGAAGGTGTTTGCCAGGGGGTGTGCATGAAGGCAGGGGAAACTGAGGCACGGAATGGTTACATCCGCAGCAGCTGACCCCAGGAGGGGACCCGGCTGCTCTCAGACCTGTGCCGTGGCCACCAGCCCCACTGCTCCCCCCAGGACAGCCCCTACGCACCGTGAGCACCGTGAGAGCCGCGGGGCCACCAGTCCACGCGCCAGGAAGGGTCACCCACGGGGCCAAGGTCACGGTCTCTGGAAAGGCATCAGAAGCACTGCCCGGCTCCCTGGCACCGTCACCGCAGGGGCATCGCCCGCTCGGGTGCCGGATGGCAGTGGGTCGAGGAGGACGGGGCCACCGTGACGTAGTGGTGATTTGGGAAGCTGCTGGGTTGGGAGAGCAGCTCCGGAGACGTGGGAAGCGGCAAGCCCCGGGATGCACAGCCAGCTGGCCCCGGCACGTCGAGCAGCGGCCGTCCTTGCCCTGGCTTGGCCAGCCTCTGCGGTGGGCTGGGGGGGGGGGGGGCATGGACCCCCCGGGCAGGGCTCCAGCCCTGGGCATCGTGGGGTGCTCGGCCGGGCCGTGCTCGCGCAGGACAGCCCGGAGCGCGGCAGCGTGCCCAGGGTCAGCAGCAGCTCTTCTTGGGCTTGTCGTTGGGAGTGAGTTTGATGGAGTCGGTTAAATAACTCTCAAAAATTCCTTTATACTGGAAAAAACAGAGAAGAGAAAGGGTGAGTGGCGTTAGCTCAGAGTCAGCCTGAGCAGACCGACGGACTGGGGAGCGCACGTTCAGTCCCGATTCGTGATTAAAGAAAAAATCCCGGGAAAAGCCGCCCAGCTCAGCCGAGGAGCGGGGCCACCCCGCTTGCTTGGCGTGGGGACACCACGGTCCCCGTGGGATGGCCGCTAGAGGACAGTGCTGGCGCGCTGCGCGGTGCTGCACGCCCTGCTCCCGTCACCGTGGGCACGGGGAAAGAGCAATTCTCGTTCTTTTCTACCTGGTTTAGGATCTGTTTTAAGAAATCAGACACTGATGCCTTTCTCTTTCGTGGGGCTCTCCTACACATTATAAATAGAAGATATTCGGCATCAGAGGGTGGGCCGGGAGGGTCTGTCAGATCAGCTCCGGGGGGCGGCTGAGTCCGGCCCCCACCCGAATCCCTGCTGCCGGCACAGGCTTGGTGCGGGAGCGATGCTCACCGTTGTTAGTGCCTGCTTTGCGAGGGTCTCAAAAGCCTCTGCGACGTTGATGTTGTTCTTGGCGCTGACTTCAAAATAAGGGATGTCTTTCTCCTTGCACCAGGCTGAGGCAATCTCCTTGGGTACCTGGGGAAGAGGAGGATGCAGCCACAACACAGCCCTGCGCAGGGCTGCCCGTAGCTGCCCGAGGTGGCGGAGGGGACCCTCGGGACCCTCCTTGCCCATCCAGGCTCTGCTGGGTGAGGGCAGGGTGCTGGCAGCGCAGGCAGCCATCTGAGATGCTTCATTCCTGCCGTCTTCAGTGGGGACAGTCTCTGCCGCGAAGGGCAGCGGGGGGATGCTGCTTGTGCCCTCCGAGAGGCACGGGGGGGGCGGCAGCACCGGGTGCCCAGCAGCTCCTCACCCGGGAGCCCTGGTTTTCGTGGGAGTGTCAGAAGACGGCTGGTTCTGCAGCCGAAGGATCAGCACTCGTAAGCCGTTGGGGCACTAAGGCGTCCCAGCCCACTCACCCCGCTCTCCCTCCTCCACCCTCACCTGCCGATCGCAGATGTCTATTTTGTTCCCCAGCACGACCATGGGGAAATCTTGCTCCCTTGGAATGACCTTCTCCAGGAAGTCATCTCTCCAGTTGTCCAGGGACTCAAAGGACTCCTTGTCCGTCACGTCGAAGGCCAGCATGCAGCCGTCTGAGCCTTTGTAAAAGGTTGACACCATGGACCGGAATCGCTCCTGTCCCCCTGTGTCCCAGATCTAGGGCAGAGAAGGGCACGGGTACAGACGCACGACACGACCAGCGTGGGTGTTTGCAGCCCTGCGCTCTGTTAAGCTCAGGGGACCGGTTTCAGCAAGTGCCGAGCCCCTGAAACTTGTATGGGACTTCAGTATCACTCATGGGTGCTCAGGGCTGCTGAAAATTGGGTCCTGCAAATCCAGCCCCCCACCTCATGATGCCAGTAGGCATTTGGGGACAGTAGGACACGGTGGGACACATGTGCCCGTGGGATCAGGGCGGGCACCCTGGGCAGTCCCAGCCCCGCTCACCTGCAGTTTCAGGGGGGTGTTGTCCACGGCGAGGACTTTGGTCAGGATGCTGGCCCCCAGCGTGGTGCGGTAATCTTCGTAAAACGTCTTGTGCACGTACTGGTGCAGGAGGGAGGTTTTGCCCACGCTGGCGGGAGGGAAGGGACGCGGGTGAGGCTTTGCACTGCGAAGCCGGGCTCAAGGGGTCGGTTGCAGCAAGGATGGGGGCTGCGCACCCGCAGGCTCCCGGGCCAGCATGCACGTGGGGCTTCCCTCCCATCGCTGGCACCGCTCCTTACCCCAGAGCTCCTATGATAATTATCTTCAGATCCACCTTCTTGCTGGCATCCATGGACGGGCCCTGCGGGACAAGAGGGGGTCACCCGGCTGCGGGGATAGGACCGGCTCCTGGTGAGCCCCGTGGCGCTGCCGGAGGTGTGGGAGCAGCCGCTGCTCCCCACGGCCTCTCCTCACTCCCACCTCGGCTGTCCCAGGACCCCAGATGCCGCCGTGTCCGCACGATGCCAACACCGTGTCTGCACCGTGCGGGCACCCTGCTGCGCTCCCGTCCCGGCAGTAGCGCGGGCAGAAATCCCCGTGCCGAGCCTGGCCCACGTCACCGCCCAGGACGGGCTCCCGAGGTGCCGGTGCACGTCCAGACATGACACTGCGCCCCACCAAGTCATCACCATTAAAAGCTACTGTGAGCAACTTCCCCGCCTCTCCCTTTAAAGCGCAGTCCCTCCCTCTAAACCTGACACACACCGCGGGTCCTGGGGAACATCCCATTTATTAAAGAAGACCCCGGCCAGCTGGACTTGCCTGGGTGCCCTGAGCACAGCCCAGGGAGGCCACTCAGCCCGGGAGCACCCCGAAAGGCTGCATCCCCAGCGGGTCCTGGTGTCCCCACGTGCTCCATGCCCGGCCATCCTGAGGCAGGAGCCCTGAGCACCTCCAGCAAAACCCCTCCCCGGGCAGGACGAGCATCCTCCGCCGCTCTCGGCAGCCCCGTCTGCGTGGCAGCGTCAGGCACGGCACCGGCCAAGGCGGAGATGGAAACACTGACAGCTTCCTCCCTGCATTTTTCCCTGATGTGTTGGCCAGCCCTGCGCCATTCCCCCTTGGCACATCGCCCCTGCCAGGGCAGCTCTCGGCTGGGGGGTCCAGGCTCTCCCACACCCCCTCTGCCACCCCAGCCCAGCCGCGGGCAGCATCCTTGGCACAGGCAGAGCCTCGTGTCTCAGCATGCACAAACTTTCCAGTCCTTTTGCCAGTGCCAGACAGCTTTCTTGGAAGCCAGGCAGTTTTAAACTCAAAATGGAGTTTCTCAACCTTTTTGCCCGTCAGCTGTTGCTCCGGGGGTCCCACGCTCAGCTGCGGTCTCGGCCGCAGCCTCGGGGGCGCGGGGGGCTGGAGGGCAGCGCACTCACCTGCCAGGGCATCCGTCTGCTGGGCAGCCAAGGCTCTCGGCTCTGCTCCAGCCAGCGTCCCAGGGAAGGAAGAGGCGAGAGAGGAGGATCCAGGAAAGGGCGGCCGGCCCCGGTGCTGATTCCCGCCTGCTCACCGCCCGGGGAAGGCGGCTGCGGGGCCCCACGCCGTGACATCAGCAGAAAGGGGCCGAGATCCTGCCGGAGCCGGCGGAGGAGCCGCGGGCGGGTGCTGGGGTGTCACGGCATTTCCCTCCCGGGCGCTCCGCGGCTCGGGCTCTGACAGGGGAAAGAGAGCAAGGGTCCCCTCGTCCCCTGGGGTTTGGGATTGACTTTTGCCCTCTCCTCTTGCTCAGGATCCCCCAGTACCTTTTACCCTCCTCCCGGGGAGCCCTTATCTGCGTTCCTGCCGAGGGATTATTTAGGCCAGAGAACAAAACCCCAGCGGGGCTATCGGCAGCATCCCTGGAGCCCGCGGGAGCCACGCTGGACTTTGCTCAGGCAGCTCCGATAGCGTGGGATGGGATAAGCGGCTTCAGGAGCCGGGGACAGTGGGGGGATGGTGGCAGGCGAGGTGGGGCTGGGGGCTCGGTCCAGCAGAGGGGGGGAGCAGATGGGCAGGGGTCCCTTTGAGGGGGCCATGGGCTCTGTGCAGCTTCATCTCCTTTTGCAGGCAGGAGAGGGGCAGGGTGGGAAGCAGGAGCGTTTGCAGCCCCTCGATACACCGTGCCACATCCCTGCAACCCCCAGTCCGTAGGGGATCCCACCCAGCACCCACGGTCAACACTAACATCCCACAAGCACCCCAAAAGGAGGGGACCACGTCAGGATGGGACCCCTAGTAACCAGGGTTGGTGGCAGCTCCTGGAAGATGATGTGTTCAACCCTCAAGTGGGATTTCAGGGATCTCAGTTGCCGCTGTGGAGCAACCGAGGAAGCCTGTGGACATCTCTCTGAGCCTCAGGCTGGTGGCCGTGGCTCTTTGGCATGGGAAAACCCACGTGGCCGTGGCTGCAAAGGCAGAGCTGTGCTCCCCCGGTGCAAGGGCAGGTCCTGAGCCTTTGCCAAGCATTCAGGAGGATTTGGGGTTTGCACCGGGAGTGGGGTGTGTGTCCCCATCCGTGAACCCTCCTGGCTCCCTTACCCTGAACAACAACCGCCGGTGGCCTCGGAGGGACCCCGCGCCCGGGGACGCGGGGGACCTGAAGGTCCCCCCGCGTCCCCGGGCGCGGGGTCCCTCCGAGGCCACCGGCTTTTGCTTTTCCACTGGTTCCCCTAATTTTTGTAGGGTTTTTTTTTGCTGTAGACATGCCTTATGGGACCTGAGGGAAGATCGCTGTGCTCAGCAGGACGAACCCTCCTCCTCCTCCTTCCCAGGTGTAATTGTGGGACCTGTCTGGCCAGAAAAATCTGTTTTTTCCCCCCCACAGGGCAAGCGTGGGGAGGAGCTGGGGTGAGACGGGAGAAGCACCTGAGCTAGTTCTCACCAGCGGTGGGTAAAAGGCTGATGTTTCCCCAGGGCAGGTCTCTCCTAATCCCTGTTTTCAGCCCATTTTCATTGTGCTGGTTCACCTTTGCCCTTGCAGCAAGACTCTGTTGTCCAGCCTCCCCCCCGGCTACGTCTGCCCTCGTTCCTCTCCGCGTGTCCCTCCAAGCCCGGTGGGATGGAGGTTGCTCACCCAGTCAGATGATCGATGCCTCTCCACGCCGGTGGAGATGAGGTTTGTGGTTGCGTTGCTACAGCCGATGCCCACAGCCACTTCTGCTTTCGGGCAGGAGGGGCCGTACCCATCAGGGCACCCTGCCCAGGCTCAGCGCCAGCTCTGGCTTTTGTGTGATTTCACAAGAAAAGGGATTTTCCAGAAGCTCCTGCTCTCCTTACCGCTCCTGGTGTGAGCTTTGCCCTGGATGAAGACAGTGGGAGCGGTGGTGTAGAGGAGATGACAGCCAAGATGTTGCTCAGCAGCTCCTGCAACCGCAGTCCTGTCCTGATTGCTTCACCAAGTCAGCAATTCTGAGGAAAAAAGTGTGAGTTTTGTGCCCTGTGACTATGAGGAAGATCTCGCAGCTAGGAGACGATGAAACACAGGCTGGGGACTGCTACGTCCAGAGGAAAGGCTCGTGTGGACAAGGGGAGGACGGGCTGTTCCCTGCGGCAAGGCACGCAGGGCAGTGAGAGTGAGGGAACGGGAAGAAAGCAAAAGGCGTCCAAGTGACTAAACTGTTCTCTACGGCTGTTCGGCCACCTCTGCTCCCCGAGGGACGGCGGGAGCCCGGTTGCTCCCTAGGGATGCTCAGTATTTGCTGGAGCAGCATCCCCTGAGCATCTGCCGTGCGCGGCGAGGAGGGCTGGAGAGGACCACCCAAAACCTGCCGAGAAGATGTGGGATACTCTGGGATCCCAAGAGCACATGGCACCGGAGAAGCCCTGGTCGAGTCCAGGCCAGGCCACGTCTTGCTGCCGGCCGGCGTTCGGGGACACTGGGTGGTCCCTTGTGCTGGGGAAGCTGGATGCTCCCCCGCTGCCCACGGCTGCGGTGATGGGCTGGAGCCCAGCAGCACCTTGGCGTGCCAAGAGTTAAGCTGGAAGAGGGAGAGGAGACCTTTGTCCAGCTGCCCCCACGCCTTATCTGCGCCGTGCCTGGAGAAAGCGCAGCTGAGATGAAGTCAATACAGGAACCGGTTACAGAAACCATATGCTGGTCAGTGGCACAATCAATGTTTCTGAGTAAGGCAGATATTTTCTTTTATTGCAAATGGCAAGGCAAAGCCGCAAAGTTTACAACCAGACCTGAATTTTGCAGCGCTCTCAGACCCAGCCCTGCAGTCCGCTCCGGTCTGGGAAAGGTGCAGCAGCCGCGGAGCCTGGCCCTGGCCGCGGGGAGCCCGGCACCTTGGCCTTGACGCCGGCTCGCTGCAGGGCCTCGCTTCGGCGTCAGCCAGGAAAACCGAGCAAAGGCACGGATAAAAATAACCCTTCTCTGTGCTTCCCTTTCTCGCTGCCTTCTGTGCGTGTCTCGGGATGCATCACGCATGAGCCACGATTGCTCATGCTTTCTCTCGTATCTCTTGCACCGTCAGCAAGTCACGTGCGCCGCAGTGGCTGCCGAGGAGCCCCGTGGCCGACAGCCCCCCGCAGCCCCCGCAGCCCCCGCAGCCCCCGCAGCCCCCGAGCCGGCCCAGCCCGTGGCCACTGCCTGCAGAGCCTGGCAGCACACAGCTGGTTCACCATCGCTTGCTTCGAGCACCCACCAACCACGTTGTCTTTGCAAGCGCCCGGGGGATCAAAGCGAAATTCCCTGGAAATCACCGGTTGTTCCGGGAGTTTTACGGCGCAGAAAGAGCCCCAGGGTCTCTCCAGTCTCCTCGTTATCTTCTTGTTTACCAGCAGCAGCTCAGCCCGCTGAAGCGACACGTTTTCCCGGTGAACTCGCTGCTCGCCCAGCCCCTGCCCTGCCCCTGCCCGCAGCCGGTGCCTCGGGCTCGGCGGGGAGCCCGGGGCTGCCCACGGCCGCCTCCGGGGACTTTCTGCTCCGCCTGGGCAAAGTGTCCTCTTCTGCCCCTGTAGAAATCCCAGCTAAGGACCAAGGGGGCCGACCTTTCAGATCCAACGCTGCCCAAGGGCAGCAGCGTCTCCTGCACGGCCAAGGCTCCGGTAACACCGAGCGTGCAGCCCTGGCAGTGCCGTGGGTGCACCGAGGCTTTTACTCCCTGGGGAGGAGGGCAGGGTCCAGGGCAGGAGGATTTAACACTCCAGCGCATCCCAGCCAAGATCTGCAGGGTTGCTGCTGTGCTCATCACGACACAAGCAATGGCAGGTTTTGTTTTATTAAAGCTTTTATTGCCCCGTGTTTAGAAAAAGAGAATCTGCAAAGCAGATCGCAGAGCTGCTCAAGACATTTTTGTATTCGTTATGAAACAGCTTCCTGGCATGGACTGAACTTCTGCTGGGCTCTTCAGCCGTGGCCCCGGGCGTCTTCATCACCTCCAGGGACGCTGATGCGGCGGTGA
This sequence comes from Phoenicopterus ruber ruber, assembly GCA_009819775.1. Taxonomy (NCBI): domain Eukaryota; kingdom Metazoa; phylum Chordata; class Aves; order Phoenicopteriformes; family Phoenicopteridae; genus Phoenicopterus; species Phoenicopterus ruber. The sequence goes on along the minus strand of CM020239.1, from coordinate 2,652,284 downwards.
AATCCCCTGCCCTGCCCGAGGGCAGCAGCCGGGTGGCTCCGTTCCCCTCCCGTCCCACGGGATGCCACAGCCCTAAGGGATGGCGGGGGCCAACCCCACCCTGTTATTTCCACGGTCAAAGACGGAGTAAAACTGACGGATGAAAACGTCACCCAAAATCCAAAGGGGTCCGGCGGGAGGGGCGATGTCCATCCCCTGGAAGCCACTGGTGCAGAAGGCCATGCCGTCGCTGCGCTCCTGGGGGAGGAGAAGTGCAAAGCTGGGGACGAACCCGAGAGCCTCGTGCACACGGAAACACGCAGGAACGGTGACTGCGGGTCCCGTGCACGAAGCAGTGGGGCTCGTCACCCGCCGGGACACGCAGCTCAGCTCCCGGGGTGGCTCTGGGCCACCTTCATCTCCGGAGAGGCTGGGAATTGGGGGCGGTGGTGCCGGCGGAGCCGCAGCCGTACCATGAGGGTGTAGGCCTGGGCGCTGAGCGTGTAGGGGAGCCCGCTGATGGTGAAGGTCATGTCAGGCATCTCGTTCAGGTTGCTGCACTCCACGGCGTACTGCGAAGGAGCCGGGCGGCTCAGCGGTGCTGGCCCACGAAGGGGGTCCCAGCGCCCCTCTCCTCTCCCCACCCTCGCTCTCACCTCTCCATCCACAGGCGTGGCACCAATGTAGCTTTGCAATTCTTTTATATCCTTGGTGGGACCTGTGATGAGCGACGTCCCGGTGTCCACGATGGCCTGGCAGCCGTTCATGCAGAAAGCCACTGTCCCACCCAGCTGGATGCTGGAGGAGGAGGGAAGAGAGAAGGACCAGGAGGGGCTTGTCCTGCTCCTCTGCGCCAGCCCAACCCTTCCCTCCCCGCCCAGCACCACTCACTTGTCCAGCTGGATCTGCCAGTACCCTTGCTGGGTGACCGGCACCCAGTTCAGGGTCCCTGAGAAGCGAGAGGGGTCAAAGCCGCCGAAGAGCAGCTCTCCTCCCAGGGAGGATTCGGGGTTCCTGGAGGGAGGAGGAGAAGGAGACGTGAGGGATTTCCTCTCTTTCACTTTGCACATCGCGTTTAAATGGGTGGATTTATACCCACTTGCTTCTCACAAATGCTTAGGGTCATTCGCTTTATTCCCGTAAGTGATGAATACAGGAGGATTATCCTTATCTGTGATGCTTGGCACGGTACCAAGAAACCCCTTTACTATCTCAGTAAAACATCCTTCTTTTAGCAGCCCCCCTAAAAGCAATGCCTGAGTCTAAGCAACAGCCCGGAGCAAAGCTGTGTCCGTACGTGCTCATGTAGACGGAGAACATGGGCAGCTCCACCAGATTTTGTGCCATCATGTTGTCGAAGACGGGGGTGACCCCATCCACGGCCAGCGAGGGGTAGGCCAGCCCCAGGATCCCGTCGAACTCGGCATCCAGGAAGGTTTTTCCCGGCTCGCTGACGCTCTCTGCAAACTGCTGGTTGCTCACGGTGAGGCCCTCGACCTGCGAGGAGGAGGAGGCTCGATGGTGATGCTGAGTCTTTAGGCAAGTCCCAGGCACGTTGTCCAGAGCAGGAGAAACCAAAGATGACTCACGACTACTTGGTCAGATCCGATGACCCCCGTCAAACTGCCGGTCCCGTACTGGATGGAGAAGGGGGTCCCTATCGCCTGGTACGTGCTGGACTGTGACGGCTGAAACTTGGCGTGCTCAGCTGGGGAAGGAGACGGGAGCTGTCGGCTGAAACGCTACTTATCTGCACGGCCACGGATGCCAGGAGCCCCCGGCACGGAGCAAACCGACGGGGCAGCGTGGCATCGCCGAAATGCCTGCGTCACGGGCACGCTGCTGAGGGAAAGAGCTGCTGGCGAGACAGCGGGCGTGCTGGCGTTTTGAGGAGGGATAAAACTTACCTCATTTCAATTTGTCCGAAAGGCGACAGGTTTGTTAAGGGGAGCAGGATTAGCGCGTGTGATATTTTTACGAGACCTGAAGATCGGCGCTGCTGTGCCTGTTTTACAGACCGAAGCGGCCCCGCGGGCGCTGCTGTACCCAGCTGTTTTCCCCAGCCCCCTTGGGCTCCGTTGGAAGCACCCCGGGAGCCCCGGGGCTGCTCGGAGATGCTGCGTGTCCCGGGGCAGCAGGGCTGGCCTCACCGGGGCCAGCTCATCGCTGATGGCCCGAACAAGCCCGGTGCTTGTCACCCGCTGAGCCCCCGGGCAGCCAGCCCGGAGCCGCGCCGTGGTCTCTGTGCCCGCCTTGTTCCTGCCACCCTGCCCCTTGCTGACAAGCTATATTATACGCTGTCGTCTTTGTGTGTTTGTTTAAAGGCTCTCCCATAAGAATGGCCTAAAGAGCACGTCCGATATCTCCCGTGGGCTGATGGTGCTGGGTCCTGGTGGTGTGATCGCCACCGGCGCCTGAGCAAACAAACCCGCTGAGGCTCCCCCCGCTCGGCCCCCCGATTTCTGTTACCCACGTGTGCCTTGGCGGGCTCAGCTGGGTGGGGAGGTCCCCCCGTGGTCCCCCCAGGGTCCCTGGCTGTGTGTGCTGGTGACCCCACGGCCTCGCTGCGCCACCCCGGGGGGGTCACCCGGGGTCCCACCGCTGCCGGCCGGGGGGGACAGCCGGTCGGGGACCCCTACTCACCGCAGGCTTTGCTGACGCAGTAGACAGACGGCACCCAGAGGTTGGAGGAGCCCGTGTCGAATATCACGGTGAAGTTCTGGGGGGGGGTCCCGATGGAGATCTGCCCGAAATACTCCATCTAGCAAGGGGCAGAGCAGAGACCGCCGTTAGCCATCGGCACGCCACGAAATCCTGGCAAAGGGGAGGCTGTGCCGGGGTGTCTGCAGAGGACTGATGGGGTTGGGTGCAGGGGATGGCTGGCACCGGGGCAGCGTTTGATCTGTCACGCCACATCGTGCCAGGTGAAATAAAGGAGGCAAATATTTAAGCAACAACAAGGCCAGCTGAGCACAAAAGGCAGGACGGCGGGTGTGGGTGCCATCCTCTTCCTGCTGGGTTCAGCGGGAAGGCCGGGCCCCGAGGGGACCCTCATCAGCGGGATGCAGACAGTGGCAGGAGCTTTGGGACAGGAGCCTCGCGCTGTGGGGAATGGGAAGAGCCTGGGGAACACCCTCCACCTCTGCGTCCTTTGTGATGGGGTCTTCTCTGATGTGTGCGATATGTGTTAGTTTTGGAGGAAATCTGTCTCCCCTGCGTGCCTGAGAGCGCTGCGGGCTCAGACAGCGCAGCGGGCAGGGAGGGGGCTGGCGGCGCCCGCCGTGAATGCGCTCCCTTGTCCCCTCTCATCGTCACATTCCCGGGAACAAAGGACCAGGCAGGAGCGGGCAGGCAGCGAGCCCTGGCACGCAGGGGCACTGGCTGCAGGCGTGCGCCGTTAGCAGGCGTGGGCTTTATGGGAAGCATTCGGCATTGGGGACTGCTCATGCAAACCAACGTGCTTTCGGGGTGCCCGCGGCACGCTGCTGGGACTCAGCACCCCGCAGCCCTCGGTGCCGCCACGCTTACGTCCAGGTAGTTGATGAGGGGCTCGTTGGCGTCCGTGAAGGCGGCACAGTCCTCGGTGTACTGGACCATGTCGAGCCTGTGGGCTTTCCAGAAGTGGGAGAGCTGCCCGCGGTCCCGCAGCGACTTCCGCAGGGAGCGGCGCCGCGTCAGGGTCACCCTGTGGGAGCAAGGGTCCTGGTCACTCGCCCGGGGCCGCGGATGCTGCCGATGTCCGCCTGCGGTCCCCACGTCCACCCTGAGGGTCTCAGCACCACCAGGATGCAGGTCCAGAGCCTGCTTCCCCGCATCCCCCATCACAACGCTTTCTAGCCAAGGCACGGCGAAACGAGGGGACTTGATCTGTTTTCGGAGGCAGCAGATCAAGGGCAAGGCTGGCAGGGCAGCACGCACGCCCCAGCGCAGTCCTGCTCGCAGCGATGGGATGGGCGGGAGCTCAATATGACTGATGGAGAAGGACCTTCAGGCTGGGAGAGGGGACCAGGGCCAAGGGGAATTCACGCCGGCGGTTTCTGCCTCGTCTGCTTGCACAGCCCTCGGCTGCGGCCGGCAGCTCATCCTGCAGACCTCGCCGCAGCCCACTGCCGCTGACGGGGTCTGCCCGGAGGGATGGAGACGCCCACGGAGCCGACGGTCTGATGGGAGCCAACCAGCCAAGCACCGCGTGGTCCCCGCACGCCGCTGCAGCCGCAGGGTGTCTGTGCTGGGGGAGCTCAGCTCTGCCCGTTCGGTGCTGCCAGGACCCTGGGAGTGAAGCCCCTCCGAGAGCGCAGGGAGCTGGGGTGCACCCTGGGGACCCCCTTACCTTTTCAAGCCACTGGCCAGGGAGAGGCAGAGCATGGCGAGGAGGAGGAGGTGCTTCATGTCAGCAGCTCCGCGGCAGCGCTGGCCTCGGCTGGGCTCTGCGGGTGCGGGCAGCGCTGCGGCGTTGTTCTTATACCAACAGGTACACCCTCGCCCCGGTGTACCGGCGCCCGCGATAACGCCCCTTTCAATGTCAACATGAGGCTTTTGCAGCAGAAATGAATCACTGGTCACGTCCCAGGCGAGGCAGAGCGGGCGCACCGGGGTCAAGTTTGTTTTTGTGGGCGAGGGGCTGGCAGCGGCAGAGCAGGATGGTGCACGGGGACCTGTCGGGCGCTGGGCAGGGGCTGGCGTCGGCCCCTTTTGGGGGCAGCGAAAGTCCCGACGTGGGAGCAGAACGGGGTCTCCAGCCCCTTCTCCGCTGGAAGTCGCGTGGCCCAGCTGAGCCGGTGGAACCCCCCAGTGCTCCGGGGAGCGTTTCCCCTTTCCTTTGCCCCACAGCCACCCCGGGGACCTGCCCGTGCCCGTGGGGTGCCCCCCACCCCGGCAGCTGCAGGGGGGTGCGGGAAGGGATGTGTTCATAGCATCAGGCAGCTGCCAAACAGACTTTAAAAGGCAAAGACTAATTAGCAGTGATGAGCTGCTGAGGAATCTGCAGCGTTCCCTTTCAAATAGCAGTCAGTGTCATCGAAGCAGGTCGGGAAGAAGCGGCTTTGCACGGGAGACAGTTACATGTTGCCTCGCAGCCGCTAACGGGCCCTTCCCCAGCGGCTGATTTTTGTTTAACGCAGGACGGCCGTCTCATTAAGCCTCTGTGAATGCAAATAAAAAATGCTAACGAACAAATAAAGCCTTCAGATACGGAGAGGGGGCGGGTGGGTTTTCTTGCTGCCACGGCTGAAGGCTTGTGATGATGCTGTGTCGTCCTCGTGGGTTTGCTCCACGTTTACGGCACTACAGTAACGTGCTGGGTGCCACAAAGGGGGGTGTTCTACCCAGTGAGCACCGTGCGTGTCATTAACGGGGTTTCTACCCTTAGCACCGTGCTAATCAATTTCCCATTTATCTCGGTTAGTCCATTTTATCTCATTAAAGCCCTCGCCCCGGGAAATGAAAGCCCGCGCCTGTGAGGCTCCGGTACCGTGGGCCGTGAGCCCGGCATGGCCGCCCGGAGCCCCGGCTCGTGGGGGGGTGGCCCGAGAACAGCCGAATTGGGGCTCCTGCTGCGGGGGTCTTGTGGCTCCGTCCCTGGGAGCTGCTGCCGGGCTCCTCCTCTCCGCGGCTTTGCAGGGAGTTTAAGCTTAAAAAATCTTACCAAAGGTCCCTTCGGTGCGAGCGCGGAGACGCGGGGCATGGCAGGGCCGGCGCTGACGGCAGATGCAGCCGGTTTTTCCAAGTCGAGTGCAAATTCCCTGCACTTCCCCATGCCCAGGTGGGGAGCTGCAGGGTTTTTTACCGGGTAGCTTTTACACAAAGTTGTTATCTATTTCCCTTTTAAGATGCAGTTTAATGTACCGGCCTCCCTTCTCGTCCTTATCATATATTAATAGAAGTGATTTAAAAAAAAAACATTTCCTAAAACAAACCCAGTTGCAGCAAGTGCCAGATCAGCGGAAAGCAGCAAGTCGAATGTTACGGACGTGGTTTATAACCCGAAAATCCTGTAAGAAAATCCAGCCTGAAGGGTCATTGGGCCTCTGAGATAAATGTGAGTGTGAGGTGCAGCACAGATGAGCTGAATACTTTAAGCAAAATAGTTTATTTACTGGAAAAGATCCCTAATTGGATCATCATAATCTGCAAACTCGTGACAGTAGATTCAGCATTAAAACATGCAAATTAAAGAAATAGAGAGGCCAAACCTTTCATTTAGAAATGTTTGAAGTTAAGCAGATGTGTTTCTACTTTTGTTTGGTTATTTTTAAAGTAATTTTAAAATCCAAACTCTTAAAGGTAAATCGAAAGTTTTATTTCAAGTCAAACAAAATGGTGGTTTTTTTCTCTTTCTTTCAGGAGCCAGTGCAAGACTCGGAGGTATTTGTCCAGAAAACTGGGGAAAAAAGACTGTGCTTCCGAGGCACTTCCAGCTGTACCTCGATGTTGGAAATCCGCTGCCCGTGCAGGTGGGGAGCTGCATCATTTCCAATCCGTGGTGCCCCTCGCGCTGCCCGTCCCTGCCTGGCGCTGCCCATCCGCCTGCGCCCGGGTGTCCGCGCCGCCGTTACGGCACGTCCCGATGTGGCGGAGAGAGCCCGGGGCGACAGAGCCAAGCATGGGGAATTATTTATAAGACTGGGGGCCTTTGAATCCGTCTTGTTGATAAAACAGCAGCAAAAGCGTTTACGTTCAGTAGAAATGTAATGAAACGCGGCTGCCAGCTACTGGAACATCCCAGGTCTTATAAGTACTATACGGCCTATATCTAGTCCTGTATTTCTTGCAGGCGGTGGCTGTCAGAAAGTGCATCTTTCTCACCCATCCAGCTTTACATATTTGCCCTCAGATACGTTAGAAATAGGTTACGCGCCTTGTGCAGAAAACACGCCTCTCGCTGGCGCAGCGTACGGCGCTTTACTCATTTTAAGAAACCTGCTTTCAGGCTAAAAATGTCTTATCTCTGTTCTTTTTTTATGTTTCCTTTAGTTTAGCCACTTCCACGATTAGCTCTGACTGATTCAAATCGCACCCAAGTAGCACTTTCTGGAAAGCCTTTTTTCTCTGTTTATCAAATACTTCTTCCACCTGTTAATCTGTTTATACATCACAGAGCACTTGAAAGAGTGAAACCCTGTAATAGCAAACACTCGCTTTAAAAAAAAAATAAATAAGCCCAAGCAAGCTTCAGTTAAATATTTACCCGTGGCAGCAGGAGCCGTGGGTAAAGCAGGACGAAAATCCCCCCGTGCCGGAGCTGACTGACAGCGTGGTCCCCGCGGTCCCAGGCTGTGGGGCAGGAATGCGGGCAGCGACTGACCCACGGCGGGGGCCTGGCAGGGGACCCCGGCTCGGGGTGCAGCTCCTGGGGTGAACCCCGACGGCGCCTGGCAGCTGAGGGCACATAGAGCGTCTCTTTGCAAGTCCGGGGGGATTCGCTGAGGTGCTGGGATGTTATCTTCCTGGGAGAGGATTGCTGTGGCAGCCTGGGGGTGATGGAGATGTTTAAACGCCAGCGGGCAGCGTGCCCACGAGTCAGGGTCCCCACGAGGAGCGGGGTCCCTCGCTCCCTGCCCATCTCCGGCCGGGGAAGAAGCACGCGAGAGGCCGGGCTGCTGCAGCACCAAAACGCTGTTCCAGGGCGAGAGCCGCAAAATCGGTTCCCATGGAGCGGTGCCCCAGCGCTCCCCAAATCTGCTGCGAACCAACGGGAGCGGGTCTGCGACTCTGCCGTTTGCACCCTGCTGTTATTAAGTGATGCAGCAAGTGGCTGCTGACCAGAAAACGTTTCCAGAAAATGGGCAGGTGGAGGCCCGTTCACCCCCCAGCAGACACCGAGCCTGGCCAGGCTCTGGGACCATGTCCCTTGTGATTTAAAGTGGTTTACCCTGATGGAAGACTTTTACTTGGAAGCACCCAGAGCACTTTTTGGGTGGCAGCTGAATTGCTCAGGGCTGAGCAGCTCCACTGCTGCTGGGCAGAGCTCTCTGCCCTCGGGGACTGCTTTGCTCCACCAAAGCTCAGCAGCATTTTAGCACAAAGCTGCTGGAATACAAAGCAAGAGGGAAAACTGCCCGGGGGGATACAGCGTCCCCAGGCCCAGAGCAGAAGCGGCTGCAGAACAGCAGAGAAACACCTAACTATATTTAAATGAGCCAGTTGACAGGGGCGAAGCGTCATGGAACCTCGTGTGGGCTCGTTCCTGCCATCACCATCGGGGTAGAGCGAGACCGCATCCGGCACCAAGTCATCGAGCGCTTCTGTGCTGCGCTGCTGGACCCCTGCGGCCGCACAGCCGCTGAAAACGCTGCCGAAACGCCCGTCGCTCCGGCTCCCTCCAAGGCCCCGGCTGCCCTGGTCCTGTGGGAAAGGGAAGGTGCAGAAAGCTCTGGTCGCCCAGGTAAAACCCCGTCGGATATTGCACTCCACCGGCCGTTGCACGCGGCGCCTCGGAAAGCAGAGGGGTCGTACATCAGGGCGGGAGCTGGGTTTGGTGTCCGCGGCCGAGGGTTGCTGCAGGCGTGCGTCACGGCCAGCCCGAGCTTTAGCCTTAACCTGGGGCAGCAAGGCCTGACTCGAATGGGTTTAAAATCATTTGAGGCATCGGCGTCATTTTGCTTACCTTTAGATTGAGCGTAGAGGTCTTGAATTCCCTCCTCGGCAACCAGCTGAGTAGGAGCTCTCGCCAAGCCTTGATTCCAAGAGGGCATCTGGCTGGAGAAAGGGTTAATGTCCGGGGGCTGGAGGGAGGGAGGCTCACGGCAAGTTACCTCATACACCAAAAAAGTACATGTGCTGCCAGCCTCACTAGCTGTTATCTTCAAGACAGATTATTTCAATACGCACATGCATATCATCTCTGCCATCTCGCCATGCCCCATCTCAGCAAAGAAGCTGCCTGCTACTGATATTTGGATTTGGGTCTTATTTTGCAATTTCCTTTTGAACAGCTCATTTTTCAGATTTTTATCTGCTGCAGCAGCATCTCCTGCCCCACAAGAGGAAATGAGCCATTTGAGAATGACAGCCATTTGAGGAGGATATTTGGGGACAGATCAGTTCAATAAGGGAAGGGGAAAATTCCAGCAAGAAATGGACTGTTAGCTTGGCAGTTGCCGAACTGTTTGGGTAAGTGGAATTTTGCAGGAGATTGGTGAGGCTATCGGAAAAGCTTTTGATGAAGTACTCATAGAAATGTGTCATAGAGGAAATTATAGAACCTGATCGGGAGGATGGATAATGCCTTTGCTCTAACTATCAATCTATCTATCAGCCTATCAATCATATCATTATGGCGCCTTTAATCATCGGGTCAAAGCTTTGGTTGAAGATAACCTCCCTACGTTAGCCGTCTATAAACAGTAAGCATATAGGCGTTGAGTGAAAATTTAAAGTGCTTTTTTGCAAGTGAAAGCTCGCAAAACGAATGCCCCTGATGGCCGTCCTTCATTAGAACTCCCTTGAATATTATGGCCAAAAGTCCCAAGCCAAGGGCTCCCGTTCAGGCGTGTGTGTTTTCTAATTATGTGCCTTACGTCCCCTCAACTTCAACAGGATTTAAGCGCTCATCTAAAATCCAATCCGAGGTGTCTCAAATGCAGAGGTGTTGAAGGGCCCACGACCTTTCTGGTTGGATCTTGACTGATGCAAGAGCCTGACACCTTTTGGCCTTCTTTTGGTTACTTTCTTCTATGTTTGTTTGGGTTTTTTTTATCCAGGTTATAGTTATTAAATTTTTTTTGGTGGATTTAAAAAAAAAAAAAAGAAATGCAAGAGAGGATTGAAGCAAGAAGAATAAATTTCAGTTCTTGTTACTATCAGCGCCGCGGTGGAACCCAGAAGCTCCAGTGAAGTATCAGCCAGGCGAGGCGGCCGTGTATAAAACCGTTGCGCTCATCGACGAGGGCAGGGGGGGCCTGCGGTGAGGGGTGCGCGGGAGAAGGACTCGCCCATACAGTAGGAGCCTCGTGCAGAGGGGGGGCTGCGTACCTTTATTTTACGCCTGCAATGTCAGACCCCTGCTTTCAAGCGCCGAGCCTGATCTTCAGTTGATGCGGAGCAGCGTGGAGCTCAACGGGGCCGTTTCGGCTGGTTGCCGCCGGGGCTAGCTGCCTCCCTCCGTGTCCCCCCCCCCGAGCCCCCCAGCGCTTCGCCGGGCATCGCACCGCTGCCGAGACGCCTCGCGGGGAGGATGAGCGCTTGTGAGTGGTGAGTACAACACCCCGGGCTAAAGAGCCGCAGGTCGCCCCTCGCAGCCCTCCTGCAGCGAGGGACGCGCTCCGAGGGGGAAGGAGAGAGCTGCTGCGGGGCGCCTGGGGGGTTTGGCCTGGAGAAAAGGAGGCTGAGGGGAGACCTTCTCGCTCTCTGCAACTCCCTGAAAGGAGGTTGTAGAGAGATGGGGGTCGGACTCTTCTCCCTAGTAAGAGACGACAGAACAAGAGGAAACGGCCTCAAGTTGCGCCAGGGGAGGTTTAGATTGGACATTTGTAAAAATTTCTTCCCCGAAAGGGTTGTCAGGCCCTGGCACAGGCTGCCCAGGGAGGTGGTGGAGTCCCCATCCCTGGAGGGATTCAAAAGACGTTTAGACGAGGCCCTAAGGGATACGATTTAGTGGGGGACTTGGTAGTGCTGGGTTAACGGTTGGACCCGATGGTCTTGGAGGTCTCTTCCAACCAGAACAATTCTATGATTCTACGATACCTCTCTGCGAGGTTTCTCAGTCCTCGCTCGGCTGCAGGGATGCTGCGCTGGGGGTCCGGGAGCAGGGGGATGCTGCAGCTCCTGTCGCTGGTGGGACCACGCCAGCTTTTTGCTGCGCCGGGGACAGCGACGCGTTCTCGCTGGATGGCCGCGTTCGGCAGACACCCAGGCGCGAGGCTCGGAAACGGGGTGTGATTTTGGCGGGAGCCGTATTCGTAACTTCTCTCTTCCAGCAAGCGCTGCGCATCCCCCCACGGGCAATGAGGCTTTCGAAAACGTTTCTTAAGACGGGCACCCAAAAACGAAGTGCAAGGACCACTAGTCATTTTTGAAAATGAAGCCCCAGATTTTTGGGCACATCACCTTAAAACCAAAAAGCAAACCCAAAAACAGTACCAGGAAACCTTGGTCTAAACCATGCTTTGAAGCAACGGCAGCCAAAGAGTACCTGAAGGATTTAAAAGAATTCAGTTACTTCTTTCACTTAAGCAAAATATTTTTCTCTTGTTCAGGTGGATGCTCGTTGCCATCTCAGCTGTCACCTTGATCATATACGCTCTCCTCTTGCTGGCGCTTTACATCATGCTCAGCAGGAAAATAGGTAATTTATTGTCTTGCCAGCTTTACCTGTTGTGTTCCTCGTTCTCGCTCGCCATCGTCCAGTTCAGAGCGTGAAAGTCATTTGCCCAAAGCTTCGGCACCCCCTGGTTTGTAAAGCACAACTAAGTCCGTGTTCTGGGTTCGGTTCTCGGGGAGCGACCGGCGCCGCGGCAGAGCCCACGCGGAGCAAGCGTGGGAGCCGGGCCCCCCCGGGACCCACCAGACCCCCCCGGGACCCACCAGACCCCCGGGTGGGCTGGGCAGCGGCGCGGGACGGGCGCGGGTGAGGGCAGGCATCACCCCCAGCATCGCTGCGCGGTGCGGGGTGCCAGGCTGCGGCCGGGGGAGGCTGCCCCGACAGCCGCTCCGCGAGCCGCCAGAAGTGGCGTGGGCCGTGTCGGAGAGCGTTACGCAGCCGAAAACGGCGTGTAGGTTCAAAGACATTTTCTTTTATTGTTCCTCTTGGTAAAGTGGTGGAAAAATACCATCGGAATTTATTTGCAAAATATTAATTCAGATGAAGCTACAATTTCCAGCAGGAAAATCTTTCACGCAAAACGATTGCCCACATCTGTACGTAAACAAGCTCTGCTTGGCACCGCGGGTCAGACTAATTTTGGACTTGCACGGGAAAAGGCCCTGATGCCGCGATTTAACACTGGAGTCTTTCATTGCGGGAGAACAGGGCACGCGCTTAATCACCTCAGTAACTGAATTGATAGATATTTGCCCGCTCCAAGCCATAATAATGACGACTGCCGTGCCAGCGCCTCGCGCTGAACTGGCTGGGCTGTGGGGCAGCGCTGGGGCGGGGGAGCGGGTGGGGGGTCTGTGCGGCATGGCGCGGGGGCTGCGTCGGGCACAGCCGGCGTCTCGGAGCTAACTCGCCTCTCGGTTGCAGCCAGCCATTCCTGCGGGAAGCAGGAGAGCACCAGCCCCGCGGCAAAGCCCCAACAGCCGCCGGCCCCTTCAGCGGGAGGGGAAGGGGCGCAAAGACCAACCTACGCGGGTAAGGGGGATCCTGCAGCAACGGGGGTTTGTCCCGGCACGTGAATGTGAACGTACGGTGTTGCATTTGTGCGATGCTGTCCCGTAACCAGCTGTGAGGACCCTCCTCGGCTGGCCTGGGGTGGGAGAGGGAGCAAGCGGGTGGGTGAAGGGCAGGCGCAACAGCCGCTCGCAATTCCAGTTGCCTCCTGCCTCCTCCAGGCTTTCCCTGCCCGGTTCCCCACGGGCAGGCGGGTGAAGAGGGGAGGGATCACGCTGATGCCTTTTGGCTTCTCAATTTTCACTCTCGAGTGTGTTTGCGTTTTCTCCCTGATTATTTTTTCCCCTTAACGCCCCGGGTAGCGATGGAGGTGGTAACGTTTCCTGTTTTTAAGGGAGCAGCGACACGTCTTCAGAGACCTCGGAGGACTCGGACGGCAGTCCTTCCTGCCCGCAGGTACAGCCACCGGCAAAGAGCCTTTGCCAAGAGCAGCCGCAGCCGCGGCAGCGGAGGTGCCAGCGCCGTGTCCGCGCAGCTCCGGCCCACTGTGAGACCTACGGAGCAGCAACGGGGGGGAAACGCACCGAACCATATTGAAATACCGGCAGTGAGGCTGGGGTGATGGTGTCACCTGCCGTACGCAACGTTCCCCGTTTAGAGGGAAGCATCCCCAGGGCTCAGGGAGATCCCTGGGCACAACCCGGGCATCTTGAACGGATGCGTGCCTTCGCGTGGGTTCAAGGGCAAAGCTGCCCCGGGTGAACGCTGGTGCCTGACCTGGGGTTCGTGTCTGCTTCTGCAGGGCCCTCACTCAGAAGAAAACCTCAATTACACGTCCCTGGTCTTCCCGGGGAAAGGCCGCGGGTCGGGCTCCACCAGGGACTACGAGAACATGAAGACCGGGGCGGACTACGTCAACGTGGACCCGAAGAAGAGGAAAGTGGATTTCTGGCCCTGCTCCAGCCCCGTGACAAAGTCCATCGAGTACACCGAGGTGAAGCTGTGACTCCCGGGGTGCTGCTGGCGGGTTTGGGGGTCAGACCGCTGCCACGACGGGGAGATGCCCGAAGCCCCCGGCAGCCGTGGGACCAGGGCTTCCCCCTCGCCTCGCCTCGGCCAGCGCCTGGCACGGGCTGACGCCTGCCGGCTTTTATTCCTTTAACGCTCTAAGCCGGCGATACAATTTGCTTGGTGTTTTACTTAAATGCATCACTGTTACTGAGGGCTGCTGAGCGCGGGATGGCGCGGGGAAGCGTTCCTCCTGCCCTGAAATGTGCTCTCCAGTTGTGTGTGGTGGCCCTTTTTCTCATTTCATGAAAGCAAATGAAGCATCCCCCCTGCCCCTCAAAATGGGATGTAGTTCATGGAGGGGAACGCAATGGTCTTCAAAATACCCATCCGAACTGGCTGGTGTCTCCTCTGGACCCAGCTTTCTTTGCCGACCGCTGTCATGAAATCCTTTTAAATACGGTTCCTCCCACTGGCTTTCCCCTCACTGCCCAACAAGCCCTGATTCATCGCCCTCCCCTGCACCCCTTTTCCTTTGACGCTCAGAATCTTCCCAAGCCCCCGGAGCCCCCGGAGCTGTCGCTGGGGCTGGGATGGCTGCACGGGCAGCTGGACCCCCGGCCACGCGTGGGGGGATGCCAGGGCCGGGGCAGGAGGGTGGCCCTGCCGGGGAGCCTCCTCCCGCAGCTGAAAGCCGCCGGCATCAGCCCAGCTGGCAAAGGGCCGAGGGCTTCCCAGGGGATTTATATCCCCCCTCCTCAGCTGGAGGACCTGGGCTGGCTGCTGGTCCCTCTGGGCTGGGAGGGGCACAGGACTGGACCGTGGGTCTCTGCGTGAGGGTAGGCAAGTCAAATCTCTGTGTCTTGTGGGGAGGGATGATATTCCCTGTCTCCCACCTTTTGCTTTTCCTGCTTTGTCCCTGCACCAAATGCCCTGGGTGCAGAGTCGGCTTCTCCCCGGCCAAGCAGTGCCAGCACCCGGCAGAGCTTCGGGGGGGTTCAGCGCCCTGGGCTGGGGCATGTGCCACTGTCCCCCCATGATCTGACACCACGCTTCGCGTTTTCCTTAAGTCTTGGTTTAATTCCCAAGGGACCTGGAGTACAGCACCGCAATTTTCTCTAACCAAACTGAGTCGGGGGCTCTCCGGCTTGCAGAGATAAGCTTGGGATTGTGAACTGGATGTGCTGGGAAGGCTGTTACCTTCTCAGGGGTGCTGCTTCCCCTGCTTGTCAGTAATTACGTTTGTCAGGTCACCTTCGTGCTCCCCAGGTCTCGCAGAGCCAGTGCCCGGCCAGCCCTGCCCGCGGCTGGGGCTCGCTGTCCTCACTCTGCTCCGGCAAATCCCTGCCACAAACGGGGCCGGTTCCCTCCCGTCACTCTGCATTCTGTTACTTGTGGTTTTTTTTCAAGAAAGGGGAACCGTGCAGGAGCTGGGAGCTCTGATGGAGCCGCTGCCTCCCCGCACAGCCCCCCTTATCGAGGATGGAGCTGCCCACGTGCCTTTCGAAGGGGCTCGCTAGTGATGTGCTTTAATGAGGGTTGTGAGGCGGCTGGTTTGGTCTCGGTCCTGGGGAGGACTCGGAGGCCAGGCACTCCTGGCTTTGTGACCTTGTCGTGCAGATCCAGCCCAACCTGAAGGGCACATGAGGGAAAATGTTCCAAACCTCAAACAATCTCTGGGAAGTGTTGCTAAAGGCCAGGAAAGGCGAGTTTATGGAATTGGAGATGAGGTCAAAACCAGCTAGTGGGAGTGTCTGCAAAAATGGATTCAAAAGTTTTGTGATTAAAAAGTGAAAATACTTTGATTTCAAAATACTTTAATCTTAATGTCTTATTTTTGACAGATTTAACCTGTGATAAGAGAGGGAATAATGCACCTTGCTTGCAGGGAATTCGGTACCTTGCTCTCTGGGACACTTGTACATCCCCCATCAGTAGCTTTTGAGCTCGACCCCCAGCGCAAAGGGATGCTCTTGCCTGCCTCATTTGTGCTTTCCTCAAACAAAACAGCTTCTGGGAGACCCACCACACGCTGGGCGTGGGGCAGGGGCTGGGACTGCAAGACCACGGCTCGTTCCTGGCTGCCAGCCACCCCTCTCTCTGCTCCCAAGAGCCCCGAAGCCATCTCCGAACCCTGGGTGGTTTCAGCACTCTGATCTCTGCTAAATAAGACAAAAGCAGCAGCAATTTGAGAGCAGCTCTTTAATGGGATGCAGCAGCTGCGGAACAGCGTGGAGCAGCCCTGCACAGTGGCTGGGGGCTGTGGGTAAACCTGATGGAAAGTGCCGGGGTGCGGAGGGAGGCAGGATCTGCCTGGGCAAGCTGGAGCTGGGCCAGGGTTCCTCCGAGCAGCTCTTTGGTGGTGTCAGCGCCGCATTTCGGATGCGTGCACCAGCGCCGTGCGATGCCGCTGTGCGGTTGCAGGATGGCTGTGCACAACAGGAGAGGACGTTTCTGCCCCGTGGCTTTTGCTCCAGCCCTGTCCCTGCCCCCGGGGAGGTGGGCAGGGGGTCCAGCTCCAGAGCTGCCCGTCAGCAGAGGGCAATGCTAGGCAGCGAAGGGGGGAGCGTGTGCTGCGCCCCAAGGCGTGGGAAAGCTGTGTCTGCATTTGCTGCTCTGCCAGCAAAGCCCTGAGGATGGGAGAGGAGCAACTTGCTTGCAGGGAGCTCTGGAGCGGATGGAGCCACGTTGCCTCCTGCTGTGCTCAGACTGCTTTGCTGGCATCTGTTAAGCACCCAAAGCTCCCGTCCCCCCGGGAAGACCCGCTGGCACAGCATCCCCCAGCGGATGCCTGGGTTGTGGGGCGTTCCTGGAGGAGAGCAGCCAGAGGCCGCCTGACACACGAGGGAGGTGGGTGCTGCGGTCAGGCAACGGCTGATGGGGCTCTGTCTGTCTCCCACGCTCACAACAGATGCAGGGTGCGCGGTAGCAAGCACACAAAGGCAAGACGGACAGCGATGCTTTCTGGGTTAAGCGCACAGCTTTCTGCAAAATGAGATGCCACCGGGTGAGCAGAGACACCTCCGCAGTGACAATGTTCGGGGTGTCACATCTGGTGGCAGCTGTCCTCAGTGGAGGGATGCGCCCGGGGAGCGGCCACAGCCTAGAGCGTGCCCGACTCGGTCACCACCTCCTCGCAGGGTGGGTAGAAGTCCTTGGTGCTGCCCCCGTGCAGGGGGAGCCCGGCGGGGCTGGCGTGGTGGCTGTGGCTCAGGATGGTGGTTTTCCTGCTGCAGAGGCTCCCGGTGGAGGCCTGTCTCCGCAGCCCGCGCCGGGGGCCGCCCCAGCAGGACAGGCAGCGTGCCGCGTCCTGGAGCAGGTGCCCGCTGAAGAACATGTAAATCCAGGGGTTGCAGCAGCTGCTGAGGCTGGCCAGCAGCATGGTGATGGTGAAAGCCACGTTGGTGGACTCTGGGAAGGCAAGGGAGAGAGCTGAAACCTCCACCGGGCTGGGCGTGGTGTGGGCAGGACCCTGGGGGCTCTGTTTGGCTCGGGCACGCGTCCTTTGTCCCATTCCCATCCCATCTGCCTGGCGTTTCTTTGGGTAGGCGAGTTTGCAGCACGGCAGGCAGAGCTGGGCTCTGCCCTCGGCTGAGGGTTGCGGGTGGGTGATGTGCTGCAATGGGGACGTGCTGGAGCACATCCTCAGGGAGAGCGCGGGGAGATGAGACCCGGCAGCTTTTGGACCTTCCTTCAGCCTGTTTGCTGGCCAAAGCATCTCCCAGAGGCCTTTCCATCTTGGATAAAGTTCCTTCTACCCACAAACAGGCTAGGAGAACTAGAAAGTTTCCAGAAAAAGTCAAGCTATGAAATCAGAAATCCACTTTTGAAACCTCCGCACCTGGCGCAGCAAAAGCCTTAGGGACGCTCGCCGCTACGTGCGAAGGACCTGCTCCAGCAGCACGGCTGCTCCGAGAGGCCGTCCCGGCGGAGGACGGGGGCAGCAGGCACAATTAAAACCCTCCCTGCTGACATGTCCCAAACACAGCAGCTCCTGAAGCAAATTCCCACATGAGGGAAGAAACGCACGTGGCAAAGATGTTCACACAACATCTTTACACGTCCCTACGGGTGGTGGTCAGAAGCCATTGCTTTTCGGTGGATTTTCTGGTGAAAGCAATGATTTGACTCTGCAAACTGTTTTCTATAAATGCTACTGGGGAGCAAATCTGTAACTTTCCCCATGATTTTTAAAATGACAAAATAACAGATAGCTCTTGTTTGATAGAAGTGCAGGGGGCACGCCGTGTGCCTCGGGAGCCCCGGGCTCCGCGCCTGCTCTGGGCTGCAGCCCAGCATCCCCACCACTACTCACCGTCATCAGGAGCATCCTCGTCCCACACCGACCACATCTGCATGCTGAAAAACGGCGCCCAGCAGGCAACGTAGGCCACCACGATGACAAAGGTCATCTTCACCGTGCGGATCTTGGCGCGGGAGATGGTCCGCACGCTGCTGACCCGTGAGGGCTGCCCGCTGGGGCATGGCCCGCTCTTCTCGGAGGAGCCGGGAGCAGGAGGGGCAGCTGCTGCGGGCCCCCCTGTGCTGGGGGCACTGCTCTGGGTCTTGCCCTTGAGGTTCTTGCAGATCTCGTAGCAGATGAGGCTGTAGCAGACGGTGAGGATGCCGACGGGCAGGATGAAGATGCACAGTGTGGTCCAGGTGATGTAGGCTCGGGCTCCCCACGGGTACCTGAAGTCCGCCCAGCAGTCCAGCACCCCCGAGCCCTGGCGCACCTCCCGCAGGGAGAAGATGAAGATCTGGGGCAGGCTGAGCAGGCAGCTGAGCAGCCACGTAGCCCCGATCATCACGTAGGCCTGGCGGCTGGGCTGCTGCAGGGTGCGCAGCGGGTGGCACACGGCCATGTAGCGGTCCAGCGTCATCACGATGAGCATGTAGGTGGAGGCGAACATGCTCAGCACCTGCAGGTACTTGACTGCCCTGCAGAGAGGGTCTGGCCCCAGGAAGCGGTACGTCACCTCCCAGATCAGCTGCGGCAGCACCTGGAAGAGCGCAACGCCGAGGTCGGTCAGCCCCAGGTGCAAGATGAAGAGATGCATCCGGCTCATCTTCTTCCTCAGGCGGTACATGGCCAGCAGCACCCCCGCGTTGCCGACGGTTGCTACAGCCAGGATGGTGGCCAGCACCCCGATCTCTGCCTTGGCCAGCTCCTCATCTCGGGTGTGCAAGAGGGTCAGGTTGGGGTCCCCTGCCAGGGTCTGGGGGCTCAGCAGCCCCTGGCCGTGCCCAGGCCGGCTGGGATGAGTGCCGTTCCAGCCCCAGCCTGGCTCCATCCCTTCGGGAAGCACTGCAGGAGCACAGGCAGCCCTACCGCTGGTCTCCGATGGCCTGTTAAACCCTTCCCTGCCTCCCCCGGGCTGAGCTGTCGGGGTCAGTGCTGCCCCCGAGCCCCTCTGCCCCCAGCCGTGGGGCTGGACATGCCTCCTCCAGCGGTCCCCACCACCGGCGCAGGCTGTCACCTCGTCTGCCTTGTGCAGCTCAACATCTCGCTAACCCTGCGCGAGCGGCTGCAGTTCCCCTCTCTGGCTGGGCTGCTCTGTGCGAATACTCCTGCTAAGCAAAGAGGTGCAAAGCCCCTGGCTCAGTCCTTCATCTTTCTCTCATCTGCACTAAACATTCCCAAATCCCTGTTTCTCCCTGGGCTGCTCGTCTTGTGCGTCCCCTCTCCCCCCTGCGCTGGTAAATTGAAGGGGAAAGGGGAGTCCTCTTTGCGTCTTTCCAGTGTAGTAAAAGTAACAGAAAATGCTCAGAGGCTGCATCCCTTTGGCCTTTTCATTCCAAGAATAGTAAATCTGGGTAAAAGCGGTGTCCGAGCGTCCGTGTCGCTGCGGGAAGCGGGGTGGCCGTCTGCCGGCGGTGGCTCTCGGTCGCCGTGTGTGTGTGAACGCCGTCCGCCCGGCTCTGGGTTTTATAGCCTGGCAGCTCCCCTCCCCGGCCGGCTCCAGCCTCCCGGCTCTGCCGCTGCGCTGTGCCGGGCGCTGCCGCGGGCAGGTGAGAGCCGGTTTCCCTCCTGCAGCTCTCGCAGGAGCTGCAATCCCTGGGCTTTGCCAGCAGCTGTTATCAAATGGGATTTCTGGGCAAGGGCTGAAGGCTGGGAATCCTCCTGCGCTTCCACCCTTGTCCCCCGTGTCCCCTCTTCTGCAGCGTGTCAGGGCTGCGGACGCTCTGCCCCCATTTGCACTGTCCCTGCTAGTCTGACCCCCGAATCCCTGCCCTTGCAGGAGAAGGCTCTGTCCCGGGAGCCTGGGCGGGGGGACAGGGGGTGCGGGTCCCCCGGAGCAGCTCCTGCAGCAGGAGTCAGGCGTCCGTTGGCTTTGTGCCGCTGGGTCGCAGCCCCAGTCGGTGGAAACGCCATTTACTGGCACCACGTCCTGAGGCTGCCCGCTGTGATGTGCTGTGCCTTTGCTTCTGCGTCGGCCGGGGATGGAGATTGTGCCGGAGACGTGGCAAAGGCCTGAGCCTGCCCGCTCAGTCCGCAGCTGAACGCTGTCGTTTTGCTCCGTCCGACAGAATCCACCCCGAAGGTGGGGAGCGGCGTCCTGCTCCTCCGCAGAGCAGCCCCTGCCTCCGGTCACCAGCGTTTGCCCCATCTCTCGTCCTCACAGAGCCTGGAAAAAATGCATGGAAAAGGAAAAGCTGAAGGGGAAGAGTGAGCTGAAGAGGCCCCAGCAGCTGCAGACTCTGTGCAAGGGTGGCGTGAGCCGGAGGAAAGGCGACGGCCGACAGCAACACCCGCAGTCCAAGGACAAACGCACTATAAATTGCATCTGAAAATACGGATGCGACAATGCCGAAATGCTCCCGCGTCTCGGCTGCCTCGGCAGAGCCGGGGCTCAGCTCGGGGCCAGGAGCTCGGGCACCCGCTCGCCTGCCGCTTCTCCTGATCTTCCCACTTTTTATTTGAGCCTTCGATGTGTCTTCCCACACCGTGTGCAATTGCAAAATATTTTCGTTGCATATGTCTACAAATAGACGTGTGTGTTTATATACACGGTTTCGCTTTTGTGTTGCAACATTAAGGCTTTGGATTTCCCCTACTGGCTACTGAATTATGTCAATAAGAAATAAAGCCACCCATCTATTGCCAACGTTTTTTCCTTTCTCTGCTGGGGAAAGACGACGGCAGCAAACAGAAGAAACGCGCCGCCGGGGCTTCCTCCCGTGCTGCTCTGCTCGAGGCGGGCGCTGCTGCTCGCAGAGCCCGCTCTGGCTCGCTGGCTGGGGCGTTGCAGTTAAGTTGCCTGTAAGAAGGCTCTTACTTGCTGAGTAAAGATTTGCAGATCACCTCTAATAACCATAAATGAGCGCAGTTTGTGTCTAATTAAAAGACATTCATCCTTATAAGAGACCCTATGGGTATAAAGTACCCGTCACAGGAACGTGCCTGGCTGGAGTTAGAGATAGGAAGGTATTTCGGTGAATAATGTAATTTTCTACATTTGTGATCAGACAGTTGATTTTCTGGAAGATTAATAGAGGGCAGTGCAAAAAAACCTACAAAGCAATGGCAAGCTAAGATGAAGGCAGAGATGGAAGGGCAGATCCTGCAGAGACAAAGAAACATTTAAAGCGATTTGAGGGCAGACTCGGCTTTCGCTGACACCAGTTTGATTTGGGAGCAATTCCCTTGGAGTTAAAGCTTTTACTCCGCATTTACCCAAGTTTAGTTGTGGGGAGAATACTTCTGCAAAGGCACGTAGAGGAAAGTGAAGCTAATTCACAAAAGAAAAATGATCCTTGGAAAATAGAAATTCATTTTCTTTAGAGAGACAGATTATCACAGCAAGGAAATTTTTCAAGCAGAGGGATTAAAAAATAAACTCATTTTCTTTCATCAGTTTCCTGACCATTTTGACACGTCACCAGCATTGCCGGGCTGTGTGTGCTTCAGCAAAACCGTAGCGGGGTGCTCCAAGCCAGCAGCTCGGGAATTACTCGCCGAGCACGGCGCTGGTTTGTTCCGTGCTCTGGGAGCCCCGGGGAGGTGATGGCCCAGCTGTGCCCAGCTCATCCCATCCCATCCCAGCCCATCCCAGCCCAGCTCATTCCCATCTCATCTCATCCCATCCCATCCCATCCCAGCCCAGCCCATCCCATCTCACCCAGCCCATCCCATCCCATCCCATCCCATCTCACCCAGCCCAGCCCAGCCCAGCCCAGCCCACCCCACCCCACCCCACCTGCAGCTATTTCAGCTGTTTCCCATAAGCCAGCCCTGGGGGAGCAGAGGCTGGAGGTGTTGTGGGATGGGGAGAGTGTTGCTCATTTCTGGGAGTGCATCTTTTGTGCTCCGGTGGCTCGTGTCCCCAGCAAAGGGGGGTGCGTGCGTGGCGCCGGCGGGAGCCCTTGTTGCGCAGGGTGCTGCGCTGCTGGTCCCTGCTGCCGCAGGGTGACCTGAGCCCTCCAGCGCCCTGCAAGCTGTTGTCACGAAGTCTCTGCTTCCTCCCTTCCCTCTGGGTGTGATGCTGAGATACGGGACCGTGTAACTGGATTTCTAAGCTCTTAACGCTTGGTTTGTCAAGGTAACGCTGTATTGTGTAGCTAATTTTTGGCAGCTGGTAGCATCGATACACCATGAAGCACAGCACATAAAATGCTGTTTCCATTCCCAGCCGGCGTCCCGTGCTCTTTTGCTGCAGAGCACCGAGGCAGAGGTTTTGCGATTGCTAAATCGTTTGGCACAGTAGCTGGTTACTTTGCTTTGCGGGTAGCTTGTCGGTTAAATAAATAAAAATTGTTGGCGTGGGTTTAAATGCTGATTTGGCTCACTTTTCAACACAAATACTTTATTTGTGGTATGCGATGGTGTTAAACTTATATTGCTGACAGCACCAAGCATCCTGGGTCTGTCTTTAGCATTTAATCGCTGAAGTGCCTTTTGTGGTTTAGGTCAGGAAAAAGCAAGATTTGGTCATTTTGCGCTGGTTCAGATGCTATAAAATTAATGGTGTTGCAACTGCTTTGTAGCTGCTTGGGATCATCTCCTTGGACAGGCTGAGGGCAGGAATGAGGGCTGGGAGTTCCTGGTATCTAAAGCTGCTTTTAATGCCAACTCTCTGTCAAAATTAAGCCATGAATGACTTCCAGCTCCTGAAAACATAAACTGCTGAGACTTTCCAGGTCTTAAAGACTTCAGGACCTTAAAAGCCTCGCTCTTGCCACTGACTTAACTCCATGTAGGACTGTCCTTTGTTTTTCTCAGACTTGGGGAGTTTGGAAGCTGAAAACTTGATATAATTTGACTTTTGTTGCTTGCAACGTTTGTGAAGAATTCTCAGAAAAGCGACCTTGTGGTGTCTGTCTTAGGGTGACAGATTTCTCTGCAATGGGGTCATGAAACGGAGGATGCGATTGCACCCGTTCCTGGGAGTGCCGAAGGATTTTTGCACAGCCCTGGTCCATCCCGATACCGTGTGAAATGCCCCAAAGTATGAAAGCATCTCTAAATGGACACCTGGCTCAACACTTGCCCTGTGACTCCCGTTACCCTCCGGAGGGAGAAAACTCTGCTGTGTAACTGGGCAGCACTATCTGTCTTACTGCTCGGGGAACTGAAGACAGGAGCTTCTATAATTTTAAGGTAATTATAAGCCAGATGTGTCAGTCAGTCTCCCCTTTTCCTCCCCCCTTTCCCTTATTCAGATTTGTTTTTTCCATTTAATTAAAATCTCTGATCCTGCTTAATATTAGAGAGCATGTCTGGGTGCATAAATAAATATGCCAAAGACATGGGACGTGCCCCACGGCGGTGCCTGTTAGGGACACTGCGAGGCAGAACAAGCGGTTCTGATTTTAATGGGAAATCCATGTGAAGCTGTAAAAACTGGCAAGCGGAATAACAAAAGCTGACAGCGTTGCATTAAAGAACTAAATTTTAAAGTATCAGTGCTCAATAACAGTGCCTTGAACACAAACCTGGGGGGCTGAGCTGCCGTCCCCAGAGGTGCTGTGTCCAAGCTGTGACTTTGACCCAGCCCAGCTTGCCTCATTGCATCGCTCCCTTCGTCCTCCGCGCTGCTCCCGGGGTCTCTGCTCTTTGGGGACACCCTCCCCACCCAAACACCCCGAGTCCCCCCTGACCGTCCCCCTGATGTGCCCCCCAAACCCCGCGGAGGCAAGGCAAGCCAGCCTGCGCCCGTGGGGTTTGCACCAGCCTCCTCTCCCCGGCACGGTCTGCAAGGGCATCCTGAAATGCCTCGCAGGCTGGTGAAGAGCACCAGGGGATTTCTGTTGGATAAAATAAATCCGGTCCTGGGGCGTTAGTGGAGCCGATGACTCTCTTACGGGTTACTTTTTCATTGTTGTTTTGCTGTGTCTTTTCATTTGGCCCATATGTGTGGAAACAGTCTGCTTAAGTAGAGGCAACTGCCAGGGGCAAAATTGAAGCTACAGGCATCTTGGAGATAGCAAATTACTTGCTTATCATCCTTACGTTCTCCCTCTTGGTTTCCTTGTATAGCCAGGGATGTTTAAAGACTTTGGTAGCTGTGAAATGCTTCAATTTCCTTCCCCACTCCCTCATCTCCTTTTGCTGTTATCATCATTAGCATTTAAAAAACAGACACAGCCAGAGCGTTTACAACCTTAAAATCAATAATAAAAAAACCCAAAATTACATTTCAAGGCTGGAAACAAATGGCTTTTTCTTGTCCTCCTCTGACAGGCTACTGTGGGGAAAATATATGTCTGTTAGCTCTGGTGTGGACAGACAGACAAGCTGGTTACCAGCCGCCTGGCAGGCGGCGGGGCAGGAGAATTCACCCGGGTCAGGAGTCCCACCAAAGCAGCGGTGACACCGCAGCCAGGCTGGGGTAGCACTTTCTCTACGTCCTGCATTTTGATTTATACAGTGGAGGTCCGATCTGTGCGTGGGATTTTCAGGCCCTACAGCCTATAGGGATGAGATGTTTTGTGTTATTTTTAACAGACGCCTTGGTCGCACGGATAACTCCCAGGCTCCGGGCCCCAGCGCGGCTGCGTGGGGCCAGGTTTGCGTGGGCTGCGTCGGGCATCGGCACCTGCAGCCGCTCCAGCCCACGTCCCCTTCCAGCATCTGCAGCTGAAACCGGGGCTGCGATAGCGGCCCTGGGCACGGGGATGCTGGAGGCATCCTGCGCTCTGGAGTGGGAGGGGAGCTGCTGCTCTTACCCTCCTCCCTCCCCTTTGGTGCGGACAATGAAGAGCACAGGAGTTAAGACACATTTAATTGAAAATCTCAGTATGGGGGGAAGTGAACAAGAACCTCTCCGTGACCTCAGATGTGCTTTGTCTACTGTTCCCCTTCTTGCCTGATGGAAATGCCGCAGTTACTCAGAACCTGTTGCCTTCCAGGTAAGAGAGGCATCAATCAGGACTATGAAAGGAGAGGAGCAGCTGTTTCAGGACAATATATTAGAAAATGATGAATCACAGGGAAAACGTCTGCAGCGATCTGTACTCTCCCTGCCAAAGCAAAGTTCAAGGCTTCAGGATTAAAGGTTGTTCTTGCCTATTTGATAGTCAGGCCCAGGTTATGCCCAAAGACAGGGAAACTCCGCTGGGACTGTGCGGCTGCCGGGGTGGGACCGTGTCCCGCTGGGTGAGCGGCGCTGAGGCCAGCTGGTACCGTTCAGCTAAAACACGGCCTATTTCTTACCTGCCCCGACATCGTTACCCTGGCAGCTCTTGGACTGTCCATCTAAGGGACCTAAAGATGCTGAGAGACAAGTTCTTGGCCATTGGAAGTATTGGTACTAGACATCCCGCCTCTCTTCAGCTGTTTGAGCAGCTGCTTTCCTTTTCTTGCTACCTTTTTGTGTATGTGGAGAATAGGGCAAAATAAGCCCAATTAAAGCCCAATATTGTAGTTTCACTCGTAGTTTAGCTCGGCGTGCTTAACAGATCAGAAGGGCCAGTGGAATTACTACCTTCAGCTTGCGTGAAACGTGGGTCCCTTCCCCCCCCATCTTAGTGTGTGAAAATCTCCTAGGAAACGTAGCCCTAATGGTCTGTCTCCTCCCCGCGCTGCGGTTCCGGCAAATGAAGCAGAAAGCTGTGCTCTAAATACGCTGCCTGGTTCTCCTCATTCAACGGCTGTGGGCAGAAGAGCCTCGTAGCGTTGATGGAGCTGTAACACCGGGATGATGGCTTTGTTTGGCGGTTTCTTGCTGTAGCTCTCGGTTCTTGGGCATCCGTGGTTTGTTACTGTGCTCTGACGATCCCCGCTGTCGTGGGAATTGCCGGGGTGGAGGTCCCGGACACGGAGGCTGGAGAGCACTGCAGCTCTGCACGCCGAAGGAGATGCTGCCCCAGATCCGTTCTGACATTCCCACGGGAGCAGACATTCCCGGCATGGACGGGGAGATGCAGCTTTAGCCCTTCTGGCAACAGCCCTGGGTTTGGTGAGAGGTGACACCCCACCGGGGAGTCCTTCCCCTACGCACCAACCCGCTCTGCCCAAGGCTGCGGCAACGCCGTCGCCACCGCCGGGTCTTGCTTGGAAAAGGGCACCAGCTTTGCGGGCTCCCCCGAGCGTGGTGAGCCCTGCCCCTGCAGCTTCGTTAACGTGCACCCACCACCTCCTTGTCCTTTGGTTAGGACAAGAGTAGTTAATCCTCACACTGCTCTCGTCTCGGTTCTCTGGCGGGCAGAGCAGCAGGATGGGAGCCTTCGGGAAGGCAGTTAATGCCGTTTAATCCTCTCCCAATGTGGGGTGTCTGAGGAGAAGGTGACAAAGTACAGCGGCTGCACATGATGTACTGCCTGCCCGGGTGATGGATGGCTGGGGTCAGATCAGGCAGCCCGGGCCCGTTACGGCGGCAGCGCCGAGGCGAAGGGGCTGGTGCGGGATCACGCGCTGCCGGCCAGGGCAGGCTCCGCGGGACGACTCCGCACCAGCAGCGGCCGCAGCTCAATGCGGAGCCGTGTTGTCCCTGTTGTTCTGCCCTGCGTGGGTTGGAGACCCCATGGACCCCATTCCCCAGCATCTGGGATGTTGCGTGGACGCTTGGTGCGGTGAGGGTTTAGGATTATGCCCACTAATGTTGGTGTTATAGGTGGGTGTCTTTGTCGTGTAGCTCAGGCGTATGCTCCAGTGTTCAGGCGATTATTCAACTCAACGGGAAATCAGGTTTAAACCTCCCAGGGATCCATAGATAAACATCTGAATATTCTTCTGCATCTCAATTTTTTTTTTTTTTTAACCTGAAGTTCAACCTCTGATTCCTTTTGAGCTCTTGTGAAGAACTGGCAGAAATTGGCGCTAATTGCCAAGGCATCTCTTAAAAGCTATTTTCATCTGCGTTTGCACAACAGATTTGAAAGGCCACGAGGATGTACTTAGCACTGCTGCAAATGGGAAATGTTGCCCCGTGTTTCAGAATAATGACATTTTGGAACCTGCCAAATGCATAGTTTTGTCACTTACAATTCAGACGATCTGCGGACCAGTATTTTTGGCTGTAACGGATTATCACTTCATCACGCGAGCAAATCGTGGTCTGTAGCGAGAGCCTGCTGGTAGGGGAACCACAGACTGAAATCAATGGATTTCTTCGTTGGCCTTTACGTTATCTCCCTGCCTCACCGAGCTGCTGTCGTCTAGAAAGTGAACCAAATTAACAAGCGGGTCAAGCATTGATGGGTGATTTTTCTTTAGGATTTCTGTATGGCCATGAGAATATGGGTATTGCTGTAGCAGCAAGAAAATAATTGCGTCTGCTCTGCAGCCCGTCTTCAGGGGAGCTCCCACCTCGGTTAGCCGCAGGAACGGGTGAGCGCGGGGAATCACGGAGCGTGTTTAAGGTGGGGAGTGGGGGACAGATGCTTGGGGGTTTTATGGTTGTTGGTTGAGGTTTTATGGGGATTGGTTTGGCAAAACAAACAAACAAAAAGAGACCATGCTCTGATCATAGACCTGTTGTTTCCAAATCAGATGGGGATTTGTGTGCGTGGTTCTGCCCTGGGCCTTTCAAAGCCTTGGTTTTGCTTCTGTTTAGTAGATAGACTGTGCCTGGTTATATCTAAGGAGCTTTTGCCTTCCTGTCGAGCACCAAAGAGATCTCCATCGAGCCTGGCAGGAGTTTGGGACCGTAACCCATGGAGCTGTTGGCTCTCCTTGCAGGTCAGTCATATTAATTCAGGGCATCAAATCCCACCCCGAGGCTTAACGAAGCATCGCGCCTGTCACACCGAGGTGAGAGCAAGCGCAGCCTCGATGAGGGGGGCGGATTTACAGCTAACTGTTGGATTAAGGTGAAACGTGAAAATTGCTGCTAAACCCCTTGTGTTTAGCCAAGCAGGGCAAGGAGACTTGAACCTGCCCCTGGTGCCTCACGGGTCCAGTGTCTCTTCGATTGTTAGCTTCGATGGTGAGACTTAAAAATAATTACATTAATGTCCAAGCCCTCAAAAGCTAATTGGGAAAGGATTATCCTAGAAGGAAACCAGAGATGCGGAGGAAAAGGGACGGCTCCCTGGTGTGACCTGTGCTCGCCGCTCCAGCGGGTGATGAGCCAGATGCTGTTTTTCCTCCTGGTGACCGGTGTGTAACAGAATCCCCTGCTCGTCCCAGCAGCCAGGCTGGGGTCTCGGCGAACCCTGGACTCGACTAACAACCTGTTGGGAAACCTGGCCGTGAGGCATCTCGCTGGATGTCTCGGCCGCCCCCGGATGGAGAGCAGAGTCGCTCTGACAGTGCAGCAGCTTTGAGGGGAATTACAATGCTGGGCGATTTCTGCAGCAGCAGTTGGTATCTGAGCTAACACGTCTTGATCTTGCAAGCGTGCGTTTATGCCTAGGGTGGGAGCAGTCCCTCTGCCTTTAACGGGAGCAAGCGCAGCCTTTTGCTCTGCTCAGGGATAATTCCCATATTCCTGAACAGTTCACCGCAGGGAGCCACCGGTGCTCTTCTCGTCCGCCCCACTTGAAAGACCACGTTCAGGACAGAAGAGCACGAGGTATTGCTCGGGAAGTTACAAAGGTCCCCAGAGCCCTGGGCAACCCCATTCGACTAATATCCCAACTTCTGACAACCAATATCCACTGTCCTGCCCCACAACTAATTAATTTTATACATGAGTGAATTTAACACCATCGTTTAGCTCTGTCTGCTGGTGGAGACTTTGAAGTACAAACTGATTATGCAGGGAACAAGCTGGGAGCTGCTTAATAAGTTCCAACAAAGTGCACACCGCTGGGAGGCCGTGTTAGATTAAATGTAGAATTTTATTGTTGTTTTGTCTTGGATTTCAGCTTGGAGACGAGTGAAGCAGCAGCAGAGTCTGCCACCAGAGAGAGAGAACCGCAATGACAGTATTGGGAAATGTTTAAAAACGATGTAAGTGTTAATGATCAGGATCTGTCTCCTTCGAAAATCTCATTCTTCACCTCATTTGCTTGGTTTTGCTTCACTTCAGGCAGGCTGGTTGTTAATGGAGGAAATCAAAGTGAATCAGCTCGGCAATTCCGCTTTTGTGGGGCTGACGGGAGTAAAGGGTGAGATTGCTCGGATCGGGGCAGGTCGGCTGCGGGTGCTGGGCAGCCCCGGGGCCGAGGGTGTGTTGGGAGGTCTGGCCGGTCCCGCACCGCGCTGCCGGGGCAGACAGCGGCTCCCGATTTCATCCCAGTCTGCACAGCTGAGGTCTCTGGAGACTCCGTGGTCGTGGTGAAGGGCTGAGGCACCCACGAGCTCTTCTGCAGAGCAAGGGGAAAGCAAGTCCTGCACAGTCAGTCAGTATTTGCCAGGACGCAGTCGCACTGGGAACTGTTTGTCACCTTTTGGCCAAGCAGCAGCAATGACCAGTCCAATCCGGGAAACTGAAGATAAGCTCAAGCATCCAGCCTGACGTGCAGTAAAACAGCACAACCTTTCTGACAGCCTAGGTAACTGCCTTTTTTCCCTTTCAAATTCGCAGTATGATCGAGGGAGAGAAGGGGACGGAAAAAAGGGCGTAGAATTGCTATGGGGAAAGACTGTTTTGAGTAGCTGTTCCCATGCAGTCCCCAAGGATTCCTTGTTTCCTGAAAAGCTCTGTGCTGCAGAGTGGATGCAAACTTAAATTGAAGCTTGTTAAATTGTGAAAGCCATTTTTGGATGTTCTTAAATCCCGACACCCACGATTACCTCTGCTAAAGGCCCTCTCTCTGGATGACCTCTCAATAGCTGCTTGCTTTCTTTTTGATAGTCTCGAGTAGGTAAGGAGTTACTTAATTCAATTTAAATGGCTCTCCACTACCTATTATTCACTTGATGGCACTTCTGGGGGAAAATAGACCTGTAAGTATGCACTGAACTTCAGCACAAATTCCAAGGGAAGAGATTTGCCCGGGAAGCCAAGTCCCAGTCATCATATTCTCCAGGGATTGTCTTGGTTTGGCCAGTGAAGGAGAGGTAATGGCAGTTACGGTATTTTGAAGCTGTTTTGGTGAAGGGCAGATTTTTTCCATAGCCACAAAGTCAAAATACAGCTGCAAAAAGGTTTGTAAAGTCAAATTAAAAGACTAACCAGAGGAAAAAGTCAGCAAAGACTTTAAGTGAACCATTTCTGAGACTCTACAGACTTTATTTTTCTCCTCGTTTCTTACTTGGCTGACGGAGAGTGACCGCAGAAGGGGTTCAGCTGCGATTCACGTAGACAGGGAAAGATGTAAGTCGGGAATACGGTTGCCTGCCTGGTGCGGACTGTTAATTTCTCGGAAGCAGCGCCCTCCGCCCTGGCCCGGCGGTACCGGGGCTGCGTTTCACGCAGAAGCGCCGCTGAACGCCGCTTGCCCGGGCTCTCCGTGTTTCCACCCCACGACCGCGGTGAAACCCCCCCGCCCCACGCCCCCCCGCTAAGCGCCGTCAGCGCAGGGCTGTCCCCGGCCCGGGGCGCGGCCCCCGCGCGCCGCCAGGTGGCGCCGTGGCTCCGGCTGCCGCGGGGGCGCGGCCGGGGGGGCACGGGCGGTGCTGGGGGTCGGGCAGTGCTGGGGGGGGGCACGGGCGGTGCCTGGTGGGGGGCACGGGCGGTGCCTGGGGGGGCGGTGCTGGGGGTCGGGCGCTGTCTGGTGGGGACACGGGCGGTGCTGGGTGTCGGGCGGTGCCTGGTGGGGGGCATGGGCAGTGTTGGGGGGGCAGTGCTGGGGGTCGGGCGGTGTCTGGTGGGGGGCACGGGCAGTGCTGGGGGTCGGGCGGTGTCTGGTGGGGGGCATGGGCAGTGTTGGGGGGGCAGTGCTGGGGGTCGGGCGGTGTCTGGTGGAGGGCACGGGCAGTGCTGGGGGTCAGGCAGTGCTGGGGGTCAGGCAGGGCGGCACTTCTGGGGGGGCCTGGCCGTGCCTCAGCTCGGAAAGCTGGGGGTCCGTCGTTAACCCACTCCCACAGCGGCCGCGCTGGGGGCCCTGTTAAACGGGGCTGAAGCCGGCTGGGCAGGCTGCTCCCGGGCAGGGAAAGGCCGTTCCAGTCCCTCTGCTGCCCCGGGGGCCTCTCGGGTTCCACCACGAGCGCCAGGGAATTGCCCCTCGCTCTGCGGCTCCCCGCGCTGGCGTGGCTGCAGTCGGATGCTGCAGGTCGGGTTTGCAGTCTCTGGAAACACCGGGATGAGGGAGGGGGCTGCGGAGCAGCTTTCTCCCTTGGGAGCACTGCGGGGATGTGCTCGGAGCCCCCCGGGGCTGGGGTTCAGCTGACCGTGCCGTTCGCTCCCGTCTCTTCTGGCCGTGGCGGGAGGACTCTGGTTGCATCCCCCAAAATGTGCTGCCCGTGGGGCTCTGTGACAGCCGGGGAGCTGGTACCATCGTGTCTGTGCTCGGATGGAGGGCAGCGGTTGTCACTCAGATACAGCTGCCAGCGTGTGGCCAGACCAGGTGTAAGCTGTTTTACTTACTGTTCTTTTAAAAGACCTATACTGGTTGAGTCACTTCACAATGTTCAAGGGAAAGGGTGACTTTTTTCCCCTTTTGGGCCATGTGTAAAGCTGCATCGTGAGCAGATGTTGGCATCGTGAGCAGATGCTGGCACTGTTTTCACCCAGTTCCCCTGGCACTGTTGCTGAAGACATTTGCTCCTAGTCCATGGGTCAGTTATCACGTGCCCACCAAAGTATGTCTGATGCCACCGGGGTCAGGATTTCTGGATAAATACGCCTCGCCGAGTGGCGTTGCTGCCATTGCTTTCCCACCCGTTAATTCTTGGCCAAATCCCCTGCAAATGAGACAGAGGTCTCTGCCCCGAGAACGCCTGCCATGACATTCCTTTGGTTACACATAAGCAGCTAAACATTTTGGAACTGGTTGGGAAATTTTCACCAGTTTAAAACAGATTTGGTTGAGATTGTTTTGTTTGGTTTTGCACATGTGAAATGTCTGGATTTTTCCCTCGTGTCTGGCAGGAGAGCTGCAGTTAGAGAATATTCATGCACTGATCTTGCTGACTTTCCTCAAGCTGTTTTTATTCCTACCACTCCTGCATCCGCGTATTGCTTTTTCCCCCCTGTTCAGACCAAGACAAGAATGATCTCTTACATGCTTCCAACCGGGGAGAATGGGCAGGGTGGTTTTTGTGGCTGGCTGGGCACAGGATGCGCAGACGTTGTCCTGATGCGCGCGTTAAGCACGCCTACGCAATGCCAGGTTGATTTTTCCCTTTTCGCCTTCCTCAGAAGCTTCTGACACAGCCCGTGGCTCCAGGACACGGCAACGAGGAACAGTAATATGAGCAACGTTTCTTTTGAGTTTAATAGCGGCGTTGCTTGCCCCTGCTGCGTGCCTCCAGCGTGACTCCGGGCTTGGCCCTGCGTCTTGCAAAACCGATTTGGCATTCTTGGGAGAGCTGATGTTTTTGGCTAGTTGGAGCTTCTGATAAATGTTGGCACATCTGATTTATTGTCTGACTCTGTTCCCAAGGAGACCACATATGTAGCAGTCTGAGATAAGCGGCTTATAACCTAAAGGTGAATGCCTTAAAATATCAGTGTCCCTTTCTCTGTTTCCATTGATAGCGAGCTCTTGGTTTTTCCCTTCTATCTTTATTTCACTGTGTTATCAGAGAATTAAATACTTCGTGTTGTGTGGAGGAACCTTTCTGTCTTTAGAATTGGCTGAAGTTATAAATTCAGTTGGATTTTCTATTATCACTCTTAATGCAAATTTGTGGAGCACAATGCCGGTGTCTCCTATTCTGTGGCCTGATGGCAGCTCTCGTGCTGAGACCCGGAGCTGGAAGACCCCGGATCACCGCGGCACGGGCACACACGTGCATTTGCAGCGCTACCCCCACCCCAGCCCCGCTTGTCTGTGTGCTTCGTCCTCCTTCCGCAGAGACCTGCCTTGGTTAGAAGTTGTTGCCCTGCTCTGGCTGGGGGGCTCTGCCCGCTGGAGAAGGCGTTTGATGTGTGGGGCACCATTTGCGATGGTGGTGCTGATCTTACGATGATGCTTTTCCGGTGGTAATTTCAGCGGGACGTCAAGCTACGTGGCCTCAGCCACAGGGACGCTGTCACCTCCGGGGCACGTCACCGCCGTGAGAATACCGACGGGGGATCCGAGGGTACAGCTGGGTATTTGGGGGGGCTGAGAGACGGGTCTTGTGGGATCCACAGACTAGCAGCAATTTACACCAGCAAAAAAAAAAAAGCCAGTTTTTCAAGCATGAAACACTTGTTATTGAACATGAAACAATTACTGTTTTGTGTTTAAAAGTGGGGAAAAAGAAGGAACTGGATTGTCTGTTTTACAAAGAAATTTGGAAGGTAGTGGGGGAGGCAGAAATGCTTCTGTTCGGCTTACAAAATATTCCGAACCTGTTACTAGAGCTTTGGAAGCATGGGATAGCTGTCTGGCGGGATCCCGGGGTGTCCGCGCACTGTAGGCATACAGGCAGCTGGCTGTTGACGTGTTAGCCGAGGCAAAGGGACGTGCCCGAGTTGGAGGGACCAGCAGCCTGCTCAAGCCGAGCAACAGGCCCATCTTTCGAGTGGCACAGCGTGCTCTCCCGCTCAGATCGGCGTGCCCAGACACCACTGGCTACGAAGCCGGCCTCCCCACCTCCCCGGCGAGAGAGAGGGTGAGTCTTGTCATTTCTTATACACCTTTTTCCCCCGAGCACGTTCCAGCTGGTTCAGCACCTGGGGTCAGTTTGCAAAGGTGTGCACAGACCTCGCAGGCTTGACGGATTCGCCCGACTAAACCCGTACTTTATAGTTTCCCTTCCGCCGCTTCGTTACACCCCCTCAGAGGCCACGTCTTGCGAACAGCAGCCTCCCGCGCGGGAGCCAAAGGGACCGGATTGTTCTCGACGTCAGTCCGTGTCCTGACCGCCGGCCCAGCCGGGCGGTGCCGCAGCCCGCGAAGGAGCTGCCCCGCCGGCGCGGTGCCTCTGCCACGAAATGCTGCATCGCGGGGAGTATCCTGGGTGGCTTTGTGTGTCGGTGGCCGCCGTGGCCCCACCGACTCTCCTCTGAGCCGTAAAGCACCGTGTCAGGCTGTGATCCCTGCGGGAGGGTGTTCTCCTTTCCCTTTCTAGCAGCGGCCAGAAGATGATGCCAAAACTGTGCAGGTTTTGGCTGAAGAGATGCTTCTCCCTAACTCTTACCAGGCAGAGTTTTGACTTCTAATCCGATCTGGAAGTCCTTGGCATCTTTTGTGAGTTCCCAGCGCTGTTCCCTTTTTGTAACCAAGACAGCAAAAGGAAGATCAGTTTCCTGATTTTTCTCCGATCGTACCATCAGCGGTGTCTATGGAATTACCGACCCGATGAAGTAGGCATTGAGCTTTAAGCATCTCCCCTTCCGAGGCGGAGAGTCCCTTGCAGGGGCTGCCGATCTCCCACTCGCTGACCAGGGAAGGGAAAGCTTAAGAAACAAGCCGCTGGGTCTGTGCTATGGCATCAAAGCCGGTGTTGGCGTTGAGTTT
Organism: Phoenicopterus ruber ruber; assembly: GCA_009819775.1. Taxonomy (NCBI): domain Eukaryota; kingdom Metazoa; phylum Chordata; class Aves; order Phoenicopteriformes; family Phoenicopteridae; genus Phoenicopterus; species Phoenicopterus ruber. The sequence goes on along the minus strand of CM020239.1, from coordinate 2,618,143 downwards.
CTGCTCTTCAAAGTACATGTTTCTCAGCCAGGATATACTTGGTTGATGCCTCTTATCCCTAGGTCATTTGCAATCCAAGGTTGTTTTCAAGGAATAAATTGGGCCAGGATGAGTTTTTGTGGGGGAGAGGTAAGTGACAAAGAGGGAACCAGTTCTTTTTCTAGCAGAGAGATTTTCAGACCGTAATTAATGTGTCTTCTCCATGCGTGTATGTGCACACACCCAAACATAGCTGTCTTTGATCTCCGCAGGGAGGCTAGGGACAACACAGACTATAAAATCAAATTTATTATTAGGGACAGAGCATGGGGATAACTGCGCTGCTTTCCCTCGGGCTTGGGAAAACAGCAGGCTCGGATCCACCTGGCATCTCCGGCTAGACGTTACAGTATAGGACGAGATGTGTCTGCTGTACACGCACCAGCAAGGCATCGGGAGGGGAAAGCGGCGCTGCTTTGTTGTCGGGTCTGGCAACGTACGCTACGATTAGTGCCAAAGCCGTCAGTGCCCACGTTTTGAACCCCCTGGCAGGAGCGAGAAGAGGCTCAAGTGCTGGAGGAAGAGTGGCAGGTTGTTATCGGGGTGCCTGCCACTGTCCGAAAGCCGCTTGTTGTTCAGTCCCGTGATTTTTGTGGTGGACTTACAGCAAGTGCTGCTCAGTTTGCTGAGAATCTTCCATCGGAGTGGCACAAAGGTAAGGAGCAATCCAGGTTCATGTGTCAGCACCAGCATGTTGGTATTAAATCAGAGTCAGGACCCAGTTAATAAGGTAAAAGGTTTCTTATAGTAGCCAGTGCCAGGGGCTTTAAGCTATTTTTGAATTTTGATTTCCCATAAGGGCTGGAATACAAAAATGGACATATTCTGCTGAATATCTACTTCTTGACACTGATGAGTGCTGCCTTCTGGTAGCAGGTGAGATAAATACATTTTTTTCATCTGAATTTTCACTTCTAAGCTACAAAGAAAGTAATTTGGACTTTGGGTAAAATTTGAAGCAGAGTAAAATTCGCTTCCAACCTGGGCTCCAGTGAAAAGCAGAGCAACGCTGTGGAAAATCTTGTGATGGACCTTTGCACAAGAGCAGATTGCTTAATTTTTTCCAAACATTTTGGGCGCTCGTTACCATCGGAGTGGATGCTAGGGTGACTCTGCAGTAGCTTTCACAATCTTCCCTCAAATGTGACCCTGTGTTACCCATCGGCATTTTTAACCAAATAATTCTCTGATTGTGTTGGCTTCATCGACCACCCTGCGAGGAAACCGTTACAGCTTTGGTCATCTTGTGGTCTAAAAGCATCTACTCTCTCTATGTCCACTTAGACAGTGATGAATGAAGAAAATAAGTGTATTGGTCAAAGCAAGTGGCTCTAAAGCAGTTCAAAAAATCCTGTAATTGAAAGCGCCTAGACTTTGTCTCTAGCGTAGTCGCCTGACGCTTAGAGTTTTGCTTGAACACACGGGTTTTGAAGGTGCATTCTCAGTCCTGTTTTGGACATAGAGCCTATCTATGCTGTCTTCAGATGGTTTTGGGTCTCTAGCTTCACACACTGTGTTTTTAATTTAGGCCAAAGTCTGCTTGCAACACTCGCGGCGAAGACTGGCACTCCTCGCGTCCAAAGCAGCTTGCTGCACGCTGTCTTGTAGCTCTTCCGCTGCCAACGTCTCTGAAGCAGCTTTCTGGGTATGTTCTGTCAGCAGAGCAGAAATAATAGACCAGGTTCATTCTTGTTGAAGCTTTGCTAGTCTCAGAACTAAATATATACTTATACTTTTTAAAATGAAGACAAATACATTTGTAATAAAAGAACAGCTACTGGCAAAACCTCCGAAAGGGGAAGACAAAGGGCACGTGAGCTTTGTATTCCCGGTTTTCTCAGTGTCCTTTGGTCCCGAAACTGCTTTGCTTATCTGGGCAGTCTGTTGCTGGAGCGCGGCGTTGGCTCCGAGAGGCAGAGAGCCGATAGGGAGAGGCAAAATCAGATGAATTTAAAAAAACCCTTTAATTCTTATTAGCTTGCTTTTGTGTATGGAACTGTCAGGTGTGCCCAGTAGACACAGTTTCTCTTTGGTTTTATGTTTCCGTGTAAGTTAGGGTGAGAGTCCCCAAACACCTGGATTTCCAGCATTGTCTCCTCTCCTAGTGGAAATTTCCTATTCCAAAACAGGCCATATGCCGGAGTGGGATGAGCTAATAAGCTTCTGCCATAGCACAGCAGGGAAGAATCCTAGTGTGGCTGCCGTTACGTTGGAGCGATACCGGGTTATTTTTAATTAGCACTTTCCTCCAGGAAATAAGTGTAGTCGGAGAAATGCAAAAGATCAAGTCTTTTTTATCAGCCTTGCTTTATAACTGCCTGCGCGAATTTCTGCATACGTTGACATGCAGATGGCAGCGCCTAAGAGTGCTATGGTGCTAATTTCCCTTGTGTGGCATTACCCAGAGACATCAAGCTGTCAGCATTCAGATGACATAAGAAGTGAAGCACCAGAGATTTTGTTTGGCTTCTATTTGACCAGCTTTGTTCCCTGTTGGTTTTTTTTTCCCCTCGTTGCTGTCCAAAATGTGAGGCGTGCTTTCTAACGAGAAATCAATAGAGTGCAGCCTCACTTTGTTAGGCTTGTGTCACGCGTGCGAGATGACAAGAGACACTGCAGACAGCAAAGCAGCTAAAATGCCTCCCTGGCTAATAGCTGCTTGGAAATGCTGATGCTTTTTCAAAGCATGGCATAGTTGATATTTCCTGATGAGAAGAGGGAATTTGGGGTGGTGCATCCACAACTTGGAGTTAATTTCACAGGAGATGGGCAAGGCAGGCATCCTGCTTTTCTCTCTTGTGTACTGCGTAAATTGAAGAGCACCTCTCAGTTCTGTGAATGCTGTATCTATACAGGCTTGGAATAACCTGTTTTCTTTGTAGGCTTTTCATGGGTATTTGGCTAGAGGCTGTATCCGCTTTGTATGCTACAGCAAGAGAAAAAGCTAATAATGCCATAGAAATCCAGAAACACTGGCGTAGAGAAGGATCCTTGCTTTAATGAGATGATTGAGTGTGTGTGCTGGAAGAGCTGAATGTATTCATAGACTTGCAAATGCCTGTTGAAATCGAAGAAGCGATCCATAGCTGCAGGAACAGGCACGGCGCGGTGCTCTGCTCTGGTCTCGGAACTAAGGAGGCTCCTCTTCAGGTTTACGCAGTTCAGGCTTTGCCTCCGATCTGCTCTGACAGAGCCAGTGGTGCCGTTCCCGTCCCATCCCTTGGCTGCTTTGTTTACCGTGCAAGTTCTCTGAGCCTACAAGTCGCTACGCTTGTACGGTTTCTTGCACAATAGGTACCCGTAGTTGTTATACTATACTAGCCTGTAGACACTCCCTTAATCCAAATAATAGCACACAAAGGCTGTTTACTTGGGCTGTGCGCTGTTCTTGGGGTATGCTTGCAGAAACCACACAGGCTGCAAACGTAATAAAATATGTAACAATGACCTCTCACGACAAAGTAATTGGGCGATTTATAATAAATGACCGTTTTACTTGACTTTAAAAAGCATGCCAGCGAGAAGAGCAGAAAATAAAAGCTTAGTAATTTCTGTCTCTTATCATAGGACTCTGCCGCAGATTCAAACCCTGGGACTCGAGGTTCTGCCCTAGGAGAGGTGACCCATCTGTCATCTGGCTCAAAGTGGACGAGCTGCATTCCAGGCTGTGTCAGAAGAGAGTCTTTCAAGTTGAACCTCCCTCAATAATCAACATATCCGTTTGTACTGATAGCGATCCCACACTGAATTTCCCTACAGAATGATGCTCACCGCGGTCCTTGCAGCATGCTGTCTGCTTGGCAGCTGCTTTGCATCCCGGAGTTGGCTGCAGTTCAACGGTAAAAGAATTCTTAACTGTTTGTCACTGTAAAGCACTTTGGGCTGAATGGTGTTACATAAATGTAAGATTATGATTAGGCATTAATCTGTACCGGAATAATGAGGAATATTTACGTGTGCTTTTTCTAGTAAGCCTTATTTAATATGAAGGGGAATCAATTTATCGCCGTCTTGCTATGGCTTTCTCCTACCCCTCCAGCAGTATTGTGCATTGCAGGAAAGAAAATGGTTGCCCATCAGCGGCAGCGTGATTACACAGGTCCCTGCGATTTAAAAATCAAATGAAAGTTATTTATCCTCAGTAGCTTTTGGAATTCTACTTCCAAAGGGTTTCACCCAAACAAGCCCGTGACCCTGAACCCACAAGTCTGCATTGCACAACGTCTCGTCGCCGCAGAGCTGCCGGAGGGGGCCTGGTGCGTCGCGCGGCCGGGGGCGCCCGTGGCAGATGCGGCACCGCGGGCGCTGAGGCGGCTGCGCCCGTCCCGGCCGCGCTGCTCGTGCCAGGCGTTGGAAGTCTTGCGGAACCGCTGACTTTGAGCCTAAAATTTAAGACCCTTTGCCTGGTGTTCAGTCCCTTCTGCATAAAACCAGATCTGATTAGAGACACTAAAGTTCTTTAATTACGTGCGTTGTGTACCTTAATGAGCAGAAGAGACTGGCCTTAGGACTTGGTTCTTGTTTTTCAGCTTCGTGCTCTGCTTTTGGCTTCATTGGCTGCACAGCAAAGATCACGTAAAATTTCCCTGTCAAACCCTTGCCGAAGGTGCGAACAGCTGCCCCGCGTTTTCTGTGTCGGGCTGACGGCGGATCTGTCGGGCAGTCGAATCCTGCCGATGTATTCGTTCTGGAAGTTATCTGTCTTAACATTCAGCATTATTGTACCAAGTGCCTTGCAGCCGTCACCTTCCAAATGATTCGCAACAGATGCCAGGGTAGTGCTACAACATGCGCATCTTGTATGTCGAAGAGTAGAGAGAAAACAAAAAACCGGTAGAGACCGGAGTTGTTTTATTTCAAACGAAGCTTTGGGTGGGGTGAAGTACTTGGGAGTGTTTCTAGAAATACTGATCTGGATTTGTGCCAGCTGTTTAGTGTTAGATGTACCTATCAGCCTGGGAAGTATTTCCCTACACAGGGTGATCCTTGGAAACTTAACCCAAAACATTAGGGGCCTGTGAACAGGGAGCGGTGGCTTTACCACAAACTGCTTAGTCAGTTCTCTTTTCATTTCGGATAGAAAGAACAGAAGTAGCCCCAGATACGATGAGTTTGTTTGGTAACATTCATGACAGCTGGAGCAATGGATGATGTTTGTTTGCTTTGTATATAATACCACTTCTTTGTCCTCAAAAAAAAAAAAAAAAAGGACTGAACTTACTTAAAAGTTGGCTCACTTTTCATTTCAAGCTGATGCCTGATTGAGCTGAACTAGCTCAAACAGGCCTGTGCAATTAAAGAGGCTCATAGTAGAACTTCCAGTTCTATGTGTACAAACAGATAGGGAGCAAAAACAGAATTATTGACTTGATGCGAAGAAATTATAGCCCTCCCCTCCCCTGTGGGAGAATAGCTCTACGGTCAGCTCTGCCGCTGACACCGAGCTGGCTCGGAGTTGTGGAGGTTATAAGTGGCAGGCGTTGAGCTGGCAACAAAGCAGAGGTATATTATGGGAGTTTTATTTGAACTATTGTGCTACTTATACAAAACCAATCAGGTGTATTTTTAGCTCATGAATTCTGTTGGAAAAATCTTTGTGTGAGATGTCACCTTGCCAGCTTAATACTGTAGTCACAACATGATCAAATTCATGCAGCACAGAAAACTGGCAAAAAAGGGGATGTTGTGTTACAGAAGAGTTAACTGACTAAACACATTTAAGACTGAGAAACTGTCAGGTTTGTCAACCTAAAAAGGAGGTGATTTTTTTTGAGGTCTCTAAATCAAAATCAGAGTAGTAAGAACCTAATTATTCAACTAGTTTAATACAAGATGCTATTTCATTGTTTTGATTATCTGATATCATTACTCATCCATATTTATTGTAGCCCAGAACATTATGTAGTACAAAACTTTTATTTAATGAGCAGACATAACACAGGAATTCAAAACAAGACATACTTGCACACACACGTACATATATATACCAATATACATTTAAACAATGCAGAAGAGGTAGTACCATTAATTAAGAAATATATAACATGCAGTAAAAATACTGAGACAATTCAGATCTGCCTTTGTTGTGCCTCTTCTAAGTATCACAAGAGGCTATAGAAGGATTTATTCAGCATCAATCCAAATTTAAAAATGTACTCTGTTCTCTTATATGATTGCACCTTGAATTTTCTAAAGGTGATCCTTCAGGTGACTAGCTGAAGGGGACAGTATTTAATTCGTAAGTTAAATACTATGGCTGCAACAACTCGGATAACGAGCTCTGAATCCATTACTTCATACAGGAACCAGATTGTCTGTACGCTTCGGGACGTAAGGTTAGGCACGAACACCAGATATTTAACCTGATCTCTTTTTCCTTTCTCTAAAAAGACCCAATCGGATGACTGAGTTCTGTTTTGGAGGGATGCCTATCCTATAAGGGGGAAAAAATAACACATAAAACAGGATGGATTTTATTGTTGACCTGAAAAACTCCAGTGTAGTCTTGAAGTTCTCTTAGACATGAAGTAACTTCAGTATTTAGGTTTTATCAGGGAAAAAAGTGAACTTAATCTCTACAGAAACATGATCCTAAAAGTACTGAAGGATGAAGCTGGGAAGGCTCTGTAAGACGCTCCCCAGTCCACGTTCAGGAGCATCCTGGCACATCTCGGATGCCCAGAGAACAAGCTGCTAAAAGCAGGAGAGCCAGATCATAGAGCCAAAGCTCCAATACTTCAAGCCACTCACTCAGCAACCCTGTATAGTCAGAGTAGAAGCTCTGGGCAGCGGTCTGTGGGACCACAAAAGCAGAGCTCTTTCAGAACTTTGTCAACCAGACTGACTATTGCTTAAGATTTTCCAGCTGCACTTACAGCAACTGAAAGACTTTGCTCTGTGAACACTGTTTTAGGAAAGAAGAAAAAAATACAGTTAAGAAGGATTATCAACTGTTGAGACTTAAATGTAAAAACAAAACAGACCTAGGCCTCAGTGAGTGCACCTTCCATCTGCACTTCCCGACCGAACCGAGGCGCGTCTCTAGTCAGCAGATAACGCACTAGGCAGATGCAAGAGTCTAAGGAAGGCTGCGGTGAAAAAGAAAGATGACACCTTCCTTTTTTAGGATTGTTTTCCAGATTTCCGGGTTTCCTGTATTGTTTAAACTCTGGTGGGCCAGCAGGGAAAAAAAAAAAAATCCAACCCAAACAGCAATGGAATGAATTTACAGAAGATGCTGTGGTATATTGTAGATAACATTTATCTGATATACTCCTCCTCAGAGATGCAGGACGTATCTTCATCTGTGCTTTCCTCCAAATCTGGCAGGTTGCCCCAGAGCAATACATTCACACCTGGAGGGAAGAAGACAGAGGAGGGGAAAAAAAAAAAAAAGTATTTTTGGATTATGACCTTATTTTTAAGTTGCACAACTGTCTGTTTTCAGAGAAAATAACTAATCATTGCAAAACCTGGTAAGTCACATTTATCATGAACGTATCTAGACTATTTCCTATTTTTCTTCCAAAGCGATCTTCTAAGTGTTGTTGTTTACAGCATAGTTCAAAGAATAAGTCCCTGCCCACAGATGTATTTATATAGCTAATTCATGTAGCTATTGGTAATCCCCTTGTGGCAGATTTATTTTTAAATGCATTGATCTGAAACACAGGTGACACTGAAAGGTTTAGACAACAAGTTACTCCCATCTGCAAGGAGGAGAAATGATTTGTCAGAATGCTACGCATTCCTGAGGACTGAAGGCAAATTAGGCTGGACATGTGGCATCCAAACACCACCTCGCTGAAGCGACGGGCTAGCATGAGCTGTAACTTCAGCTGGAGCTAATGAGGACTCAGCTAGAGAGGGTCAAAGTGACAATGTGACTCACCCAAAAGGAGTGCCCGTTGGACAGCTGCCTAATAGCACGTAAAGCTATACATACGGCTATAAATAGCAGCTGGTGGCTGTGTTGCTTATACTAGTTATAAAATTGCTTCAGAAAATCTTGACTTCTGTCCTCAAAAGGGGTAGGTTAAGTTTTCTTATGAAGAGAAATTTCCACTTAGAAATTTTCATTTGCAAAGTAGCTACAACTACCTCCCCCCAAGTAGTTTGCTAGATTAGCAATACAGTAACACTTGCCTTCTGCCTCCATATGTTACACTCCCTCCATATGCTTTAACTATATTGAGATGTCTCATTAGAAGGAGGACTCGAAATTCAAGATTTTAGGGAAGAGAAGGAAACATATGTGTGTTCCTTACCAGAAGAGTCTAGTCTGTTGATGCCAAAGACTGCTTGGCTATGGAACATCCAGAAGTGGCCGTTATTGCAGGACAGCAGGCAAGGTTTGCAGGGCGAAATCACGTGATAACCGACGATGTTACCACTGGAAAGACAAGTGACATAATGAGCAACACGAATGCCCGATGAAAAGATAAAGTTGTTGGTTTTTCCAGCTCCAACTAGTGTTAAGTAGCCACAGTGCCGGACCATTGTGTAATGCCCCTGCTTTGATAAAGTTGAGGGGATGTAGTTAAACAAGCATCTTAAATATTTAGGGAACAGCTGTCAGGAGTTACAGAATATCTAATTTTTCAATCTTTGGCATAGAGAACCATTTAGTAACCTAAATTGTGTAATCCGGAGTAGCTTACATACCAGCAAGTGGTGGTGCATTTTTTTTTTGGAAGGCCAATGATTCCATTGGAATCAATGTGGAAGTTCATCATGCACATAAATCCATCTGTACAGAAGCACTGTGCAGGGGAGAGTGTCAGTAGGAGGAGTAATGAAACCGAGAATATCAAAGCCTTATCTACTCTCCTAGGCTGAAACCTAGAACAACCTTTTTTTCTTTCTTTCTCAGTCATGCGCTCTGGTGAGATATTTCTGTTTCTCTACTTCTGTCTAAAAAAGAAAATACTGTGTTCCTATCACAACCCCCCACTGCTTAAATCTGAACAAGGTAAAGGATTGTGAAGCTGAAAGGATCGTCTCAAATAACTGTGAGCTATTTGAGAGTTGTTGTTTTTACTCTTAAATATCAGGCATTAATAAAGAAGATAAAAGAACTCCAAGAACTTTAGTGACAGCATGTTCCATCTGCTAGCAACAACTAGATCTGCCAAGAGGATGTTCTATTAATTAGAATATGAGTAACTACTTCTTACTGCGGCCTTATTCACACATTTATCTCGGTGTTGAAGCAGACATTTAATCAGGCAGGTGGCACGCAAGCTTTCCCATATACTCAGACTACTGACAAGGTTGTCACATTTCCACTTGGGACTCGCACAGAAATAGACTGGCAGCCATGCCCAGAAGTGGTGGGCTGAGTTTCTATCAAACGGCATTAAATTTGAAATAGAGTACGCAATCTGTTCATTCACCCCTTAACTCTTGCACTGCAGTAGCGTACAGTGAGAAGGTGAAACAGCATTGCGGCCGTGCACGCGTGCTCGAGGAGGTGTTAGTGTCCTCGAATGGCATTCTTACCACTTCAAACACGCGATGTTCTTCAGTTTGCATTTGCAGATTTCTGTAAAATAGCAGCTTCCGATGAAGTCAACAGTACTAGATGGGAAGAAGGTAAAAATACAGTTTAGATGCGGCCATAATTACGACTGTAATGTTTGGATAATACAGGTCTGAAGTCGCAACAAAGCGATGCTACCATTACAGTCTTTGAGGTTTGGGGTTTTTTTTTTAAACTTTCCCAAGAGCACACAATTCCTTTTTCCTGTCAGCTACCAGCCACACTCGTGTGGAAACAAAAAGCGACGCAGGAGACGTTACATTAACATATCACATTCCTCTCAAATGAGAGGAGAAAGCGCTGCTGCTCTTAGCGCTCGGGCCCCGCTGCTGCCTCGTGGCACCGTCGCTCAGAAATCCGATTACAGACTCGCCCTAGTTCCTGGCGAATCTCAGCTGGGGCTACAGAGCAATAGCTTAAAGGCTAGGACATTTAAACCCAAACCTTTGATTTCTTATCTTCTGTTTTAACCCATACTTTCTCATTAACATGTTATTTTGCAATCTTATTTCCTTAGCATTCAAATATTGTTATGGGAAAGCAACACACGGCCGCCTGGGAGGAGAGTCGTTCTGGAACCAGTGCGAGACCGGGTTTGTTCTGTTCACAGATACTTATTTCCAGTTCTAATCTTTGCTCGAGGAAGGAGCTGGAGGAACTCCCCGTGGCTTCCCGAGCCCGCGTCTTCCCCGCGAGGAGACTCAATTAGACTTTTGATTTGCGAGAGAAGGGACAGCCTCGCCGTGGGCTCCCGCCGTGGGCTCCCCGGGGCGGAAGGCGCCGGGTGGGACTGGAAGCGGAGGAACGGGTTGCACCGTGCGCTTCGGGGCCCTTTTCCGGGTGACGGCGGATTTGGGGAGCGAGGGGCAGGGAGCCGGCCGGCGAGCGCCCTGCGGCCTTGTCAGCCCCGGGGAGGCCGCGGCCCCGAGGCTCACAGGCTGCGGCGCCCGGGCCGGGCCTCGGCCTGTCGCCCTGCCCCTCCGGAGGGACCCCGTGGGGACCAGCCGCCCCCCCGGAGCCCGGCGCTTACCCCGAGGGCGGGATGTCGGTGGAGTAGAGGTCGATGTCGGTGTCCGCCAGCAGCACGGCCTTCATCCCCCGCGAGCTCAGCACCTGCTGGCAGAAGCGGCAGCACAGCACGGCCACGCACCGGTCCTCGAAGGTGCAGCTGCTGGCCGACATGGCGGGCGGCCACCGCCGGGCCGGGCCCCGCCGCCGCTCCCCGGGCCGGGCCGTGCCGTGCCGGGCCGGGCCGTCCGCCACCAACGGCCACGCTCCCACCTGTCAGTTTGAATTCCCGACCTCAGTCTCCCATTGGGCGCGGGAGGCCCCACCCCCGGTCTGATTAGTGGAGATGAGCGGCGGGGCCCACCCCCTCCCTGCTGGCCGTTGGAGGAGACGGGTGGCACCACCCCTACCGCCTGGATATTGGTGGGGGGGCACGCCCTGCCTTGCTCCCATTGGCCCTGCCGGCAGCCTCTTTGCATGACTCGTCCCCGCCCTTGCGCAGTCCTTGGGCCCCTCCCACCCCGTCCTGGGGTGGGGCGATGCTACGGATGCTAAGCAGCGGGAAGGGGGGTGGGCCCAGCTGAGAGATGGGAGCCGCCTGGTTGGCCGAGCCGCCCGTCGCTCCTGCCAACCGCTCTCCGCCGATTGGACGGACCGCGCGGCGGGGCGGGGCGGTGGCGGGCCGGTGAGGGGGACCGGGTGGCGGGCGCCAGCGGCCGGAGGACGCCCGGCTGCGGGAGGCGGGGAGGCGGCTCCGCAGCGCCCAGGTAATCGCCCCGCCCGGCCACCGGGCCCCCTCCCCTCCTCTGCCAGCTCCGCCGGGGGGCCGCGGGCTGCCCCCGCCGGCCGGCCCCGCCGCCTCCCCTCAGCCTCCCCTCAGCGCGGCCCTGAGGCGGGGCGCGGGGCCGCGTCCCTCAGCCCCGGCCCCCCCGGGACCCCCCCCGCTTCCTCTCCCCGCCGCCCTCATTGTTCTTCCCGGGCGGGATGCGGATCCGGCGGGTGCCGTGTTTATTTATTTCTTCCTCCCATACGCGCATCTTCCGCAGGGGCTGCCCGCCCGCGGGGGCTGCCGCCTCGCCCTCTCCCTCCCCCGAAAAAAGGGGGAAAAAATTATAATAATAATAAAAAAACCCAAACGGGAGAAAAGTTGTGTCCCGCCGTCGCCCTGCGGGCAGGTTCCCGCCTGCCCCGCACACGCCGGGCTGCCCCGTGCCCCGGCCGAGGGGCCGCCGGAGAACCCCAAATAACCCCCGAGCCCCGGAGCTGCGGGTGGTGCCGCTGCGGCGCGGCCGGGGCCGGGACTGGTGTGGCGGGGAGCTCCCGGGCTCGTCCTCCGGCTCCCGCCGCTGGGCCGCCTGAGGGCTGGGGTGCCGTCCTCCAGGGGAGGATGCTGCAGCGTGGCCGGCCTCCGGCTGTCCTTCCCCCGCATTGCCGCTCCTTTGGAGAAGCGATTTCTCTCTGCGCAGGCTGGTTCCCCTCCCTCCCCTCGCTCCCCTGGGGACCCCGCTTTCCGAATGAGCCCCTTCTGCCCCCGTGGGGCTGGCTGCCGTGTAGGCGTTTTCCCTCGGTTACCTGGCCGGTCTGCATTTCTAACCTCATGCTGCTGCTTAAAGGACAGTTTGCAATGTCAGGGCAGCTTTTCTTTGAGTCACAAATTTTGGCTGTGCATCTTGTGACTGCTGGCTGCAAGCTGTAATTTTCTAAATATATATATATATCTTTTTTTTTTTTGCATTTGCAGGCAAGCAAACCAAAGAAAACGGCTTCTTGTCCTACGTTTCTGCTCTCGTTTGGGATTTGATTTGCATCATCTCTGAGCACATTTAAAAAAAAAAAAAAAACAACAAAAAGGCAAAGCAAACCCACACAAAACATGTTGTGTGGAAGGACTTCCACTCCCTGGCTGTGCTATTAACGTTAGCAATCAGGAAGAGCCTTTGGGGGCTGCAGGATCTCGCTAGTCTGATGCTGCTGCTAAAGGTTTTGGTGCAGGGAGACAAAACTGCTGCCTCTTCCATTCACTGATCTCTTAACATCTGCATTTCGCTGCTGCTGTGCTCCGTCTCACACCCTCTCTCCATGGACTGATTATTTTTTTTTCCTTTTTGTGGGGGGGAGGACAAGCGGAAAATCAAGGCATCGCATTGAGAGGAGCGAAATTGCATTTATATCTTGTGTTCTGGTGGATCTGTTTTGAGGTTAATCTTTTTGGAAAAGAAAACATGACGTCGCCAGCAAAATTCAAAAAGGATAAGGAGATCATAGCTGAATATGACACTCAAGTTAAAGGTAGGAATGGTTTTATTTTCATCTCTTTTGCTATTGCAGTCCTGACTTGCAATTGTAGGAGTTTGCAGTAGATGTTTGGGTGGGGAAGAGGGAAATCATTTGCAGATTGCCTGGAATTTGCAGGGCTTTTTCATAATACAATGCTGGATCGGGTTTGCAATGCTTTTTCTTGTCCCCATAGGGTAGGTTCCTGCTATGGTATTGCTCTTTTAAGGTATCACGGTCAGGGCTTTTTTACAAAATATAACAAATCTTTGAGTTCTGAGAGATCCATATTTTTCTGTCTGCCGTTCTAAAATATGGCTTTGCATTTGAAATATGAGAGCCAGTTAATTGCTTTTTAATCCTCCTCCTATCATGGGAATCTTTTAAAAATCTGTGTAGTGTCAGAAGAGCATATTTCCACTGGTAGTAACGGGGGCCGTGCTGAGGGTCCCTGTAAAGCTGTTTGTGCTAGAAAGTTCCATTATTCGGGATTTTGCTCTTGGTGAGTCCATAATATTACTGCCTGGTTTTTCTTACTGTGCTCTTGAGTGTGACACCTTAAGGTTGCAGTGTGTGTGTGTGTGTGTATACACGCATATATGTGCATACGTATGTAAGTGAATAAAACTAATGCATCGATGTTATTCCCACCATCAGAAGGAAGGCAATAAGGAGTCAGAGGCATATTTGCAATGATCGTGCAAGTCTTCTGCAGAATTCGGTTGGCTGGGTTTCAGGCTATCATGTGCCCTAGGTTAAAAAAAAAAAAAAGGATGGTGAAATGTCTACTTAGCTTCTTATTTTTGCAAAGTTTTCAAGATAACGCTTATTTAAAAAAATAATTGTGGCTTGTGTATGGCTTGATACATCGCTGTTAGGAAGTTATGAGATTTAGTGATTTATCTAATCGGTTAAAACTTGCTTGGTATGCTCATAGCATGCAGGAAAGATGGCCTTCGGGCAGGGTTGATTGAGTTAAATCAATGCGATTTAAAAAAATGTGATTTAAATCTGAGTAGGAAACCTAGATTAAAACTGACAATTAAAATATTGTTTTGTAATTATGTACTTAGTTATTTTTCCTACGGGGGGCAGGGGGAGGGCTGCTCCCTGGTTGCAAATCATTAAAACGTGTTGTCCTACAAGATGCACGTCCTACACTGACCCTACTACTCTGTACCTAGAAGTAGTTTTGACATTTATGTTACAAATGCTTACCTGAGCAAATAGAAAACTGGGTAGGAATTTATTTTGATTTTGTTTTGGTTTTTTGTTTTTTTTTTTTTTTTTACATTTTCGGGTTTGTCAAGTTAGAAATGGAGAAGAGCATGTTTCTTTTTTACTAGTTTAGTTTCTATTCCTGTTTCCTAGCTGTCTTTGGAAATGGGAATTGAAGTCAGTGCAAAATCAGAGGCTGACATGTTCTTTCATTATTTACCCCATCAAAATGTGCGTGATAGATAAAAGTTTGTAGTCACAATATTTGTCAATTGGACACAATAATAAGAAACAAGGCTTTAGAATTAGTAAAGCGCGTCTTCTCACCTCTTGGTTTTGTTCATGTATTAGAAAAGCAAAGCCATCTTTTCCTTCTTTTTCAAAAAAGGGTCCGACAAGATGGGTAAAATGGAAATGAGCCTTCACTGTGCGCAGAGACCGGTACTGCCAAAACTCAGTCCGCCTTGTAAGGTGCTTATGCAGAGACCTGTCAGTTCAGCCGTAAATGGGGTCCCAAAAGTGAACTGTTGTGGTGGCATATAGAGTTTTTTGCCTTTTGCCTTATAAAAGGTTCCTACCTTAAATATGTGAGGTTAAGAAGACCGGAACTGTGTAAAGAGATCACGAGGAGCTGGGAGAAGGGGGTTTCCTTCCTGAATTAGTGGCGAGGGCAGCTATGACTTTGTCTCGGGATATTCATCCCTCTCGCAGTTCAGCCGTCCCGGCGCGGAGGACCGCAGAAGCGGCAGCCCCAGAAGTGGCTAATAGGAGGTGCTAATCCATCTCCGGCTCTTCCCTTGAGAGGGAGGTGTAGATGGGCCAAACAGCTCAAAAATACACGTGACGGTACAGCAAAACTCCTCTCCCCCACCACCTCATTTCTTTCAAAGTACAGCGGGGAGCTTCCCAAACCACCTGGCTTCAACCCTTCATGAGCTGCTTTGACAATGGGGATTGTCATCCCTCTGCTTTTAGGTATCAAGTTTGGGGGGAGACTTTGAAGTTATAAGCTGCTCTTAAAATTTCACGAAACTCGATTTACATCTCGTAGATACCTCGGTTTTGGGTTGGATGGTGATTTGGCTCTATAGGAAAACTCATGAGCGGTAAGACCTCTTGCCTCTCTAATTTCAGAGATGTGCTGGTCTCTCTACCACAGTGGGAAGATGAGATGGTTCGAAAGACACACTTAAATCCAGAAGTGTGGTGCTGCCTAGTCATTAAACATATCATGGTCCATATTATTACACATATTACTGCATAAAAATTTCAGGGTCCTGATCAAGTTCTGACTTAACTGCGGAAATGGCCTAGAAACGGTGTTAACTCTGGTTATGGTTCTTTGGTATCTTTTCTCCTGTGTTGTGAAATGATGCCATGAAGCAGTCGCTGTGGGAGTGAGATGAATCGGGTGTTGGTGTGCTACATAGATTGTAAGGTATCACCTGTTTCTCAGATGAGAAACCTCTGATATTTTTCACTGGCATTTAGAAACTTACTACATTTTTTGCTGCACTCCGTTCTGGCTGTGTGTTGGAAACTGTGTTTAGAGGCTTCATTTAAAACCATTAATCCACAAAGACGTACTTAAGCACTTTAAATTATTAATACTAGAATGATTGAGCTTTGTTTAAAAATTTAATAGTCTTCAGTTGTTAATCAAAAACTAGTTAAAGAATAGTATGGTTTATGGTTAATAGATCATTGTTATGCAAAATTTTTGGTTTTCTGTTGCTGAATGTACTTGGTAATTTTTCTTGTAAAAGGTGTGTAGGGGCGACAGGGTGTTGATGAGTGAAACTTTTTGTTTTCCCATGGCCGTGAGCTATAGGTATTTGTTGTCTTCTTCCAACAGCCAGTTCTTTGCCTCTTTTGGGTTGGAGTTAGCTCTTCCCGTGGTTTGCGCATGCAGCTAATGGCAGGGGAGATCCACATTAGGATGAAATGAATTTCTGAAGATGAAGGCAATTTACCTCTTACACATCAAACTTACTGTGCAGTGGTCAGGGGACATGGAGGGAGCGCTATGTTTCTTCCTAATTACTTGTGCAGTGTGGTTGAGGACAAGCTTTGCAGTCTGTAGGCACCAGGGCAGTGCATCTGTCCTGGGAGGCTGCTGGAACCAGGCTGGATTCAGCCTTGCGTAACTCGGTCCGACCTCACAGCTGACCACCGGAGATTGGGCTGGATGACCTCCTGAGCTCCCTCCCAACCTCAGTTGTCCAGCAATCCTGTGGTCTCTAGTATCTGGAGCTTCAATTATGAACTCGCAGTCTTCTGCAGAAGTGAATTAACCTGCTGAGGTGTCCAGATGGGGTGACTTTCCTCAACAACTCGAGTCTTTTGCCTTTAGATGATGCAAGCAAAGTCTGCCTTGTGTTTGGTTGCACGGCTGTGCTATCTGCACTTGAATGTTTCACGCTGCGGCGAGGAGAGGCGAGATTGCCAGTATTAGTGGGCTCTTGCAAGACTCGTTGAGAGTGCTTCTCTCTTTGAGGAAACTCTGAGATGGCTGCGTGTCATGTGGTAGGAATTCTCCTGACAAGATGACATGGGGTCAGCAGGAGAGGGAAGTGCTGCTTTGATATGTCTCTGTACCATGTGCTCACAAAGATTATGAGTTCTGTGAAGCTGGAAGGTGAGATTCTGTGGTCTCCATATGGAGCCTTTGATATCTCAAGCTCATCCCCTTGTCTGGATTGTCTCTCCCAATTCCTTTGTGCAAGTTGTGGTAAAGCAGAGATAATTAATTTATGCTGTGCAGTGTGTTCCATGTGAGATTTGGATGCTGCCTATCTATGCCTGACCAAGGACCGTCAGACTGTTTTTTTGGTTTAATGTATTAAATTGGAGTGTACATTTGCTGAGGAAAGAAAAGCCAGTGATTTATCTCTTAATTCTTCTTTTCTTTCTCCTCATGTCCCACGAGAGCCTTATATTTAATTAGTTTGTATAAAGCTTCAGTAAATAGCTTCATGGTTTGGGCTACAGAAATTTAATACTGAAATATTTTACACAGCGAGGGTTCATAAGCCTCTTCTGTCCTTGAGTAGTCTCTAGCAAAGGTTAAAATGCATCTCTTGCAGATCTTGCAGCACAGTCCAAAAAGCACTAGGAATATGAAAAATAGATGAGGTAATTTATAGCAGGAGCGAGCACAGCACAGAGGTGGCTGCGTGGTTATTTAGCTGAGTGTGTCTTGAACTAAGAAAAGATGCCTGATAAGAGGAACTTCAGGCAAGCCTCCCTGCTGCTATCAGATTCAGGCTGCTATAATGTCTAAAACTTTCTTTTTAATCTCCCCAAAATTGCTGATAAATTTCAGATAAGTCCCTTTTCCCTCTCTGGGTTGAATGGCTGATGGTTTATTTGATCCAATTGTGATCTTTTGCCTTAAATGCTGCAGACAAATCTCATTTGTGTGCTACATCTTCTGGCCGCCTTGAGCGATGGTCGGTAGTTTCTGATACTGGTAAGCTCTTAGGGGTGGTAGAGAATGTCTCTGCGCGACCGGTTACAACAGTAGCTGTGACTGGGTCCGCAGCTGTAATTTGGGGGCTGGAAAGGAAGCGCGATGCTTTTGGTGGTGATTTGAAACAGAACTGGGATTTCTCTCGAGTGTCGAAAGTTTTCTTGTCAACACTGCGCATGCAGCGCTTGTCGAGAAAGAAGGTACTTGTACAACTATCTTTTGATTTTTAGGTCAATGAGTTGAAATCACTGTAACTTATTTTGTTGCCAGACCTGTGCACCTGGGGATTTTCAGTACTGTTGACGTTAGGTATGTATGATGATTTCTCTTTTGTGTTCGTCTTCTGTTCAGGTCACCAAGTTGGTCACTGCACCCTCTTTGCAGATACTAGCACCGTGTATGTGTGCTTTCGAGAGTGAGGGCTGAGCTCTCGGCCACCTCTTTGGCAATGCCTATTTAATACGCCGTGTAAATAGACTTTTCAGCCACGCACCCTGGTGTGGTTGAGTGCAATAGTTTTAAAGTTTGAGATTTGAGTTCGTATATATTGGATTACCATTTACATTGAAAATGTGAAACTACCTTTTAAGGGTTTTTTTACAGTGAATCATTATTCTGTGCGTGTAAGTGATTCCATTTGTTTGCAACAATGACTTGCTCCAAACTCCGGCTATGGAATTGCTGTAGAATCATCTGTTTTTCTGCAGTTCTTGATAGTGCTAATCCCTTGAGTTTTGGAGCTGGATTGGGCCAGCGAAGCAGCCTGGTGCCAGAAAGGGGGAAGGGGCTGTTGGGAGACTGGTTTGATGTTACAGCAATAGTTTGTGTTTCTTTTTGTCCTATGTACAGTTCCTACTAATGGATTATTAACGAGGAGGGGAAGAGGTGAAAGAATGCAGAGTCTTCCTTCTTTCCTCTCCATCTCCAAAATCCCTCTGTTGCAGATTCAAGTAGTGCAAGGCCAAAGCTGACCAAGAGACCTCGGTCCACTGAAGTGTTGCAGTTTCTTCCAAAAGCAGCAGGAATTGCCAGTGTAACTCCAGTAGAGTTTCTATAAAAAGTTCCCTAGTGATAGCCAGTTTTCCCCAACTCCCAACTAAGGGAGCCCCACGACATTTTTCCTTCGCTCTAAATGATTTCCTTTCGTGGTAAGGGTACACATTACTATCTTTTCCTTTTTCTGTTATTTAAAAGGCTTGACTTCTCTTTTTATGTTTTTAATGCTTACTAATTTTTGCCCATTTTGGGAATTTACTTGGAAGAACCTATTAGCCCGGTCAACTTTTTCAGCTGTCTTTATGAAGAGTGAAAAATCTAAACCGTTGTTGAGATGGAAAGTATGTTTAAACACATGTTCTTCTGAATAGCTTTCGCTATGCCATGCACAGTTGATATTCATTACTTACGACTTTATTTAGTTCATTTTTGTATGACTTTTGCAGATTTCATGCTTTCTTTTTGAGAATTTCTACAACATCATGGGAGTCCTGCTCTCTGAGTATTGGCAACATTTTGTAGGCAATGGAAGCAAAAAGAGAGTTATGGTTTGATTTGCTGAGGGATAAAAAAGTATGGGAGAAAGTGGGAGAAAGGGCCTCGACTTCACTGTATTTCCGTCATTAGACACCGTTCTTCATTTCTGCTTTCTCTTTCTCCTTTCCTTCCAAAATAGCAATACCACAAAAGAAAAACAGGACCTTCTTTTTGTGAAATCTCTGGGTAGTGGTCAGCGAAACTCTTGATGTGAGTGTTTAAAGTCAGAAAACATGTGGATATAGAGTAACTGTGTCAAGGAAGCTCAGCTGGTGTTTTTTCCCAGTAGATGCTGCAAATGGATTTGAACCATTTAAAATACTGGGTTTTGCCATCAAAGTAACTATTTACTGTTGTTGAACTCTGAAGCTTCTAACCCTGTCATTTTTCTTTCAGTTGATACAGTGAGAGTTAATTGTTGCTTGGAAAAAAAGTAAGGGGCTGGGAACGAAAAAAAAAAAAAATCACTTCCTCTGAAATTCTGAATGTAAAAGGATCATGTGTTTACAAGAGCTGGAGTTATTTGGGAGTGTTGCTTGCACTCGGAAGCAGCATGGGCATGATATTAGGATGGCACCGTGCAGCCTGCGGTGAGCCTAGATAAGGGTTGGTGACAGGCTGTGTCGCAAGGATGTGCACGTCGGGAGAAACGAACCCAGCATTTGCCGTTCTTTAGCCAAGCAAGGCAGCAGAAATGGAAGCAAGTATAAATGTAAATATGAGCCGTGCATGGGTGTAAATCTCAGCTATTATGCCTGGCACAGCCGTGCGGTTTAATCTAGTGTGCACCCTTTTGTGTGCTGCAGCATGCCGCACAGAACAGTGCAGTAAATCTTTGGCATAAACTACAAGCTGCAAATTCAAAATGTTCATAGGGTTCCCCTCCCTCCTCTTTAATGAGCACTTTTTCTCCAACATTTTCTGTCAAGGTGTTGCTAAAATGTGGTGCAAAAATTCTTAGGTCTTAAGTGTTTTCAGCATGCTGCAGGAACAACTTTTGCTTTCCATTTATTTCTGTGAGATCAGCTGAATTGCACCGGGGAGCTGCCTTATCCTGTGGCACATAAGCAGCTCCTGGCTTTTTGACTCTTGAGAAGGAGCCAAATAAACAGATTAACTCTAAACCAAGAGCGGATTTTTATCCACAGTTGTGAAGTGCTGCAGCAGGGTGATTTGGTCAGTCCTACTAATTTTGAAGTTGGTTTTTTTTTTACTGTAGGACTTTCCAGGAAGAGCCTTTTGGCTTCCCTTCTTTTAAGTAGGGAAGGGTTTTTTTGTTTGTTTTTGTACTGCTGTTGTTGGACGACAGTTTTCATGCAGCGAGTAAGCCATGGAGCTATGCAATTTATAGATGGGGAGTGCTTGCAAATTGAATCTACTTAAAATAACGACGGTTGTTGCCTGGGAATTAGTCCCTGGCCCTTTCTTTGGACAGCAGTCCAGTCCCGCTGCAGGGGCATGCTCTGATGGTCCCGCGGGGAAGGGGGGTTTGTTCCTGACAGACCTGGAGCTGCCAGAACTGCTAAACTGCTCGCTGAGCACAAGTCTATCGATTGCTTTCTAACCAAAGATCTTAAGCCTCAGTCAATCAAAACAGTTGTGTCATTGGCAGGTTTTCGTAAGGCAAACTGTACAGGGTAAGTGAATGTGTTTTTCTTGCTGCAGCTTTTATTTGCTACCTGAAAAAGGAGAGGGTGATTAGCAGCACCAACTAGTGCTTATTCTACAAACGGGATTGTTTACAAAGATATTTTTCTATTTCCTTTGGGTTTTAGCCTCTGTATTGGCATGCCTATGGCACGAGGGAAGGCTGAAAAGCTGCATTTGTTCAGCTGCCAGTCACATCATCATTGATCCTTCCAGTAAAGGAGAGTACAGGGCTTTCAGCTATTGTTATAACACGTGAAGGTGTTCCCCCCCCCCGCATTTGCAGCTTGAGACTTGGTAATGATGGATGGGGTGCCGTTCTGTTTCTCATTTCTCACCCTCCCAATTTCCCATCCACCCTGTTCCACCCGTTCCAGGAATAGTGAGGATGGTGCTGCAGATAAAGTGGCAAATGCTGATGTTTTAATCACCAGCCCGTTCAATTTTGTTTCAGAGTGTGTCTGGATATTGCAATAATAAAATATGATACTGTCTGCTGCTGATGAAGGCTTAGTGGTGAGAAATCTTAAGGGGAAACCCAGTTTGTGCTATAAAGTCCTTCACAGCAATTGCTCTTTCTTAGTTTAGTGATCTGAATGAAATGAGGTAGGGATTGTCATTTCCCTCTGTCAGCCATTATCTTTAGGCATTAATTGATCCCTCGTTCCCCTTCTCAGCAGGGAGGGAGTGATCCGAGCAGGGCAGGAGGAATCCAAATTGACGGACAATTTGCAGGAACTTTCTGGGCTGCGGCATGTCATGTATGATTATGCCATTATTTGGGGAATATTTAAGATGCCTGTCGGATGAGGTTTAAATATAGTGGGATAAATTACTCTTGTGTCTTTGAGGATGCTCCTACTTGTTAAGCACTGAATTGGTGGAGTTAGGTGTTGGGGGAAATTCCACAAAATCCTTTTCTTTATGCAGGTTAACACTGGGGCAGTGCTCTTGCTGTTCTACTGCTAAGAGTGTCTGGTATCCAAAACACGTTATGTGATGTTCTTGCTTTTAGGAAAAAAAAAAAAAAAAAGGTGTTATTTACATGTTTCTTTAGCACTGATTGTTATTAAAATATGAAGAGATTTTACATTGCGACAGGATTATGGGCCCAAGACACTTCCACTCAGCTACCAGACGTAGTTACTCACCTTGGCAGTACTGTGGCACCCGCAGGCAGATGGTAGTAGCTGTTGTGGGCTCACAGGCACGGGGCGATGCTCCTTCCTCCACCCCAGCTCCTCTGGGGAGGGCTGTCTCGAGTGCTTTACTTGGAAATCACCACTCTGACAAGTTAACTTCTCCTGAGGCTGTTGATGGCACTATGAATAACCATCCCGCAGCTTTGATCAGTGAACAGGAATGAAGCTTTCTAGAAAACTGATGCTCTTCCACCTTCTTGGAAACCCACAGCAGTGTCACGTGCCTATAAAGCGGAATTCAGACACGCAGCACGAAGGCAAGGCAGAGTGAAGTTCACTAAGATGGGGACGTGCCTGCCCTCGAAAGGGCTGTTTTCCTGACTGCAGCATTTGGCAAATCCACTGACAGTGTTCTTGGATTGATTTATGTTATTTTTTTGTCATCAGTAGATGTAAATTCAGTTCTATGGACCGTAAGGCAGGTCTGTTACAGGTGTGTCTTGGAGTCCTGTCTGATGAACGTGAAGTACTTTGAAAGCTCAGGACACGTCAATAAGAAACAGCCATTATTACTGTGGAAAAAAGTTGTCTCCATTTTTGTTACTATGCGCAGTGGTTATATTAATGAATGATAATGACAAACCATAGCGTACGAAGTGTGTTATGGGCTGCGGAGGTACAGAGCTCTGAGCAGGCCTGTGGAGGTTTTTCCCCTGCGTTCGATAACCAGTTATTCAGAAATCTAATAAATGAGTATCTCTGTGAAGTGGTTTTGGAGAGCAGCCTGGTTTTGCTTTGGTCTCTTTAATGAAAGTAACTCTTCCTAACTTTTCTGTGTTCTCTCCATCTGTTGAAGAAGAAAGCCTGCTTCGTCCCATTTACCCTTTGAAAAAAAAAAACGGGTAACCCACCAGTACTTCTGCTGCGTAGCGGGCTGCTTGTACCCGCCTGTGTCCCAGCTCAACGGGGCCGACTCGAGCGCTGCAGAAAGATGCTGAAATATGAACAAAAGACTTTGCCAGTAAACGACTTAAAAGTGTGCAGCTGGAAAAGGGAGGGGGAAGGGGGTTCCGCGCTGCACAGAGGGAGGAACATGCAACACTACAAAGGTCACAGGATGCAGTAATGATGTTTGGATGGAAACTTCACTTGCTATGAATGAAATTGTGCTCTTGTGTTTTCCCCCTGGAGCTGAATGTCTAAAAACTCTGGATACTTCTTGTTCTGTTTCTTTTTTTTCCTTTTCTTTTTTTGGCTCTTGTGAGCTTCCATGAGTTGTGCTATAGAAATGAAAAAAAATGGAGAAATGGAGGACGGACAGCACGCACTCACACGCTAGGAGAGGTTAAATACACTGATCTCTGTTGGGTCAGTCAGAGCCGTGACATTATTAGTTTCTGGTTAATCTAGTACAACTGTTTGCAAGTCAAAGTGTTGTCTATGCTAAACAAATGTGTAAGGTTTCTTAGCAGGGAACTTACTGTGTTACCCAGGATGGCAGCACTGCTGACCAGGGCTGTTGGATACGCTCGGAACTTGGGCTGAGCACCCTTTGGAGCCGAATCTTGGACCCCTCGAGTGTGATTTTGTGTGAAGTCTTGTTACTGATTGCTAAACTTATTTTTGCCTTTTCTCCCTCCACGTGCTCTTATCCTGTCCAGATTGTCTGTATTTTCTCTGAGGTTGGTTTGATCTTGATACATATGTTGTTGTTACCTTCCATTATATGATTAATTCTGCCTGTAATGAGAAATTACCCAAAAGTGTAAGAGAAATCCTCTTATTTAGCCCAGTTGTCTAATGCCAAACACATTCATATGTGTTGTCTTCATACTTAAGGAATTAATCTTGACTTAGGCTTTAAATCAAATTATTTCCCCCATCCGTATCAGACGAACTTGACAGAAGATAGCTGTAAAGGGCTCCTTGCATCCATTAATTTCTGCATTTCACTCTTTCTCCCCAGAAATCTTGGCTAAAAATGCCCCCCCCCCCCACGTGCCCCCAGAGGTTCAGGTAGTAGGTTCATTTCAGATTTAAAACAAGGGAACAAATTCTGGCACTGGCCTCTCTGGAAAATCCCTCTAGGTAGGGTCTTCTTTTATGTCTTGAAAGCAGTGACAGCTGTTGCCAGCAAATGAGAAAGTTTTTTGTTTGGTTTTGGTTTTTGTTTTACTTTGTTCTGAAACTTCAAGTTATTTTCTGGTTAACATACTCTAACAGTTGCTCATTCTTGCTGTGATTTATACTTTTACTTGGCTGTTGCTGATTAATTTCTAGCTCGAGCTTAAGGAGCACCCATGGTAGGAGTATTACAGTCTTGGAGGAGAGAAGGCTCCATCAGTGCTTTGGGAAGGACTTTGCGATCGCCAGACCAACACGTACGGAGGGGACGAGAATGTTATTTTTCTGCTGCTGTAGGTTTCTCCAGAAAGCAGCATCTGTAACTTCTGAAGTTCCATAATAAATACTTGCTGTAAGCTGAAAGAGCGGCTATAATTTTCTCTGTACTCTGTTGCTGTTTCCAGCTCGCTTGCATCGTTTCAGTGGTTTTATGATTAGGCTTCATGCGAATAGTTCTCATTCATGCCGCACCCTCTCCCAACCCCAGAGCAGCACGGCCAGCTGCTACGGTTGGGATGAAAGTGCTGCTAATTGGCTTTACCTTTAGTTTAAGGATTCTGGATCTTGTGAAGGTTTGCTGTTGTCCTTGCTGTAAGAAGTTACTTATATGTTGACTGTTTAAACACACTTATCAGTTCTGAGAGATCGATGCCTCTCCTTCCAAGAAGGAGGTTGCTTTGAGATCTCGCATGGAAGGGTGCATGCAGAGGATGACAGCTGCACGTATCTATAGGAAAGAGTAAGTTGATTTTTATTTTTTTTGAAAGTGATCAGTATTCAGCCAGCCTTGCTTGGGCTGTCTGTTGTGGAAAGGTTACGCTGCGCTTACAGAACTACTTTGAACCTTTGACAGCAATAGTAAGGATAAATTCAACTCTCTGCACTAAGGGCTCTCAGATGTACAAGGAAAACAGGTTCCTTTTCCTTCCCTGCCTCCTTTTTATTTTTTTTTTCCCCTGCTTCTAGTCACGTGCCTCTCAAAGCTTATTTTGTTAATAAAACAAAGATCCCCCTGAAGCCTCACGATGCATGCTTTTAGCTTATGGCAATAATATTAAAATCTGTTGACCATTAACTTTTTAAAGCACGGGTGTTCTCATTTCTTTTACATAGAGTGGTTTTTACCAGATATGTGGAGAGCTCTTTTTATTTTTTTATCTTTCAATATATGAAGTATTTATTTACTTGGGAGAGGTGAGTTTGGTTTTAAGTAGCCCAAACAAAATGCCTCTTCTTTTCAATAGGCTAAAGAGCCATTCAGCTGGTATCATAAATCTCTTACAGTTTGTATTTTATTACTACATCGCTTTCTAAAGGCCTCTTTCACTTAACATCTTAACTCTACTTAGGTTTCAGTCTTGTGGTGACCCCTTGCCTATCAAGGCAGCGAGGATGTTCATACATCATACATAATATTTATAACTGAGAACTCTTGCATCTTTGATATTGGGGGGAAAAAAAAAACAACCCAGCCCCAAAGCCAGGGTTGTCTTTTGCAGAATTCTCTGATTCTGAAACTTCCTGAGGCATATTTTAAGCATTATAGATGTTATTCCTCAGCTACTTTGAAGCTAAATCAAATTATTTCTGGGTATAACTGTATGTGTATTTATAACATGCGTGTAATAACAATTTACTTTCTTTTCTCTTTAAAATTCCATCCGTTTTCCTTTCAAATAGCTTTACGTGGTTTACGATCCTTGAAAGAACATCCAGTCTAAATCGGCCTTTTTGCTGGTGTGACCGTGTCAGGGGTTTGTGGGTGCTGTTTTCCCCGTGGGTGAGGAGGGGCGTCCGCCTGCCTTCGGTGCCGTGAATTCAGATCTGCTTTGGGTTGCTGAATTGGGCCTTCGGTAGATCTTGCGCAGTTGAATGGCATTGTGTTCCAAGCAGGCTGGAAGTAGGTAAAAAGATTAAAGGGTAGTGAGTTACTCGACCTAAATCAAGGTCTCCAGTGAGATTTCTGGGATTCAGTTACAGATCTTGAAACATGTTGAGAGAACATTGAAGGGTTTTTTGGGGGGGTCTGGCAGTGCAGCCTGCGTGGCTGGAGAGGATGTGCTGCTGCTTTTTAAGAAAAGTTACTCGGACAGAGGAGAGAGTTGCACAGTGGTCTTACTTTTTTATTTTTTTGTTCTTGTTTGGTTTTTTGGAGGTGACGAACGACACATCCCAGCATTGTTTTGAATGAGACGGCTGTCGAGTCAAGAGGTGCTCAGCAGCTCACCGCTCAAATGCAACTCAGTGGAGTTTACTGCAAAGAATGGTCAGAAAGCTTTCCGTGAATGAGCCAGAGTTTGTGCAGTCTTGAGTTGGACTGTCCTGTAGCTGAAACGTGTCGAGGTGTCCCTTCTTTTGACTCCTTTCTCCCTTCTCTTTCTTCCTCCCTGACTTCTGCCATTGGGAAATGGTTTGGGTCGTAAGTAGGAAATAAACACTCCCCTGAAATTTCCTAACACAAACAAACAGGTTTGCTATTTTTAAGGGCCATTTTTTTTATGATTCTTCCAAAGTTCTTTTTGCTCCACCGGGACTGAGTCTTGCATGAATGTTTTCTTTAAGATTTATTTTTAGGAGTTAAGGGCTTATGTGAACTTCAGTGCTGGCAAAGATACTAGGCTGCCAGGCCTAGACGTCAAATTTATATTTTAAAATTTTTAAATCTTTAAGCTGCCAAGAAGAGGGGCCAGTTGAGAATATTGAGAGAGATGCTCATTTTGCCACCTCTTGTACTGGGGTTTTGTTGACACTTTCCTATGTCTGTGAGAAATACTTAGTGTTGAAGCAAACCTTCACTGTTCCCACTGAAGTTGAACGTCAGAGCTTTGGGAAGATTTTCAGTTTAAATAGGAGAAACTTTGTGGACATTAAATATTTCTCTTGGTGGCAGAGCAAGCAGGAACTGCTTGTCATGGCAAACTATTTGGGGGCTGATTCCCTGTCCTTTTCTTGTGTATGAAGTACTCGGGTTCCTTGGAGTGGACTCGCCCGGTCCTGGGGGGATGTCTTTTTTGTGTTTGCGGCCAAGAGAGGTTGTGCCAGAGCAAACAGAAGAGCCCCTGCACTGCAGAGACCTTCTCTGTGGTTTTAAGGCACGGTGCTGGGAATTGCCTCTTGCTTTCTGACCCATTTATTTTGTCCAGCAAGAGAAGGGTCGGGGAGGCTGCTGCGGGGCCCCATCTTGTCAACAGCGGGATTTTAGGAACCTTTCTCGATGCTCCCAAATGCTGCTAATCCCCATGAAGGTGTTAGTGCTTTCTTTTTTTTCTCGTTAGTTGGGACTAGAATAGACAAGGAAAAACATACAAAGCAATCGGACGTGTTCGAGGAAGGGGAAGTGTGTGTCAGGAGCGAAGAAAAATCCGCTTTGCCTTGTCGGTAATTAGGGTGGACTTAAAATTTTAGCAAGTGCCTGGCTCCTTGGTGATTTTGTTTTCTACGTGCCTTAGCTTGGTTTGAGGTCAGACTTTTCATACTAACACCTTTTACAGAATGGATGTTCTCTGCGTAGTGGTGA
Source organism: Phoenicopterus ruber ruber (assembly GCA_009819775.1). Classification (NCBI taxonomy): domain Eukaryota; kingdom Metazoa; phylum Chordata; class Aves; order Phoenicopteriformes; family Phoenicopteridae; genus Phoenicopterus; species Phoenicopterus ruber. Next base: position 2,590,628 of record CM020239.1, on the reverse strand, counting down.
CAGTGGGTATGTCTATTATTGCTGATGGCAAATTGGTTAATAATGTGGTTAGTCTAAATAAACTAAAAGTGCAGACTGTGTTTCTTTCATTGCCTAAGTTAATATTTTTATACACCTGCTATTAACTTTCTGGTGTGTGTGGGTTTTTGGGGGGGGTTAATTTTAGTTCTTTTGCTCAGCTAGATGCAGCTGGTTGTTCACCTTGATGCAGCTTTTTTGTATATCAGTTCTGTAACCATCCATGCAGGCCTTGGGAGAGTTTTAACAGCAAGTGGGGGTTCGTCCCTAGGAAGGCTTAAAAATGCCATTTAATACTACAGGCTCATGGCTTGAACTCATTTTTTATCAAGCTGAGCAACTTGTTAATGGCTTAACTGCTGTCATTTTGATTTGGACAGAGGTTAGTTTCAATTTTCTCCTGTTGGCAGGGTTATTCTAGACGAAGCGAGAAGTCCAGTGAACACAGTAAGTGGAAGAGAGCTGGGTATCAGCGAGTTCACTTTTGGGGGCTGGCTTTTTTCTTTACGTGCTAAAGGGTTCCTTAATTATATTTTCTTTAATATACTGTTCGTATGTAGCAAGCTGCAAATTGGGAATAAGTAAAATCTATTTTAATGAGTGAGAAGTTGGTGTGGATGACTCAACCTTCATCTTTTTTAGGTCCCGATTCAAATTCATTCCCTGTTTGTGGCAACTGAAATGTCACCAAATGTTCACACTGTCGGAAGAGTTAGGAGCGACTCCTGCCTCGATGATAGATTGCACTGCGCTGCCAAAGGTGGTGGGCTCCGACTCCTCCTGGCAGCTCTGGCGGGGAAGCAGGAGCCTGGATGGAGAGTGGGAGGATGAATCACTTCTCTGCTCCTCTGGACCCAGATTGGAGCTGGGAGGAGCTGTTGGCTCTGCACGGCTGCTGATAGAAGAAGAAATGCTGCCTTGGGTTTTTGCAGATGTCTTACGAGCACCGAGGCTGTGATGGGGCTCTGGGGGCTTAAGTAACATGTTTTTTTTAAAGGCTGATATTTCTGTGTCAATTACGAATCAAAAAAATGAATGTTTATAGAAATAACCCAAGTACATTGCTTTTTGTGAATGGAGTATCACTTCATAAATCATTATGAAGTTGTGCTGAGATGTGTGCAGTATCCCTAGGCAGTGGCATTCATTCCCAGTATGTGCCTACTGGTCTTGATATCTTTTGACTTCCTTGCAAATGATGGAGGTGAGCTGGTTGTGTCTTGTTCTTGGAAAGCAGAGGCGCAGCCCATGGCTTCTGATTTCAGCTTCTGTGACTGACGTGCCGTATGATTTTGCCTGATTTACTTGGTACCCGTCATCTTTATCGGTATAGGAATGACGCTGGATCAGAAAGCACAGTGGGATTTTAGTACTTCTACGAACCTGTTCAGATAATTCAGTAGAAAATTACTGAATTGCTGGCTTATTGCAGGTATACTGGGAGGTGGTGGTTGTGACTGGGATGTATTTACCGTATGAGGGCAGTTCACTGCACAGTCTCCCTTCTGTCGTTCTCTGTGCTTCTGTTTATCATGGATGCTCTTTAAAACCTTAACCAGGTTGAAAATGGTGGTGGCCTGGGTGCGGTACCAGCCGGCTCCGGTCGGGAAGGTGCTGGCTTACGGATACGCCTCTTGTCGTGTGCAGCTTTCCAGACCCGTACTGGTGTGTTTCTCTTGCAAGTTATTTCCTCAACTACTGTTTTTAAATACAAGATCCACTCTGCACTGCTTAGTTGGTGGGTAGAGTTTTTAAAATCCAGCAATCTCAAAAGACTGCGTTAGCTCTGACTTCCCATGCAGAGCTGAGACTCAAAGAGAAACTTGCTTGTTTTATACTTTAAATAGCTCTCCGATGGGAAGGTGGATAGTGAGAGCACACAATACGGCCAGCGCTGGGTCGTGGGGGCTCTGCAGGGCTATTATTAGATGACAATAGCCGGAATGAAAAGCCGTAGACGCTGCATCGCGTTTGGGCCATTGTGTGCGAGTGATATTTTTAATTTGGAGAGCCAGAGGTCTTTCAGGATCACCTTCTCTTACACTCCTCGTTGGAGACCTCTTGCCGTTTTTCTTTGCTGGGGGACAGTGGAGGTTATGAAGGAAAATGGCTGCTAAGTGACTGCTTTTAAAGCAGACTTACAAATTCTGCTTGCATGCGATAATGTTTATGACTGTCTAACAGGCTGTACACGTTTTCCCCATTGAGTGCTTGGAAGGTGACAGTTTTTGCAAAGATGAGTCAACTGTAAGTTCAAAATATGGCTGTCTCAATACCTTTTTGTTAATATTTCTGTTTTCAAAAGGAGGTTCACACAAAGGTGATGATATGTGTATGTCTTACTCAAAAGCCGAAAACTCCCAGGGCTCCGGAGGAAGCTGACGTAGCTGAGGGGAGTTCATCTTGACCTTGACTGATGTCAGAAATGAAGAGGATTTCTTGGAATTTTGCTGACTCAGTCCATCACTCTGTTTAGGAGTAACAAAGCCTTAATTTTTAAGGAACAGGTTTTTTCAACTGAGCAGGTGTAACTTCTTTGCAAGACAGTAGGCGGTTCGTTCATAATCTCTCTGGCACAGGTTACTCGAGTCGTGCATCTCCACAGATGCATCCATGCACAGATGTGTCCATGTAAGAGAGCGCCTCAGTTTCAAGGGCACACAATTTCTGACAGCTGTATGGGTCAGGGAAAGAGAGAGTGCTCAAATATTTATATTGCAAAATAAAATCTTATTTGAAGCTGTAGATAGACAACTGCATCCTATGAAGGCCATATGAAGTGCCTTTTTCAAGTCTGGTTTCCTCAGTGTGCCTTTTTCCCTTTACCCTCCCAAGCTTTCGTGCAAAAAGCAGCAGGTACACAAATTGAGCATCACTCTCTGTGGCAGCAGGAGGGGGGTCCTAGAAGACACATTCACAGTTGATAAAGGCATTTTTCATGTATGATGCTATAGAGTGGAACATCTCCTAGTGCAAGCCCTCTGCCATTTTGGGTCTGTTGAAATGACGTATCTGGCACCTAAGAAATAATCCCAACTGTCCCACAGCACTGAATATAATTTTACTATTTGAATATAATTTTAACAGCTCTTTACCTGAATTGTTTACAGAATGAAATCTTGGTCTGTTTCTCCATCAGCATTGTATCCAGTTTTCTTCAGTTTTAGTCTGCAGTTTTGTATGGTTAATTAATGATAATTGATCTTTGACTTTGAAAAAGTAAGTAGAGCCCCAAAGAATAATGGGCAAGTGTCCACTTTTGGAGATCTGAACGTGTCTGACAAGGAACAGTCTTGTCATAAGTCGTTGACGCAGTTTTCGAAAAGAGGGAACCGAAACCTCTTGAGGAAAGAATTTTCTGTTCATTCTATTTTGAGTATATTGTGAAATCAAGGAAAGTACAAACTAATTTTAAACTTAAAATTTAGATAGTTGTGTATGCTGCAGCAAGAATCAATGCTTAGGGTGAAGTGCGTGGTGACCAGGAGAGTGTACCCATCGGGCAGTCTTGCACTAACAGCCCTTCAGTTGTGCTGAAGTACAGTTTCTGAACTGAACTGCAAGAAGAAATACTGAGCAGAGAAGTGATGGGGTTAAACCATAGCATTGCAGAGTGACCTGCAGTGATGGGGATTTGCTTTGAAACTCCTCTCTTGGAGGATTGTCATCTAAAATCCTCCCTACAAAGTACAGGAGGGAGAAGCGGTTTCTCTTACAACTTCATTTTTAAGTGCGGGGCTTTTTGTAAGAAAGCTGCTGCATGCTCCTGCTTCCAGTGGCTGCTGTCGGTCTTGGCCATAGGGGAAGCAGCTGCTGTCACCAGACGTGTTTTCTTCCTCAGCAGGCTCGTGAGTTTGAGGAAGGTAATTTGCATTGCTGAGTATGTTGCTGATGCAAGCTTCAAATGTGGAGCTGTTTGTTTCAGTCCAGTCCTTCTGTACATCATCTACGAGGATGCACAGGAGTGCTGCTGAGTGTCACAGTGGCTAAAAATGAAGTTTTTCAGGTGGGGTGAGGTGGAAAGCCAGAACGTATCAGGCTGTCTTCAGATTGATTGGCTTGACTTCCTTCCCATGCAATGGTTTCTTAGCTATACTCTAGGAGGAGATTAAAAGCTGGACATCCTGTTCTTGAGGAGGCTTAGCACTTCTGGCTTGCAGTGCAGGTTACTTGTAAGTAGGAATGCTGCAGCGATTGATGCCGTATGCTTATCTCATTAGTGTGATGGTATTCCCAGTCCAACACAGAGTAAACTTCCAGCCCCACTATGGGACAGCCAAATGTAACGTCAGCAGTTGTGCTGAACAGAGTGCAGTTAAATGCAGGGGATTTTCTTACAGCTTTTTTTAGTCTGCCCTGTCTGCAGACAGGAGGAAGAACAAGGGAGAATGCAAGGTTGGGGACGGGAGCCCTAGTTGCCGTACTCTGTAAATACGGGGCAGGGCAAGGGGGGGGCGTTGGTCCTGCAGGGAAATGGGCCGTTGCCATGTTGGTACCCACAGCGTGTACACTTGTGCTCTTGCTTCCTTTACAGTGATACTGCAGTATCACCGCTGGCCCTTCACTGCATTTCTCAGTGTGGTTTTTTTCCTTTTGAAATGATGCTGGACATTTAATAGCAAAAATACCCTTTGATTTATCCTTTTTTGATTTTCTTCTATGTGATGTCCTTTTGCTTTCCCTTAAGCTGAACCCCGACTTCCCCCTAAAAGTAACTTACCAACAAGCTGCTGGAAGTTATCAAACAAAAAAGCGTGAGGTTCTTAAAACAATGAAATACTTAAGAACAAGATGGAATGTCTACTTTGCTTTTCACAAGTTTTATTTTTTGGAATTGTGGTAGCATGTGTAGTTCAGGCCTTTAAAGTTTGCTGACCGACTACTTGCTCTTGCTGAAGAGCATCCGTACTTGCTCGCTTGCTATGCAATCCATTTTCTTCAGGCAAATAAGCTGATTGCGTCCAGGTTTTTTTTTTAACATAATTTTATTCCTTTTTAATTACAGTATCCTCTGCAGATGTTGGAGTGTCATAAAAATGAAATGTGGAAACAAACACGAAGTTGTCATGGCTTGCTCCAAATTTGAGACAGTAATTAAGCTGTCAGGGGGAGTAGTGGAAAGTTTGGCTGACTTTATCTGTATGTCCTGTGGCAAATGACGTATGGACTCATTAATGGGAAAGGCAAATGTGAAATGAACTATATGCAGTGGTTTGTCTGTATCAGTGCATCTGCTTTGGCAGATAAAGGATAAAAAGTACCATGGATAATCAAGTCTAAGATTTGGGATTTTATTTAGTAGCTGGAGCCATTGCTGATTGCTGTCAGGGGAACTCAAGGTAGACACGAGCAAGAATACCTGGGGGCTGAGTATTTCTTTTCTGCTCGGTAAGGAGAAACAACGGCGCGGCATTCGTGTTGGGAGATTGCTGGTGTAACTTAGACAAGCAGGTGATGAGGATGGGCTAGAGGGTCCAGAATTACTTCTACATGGCAATGACTTAAGGGGTCTGGGGACCAACGCTTTATGGCAAACGGTGACCTGATCCTTTAATGTCTCTTAAGACACTGTAGGACCGTGGGCTCCCTTCAACCCCCAGTGCGTTACCTGCTCTGGGGTTGTATATCTAAAAACATTGAAATGTAAAAAGATACGTCGTAAGTGGATCCCAAAAGGATACACGTTTCCTACCCTCTGTCTACTTTCAAAGATTTTCTGGCCGTCTCTAACACGTTTGACAGATCATTTTGTGTAATCCTGTCTGGCAGTTTGTTTCAAGATGTTGGGTTTTTTTAAAGCTCTTGTCTGAATGTTTTGCCCAGATGGTCTTGGTGTGAGTCAGACTGTAAGGTACAGTGTCTTGCTTTGATAAGGTTACTCGGTCTGTTCAGAGAGCTGATGGCTTTGTAGCAATAAAAGAACAGATCTCTCATGTTAATGGGAAATTACCATTCATTCTCTTGAAAACGAAGATAGGACCAGAGTGTCTGAAGCTTTCACTGCTCACTTCCCACTGTAAGTTATTCTCATGTTCCTGCGAAAGTGTTGGATTTTAAATGGTGATAACAAATCCATCTGTCCTGGCTCTTCACAGGAATGTCTCTTGGTAATAATGGTCCACCACTATGAGAATTTACAACTGTCAGTCACAGCTTCGTGGCATTAATGATTTATACGTGTAATTAGCAATAAAAGAAAATGAAATGTCTTGTATTGATAATTCATAATTCAAGGATGTCAATATCTGGATTTCATAAGTTATCTGAGGTGTTGTCAGTGTATAAATCAAATTCAAGTAAGTTTTATTGAAAGTTACACATGTAACTTTATCAATGAGATTTTACTACACCTTTTATTTTCTTGCTCCATATTGTTAAGGCAGTGTTATTCATAGCCCTTCCTGACATAGGCTTTTGTTAAGTTTATATATTTCCAAAAAAATGCCCAAACAAAACCCCCCCAAACCAAACAAAATGTTCCACCATCTTTGGCATTTTAATGAGACTGAGAAACATGGGTGTTTCCGGGCTGCTTAAATCTCTGGATAAACTCGCACGCCACTGAAGGACTTTTATAGAGCTTTTATAGAGCTTCCTTTCTCTAATTCAAAGTGCTTTTTTCAAAGGGAGGATGGGGAGATGTCTTGAAGTAACATGAACCTGAATTCACACTGAAACTGAGAATGACTGGCCCATAAAATAATTGGCACTCAGAAGCCTCCTAGCTATTCCTAATATTTCTGTGCTGGACTGGTTGGTTGGTTTATTTGGGCGTGTTGTTTTAAGTCACTGGTAAATGAACCAACATAAACATTCCTCGTAGCGAGGCTGGCGGAAGAGCCGAAGCCGAACGCTTTGCTCCCGGCTTCCATGTTGACTTTGGCTGGTGCTGTACGGTGCTCGTTCACGGGCTCCTTTTGGCAGATGGCTGGAGCTTCAAATAGTAAGGGTAAATAACTCCCACCCAGTATCGGAGTTGCAACAGTGAATGGGTAACGTGTCCTTTCGTTTCCTCCTGTCCAAATGGCTTCAATAAATCTTAATTTTTTTTTTTTTTGGTGGCATTTTCTAGGGACTGAATTGTTTTTTATGGAGTTGTATTAAGCAAATGATAAATGAAGTGAGTTGCTAATCAGGGCTAGAGTAGAGCTCGAGCAGAGCTCGAGCTGGTACGGCACCTGCCCCGCCAGGATCAGTCTGCAGGAAAAAAAAAAAAAAAAAAATTAAACTTCAGTATTGTCTTTTGGGGGTCCAATCCAAAAAAGAGGAAGAAAAGAAAAAGAGTTGTAGTGCAGATCTTTAAGGGTTTCAAACCACTGAAGATAAACCGGTGAGGGGTTTATGGGGGACTAGAAGCGGAAGCACTTGGCCAGGCGTGGAAACTACTTATGTGCGGTGCAGAGGTCAGGAAAGGTTCCTGCCCTTGCAAATGCGAGGGGAAGGCAGGACGTGCACCAGGAGATCGTACTGTGTACCCAGGAGACTTTTTTCCCACTCCTTCTGTGAAATACCAGCCCTGCTGTGACTCGCGGTTGTGCCCGTCTCCCTGCTGCCCGCTCAGGCCCGGAGGCAGATCTCTGGGCAGAGGCTCCAGTTTATCAGACTGACTTACGACCTTCCGTTTCTCTGGGTACCGGCAGCAGAAGCCAAAGTCCACCTGATGTGATCTGAAGAGTAAAGCTCCTGGTTGCCGGCTCTTCTGTACGTCGAGGATGCTGAAGCAGAGCCTCCCTGCCTGTGCTCCCCCCCCTCATCCTTCGAGGCGTACGGAACACGCATGTTTCTCTCCCACTTTTGCACAAAAGGGCTTTTTGTTCCTGCCTCTGGAAAATGTGTGCGGTTGTCAGTTTTGCTCTGGTTTCTGCGTAGAGGGAAGAGCTTTCTGATGTCGATAGGTGCTGAAGGACTTCAGTTTCCTGATGTGTGTGTTTGATAGTGATAATTTTTGTTATATAGGGGCTGAATTTTTCTAGAAACATCAAATCCTGCAAAGCTTTAACTTCTGCGCAGCTTTATTCAGGTATTTCTAATGAGCATTTTCTCTGATTTTGCCCAGTCTTTCGCATGCTCTGTAAGAGCAGGTTTGTTTCCTTCCCTCTGTCCTTGCTTCCATCTGTTTGATAAAGAGGCTCCTTTTGACTTTCAGAAGTGGAAGGAAATGACACTGGACAACGTTCTGCTTTTTAGTGAACATGTCCTTGATGTCTGCGGTACGGGATGCTGATTTCAGGGAATGCTTTATTGATTCTGTTAACTAATTGGTACTGGGAATCCGGATTAGTACCTGGTTTTGTGTCTCAGACTCTGGCTTCAACTGATTCAAGGTTATATATATACTAAAAAATTTTGTTTTTTTTCTTTTGCTTATTAGTCATATTTCTACATGATTGTCTTAATGAATGGCTGCAATTTGTGTGGTGGGTTGCATCTGTGTTTCTTTGGAAAAAGCTTTTTCTGGGAAGTAGGTGGTTTTCCCCAGCAGGGCCGGGGGGGGGGGGGGGGGCAGAGAGGAAACAAATTTTCAGATGAAGATTTTAATTTTATTTTTATTGCAGAAGTTACCTACTGTGCAAAAACTAGGTAGGATCTTACACATCTTCCAAAGAGTGTATGTGGTACGGTTTGCTTCTGTTGAACTTGGAGTAATTTGTTGTAAAAGTTGGAGCCGTATAAATGATTTCCAAATTACAGTGTGTGTGTGTTTGTGTATGTGTGTGTAAAAAGGAGGACCTGAGTTTTAATGTCAGTTTTCTGACAAAGGCACATGAAAAATAAGCATCTCCTTGTTCCTGATTTGGTCTAAGCTGCACTGATTAATGGGTGTTCCTGTAGCTGACAAAGAACTGATAGAAAAATGATGATTCACATAATTCGAGCTTTGCAGGCTCTGTCAAATACTCATTTCCCCTCTTTACAAGAGGTGCTATAGAGTAAAAATGTAAGTTCCTTTAAAGACAGCAGTCCTCCACTTACACAGCCGAATATTTACAACTCTAAAGGAATGACTTCTGTGTTTCCTGTGATGGTATAGGAAAAGCCTGCTTGGGATACCTTTGCTTTCGTTGAGTATTCCTGGTGTAAACGCCTTATGAATGTGAGCAAAGACTGAGCCAGAAAGCAACAGGGAGACTGGAGCAAGGTTTTGTGTTTTTTTTTTTTTTTTTTTACATAAACTGTTTTTGTGTTTTTAAATTAGGCTTATATCTGCTGGTTTTAAAGTGTGCTATATATGAATTAAAAACAATTCTCCAATTTGATTCCTTATGTAAACAGTTAAGACTGATTTATCGTAAACTCTCATGCCAGTTTAAAGAGGCATTACTTTGATTTTATGTAATGGTTTTGGTTTAATGGCTGGTGTTAGTTATTACAGCGGGGAAAATAAGAGGCTGCTCTGCTGGAAACTAGCTCTGTCATCAGTGTCCACTGGTACTGCGAGCAAATAACTCGGACCTTTTTGATCTTGTTGAAGTCATCTGTGAAATGTCTGTAATGATGCTTATTATTCACCTCTCCTGGAATGTTTATGGTTAATTAATAGTTCTCAAAACCTCCCAGAAACACGCACGGCAGTGTCTCTGCCGGGACTGACAGGGAGGCAGTGACGACTAGATCGGGCTGCTGAGATATATTTGACTCGCCTTGTTGACTTCTTTGGACAGTCGTCTTCCTTCTCGATGGACTGAGCGCCTTACCCGGTGTTCCAGCGGGGAGGGAAACGGGAGCATCAGGAGGAGGGCTGCAGGGATCCTTCATGGTTCACTTGTACAAGTCTCCGGGCTGCTGGCCTGCAGCTGCCTCGGGCGCTCGCTGGGTTATTCGCGACCGACCAGGTGGGTCCGTCCGTGCTGCGATGTGATGATCAGCCAGGAGCACATCAGCCCCGCGTCTCCTGGGGACCCTCAGCTGCAGGAGTGGGGGGCGTGCGAGGAGGCGGGAGGGCTTCAGATCCGATGTCCGCTTTTGGACTGCGGCAGCTCCGAACTGTGGTTTATCTACATGAGACCGAGGACCAGGAGGGGAACGTATTGGCAGTACCGGGGAAGCTTCCCTGGCAGCTTCGGGATGCCTCTGGAAGAGTGGTACTAACCCGAGGTTCTCTTTCACCATTATATAGTTAGCGGATTTTAAAATGAAGCCTTGTCCTGTCTGCTTTTTTTGTATCTTTAAGAAATATTCCAGGTAAATTGATGTTGGTTCTTTAAAATGTCAACTTAAACACAAAGCAAGGATGAAAATCGTTGATGCAATTAAAAAACCAACCCCACATTTATCTGTCTTTGCCCTAGCTGCCTAAGACAACTGTGGAAGCTGGCAGTCTACTGGAAGTGATTTTGAAATTTAGTTTGCTGTGCTTGAGAAACGTTTACATGTCCCTTTTTGTTCTTCTTCATTTATTTCTTCATCATTTATGCATGTTAATGTGTTAGTTACCAACGAGGAGAGGGAGGAGAAGAAATCCTGAGGTGAAATTAAATTAGACACCAGCATTAATCATTCTGTTTGTATCTCGAAATATATGACATAATTCACCAAAGGATTTTCCTTTCATTGAAGATATTAAAACATGTAACTCATTAATTGCTACTTTTGTTCTAGTAATTTTATTGATTTGAAAAATACACTTGATGTTACTTTGCGTGAAATACTTGTGTGTAAGAGTGTAAATACCAGGTTTAGGAATTGCAAAGAATTAATAATTTTTCCCATTGCTGCTTCTGGGTTCTTGCATCCCAGTATCTTTCAGCACTTCCAGACTTTACTTAACCTTTGGAGCAGCCTTGACAGATAGAGAAATGGAAAATTATAACGTCAAATTAACTGAGTTTTTGCAGTAGGAACAAAGGCGGCTGGGGATTGGGTCTGGGGAGTTTGGTCTGTCCCTGGACTGTTTTCCCGAGGAAGCAACTAGCACCGAGGAGGGTTTCATGTGTCCGTGTGTGTATGGATGCCACTTTCTTACTTATAGATGTGTCTGTGTGTGCACGCGTATGAACGTGGTAGTTGTGCTGGTTTTGGCTGGGATAGAGTGAATTTTCTTCATAGTCGCTACTATGGGGCTGTGGTTTGGGTTTGTGCTGGAAACAGCGTTGATAACCCAGGGCTGGTTTCATTACTGCTGAGCAGGGCTGACACAGAGTCGGGGCCTTTTCAGCTCCTCACCCCACCCCACCAGCGAGGAGCTGGGGGGCACGAGGAGCTGGGAGGGGACACAGCCGGGACAGCTGACCCTGACTGACCCCAGGGATGTCCCACACCATCCACGTCATGCTCAGCGTGTAAAGCTGGGGGAGAAGGAGGAAGGGGGGACGTTGGGAGTGATGCCATTTGTCTGCCCAAGTCACCGTCACGTGTGATGGAGCCCTGCTGTCCTGGGGATGGCTGAGCACCTGCCTGCCACGGGAAGCAGGGAAGGAATCCCTTGTTTGGCTTTGCTTGTGCACGGCTTTTGCTTTCCCTATTAAACTGCCTTTATCTCAACCCAGGAGTTTTCTCACTTTAACCCTTCCGATTCTCTCCCCCATCCCACCGAGGGGGAGTGAGTGAGCGACTGCGTGGGGCTTAGTTGCCGGCTGGGATTAAACCACAACAGTAGTCCAGTCATATATAGTGTATAGTGAGTTTAGGTTGGGATTCCTGAAGTGAATTGAAGCAGTGAGAACATATGGCAAATGCCAGAAATAATGATCGCATTACATGTTTCTGATGAATAATTCAATTCAGTTTAGTACTGTTCCACCATTAAAATAAACCCCTCACAATATTTGACATAATGCAGATGAAACACTTCAAGAAAAAATTTTGGAAGGCAAAAGGAGCAGTTGTTTCAATTCTGTTTGAATCACCACTGGTAGAGGAAATCTTAACGCTCAGTTAGAATGAAGACATGTGTAAAGTCTTGGGCTGGAGCTGTGGCTGTTAAACAGCTCCTCTATGCTGTGTGGCAGGGGAGCAGACTTCAGGGGGAAGAACAGTGGTCCTGAAGGGCTGCTGTGGAGCTCCAAAGAGAAACTATTTCTAAAATAGGCCAGGAAAGCTCGGCACAAACTACAGGAAACAATACATGGGAGAAATTATTTTTTAAATTGGTAAAAAGAAAAAACAAACAAAAAAAAAAGAGAGGTCTCCTTTCTCCTAACCCTAAAATCCACCTTTCTGAATTTGGGTACTGATACATTGTGGGCAAAAAAAGTAAAGTGAAAGAGAATATTTCAGTGACACCCAAGCTCTTTTGAAAAAAGTTCTGCCACCCATCACTCGAAGGGTGTGTTTTGGGGAGCGGGAAGTGAATGTTTCTGCAGCTGCTGGGCGCTGTTTAGGCTTGAGTTTTACTCAGAGCTCTTGTGTCAGGTATCCTGCATAGCTGTATACATGGAGAAAGTGAGGTGTGGGCTTAATTATTTGCTAAAGGAGTAGGAGTGTTTGGAATGGAAATTAGTTGTCCTACTTGGACAGTAGGAAGAGGCAGTGGCCCTGTAGGTACCCAGCATTGCCTGTGGAGTTGGGTGTGTGAAAGCCTTAAGCAGGGCTGCAGGAGGTAGGAATAGAAAATCTCTCTTTTAACGTCTGGTGTCAGGTAGCTGATGGCATAGACCAAGGCTGGTCCTTCATCGACTGAGCAAACCAGAGGTAACCAGCCCGCTTTGTCTTCTGTTGCATCTGAACTAAAACCAAAGATAACGCTGATAATTCTACATTTTAGAATCCATTTTTCCATTTTTGTTTTTTTGTGTGTGTGTTTTTTGTAATGCTTAGGAGAAGTACTAGCACGCTGCAGCATGATGAAATGCATAAAGATCCTACATCTCCTGCTTCATGGGGATTTCAGGACGTAGTTCTAGCTGCTTGGTTTTCTTCTCTATTTTTTCTGGCTTTCTTCCATAAGGTATGGCTTTCCAAACTGCTTTCTGCGAAGCACACTCGTGATAGCATCAGGAAATGAGTGAAGCTGGTCTGGAGTGGAGAGGTGTCCCACAGCCCTCGCCTTGCACAGGGCTGGGGCACTTCCGAACCGCGGGGCGAGAGCCGGTGCGCCCCGTGCTAGCGGAGCTCGGCCGGGTCAGCAGCCTCTTAACTCTGCTTTTGTCTCACGGACCTGTTCTGCTGTCTCTTCCTCATGGGTTTCCATTCTAGAACAAATAGGCATTTCTGTTGAAAGCAAGTGCCAGCCTCTCCCTTTACAGAGGAATTCAAGTTCCTTTGTGCAGTGTGAAACACTGCAGTACAACATTCTTCATTCAAATCTCCTCCTGTTTTGAAATGAAGAGCCATGAGTACCTGGCTCCCCTCCCTCCCTCTCTCCACGCCCAGGCGGCTCATTGCTTGCAAATGAATTAACCTGGTTTCTGAAGGGTGTTTCTGTACGTTTCCCACACTTTTTGGTCAGTCTGATTAATTCTTGCACTCTCATGCTCCATGGGGAAGCCCAGGATTGATCGCTGCTCGGGAGCCTTCTCTGGACTTGCTATTTCATTCCTTCGTAACTTTTGTGTGGTGGTTAAAATGTTAAGCAGTGGTGTCCGTAGGGTGCTGGACAGCACCGCAAGTGTTGGAAACGGAGGGTGGCCGGGGAGGACGGGGTGGTCCCGGAGCTCGTCGGGGAGCAGGAGTTAAAACTATTCGGCCTTGGAGCGTGAGCGCCTTATGCAATACCCGGTGGAAATCACCACTCCCGTCCTCTCTCCCAAAAAGGGTCCAGAAGCTTACATTTTAGTGGTAGCCAGCCTTGACTTCGTGAGAAATCAGGAGTAATTTGATTGCGAATGTGTCCAGTATGTGCTTAGCTTTATTCCTTACTGCATTTATTCCCTGTTGTTGATTTCCTCTAACAGGGAGCGCACGTCCAGGCTCCTTGCACTGCTAACCCCCTTTTGTTGTAAGTAACACAGCAGGGCGTGCGGAAGGAATCTCTTCTTTCTGGGAGAAAGGTTTGAGCGGTCAGCAGGAGAGTGTGATGAAAAATACCTGAGAGTCTGGTGCTTCAGGGAGACTTGGTTTACCTGGGTCAGAAGCAGAAAGGGCATTTAAAGCAGGAAAAAAACCCCTTACATTAAAATGTTCACCAAATCTTTGGCCGTCTATGCAGCGTTGGCTTCGTCACCCTGCATGAGAGGAAGCTGTTCAAATAACTATTAAAAAGTTGTTTGGAGAACATATTATTTCAGGTTGCTTAATGGGCCCAAAGCGATCTCTGCCTCCCAGAGCACACAGGCACTCGGGCTGCTCGTTACTGGCGGCTATGAAGAGTTCCGCGGCTCGAACTATCTTCTGAGTACTGAAAATATGAACTGGGGGGGTGTGTGTGTTGCTTTTGATTGCGCTAATAGTCCATGTGTCAAAATGACTTTTCAATTGTTTGTTATATAAATCCATGCTGCAAACCAGTGATAAAATGTAGTTTTACTGCTTGCCCATAGTATTTTATCCAGCATTCAGAAAGTGGGAAAGCATAAGCAAAGGTTTGTCAGAGGTTTTTTTTGGCTTGATGTCATCTGGGGGAGACCTTTAACTGAGCACAGACAATCCTAAAATAGCTGTGAAACTTCCTGCGGGCGTGAGTAGTTGTAATGCTGCTGCTGTGTGCCTGTAGGTCTGGGGTTTTCACTTATTTGAAATGTATTGATAAACTTTTATTTGTTTTGAATAAACAGTCGTAGAACCTAGTACAACATTGCCCGACGTAGTTAGACACGTTACCTTTACCGGGGTTTTTACGCGCTATGGGTTGGTTACAAAAACGAGGCCTTTGCTCCTGCGCACAGGAGGAGTTACCCACGCTCTGCTGTTGGAATTGGGGCAGTGAGTCCCGGCGCAGGGTAATTTAATCTGGATTCTGTTTTTAAACATCCTCCCTGAAAAGTCAACAGAGTGGACTGTGTTTTGATAATAGCAAAGGAGACTTTCATGGCTATTTCATTAGACAAAAAAAAAATCTAAATATTTAATTTGAATTCTGTGTGGATTAAATGCCTTGGCAACTTTGTCAACATGTTTAATTGCATAATTCTGAGCATTTGCTTAAAAGCTTTGCAGATCTGAAGGCTTGCATCAGTTTGCAGTCTGTGAATTGCAGATGAGCGGGTTTTTGTGTGGGTATGGAAAACCAGTGTATGGGCTTGTTGGGTTCAATGGGATTCTAGTTGAAGGGTGCTTAAAGTTCTAAAATGCCCAAGGTGCCAGTTGCGCTGGAGGCGTTCTACAACTGCAGTAAAGGCAGGGAGCACGGACTGCCTCGCTCCTTTAGGTGACACTGCTGTTGTGCCTCGAAGAGCTGGCAGACCCAACCAATTAGTGATGCAAATACATTATGATGAAGGTATGAAAATAAAAGATGAGTGTCCTCAGTACTTCACTGAGACTCGCCTTCCTTTTTGCTTTTAAGCATGTCTCGCGTCCTCTTCTTTTACTTCACTAATGCAAAACTTCATGCGCTCATCTTACACCTCAAACCAGTTTTATCCATCTGTATTAGAAAGAATTTCAGCTACTAACTCCTACAATTCTGTTTATATATTTATAACTATAAAGGGATTCTTGTCAATGTGTATTACCCAATGCTAGTATTTCTAAATGGGTAAGGAATATCCTGGTTTTTAAAGGAAAATTTACCTTTTGCAGGGCATGCAGTTGATTCTGAACCTGAACCTCCCTCCTGGCTCTGGTCTTAAACAAAAGACTGTATTTCCTCCTCTTGTATTATTTTCACTTCAAAGCCTAGTTTTTAGATTACCAGTGAGATTTTTAAGGCTCTGATGATCAACAGCTTTCGGCTAGCAGTGCAGTTTGTTCTGAAAAATTCTCACTGTTACTGTATAAAGGCTTTTCTAAGTCATTAAACCTCCCAGCCCAGTCAGGGCTGTTGGGCTGTTGTCTGTCATGTGTCACAGCCCTGTTTGTAATCATGTACCAAAAAAAATATTGAGGCTGTTTTCACAAAACTATAAAGTCTTTCACTTTTGGAGTACAGACTTTCTTATGTATGTTGGTAGGGGAAATGTGAACAATTCTGAGCAATTAGAAATGTGCTGGGAATATGTCAAAATACGTAATCCAAACCATTTTCTAAAACTTATTTATATATTTGAATGGTTTTAACTTTTACTCAAAGCTGTAGTGTTGGTTGTTTTTCATTTTTTGAAGCTGAATGGAGTGTTAACTTCAAACTAAACTCTCATCTTAACCTAAACTCCAGCGGGGCTGGCAAAGAGGTGCGGGTGGATGCTGTGCCGCTGCTGTCTTACCCCCAGTTCAGCGCCCGAGTGCGCGGCAGCTTTCAGGAGACAGGGATTGAAGAAACTCTTCACAGACAAGGAGCAAGATCTAACATTACTGCTCCGGCCTTCTGTGTGTAGTGGAGATTTTGTTCATTTTGGACTGCTTTGTCTTTCATATGCTGCTGAGTAGCCTGAAAGATAAGATTGTGTTAGAGCTGTGCAATTTAATGCTTGGTGACTTCCATTCCTTTTGCGTAATTGCTGCTTACGTGCTGGGCGGGGGTCCTGAAAAGTCAGGGGTAACTGAGCTACATGTGCAGGTTTTGAATCTGGTGACTTCCACCTTCCCGTTCGTGGTTTAATTCTGTTTTGCTTTGATTTTGATGTGCCTCCTGCTTGTATTTAGCTTCTGTGGCGTTACCACGGGAGGAGGACCGCTCCTCGCAAAGCAGCCATGGGGGACCACTAAGTCAAGGCGAGAGCACGGAAGGTTTTAGAGTTGAGCTCTGCCGGTTGGAGTGGATTTGTGTGGGTGAGAGGATTGCTGTTTGATCTGGGCGGGAGCTGGGGGTTGGTGGTTCTGTTTTGTTGTCATCCCACTCCTTTCCCAAGCTTGTCATCTTTTTATACAGCATGGCATTTGGGCTAGGGGTGGGAACGTCTTGAGAAAGCTCCGGAGCAGATACGTGGAGATGTAGCTAGATACTGAAAAGCAGCTCAGGCTGCTTGTGCCTTCTCCTGGTACTCTGTGCTGTGCAGGCTGTGATTCACCCTGTTGCTATCCAGTTAGAGCAGTTCAAGCTTATCGCTGGGAAGAGTTGAAACCCTGCCTAGGGAGATGATCCAGCTTGGAGCAGGAACGTTGCTCAGACTGCGTGAGATGACTGGGCAAGGAGGTCTCCTGGGTCTGAGTTCATGCTTCTAGCTCTGTGCATGACCTACTGAAGAATGAACAAGTTGGTACAGAAATTTGTTTCTGTACTTCCAACTTTATTTATAGGATGCTTAAGCCAAAAAAAAAATCATTTTGGTAAATTCTTTTTCAGAAGCTGAACAATGCATGGTGTAGAAGAGCAAGGAACAGTTCCAGTCAGAGTGTATATATCTGCTTGCTCTGGGCATAGTTGTTTTATAATAGTGCAAATTCCTGCCAGGAGCTTTGCAGAAACCCTCTCCTGTTCGGTGTAGTTTGAGAAGCCCCCGCTGTTCAGTAGAGGTCCGTAATTGCACCACAATTCTTATAATCTGCTCAAGTGGAGGAAAAAAAAAAAAGTATAACTTTTTAAAATTAAGGATAACCTACTATTAATTTCATTTACTGGATCCTTCCCAAGGTTGTAGGGTAGGGAGTGTTTTGGGACCTCGAGCAGGAACAATCAATTCATGAAGATCATATTTTTTAAAGATATGACCAGGTATGGTGGTAGCTTAAAATACAGTGTGTCTCTTAACTTGCCTATGATGGAAACTACTGGTGCCGACCTTTCCGTGGAAGTATTAGAGGCACCATCGCTTAAATGCCAGCATTTTCTTCAGGGACAATTACCTTCATGATAGTGCAGTATCATTTGTGCCTATCAATACTTTATATGCTCAAAGTTTAAAAAGGAAAAAAAAAAAGTCAAATAGATTATAAATGTTCAGAATGACAAATGTGACTAAAATACAGAAGGTAGAAGATCCTTACCCTTTGAATTCATTAAAAATGAGACATGCCTGCCGAGTGCTACAGGGAATGATGAAAAGGTAGTTGCAGAAGGAATGAAAGTAAAATTATGCAACTGTCTGGCATTACACAATACTCTGTCCCTCTGTGACCTAGGTGACTTTATGATCTGGTCATGGAAGTGAATAAATGGTTTGTTTTAAATGGATGGAAAACTTTTCTGTTGCTGCTAGGGACGTTCTAATTATGTAGCTGTCAGCCACGTGAGCTTGAAATACAATAGCTAGGATTCTGTAATACAGGCAAGGCTTAGTGTGAGACTAAGAATACCTGGTGTTTAATCCTAATTCTGCTGCTGGCATCTTGACCTTGAATTAAACGTGCTTATTCACCTTCAGGCACCTGAAGCATTGGCAGCAGGAGCACAGTCTTTGGGATGCTGTTCCTTGTCTTGAATGATCACAGTGGGTGGGATCACTGAGGTCTACAAGTTTGAGAAAAGGAAAGGAGGTGGAAGGCTTTTTGGTGTTTAAAGTGGCTGTTAACCTAATAACCTCTGTAAATTAAAAGATGCGAAAGCAGTGAATTCAGAATTAAAGTGGTTGTTGTGACTGCAGACAGAAAAAGGTCCTGTGTAATACGGTGACCTGCGGGTTAGAGCACGCGCAGCCTCCGACTCTGCCGTGGTATGTTCTTGGAGTAAGTTTGAAAAAAAAAAAATCTTTTGCTTGTGTAAGCGATGGGAAAACAAGCAGACACTTTATACTCTAGAAAGCCCAGTAAGCCTCAGGAAATTCCTGCATTCTTGATTTTATTTTGTGGCAAAGTACTGTGTGGTGTGTTTTTGAAAGATGAGCAAGGTTGCCCTTCTCCAGCCCAGCGCCGCAGACCCGATAAGCTGGAGCTGAATAGCTTATTGTTCCCCTGCGGGCAGCCCGATCAGCTGTCACTGTTCCCCTCAAAAAACACTGAGTTTATTTATAAAGAAAAAGTGCTGATATCGCATTTCTTACTGAAGGAAAAGGTTACTGGTTCTTGCTGCTGTTCAGCAGGAGAGCTGTGTGTGAAGTGTCCCACCTTGAGAACCAAGAGCTTGAGCTTCATTGTAATTTTATAATTAAAATGTATGCGATCTTCTAGTCTTTGAGAACTGCTAGTTTTTTGGAAGTGGTCTTTTGAATTTCTACTTTTTCTCCTGGAGCTAGTTTCTCAGCTGAGAACGTGACTGATGGAGAACCTCAGAGTGTGCCAGGTTGTTGCCCTGGTAAAAGATCCATCAGTTGTAGCACAGAGATGGGTAGGCAATCACACCATTACCCGTCTGAGCTGTATCTGGTATTTTCTATTCCTGTCCCAGTCCTCTTTTTAAACATGGAACCTGCTGTTCGTCCATGCTAATAGTGTAGCTGACTTTTTCTGCAAAATAACACTGTGCAGGTGATCAAGCCCTAAATGCACAAATACGTCATATACAAGGAAGATATTTGCTGCATTTGAATTCTGTGCCTTGTTCTTTATCTGCTTAGCAGATAATGCCAGATCTGCTCAAGTGTTTTCTTTGTGTGATATCTTTTCATGGGTGTAGGAACTAAGCCACAGCTTATTAAAATTAGCGTCTTTGCCCAATGAATTCTGAAAAGGTCATAGAGTTGTTTCTATGTTGGGACTGTCCCTTTTGTTGAGGAAAGGGTGGAGGAGAAGACACAAAGGGAGGAAGAGCTTTCTACTACTTCTTGCCTTGAAGGATGTTCTTTCTTGAATGTTGGACCTGCAGATGAGTGTTAGGTTAAGGACTAGGCAGACGGGTTCGTTGCAGCAAGGAACCACTACGTTACTGCTCATTTTGGTGCTACTATCGTCTAGCTACCGCACCTTCTCTTCTTTAGGAAGGTCTTAATGACAAAGCCACGGGTAGAATGGCATTGTCTTGTTTGCATTGCACGGGACTAAACCTGTCGCTTGTGCAGAGTTTTGCAGATCCATTAGTAGTTTTGTAATTGGGGACCGAGCCGAATGGAGAAGCTGTACATAGCATATGTTGAGCATCAGCAGCAAATTTTTAAATAAGTGCTAGCAGATCTAATGTACCTAACTATTTGTTCTTTCCCTGTGCCGCTCCCAGCCCCTGCTAATCCTGAAATACTTTTGCTAGCTGGAACCGAGCAAACAACAAAGAAATCTCACAAACAAAGAAACCTGACAAACTTGCAAGAAACGCAGTGTGCAGGTTTTACCTGGTGTCGCTCGTGCCTCCCCGTGCCGCCTTCCCTGCGGACCGAGGGTTGTGGCCTTGTGAGCGCTGCAGGGTAGAGCCTCCTCGCAGCTTCCTCTGGGTTTGCTTCTGCAGCGCCCTGAGGCAGCCCTGGCAGGAGGAGCAGGCGGCGCTGGTCCCTGCCGGGGTGAACCCGCACCCCTCCTGCTGCGGCCGCCGGGGCTGGAGAGGGACGCGTAGCTGGGGCTGCCCCGGGCCCGGAGAAACGGGCGTGCTGAAGTGGCTGTGATTAAAGAAGGACCTGGACAGCTCAGGCCTGTGTATTGGCTTGTAGTTGTATTTCCTGATGAAGAGACAGAAGTTTTCCATTTTCTAAAATTCTCTCCTGAGAAAAAAAATTAACTCGACCAGCTTTGCCCACACGTCGCAGTTGTGACTGCTCTGTTTTGTTCTGTGTGGCAGCCTTGCTGCCTGTATTTTCTCCCTGCAGTGAAAGCTACAGAAGCCCCTGGGTACTACAGTCTCAGAGAAGTGGTACTACCAAATTAAAGTGCTAATCGAGGTCATCTTCAAGCTTGAAAACCCCACATTTTTGCAGATTTTTTTTTTTTTTTGCAAGCCTAACTAGGAACCCTATTTGTATATGCGTGTTTTGGGTTTTGGAGTCCCTAAAATAAAGATGCATGTTTACTTCATTGCGTATCCTGGACCCCCTGAAACTGTTTGTTTCTGCAGATGTGAGCACAACTCAAGGCAACTGATACTCATAGTGAATGGCAAGAGTAAAGCGCGCGGAGGTCCGGATGGTATGCTTTTTCTGGGCAAAGGGACAAGCATACTGAGGAGGCCAAGCTGGTCTCTGTTATTACGTATCTCAGGAATTAGCAATGAAGTAGTTGATTAAAAAATTGCATTTGAAAAATGATACTTACCCATCTTCAGCTGTGGTGACGAAGTTGTGGGTGTCTGCAGTTGCAATGCATGGATACGAACAAAGCTGCGCATGCAAAGACCTGAATGTTACTTATTTTATTGCTGATTCTGAATTCAGCTTGGAACAACACATCTCTGAAAACCTTTGGAAAGAGCGGCCGTAACAGTCAAGCAATAGCAGGCATCTCTAAAGTTTGAGTGCTCCAAGACCTTTAGATGAAAGTGCATATTTTATTGTTTTCGTGTTGAGTTTATTGCCTGTATAAAAGCCAAATAACCTCTGCTAGCTGCATCACTGAATATTTCTGCATTTTTAGACTAAGAGACTAACACGCTTCTGCTATGTTTTCTTGACTTCTTTGACTGTGAGCAAGTCATTTCACTTTTCTGTCCCTCAGATTCAGAATCTGTAAGATAAGGAGCACACCACCCTGGCTTAAAGGGCTAATGTGAGAAGTTTTCATGTTTGTAAAATGTTTGAAAACGGTTTGTAAAATATTATGTTAATACAAATAGGTATCTTCAGGAATAATTATGCATAATAATAATAATAACACCTGTATCTGTGTGCTTTATGGGTCCTTTAGACGTAGACATGTTACTTGCAGATATTTTAAAAAGAAAAATAGTCTTCCTGGAGATAATTCCCTAATGGGAAGCGCTATCATGTTGGCTCTCCAAAGGGATGTCTTTATCTGTTTCTATGGCTTGGTTTATAAGGAGAGCTGCACAGCTGGAGACTCAGTAACTAACTGAATAATCTGAAATCAGTGCCTTTGGGGAATGCCCCACTATGCACAACGTCTTGTTTCTGCATCAAGAGTAGTCTGCAAAGGAATTTGATAGAAATTCCCTGAAGTGATTTTCTGAGCTGACGTGGGGTATTGCAGCATTCAGTCCTTTTTCCAGACTGAGATTCAGTACATTTTTAGGCAGTGACCACTTCTTCTTGATGCCAAAAATGCACTTGACACTTGTAATTGATGCACTCCTCAGCAGCAAAGCTTTGCTTGTAGGTCTGCGCACCGGATTGCAGGTTATTGGATGGTTTTCCTGCGACCGGTGCAGCCGAGATGCAATTGTTTTCTGTGTGCAGATATGTCAGCAAAGCCCCATTATGATTAATTATATTACTAATGAGGGAACATATTTTAAACTATATTTTACTGGAGAATTTTTATGGTGTTTTCTCTAATGGGATTTTGTTTAATCTTTAGTGCTTTTATTTGTTTACAGAGATCCGTGCCCAATTGGTAGAGCAGCTGAAATGCCTTGACCAACAGTGTGAGCTTCGGGTCCAGTTACTGCAGGACTTGCAGGATTTCTTCCGCAAGAAGGCAGAGATTGAGATGGATTACTCAAGGAATTTGGAGAAGTTGGCTGAGAGATTCCTGGCTAAAACTAGGAGCACCAAAGACCAGCAATTCAAGTAGAGTATTTGCCTTTTGTTTTTGCCCTTTTTTCCCTGTAGGTGTGGTCGCAAGGATAGGAATGCAAAAAGAGAGCTGATACAGTGACTGTAGGTACCAGCACTGTTGTGAATGTCAGAATAAAATGTTTCCCAAGTTTGTGTTAAACACAGAACCCATTTCGTGTTTCTACATGGCCTGGTTGCTGGCTTCATTTCAGTAACTCCCGGCAGGTCATATGTTGTCAGTAGGGGATGAAATGGTAAAAATTTGGCACGTCTAAAAAGAGTAACTTTCTTGGGAAGGTGGGCAAAGCTGTACACCAGATTTGATGGACAAAGCCAGGATTTCCTTCAGTGTCAGTGGCTTTGGTCTTTTTAAGAGTAACTGTTTCTAATCTGTTATATGCGGTGATTTGCCGTGGCAGCTCTCTGTTTTCAGTATCCTATGTATACTCAGTGTAGGATTTAAGAGTGTTGTGTCTCTGCTACTGTCACTTCAAAACAGTAGAGAAATAAGGCCAATAGTACTTCCAAATAGACCTGTGCCATTTGGGGGGGGGGGGGGGGGGGGGGGGAGGGATCCCTAGATAGTAAGCTGATGGGACTCAATTAAAATTTAAAGATGACCTTATTGAAAATCGTCTCACCTGCTTGAAACAATATTTCCAGGGAGATCTGACCATACTGCTTTGGTTCTTCCTGCTTAGCTCTTTGAGTTGGGACGACTAACATGTATCAAACGTGGTTTCATGGATACAAAGCCTTCTGATTTACTACCGACTCCTGCCTGGAGGGAGGGACCCAGGTGCTTTTCCCGGGAAGGGGGATGCAGGAGAGGGCCTGTGGGTGAAGAAGGGGCTGGCACAGGCTCCATGGCACGGAGGCATCACCCAGTGAGTAGGTGGCCAGCGCAAAGCCACAGCCACGGGGCTCCTGGCTGACATCTGGGCAGTGCACAAGCTCGTCGGGGTTTGTTGTCAGGGTAGCAGCTGGGGAAAACACCGAGCAAGAGCAGCCTTGGGATCTGAATCATTTCTGCTTGGGACAGATTGGTCTGAGAGGATCCATCTGGGTCTGCCTCCGCCCAAAGTGCAAAGTCACTTTTAGCATTGTTTGGGTCGGGCCGTTATCTGTGTGTTTGGTTTTTGTTGTTGCTGTGTTTGGCGGGATATGGGGATATATCAGCTCTCCCTTTCCACTGGAAGCTCTTTTTGTGAAAGCCATTAAGTAGGCACCATTTTAGTTTCCTTTCTGTACAGCTTTGGTGTCGTTTACTTTGGTTCTCATTTAAAACACACATTGTGCTATGTTGTTGGGAAAGCATGACTCCCAAGCATAGCTGTTTGACAGGCTAGAGAAGAGTTATTCTGCAGATCTATAGACCTGTAATTGTCTTAAGTATTTTTTTTCTTTTCCTTTATAGTGAAAGTATTCTTATCACTATTAGCTGTGCATATTCTGCTCATGCCTTTAAGATAGCACTAAAGAAATAACGTCTCGAACTATAATTTTCCTCTGCATTATGATTGGTCTTTTTCAGTTTATTTTTTTGTTATTCCTGGTGAAAATTGAGGTGATTTCCTTTATATTACATAATATGAAACATCCCATCAGAAATGCTTTTGTGTTCAACTTTCAGTGTTCGAAAAGTTGTATATAGCTGACTTCCTATTTTGAAATGTAGATTGAATTTTTAATGTGGTGTCATGCTTCGTGTGAATTACATATGCTGGCTGTGATACTGCAGGGGTTTTTAACTTTTTGTTTGTTTGTTCTAATGTGTTTTCCTCACCGACCCCTGCCCATGGTTTTTGAGCTGTTTGTACTTTAGATAGGCTTTATAAAGTTCTACCTGGACAAAATTGACCTCAAATATCCTAGCTATTGAGTGTAGCCTGAATTGGACAGGTGATTTTATCAGCATATAAAACTTTCACTTGAATTTCTGAATTAAATGTCCGTGCTTTTCTGGTCAAGTCCAGGGCATTGCCCGAAATACTCTGAAACCTGGTACTGAGCATCAGTTTCACTTCGCTTTGCAGAGAGAGGGCAAACGCTGCTCAGGCTCCTGGTTTCGACTACACTGGCAGCAGGTAGCTCCTGGCAGAATACGGAATATTCTCTAGGAATATGTTACAGCTCCAGGAATACGTTGCAAGGTTTGAGTTCCAATGTACGAGTTGTTAATTTGGTCAAGAGTTGGAATAAGGGAAAAAAATCACTCCTAACTGTAAGGCTGCTGGTTCTGTGGGCAGTGTCTGTCCCAGCAGTGGCGCAGGGTGGGAAAGCTCTCTGTCCTGGGTAGCCCCATCTATTACTTGTTCGGTCATTTGTGTCTGCGGGCTGTAGCAGTCAGAAATGTGTCAGAATACCACAGGGATCAGTAAGGAAGCAATTCCAATTATAATTCCCTATCCCCAACGCTGCTCTGTCTGAACAGTGAAGAGTAACTTGGCTGGTATCTTTTCTGTAGATGCGGAAGCTGTAATCTCATTTGGAAGCCCCCAGAAGACCATTTGATCAAAGCCAACCATCAGATCTCTCCTCCTAAGGAGCCGGGTATTACATGACTACGAGATGTGCACAGGCGGGTGGCTACTCTGTAATTGCCTGGCTGTGACCCTATAAATATACAGTAATAGCATGTTCTTTGGATAACGTGATAATTATGTCGGGAGGTACCATATCATTCAGTGACTGCTTACCATGTCACTCGCTGTTTTTAGATCTCATAACACACTGTCAAGGAGGAAATCTGTCAGGCAGGAACCCTGTAATTTGCGTGTGCTTTCATACTCAATAGCTATTATGTAATTGCCAAGTTGCTCCGAATGTGTTCGTTTAAGGGAATGCTGTCAAGGGCAGGAGGCTTCAGTCTGACCCTTGAAATTGGATTGTGTGGCTTCCTCCACCATCCATCTCCAAGCTGGTAAAAGCAGATGCTTAAAGGAAAGAGCAACGTGAAGTGCAGACTTGTGTTGGGTTTCTAACAAATGCATTGCATGGGGTTTATTGTTCTTGGATGTGGCTGCATCAGAGGGCAGGCTGATCAGGTGGCTACGTTTTCCATATGGGGTTTGAAATGTAGGTGGTTGGGTCTTGACAGCAAACTGTGTAGAGCTGGTGATGGACTTGAAGGGTGCTTGCACATTGCACAGTTTGAAGCTAGCTTCACTGGAGCATCTCAAAATGATTTACAGAGGTAGGTGTATGTTATTCTCATTTTATATCTTTGAAGAAGGGGAACAGATTGGTTTAGCCAAGGTGACATACGAGTTGATGACAGTTGGATATATCCCAGGTTTTACTTGCTTTTAACTACTCTACCATGACTGTTAGACCTCACTTGGCCTATTCTCTTTTAAAAATGTTTTTTCAGTTAGAACAGACTACGAAAGAGAATAGTCATATAAAATGCATATATTTGGTAAGGCTTCTTCAGTGCCCATTGGTAAATATCCTTGCACAAGATGTAAGGACTGGAGGAAAAAAAAAATGCGTTTCACAGCCCAAGTCTTATAACTCCAGTTGTTTCAAGAGGTTGTTGATCACAAGTTCGGTATAGTCATCGCTCCTTGGAGATCCACCTAACTAAAGGTCTCTTGTGTAGCGGTTAAATCGGAGCATCCATCTCAGCCGGTGTCCGTCTCGCCTCTTGGGCTGCGGGGTCCCTGCAGGCAGCAGCACTGGGTGTGGGTCGACTTCCATCCTCAGATGAAGGCTCTCTCTCACTGCAGTGAAGCCCTGGGAGCTTTAACTCCGGACTTCAGTTCTCCCATTTCATGTGATTTTGTCCTAAACACATTTGCCTCTTCAGACAATCAGTTAACAATATAAAAACTGTGACAAAGCTTGAGTGATTCCTTTCAAGGGAGAAAATGGGGGGAAAAAAAAAAAAGAAAGAAAAAAAACAAAGAAAAAGGGAAAAGACAATGCTATTTTAAGGCCATATTTTAAATCAAGATAATCTCTGGAAGTAGGATACTGAGTAGCAATTGTCAGCTGGAGAGCTGAATGTCCAGGATATCCCAGCATGAAATTCAGATGGCTTTCTGGCAGCCTTTGCCTTGAAGTAGAAGATGCAGAATAAGTCTGGCAACCTTCAGGCTGAGCGCTTGTAAACAACAGATGTTCGTAACTGGAATCTTTTGGAAGAGAAGGGCAGGGAGCAGCGTGTATGTCCATGCTTGTAATTCTCAAAATTTGCAGTTAACACTGAGCTGTGGCAGGAAGACTTTAAGGGGAAATCAAATGTTGATTTGAATGAGCAGCTTGCAGAGAAGTTCAACTTTAGTTTTCTTAAAAGCGAAATGATTTCTTTAAAGGAGAGATGATACAGGCTGTGAGGGAGGTATCGACAAAAGCATTTGGGTCACGTGGAGTTCAGTTACGTTATTATTATTGCTGATGTTATTATTTTATTATTATTTTAATTGATAAAGATTGTCATAGGCTATTTTGACCTGCGATTCTTTTTGATGGAGCCCAGTCCTGAACATTTTTTTCTGAGTCTTTCAAATAATAACATTTGGAAGATTTTTCTAAGCATGAAGCATTCATTTATTCAATGACCTCATTGAACCCGGAGAGCTAGGGATACGTGAGCAGCAAAAATTGATGTAAAACCCCAGGGAGGATCTTTGTAGTGTTTTTCATCATAGCGATCCCAGTATCACACTGCGTTGGTTGGTATGACCGTAGCTACTCTCACGGAGCACGCTGCCAAGGACAAAATTCAGACAGGTTTGAAAAAGTACGCACAGAAACAATTACGTCTCTGCTCTGACACTTGGTCTAACTCTAGCTCTGGTGGTTTGCAGGGTGGACTTAACAATTGCACAGATCTGAAAAGAACTTTATCATCTCTCCCTTCCCCTCATACCTAGTTTTAGCAGGCAGTTCGGGTGAGGTGGGCAGAGCTGAGCCCTGAGCCTGTGAGTCGCTGTTGAGAGGGGGAAGGTAGTGCGTGCAGGGTACTCCGCAGAGTGGGAGATAAATCAGCTTCTCGGTTCCCAGGATCTTGATCGCTATTTTGGGATGTGCCAGGTCTGGAAATGTCTGTTGCACACCTCTAGGAAACAGATCCCGAATATTTTGGAGGGGCAGGGAGGTGGAACAGGAAACTTCAGTTTTTGTATGTGCCACCAGGAGACTTGCTTTAAAACCTCAGTTTGAAGGAAGGCTGGTCAGAGAAGTTTGCTGTTCACACGGATGATGTGACGTGCCTCTGTTAATTTAAATGTTTCTCTCTTTCTGTTTAGTAATATTTTCATTCTCATCTGACTCATTCCTTCATCTTGCTCTCCTTATGGAAACCCAGTATTCCTATTCCTGGTTTGTGGGTGTGGGTTTTTTTGTTTTGTTTTTAATCTAGTGTGAGGGGAGGAGGTTGTTTTTAAAGACAATTTTTCTGCCGTTGTTCTGAACAGGGTTACCTTGCAATGCCCAACTAAGTGTCGCTGGCCTTTGTCGCTCTCTCCTGCTTGCCTTAAAGCAGGTAAATCTTGGATTGTCTGCGAGTTCCTTGTATGAATGAGTAATTTAATTAAGACATTTCAGATACTTGGGACTCAATCTTCCCTTCTGATCTTTTGAGATCGACTGAAACCTTTGAAGTGGAAGTTGCACAGGACCCGATCAAGATAACACCCGAGAAACCACAGAGCTTCATACTTTGTGGTTCCTTAAAAATCTGTGCACAACTTCCTCTTCCTGCTCCCAAACACCCCTGATTGCTGTGATCTGGTGTAATTTAGGCTAACCTAAATAAACTCTCCAGATTCACTATCATCACACGATCTTTAAGTGAGTATAAATAGTGCTTGAAATAAACCTGGATCTTGGCATCTTCCTCCTCCTCCTCCTCTCCTTGTGGGGGAAGTTTGAGTCAAACAGTTGTGAATGTGAAATCGCTAGCACTGCAGGAAAGTTCATATCCAGGTCCTAAAGTTTTGGGTTGATCTCATCAATTTTACTTCTTAAGGGTGAACAGTGAGTCCAGTCATTCTGCAGAATCCATGGAAATTGAGCTCGCTCTCCATCATACCCAGCGGTCCCTATTGCATATTTTTCTTCCCTTTTTCGTCCCTCCTCTGTGGTGACATGAAACTGGAAGCAGCGTCTATTTGCCAGCTCCTTTGAGGATTGAAATGGTTAATGAAAATCGCAATTTGCTTCTCTGCCATCTGCTTGTGGTTATGATAGAAAAGGGTCTGTTGTAAACAGTTGTATAACTTCTGCTCTGTGTTGTGAAAACTGTTGCCGTGTTCCACCCCAGAAAATGCTGCATTTTTAGAGGGGCTTTAACAGTTAATGTGTGTGTAGTTTTAAAGGCTGCTTGGAAGGTTTGAAGCAAGGAACTGCCTTTTTCCTTTTCTGTTTCGTTTCTGTCTTAAGGCCTGCCTTTATCTGCTTTTTGCCAGTGCGAGGAAAATTGTCACTAGCAAATAATGAAGGAGACTTTTTGCCTTGCTTCCTGTAAAAACCTTGCCGTGAAAACATTGAACCTGTACAAAAGCAAGACAGGCTATTTTAAGAAGGTACTGAAGGGGTTAGTGAAACCAACAGACACCAAGAAATTGAAGGAATTTAAACGAAAAATCTTGAAGCGCGCAGAGCTGTGGTTGCATGAGGTTGAGCTCAGGGTGCGGCGCTCGCTGCGCAGACCCAAAGGTGACGATCCCGGTCGCGGATTGGAAGCATGTGGGGTTGTGATTATTTTTTCCTGCAGGATGGCCTTTCATGTCTAACCACACGGAGTGTGTCAACAACCCATCTGGCGCCATTAGACACCAGCAATTTTACTCACCATGCTTTTCATGGGCTCTTGGTATTCGTGCTATGTGCTGCCTTAGAATAGCTTTGGGTCTTGTGGTAGGGCAGCCTGGACAGCTGGGAATTGTCCAGTTAACTATTGCATCTCTTCTGGTTCCCGTTTGGTGCTTCAGTTTTCTTTGGAAAGCAAGGCATTCGTACCGCGCTGCTCTCTGGTCCCCTGCATGTGTTCTTGGCTCTAGTCATAACCTTGCTGCTCGCAGCTTTTCCAAGCTGCTCAAGGTGGGGCTGGACTCATACCTCAGTGGCGGCATCCATGAACAGCCAGGTGCTCTTAGTGGAGTAGACAGCAAAAATTCCTAACGAGATGGAGAATGCGATGGGAGATATTAAGGATCAAAACAGCTGAGTTGTTGGGTTGGCAGTTCGTGCAGATGAATGGTGCAAAAAGGCTGCGAAGGCAAGTTAGCAGGCTGCACGCAGCTGGGCTTCTGGCTGCTCAGAGGAGATCTGCGGCTGCACGGGGCTTAGGAAAAGAGTGAAGCAGCAAAGCGATGAAGCAGTAACAGGCTCTTAAGGGTTTTGAGGCAGGTTTTCGAACAGCTAGAACAAGATCAGCTGGTGCAGAGTCTGAGCTTTTTGTTCCTAAGTTTCATTCTCAAACTTTTTATGGTAGTTGATTAATTTTCACTTGCTGTAGCTCTTCCAGTTTTAGAGGGCAAATACTAAGTCAGTGTGTAAAGTACTTTTATATCATTGGTGTAAAGGAGAATCAACCAACTTTTAACATCTTTTAATACTGTCCTTCATAAACTTCTCTTTATAACCATCCACAATACGATCTTATTTAGTTTACAATACTATCTTATTTAGTTTGCATCCTGTCTTCTCCCTGAATCACAGTTTGGCCGTCGGTAGCGACGGTGGCTCTCCCGATGGCGTGTACATCTCCGACCCAGCGCTGCTCCTTGGGGAAGCTCTTTCTGGAGATGCCTTTCTTCCTCCTGCCCTCTCTTTAGTAGAAGAAAGTTGGATGTTGTTTCTTGTCTCACTTAAATAAATAAAAAAAAAAAACCTTGATGTGTATATTACCTTCTCTTGTGGTGGCAGCTTTTATCTCCACTTCAGCAGGAGTCAGAGTATACAGCTCCTTGTCTGCACCTGTGCCCTTCTAGGGCTGGCTGCAGCCTCGTCAGTACCTGTAGATTCACAGTTCTATTAGCCGGGTCTCGCAGTTACTAATTAGCTCTCTGGCATATTAATAAAACAAACGGTATGCTGCAAACACTGATTGCAGATCGGGGGGCAACTATTTGATTTATATACCTTAACATCTGGCAGTTTCAACCCTGTACAGTTCTGCATTTTGATCATTCCATCCGGTTTTGTGTGTCAGCAGTATTTGCAATACAGGACACTAGTGTACAAAGGAAAATATTGTCTCTAAATAAAATGCTGTCTCACATTTTATTTCCTTCTTTTTTACTCAAAACACCAGGAGAACCAAAAGCCTAGAATCCTTTTTATACCCCCTTCCACTATACACACGCGCGCACACACACGCTCCAAACCTTGAAGCAGTCCAGATCACAAGCTGCGGTCATTTCCTGAGCTTTTCAATTTTTTTAGGAAAAGAAACAAAGCATCAACATCAGCTGTTCTGAAACTATTCTTCTTTATCTAAAATTATCCATATTGCACTACAAATCCAACCGTTGATGTCATGAGAAGGGTAATGAAAGTCTGCCATGGCTTAATTTTCATGTTTTCACAATGTCAGACATTTCTTGCAGCAGAGATTGCTGTCCTTTTAAGTGCGAAATATTCCCTTTTTCAATGGAAATTAAACTGCATTTCCTTTAAGAGGAAAGAAATCTGATACAATTGCGTACAATAATAAAGAAGAGCTTTGGCTTTCCACCAGAGATCTGACTTACTCTTTTGTAAATAAATATTATTGTACTGTAAACAAATGATAAGCAGATCTAGAGAGAAGTAAGTGATGTAGTTAAGACTACACCTAGATCTGCCAGTTCCAAACACTGCTGCGGGGCTGCTGGAGGACCATGCAAAATCATTGCTAACGTCCTTGCTTTCATCTCGTATGAAATGGTGCCTTAAGAAATGACTTACTGCACCTTGATCCAAATAAACTGAGGTTCCTCTCATCTCCCTTTTTGCCCTTTTTATTGCTTATTTGCAGGGTGCAGAGTGAATCAGCCATAATAAGGTGGAGAAAGATCAAAGATGAGAAAATAAAGCTTGTTGTATGAATGTTGCTTTCTCTTTTGCTCAGGACAGATATAGATGCTTGCATATAATTGGTTTTGTACATGAAACATAGCATTTTGTTTCCTATGCAGATGCTATTTAGCGAACTGGATGCTTGAAATCTTTTTATTGTGGTTAAGTCACAAATGCCTGAGACAGCGCTGTGAAAACTATTGTCAGACACTGGAGCCATCGCTCTCCCTCAGGCACTGTAATTTATGCACAAAATCTTGGATTCAAAAGAAAAAATTAGAGCCTACATTTGGCATACTGTAGCTTGCATTTGCCTGATCTGTTTGTTGGGGGACAAAAGCCCGCGGCCATGTGAATGTAGTCATGTATAATTGAGGGTGTATTTTCTGTATGTTCAATAGCCATTTTATAGCCTTCCTTTGCTTTCCTCTCCCTCAGCAAATCCATATGTCCCATAGCTGGGTTTCTAGTGTTTATAGAACATCATAAACAGAATCATTTTGTCCCCTTCAGGTAAAGTCCTATCCAATTCTTGTTTCTATTTTGTGTCCTTTATAGGAAGGATCAGAATGTACTATCACCAGTCAATTGCTGGAATCTCCTGCTAAATCAAGTGAAGCGGGAGAGCAGGGATCACACCACCCTAAGTGACATCTATCTCAACAACATCATCCCGCGCTTTGTCCAGGTCAGCGAAGATTCGGGGCGCCTGTTCAAGAAGGTAACTGAGTGCTACAACGCATGTATTTTTATTTGGCCCTTCTGAAATACAAAGTTTTAGCTGTTACTTCTGGTGGATCAATTTATTGACTGTGCCTAACACCGGGGGTTTTCTTCCTCTTTGTGGGTAACTGTGCTTGACTTATCTTTGATTTCTTTAGTAATTTTCTTCTTCTAGTATTTTAGGTTTTTTGCAAAAGTGGTCAGTTGAGATTTGTTGGTCTAAATTCAGGCCATGTTTTTTCCTCTTAACCTGCTCACAGTTTTGTATGCATTTTGAAACTTTTATTAAATAAGCAGAAACCCTCCAGGTCTTCAACTCTAAATATAGAATCATAGAATCATGGAAAGGTTTGGGTTGGAAGGGACCTTAAAGACCATCCAGTTCCAACCCCCTGCCATGGGCAGGGACACCTTCCACAAGACCAGGTTGCTCAGAGCCCCGTCCAACCTGGCCTTGAACACTTCCAGGGAAGGGGCAGCCACAACGTCTCTGGGCAACCTGTTCCAGTGCCTCACCACCCTCATAGGGAAGAATTTCTTCCTTATATCAAACGTAAACCTATCCTTTTTCAGTTTAAAGCCATTACCCCTTGTCCTGTCACTCCATGCCCTTGTCAAAAGTCCCTCTCCAGCTTTCTTGTAGGCCCCTTTAGGTACGGGAAGGCTGCTGGAAGGTCTCCCCGGAGCCTTCTCTTCTCCAGGCTGAACAAGCCCAACTCTCTCAGCCTGTCTCCATAGCAGAGGTGCTCCAGCCCTCGGATCATATTTGTGGCCTCCTCTGGACTCGCTCCAACAGGTCCATGTCCTTCTTGTGTTGGGAGCCTAGAGCTGGACGCAGCAAGGATGTCCTGGCTTCCACCCTCCGAAGGCTTCCTTTTTGTGTTTGAGTTTGTCCGGGAGCTCCTTGTTCATCCCTGCAGGCCGCCTGGCATTTTTTCCTGACTTCCTCTTTGTTGGGATGCATCACTCCTGAGCTTGGAGGAGGTGATCCTTGAATATTAACCAACTTTCTTGAGCCCCTCTTCCCTCCAGGGCTTTATCCCATGATACTCTACCGAGCAGATCCCTGAAGAGGCTGAAGTCTGCTCTCCTGAAGTCATAGAATCATTTAGGTTGGAAGAGACCTTTAAGAACATCGAGTCCAACCATTAACCCAGCACTGCCAAGTCCACCACTAAACCATGTCCCTAAGCGCCACATCTACGCATCTTTTAAACACCTCCAGGGATGGGGACTCAACCTCTTCCCTGGGCAGCCTGTTCCAGGGCCTGACAGCCCTTTCGGGGAATAAATGTTTCCCAATATCCAATCTAAACCTCCCCTGGTGCAACTTGAGGCTGTTTCCTCTTGTCCTGTCACCTGTTCCTTGGGAGAAGAGACCGACCCCCCCTGGCTCCAACCTCCTTACAGGTAGTTGTAAAGAGCGAGAAGGTCTCCCCTCAGCCTCCTTTTCTCCAGGCTACACACCCCCAGGTCCCTCAGCCGCCCCTCACAGCACTTGTGCTCCAGACCCTTCCCCAGCTCCGTTGCCCTTCGTTGCCCAGGGCAGTGAGCTTGCTGTGCGCCCTCCTTGCTGCCCTAAGGATCTTGAACTCCACCATTTCATGGTCACTGCAGCCAAGGCTGCCCTTGAGCTTCACATTCCCCACCAGCCCCTCCTTGTTGGTGAGAACGAGGTCCAGCGTAGCACCTCTCCTTGTTGGCTCCTCTATCACTTGGAGAAGGAAGTTATTATCCAGGAACCTCCTGGATTGCCTATGCCCTGCTGTGTTGCGCCTCCAACAGATATCGGGGTGATTGAAGTCCCCCATGAGGACCAGGGCTTGTGAACATGAGGCTGCTCCTATCTGTCTATAGGTTGGGTGGCCTGTAGCAGACCCCCACTATAGCGTCACCTGCCTCTGCCCTGCCTTTAATCCTGACCCATAAGCTCTCGGTCGGCTCCTCATCCATCCCCAGGCAGAGCTCCATGCACTCCAGCTGGTCATTGACGTAGAGCAACACCCCCTCCTCTTGTCCCCTGCCTGTCCTTCCTAAAGAGCCTGGGTCCTTCCGTTCCAACACCCCAGTCGCAGGAGCCATCCCACCACGTCTCGTGATGCCAATGAGATCATAGCCCTGCAGACATGCGCACGTCTCTAACTCTTGTTTATTCCCCGTGCTGCGTGCATTTGCATAGAGGCATTTGAGTTGGCATTTAAGTTATAATCAAAAATAACTCTGTAAAGACAAATTTAAATCTGTCACAGAGGAGAAACTACTGTTAAAAGAAAAATTAGGGAGAATTCCTACCATGCTAGATAATAAAAGGGTGTATCGTCCTTCTCTGGAAAAAGGAGAAAAGGCAGCTGAGGTCTCTTTTCTTAGCCTTGTCCCCTTTCTCTCCCCTTGATTTCCACCTGGAAAAAAAGGTGGGACAGTGTGGGAGGGTATTTTTCTATTAAGAATCTATTCTTCCAGTTGAAGAAACACGATATGGAAGCTTTGAAACTCCTATTAAATGGTAACGCTTAGTTTCTTCAGAGATTTGTCAATCGCTGTAACATCTGCTAGTTACCATGTTAAAAACATTGTGATTCTGACTTTGAAAGCGATTTCTCTTCCCCCACTCCCTTGCAATGTGTCATGATCTTGGAGAGTTATTTCTGCTCTTGCAAGGCCTAGAGAATGGGCTTGCAGAAGGACTCGAGCTTTCTAAAGAATACTTTTCTGGAGACTCAACCTAAATCACATTGCCTCTCGGAGAGAAATGGAAGAGGAACACTTTTGATAAAAAACTCCTAGTGTACTTTCGTATCTGTCATTTTGCCTTCGGTGGTGTCAGTTGTTAGATTAAAAAGCAGTCATGTGAGTGGTGTGTGACTTCCGAATCTGTTTAGATGCAGTCTGCAGTAATTGGAGGCCTCGTTGGCTTTTCACTCTGGTCTTGACAGTCTTTTGAAATGTGTTGAGGAAAGAGTGTTCAGCTATTTCTTAATGTCTCTATATTGCTTTAACTGATAAAGAGAGTTGATATAATGCAGTCCATTTAGACTGCTAGAAAATGAACAATGCTGGATATCGTGTGTGATATTTCATGTCAAGATGCACTTGAAGGAGCAGCATCTTGTGTGTTACCTGGAGAGCAAGATGCATTTGCTCTCTTACAGCAGGTATTTGTGTATGGTGGCGACTGATTTCTATAGGAGAATGAAAATAAGTGCAAGCGCACTGTTATGTTCCTTGTCCTCTGCGTGTTTCTTGAGTTTTTAATGGATAGCAACAGAGTATGAAAAATATATTCAAGTGTTATGTTCTGTTTCTCATTTACTTCTTTTTTTGAGACATTGCCCAAGCAGAGGAGGAACCTTCTCTTTTTCAAGTAACGTCACACTAAGGCCTTTTTGACCTTTTAAAACTTCCTGGTAATTACATTATGGTTGATTAGATACTTACACGGGATTATTGAATGGCAGTTACTCTTCAATTCCTCTAATCCTTCCAAAGGATAAGTAATCTCCCCACTGAATTTCAACAAGGGCTGTGCTTGAGGAAGGTGGCTGAGAAAATGCCTGGGCAAAGAAATACGTGGAGATTGATATTATCCCAGTTTGGCTGGAAACTAGCATCTTAATTTTCAGCCCCTTGTAGAAGCATGGTTTTGCCCTGTTTTATTTTATTTTGTGCTGTAGGACTTGAATAAAAACAAACAAATAACTGACCACCAACAAAATACCCCTCTGGTTTCTTTCTCACAGACCAAACACAAACTCCATATTAATTTGTGCAAACAAAAGGCACTTGTTACTAAATTCCAGCTACTTGTTGTCTGACTGTTTGCCAGGCATACCAAATTGGCCGAAGGCCAAAACAGGTATTAGATTACTATTCCACTTGTGCTGGGTGGTTAAAGACAAAAATTGCATCCTGTCTTATCTAGAGTGTCACATAGTTGAATAAGATAGCAGCTGATAAATAGAGAAATTTGGCTGAACTTGGATCTGCCGCTACTTGTGCTTTTTCACTAGAATATTTTACCTTCCTGAGCTGCAAGAAGCAGCATGAGTTGGTACAAAAGCTACCATAGGCTAGAAAACAGATGTGGTGTGTGGTTAAAATATCGCAAATCAGCTTTATATTCCGTGGATTTAAAAAAAATGCTGTCCATTTATAAAAGACCTATGTGGCATGCTTGTAGTACTCGGTATATCCCAAGAGCAGTACAAACAATCTTCAGAACATCTCTGGACCATAAGCAGACAACTGATACCTTTTCCTGGATGAAAACACAGGGACAAGTGGATGAAGTCGCTTACCCAGGGTTGCTCAGCAAGGCGCTGGCAAAGCCAGGGTGCCTTTCGGATCAATATCTGTAGGTATTGAAGGGGCATAATTAGATGACTCAGCAAGATATTTAGGAGTGGCGTGTATTGTTGTGCCTCTAACCGGAAGCTGAAACCATGCTAGCCCAAAGGGAAATTAGTCATATGCATGAGAAAATCTAAAAGCATTCTCCTCCCTCTCCTCTTAGCTTCTCCCATCCTTTTTTAAACTTTTGAGACATCCTTTCCCATCTTTTAATGGAGAAGAGCTACTATAGTATGTGACAGCTCCGAAAACAGAGCACTTCTTAGCAGTCTTGAAACAGATGTAGTTTATACAGGAGCTACATGGAAAATAATGCCACTGTGCCATGCTGCAAAATGTTCCATGAAGCTGGGGAAGGCAAATTTGGAGGTCCCAACAGAAAACCAAATGTGAACGAGCTCTGAATGGCATAGCTGAGTTAGTGTGGTGCTTCATCTCAGCAAATTTATGTAGCTTCTCCGCAGATCTAATTAGCCAGGCTACGTCAGTGAAATAACTGGCTGTATTACTTCCGAGACCTGAGTTTCCAGCCTCTCCTGTGCCATGCGGTCATTCCAGCTCGCTCTCTGATCCGACGCTCTCTCCTGTCTGGTCCAACGCGTGCAGTATAGTCAAGCTAAAATGCACTGCAGTTTAATGAGAGGCCGCCTGCGGGAGGAAGAGCCTCAGCTGTGATGCTGTTGGGGCACTCAGGTTTGGCTTAACACAAGAGCTTGGTTTTTACTGTTTTCCAGTGGAAATTGTAGCTGTTGGAATTGTGCTGCCAATCTTGCTGCTGGTTCGGGAGCTCTTTGTCCTTCTCTCATGCTACACAGGGAACCTGTGTAAAACAAGGGCACTTTATTATTTGGAAGTCTGAGGAAAATTATTTCTTACATTTCTGTTTGGAAAATACCTTCTAAAAAAAGTTATACATGTGTCTGGCTGATTGCAGGTGCTCTAGTAACTTACATTTAGGAGCTGCTCACTGGGTTGTAAATAATGCTATGAAATAGGGAGAGGACAGCGATATAGAGATCCTCATCTGCTGAGGGCAGTTGAAATAAAATCCTGAGGCATGAGATCCTTTTCTTGGGCCATTTATAATTTAGGGCTTTCTCACATCAGTGCTTTGTATCATGCTGGGATTGAGCAGGTGAGCTAGGAAGGACAGACAGGGCAAAAAGGGTGTACTTAAGATCCTTTTTGTTGTGAAACTCTTGAGTTGCTCTATCTTGCACTTTCTGAAGTGGTGAGCTTTTTCAAATGAGAGAGATGTAAGTACAGCGTGCAGCCGTAATCCAGCCTTCAGGGTACAAAGGGCCTGGACGGGTGTGATAAGGTCTGCGCTGGGAAGGAAACACATCCTCAAGGGCAGCGGAGACGCCGGGTGGGAGCTGGCCGTGTTGCAGCCGGTGCAGCACGGAGCCCGAGGTGGGCAAACCAGGTCTCTCTCTGCCCAGAAGAGCATCAGTAGTGGCAGCAGTGTGGGGTTTGTCTCTTCCAGTGACTGCGGTGGAGAATCCTCAGGCTGAGACAGTTTCTCCTGCATTCACTCGTGGACCCCTCGGACCAGTTAGATGAAGGGCACAGCAGTGCTGACAGTCGAGCTTGGACGGGTCTGTCTTGAAATCAGTGAAGTTCTGAAATTCCAGCAGTGGTGCCTACATTGTACACAGGTTTTCAGAGGGTTTGTTTGCAGCATTTGGATTCCCAGTGTCATGGGAAGCATGGTCTGTGGCTTTGTCTCCTGCAGTTTTTCTGTCCGTGTCTCATGATGAAGAGATCCCTCTCCAGGGCTGTGTTATGATGTGGAGGGTCTTATTTGTTTGAGTGTTAGATGGAAGCTCGCCAGCCACTTCAAAGGTATCTTTGCTGATAAGAGAAGCTGTGTTTGCTGCCAAAGCCAGCACTGAAGTGGTGCTGGATGTACAGTGTGTGTCAGCCCCGTTTCTTCCTGCCGCTCGGATTTGTTTACTTCCTCGGGTAGCTCTCCCTGCAAAACCTTTACATATCTGAGCGCTGGGCTGTTTGCACCAAACATGGTTTTATATCTTATTGGAAACTTGCAACCTAAGGTGTAGGTATTCTTTGAACACTGTACTCTTTCCATGCACTTTGTTTTGGTTTCTCCTGAGGAAACACTTCCATGTTTCAGTAAAAGATGTTGTCAGTAAGGGGCTTGCTGCTATAGCAGTCTCGCAGATGAATCCCGTTGGCGTTGGTGGGGATCTGGCGTTTGGCTTCAGCGGCGCTGCTGGCCCCAGGAGCGGTGTCAGTGCAATTCTGCGCTAACACAAAAGAAAAGGAAGATAAATGGTGAAATAAATAACAGCGCTCTCGAGCAAATAAAACTGGGGGGGAACTGGTGGAATTGTCCTAATAACAAATTGTTACACCTTGGGAGTGAGGTAATATTTTCTTATTTGTCCAATAGTTAATGATTTAGCCCTGGGTTTCGTACAAGGTTGAAGTTTAAAGCCCGTGTGCCACCCGGCGTTGCTATTCTGGTCACCTCTCCCTCTCCTGGTAGCCCGTCCTGCTTTGATGTCAGCGCCTGTTCCTGCGCACGCTCCTTTTCATTCCTCCATCGGCGTTTGTAGAGAGCATTCCTTTGATTTCTTCCTGCTGATCCTCCTTAGCGTGGCCCTTTTGTTTATGTATTTATATACATTTATTCAAAATATTCTTCCATTTGAGCTGGTTTCCTTACTGATTTCCCCTTTTCTCCCTTTTCACTCTACCTCCCAGTCACCCTGTCATTTTAATGTAGCCCTTGACTTCTCTGCAGGGTGCAACCTTTCTGTTTCTGGTATGGGTGTCGGGTTTTCTTGCCTATGGATGTATCTTTTGAGTGGGATCCCTTGGTGTTATATATACATGTGTACCCTTTTGAGAAGCAGTCTCTTTAATTTGGTATCTTTAATCTCTCTTTCTCTTTGAGATTTCCCTAGAAGCAGACCAATAGCTCTTGTTCAAATTTAATAGAAAAAAATTGCATCTTTTTAAAGAATGGACCGTGGAAGCCTCAGTCATGTTGAGTAGTTTCTGAACAAACCAATTTTTTTTTTTTCCCCCAACTTGACGGATTTTTACATAGCAAAATTGTGAAGTAATTGGAAAGTGTTAATAGGCAGAAAGGCAGATTTATTCTGCATGTGCGTAAGTTCTGTGTCTCGAGGGGCCTCGGGACAGGCAGTGGCTGTTACCGGCTGCTTTCTAGAGCTGTGTCTCTAAACGGAGCCAGGTCCCTTCCCAGCATCACCTGCCTTGCTGTTAGCATACCTTGCCTGCAGCGCTGGTCCGACTGCGTTTAAAACCTGCATCTTCTGCTCCGTGTTTAACCCGGGGCTGCTTGCGGCGGCGTTCCCCAGGAGGCTCCCGGCGCCGTGCGGAGCAGCAGCCCTGTCCTGCCCTGCTTTCTGGCGCATTCAGGTGGTGTCTCCTCTCGGTATGGAGCAGAGGGGCAGGAGGGGGTGGTTGCCCTACGGATCTTGCCTTGAGAGCGTAGCAGTCCTTTACACTATTGTATCAAGTTCAGCGATGATATTTATTGGGAGAAAACCCTGTAAGAAGGAATGAAGAAAACAAAACAGCATTTGAAATTCGCTTCCTGTTTAGTACCTTTGATCATGGCAAAAACAGTTTATCTACTAGTACCCTGCGCAGTGTTTGATGTGAAATGAAAAATCCACAATGAGTTGGTTAAAAGCCTTGCAGTAGTCAGGGAAGAAGAATTATTAATTCTCTTAAGGGGACTGTGCTTAAGATGACCTACTTTACAGCTGCAGTGTGTCTCACTGCTGCATTGGTACCAGAATATGAAAAATCTTGAAATAGACCACACATGGAAAAGCCATGCACATCAAAGAAATGCACCGGCCAAAATGCTGGGCATTTGTAAAAATATTTCTCCATAACAGTGTAAACATGTAAATATACAAATGCCGTAAGTAAAACTGTCACTGAGATGCAGAGTTGGTAAGTATGTGCTGTATCCCCGCGCTCACGCTTGCATCCTTACCCACCGCGTCTTCCTCTGCCTTAGGTGCCTTAGGAAACAGTAATGTTGAGTTCTTACTGTTTTCCCAAAATCTAAAGGACACAGAGGCCTGTTGTGAAATGATTTCTCATCGGGGAGATTAAATCTCCTGGTTTTCTTACCTGCTTATTTTTAGAACAAGTGGAATGGGAGAAGGGAGAGGGAGTGAAATAATTTGTGTGCTGCTCTTATCTGAGTTAGCAGTACATAAATCTGCTTCTGAGTTAGAGATTTGATTCCCCCCACCTGTAATTGGAGTGGATGGTTTCTGTTACGCTGCTAACGCTTCGTACCTGGCCAGATATAATTCATGGATCAGAGCCTATTGTCCGGGGTGATGTAGTGAATACTGAAGGCTACAGCTGGAGGAATTTTACTACATATGTTACAGGCTAAAAATGTCACTTCTGCAGATGGATTGAGCAATGAATACGCTGCATTTGGCCCTTTTGAATGTGTGAAAGTAGTCCGTTGTTATTGCATTTTGTTTCTGATTTCCTGTACGCTGCTATCTTTCACTACACCAGTACGCTCATCTTTATTTTGCTGCAGTGTGATTTCAGGTCAGCCAGGAGCAAGGTAACGGCACTTTTACACTTCAGGTCATTCATCTGACCCTGATCCCTCCAGACAGTTTTTCCTAGAGATACATCACAGCAGGCTGAAAAAGGATATTGAGGGAGGTTGGTAGCACAAAGCTGTCGTGCAGAGCATTAAAACTGTGAGCAAAATTACAGAACATTACTTCCAATATTTTACAGGACTTCACCACTTGCTGGTAGGTCTTGCCACCTTCGGAAGCCCTTTTCACATGTGGCTCATTCAGTGAGGGCGAATGTAGCTGGCTTGACAAGAATGAATGCTCTCGGCCATAAAATTGCTTGGTTTGTTGGGACTGAGTGCCTGAAGCCCAAGATTCAATAGCACCAGCACAGAATTCTGAAAAAAAAAGGAGAAAAAGGGGATGGGGGTTGTTCAGAAGCAAGTCTTTCAGCCCAGCGTATGGGCGGCAGCGGAGTGACGTGGTTTCATGTAGGAATGGCTGTTTGAGTACAGTATTCTGCTGTAATAAGGGAAATTCCTTATTACTGACATAGTGGTGAAACAAATCACTAGTGAAATGGTGGAGAAAACTAGATAATACAACTGTAATTTAAATATGACTGACCAAGGCATAATGCATCATTAAACTGGAAACTGATGATCTATCACTCAAAATATGCATGTATATAGATTTTGTTTTCCTAGTTTTTCTTTAAATTCTGGTGAGTTTGAAGCTTTAGAAGTTTTTCAAGAATTCCTGTTCTGTAGGGCCGTGTGATAGTGGCTGAGCACTTTCTCCATAAAAGTTGTGGCAGAAACTTGCATAAAACTTGCAGGGGCTTAGGCGGGTTACAGGCTTCGCTGAGATTACATCCTTGTAAAATAAGGGGTACGCTCTTAACAAATGGATCGGACTGATGGTGATGATGGAGCACTTCTATACAGTGAAGGCAGCTGATTGTTTAGATGAGAACATGAAGGTGATAAATCATATCTGCTACTGCATGCAAATGAATTAAAGGCAGGCCTGTTTAAAAAACCCAAACAAACACCCCCCCCCCCCCCCCCCCCCCCCCCCCCCCAAAAAAAAAAAAGAAAACCAAACAAAACCCAAAACCATTATCAGGAATCTACCTATAAAGAATTCTAAGCTTAATTAGCAAATTCTATTTAAGTGCTACATGTATGATCTTGGAAAATTTTACCTGGCAAGCCTTCTTTTTAACAAACTTTGTAAGTAGATATTAGCAAATGTATAATAAATACACAGTACCGTAATCTTGATTTAGATGGGAATAAAAAGGATCTCGCACTTCTGCAAGTTTCATCACTGGCCTCAGCAGGAACTCGGTCCCCTTGCCTCCCAGCTCCCACTGTTGATTTAAAAAACATGAGAACATGTAGTGTTTGTTTTCTACCTGTCTATATTTAATTACTGCTTTTTAAAAGACACAGAGAAATGATCTTGTTAAAGAGCGGCTTTCAGCATCAGCAGATTTGGGTTCCAGTTCCAGCCCTGTCACTGGCTGACATAATTTCAGGCAACGTATTAGATAAAATCTCTTATCTCGGTGTGTTACGCATTCACCCACCAATGGTTTCTGAGCGCTTCCTTGCTGTTGTTGAGTTTATACAGAAAGCATCTCATGAACTTCACGGTGTGTTTGTTTTGAAGCCATCCTGTCTTTCTATCAGATTTGGAACTACGTTACTGAGGCTCAAGATCCGGGGCATAAAATGTTGACAGCATTCCTTAGCGCTCATATTTATTATCCCCCCTAAATATTTTGAAGCTGAAGTCGTTAATGTTTGGTGGAATGCGGAACAGCCAGGCGAGTGCTGCAGTAGATCCCAAAAACATCTTGATTAAATTAGAGGGGAGGTGGAGGGGAGGAGGGCTGGAACAAAGAGGCCGTTGAGAAGCTGGCACAGCGTGCTGGGAATTTATGTTCCAGCGAGGGGTGGCAGCAACCTACAGCTCTGCACATGGTGCATATACACCCTGTTGTAACAAAGGAGTATGTGTGCATGTGTGAGCGTGTATGTGTATGCATGTGTGCGCACGCACGCTTAGGGCAGCTTCTTTTGCCTCCCTGTTTTGGGCTGAAGAAAAGGCTTGAGAAAGGCAGCTTGTGAGAAAAATACCGAGGTTGCAAGTTCACACCCCTGGGCAACAGTTGCTGTTGTCACCTTGCTGAAATAACTTTCTTGTTCTCTTGGGTGCTGTTGATCATTTCCCTGATTTGCAGAGACAAGGGAGCCGTGTTTATCGCTGATCAGCGCGTCCCTTTGCGGCAGCACAGGTGAGGTCTCCCCCTTCCCCAGCCTCAGGCGTGCGGTGGGCGCCCGTCCTGCGCCGCCTGCCAGGAGCCTTAATGATGCGAATCAAACTAGATGATCTCCCAAATCAAGAGGACAAGTGTTTAGCTCTGACGGGATAAGGAGGAGACAAGGTTGTGGGGACACCCCCTCCCCACATGCACACACAGTTTATTGTAGGAGCCAATTAGATAAGATTTTGGTTGCACAAGCCCTTCCTCGTGCTTTTTAAGGGATGTACAGATAGACTGTAGGTGCAGGTACAGCCAGGAATAGATAATAATAAAATTTATCAGATTTTATTTTGCTTTTATTTATTTCTTTTTCCAGGAAGATTGTTTACAAAATAAATCATTCTGAACTCTCTTGGCCTTTGAAAAACATAATATAGAATTTGATGTTGACATAGAAATTGGTACCTGGAGATGTTTGCAACGGCAGAGACTATGTTGTTGGTTTTCCTTGCGTTTTATTCGTAATTCCACAGCACGTTCTAGGATGATCTTGAAATCTCTTATGCCTGTATGGCAGTGGTTAAGGTCAGCCGCCTTTAATCTGGATGCACTTTGAACTCCGTGGGCCCTCAGGAAAGTTCTCTTTGTGCATCAGGTCCAGCACCCTCGACAGCACTTGAGCAACAGCTTTTTTGCTAATGTCTGAGGCATTTTCTTTTGACTTTCCAAAGCTAACCGTTCTGCTTGCTCCAATGTATTTTCATTTAGCAGGGTCAGCTTGC
Organism: Phoenicopterus ruber ruber; assembly: GCA_009819775.1. NCBI lineage: Eukaryota > Metazoa > Chordata > Aves > Phoenicopteriformes > Phoenicopteridae > Phoenicopterus > Phoenicopterus ruber. The sequence goes on along the minus strand of CM020239.1, from coordinate 2,546,467 downwards.
TCATCTCTTTTCTCCTAAACCTTTTTTTTTGGTGCAATCAGTACGGGAGCAGCATTAAATTAACAGTGTTCATTGCATAGCTCTTGTTTTCATGACACCTGTGATCTATCTTACCTTCATCTTAATGTAAGGTTTTTTCCAGTCCAGCAATCTGGCAGTTTCTTTCTTGAGAGCTCATTTGGAAGCACAAAGAGTTTTGTGTTTTGACAATTTGGCACTTAGACTTCTTCTTTTCTTCTTCAACCTGAATATGCATTAAAATATTCATTTTAATCTATTTCGCATAATTGATGCTTCAGCAGTTCGTACAGTGAATGAGCAATTTTATGCAAGAAATAAGCAAATGGGCGGAAGAGAGCCGGGTGAAAGGCAGAGGATTGGTCTGGGCAGTTTAACCGGCACAGTGAAGCGTGCTGCTGAAAAGCTCCTTCTGGGTGAGAAGTTCAGTGCTCAGGGCGTTTAAAACAGACCCAGCCAGTCACTTTCGTTAATGTTGAGAAAAAGGCAGTCATAAAATCTTTGCAACCCATATCATTGCAGTGATGAGCAGCACCTTCAGCTTTTTTTCTGCTTTCGGAGATGGAAAAACTGTAGATCTTGTTTTTGCAAACTCTTGGAGATGGGGAATCACCAACGTTTTTTTTGTCTTTAAATTAAAAGACTCCTCAGGAAAAGCAGGACGCTCCCCTTTGTCAGCGTGGGTGTCAGACGCTTGTTTTTCCAGTGGCACATCTGGCCGCCTGGGGAGCAGGTTTAGGACCATGGACCAGGGCGTACCAAACTGCGAAGCGCCTGACCTTGGATGCTGCTGCCTGTACGTCCCGTTGCGCTGCCGCCAGCGCGATGCCAGGCTGCTCCGAACGGGTCACAGCACACATTAACAGTCTGTAATAAAACATCTATCATCTCAGAAACGCAGTGAACTCTGAGCACTGCTGAACTGGACGGTATTCTAAAAAGGATAATTTAAATTATAGAATCTTTCTCTTTTTGCTCTTTAATTTATCAGCATGGTGGGTTTTTTTTCCTCATGGCTTAACACTATCTTGACTTCTTAGGCAGAAATGCTGGTTTAAGTGTGGGTTTGTCTGCATTACCTCTTTATCTTTTTCTTTTCCTGAACTTTGTAGGCATAAATAATCTCGAACCTATCAAATTTGCTTGACTCAGTAAATATTATATACTTCTAACATGCAGAGCATGAAGGTTCAATCAGACAAACACTGCCTTAATAGGTAGTGAATGAGTAAAACCTATAAACTAAAGTTATTCTTGTTACGTGTAGCAACAGATGCATTTGCACTTTCTAATTAGTGGGAGAAAACATAGTTATTAGATTATGAGTGGTTAAGCCTGCCTGTTTTTTTGTGAATATAGATGTTAGTGTAGAGAGACAAGAACGTCTGCTCTATTCCTTGGCTTCTCCAATTACTCACCTGGATGTCTTTTATTAATAAAACCTCAGAAAAAGTGGAATTTGGTGTGCTTTATCTCTTTCCTGCACCTCAGAATGATTAGAGCTATGAAATTACAGACAGGGGTTTGAAAATGTTAAAGATTGTACTGCAAGGGCTAAGACTGCGTTTCTGAGATTTCTGTCCTTAAATACTAGTAACTGTTGGGATTTTTTCCGGTTAAACGTTTTATAGGAGCAAAGCTGTTGAAGCTGGCTGGCTCCTGTGCAGCCCAAGCAGAGACATCACTAGTGAATGTCACTTGGAGATGGATCCGTCCTTTCCCTCCGGATAGCGTGTGCGGTTGGGTTTTTTGGTTTTGACAAGGTAACAAATCCGGGTATGTCTGTCTGCTCCCATCTCTCCGCCCGTTGGGGGAGATGCTACAACGAAAACCTTGGGGATATTCCTCGCCCCTGTAGCTTTTCCCTGTGCTCTCCGGAGCTGCTGCTACGATTCCTTCCCTTCCACCAGACTCAGAGAAACGTTTTGTCCGATGGCTGACAAAGGCAGCTCTGTTTCATACTTCTCTCCCCACCCCCGTTTCCCCTGTTTTGGTACCCAGCTCACAAGGTTGACTCCGCGGCCTGTACCACACTTCATGGAAGAAATAATTGCCCGTTATCCTTAAGTTTGGGTTTTTTGAGGGAGCTTTCCCCTTCAAGCATGTTTTTACCCAATATATGGCTTTATAAATAGTTGATGATTGATCTCCCCCGTTTCCCCTCCTCTTCCTTTTTTTCACCTTAAAGGGTACATTATACGATGCTCTGAACCCAGCAGCTCTGGTATTCTTATAATACGTGGCAATCTCGGCTGCTTGCTGCAAGGCAGGGATGATAACCAGCTCCCTGTCAGAATGGATATGGATTTTCCTGGAATTTCAAAGGGATGATTGGGCATGATAATGTGCACCACAGAACAGGGCTGGAGCAGTAAGTTAAAATCATTTCAGCAGCCTGTTCAGGCGAACAGGATAACAGTTGGGACATCACATCTTGGAGTCTTCAAGGGCAAAGAAGGGAAACATCTGTTTGGGTCTAACTGTAACTTCATTGGCTTTAATCTCTTTCAATAGCGGTAGGCTGAAAGATGTAAATTGTATTACAAATGCAGAGATTTTTCTTGATCATTTACACTCCTGCTATAGAAGGGGATTTGTTCAGGTTTGTGCACGGCAGTGCTGCGCCGTGGCAGCTGGAGACGGCGAGGCTGGAGAGCGTGGCTGCACCTTTGCTTTCCTTTGCGAGGTGTGTCAGCAAATGCTGGCTCTGTGCTTTTTGATGTGTCTGAATTTCGCAGCTTCTCTCATGGAAGCTCTTCAGAACGGGAACAGTGACAGTTTTAGCATGAAATCCTGTCTCTAACGAAGTGAAGATTAATAGTACCGCTGAACTCATTAAGGAAGTTGCTTCGCCCTCCTTTGCATGCAAGCTATATTGCATGCAGAAACGCCTCTTCAAAGAGGGCTTTGCATACAGAGGTGCCGTCCGTCGGTGATTATGGATGCGCGTCTTTGGGCACTCCAGTGTCTTTATTAGAAAACCAGAAGCTTATCTGTTCCTGTATTTAGCTAAAGCCAGATGTGTGCCAGCGTTGGCTCTTCATGCAGCAGTTGAGTCCACCTCCACACAACATGGAAGTGCTGGCTGCTTGGTACCTAGCAGGGAGTTTAAATAAGTAAATATATTTTTAAAATCTGACACTTGGCTGCAGGCTAGTTTGGGTGTCAGCTGGTTTTGACAACTACTCACCTCTATCTGCACCTTTTTTTTTCCTTTTCATTCTGCTGTTCTAGTGAAGGAAACAAGTTCATGAGTCATATAGCCTTAGGCTTAACTAGGCAGCTCACTAATGCGAGTGTCCCCCAGGACAGAATGATTTGTATTGATACGGTTAAATTGTACTGTAGTCCTCGTAGTCTAAAAAAACCCCACCAATTGCTTTGTCTATGGAGGTGAATCCCATATTGATTTAGAATTTGAGTGGGAATAGGAATGTATGCATGTAAAGCCCTGTCAGAGTACATTTTTTTTTTTTTCCCAATGTTGATGTGGTGGTGGTTCTTGTGATGAAATACAGAAGTGAAGGAACATTTGCCGGAGGAGGCCAGAGGGTGTAGCAGGCTGTTGTGGTATTTGTGGAAGAAGAGGTAAACTTTTGGTAAGTCTCATGGAGACTCAAAGGAGAGATTGTGCATCTGCAAGCAAGTACTTTTTTTTTTTTTAACTCCGGCTTTATCATACAAAATTAAAAAGATAAATACATTGACATTAATGCTGTGCTCAAAAATAGACTGCGGCTCTGTATAGTCTTTCAAATACAGTCAGCACAAACTCTAGTCGGATCAAAGCATCTCCTGCAGTACCAACAGGCAACAAGACCTGCTGTTGAGCACATCCCCCTGCTCCTCCAAACTTCTCTGTGACAAACACTGCTTCTTCAGCAAGCCGTTTCCACTCCAGTATCCAAAAGTTGTCCTAGTGAGTCCAGGAAATAGATTTAATCATCTGTACACAAGGCTTATCAAGTGAGAGCTGGCAGACATCCTGGATCAGTCCTGGATCCCTCCTGGATCCATCTCTAAGTTGTAGCACCTTGCCAGACCCCATCTGCAACCTCGTTTCCTCAAGAATCGTTATGATGGGGTGGCACTGGCAACTCATGATGTGCGTGTGGTCAAGGGACAAGGAATAAGGATAGGAGGGGCTGGCAGACGGTACTGAAGGGCTGGGAGAGAGATGCGAGGTCAAAGGAAAGAGCAGCAGGACTGCCTAAAGAGGTGGGAGCGTGAAGGAGGCGGTGGCCGGCTGTCATCGCAGCCTCGGAGCTTTCTCAAGGAGGTACCTTACATCAGCAAAACTGAAGTATTGCCTGTTTTGTGATATTATGTGCAGTAAAAGAAGATCGTTCTTGTTGGCTTTCTTATTCTGCATTTCTTCAGCTTCCATTCCAAGCTGTCCTATATTCATAGTCTTGCTTGATCCTGCTAAAAAGGGCAAATGTATGTGTTTCCAGGCTTGTAATGTTGAAAATCCCACGTTCTCTGGAAATTTCCGTCTCCGTACTGTAAGGCTTTTCTGACTGTGCATATATAACATTTCAGTTTATTAATACTGTTTGTGCAATTTGACCATAAGTGGCTCTGGGCTGAGCAGTTATTGGATTTGCTAGCATAAATAGCGGTGCTTAATTGAGCCTAAATTAGCTGTAGATGCGGAGCATGCTCACTTCCTCCGCCTTTTTACCGTCTTCCCCAATTAACTTTCATTTCTCTGTTTTGTTGCAGAGCAAGGAAGTGGGATTGCAGCTCCAGGAAGACTTGATGAAGGTCTTGAATGAACTCTACACGGTAAATCAAACTGACTTCTTGGCATCTTTTCAGGCAGAAGGAAGAAGTGTTTGACTTCTCCCGGCCTGCTGTTATAGCAGAGACTAAGCACCAAGACTGATAAATGTCTGCAGTCTTTGCAGTTTGAGGCAGCTTGTGTTCACCAGTCTATAGAGCACCATAAATCTCACTTTTTCGTTCTATCCTTATATTGTTTCAGCTCTGTAAGTGTTGGCTCCACTTCTCAAAGATCTCACCTTAATTCACACCTGCTACTAGCTGCAGTGTTGGTTTTAAAAAGAGTAAGAGATATAAGAATTATTTCCAAATATGCTAAAAATCTTCAGTCCGTGGTTTTGTGTGGTCTGAGCGTACAAAAGGCAGCATAGAGCTTCAGCAGGGGGACCCACTGTGTTTATTTGTTCCTCAGCTCTTTCAACAAAACAGCTCCCTTTAGAGTAATAGTCTTCCATCTGTGCTTTTTGCTTCTCAGTATATCCATTAGAGACACCAAGAACGAGGCACTGCCTTGGGAAGGAGAAGGAATGTGTTCATAAAAGTTCATATGCTGCTTGGGGATTTTTCTTCTCACATAGATGAATGGAAAAGCCTGTTTGATTAAATTTTTGCTTTCCACAGCTGTTACTGAGCTAGTTCTCTGTTGAAAGCAGAACCTACACACGGTTTTGCTGCTCAAAATGTCTTTTCTTTCATCCTTCCTTAATGATACATTGGGGTCATTACACTAAGGTACATGTTCTTTCCTTCGTTCTTTCAAAAGACAATCCAGGGATGTTTCTCAAGCCATGGCATGTCAACCTTGTAATGAAATTTGGTATTAATATCAATGCTAGAGTATTAGGGGAGGTTCCCTGAAATTTCCCGTATAAACAAAATGTACAGAAGGGAATTGTTTCATTAGGGCATCGAAGCCAAATATTCAGACTAATCTTTTAGGAAAAAGGGAGCTCAGGAGTAGGAAAAATGTTCTCGCTGCTGAAGAGGTGAGCCACTGAATCCAGTTTATCATTTTCCTCCTTTTCTGAGTTAGAGTGTTTAGCATTACTGAGTCTTTTCTGTGGGCAGAGAGGGTTTGTGTTCCTCAACAGGAGAGCCAAGACGAGCAGCGCGGTGGAAGCTGGAGGCACCGTGAAGCTGACCTGTGGTTCGATGTACGGTCGCTGTAGTTAGTACAGCTTTGGTTACAATAGCGTGAGCACACTGCGTTGTGCCCATGTTCCTCAAAGGCAGACAATTTACTTTGGGTATGAAGGTGCCTTTGTAAATGTAGCGGTGCCTGTCATCAGCGCTGCCTACTCTAGGAATTATTTTTTATTTGAGGGCACAATCTGATTCAACTTTCGAGTCACGTACTTGGATGGGATCCTAAGGAAGAATACAGATCTGTCTCTAAACACAGACTTTTAGGAACTGAGATTTATTTCCAATCCAAGTTCACACGGCACTGAATTTGATAAAGTGGCTGGGTAGTGGAGTTTACACAGACATACGGAATCATTTCTGCATGCCAGGCTCTGACAGATCATTGAGCCAAACACCGAGCCCTGATAATTTCTCTATCACGGGAAGGAAGATCTTCCAGAATTCAGCCTTTGATAAACAAGCGGTGTAGGGTATTAACTTTTTTAACATCAGTGCTAGGAACTTGAAATCTATTTATTCATTCCTTCTGCTGTAAAACTTTAAATTGTGCCTTCACCAGAAAATTTATTTTCCTTTGAAGAAGCCACTTCTGCTGATCATATGAAAAGATATTTCTTGCAGGACTCAGTTTAATCACTGGTGGGATTGCTTTCATTCCTACTTTTAAAAATACTTCCACCTCTTGTTCTGCTGGGTATCCAAAGGATTGGCAGAATCCCTGTTTTCAGGCAAAACGGATATGGACGAAGTCTTTAGTTTCCCTGCACAGATAAAACATAGAGGATTGCTCTAACCTGTAAGTTTTTGTCCTGAGTTGTCCTGTGCCATCAGTCCGTGACGCTGCTGTTGCCCTCGGCAGGCTCTAGTGAGTCGACAGTGACCCCATGGCCAAACGGGGGGCGGGCAGAGCTGGTGGTTGTTAGTGTGGCACCGTCAGCAAGATAAAATCATTAAAATTGTGATTTCTTTTTCTGCTTCTCTTGCTTTCTGCCAGTTCCACTTTCAGTGACAGAGGAAAAGAAACTACTTTGCATCTATTATTATAAATGCCTGCTTTATAGTCTAAGCGTATGCAGGAGCTGAAAGAGTGTGTGTGTAAATTATTCAGAAAGTCTCTCTTTAACACTGGCTGCGTTCACATTCTCTTTCATGTTTAAATACAACGTCTCTTTGTATCTGAGAACCTTTGCTGATCACTGCATAAAGAGAGAGCATGCGTCCTACTTATGTAAAATTATGTTATGGTTCAAACTAAGGTGAAATAGGTATAAATGGGTTTTCACCTGAAATAAATCAAATGATTTGCAAGTGGGGTCTTTATTAATGCTGGAATGACACTATTGGGGTGTCTCTATGCAACTGTGCATTTTTTGGCCCCCTATCAAAATTATATCATAATAATGTTTGCTTTGGTATGTGAATTGAATTGCTTTGCATTTGTGGATAAAAAAAGCTAGTGTATGTGGCCTTTGTTTTTTTGGTTCTGTTTTCTTAACACAGCTAGACATGAATATCCTGTGACACAAATGGGTTTTTTTTGTGACTTTGGGGGATATTTATCTATACTTACTTATAAAAAATGTGCTATAATAAAAGTTGTCCATATAGTACAGGGTCCAGGTCTCCCTGAGGAAATGAACCACACTGTTTTATTAATATTTTTACTACATAAGGTGAACAGAAGTACTTTTACATATCAAATTTGATTTAAACAGATCGAACCTGAGTTGCTTTTGCAGCCCTTGTGTTCATACTGTTGATTTGCATACAGTTCCTCGAGACTTGTGATGTTTAAAGGACTGATTCATCCAGATGAAAGACTGATAGGCATCCCTTCTGAAACCTTACCTGCTGATGAAAAGCTATCATTTTCCAACGTTGGCATATAATTTTCTTTGAATAGTAAGGAGGCTGGATTTAGTCTGTGTCTTTTTTTGGTTTTTATGACTCCTTTATTGGATTGTACAAGAAGGCGCATGCCAAAGTTAAACAAAGAAGCAGCTGCAGAATAATTCACTTTGATTTCAGATTCGTTTTGAGAGCCACGCTTTCATTCGTGCGTCTTCTGTCGTGCTTTTTTGAGAGGTGAAATTTCCCCAAGCATTTTGCCGATTTAGATATTTCTAACTCGTAACGAGCAACCAGATCGGACTTGCTGGTCACTGTCCAAATGCCTTTGCTTAGTTAGTACAATATCTTGCATTTAATACAAACATGATGGACAGCTATTATGAAGTAGTTATGTTAAAGAAACTTACGGTTTTGGGGAGTGCATTGGCCAAATTAAAAAAAAAAGTGTTGCAGCATGTAGCTTCTTTCTTAGGATTTTCTCCTCCCTCCTAGCCTGTGAGCTTTCCAGGTACATGTGTTACTGTTCTCCCTAAGACTTGGTCATGCAGATAAAGTAAGGCAAAACCATCTGTATGCCTGGTTTGTTGGTTAGGTAAACCCATTTCTTCCTCAGCAAATCAAACTGTGGTGCCCTCTGACTCTGGTGTATCATTTTCTGCAGGTCATGAAAACCTACCACATGTACAACGCTGACAGCATTAGTGCTCAGAGCAAACTGAAAGAGGCAGAGAAGCAGGAAGAAAAGCAGATTGGGAAGTCGGTGAAACAAGAGGACAAGCAGACGCCACGCTCCCCTGACTCAACTTCCAATGTTAAGTTTGAAGAAAAACATGTTCGGCGAAGCTCTGTCAAAAAAATAGAGAAGATGAAGGAGAAGGTACTGCCATAGCATCGCTACTGCTTGTGTAGAGTGCTCGAGGAGGGGACCTTTGCAGTAGTTCAGCACAGGAGCTACTGAGTTCCCTCCTTTGTGACATTCAAATGCAAGTCTCAGTTTTTATACAAGTTTTAAACATTGAGATTTAGGAAAGGCAAGAGCTAGCACCAGGCTTCTTTTAGGACAATCAGATACGCATTTTGTATTGTCCCGGGTTATACAGGCATGGCACAGAAAGCTAAAATGAGGTTAGAGTATGAAAGTAACAACTGCCTTCTTGGAAGTCATGGTTAATGTTTTTTTTCTTGTACAGAGTACAAGGTTTTTGTTTACTATTTCATGCCAGCTTAAGATCTGACCGGTGCTACAGGGAGACATGCAATCCCAAACTGACTGCATAGGCAGAACCAGTTGTCTTAGCAATCGGTCAGTAAGTTAGGTAGTTCAGCGCTAAGACTGAAGCCAATAGAAGGTGAAGTTATTTTTGGATTGACTGGGGCTCTGAAAGGACCAAGTTTAGGCCTCATTTCTGCTGGAAGAGGTGGAGTGCCTGTGGCAGCCCTCAGACTACGTATGGGCTTCCAGCAGCCGCGCTGGTAGTGCTGGAGCTGGGCTGTAACTCATAAACCCACCTTGTTCCTTCATTCTTCCCTTAATCTTCCCTAGCCCCCAGTCTGTTTTCAGAGAAGACTTTAAATGCAAAGCTCTCTAGTATAGTAACGCTTAAAAACATCTAAACAATTAATTTAAATTCTAAGGTTTTGAGTCTTGATAAAACTGGAATCCAAATGAAGAAAAACTGTTGTGTGAGCAGGGTAAGGTCTGTTCAGTGTACTGTGGTGTTACCAAGAATGCTGCTACTCCTGCTGCACCTCTTTTAAAAATACATTCTGTTTTTGGTTTCTCTTTTAGCGCCAAGCGAAGTACACAGAAAATAGACTGAAGGCTATTAAGGCAAGAAACGAGTATCTGCTAGCTCTGGAAGCCACCAATGCATCTGTGTTCAAGTATTACATTCATGACCTGTCTGATCTCATTGATGTAAGTGCTGCTGTGTGGTGCCTGCAATGAATATCATTGCCATTAACCCTCACGTGTGCCTCTCCTTCTTCAACATCTTAGATACCTGGTAACCTCTGTACAGCTGTGGAGTGATGGCCTTGGGTGGGCAGCTTAGAGAGTAAGAACAGGCACGATAATCGGTCATTAAGCTGTTAAGTGAGCTTTTCTTAGACGGCTTCCTGGGAGTCTGTTGCACAGATAAAAGCTTGCACAAGAAACCTGGCATTGAAACGTGTAGAAGGAGGAGTTGCTTAGTTAAAATGAAACTCAGCTTCAGTAGCACACTGTTGCTTGACATTTTCTATTTACTATTTTAAGCAAACCCTCAAGATTATAACTCAGAAGCATATTTAAAAAAAGAAGAATGTTAACTGTAGAAACAGTATAGCAGTTGGTAAAAGAAGCGAGGACAGAAGCGTTTTCTAAAGCTGCTTTTAACTTGTTTTGAAAAATTCCATATATTTCAAGGTTAATGCTTTCTCTAGCATATTTCACAAGAGGGATGACCCGCCCTGCTTTTTAGACTTTCCATTCTCTGATACCCCGACCCCCCAGCTCTACAGCAACTTGCTTCATTTCTTCTGTCCTTGGGACTGCAGAGCACTTTCAGTCCAGTTCTGGAAGGTGTCAGAGGAGCATCAATGATGATGGAGGCTCCACTGCTTGCTGCTCCGCAGTCTCTGTCTATGCAAAGAAACAAAGAAGTAAACTAGCTGTAGAAACCAGTCCCCCCTTTCCTTGGAGTGCTCTCTGCAGAAACTGGGTAATGGAGCAGAAGGTGGAGGGCGCTTGTTCCCCAGCTGCCTGCGAGCCCTCTGTTCTGCAGCTGACTGAAGGACCCCGGTATTCAAGGGGCATCAGTTCTGCTTGTGGTAAAATGCACAACAGAAAACCCCAAATCTCTCCTCTTTGAAAACTCAGAAAAGCCAGTTAGGAATCCTGAGATTTTTCACAACTACATAACTGCCCACTTCGGCCTGCAGAACTGGAGTGCCAAATGCACTGAACATGTTGCGTCTGGGTCACTGACTGTTGCTTGATCTTCCTCTGCTTGCCAAGGACAGCCCGCTGCCGTCCCTGTTACAAACACTCAACTGCAAAGCCTGAAGGGAACTTTCTTGGTAGGAGAGGGGAGTAATGAACAGAAGTGTCTCTAGACACAGGCAATAAAGAGCACTCAGATCACTATTAATTAGTCAGCTATTATAATACCTAACAGTATATATAATACATTTATTCAGCTGGTCATAAAATCACATGAAGTGCACTTCTGCCAGGTATTTATTTAAACCTGTCCTTTGGAGGTCAGGATTGTCAGTGCTAGATGGTTTTGAAAAATACCGTTATTTCAAAATGTCGCATTTTGCAAAATTGCTGTACTGAAGAGGCATGTTTCGTTTATACCCGCTGCCTGTTTGGGAGACCTTTTTTTGGTTAACATTTGCTCAACTGGAATTGTGCCATCTTGTTTTTTTAACTTGTTTGTTTTAACAATATACTTTCTGTATATTTTTATATTGAAATGTACAAGATAAGGTCATTTCACTGTCATCAATGTAATTCAATTGTCTTAATTTTTTCTTTTAAAAACCTATCTATAAGTCCTCCCCCAAATACTGCAGGTGAGTTTGGTTCGGTTGTTGGCTAACAGGCTGTTCTTAGGACCTTTTCATCCATTTGGATTTCATAAACCCCTAACAATTTTTAAGCACAGACCTGAGATCCTTTGAGGAGTACGTTGATGAATATAGGTTATCCGGCTTTGAAGGAAGTGCTTCTCTCGCTAGACAGCCTCGGCCGTCTCTGGGGGGTGGTGGGCAGTGGTGCAAGCCAAGGAGCCAAGCTTCTGCGGTGCATGGATTTGTCCCTGTTCCTAGAGAGGAGCTGTCGTGGCTCGGGGTGAGTCCATGCCTGTGTTAACCCCCTTGTGTTCCCTGAAGCTTTTGGTTTAACACTGCATTGCAGGTTCTCGTAATCTGTAAAAGAAAAGTATTATCTGCTCTGTTTTCAGAAGGCATAGAAAAATGTGGGACTTGCCTGGGAGCACAGGAGGTGGAATTCTTGGTTATCTCATTGTTAAGACGCAGGGAATACAGAATTAGTAATGCTTTTGATCTGAAGGATCGAAAATTAACAATTATAACCAGCGATGGTTATCCGAAGCATCTGACTTAAATAAAAATGTGATTTTTAAGCCAGGTCCTAATTCTTTTCCTTGATCTAATAATTTGATGATATTGAAATTTGAAATATAATATAAAAGCAATCTTCAAAGTTACTTACAAGTCGATTGTGTTAGGCCGAATGGCATTAAACTTGTCATGTTTATACAACATATTGTGTTCCCCCTCCAATGTGCATGGAAGGATAACAGTGAGTTAATTCTTCATCGTGAGTTAAGAGCAATAAATTGTTCCTGACATAGCCCAGTAGTTTTGAATTTCCTGGCTTTGGGGACTGCGGCAGCTCTTTGATGCTAATGAAATATTACAGTAATGGGGAAGTTTGTATTAACTCATATTTATGAAAGGGTCACTAGGACAGAATTTAAAAAAAGATAAAAATGCGTGTGTATGTGTGAGTCCTAAAGCTTACTTTACTCTTCTAGGAATAGGTATACTATTGCTGTTTACTCCAGGATCTCATACTTTCCCTTCCAAATGTAAATTGCTTTTTAAAACAGACGGCTCCTTCTCCTTAAATCTTCTATTTTGGGCTTGTTTGAAGGCTGCTATGTGGCAAAGGGTTAATCAGCTGTCACGTTGGGAAGTGAATTTGAATGAGCTACCATTAAATTCTTATGAAAAATTGATTTCCTTGGAGAATGATTCCATCAAACATTTATATAACCCAGAAAAGGGATGGCAAGACTGATACATTTATAAATATGGCACACCGGACTTTTAAAAATGTTAAAGCGGGGGAGTGGGCTGAAAACTGTTTTCTGTCACTGGCTTCAATAACACAAAGCTAAAAAACTTTGCTGTCTTAATGTAGTCCTGCTGCTCAGCGAGGTGGAGTGTAAAATGCTCAGTCCCATTTGACTTCCCAGTCCCAGCAGCGACCTCCCCTCGTGCAGCAGACCGGCTTTCCTTCTGGACGTGGACGTGGGCTGGAGGAGGGCGAGCGCAGGGAGGACGCGCTGTCTCCCTGGGTGGGTGCGCAATCGTCTGGCCCGCAGTAGGAGGGGAAAAGGGGCCACTGCTCCTGTTAAATCTGAGCTGATCCTAATCCTGGCTGGACTGTTGGCCCAACTCAGGCTGGCTTTCCCCAAATCTCTGCAGAGGATGACACTGTAATGTGAGTGCAGAAGAGCCGTAGCTGTGAGTGGCTGTTGATCCAAGACTGCCTCTCCACGTGCAAATTCTCAATCAAGCGTCTTTTGTGGGATTTTTGGCTGGTTTTTGTTCTTTCTGATTGAATGTAATGTCCTTTAATTCGCTGCCTCCAGCCTAACCAGCAACTGCAGCTCTTTTTACAAGACTCCACACCTGCCACAGCTTGTTGGCACAGGAGCCGGGCATCTAGCAGCACTTGGTGACAGAAATTCTGTGAAAGCAGGGAATGGTCCAGTAGTCGCTCTCCTCTCTCCCTCCACCCCTCCTTTTTTTTTTTTTTTTTGCGTTTGCACACAATGACAGTGATGAGACCCAAATGATGGGTGAGGAGGAGATTTCATGGGAATTTTGCTTACAGAGCAGCACAGCAATCAAGCAGATGGTCTCTTTCTTTCTTTTTGGATATTCTCCTAGTGTGTGTAATCTTGCTTGTAATTCCAAGAAGGTGGGCTCCTTGCTTGCTCACTTTATTAGATGTCTGAAAAATTCAGGCTGTTTCTGATCAGCTAATGAAAAGCGCCTTTCTCCCTTCTGAAACATTAAGACTTGGCTGCGCAGCCGTGGTGGAGATGAAGCTGCTTGATTGTCTTCCAGTGACATCATCCTGGTGTCAGTAATAGCCAGGAAATTCTTGACCACAACCACTTTCTGCTTGAAAGTTTTTGCTCTTCTGTTTCACCCCAGCAATGAAGTCATCCCAACCGATCGCTGCTTGCTTTTTGGATGACTCTGTTCTTTGTGCCTGTGATGTACGGGTCATGTTCTTGCTTCCTGAAGTACACTGAATTAAGCAGTTTTCTGTATCTTGGGTGGAATTATTTAGATGCAGAGTAACCTTTGCAGATGATCCAAATCCTGTGTCTTGTTTCTGCAGGTAGTACTTTAGTGCCTCGTTTCCCTCTTACTTTGAATAATTTTATTTAAGGATTTTGGAGTTTGTTCAGTGGGAATCAATGCCCCTAAAAGTAAGGTCAGAATTTAAAGAAATACACTGCCATACTATTGAACATACCCAGTTCTCGGGTGAAATGAAATGAAGTCTCTAGTACCCCACGAGAACTCCGCAAACTGTTATAATAGTTTAAGCTGTGCTTGTCTTGGCGACTAATTATAACATGGTGTTGAACTTGGTATGGGATTGTAGGCTGAGAGTTCTGTTTAGGGCCGACTCTGAGGACCCCTGGTCAAGATGCCTCTGTGGTCAGCGAGAGATGTGGGACCGCTCTGGTACCCAGAAGATGATAAAATATCCACAACTTGTTATCCATTTATGTAGCTTCTGGCTTTGGAAGCATTTTAATTTCCATTCCAGAATTTCTTCACTTATTCATATAGAATTGTGTGTGTTTTTCCAGCAGTGTTGCGACCTGGGATACCACGCTAGCCTCAACAGAGCTCTCAGGACATTCTTGTCTGCTGAGCTAAACCTGGAGCAGTCAAAGCACGAGGGTCTGGATGCCATTGAAAATGCGGTGGAGAACCTGGATGCCAACAGTGACAAGCAGCGCCTGATGGAGATGTACAACAATGTCTTCTGTCCGCCCATGAAGTTTGAGTTTCAGCCGCATATGGGTGATATGGTCAGTTTATATCCCTCCTCCGGCTCTAGCTGTGTAAACACTTGCAGCTCCGCCTGTTTACTTCCCTCGTCTTTGATAGATAGACCCACTAAAAGGCCACCTGTTTGGCTCTATTTTTGGGAGGTAGAGGGGAGCCTTAGAAAAGGGAGCCGATGTAAAGATCGAGCAGAGGCTCGTGGCACGGATGTCTGAATATGACTGACTGACTTTTTGACTGTCAAAGCTGCTGAAGATGAAAATGCTTAATTAGGTATAACACTAAATTTAGAAAGGAAGCACTGTTCTAGCCTCTCGTTCAACCCACAAGTTAACCCCTGCACCCTGAGATGGACTCTGAATTCAGTTAGAGATTTGAAGGGGCAACAAGATAAGAAACTTAAATGCTATTTTTTGAGGCATTTGATTGTGTAATCTTAGAGCACAAATGGTTTATAGTGGTGCTTTATGCATCTTCATTGTGAGACAAGGCAGTCGGAGGACTTTCATTTTTGGCAATGAAAATCTCTCTCTTTATAGGTTTATCAAGATGTGGTTACTCATCTGGGAACTGTTTAAAGTCGCACAAGCTGAAACCGGTTCTAAATGGGAACACATGTACAATGTAATAATTTAGGTCAATTGGTTGGATTTCTAGATTATCCTCCTGAACACTGAGGAAACACTGTAAGGATGGTCTCTTGCAGCCAGCCTCTTCTTTTGGTCTAAGAATTACAATCGCTGCTTAAGGCTCCTCTTTGTCTCTTCCCTCTTAAGTGAAACCCTCAGACTGCAAATGACCTTTCTCGTTTTTTCTGTGCTTTAGTAATATCCTGTAAGATCGTGGGAAGAAAAAGAATTACCTGCAGACTGTCATTCAGTTAACAGCTCACATTCACCAAATCATTTATCTTGGTTCTTCTCAAGGCCAAATGAGTGTTTATAAATGCAGGCTGATAGTCGTCTTGCAATGGTCCTGCATATACCAGCTTGAATATATGACGTGCATGTGTGTGATAAAACTCCAATTCCAGTTTCTGTCTTTAAAAAATAGCCTTACACAATGAAGTCAACATTTTCCTTTTTTTTTAAAAAAAAAAACACCACACAACAACAAAGCAAAACTAAAAGGAAAAGCTGCTTGATGCTGTGAAATGAGACTAATTCTTAACAGTACAGGGAAGCCCACTGTTCTGGCATATTTGATGGGTCCCTAACCTGTTATTTTTTAATTTCAACTCCCTGAATTCATTAAATAGCGAATTGTACCTGTTGCTGTAGTGTACAGGTAGTTGAGCTGAGCAAGCTCAGCCACTCACACCCCTGCCCCAGGATGCCTGGCTAATACATTGAACCAAATTCTTCTTGATGTGCGGCGTGATTTAGCCTAATATCTGTGATAAAGCACCTTCAGACTTTCAAAACACATGACGAGCTTACATTACTGAAAGCAGCTAATTTTTTCTAGTTCTTTGATGTTCATGTTCTCTCTCGTCTCACTTTTCAGTACAGTCAGGAAGGGAACTGCAGTTTGGTAGAACACAGACCTTTCCACTGGTTCTAATCTAGGGCTGCAAAGTTTTGAAATGAAGCACTTTGGAAGATGTTTGCTTATAATAATTGAATAAAGTAATTGCAATGTGCTTGATTATGTGGTTTTTTCCCTCTAAAAGCAGTACTGTTTCTCTTACAGGAGTCGCAGCTATGTGCCCAACAACCAGTCCAGAGTGAGTTAGTGCAGAGGTGCCAGCAATTGCAGTCTAGGTTATCTACGCTTAAGATTGAAAATGAAGAGGTGAGCTAATCAACCAAACATCAACAACCCTCTTACCACTTCCAGTGGGGAGTGGGGACTAGTTAAGGAAGAATCTAGTTGCTGTGATCCTCTTTTATGAAGACTTGTGGTAAAATTCAAGAGTAAGGCAGCTGAGGCCAGCAGTACATTAGTGTGTGATCGCGCGTGAAAGCTGGGTGTGTAGAGAGAATCCTTTAAAATACCTCCATGTATCTCTCTTCCCATCCTTGAGTCGATAGGACTGGCTATGTTGCGAAAGTTGTATTTGGATAGCTAAGAGAAAAGGAGGAATTTAATATTTTGAAACAAAGACAGTGAATTTGCATAACCTAAGGTAAGAGCTAATTTTTGTTTAATTGTTCATCTCAGATGAGAAGGCTAAGTCAATGGCATTTGTTTGGGAACACATCAAAATACCTAATCTGCACCTCTGTGTTCAAGAATTTTTAATCCTCGGGCAAAATTTGTGACCCTTTATGTCTAGGAAGTTGGTTCTGGCCTTCAGTAACAATTTACAGTGCTGCAAAGTCCTGTTTTTAATATCTGACATTAGGGCATCTAACATTTGATGCCCTAATCTAATATCTACATTAGATGTAGTTACAGAAGATGATTATAAGACCTTTGTTCCAGCGCTCTTTGCTCTGAGGTTAAATTGCCTTACATCTCTTCCTCATCCCAGCCTGTAAGATTGCAACTGGTTTCCTGCTCCTGGCAGGTTCTGTGTGCTGCCAGACCTTTGTTTATGTGGACTGTGCTGTTAAGGAGCAAAACTTGCACCTTAGTTATGGCACACAGGATGTGAAACCAGTAATATCTGTTTATTAGTAAAGTGCTCCAGGGTATTTACTACCTCTGTTTTTTACTTGCAACATACTATCTTTATTTTTGAAGTACTGTCATTCTTGCTGGACAGGTTAAGAAGACTATGGAAGCTACACTCCAGACAATCCAGGATATAGTCACGATAGAGGACTTTGATGTCTCCGACTGCTTTCAGTACAGCAACTCCATGGAGTCTGTTAAATCCACTGTCTCGGAGACATTCATGAGCAAACCGAGCATTGCCAAGAGACGGGCCAACCAGCAGGAGACGGAGCAGTTCTATTTCACAGTAAGGAGTTAATTTTCAGTATGAGCACATATAATGTATTTAGAATTATACTCACAAGAGAGTGCAAAATGATGCTATCATCTTCCAAAAATGCTTCTGTAATTGATTTTGGACAAGCAGAATAAGCATATTAGGTTTTAAAAACGAGTGTTTTGGATTCTTTACAAATATATTGGGATACCTTTGTTGATGCAAACTTAGTCTGTGGATAAATTGTGTAAAATTTGATTTCTTCTGCATCTAAAAAGGAATTGTCTGGGAAAGAACTTAATAGCTTGTAAATATCAATTTTCAAAAATAATACAAACTAAAAGAATGTTTAGCTCTTTCATTTTTCGTTATTATCGTCTTACAACTTCAGCTCACATAAGCTTTTAATTGAGTCAATGCATTTTTACAAGATGCTAAGAGCTTTTTATATTGAATCTCATACCAGACTATATGTTTTTCCTAAATTAGATTTATATTGAACTGTTGAATTTGTTTCCATTTTAAAAATATTTCAAAATAGTGGCTGAAAATCATACCTCTTACCCTGGTTACTTTGTCGTTCCTTTGGGCATCTTTTGCTATACTTAATGCCCTTCACATTCCTCTTCCAAGAATGATGTTGCTTATTAAAAGTCTGAAGTTTCTGTGCAAATTACACTAGCAGGGTGGTTTCTGTCTGGCCTTGACTTACAAAAGTTAAAAAGCCTTTGTAGAAGGTGAAGCTGGCTATTGAGAAAAGCGGGTGGAGAAACTGATTTGATTAAGAAGGGATTGACCCCCCTGCCCAGGGTTATGAAACTAGAAAAATGATTTTTAATTGAACTCTAAGCGTTCCCCCTCTAGAGAGGGACTGTTGTAAGGTCAAACAGGAGACGGGACCCAGGACTTTATTTGGATGTGATGTTTTTCCGCGTTAGCATCCTGCCGCAGAGCAGCGAGGCCCCGGCAGGACTGCGGAGCCGTCTCAGTAAGCAGAGCCGCAACCTGTCACGTCCTGCGCAACGTGCGTAAAATAACTGTCAACAGAACGAAGCTGTTGGGGGAGACCCTCTTTAACCAGCCTCAGCAGATGCTTGATTGATCTGCTATTGACCAGACTTACAAATATCCTTTGTAAGGATTTCAAGCTTTGAATCCATAAGGAGCAGTTCTTGCAGTGTATGAGAAAATGCTCAGCTGAGTATTGGTGAGACTGAGGGCAGAGCTGTGTAGCAACGTGGGCGAGGCATTCTTTGTGTAGGGGGAAAAACAAAGCGCAGTGCAGAACAGAGATTTAAATCCCCTCGTACCTTACGATGTGCTAAATGCTGAGGGATATGAACTGAAAGAAAAATACTGATTTGAAAGAATATTCCGTATTACTATGTAACTCGAGTTGGAAATTCCACCTACTGCGTTGCTAGCTAGGCAGAGCTCTTAGGTAAATATAGCGATGCCACCATGGGAATTTAATTGAAGGAGTACCGACTGTAGTGTCTCTACGCTGGTATAAGCTGTACTTCCACTAGAGGCGTATCGTTTCACACTGGTGCCGAGGTGGCTCTGTTGTTAGGGCTTTGAAGGAAGATTTGTATTCAGAATAGAAGCTTAAACTTCCCCGTGTCAGTGAAAAGCATAGGACCGATGACTGACTTAGCACTAAGCTCGTGCAGGTAGCTGAAGCAAGGAAGCAGCGGTGACTTCAGGGGGCCGAGATCTGGGACGTGTGCTGGGTGCCTGGCAGGCGGGTACGGCCGCTGCCGACGCTGCAGTCCCGCTTCCTGAGCCGGCAAAATCGGAGCTGGCGTGAGGATGCCTGGCAGCACTGAGGTCGTACTGCTAGCTGTAATACAGCCAGCACTCCGCCCTGCCTGAGAGGGGAAAAGGGGACCGAATGATTAGATTCTTTTTACCTCTAAACCGGGATAATTTTAGTCCTTAGTCGAAATGTTATTTTTTCCTCTAGAAAGATTAAAACCCAGTACAATGCTTATTCTGTGAAGTGCTTTAAAAATTAATGTAAATTTATTATTACCACACCCTTAAGACATCGGTAAGTATTATATAAAGTTCCCCTGCTAATCAGTGCTACAGAAATGTCGTGCTGGTTGTGTCAATGTGCCACTGTTCCCACGTTCGGTCGCTAGCAGCGGTGTAGGGGAGCGGGGATCTGATTCACCCGCTCCTTCAATCGAGTGCCTTGTTTGAAGTCGTTCTTGGGGGGCGGAGGGAGGAAAACTGCTGAGCTTTCCAGGCTGGAGACAGTTAAGGATGTGGGACAGTGACAGAAACTGGTTTTCTTTATAGTCTCAAAAGCATAAAACCTCCTTTGGCACAAGGCAGGCAGACATGGTCTAGTTTGCATCTCGCTTCGTTGTGTGTGGTGCCTGGTTCTCGCTGGCAAAATACTGCCATGAGTTCGGGCTTGGAGCGGGTGTCAAAGGTGCATGGTTTTGGGGAGACGGTAGGTGCAAATGCTCACCGTCTCTGGCTAGTAACAGATCTTCACCTCTTAATTTTTACAATGTGGGAATAACGTGACTTGAGGACGTTTCTGCTGCTTTGTGTCTGATTGTACTTAGTCTGACTCCAGCTGTGCTCTGCCAGAAATGAAATCCGTAGGAGTTCTCCCATAGTTTGATTTTTTTTTTGACTGCTTTTATTAAGCCAGAAATCAAATGCTAGTGGATCTTTATAATTAATTGAAAAAAAGCCTGAAGCCTTATTTTGAAATGACTTATTTTTTCATAAGTCTACTGGTAACAGAAAGGGTACAGAATGTTAGGCATGAGGAAATAGAAAGAACGCATGAAATACTGCACTGGATAGGAACCCTCTCTTTTTCTTCTTTAAAACAATCCCTGGTACCCGTCCGCGGGCAGGCGACGTTCTTAACGTAACCACCGCAAATGCCCCGAAGCCGGAGGGATCGGCCAGAGCATCTGCGAGGGCCAGCAGCGAGCCCCTGCCCTGCCGCCGCCGGTAGGCTCAGCTGAAGGTTTTATATCTGCTTCGAAGGGAAGCTTAACCCTCTTCCAAAGCAAGTTCATTTGCTGATCTTTAAGCTTCTGTTAGAGCTATTTGGAGCTGAGCCTTCTACCCCTTCTGTCTCTTTGCCTGATCGTGACTTTGAGACGGGGAGCTCGGCATCTCCCAGAACCAGATTTATCCTCAAATCCCCACTTCACAATCTCTCGTTATTTTTGCAGCTTATACTCTTCGTGTTTTCATCTGTCAAAATTTGATGCAAAAATTTAACTGATTTAGCAAAAGACATAGTTGGGGCTTGGTGAACAGATTCTGCAGGGAAATTCCAAAAAATATGGTTAAATTTTTTTTTGCCACAGTGGTCACGCTTCCTGTTTTCTTCTAAAACAACAAAAAAATGTTGAAGTATTAGTATAGGAAGCAGGAAGTGCTGAGAGTCTCCAAAGGGGCTTAATTCTTGTGAAATTTTTCTTCCAATGTTGTCAACTAAAGGGACATAAAACACAGACTTTTGGCAGTTTAATTAAGGCCCCAGCTCAGCCATTTTTGTTGTGTCAGTACACGCTGCTGCTGGGGAGCCCGTAATGGAAACTTCGTTAGCTCCCGCACGCTTTCCCCCCACCCTCACTAGTGTCGCAGTATATGTATATATTGCTCAGGGTCCGGGCACGCTCGTAGCTAAAATGCCATTTTTTTACCTTAAGGATTTGCAGCCTCATTTGGCAATACGAGACCAGAACTGGAAGAAGGTGGATAGAATTGGGGAAAGGTGAAGACAAGAACTGGAACATTTCATTATTTAAATGAGAATCCTTTTTGTGTTCATTTTGCTAGCTGGATTTTTACAATATCTCATGTTTCTAAAGAATGGCCTGTGGTATTTGAAGAGTTATGGGCTATTTATGTATTTTTGAGTGTAAACATGTCCTAATTATAATGTGGATGGCTGCCGTACAGCAGAGTATTTTATGTGCTGCAGCACAGTGAAGATAAATAATGCTGTTCTGAACTGCAAAATAAGAGATGAAAGAGCTGTAAAAAAACAGCATTTGCAGAGCTGTGAAAAATCAGAAAGAAGTGGGAAAAATGATTGCATGATTGTATAGTATTTCACCGAGAGAACAAATCTGAGCTTAAATAATATCTTTATTTGTTTTGTCCCGTGCCCCCTGTGCAACCCTGTGTATCATCCAGCGTGGAGGCAGACGCACTATTTGACAAGTAAAGTGGGGTGAGAGAGGTTAAGTGAGAGAATAAGCACAGTAGCAGCTTTTAGTTTGTTAAAACAGATTGCTCATTCAGTTGCCTGTGACGCGTGAGGGAAGCGCGTTCCCGTTTCACCCTGTCTGGAGAGGAGATGCATGACAGCGTCTCAGATGTCTAAAAGATGCCAAACATTCAGCTGATTCTGCAGTGAAACAATAGAAATTGTACTGCAGATACATATGGACCGAGCTTCGGATTTGCATAGATGCATAAAGCAGAAGGACTTAGTGCGTCTTTTGCACCGTAAATTTCAGTGTAATTCTGTGCTTCAGCGTTATGTTCAGAACCCAGGAACCTAAAGATGCAATCAAAGAAATTAACTGCCCACTCATGATCTTGTTTTTTTCCACCTTCACAGAAAATGAAGGAGTATCTGGAAGGCAGGAACCTGATAACGAAGCTCCAAGCTAAACACGACCTTCTTCAGAAGACCCTGGGAGAAAGTGAGTCTGGGACCCGCTCGACACTGCTGTTAGCCAGGCTACTGCACTTACGGAATTAGTCAGCTGAGTGTAACGGTCTGGGATTACTGATGCAAAGTGGACATACTCATGTTTTATGAATTTATTTTTCCGATCTGCATGATGGAGAAGCCAAATGACCTACATGGCTGCTTGATTAATGGTGAACGGAAAATGCTTAATGAATCACTAATGTGCGTCGCTTATTTGTTAAAATGAAGCATATGCCCATTTGTTCATCCCGTCCTTTCCCCGCGCGCACATTCTGCTTCTCACTTAATAATCTGTATTGGGGTAAACCTTGTGATTTACAGGTTACGGATCAGCTGAGAAGTATTGCCTTGTTAGGCTGGTCAGAAGGTTCATTTGCACGGTAGTTTAGCTGCTTCTCACCTCTGGGGGTTCAGTCCAGACCAAAAGGGCTAGATGAGCATGGGCTTTTATTGGGAGAATAACAAACAAATTTCAGAGCATGTAAAATATGTTGCCTATCTAGAGGGCATTAGGCAAGGGGCAGCAGCCAGAACTGAATATGCATTTGCTATTAGTGTCAGAACAAAGGAAGATTTCTTTCCCTTCATGGTATGGGCAAATCCTGTTGGCCAAACATGCTTAAACTATGCATCCAAGTTTCCATAGAAACCTGTCTGCCTTGTATTTGGAGAGGAGAAGGTTTTAACAGGCTAAATGTCAGGTCAAAAAATGGCTCAGCTCGTTCCTGGGTTTATATGCTGGAGCAGGGCTCGTGTTTTGATATGTAACTTAACTGGACTCCCCACAGTTTATGGTCTGCAAATCTTCTGAATGAAAACATAAGCAGCATGTGGTCTTTGAAGTGCTTTGCTTTCAGTTTGAAAATGCACTATAAAAGTAAAATACTTATTGCTACAGTAATTAAGAGTTTCATGTTTATCAGACCCAAACCACTAGAAGGTAAGGAAAGGACGTTGTCATCATTTTGTGCTTTATTGTTTAAAGTTGCTCGTCTCTTCAGCTGTCCTGTAAAAAGGGTGGATGAAGCCAAAGATCTATGTCCTTAGGGTATTTTTCTTCTGCCTCTAAATATCTCCAAGTGACACCCATGCTGCCCCTGTGACTAATCACATTCCTGGATCGTAGCTGACCTCTGCATGCCGAGACCTATTTCCTCTTAACCTGCCTGCCCCTTGAACCCATCTCAAGCTGTGGCGAGGGGAAAAGAGGAGGAAATTAAATGCGATTTCTGTATTGCTATGTAGATTTAAAGGCTGCTTCTGTTTTTTTGTGGCTGCTTTGCAATACCAGAGCTTTCTTAGTCACTCTGTGAAGGGACCCAGTGTGTGTCAGGGTGAGCTCCAGCAGCTCCTGAAAAAAATCACTTCTGTCATCTGTGAGATCAAAAGGAGCTGAGAAAGGGAGGTACATTTTGTCTCCAAAACCATTTTAGCAGGTTAATGGTACAAACTGGGGACCGTGCCTAGGCTTATCCATAAAATGTCACTTAATTGGGAAATGGGCAAATAAAATTCCTTTCACAAGTCCCTGGAGCATGGTTAAAAGCTTTCCTGCAAAAATGTGCATACAGCTGCGTGTCTTCAGTCCTGGAAAATTCATGGTTTTGTTACAATTTTTATTCTTCTTTGCCCCATCCTCAGGTGACATTTATTAGTCCTCTTGCAAATTACCTTAATCTAAAGATGACAAGTTCCAGTAATAAAAATAGCAGCAAGTCTTCCTATCTACAAGTAATTATGTCCCTGCCTACTGTACACATTTGTCACCCTAATGTAGGAGCCCCTTGATGTTGCCACAGCCGTGTAATTTATATATATGAATATTCTATGATGGAAATGGGACAGATGGCTGGAAATTCTGCTTCAGAATAACATTTTCATGTAAATTATGCACTGTTTTGGCTTTACATGGGGAGAGGAAAGTGGCTATCGAGATGTGTTCAACTAATTGTCAGCCATCAGCAATTAGACGTTTCCCTCGCTCATTCTTCCATCTCCCCAGGAGCAGGAAGGCAACTGTGGGGAAAGTGGATTTTCAGCTATTGTAAAGCAATATGGTTTCACTGATGATGATCTACACCAGCAACAGTTCTGGCCTGTACGATTCCCAAAGGCACATGCTAGTTTTCTGTCTCTCTTACTCCTTGTGCTGTTCTGAAGCGATGCCTGCATTAGCAGTAGTCGTTAGCTTGGCTGCTTCCTTGCACACTCAGTGCAAGTTAATGGAACGTTTTTATAAATATGTTTGTGGAAAGTATCATTAAACGTCTGTCTCCCAAAATAGCTTAATGCCAGCACGTTCAGTCTGTGGGCTAACAAATCCGTGAATGTTTTCAGTCTTACTAAGTGGCTTTATAAAGTATAATCTCTCGCCCCACCAATTCCCCTGGGAAGGGGGAGGGAGGGAGAGGTTGACAAGCCCAGTTCTTTGGCAGCAGAAGTCAACAATTAGAATGCACAGGGAACTAATTTTCAAAAACAATACTTTCCAAAGAAAGAGTCCTCGGGCAGCCCGAGCTGTTTGCTGCCTTTCCTGGCGGGCCCGGCAGAGCTGTGCCGGCGGCGGTGGGCTTTGGTGGTCTCCCCGGCAGCGCTCCTGGGGGAGGCAGCCGCTGTCCGGCTCCCCAGCGCTGCCCCCTCCCTCTGCGATGGTTTTTCTCCTCCACTGCCTTCCAAAACTGGCTTTACAAGGCAATTGAAAGTATTTTCCCATTCCTTTCTCCTAACGCTGTATTTCTTTGTTGTCTTAACAGGTCAAAGGACTGACTGCTCCCTTGCCAGGTAGGTGCGGCTCAGGGAATCATTTTTTAAGGAAAATCTGATGCAAATTGGTCACTGCCATTCTAGATCTGTTACCAGCCCAGGATATGTATCTGCTAGAAAAAGATACTCATTTAGCTAATATATAAGCAAATTTCTGCTAGTTAATACGGCTTTAAATACCATCGCTATTACCTGCATCAGTGCAAGGTGGTGGCACAGCTTATACATGTGTTTGGTAACCTCTGGTCAGCCGAGTAGCGAATGCTGCTTCGGATGCAGTGCGTGCTTAAACACCTCTCCGTGCGGGCTGCTGCCCGTGCAGCCGCCGCAGCTCTGGCAGTACACCTGCTGGCAGGGCTGCCTGCTGCAACAGGTTGGGAAACCGATCGGGGTTAAAAATAACCAAGGAGGGGGGCAAAAAAAAAGATACATGGAGGTCTTGCACTTTTTCTTGCCCCGGTGCATTTAATCCAGATCAGGAAGGGGATGGGCGGGTGTGAGAAACCGTTTAATTTGGCACTGTCATCCAGAGAAGTATTCTTCAAACTAAGATTTTTATAAACGTGTTCCTATTTCTGTAAGGGAGACTCTGCAGGGTTTATCCACGTGGTTGGTGTACGGGGCTGAGTTAACGTAACTGGGAAAACTCTGTGTCCTGTTGATGCTCGCTGCTGTGCCGTGGAATGGGATTGCAGCCGTATAGAGGTCATGGAGAATAAACTTTTCATTTATAATTAGGACCAATCACAGAACCATAACTAAGCTTCTCCTGATGGGGTTTTTATAATACATAACAAATCTCCATCTCCAAATTGATGGATTCGAGGGGCTCCGCTGGGCACGAGGAGCCGGAGTAGGGGCTGTGCATCATCCTGCCTGTTAACAAAAGGAAGGTGATTACTACCGATCTGGAGTCATTACTACTTTTCACATTCCTTACAGCAAAGCAAAGCTGACAGGTCCTAATTAGAGCCTGACATCTGTAATAATAAAATATTATTCATCATGAAACAATTTTAAATATCAAAGAATCATTACTGCTAATAGTTTAAAATAGACCTTATTGTCTGTGACAGCCCATGGAATCTGATTTCTTTTTTTTTTTCATTCAGTGTTTTTGATTTTTATAGAAGGAATTTCCTCTGAATTAACACATTGTACAGTCTTTTTAAAAATCACAGTTCTAATCACCTTATTTATAATTCAGCAGCCATCTGCCCTAGCAGGGAATTGGCTTGAATGATACATTGGGGCCTCTCTACTATTATCTCTCATGCTTCATTTTTACAAGAAACTATAGGAATTTTAACCTCCAGTAATAAATTTTGAGGGAAAAATCCTGGCAAAGGAAGGCTTTTTTCCCTATTTTTCTGTAACATCTACCAGCAGAAATAAATGAGACTGTCACGGTTTATATGGAAAAGGCTTAGCCTGACCAGCGTGTGCTGGTGTTTGAGGGCGTTTGGTTTATTTATTTATTGGAAGTCTTATCAGAAACTCTGCTGAGGACTCCGCAGTGGGCGCTGGTAGCAGCAGCGCAGGAGCCAGCGAGCTCCCGCCTGGTTCTCCCCGCTGCGCAGCGGCTCTGGCAGAGAAGCGCTGTGGGCAATTTATAACGAACTTCGTCTTGAACGAGGAGCCCTATATAACAGATTTCCATACGGTTGGAAGTAAAATGTCAAGGGTAATCTTTTGTCAAAGCAGGGGACTCCCCTGCATCTATTTCAGGTTTTTAAAGTCACTTAAAATCTTTCTGAAGTTCCGTAAATTGAATGAGACTAAGTCATTATGATTGACTTGTATATCTGGCTCCTTCCCTCCTCCAAAACATGCGCGGTTTGGAATACTGAAGGAAGGAGAACGATGATAGCAGAGGATTATCTTGACTTTTCTGTTCTGTTTTTCCCTCCTGCACCAATGGGCGGTTCTGATCTCATCAGCGGCAGGCGCAGCTCCACCATAAGGAAGCAGGTAATAAACATTTCCTTAAGTAACAAAACAGGGATAGGTGTGTGTTTGTGTAGAGGAGGATGGATGGAAAACAGGGAAGTGTTTCTATCCTTCCCTCCCTCTCTTAATGGACCTTTTCGGTCTTGCTCAAGTGGAACTGGTGCCTGCTCGTTCCGTAACTGAAATCAATAAAACATGGATCCACGGCCTTGATTCATGTTCTTTGACAAAAATTTAAAATCATTTTACTCTGTGTTTTGGCAGACCTGGAACCAGAAGTGGCAAACAGCCTTGAGCTGTCTGGCCAGTCGCGGTTTATGGGTGTCACGCTGTTGTTTCTTTGTCCACTTTCCCTTTAGTTTCCCTGGCATCCCACTGCAATGCTGTTAAACCAGTAACTTCTTGTAATAAAGACTTACAACAGTGATGCTTTGTTTTCCTGGCTGTGGTGGATAATCTGTTACTTTTTAGTACCTGATGAGCTAAAATGTGTTTCTTTGAGATAGGGGAAAAAACAAATATTTCTTGTTGATACTGTAAAGACAAAATCTGGCTTGGAATTTCATTTCCTTCAGTCTGTCTTGGGGTGTTGCTTTGTAGTTTTTAGGATCCCTGTATAGTGGAAATAAAGAGAGCAGGTTGTGTTTTTGGTGTGCAGAGTCAAACATTTTTCATTTTCTGAGCTTAATTGTTCCTTTATGCTCTAAAAATGGTGCTTTCCTATGCTGAAAATGAAGTATGTGTGTGTCTTGATTGCCATTTTCACAAGTAGTTTTTGAGATTCTGACTCGAGTAGAGCTGACAGACTGGTCTCTGATTTGGAAACCTAAATTAAAAACTAATCTGTCTGCAAACACTGAATCCGCAGCTCGCAGTAACCTACGTGAAATCACTTGCATGTGGTTTTAATGGGTTTTTTTGGTTGTGACCTAACAGTTTAAAACATAACTGCTCTGAGAGTTTTAATCTCTGCTGGGGACCCGGAATGTGTGCTTCTCTGTGGGCTCCTCCTGTCAAACCCCAAAGTCGGGCTGGGGGGTTATAATGCTGTCTGGATGATGATTAATAAAGCACATCCGCGGGGGCCAGTTGAGCAGCAGACTGGCTTCTGAAGCACTCTTAATTGGTTGGTGGTGTTCTGTACAGCGTATAGAAAACTAGTTCTGACTGGCTATGGCTAATTAGTAGAGAAATTATTAATTGTCACTATATGACCAAGTTCCATGATGTTTCAATAAAACAAAAAAACATTAAACCGAAACAAGTTAGGAAAAGGGTTGAACTGCTTTTTATCTGTATTTTTGAGCAGAGGACTGTCATCCTTTTGAGCCGATTGAAATGTGGTGCTGTAGCATCCTAACAAGTGAGCATTTTGATATAAAGTAGAGGCCTTGCTGTCCAAAGCTACTGTAGAAGAGTACATACATAAACAGAAACTTGGAAGTTTTAATCACGTGGTAATTTTAATTACTGGCATCTGACCTTAAGCGAACTGCAGCACTTCTGTTGCTTTGTTGCTGTTCCCCAAAATGGGAGGAATAACTGCAGACATTACAGAAATTCATTTGAAAAGTAATCTGTGCTCCTGTGAAGCAGAGACTAGGGAAGTGCAAAGGCTTGTTTCCGTACCGAAATTCTCAGTTAATGTTGTTTAAGCTGGAAACTGGCAATCTAGAAGATTTTACTGTGGTTGGGCCTTGGGCTGACGACAGTGTTTTCCATGAGCAGGTACCTGTATGGTGCACCCTATTTAATGGATTGTGACCGTAGGGCACTGATGTGCTATTTGAAACGTTTGTGACAAAATAGCAGGAGTTCGATGCAATCCTGACATTGTTCGCATTTGAGATGTTTGGTAATCAGTCCAGAAGCACACCTGGAACTGCATGGAAGCAGAATATGGCAGATGAGAGGACAAATTTGCTTTCCATTCTTTTTTTTTTTTTCTTTCTTTTTTCCTCCACTTTTGCCATCACTCCGCATTCTGACCGCTCTCGTTTAATTTTCTCTTTGCGCAGGATTCCTCACAAGCCATTCCCCTGGTCGTGGAGAGCTGCATACGATTCATTAGCAGACACGGTGAGTTTGTGGACAAAAGGTGTCCTGTAATATTTCTATAAAATGAACAGTGATGTAGGAGCCTTCTGAAAATGTTCAGAGTAGCTCGGGATGCAGTGCTTGTGCAGAGAAATCTTAGTGCAATATAAAGAAAGTAGCACTGACTTTTTGGCTGTATTGTTGGTGTGTGTGTGATCACTCTTCCAAATGGTTATTTCAAATAACTGACCTTGCAAATGTTGTTCTTCCAACAATATCTCTTTGTTTCTTGTAAAATAAGGTTCCCATCCTTAGATACCACTTCTGCCTCACCTCCACTCACCTTGCTTTGAGCCCTGAAATGTGGCCTTCACCAACAATAATCACGCTCTTCCTAGAGGAGGAGGAATACTCTTAAGCGTTTGAATGTAGGAGGTCAAGTAGTGAATTAATTGCCTTCTTACTGCCGCAATGAGATGATTTATACCTGTTTCGAAGGTTAACTTCACAGCCTTGAATGCTGTAAAATATTTTATATGTTTATTGTAATTTGTTTTCATTTTTAATCGGTATCATTTGTTAGTAGCATGTGAAACAGCTGTTAATTAACATATGTAGAAAGAGGTTGAATTTATCTTCATTAACCAAGACACAGATAGTAGGTCCCATTTCATTTTCCTTGTTTAATTACCATTTTAGAAACTATAATCTAAAGTCCCATTCTCATCATCACTTGGAAGAACCAACTGCTATAATCCTTCATTAAGGCCATATTGGACATTTGCTGTAAAAATCACTGAAACCGCGTTGCAATGCGAACCGACGGACGACAAGTCGGGGCCATCAGGAGATTTTGTTTTTTAGACTCATATTCCTGCGTTAGCTTAGATCCCCAAGGGAAAGATTTTCCAACAGACTCAACTGGTTTCTGCACTGAATGTCAGATCATGGCGTAAAGGTGCAGTCTGGAGTTAGAAGGAAAGTGCTTTTATACAACAAATCCACGCTAGGCAGAAGCAGCGATAAAACTGCCTGCCTGACGCACTTGCATTGCAGGAATGAATTTTTTTGGAGGTAGCCCGACTGACATTTCTGAATGTTTTGCTGCGTAGGTGTGGGATGAATGTCATTTTCATTCTTGCTTCTCTGCACTTGGGATTGTTTCTTTTCACTGTTCCGTAGCTGTGTGTCACAGCTACCAGATACAGCCACGCACTGCGAAGGTTTCATTGCGTTGTGATAAAAACAGTCGGAGAAATTGAGAGGAAGAGGCCACAGATGCATTCAAGAGAGCTTATTAGTTTATAGCCGTTATTATAAGTGAAGCAAAGACATTGCAGCATTCCCTGTTTCAGAAAGTCTACAGTTAAAAGGCTTGAGTGAATGGGATTTGGTTTCCCTGTGTGAAGCATATACTGTGTTCATTAGTTGATTTGTAACGCTTGTTGCTCATCTTACGTGTACCAACAAAATGGTTATGAAGGTAGTATATTGGAACATCTCACCTACTTGATAATTGGTTTTAATGGCGGTGCTCATGCTTACTTTTTAGCAGGACTGTCTTAAAGACTATCCTAAAACCCGAGATAGCAGGTCGTGCTGGGGTAATTAAATGCTTCCGTTTCAACGGGCTGATTTGCTCTGGGCCTTTGCGGTATCGCTCTTGCAAAATAGACTGCTTCATTGTGTAGTTAGCCATATTTTACTTCTGGCTGATACACTGTTAGTTTATGACTTTCTCTGGGTTGTAAAATCCTTTGGGATCCTTCAGGGTAAAAGATAACACGCATGGCTGTTACAACCCAGTTATTCTGTCAGTTTACGAAGAAGGGTTAATATATTTTCTCTGTGGTGCCGAGTTCTGTTTTTACATATTCTGTATGTGCCTGGACATATAAGGGAAAGACGGCTTTTGAAACAGCACGGTTTTGCCTGTGTTGCTTATGGTTCCTTTATCATATATGCTGTAGCTATTGAAGGTGCCAGCTTATCTTATCTTATTGTTATCAACATCTCTTACTGTCTTACAGGTTTGCAGCATGAAGGAATATTCAGAGTGTCTGGATCACAAGTTGAAGTAAATGACATAAAAAATGCATTTGAGAGAGGTAAGGAGGATCTCAGAAATTATTGCCAAATGTATGGATTTGTTTAAATGTTCTGAAGTGGTATGTTTTGAATGCAACTTGCTATATTTTGTTCCTTTGATTTTTGTGTTTCCTAAGTGAGTCTAGCCCAAACACTTTTCTAGTGCTCATTAACCTTGAATACTCATTTGTTTGGCATTATGCTTTACATCTTGACGAGTGTCTGTATAATAAATATTCTGAATTTAATCTTCCCTCATGTCTGATAGTTTATTGATTATTTGTAACACTAAAGGATATAGAGAATTTCATTATTGGGTGTAACTGCTTTTTCCTACCCTCTCCCCCCAGCTCTTTGTGAATAGGCTGGCTGCTAGAGGATGAAATTCTGTGTTTCCCATGTTCTTGAGGCACAGCTTGGCTACACTTTTTTTTCTAAATATCAGCAAGTGAGAGAGTAAATTTCAAGACACTGTTAACTTGCCATAGCTTTTAATAGATTTGATTTTCTATGTGAAGAACCATTCCATACAAAGGCAAAGAACGGCTGGGCGCCTCCTGACTCATCAGCTTCTAGCTGGGCTGCTCTCCCTAGCAGAGCAGGTTCGGAGGAGCTTGCTCTCCAGGCAGCCCTTGCAGCGCCTCTCCCCAGTCTTGCCTGGGTCACTGACAACAACAGGGCTCCTGGTAATTCCCTGGATACATCACTCTGAAAGAATAGAGTTAGTGTGTTTCTATCCTTGCTGTGGGAAGAGATGAGCAGTAATTAATTAGGCATAGCAAGTTTATTTTGCTTTTGGGAAGAGAAGAGTTTCATGGACAACGTGTGTGAAATGTGGCATTTAATTTCACCTGTCTTCGTCTCCATCTACCTGAGAATTAAAATCCTCAAGAACAGAGGAGGCAGAAGTGTGTATCATAGGCTGCAGCTAAAGGCTTGATATCAGAATCAGAGACCCCTTTTTTAAATTAAGGAAGTACCAGTCATCGTGGGGAGAACAGCCAGTTGTTCCAGCACATGCAGGAATAAAAAGGTGGGATGGTAGGGTGGTTTTCATTTTGGTTTTGGGTTTTTTTTCCCCTTCATCTCGCTTGTCTCTGTAAAGCATATGATATACAGAACTGACAAAGTTAACAATAATGTCTCTGCAGTTTATTACTTCATCCAGAACCCTTGGTGGCAGTTAATATCAAGGATAATGCTCCGGTTTGTAGTGGCCCATTTATTATCCTGTGTGTTATTAAGATAATAGGCAAGCTTTGGTAATTTCAGTCACATAATGGATATATATAGCTTCAATTTGAGGATTGCCCCATCATTAAATCTAATTATATCTGATAGGGAGTTTTCCCTGGGGAACAGCTCCATAAGTGGGCATCTTTTCTTTTGTAATACAGACAAACTGTGGCATATCTGCAGTGACAAATTATCTGTCCCAGAAACACTCCCCCCCGCCAATTCAGCCTAAGATGTCTGCATCCTGCTGAGCCAAGTGTACGATGCTCAATGGCCTCTTCCACGTGCACTGAATCCACTTTAGCTTCAGTTGTGAGTTTGCATAAAGACCTGCTCCCGGACTTGTGTAGTGTTCACCTCTGTGGCAGATCTCTGTAGTTCATGCCCTGCCAGAATATCTGGAGCATTGAGCCTGGAAGTGTCACTACCGCTCTAGGAGCATCACCACCCTCCGTGGGCGTGAGCCGGGCGCTCTGGTGTCAGACTGTAATCTGCCTGATGGAAAGCTGTCCCAGGTCTCCTGGGATTGCTGTCGGAGGCTTCCCTTCTCGACTGCGATCCGCAGGGGAGTTCTCGCTCTACCTCACGCTGGTTGCAGTGCAGTTGAAGTAGGTGGGATTAACTTTGTGCTGCGTAAATCCTTTTCTCTAGCTGAGTTGCATCCTTCCAGTCTGATTCTTTTCTCCAGTAGTCTGATTTTTCTTGCCTGTTTTTCTTTGCTTGTCATGAAGGGGAAGATCCATTGGCTGGGGACCAGAATGACCATGACATGGATTCAATAGCAGGAGTTCTGAAGCTCTATTTCCGAGGGTTGGAGCACCCTCTCTTCCCCAAGGATATCTTTCACGATCTGATTGCCTGTGTCAGTAAGTATGTCAAGATCTGAAAAGAAATAGGATTAATTTTTCCAACCTCATCTTCCACTTGTCTCTCCTCCCCTCCCTCTTTTCCCTGACTCCAAAATAAGCTTTTTATGGTTACTTTGGTTGGGTTTCTGTTGCACTGGTATCCTAGTCTCTACTAGCCAGAGTGTGGGCATGTACCTGGTTGCAGCCATCCTTATCTGATAGCATTTTTTTTATGAATGAGCAAGGAGATAGAAATGAATAGATTTTAAGGGCCGTGTCATGGATTTTTCTGAGGCAGTGCTTTGTGACAGGATTCTTCTAAAACAGAATAAAACAAAAACCTGTGCTTCTGAAAAATAATCTTTTAAGGCCTCTCATCAGAAGGTGTCAGAAATGCCCTCTCAGAGGCAGGGATCGCCAGCAGGGTTGCTTGCCCTGCGTGCTTTCCCCAGCGTTGATAGATGCACGCTGCCGGTATGTCTGCTGCCATGCTTCTGCATGTTCTCTTCAGCTGGCAAGGTAGTAGTCACATACCTTTTAGCTTCATAACCGTGAGGGGCCATCTGTTGACTCCTGTTAAAGAATATCAGTCATGAGGGCAGTCACAGTCCAGTTGTTAACATTTTTGATGGTTTCTAAAGGTGATTCTGGTGGGCAGAGGGTTGTTTGTGTTTTTTGTATGTGAACAACCTCATTTTAAATGGCTTGACTGTTGCCATGTCCTTCAGAATCGAAGAATGATTCCATTGTCCAAGTAGTGAAATGGCCTTTGCAGTGGCAGCCTTTGAAGAAAAGCAGAAGATAACGGCTTCTAAAATGACTTGTGGTTTTCTTCTCCTGATAAATGCATTTACAGAGTCGAATTCACATTATATGAAAAGAAAAATCTGCTTCCAAATAAGTTCTCCCTTCTGAGATGATTTATGCTGCCCACTTATTTCTCAGTAGGCTGCTGCACACAGAGCTTTTTGCCTCACCCTTTAACTATGTTAATTTTCCTTTGAGTGTTATACAATTTCTTTTTTAAACACCCACCTTTCTACGCTAACTTGAATGAGCTATTGTGCCAGAACTATTGAAACAGATGACATCCAGTGCTCCCACGCTAGGAAGGAACTTGCAGTGAAGCTTCACGTGTTCAGGGACCTTCATTGTCAAAGGCTTTGCCAGCAGGTTCTGCAGCCTTTGTGTTCCCATGCCGGGCAGCGCTGGAGGATCCGGGAAATGGGCAGACCCTTCTTTCCTCCTGCTGCTGCGGCTCTGCTGGCTGCCCTTCTTCATAATTTGCACAGGAACCATCGTCGTGTACTGTTGCATTTGGACTCAGTTGTGGGTAGGGTGATACGATGACTCTGTGGTGCTCTTTCTTCCTTTCAGCAATGGATAATTTACAAGAGAGAGCGCTTCACATCCGGAAGGTGCTTCTGAACCTGCCGAAGACCACTCTGATTGTAATGAGATACCTCTTTGCATTCCTCAATCAGTGAGTATCCTCGAGAGCACCATGGCCCTGCTGTAGGACTTGGTGTGAACGTGATAAATGGCAGAACCAGCCTTAACGTTGCTGCCTGTGATCTGAGCAACAGTTCGAGGTGCAAATGCCACAGTAGAGTGCTATTGCGTTGCCATTGCAGCCTTGCTGAAATTCATCCTGATGATATGAATGCAATCTCAAAGGAGTTCCAGAAACGAAAGTGAAAATGTGCTGGTAATCCAAGCAAAAAGTGATATGAAAGAGTCAGAAACTGGGTTCCGCACCAGCAAGGAGCAGTATGTTCTTTGTTGGGTAGCTTGGCAGCAAGAAGTCAATAGTTTCCTCCAGTAACATGGTCTTGACATCTGAGGTAGCATAAAGGAAAAATGTCCTGACCAGAAGGTTATAGACACGTTGTCAAAGCCCTTTGAATACCATTTAGGTGAAAGAGAAATAGAATTGTAAGACAATATTTTGACCTAACAGAGACTTGAGGCTTACTGTCTGCTTTTGTAAAGTTCCAGGTCATCAGCTGCTTTTGGTGAACATCTTATTCCTTACATTAAAATGAGACAATGTTAGGGTTTGAGGTTTTTCCAGAAGATTTGTATTAAATTGGAGCAGGACACTATACCTATCCATATATTCAAGTGGTTATTTCTCTTCGGAAAGCAGGGGGGGTGTTTCACAGATGTCACTCCTGGAGTCACTGAAATGTGACTTTCCAGTCCCAGTAGCTTTTAATTATTTCAAGTAGTGATCTAGAAAATGGGGAGTTTCAAGGGGAATTGTGTTGAAACTTAGTTTTCTGTTCGATCTTTAATTGGTACTTGAAAGCTAATGGTAGGTTTGGGACAAAATTGAGTGGGATACAAATTGTCGTTTAAAAAATGGCACCATATGGAAACTGTAAGATTCAGATTTACTGGGAAATCCTGAAGAAGAGTCCCAAAAAAGGCCCACTTGAGAAGCTCCTGGGCCTTGGAGAAAGGCTGTAACACTCTGCACGCTTGATCATACACACTTAGACGGAGGGCGCCTGATACAACTCTGGTAGTGAGTGTTGGGCTGCAGGTGGGCTATGGACAACAATAATACAGAAGAATTAAAGACACAGATTAAAGAAGAATGTCCTCCCCTTGTAAAGTCAGCACCCAGTACTTTTCACAGAGTCTCGAGCTTTCAAACTCCCTTTGAGGTGTGTTTCATTTCTGTGTAAATGCCGTCAGTATCTCATTTTTTACACAGACCCAGAACATTCATGTCCCAGCTGTTCAGCTTTAAACAGCAGAGAGCCCAAAGCAAACCTTCCCAGCTCATCTGTGTGTTCTCCAGCAGATGATGATGATGATGATAATGTTGTTTTCTGCTGTTAACCCTCCTCCCCACTTCTGTCTTTGCAGTTTATCTCAGTTCAGTGAAGAGAACATGATGGATCCCTACAATTTAGCCATCTGCTTTGGGCCCACACTGATGTCTGTGCCTGAAGGTCATGATCAAGTCTCTTGCCAAGCTCATGTTAATGAACTGATCAAAACCATCATCATCCAACATGAGAACATCTTCCCAGGACCAAGGGAGCTGGAGGGTCCAGTCTATAGCAGAGGTGGAAACACCGAGGATTACTGGTATGATAGATATCACTGAGGGGAAAATGGATGGGTGGATATTTATTTACGGATTAGCACGCTACAGTCATGCGTTCTGCATTGTCTAATTCTGGATTCGAGCATCTGGCCCAGCCTTTCAAAAATATGTTTTATGGAAGAGAAGATGGCTCTAGTATCTCTGGAGAGTCATCTACTTAGAAGAAATAGGCTGATAGAAAGTAGCTATTCAGTTGTCAAACCTAGCTCACTTATCTTGAAGGGCAAGGTTGTGTAGGGATTTTCTTGAATGTTCTCGTATGGTAGCTGCCAAAATCAGTCTTTTTTTTCTTTCTTTCTTTCTTTCTTTCTTTCTTCTCCTGCTTTGGCCTTTTTTTTTTTTCCCCCCCTGCTTGTCTTGAGTGCCTTTGCTTCAGACACAGGGGTCACTTGCAACTGAACCTAGAAAGCTGTGGCATGGTTTAATTTTCAGGGAAGCACTGATGGTGGGGGAGGGAAGAGGGAGGAATGCAAAATCACCGTTTCCATCCAGCATAAAGCTCAAGAGGCCTGGCCGCGTGTTCAGTCTGAAAGCCACATCTGGAAACAATTCAGCCAGAGCGGCTCCTGTCATCTGGGGTGGAAGGTTGGGGAGTGGGGGAAGGAAAGGAGGTGTTTTCTTTCCTACCGGCCAAGCTGATCTCTCCCTCTGAAAATGAGGAATGTTAAATTGTGTCCTGCTTCTCCCCCTCCTCTTCCCTCCTCCAGTGTCCCAGGAATGCAAATGATTATTTTCATATACTAAAATAAATACGTTTTAAAAATGAAGTCACTCTGGTGACAGAGCTCGCCTTGTTTCCCTGACTTGCTTCAGAGTAGCTTTAACTATCAGCTCACTCCACGTACGTGCGGTGAGGAGAGGCTCCTCTATACGAACTGCTGTATGCAGAAGACTTGCCAGAGCCTCTTTTGGAAATTATGTTAGTTTTACCCTTCACTCTGATGTTTTTAACTGATGTTATATGGGAAAGAATGGTACAGAAAAAAAATTTAAGAATCTTTATGACCTTAAAGAAACACATTAACTTTGACAAGAGGTTTTGTCCCATAAGGTGAAGGGAATAAAAATGTGAAATGTTCAGTACACTCAGTATGGGTGACACTTCACACGAGCATGTAGGAGGCGAAATGTCCTAGAAGGTAGTATCAATTTTCTGAAGGCATTTGGTTTTTCTTCATTGCCCTTCCTAGCCACCCTGACCTGAGACCCTATTAAGCAGAGAAGGGTAGAAGCAAGCAAGGGAGACTGCTTAAAGTCAGGAAGAAGCATCTGGTTCCCATTCAAGCCTTCTCATAGCCCTGGTATTTAGATAGCTGTTAGTTATTGCCCATAGGGCTCCTTGCCGCAAAGCGTGCAAGCGGCAGAGTGAATCCTTGTAGTTCAGCTGATTCATGAGGGAACGGAGCCTGCTACGTTTGTAATCACCCGGTGCCACTTCGCTGGGCTGAGTCGTCTTTGTGCCAGGGAACTCGCAGACGGTGCTTTGGCGTGGAGGCTGCCCGGGCTTGGCGCCACGGCTCGTGTGCTCTGCGCCTCCGTGCCTGCTCTCTTGCTGCGAGCGGCGCTCGCTTCGAGTCGGCAGCTGCCGAGGAGCTTTGAAACGGCTTGCCTTGGGCAGGGGAGGGCTGGGCAAGGCTCAGAGTTTATGACAAATTCAGGGCTGTGCTGCAGGCATCTTTGAAATACTGCCTTTGAGTCAAGCCTAGGACTGCGCTGCATCTGTCTGTCCATCTGAGACTGCACGAGGACAGCATGGGGAGAGTCCAGGAGTCCTGCATACCAGCAAGTGAGACCATCGGAATCTCAAGGCAGAAGACAGCTTATAGATGCTCAGCTTGCATTGCATTCCTCTGGCGGTGTACATTGCTCACACTTTCAGAGCCCTCGGGGTGAAACGCAGCAGCCTAGCACTAACCACTGCGGCATCCCAGGGCTCACACGACAGCGAGACCGAGTCTGCAGCAAGGACAGGGTTTTTAGTGGAAAGTGCTGTTGGAGGCATGCATAGGAAGGAGCACGTGGTCTTTGTGCAGGATTTGGATCTTTAGCATTGGCTGTAGGCGACATTACTTCACAGTCTGCATGAAACTTTAGCCCTCAATGCTGTGCTCCTCTTGGGACCTCCATTTGGCTTCAAATTCTTCTGTAAACTTTATTAAGTAGTATAAAGGCTTTGCAAAGGATGGGAAAGGTTGATTCCTGAGGTACTGACTCAGAAGATGGTGGGGCAGCTTCGTGTCATGTGGATTAAGCATAATGAGACGCCAGAATTATTCAAACATTTTACGCCTTCTTTTTCTTTTTTTCTCTCCTTTAAAAGAATAGAGGAGGTAGATGACCACGACAAGGTTTTTAAAAGGGAGAGCACTTTACATCGCTGATCACTTACTTTAACCATTGCAAGGCCAAAACAAGGGATGAAGTTATTACTGTGTGAAGAGAAGTAAATCGCCTCTAACGAGTTACAGTGTAGGAGTGCAGCAAACACGTTTTGTCTGTGAGGAGCAAGCTCTTTTTTCTTCGAAGACGAGCAGGCAGGGCAGGCAGGCAGGCGCTGCCAGCTGGCAGCAGGTCTGCGGAGCTGCTTGGGAGAGGCAACGGATCCTCTTCCAGTTTCCTTTCTGCTCCTGTCCTGAGGGAACCGCTCGTGTAGCTTCTTACAAAAACATAACCTTTGGTTGCCACTTGTTGTCTATTGATCCTTTCAAAGCTTTTCTTCGTGCAAAACATAAATGAGTACTCTTAGTGGTTTAGGTGCTCTGTAAATAAAGATTCCAGGCAATTATTCTGGCTATGGGAGTCGTCGGTGAAATGAACGGGACAATTTACGATTGTGATAAAAGGGAAGGAGGGAGATGACAAACTCAGACCTGGAAATGTCATTATGAATTGAGAAATCATTTCCCCCAGGAAATGGCAGCTATCTCATCAGTCATCTAATGAGCTAATTAGAGCAATGGAGAACACAGCTGAGGGAATAATTCTGGCATGGCAGAGAGGAGCTAGACCCAACATGCCACTGCTATCTGACTTCTAAACATCTCCAGAGGTCTGGGTTATAAGATCTGAAGCTGGGCGTTCCTGATAGCATACAAGAAGGTTAACAAAGATGTTTGGTTTGCTTGATCAAATAATAACTTAGCCTGATTTTTAGACACAGTGACTTCAGTATGTGCAAATGCATCCACAAACCGTCTGTCACAGTAGAACCTAGATATTGACTTCTGATATGGATGTTCCTAGTTATCTTTGATTGCTGTAAATGAGGAAACTCAGTTTCCGCCAGTGTAAAGCACTGTTTCTTGTTTCCTTCTGTTGTAGTGAAAGTCCTCACGGAGAGCGAGCCTCAACAGAAGACTCGGTTCAGGACGTTACGGCTGAACACCACACCAGTGATGATGGTATGCAAAGTCTATTAACTCCGTGGTTAACTGGTACAACCTGCTGTGGGGGAGGCAGAGAAGATAATGCCTTGCAATTTAAGTTCAAAGTTAGATACAAGTGGAGTTTAAATCAGAATAGTCACTTGAAACATCACATACAGCATATCATGCCAGAAAGTAGAAGGGTATAGGATCAACAGGAATCTTTAGAAGTTACCTGACTGTTTTTAAAGTATCCCTTCTTTTCCAGGGTATCTTATCTTAGCAGCAGGCCTGGGCACACTCCACGCTTGCATGACTGAGCTCATCTGTACCCTAGAAGGATCTGAGTGTTGGAAGTTGTGGGGGAAGCGTAGAGCCAAAGGCTGGATGTGTTTCGGCGTGCGCTCCTGCTCCCCTCTGCATGTGCCAGGCCTTTCCCCTTTCGGTAGCTTTGGCAAGGGAATTGTGAGTGCTTTAAGGCCCAGTGGTTCTCCTTTAAGGAAGCAAGCAAAATAAAATCAAAAACTGTTTGTCTTCCACCAAGAGCCAGGTTTTAGGGGAGAGGGTCCTAGTGGCCTCTCTCATTGATAATTTTTGGGTCTCCTTTGGGAAACACTGTTACATTTCTTGTCTGATCAGTGAAAAGGCGTGCCAACGCTGAGAATTTCACGATGTTTCTGAAGGAAAAGGTGACACTGCAGTCTTTGAGTGTCTGTTGTTGATACTTCCAAAGCCTCTTTCTGCAATGGGGAACAGCTGCGTGTGAGCTCCATCCAGAGCAGAGGAAAAGGTTACATTACTGATGTGAAATGGTGATCCCCAGAACACTGACCAGCATGTAAAGCAGACTGACCAAAACAGGACAGAATATGGTTTTATTCTTGGGTTTTGGCCCCTTGCAATTGTCCAAGTAAGTTCTGTGATGGTTTTACTTGTGATGGCCTCAGTTGTAAAGGTGGGAAGAAGGAAGCATTTCCTTAAAAAGGTGGCATCCTTTTTGAGCCTGTCTTCAGGAATTTGCTCAATAGTCCTGCCATGTGCTCCTGTGCTGCTTTTTGCTCTTTCCTCCAGCAGTTGTCTAACAAACCTTTCCCATGGCATTGCAGTACTCCTGCTGGCTTCATGGTGTTCACACACCAATAACAAAGGAAACGATGTTGAGCGCTGCTAGAAATGCTGGAGAATCAGTTCTCCCTCGGCAAGGTCAAGCACTCTCACAGCGACTCCTCACCAAGGTTGTTGGGAGGAAAAACAAAGCCAACGGGAATGAACCATGAGTTCGCTGTCTGTCTGGAACAGAGTGTTCTTTCTCAAAAGTGTTAGCTTCTTAAAAATGCATGAAAACTTGTCCTTTTTGAGTTGGTACCTAAAGAAGGAGCAATTTCATTGCTGTGATGAAGGAAAGGCTAACTCTTCCTGCATCTGTAAAGCCCGGGACTAAAGCCTGTAAGCTGAAACACCATGGGGTGTACTTGCATTGTTTCTGTATGGGATTTTTAGATTGCTCATGTAGCTGCGAGGGCACAGTGATGGGAAAATGAGCAGTTAGAGATTAGAGAAGGACACTGTTTTACAGCCTCTGGAACTAGATTGCGTGGGGCCCCTGAGCAAGGTAAAATTTGGAGGCGTTTTGGATGGAGTTCTACAACCTACATGGAATATTCCATAGGAAGCATTTGGGAGGGAGCGTTTGGCACTGAAGCAGAGGAGGGAGCTGGGCCTCTATCTTTTTGAGGGAGCAGCAAAGTCTGGTTAACTAAGGAGTCTCGCATCCTTGTAATTGAGCTGTGCAGTGTCACACTCGTCAGAAGTGCAGCGTACAGCTCTGCAGCTCGGTGTGACAGATGTTTTTAGGTTTTTCTCGCACCTTCAGTCCTTAGATGTGACCAAGCACTTGCTCCTTGAGCTCTTTCATGAGGCTGGCACTAGTCCTCTCAAAGTAAAGCTGTCATCCCAGCCATCTTCACTGAGGGAAGGAATCGGTTTTGGGGTGGGGGGACAGGTTGTGTTTTGCAGAGCATCCGTGCTGTTTGCAGTCACCCTCGCTGTACGAGTGAGTGGATGCTCCAGTTGGAGACAGGCATAAGAGGTCAGAAATGCTGAAAGACAAGCAGGTCCTATCTTTGTTAAATTACGCGTTTGAGTGGAAAGATTTTAAACTGCTGTTTTTCTGCACAGGCTGTCAGACTGGCAGGGGTAATTGTTTGGCTTAGCCTTATTGCTCTTTATTCGCACAGCTTTCTTCTCTGAGCATAAGTGTAGTAGGAAAAAGCTACTGGAAATTAGAGTCTAAAATCACTTCTCTGGACGAAAGCCAGAGTCCTAAAAAGCAAATTGGAAACATAAGAAACCTGAGTGCCGCGCTCATCTGGAACAATAAACACTTCTTAATGAAACAGATGGAACTTACAAAACCACACTCCCATCCCCTTCGTAAATGGAGGGGGACACCAAAAAACAGCATTATCGGTTTTTTAGTGTTATGAAGAAGCTGGCTCCAGAGGCAAAACAAGCAAGAGGAAAGAAGGAGCCAAAACCAGATAACCATGTGCTTTGGGGAGTCTGGAGCAAGGCGGCTATCGCAAGCTGCAAACAGGGGCCAGGCTTTTCTCACCCTTGCAAATCTCCCGCTGGTTGCTGAGGGCTGATAGCAGGATTCGTGTGAGGTTGACCACAGGCTTACCTGAAATGTGTGATTTGACAGAATTCTGAGCTGTTTTAGTAATGGAGAAATTAATTGTTAGGGCGTCGATCTAGCAGATCCCGTTGCTGATTGCCCTCAGCGCTCGGTCACTACAGATGCTGATGGGGCTCTTTGGTGGGGGATGCTTCTGCTCTGCTCTCTGACCGGCTGATGAGACGGTGGGACTGCAGCATCAGCTCACTCGGACGGATTTACACTGTATATTTTCTGAAGCCCAGCTACTACCCTGCCTGTTTATGGGCAGCCCTGGAGACCTAACTCTTGAGCATACGCTCTCCCAAGGAATAATTGTAAAAGCTGTGGCTCGTGTTTGGCCTTCCAGTCCTTTTTGGCTGGCTGTTGCACTGTA
The DNA here is from genome assembly GCA_009819775.1 of Phoenicopterus ruber ruber. Classification (NCBI taxonomy): domain Eukaryota; kingdom Metazoa; phylum Chordata; class Aves; order Phoenicopteriformes; family Phoenicopteridae; genus Phoenicopterus; species Phoenicopterus ruber. The sequence continues at coordinate 2,503,786 of CM020239.1, read as the reverse complement.
GAAGCTTCCCGTGATGCAGAGGAGATCTCTGTATGAAATAGCGTATCTTTCCTTGTCCAGGAAGAGGAACATAAATCTCTCTCTCCAGGAAAGAACTCAATTTCCATGGACCGCTTGGCTGTGTTAAAGCTCCTTTAAAGTAATTAGAGGCTGAAGTCCATTGGGGCTGTGTGGTTGAGCTCATCACCGTTCCCCTGATTCCTGCCTAGAATTGGGAGCTGGCTTAATACATATTTAGACTCAACCAATGGCAGATTTTTCTAAGTCTTAAAAATAATCCACGTGAATTTCATATTGATTTTCCTGAGTGTCTAAATGCCCATATTGTCCCTCTGTTTAATATCAGAGTCCTACAGGGACCCGGATTAGCAGCTGGTTGCAGACACAGCATGGCTGTAGTTCTTCTGTGAGCTTTTCAAGTAGGAGCAGTTGGATTTGGAGCACGTCGTGCAGCTCCAAGCGCAGTGCCGCTGTGCTCGGCGTGCACGGTGCAGCCCAGCTGTACGGAGCCCGGGGTAGCCGCTTGCTCTCCTGATCGCTGCACAAACCGCAGCGGGTGGAGGCACTGAATGTTTTCCTTAGCTTCCATGACAGTTCGATGAATAGCGTGGCCTCCCACGGTGCCAGAATCCGGTCTCCTGGGACAGGTGAACCTCACAGGCAGCAGAAATTTCCTTCTGAATAGATGCTTTATTTCTGAAGCAGCTTGGAATCAGAGGATGTTTCCCTCCCTAAATGCTAATAACAATTCCTGCTTGCCTGCCCAGCAGGTTTAGTTTAGCTGCCTTTAAGAAAGCGTACCGTAGGCAGATTTTTGTCTGGAACATACTTGATTGCTACCCAGCTTTGAAATTTTTTTTATTTTAATGAGATGCTAATTTTGTCATTGCCACTTCCATCTTTGTACGCTTGAATTGCTGTAAGTGGATTTATCACTTGGAAAACGTGAACGTGTCCACCACATAGAGATTAGGTAGATGCTGAAATTGCAACGTCCTCACGTTATAGGGGTTCCTCTCTGAATCTCACTGCTTCAACCCTCTGCTGCCTTAAGAAGTGACACTTTATCCTCTTCCATGCTTTTGTCATAAGCTGTTTTGTGGTAGGTTTAAACTGTTGAATACTTACCTGAGCCCAAGTGTTTAGTGAATTATTGTTTATTCCCTTCTATCTCCTAGAGTGTGAGCCCATAGAAGCAATAGCGAAGTTCGACTACATTGGCAGGACTGCACGAGAGCTGTCCTTTAAAAAAGGAGCTTCTCTCTTACTCTATCAGCGGGCCTCAGATGACTGGTGGGAGGGACGCCACAATGGAATTGACGGCCTTATTCCTCATCAGTATATCGTCGTTCAAGACACGTATGTTACACTTTAAGCCCATCTGCGAGATGGGCTTGCTTAAAACTCAGGTGTGGAAGGGAGTGTTTGTGTCCAGATGGTGACACCAGGTGGGGAGAGTTCATCCTTCGACCTTCCCTGCAAGAAGGGAGTCCTCTTGAAACAAGCAGAGCTCTGCAGAGGCGTAGGTGTCCACGTATGCGGAGGCGTGATATAAAAATTGTTCTGGTGCTGCCAGCCTGTTAAAGATGCAGAGCTGGGATCTCCAGGTTGCTCACAGAAATCAGGCGCTCCCATTTGAAAGATAAGTAATGATTCTTAAGAGAAAGATGCTAGCACAGTGCTGTTGTCCTGTACGTGGGTTTACCTACACAGTGCTGTATTTGAAATTCAGTGCTGTTGGTCCTGGTTTGGTTGTGATTTCCTTCCCTCCTCCTTCCTAGTGAGGATGGTGTCTCTGAAAGATCCAGTCCGAAGTCTGAAATAGAAATAAATTCTGAGCCACCGGAAGAAAAAGTGACTGCTAGAGCTGGTGCCAGTTGCCCAAGTGGGGGTCACGTCGCAGATATTTACCTTGCAAACATCAACAAGTAAGAACAGCCTTGCATTATTTTACTTGCCTGTAAAGATCTTGGTGATGAGTCCAGTAAAATATTTCCTTCCCTGAAAAAGGTTAACTAATGAGCGCTGCCACCATTTTTCTCTGCTTCCCGCTCTTCTAACTTGCTCACATTTTGCTGTCCTCTCTCTCTCTGTCACCAGTGTGGCCAATGCTCATTTAAAATCCCACTGGCTTCTCTTCCCTACCCCTAAGGTGCCATCTGTTCCTGTTTTCCCAAATATGTCCTATTTTATAAGCTAAGCACACAGAGAAAGGGAGGGGAATAGCAGAGTGAGTTCTTATAATGGTGTGTTCCCATTCCTTGTTATGTTCTGTGATTTGTTGTGTCTCATTTACATTTATCATGTTTTGGTTTATGGGATGGGGACAATTTCTTCAGAAACTAGTGTCACATTTTGCGTTAAATGAGGTACCTTAAGTCCCACCATCTGGCATTGCCCGTAACATTCTTTCGGTTCTCCAGCACTTCTCACCTTAGGTTACTAACCATATGCTTGCAGTGAAACAACACACCTCCCTGTTGCTCTAACGTTACCTCCTCAACCAGAAATTGTTACTTTAGTCAACACTCAACATAATAAAAAAACTGGGGAATTAAGCTAGTAACAGACTAAATTTCTTGCTCTGTCATTTAATTATTCTAGAGCAGACTTATCCCCCATATCTTTTTGATTATTTCCTTAGTATTAAAAAACCCCACCTCTTGATATTGTGCAGTGAAGGTATTAATATGATAATTACAGTTCTATGGGAGTGGATATTTTTAACCTTCGGTTAATTTAACAGAATGTGGTCTATAAAGGCATTAACAAAAATGCATCCTTTTTAAAGGTTTGGACCTGCTAATGTCTTACACAGAGCCTGGTCCTTAGTTTATGGGAGTCGGCAGAGCTCCACTGATATCTGTGAAGCTATGTTAATCTGCATCAGCTTGGGATCTGGGCTTTCTTTTATGATATTTATTGTCTGAGCCGTTGAAGTATGCCATTCTGCCAGTTATGGAGAGATTTGTGTAACGAACAGAACCATCTGCTGGTTTTGGTAGTGTTGTATGTAGAGTTTTTAAGAAGCCTGGGTAATGTCCACTCCAGTTTTTTTCCCTTTAGTAGGGAAACTGATATTTAGCAATAGTAGCATAAGACTCATTTTGTTGTTTTTTCTTTAGGAATGAATCTTCTGACCTATGTGTGAACAGACTTGAGCAAAATTAAATCAGATGGTTTCGCAATGACAGTTGTGCCACCCACTGAATTATTATTTGGATGCCAAAATCCTACTGGAGTTAACACTTTCTTGCAGTTATTCATGGGGCTGGTGCTATATATAAATGGATCCTTCCCTGTATAATGGATGCCAAGCTTCAGACCTATGGCATAAAGTATTCTGCTGCATTGGCCTTCATATGATTGGAATGGAATCGTGTGTCAGACCGCATGGTGCTGGGGTAGAAACTAAATTGTCTGGACCAGCTCATCCATTTGACATCATCTTTTGCTATATCTGTAGCCCTACATAGATAATGCCTCATGGTCCTGCTAAAGCAATGAAAAAGAAACATCTCTTACCACCAGCAAATACTGGAAATGATCGTTAACCCCAAACTGTGGGGTTCTTTGCTTGCCAATCTCTGAAAATAATAACTTGATGCCTTGGGCCAGGAGCTTAGTAGACTTATACTGTGTCCTCCAGTCAAAAATTGTAGCTCTGCTCTTCTAATGTAATAAAAACACATCATCAAAACCTGTTGATGGCACAGAGGGTTTTTTTTGTTCAAATATAAATTCTTTTCTTCTTGACCAAGTTAATTACGTTCCATCCAAGTTTTCTGTTTTTGCTATGAATGTGCACAGCTGCCAGAAACTCAGTCTTGTTGTTAGAAGTGTTAAACTGGAATGGTTTATAATTTTACTGTTTCACAATGACTCCTAAAATCCTGGGTGTATTTGTAATCTGGGTATCTTTATGCCTCTTCCCATTGTCCTTTGTGTTGTTTTGGGGGGATGTCTTCAAATTACAGCCCGTTATGTGTACCTGCTTGTATTGACTTGTTTTGCTTTTGTGACTGAAGGCAAAGAAAGAAACCAGAGTCAGGCAGCATCAGAAGAGCCTTCCGTCAAAGTGACAGCCATGGACTAGGTAGTTCAATGGCAGAACCAGCCTCCCCAGGAGCCATAGCCGGTTCCAGACCCTCATCTCAGCCCATTATGAGCCAAAGTCTTCCCAAGGAGGTTCCAGATAAATGCTCCATCAGTGGCCACGGCAGCCTCAACTCTATCAGCCGACACTCATCTCTGAAGAACAGGATAGACAGCCCGCAGATCCGGAAAACTGTGACAGCAGGGAGGTCCAAGAGCTTCAACAACCACCGGCCCATGGACCCTGAAGTTATTGCACAGGTAAATAGGAGTGCTTTGCCTTAAAGATTTGGTTTGGAAACTTAAAGGATGTTGGATACAATGAGACGTTTTAATGCGAAGTCTGATTTAATCTCGTATCCCTTCCCTTCTCTCAGTGCAATATTAGCTTACTACACAGCTTGAGTCTAGTCTTTCAGCCTCACTTTGTGTAAGTCACCGAGACTGCTTTCATGAGTGAAGATAAACAGTCAGGTCCTTCCTCCATAAAAACTTGGCCCTGTTCATTTTTCAGAATTGAGTTTCAACAATAAAAACGTCCATTTCACAAAGTTACACAGATTCCAAAGCTGTCAGCAAAAAATTAAACAATCGTAACTTCAAGACATGAGAAAAGTAAAGTATTTAGTGTCAATTTAACATTCTCCTGTCAGTTGTGCAAACTTGCCTGTGGTTAGACATTGGAAGCATATGGAGTAGTACAGTCAAAATAAAAGCAGGCTGCTGAGTTGTACAGTGCTCACAGTGGCATCTTTATATGCTTGCAGGGTTCCGTGTGTGATTAGAAACCAACTCCGAACATAATACTGCTAGTTTTCATTAGTTAGTTATTTAGGCAAGTGCCTTGAAATGAGAGCAGGCTACCGCTGCGTGTGCAGCTGTGCTTCAGCTTTGCAAAGAGCTCTGCTTTTGGGACTGACTCCGTGCACTGACCATACAACAAGGAAACAGTCTTCTCGGGTTCCTTCTGTGCAGCTTAAAGGGAAGGGAGTTCTTAGTGCTTTTCTTAAAGTAGTCTGTGTCAAAACTAGCAGAGACTATCGGAGATTCTTCATCTCTGTGCATGTTCTCTGGTTCTCTGTACACGGCGGTCTGTCCCGTCCCCGAGTCTGAAAGCTGCCACAGCAGTGACTGTTGTTAACAAAAACGCGAGCGGTGTCTTTGCATCCGTGCATCTGTGGTTTCACAAGCAGAACAAAACACAACCGAAAGTCAGACTTGGATTTGAACAAGTGACAGCTACTAATGGGGTGAATGATGAAAAGGTTACAGATTTGCCTCTTCCATGAAGGATCTTCCCTTTCTCCCACTCCAAGCTGTTAGATGTGCCTGCACACGTATGTTGCCTATACCAACTGGTTCCAGTATGCGATGGATCTATCTAAAGCCAAGGAATGCTTGGGTCTCGGATTACAAAGCCAGCCCTGGGAGACCTGACTGCTTTGCCTGGTTCAGTCGTCTGTAGGTTTCTAAGGAGCTGGGGGAAGATATGTGCAAATTAAACATCATTTTTATTGACAAAACAGCAGCGTCAAGTAATAAAAAAGGTCCAAATAAAAATCTGATACATATTCTGATGGAAAGTTGTATTTTGCTGTTACGAATATCTCTAGCCCATTTATTCCAGTGGAATTACATGGTTCTTGTTGTCTTCATATTTCATTGTCCTTCCAAGGCTTTGGTTGACATAAATCAGTTTCTTTGTTTTTTCAATTAAGCTCTAACTGAAGTTGTTCTGTCTCCTCTCCCTGCCAGAACGTTAACTCCATTGTTTTCACTGGAGAAGAGTCTGGGGAGAAAAAGAAAAGAGGAGGGGGGGAAAAAAAAAAGGGGGGGGGGGGGGGGGGGGGGGAAGCTGTGTTAAATTAGTGTTTCTCTTTGCCCTGTAGTATCTGTTCAAACACCATCTAATAATCACCATGCGTTTTACATATTTTCCCTAACTTCATAAGTAAAATCTGCCTGGCCTCAAGATAGACTCGGGGGTGTCAGATTACTGTCTCTGGTTTCTTCCACCATTCCTTGACTGATTTACCTTCCCCACCCCCTGAAAAACCTCTAAGGAAGCTGCAAAGCTGCAGCCAAACTGTGAGTCACAGAAAGGCTGAGCTCCTCTGCTCTCCAGCGAGTTCTGTGCACCAGTGGGCTCCGGCGCGGGCTGTAGCAAGCGTGTCGGTCCTGCTACGGCTGCGAGCAAAAAGGCCCTGTTTTAATCTCAAAGTTCTCTTTATATTTATTTGTTAATAACTGTAATGTTTTGTAAGAGGAAGGAGAATTGCCAGCTTGAATTTCTATATATGTTTCTGATGTCTTCTGTGTTCTGTAAAACATTAAAATTTTGAGTCCCGTGTAATACCTTTCTGGGAAGGGAAGACTACTTGGACAGCAGGAACACTGATGAGGCAGCAAGAGCGCACAAGGATCTCAGCATTCGGTGTGTGGCCCATCAGCCGGTGTCAAAATCATCAATCCTTCCTTCAAGAATTTACTCTCCCAAATCTCACGTGCCAAATACAGTTCAAGAATAGATCCTAATACTTTGAATCACATGCTTTTCTGTTCATTGCTGCATTTTGGGATTGTACTCGTCTTTGAAGTCCAAGCAGCATCAGGACCAGTAAAGGACCAGATTAGCATCGAGAAAGTGCTAGCACTTATTTTGCTCCCTGTTGTGGAAAATATTACTGCTTATTGGCTCCAGTATGTAACGCTGTGCAGTTTGGCTGGGGTTTCTCTTTGACACCTAAAGGTCCTCGACCCACCAGTTGATTTGAGTGTTGGTGTTTACGGGCTGAAAACAAATACGTCGTTCTCAAAGACTGACTTTTATCTCTGTATTTATGTGTCTGGGTTCTGTTATTCACTCGGTTTCTCTTTTGTCTTTGCAGGATATTGAAGCTACTATGAACTCTGCTCTGAACGAGCTGCGGGAGCTGGAAAGGCAAAGCAGCGTAAAGCACACGCCAGATGTTGTCCTCGACACCCTGGAGCCTTTGAAAACGTCTCCAGTGGTGGCCCCCACCTCGGAACCTTCCAGCCCTCTGCACACTCAGATCCTCAAGGACACTGAACCAGCTTTCCAGCGCAGCGCTAGCACAGCCGGCGACATACCGTGCACCTTCAGGCCTGTGAAGTCGGTCAAAATGGCCACCCAGGTGAAACCGCCGGCAACTCGGCCGAAGCCTACAGTTTTCCCCAAAACAAACGCCACGAGCCCTGGCGTTGCCTCCTCTGCGTCTCAGCAGCCTACTGACAAGTCCTGTACTGTCTGATAAACTTGATGCTGCTCTGTGGATATAACTGTATTGTTTCAGATGAAGAGACTCTGTTAAAGACATTAAAATTCCTATTTAACTAACGTTTGAACTTCTGCTGAAGTTAGTTGTGAACTGCTGCTTACTGCTGGGAGCGCTTCCTGGGAGTGAACTAAGTGGTGACAACCTCGTCCCATGTACCCGCATCAGTGATGTTCGCAAGGCAAAACAGTTCATGCCGCGCTTAGGAAATCCAGAATCGGGTCACTGTGAAGCTGAGGAGGAAAACACACAAAAAGCGATGAGTTGGATCTTGGTTTCTAGTTGATGCCTTGTTCAAGTGTTTGGCCACTGAAAAAATATTTAGTGGCATCATGTTTAGAATACTGGTGTAGTGACTTATATATTCTGTGTTTCATTTATCACAGGGAAACAATAGGATAGATTTTAGTCTATTGCATGTTTTGGTACCACTGGTTACGTGGAGCTTGGACATGCCTGTTTCTTGTGCATTATTATTATTATTACGTCGCCCGCTGGTGCCACGGTGGTTAAGGGTCTGTCTCGACTTCCATCGCATCCTCTGGTTTTGTTTGTTTGCTCCCCCGTTCCTCCCCCCAGGGCCAAAGCTCTTGGCCATCCAGCCTCATCCTTTAGTCGACACTTGTCATGAAAAATAGTTTACTCTGGAACACTCTTAGATTTTGTGGAGTTATGCGTAATATGTGTCTGTGCAAATATAAACAAACATGTTCCTGGGGTTTAGGAGCATAAGAAAGAGCCCAGTTGTTGGCTTATGGACAATCTTAGCTGTTTTCCCCCTTTGCTCTCCCATATTTAAAACCAGCTTTATTGTTTTTCAGTGTAATTTTCAGCCCGTAGGCTATGATGTGGTGTGTGGTCTCGGGAGACTGAATGTAAAAACAAGTTAACTTTGAAAACTAAGCGTACTCTGATGGGAGTTCATTTACTAACGCACACGTTCTTGTTTTGATCATATATCAAGATGGATCCTTACCAAAATCCCAGTTACAAGCACTGTAAAAACTTCAATCGGAAGTTCTCAAGCTTTGTATCTTCTCCCTCTTTCTGGTTGCAAACGCTTCGGTCGGTGGCTGTGACCGCTGTGAACTGCTTTAGGGATCTCTGCTCTTATAGAGCGCGTAGGAGACGCTGCTGGGGACGGTGACGTGACAGCATGCAGCTTCTGGAGGGGCTTCCCTGCGTGTTCGTTGGCAGACTGGCATGCCTCCGTAGGACTCCGCAGACGTGTGAATGAGTTCTTACTATTTGTATTTATATGGTAGGCAGCAAATGCTTCAGCCGCTAGCAGGCTGCATGAACTCTTTTGTACTCTACTGAGAATTTTCCACAATGCTAACATTTATTTAATTTAAAAAGAAAAAAAGACATATGCCACTTACAACGGTAAAGAAGATCTCGCGGTCCCGCAAGAGAGGAGACTCTGCCTGACCCTCAGTTCACCTGGTTCCCAAACTTTTCTGGGATTTAAAAAAAAGCCGCACATCTTATGTTTTCATCAAATAAATTCAGGCAAGGACAAGATAAGAAAAGTCACTTTCCTGTCCTGTTTAGCTGAGTTTCTTTTAAATTTGTGGGTTTCTCACACTTAGCTTCCTTGTGACTGCAACGTCGTTTTAATTGGCACTTAGTAATTAAAAAAGGAACAAAGCTTACATTTCTAAGAACAATTCCTTCACTGTACTTTTCTGATTCATGTAGGATGTTACTCGGAGAAACGAACAGGGTTTTGCTGTGTCCCTGTCCATCCCCACACGCTCCCCCATCTCTACAGATGTAAAATATCCCTGTGAATGATGGGTTTTGAAAAGACCAACTTTCTCTGTGCCCTAAATTAAGAACAGATGAAAATTGGGGAACGCCGGAAATGTTTCAGTGAGCACACTCCCATTACTCGTTTTTCCGTAGCTGATGTGTAGCAGCAGCTCCCTCGGGAAGCGCCGCGGTACGTGTGTGACTGTCACTGGACCTTACCCTCTTCCTCTCGCAGGGGAAGATCCCCAGCAGTGCGACCAGCGACCTTTGCTCTCAGGTTCTGATGGACTTCTACCACCAAGGAATCACTTGTTCTTTTGGGGAAAAATAGAATTAAACTTGTAATTTTTTGCTCAGGCAGAACTTTCTGGCATTTACTTTTAAGTAGGGAATTTTTGGTTTTGTTTTTTTTTTGGTCGTGAACGACCAAAGTTAATCTGTGTCAAGAGCAGGATCTCTGTAAATTTACTTCGACTCATTTGTAATGCCTTATTTTCTTTATATTTTTATGCCTAGCATTCATGTTTCTAAGAATAAGTGTCCAGCCACGCACAGCACATTTGGAGGAGATGCTCTTTTCTATCTTTGAGGTCTGAAGTATGAATGGAAATTAGGAGATAAAAAAGACTTCAGGTTACTGTAACAGCAACTGTCTGTATATGAATTACTGTGCTTATCTCTGGCATCCACAGCTCTGGGACAATCCTACTGTCAAGGGGCACGTGCTTAGCAGGATAACCTGTACCTTGAGCAGCTCAACTGGAACTTTGGTGTGCACTGTGATTGACACTTACACTTACAGCAAGCAATACGGCAGGCTGAAGATCGTCCTTCCTCTTCCACGTGCTCGGGGTCTGGCCAGCCAGCAGAAAATTCACACGCGCACACACACGGGAGAATAAAACAAACAAAAAAAAAACAAAAAAAAGGAAACTTTTAGCTTGTCTGCTTCACTCTGTGAACATACAAGGCTGAGAGAACGTTTGCCACGAGTGTTTTGTGACCGGTCGTTGCAGGAGAGGCGGGAAGGAGAAACTGGAAACGTCGGCACTGCTCCCTGCAAAGCCGGTGGGCGTCTTGTCGAAGAGACCAACGTAGAGTGGACACGTACGGCGCAGTGGTTTGCTTGGGGAGGTATCAATGTTACGTCATATCTTCATATTCAGAAGAAATATTAGCTCTTCCATGGAAATTCTCTTTCATGACTTTTATGTAATGTTTGTGTCAAATATAAAGACAAGAAGTGTTTGATAACTGGAATAACGTATGTCTGTTTGATAGTGCTTTGTATGAACAAAGGATTCTTGTTCATCAGATGTTGGATTGAAATAATCCAAAGCAAAACTTTTAAAATAAAATACGATTTTAGGTGATCAATCTTAATAGTTTCTGAAGCTCTAACCTTTTATGTTTTATTTCCCTAGTTGGGAATTGAGCAGCGTGCTTTAACGATTGCTAAATTTCTGCCTCTCTAAGGTAATCCAAAGGCTCGCAGTTTATGACTTGTAAATTTGTTCTTCATGTCAAAGCAGTGGGACGTGATCAAACTCTCTCACTTTACCTGTACTGGATATTTTGTTGCGATGAAAGTGATTAAATAATTAGAGTGCACTGTGACAGCAGAAAAAAATTGTTGTATATGTATGTATTTTGATACCTGTTCAAAAAGAGTCTTTGGGTTTCCTGTGATGAATACCTCATATGTTGGGTTTGGGGAGTTTTTGTTGATTTTTTTTTTTCTTTTTTCTTTGTTTTAAGGCAAGATTGTTCTTGCACAAAAGTAGGTTAAGATAACCGAGTTCTCATAAATTTATTTACCGAATTAAAACACTTCAGAGTTTGGCAAGAAATTCCATCTGTTCCAGTTCCCACCTCGCGCTCGGTCCGGGGTGAGCAGTCGCTCGGCTGCGTTCGCGCTTGGAAGAGCTCTAGCAATATTAAGACAAAAGAGGTCGTTGCAGATGGAGTTTGCTGCCTTATTTCTCTTCTTCTGTGTGTCCAAACCTCCAATCCAGTTGAACGTTGTATAGGGTTGGGGATTTGTGAAGCATTTGAGAGATGTTCTTCGACAGAAATAAATGTCTCTAGTTAGCACTTCAGATCCTTTACGTACGCGTACCTGACAGACTGGGATGCTCTGCCGCCTGAGGAAATGCGTGTTGGGGAACCCCTGGAGATCAGGCTCTCGGCAGGGCGGAGTTTGCTGGTGATGGCAAATACCCACCGAGACGATTCGATCGGCTTGGCAGGACGCTGAGCTGTCTGGCCCCCGGCCGGCACATCCCCGAGCGCAGGCTCGAGCGTGAGCACGGGAGCAGCCGCTGCCCCCCGAGCTCAAGCGTGCGGTGCTGGTGTCGTGGGCCAGGCCGGGGCTCCCTGCGCTGGGCAGGATCCAGCCCTGGCCCCCGAGGGATGTGCTGCAAACTAGAAATGCATTTACTCACTGGCCTGTGAACCACAGCCTGAGAAAACTGCTTAAAAAACAAACAAAACAAAAAACCCCAAACAAAACAAACTGAAAGGAAAGCAGAAGCATTTGGGCACTCCCGTCACTAATGAGCCTGTCCAGAACAGAAAATGAGTTTAACAAGCTGGGAATTTATTTATTTTGAGGTTTTTAATTTTCACAAAAATAATGAGCCTTTTTGTGGGCTTATCTGGCCTTGGCTACCATCCCACAAATGCAGTTCTAGACGTAAAGCTGTTTCTTTCGCGAACCGGTAGCACCAGAGGCCTTTGCGGAAGGGAGTGACGTTCCCTCGTGGGTGAACGTCGTTCCCGGCACGATGCTTCCAGCCGCCAGGTCTGGGAAAAGGCCGAGCACTTACTGGCGCTCTGGACTGAACTTTGGGGTTTGAGCTTACGTATCGCTTTCGAAGATAATCCTCTCTCTGGATCAGCTTTCTGCTTGTCTCTGCGTGCGTGTGACAACCTGGTACTTGAAAAAAAAACAGATATACTTGACCCACTGCCTTGGCTCCGCAGGGGCCGGGATGGTCTGGCGGCTGCGGGGGCGGTTTGAATCGCCTGCCTCTGCCTCCGCTGACCGCCCCGCCGCAAGGCAGCGGAATTATTTTCCAGGCTTGGTTCTAGGAGTCTGTTTTCGTGGATCTGGAGATGCCAAAACAGCAGTTCAAGGCCTGGAAAATTGTAAGGGGTTTGGGGTTTTTTCCTGTTATATTTTGTGCTTCCTATAACGTAGTTTGAGACAAGAGTGTTGTTTTTCGACAATGGGCCAAAAAGAGGTGAAGGCGGAGAGGGAGGGCAGCTCCCTGCTGTACTAATACTTGATAAACCAAGCTTCGTACAGGGTAAATATTTAGCAGTTTGCAATGGGAATAACAGATGGACCCTTCCTTTCAAAGGCACTATAGGAACCTTACTTCCGAAGCGGACTTCACCAGCCTTTCTCTCCAGGCAGAGTCCTGTAATCTGAGTACCCGAAGTCCAAGGGATTGGACTCGTGAGCGTGCCAAACTGCTGGAGCAATACTTGTGAGCAGCAGGTTCTTCAAAAGACCAGCTCTATGTAGCCAAAGTGGGGCAATTACTGAAAACCACCTCTGACGCGTTTCGAAGGATGGCAGCGATGTCGTGGTTCTGCTGTAACGTGGGGAAGTTCGGTCGCGAAGTCTAGAAATCTGTGTTGTCTGTTGGTCTGAACCCTCGGTCCTGCAGCAGTGGGCTCGGCTCGTGCGGTGCGTTGGCTTTGGGGTGTTTATTAACAGCAGTTGTTCGATGGTGGGATGGAATGTTCTTGCTAAAACAGTTTCCATTGTTTCATGTCTTCTACACCAATATATATATGGTGTATATATTAAACTGTGTAAAATTGTACTTTGTATATATAACTCTGTACAATATGGAGGTACATCCTTTTTTTTTTCCTTTTGGTACAGTATTGTACAGTATTAGGAGTATATGTGCTGGAAATGTTAAATCCATACTGGGGCAACAAAATGTATCCATTGTCATTAGCAATAGTTTTGGAGAAATAAATGTGTTGGGTATGGTGGAAATACTGACCTACGGACGCCGGTCCATGATGTACGGAGCGAGCGTGTCTGCGGGAGCGAGCGCGGGTGCCCGTGACCGAAGGCGAGGGAGGACGAGCGTCCCCTGCGGGTGCCTTCCTCGGTGACCTGGGGCAATCCTTGGGAATGAGCCTGGCACCGGTAAGTAGATGAGGAAGAATCTGCAGGATCCAGAAAAACACGACGTCGTTCATAGGCACCGGGGGGCTCGGTGGCCGTGGGGAAGGAGCGTTGGCCGTGGCACGGCGATGCGGGGCCCCGCGCGTCCCCTCCCTTGGCTGGCACGCACCTACCGGTGATAACGGGCTTCAGTAGGGCATAAACTTCCCTTGCAATGACCTGATTTAAAAACGCTTAATCTTCATCATTTTCCTGGAGAGGATGGGTCTCCAACTGTCTCTGGGAAAGAGGATTTAAGACTGAGATTATGGATTGGATCGTCATTATTATTACTGGCTTTCCCCCCTCTCAGCTGTTCAGTACGCCTTTTTCAGAGCACGGCGGGGAAACGGTGTCAGGGGTTTGTCATTTTGGAGTCTCTTTGTTTAGGTTTCAGGGAGTTAATTATTTACAGCGAGGTTTGATGTTTAACCGAGCCGTTTTGTGCTGTGCTGGAAGTCGGCTGGGGACACCCGACCCACCGTCCCTGGGGCGAGCTCCTGCGGGGACGGAGCATCCCCGGGGACTGGGGCGAGGAGGGGGCTCAGGCAGCCGCTCCCCGTCCTGGTCATAGCCCGTGTCCCCTAGAAAAGCAGCTCCTGGGGGGGTTCAAGTGCTTTTCCTCATTAGTAGCTCAAATGGTGGTACCTTAAAGCAGGGTGGGCACCTGCCGTGGGCAGGGCAGCGACTGCGCTGGGACATCTGCCTCGTGTATCAAATCTCTGCTGCGGAAAGCTTGTTTTGCCCCCCAAAAAACCCTTTTCTGCAGAGCGCAGGTCTGCTTTGCAGCAAGGTGTGACAGCCGCGTGCCCCTAATACACAAAATAATTTATTTTTCATCTGGGGACTGATATTTGAGGCTTTGTCGTGGTGCTTTTGTCGTCTGCCTTTGCAGAGGTGCCCGGTCCCGGTGCGGGGCGGCTGGCAGGGGTTCAGCGAACCCCGGCTGCGCCGGGTGGGAGGCTCCTGCCCAGCATCCGCATTAACCTGAAACCACGGCACAGACCCTGAGACCAGACCACGGCTTGTGCACCCGCGCACCCGCCTCGGAGGGCCCAGGGACGGCCCGAGCGCTGCCCGGCGCGGCCGGGGCTCTGCCTGCTCCGGGGTCGGCCCGAGCAGGGCGGGTGAGCCGGAGCGGGGCGAATCCTGCTTCCCTTCCGTCTGCGCCAGTCTTCAATTAGTGTCCGCTGATTTCTGGGGGACGCAAGTGGCTTCTGGCACGTTGGTGGTTGTTTTTTAAAGCACGAAATAGGAGTCAGAAAGGTAACGGAGTGACACAGATAACAAATGGTTTTTGATTTTCCCTTAGTCGCTGCTGTCCAGCAGCGCAGAGGACACTGTAATCCCTTAAACCCTTCTGGTCGCATCATCTCTTCCAAACTGCAGATAGGTCTGACCCTCCCCTCACAAACCTCTTGTTACGTTGGTTTTTAACAGATAAAGAAACGCGGGGGCAAGCGATGGGAGGACTGGGTCACCGTGAAGGGGCGGTGAGGGAGGGAAAGGCGATGGATGCTCCGGGCAGGACCGTGGGACCTGGTTGTGACGAGATGGGACACGCAGCGAGGTCACCCCTGCGTCCTGTTGTGCTTTGCTTTGCTTTGCTGGGACGAACCGTGGGGCAGGCAACGGCCCAGCCGGGGTGCAGCTTTGCACGCAAAGGGGGTGCAGCCGGGGTGCAGCTTTGCACGCAGCGGGGGTGCAGCCGGGGTGCAGCTTTGCATGCAGTGGGGGTGCAGCTGGGGTGCAGCTTTGCATGCAGCCGGGGGTGCAGCTCCCCGGGCAGCGGGTGCCCCCAGCGCAGGCTGTCCCCCAGTCTCCCGTGGACGTGTCCCACGTTCGGCGTGTGCCGAGGAGCAGGTTTGTCACGGGGACAGCAGCGGGGCTGTGGGCTCCCCAGTTTTCTGTCCCAAGCCCCCCAAGGACGAGGTGCCGGCTGCAGGCGGAGCATGCCGCTTGGCTTTTATTTTTTAGGCTTTGCTGCCACCAGCTGGAACCAGTATTTTTATCACAAACTTGGTTTCAAGGCCCTGTTTTTGCTCTCCCAGCCTGCGTGAGACGGGCGCTCACATCACCCGTGGGGTTTTATCCCCCATGGGCACGTCACGGCCTCGAGGTCCCGCGGCGTGTTTGGCATTAAGGGTGATTTACCAGTTTCTGACGGTGGATGTGACCAGTCTGAGCTGGTTGGGTGAGATTCGGGCGGCAGCCGGGCAACAGGGAGGATAAAATCTGCTGTTGGGGCACCAAGGGAAAGGAAATAAGCTGTAAAATGTAACAGGATAGTGAAAGAAAGGATAAGGGAGTCTGAGAGGAGCCGGGTGAGTTCCTGGGGTTGGAGCGGGATCTCCCGTGGAGGCTGGACCTGACCACGCAGCCAGCTGGGAGAGCTGCTGGGGCAACCGGGACGTCCTGGAAGTCCCTGGGCTCAAAGGTCTCTAATTAAGCTGGCACAATTCTGGCATCGAGGCGTATTAGTTTCCCTTTCGGGCACGCCTATGGAGAACTGTGCGAAAAGACTTGCAGCACAACCTGAACGTAATCTTTTCTGGGTGTTGTAAAATATTTTAATTATTTCCTTCCTGCCTGTCTTTACCCCTCACCAGCCCAAATCTGCTCACCTCTCAGCCAAAGCTGAAGCAATGTGCGCAGGTCCGAAGACTCAGAAAACGCCCCAGTCTGGGTTTTCTGCCTTTAAAAGTCTTTGTTTCAGTTTCTTTTTGCAGTAGAGAGCTGAATCGCAGGACGGGCCCCTTTCCTCTCCTACCAGCCCTGGACGGGCTCCTCGCCCTCCCGGGGCTCCCGTGCCGGAGCCGCGTTTGCAGAGCGGTGGCGGAGGGGGTGAGCGCGTGGAGCACGATGCACCGTTGCCCCCGCAGCGGCTCCATGTCTTTGGGCAGCTCTGGAAGAAACTCAGCTGGAATTTCCCTCCGGAGGTTTTACTTGCGCCTCTTCCTTGTGTTAACAGCTCATATCTACCCAGTTTCAGTGGTGGCCTGAGATGAGAAATGAGCTGCGATTTTTTCTGCAAGGGGAAAGGCTTCTCAAGCATCTCCAGCTCAAATCGACAATATTTTTGTCCGGTGAGGGTGTACCCGCGCTGCATCTGCAGCCTGCACCCAGGGCGTGTGAGCGTGGGCAGTGCTGCGTGGACAGACCGATGGTCCTGTTCGGAGGGGGACAAGCACAGGCTGAAGGCCACAGTTACCACATGCATAGAAAATAAGGCTGGAAATTACTTCAAGAAGTCACCCCATCCCTTTCTCTTCCTGTTAGCTGAGCTGCAGCAAAATTACTTTAATCAAAGTGATTTAAAGCTTCGCTTGGTTAGACTCACGTCACCCCGCTTCCGCAGCTGCAGACTGTCATGAACTCTGCTACCCGGCGCCTGTCTGAGACGCTCCTTCGATAAGCTCAGGGCAAGGGCCAGCCCGTGCCCCACAGCTCAGCAGCTCTCCGGCAGGTTCCTCAAGCAGACTCGCGCGTGGCTGGGAAACGAAGCTCAGCAGTAATTAGCAAACTAGTTAGGCGCAGAGTTTGTGCGCAGCTGGTGAAGTGTCGTGTCGATTTTCGGATGCGCCACATGCTGATGTACTCGCACGCCTTTGCAGGCTTCCTTTTGTGAGGACAGGGCCTTCAGACACACGTCCATGCCAGCCCGAGATAATTCCTGGCTGCCGGCACCGAGGCCGGGCAAGGCGAAGCGCGGGCGCCTCTGAGCCAGGACGTGCGAGCAGCCCCGCTCTGCCCGGTGCAGGCAGCGGGGGTGTGCCCTGAGCACCCTGCATCCCGCATCCCGCCTTGCATCCCGCATCCTGCCCTGCATCCCGCCCTGCACCCCTCCCTGCGTCCTGCACCCCACCCTGCATTCCGCATCCCACCCTGCATCCTGCACCGCACCCTGCACCCCGCCCTGCATCCCGCATCCTGCCCTGCATCCCGCATCCCACGCTGCTCTACATCCCGCCCTGCATCCCGCATCCCGCCCTGCATCCCGCACCCCACCCTGCATCCCGCATCCCGCCCTGCACCCTGCCCTGCACCCCATCTGCCAGCCGCAGGCCCGCGCTGTGCCCCCCTGCCTGCTCCCCTGCTGCCTCTCGCCCGGGCAGGGCCGGGTGCCGAGGATTTGGGGCTGGTTCTGGGCCCCTCTGCGGATAAGCCGTGGAGGCACTGCTGCAGCTCCGTGTGCGGTTCCCGGCGGGGCTGTGCCGTGGCCCTGCCGTGCGCCTCGTGGGACAGATCCCTCCCTGCTGACGGCGTGGGACAGACGGCGTCAACGTGCACGTGAGGGATGGCAACGCTCGGCCCCAACACAGCTGCCCTCGCTTTTCCTCGCTGAGATGAAAGTCCTTGATGTACTTGACCGAGCTGAATCACTGCGTGACTCCCGGTGAGAGCAATGCTGGCGGTGCGGCTCAGGAGCCGGGGAATGCCCCGGAATCTCCCCTCTGCCTTGCTCATCTCTGAAACCCTCTGGAAGCATTTGCAAGCGCTGGGACCGGGCTGGATCCGTTGCTTCACAGGCACAGGGGATGGATTTGCAGCTGGGGGAAGGATCGGGGCTGTTTGCTCTGTTTGCACCTGCTTCTTCCCTCCTTTTCTGCCCTTTATTGCGAGCAGTTTTACCTGCTCAAGGGCTGCCCCCAGGGATGGGGAGCTGTGGTGCTGCAGGAGCCATCCCTGCAGCTGGATGCGGGAAGCCTCTGGGACCTGTAACTCCTGCACAGCAGCTCTCGGCGACGGGCGGCTTGAGCTAAACCACCCCGGCCCTGGCACGGCTTGTGAGCGCCCATCCGGAGCAGCTGGCGGCTCCGTAAAGCAGGACCATGGCAGCAGCTCATCGCAAACGCATCCCAACGTGCGATGCCAGGGGCAGCCGGGGCCGAGCACCGACCCCCTGCACCGCGGGCGCCGGGCACGGCTAACGAAGGCTGAACGCAGACCCTGGACGCAGATCCCGATCTGCCTCCACTTCCCCTCTCCCCGCCCCAGGCAGGGCTGCGTGCGGCCGGGGCTCAGCACCCTTTGCCGTTCCCAGAGTCCATCCCGGCCCCGGCCACGGAGCCAGCGGAGCGGCTGCAGAGCCCAGCACGCCCGGGGACGGCTGCAACTCTGGGAATTTTTTTCTCGAGCAGGAAGCTGAAGCATTTCCTCCTCCAGCCGCAGCTGATGCTTGCAGAGCGGGTTTTGCAATCCCATAGGTTTCTGTTCTCGGGGCGGGGAGGTGCCTCTCGCCACCTTGCAGCTCGGCGTTTGTTTGCTCGTATTTTTTTTGCATCTGTCAGTGTTTCGCTGCCAGCCCCGACAGGTCCCAGCGACAGGGTGGTTTTTGGCAGCGCTAACAGCTCCGTCCATGCGCAGCCCTTCGTGTGGTGCTGCCCGCTCGGCACCGGCGAGGTAGGAGGCTGGCGGCTGCCTGCCAAGGGGTATGTCCTGCGGCCGGCTTTTTTCCCGTGCATTGCCAGGCGAGGACGGATAAGCGCCGGGGTTTGGTGGTGGGGCTGGCGGAGGGCAGCGGCCCCCGGGGTGACCCGTGTGCTTCCCCCCGCAGCGGCGCTGCTGGAGATGCAGAGCACCCCCAACTACCTCTGGAGCACCGAGGACCTCCTGGGCCAGGGCGCCACGGCCTGCGTCTACAAAGCTCGCAACAAGGTGAGCGGGGGCAGCGGGGGGGCAGCCACCCCAAAGCCACAGTGCCCCTGAGCCCCCCCGTGCCCCCTGCCCCACGGCGCGGGGATGCCCGTGCTCCCCTCTGCTCGCCCTCCCGGGAGCTCCCCGGCTGCCGCCGGCGGCGGGGGCTGCTTTGGGTTTTATTTTCATTTTTCATTTGGCTCCTTCCCCCCGGGCACCGGCTCAGGTCTGCGGGTCGAGGGCAGCTTTTGGGGCGCTCGCAGCCGGGCCCCGCTCGCCGGCTGCCGGCACTCCCGTGCATCGCGGGGGGAAGAAGCTCTTTTCGGGGGAATGCCCAGAGGTTTTGAAAACCCCGTCCTTGGCGATTTGCATATTTCATGCAAACACTTGCCAGGGTTGGAATAGAGACTCTCGGCCTCGCCGGCCTTTGAAGTTTATTGAGCAAGCTGTCTCTGCACGGCGCAGGGCAGGAGGGGCGGCCTCGAGGATGGTTTGAAAACAGCCCCGTCCCGCAGCGAGCAGGCGGGGAGCTGCCAGCCTCAGCTCCAGCTATAAACTTTTTATGAAGCTGAATAAACACGCTGCAACGTAGCACGTGGGCTTCAGGGACAGGAAGCAAAGGGAGGTGAATAACAGCGGTTTGCTTTTGCAGCAGAGAAAACGAAGGCTGTGGGCCGCCTGTTCAGAAAACACGTTATACTGTCAGTGTCGTTTGCATCCCGAGCAGGATGTGGGAGCCGTAATGGAGCTGACGGAGCTGCTTGGGACATGGATGGTGTCACCTCCCATTTCCTTTTTCTCTTTTCCCTCTTTTCCCAGAAATCAGGGGAGCTGGTTGCTGTGAAGGTCTTTAATAACGCCAGCTACCTCCGGCCCCAGGAGGTCCAGATGAGAGAGTTCGAGATGCTGAGAAAGCTGAACCATAAAAACATTGTCAAATTGTTTGCTGTGGAGGAGACGGTAAGCAGGCCCTCAGCTCGGGAACCCGCTGTGCCGCCTGGCCGGTGATGCGGGAGGGGAGCAGTGGTCCCGGGCTGCCTTCTCCTCCCTCCAGCTCCGCACCAAGCCTCAGCCCAGCCCTTCAGCACTGGGAGCACTGGTGGCACTGGGCTGGAGCACGGACGTGACCTGCTGTTGTGCCCTGGCCCAGGCGCGTGGCACAGCGGGGACATTCTCCAGCACTGGTTTGTCCGAGCAGGAGAAACCCGGGGACCCACCAGCCCAGGGAGGGGCCCTGGTCCTGCCGGGGGGGGGGACAGGCCACCGGCTGGGCCACGGGGCCGGCCGAGCCCTCACGGCTGCTCCCCGCCGCAGGGCAGCAGCAAGCAGAAGGTGCTGGTGATGGAGTACTGCTCGAGCGGCAGCTTGCTGAACGTGCTGGAAGACCCGGCGAACGCCTTCGGCTTGGCCGAGTCCGAGTTCCTCATCGTGCTGCAGTGCGTGGGTGAGTGCGGGGGGCCCCGCGCCCCCGGCCCGGGACGGGCAGCAGCCCGGGGCCCAGAAGCTGCGGGCTGGGGACCTCGCGGTGCTGGTGGGACCCCACGGGCACCAGCCCTGGGCTGTGGGCGCGAGGGCTGGGCTGAGCGGTCGGAAATGGCCCCTCCGAACGGGGTGGGGTTGGGAGCTCTGCGCTCAGGGGAAGCCTGAGGGTCTCTCCCTGCAGACCTGCCCCGGGAAGCAGCTGCGGGAACAGGCTGTGCCCCACGACGGAGGAGCACGAGGGCAGTGCCTGCCGTGTGCTCGCCCGTCCTCTCCATTCCCCCAGTCACGCTGGTCCCCATCTAAGTGCAACCAGCCCTGGGGCTTGTCCCCTCTCCGGCCCTTCTCGTGTTCCTACGTTTAAACCAAACCCGCTGGAGCAAACTGCTCCAGCCCCACGCACGAACGCTGCCTTCCCCCGTGTGCCCAGTGGCGGGGATGAACCACCTCCGCGAGAACGGCGTCGTCCACCGAGACATCAAACCCGGGAACATCATGCGGCTGATGGGGGAAGATGGGCAGAGCATCTATAAGCTGACGGATTTTGGGGCCGCCCGAGAGCTGGATGATGATGAAAAGTTTGTGTCTGTCTACGGGACGGAGGAGTATCTCGTGAGTACAGTGTGTCACCAGTCTGGTGGCCCCGGGAGTCCCGGGGGAAGCTGGTCCCCATCCCTCCATCCAACGCCTGGGCAACTTGTAGAGAGCAGCAGTGACGTGGAGAGCCCAGTCTCAAAGCGGCCACATTTTTCAAAGAGGGGGAGCTCAGCGTTTTTGTTGTAGAGTTTCAGGTGACGTTCTGTTTGGAGGATCCGGCAGTAGAGGAGGCCAAAGCGAGCAGTCGGTTTCCGATCCCAGCGCCCAAGGCTTGACGCCTGCTGGGCGCGTCGGCAGTGCCGCTCTCTGCTTCACCCTGCAGCACCCGGACATGTACGAGCGAGCGGTCCTGCGCAAGCCGCAGCAGAAGGCGTACGGCGTCACCGTTGACCTCTGGAGCATCGGCGTCACCTTCTACCACGCTGCCACCGGCAGCCTCCCCTTCGTCCCCTTCGGGGGCCCTCGCAGGAACAAGGAGACCATGTAGGTACCGCGTCCGGCCGGGAGGGCCGGGTGCTGCTGCGCGGGGAGGTGGGACCGTGGCCGGTGGCCCTGGGGGCTGCAGGACAACCCGGCTGGGGCTTGGTGTGTGCCAGCAGCACCGTGCTGGAGTTCAAAGCCCCGAAATGCAGCCCGCGGAGAGCGTGCCTGAGCAGTGTGGCAAAGGATCTGTGCCCCATTTACCACGTTTGCCCTCAAAATGCATTCTCGTGACTTTGTGGCTAAACAGCTGGAAGAGGAGGCAGGGTTAATGTTTGCTTGAAAGTTGTTGACTGTTTCTTGAAGTATTTTCCCCCTGTGCATTTTTTTTCTTGCTGTGAATCGCGTCTTTCCCAGCTCGTCTGTGCTCTGCCCTTTCCCTCTCTGCTGAACCCGAGGGACGTAGTGCCCAGAGGTCACTTGGCTCGTTTCAGCTGCAAGCGATTTCCTTGCAACAGGTATAAAATTACCACCGAGAAGCCTCCCGGAGCCATCGCGGGGGTCCAGCGGCAGGAGAACGGGAGCATCGAGTGGAGCTACGAGCTGCCCGTCACCTGCCGACTCTCCGTGTGAGTGTCCCTCGCCGGGCTCGGCTCCCGCTGCGGGTCTCGCGTCCTGGCAGCACGGCTGGAGAGGGCATCCCGCCTCAGGCAGCGCGGGCAGGGAAGGATTAGCAAGGCAGATGAGCTTTTCGTCTGCAGATGTCACGGCTCTCAGAGCAGGTCGTTGCTTTACAGCCGGGAAAAGGGGTGCAAGACGGGGCAGCGGTACGGGAGCTCAGCCGCAGGAGAGGGGCTGCGCCTCTCCCCGGCCCCGCGGGTCACCGCGTTCCTGGCTCAGGGTTATGCCAGTCTGTGCGAACATCTCTTGTGCTGCTGCTGCAGGGGGCTGAAGGACCAGCTGATACCCATTTTGGCCAACATCCTGGAGGCGGATCAGGAGAAGTGCTGGGGATTCGACCAGTTTTTTGCAGAAACCAATGACATTTTGCACAGGATCGTGGTCGACGTCTTCTCCCTGCAGCAGGCTTCCTTGCATCGCATCTACATCCACTCCTACAACACGTAAGGATGCCAAGGCTGCGTTAAAAGCAAATTTGGGAATTGAGCTCAGGAGCCTCAGCCCCTCGTTTCAGTCGGTGAACCTGGGGAGAGAGCCCGTTCCCTTCACACCCCAGTTAAAGCAGGTTAAAACAAACCAGGCTCAAACCAGCCTTTGCTGGGGAGGGCACTAACCAGGAGCTGTCGGCTCCTGGCACGGCACACGGAGAGCCCCAGGGAGGTTGTCCGAGGGGCTCCGCGGACCTTGTGGGATGTTTTGCTACGAGAAGAGAGCAGCAGGCTGTTAAAGCGATGGAAATCTGAGCGCTCACCTCACTGCTTATTCCCCACCCTTTCTTTTCTTTTTCATTTCAGTACCACCAAGTTTTTAGATGCTGTCTTCAAACAAACAAATGTAGTCCCTCACCATCAAGAATATTTTTTTGAAGGTCATCTGTATGAGTTGGATCCTAATCTACAAGCTCATAATTTCTGCAAAACCACAGAGCAGAGCCCTCTGACCTTGCTGAGCACCGCTGAGCAACCAGAAGACGTGGTGGGAGTCAGATACAGAGACCGTGAGTACCGTGGCCTGGAGATGCGCCATGGCGTGCAGGGCGGGTGCCGTGAGAGAGATTTGCTTGAATTATTATCCCAAGAGACGCCGATGCGCAGCAGGAGGTGGGGGGGTTACGGTGCTGGAGAGGGATTAGGAGGTTTCAGGGCAGTTTCCCCTGACGTGTGCTGTGGCTCCACGGCTGCCGCCACGCTGGGCTTTGCAGGCAGTTTGTGCCTTCGTCCCCATTTCCAAACTATCTTGGAGAGCTGCACTAAGCCTCCAGCACCGCAGCTGCTCCTGCGCCTGAAATCCTGAGCGGCTGCGGGGTTTGCTTCGGCAGGCGTGAGATGTCCCTGGGGGTCCGCAGCCGCGGCTCGGGGGCTCCAGCCTGGCTCCCCAAAGCACCGTGACCGCTGTCTGTCTTTCCAGCGGCACTCGAGTTTCCGAAGTTTGTCCCCAAGGTGGACGTGGTGGCCGACTGCAGCGCAGCCAAGGTAGGTGGGGGTGCCCGGGCAGCGGGGGGGAGCCCCGGCCGGGGAGGCGCAGCCGCCGGCAGTGCCCTTTGCCTTGCAGAGCGCGGTGGGCGCCGTGCACCAGACGCTGCGGATCGCCCAGGCCCTGCGGCGCTGCCGGGAGCTGCTGGCGAGAGGCCTCCACTGGGTGATGTGAGTGCCGGAGGCACCGTGGGCGCGGGCGGCGTGGGGGTGACCCGTCCCTTCCCAGCACCGAGAGCTTTGTGGGTCGGAGTTAAACCGCTCGGGGTTTTCCAGCCACCTCCAGAGAGTGCAGGGCCACCGCGTGTCCGCAGAGCGTACGGGGAGGGAGCGCAGCGCGATGGCCAGCCTGTCCCCCGTACAAGGGACGCTACGGGGGACACGTGTGCCAGGCTGCGAGGGGCTGGACCTGTAGGAAAATACCACTCGGTGTTGTGAGGGTGCTCCCATCCCCATTTGTTACTTTTGAGTCACTTTTTTCCATTTCGGAAATACTGAGGAAAACATCATCATCATCATCATTATTATTACTATTATCGTTGTGCGTTTTCACTGTCCTACCCATTTCCTTCGGGGCAGGAGCTTCTTGTGCAGTGGCAGGACAGTGCCCCGTGGGTGAGAGCCCCCTGCCCGGGAGCTGCACCCAGTTTTACCTGCATCCAGCCCCCCATTTTCTCCCGAGCAGCCAGAGAGGAGCCACCAGCTCCATCCTAACCCCCCGCCCTGCGTGGCCAGCCCCGGGATGGAGCTCAGGCTGCTGGGGAGCACGCGTTGGACGGGCTGTTTTCTCTCTCGGCAGTGGGAACCTGAAAACGGAGTGCTCGAGGATTTTGGAGCAGAGGAGAGGGGCTTTTTCGGTGCTCAGCTGCCTGCAGCTCACTGAGGTGAAGACCTGCATGCTGTAAGTGTGGCTGTGCCAGGGCAGCTTTGCAGCCGCGGGGATGCAGGCGCTGGGCTGGGCAGGCACCGGCGGTGCCCTGAGGCTGCTGCAAATAAGATACAGAACTCTCAAAGGTGCCTCAATAATCATAAATAAGTAAAATTCCAGGAATAACCTGGTAGCTGGAAGGTAAGAGGCTTTTTCACTGCATGTGGAGGCTGCGGGAAGCGAGCCGCCCTGGCTATTTCTCCCTCTTTGCTTCAGTTTTTAATGATCAGTCCCTGGTTTCACGGGAGCCCAGAATTAGTCCTCGCTCCCTGGCTCCTGCTCTGGGGTTTTCGGACTGTTACAGCCCGCGAGCCACAGAGTAAGTGCGAGGAGAAGGCAGGGCTGCCGCTGCCAGCTCGTGGGAAAGGGAAACAGAGCTGTTGCTGGCAGCAGAGTTAGAACAACGGGCAGGACGGCATCAGCTGCCAGGTCCCCGCCGGGGTCTGGCCAGCGTCGCTGACCCCGCTCTCTGCAAACAGCCTTGGGGAGCCGAGCGTGGAGAGCACCGGGCAGTGCCGGGGAGGATGGCCGGCAGCCCACCGTGCTGCCTTCCCCCGGAGCCGCCAGCCCACCCCACCACACCGCCCGTCATGACATGTCTTTTATTTCTGTCGAAGAGGCTCCACTAATGGAGCATTCTCCGGAGGCTGAATTACGGAGCAACCCTGGGCAGTCCTCGCCGTAACCGACGCACCCATCCCCACCCGCACTGCCCCAGGGAAAGCTGAACCCATTTTATCTAAAGTAACCCACAGTTATTTTGCTTTTCTGTTTTGTTGTTGTTGTAGTGGAAAATTCTTTGCTGCTGGGTTGCTGTTCTTTTATTCCTTTCAGTTTAGCAAGTCTCTTAATTTCCATTTCATCTCAAAAGACAGGGACACACGGCTCCCATTGCCTTCAGCCGGATTCGCGCAGGGCTGCGGTGCCAAGAGCACTAATGCTGCAGCTGGATGCTGCTGGCTTATCCGCCCCTTCCCACACGGTCTGGAGCAGGCGTGTTTCTGCTGACGTAGCCAGCGTGCACCGCGCAGCGTTACGCTCTCGTGCCAGCTGCGGGGAGGCAGGCAGCCTCTGATCTGGCGTAACGCCAATCCGCACGAAGCCAACAATTTTGGAACAAATTGGACACAACAGGGCGAGTTTTTTCCCAGATCAGCACTTTGCATCTTGTGGCTCAGATCCGGTACCCTGAACGCAGAGTTATCGCCCCAGCAAACCACAGCCCGGCTCCCCCAGGGACTCCGATGCTCCCTCCCCACGGGATGGATTTTCTTTGCGCAGGTGACGGCTGCCTCTGGCTCATATTCTGCTTAAGGAATATTCATTTTCTGACTTTCTTCAGGTACGAGGCTGTTCCTGGAGGCAGCGGGGTGCCGGCTCTGAAGGACGTGGCCATGGTGAAGACAAGGCTGCAGAGGGTGAGCCCCCGCGAGCGGCTCCGTGCGGGGCCGGGGAGCATCCGCAGGCATGGGCAGCGTTCGGAGCGGCCCCAACCTCTCCTCCCCATCCGCAGGTCGCCGAGGAGCTCTCCCAGTGCTCCCACAACATCTTTGACTTCCAAGGGGCGCTGGACAGCATTTTGTCCGAACTGGTGAAGCACAGGCAACAAGTCCACGAAGACAAAAGGTTTGTAGCGCCAGCTTTACCGAAATCCCTGCCAGCGCTTCGCTGTTCTCGGCTCGGTTGAGCAGACATCGCTGCGTGCTCCCGCACAGCCCCGCGTGGCAAACAGCTTCTAGCAGCCCCGTGCATGCGCGTGTCATGTTGCGTGACGTCCCTGTGTACAGACACAGGCAGCAGCAGTGTCCCCTGGTTGCAGCGCGCTCGGATTGCACCCCAAAGTGCTAATTTCACCCCACCCTCACACTCTTCCTCTTGTGGGGCCTCACGCCCCCTTCCCTGTCCCGATTCCAGCATCCGGCAGATCGAGTGCTGCCTGGAGAAGATGCAGCTGATCTACAAGCAGTTCAAGAAGGCCAGGACGTGTCTGCGTAAGTGACGGGGACGGCGGCCCCGGGGGCACGAGACGCGGGGCTGCAGCAGGAACGTCCCTGCGCTGGCCGGGTGGAAAAAGGAATTCTGTCGGTTTGCTGGGTTTAGCGGTTATTTCTGTGCCGTGACAGTAGTCCCGGGGGCTGCAGCGCTGAGAAGCCCCTTGAGCGATCTCTGTGTGTTGTGAAATTGCCCGTTTGTTGGGTGGCGAAGAGGGAAACGGGTGGTGACTGGTGGAAACTGGTGTCTTTCCTCCCCAGGGCTGGGCTACAACGAGGAGCAGATACACAAGCTGGACAAGTAAGTCACAGCCCTCTCCCCTTTCTAGGACCGGCCCCACGCTGCGGCCAGGCGGGTGTTTGGTGTTCCCGAGCGAATCCTCGGGGGATGTGAACTGTCCCTGGGTCCCTAACGTTGAGAGAGGGCACCTGTAAGGGGCTTCTGTGATGGTTCATGGATGCGGGACCTTTCCCAGGAAACTTTTTCAAGCTACAAGCTATTTCAGACGAAGACGTGAGAAAACCTCTGCAGACCTGGGGAGAGGGAGTTGCTGTTGGGCCAAATCCCTGCGTGAGGCTGTGGGGAATAAGCACATTTTGGGCTATTGCTCCCACTTACCCGGTTTGTGGCCATTTATTCGCTGAGATGCTGATTTAGGAAGTGTCCGTGCTTTCATATCTGCTTCACTTTCAGTGGGCGTAAAGTGTCTGATGGCTTTTGTACCTTTAAAAATCCTCCTTTCAGTTTCCACTGAAACCAGAGGGCAAGAAATTAACACGGGCAAGAAATAAAACGCACACTTCAGTATATACCAGGGATGGTGACAGTGAAGAGGCAGCTCCTTTATCTTAATTAATCTTCAGTCCAACCTTGGACATCTGCCTTAAACTCCCAGGCAAAGACTTACCGAAGTGCCCCTGGGGTGGGGATGAGGGCCCGGCTGGGTCCGCCTGGCCCCCGAAACCTCCCTCTCCTCTCCAGCGTAATTCCGTTTGGTTTGCTGTATAACACGGACGCAAAACTAATGACTGCACATCCAGTCCCTCTGTCGCCATTCGGGAGCCAGCTTTAGGTCTCCTGCCACGTGAACTGCGATGCTCACTGCCATACGTCCAAGGAAATAAGTGTTGTCTCTCGTTTTCTGGTTTTAGGGTGAATTTAGGGCATCTGGCCAGGAAGGTTCTGTTGATTTTCCAGGAGGACTGTGTCCAGCGGTACCAGGAGGCCCTGGCGCTCCACGGCAGCAGGATGAGGTACCAGCCCCTGCCCAGCGCTCTCCCGGGGTTTCGGGGCTCGGACCGCGGTGGGGATGGGAGCGGGGACCTCCCAGTAACCCCCCAAGGACAGGGCTTCCGACTGCTCTGCTGTTGATGGAGCGCTGGGATGCGGACGGGGATGATGATGCTGGTAACTGCTGCTGAGGGACTCCTAAGGGGTAATAAGGCCTTAAAGCAGCAGCTCTGTGCGACTGCTAGAGATGCTGCTGCGTACGGCGGTTCTTAGCCCGTGCCAGGTATTTGCGCCCTGTTGTTTTAAGTTGGTTTTTTTTTTAAAAGCCGTCTAAACTTGCAGCTGGAGTTCAAGCAGCTGATTTCCTCGCTTTCTGATGGGGAGAGGTTATTTTATCAGGACAAAATTGCTATTGAGACAAAGAGATCTACTAATTAGGAATGATTTTCTGCTAAATGGTGTTTGGGGAATAATGCAAAGAGCAAATTACCTTGCAGCGATTGAGCACAAGCCGCTGCCTCTCACAGCGGCAAAGAGCAGGGGTGAGGGGGAGGCAGTTAGGGGATGAGGATGTTGCAGAAATTGGATTTTGATTGCAAGGTTGCTTTTAGAGAGGAGCATCCATTCCCCTGGGCTGCCAGCGTGGGTGGAGGGAGAGTGATTTTCTATAATGCCTTAGAATTAAACCCGGCTTTTGACCTGGTCCCTATTTCTGGTGGGGAGTAGCCCTGCGTAAGATTTACTATGGGGGGGATTTTTAGGCTAGGAATTTCTCTCAGTCGCTCGGTGTCTGCCCTGCCTCTGCCTTCTCCCCTTTCCAGCCTCGGCTCGTGCAGCCCGGGCTTTCCATGCCGCAAACGTCGCCCACGGGCGGGTTTCGCTCCAGGGACAGAAGCTGCTGCCCGCAGTCGCCTCCCGCCCGTCCCATCACGGGGCAGTGAAATCTCCCCTCGGCTGGAATTTTGTCTCAGGGTGAAATTCCTCTCTGGGCATAGAGCCCCACAAAATCCGTGCAGCGCCGGAGCCCCGGCCGTGCCGAAGCAGGGCTGTTACCTGTGCTCTCACGGAGGAAAAAAGCTTCTTCGTGTTTTTCTGGAGTATTTTTGTATGTGTTTTTCTGCCCTGAGGGAGAAGGCATCGTGAGTCACAACTGGCTATTTTTAATTTATTGTTACTTCAGTTTTAATTGTCCTGTTTTGAGCGTCTTCCTGCCGGCAGCCAGGGTTTGTGGTGTGGCGGCTGTTTTTCTGGGGACTGGAGGTGGGACCGTTCACCTTAAATATTCTTCCCTTTTTTTTTTTTTAAAGCCAAACCAAAGCTTTTCTTACACAACTCACGGCGTGCCTGCCGGGTGCGTGGCACCTCCGCCCCGGGGTCCCTCGCCCTGGCGGGAACGGGGCAGTCGGTCCCCCCAAAAAGCACAGGAGGGTTCGCTGCCGAGGCTGGGGCAGAGCGGGGGGCACGGCTCGCACCGGCCGGCCCAGCTCGGCCCCCGCGGCACGGCAGAGCCCGCCGAGACGCCGCCTCTTCGGGGCTTTGGTGGCCCTAGGGCTGCTGCAGAGAGACCGGCCCCAAGGGTCTGCTGGGGGGAACCTCTCTGGCCTTCGTACGCCTGAAATGTGGCAGGAGAGCGTGCAAAAAGAAATGCAAAACCCAGGAGCCTCTTTGAGTAGATGCTCAGTCCCCCCCGGGGCACAGAGCACCGCCCCTGCGGCGCTTAAGGCAGAAGCGATGGGCTTGAGCTGTCTCTCCTATAAGCAACACTTTCCCTAATTAATTTGCTATTAGTGGTGTTTGGACAACCTTGCCTACGGTGGCTATTAGCAGAGCTGCAGCCATAATTACAACGCTGTGGTGACTCATTTGCTTGCTTTCAGGATTTTAACTCTGATCCAGAAAGGTTTGCAGAAAGCGATACAAAATTTAAAAAAAAATACAAAATTATAACGATCCACACCGCTGCCGAACATTGACTGGGAATTTT
This sequence comes from Phoenicopterus ruber ruber, assembly GCA_009819775.1. Taxonomy (NCBI): domain Eukaryota; kingdom Metazoa; phylum Chordata; class Aves; order Phoenicopteriformes; family Phoenicopteridae; genus Phoenicopterus; species Phoenicopterus ruber. Next base: position 2,474,028 of record CM020239.1, on the reverse strand, counting down.
GTTGTCGTGTTTCTCTCTAGGAAAGTTTATGAGATAAAGAAGCATTTGAAGAAGCTCAGCAACCGCATCAGTGCCTGCAGCGTGGAGACGATGGAGTGCCAGGACTGCCTGCAGAGCGTAGGTGCCCGGGACGCTGCCGCGCAGCCTCTCCCTGCGTCCCCACAGCGCTGCTGCTCCCCTCCCCAGCACCCGCCGCGCGCGTGGCCGCACACGCAGGGCAACGCCGGGGTGCTTTTAAACAACTTGCTGCCGTTCCGTGTGGGTGATCCACACTGGAGATCTTGCTTTCCCCCACGGCGCAGAGCAAGGAATGGGTAAAGCTTTGGCAGTGGCACCCCTGGTCCCGAGGGGTAATGCGCCTGGCCCGGGGCAATCCCTACCCAATAAACGGGAACTGCAGTAGTGGAAAAACGATGCTCCACCACCAGGTCTCACGATGGACCGCCTGACAAGCTGCGGCACAGCCACCTCGCAGACGCCCTGGCCCTTTGGTTATTTTATTTAGTTTGCCCCCAAGAGGTGGATGTGCTGGGCGTGACTGTGTGCGTGTCGTCTCCCAGCACCCGGGGGTCAGACCGCCGCAACCCCCCCGCTGCCTGCCACGGGCTGCCGAGTCTCTCTGTCTCCGCAGGCTCTGGACAGGTTTCTCCAGGCAGAGAAACGGAGTTTGGCCCCGGTTCCTCCCATCCCTTCACCCATCCATCTAAGCCAGGCACGCCAGGAGATGGCTTTTCGGTGAGTCTTGTGTTTTGTGGGCAGCCCGGCTCCCCGGGGAGACGCGGGACCTCCCGCTGCTCATCCTCTGCACGAGCAACAGGGCGAGGGCTCTGTGTCCGCAGGGCTGGGACGGGCTGCATCAAGCCCTTCCCCGCCGCACGTGCCGTGGCCCTGCCGGGTGCGATCCCCGCTCCGTGACCCGTGGGGCGTCCCGGCCGGCTCAGCCAGCCCTTCCACAGGAGGTGCTCCCGCGGGGAGCGGGGGGCCGAGCAGCACGGGGGTAAGGGGCTGGTTGTGTCCCCGGCAGGATGCAGGAGCTCCTGGAGCAGATGCGGTCAGTAACTTGTGATCTCCAGTTCAACAACAGCATCATCGAGCGGTGAGTAAGAGCACCCAGAGACGGCGATTCCTGCCCCGAACACCAGGCCGTGCCCGCGCTGCCCTGGGAAGGCGTGTGGGTCTGGGTGGGCTCCCTGGGAGTCCCTGAGTGAGCTCCGGCGTGGGGAGCCGTGCCTGGCGCCGAGCGCAACCACAGCCGCTCACGGGGCGGTTCACGCGGGGGTTTTAACGGCACCAAGTTTACATCGTGATCTGGTAGCAGAAGAGAGTTTATCTTTCTGGGAAGTTTAAGCCCGATCTGCGATTGCTATGTCATGTCTACACGCCTTTTCCTGTGCCGCTCAGCGCTGGCAGCTGCTGACTGCCACGGAGAAGTGGATGCTTTCCCTTTCTGAATGAAACTCTGCGCAAAACCCAGCGTCCTACTGCTGACAAACCCCCGGGTTTCTTCCTCCGCAACCTTTTTGTGAGGATCTTAATGCAAATCAACAATATGAATATGCATATCAAAATGTCAAAGGGTTTCAGGTCAGATTTTAAAAGAAAAAAAGAAATCGGTGATTCACCCCAGCCTTGTTTTTGTAGGACCAGCTGTGTTGTTGCAGCATGTCCACTGTGAGTAAGGGGATAAGGAAAGGTCTGGTAGGCTTTCAATATGAAGACCTTATCCCAAGAGACTGGAACGAGCCCTGAGACTGGTGCCCAGCACAAACTGTAGTTTGGGACGATATGAGCCCAGGCAACCCCTCTCGAGCCTAAAGCCTTTGGTTTTGTTCCTGCAGGTTAAGTGGGGCTTCCCCCGCTGCCGGTATTTGAGACGTGGTGAATTTGCAGCTGGTGAAGCAAGCCGCTTTCCACAGCAGGGAACACTTACAGCACTTTGGGTCCAGAGCGACAGAGACGTTTGATGTTCGTGCTTGAGGAGCTCTCTGTGTCCTACCTCTCCGCTCCAGCACTTTTGCACAGTTCACCAGCATTAGCTTCGAGTGGCTTGCAAGCCTTGAGCCTTTGAAAATTTGACCAGAAAATTGTTGGGGGTTTTTTCCTTTTAAAAAGTGCCTGAAGGACTCCATGTTTTTCTAGCTTCCCTGTATCACCACGTCGGATGAGGAAGAGGCTAGACACATACATTATCTTTCGCTCTCTTACTCGGTTAGGGATTACTCCCACTTCTGACGTACTTCTGCCCCCTGGGGCTTCGTGGAGCGGGGCTGGAGCCCAGGGCAGGAGGGATGCTGGACCTGATGGATGAGAGACCGGATCCAGCCCAGGACGGCTCCGGTGCTCTGCCCGGGAGTCGACAGCGCGGGGAAGGCGGGAGCCGCAGAGCTCTGCCGTGGGCGCTGCACCCTCGCCTCCTGCTTCAGGGCTTCGCCTCCAGCCCAGCCCCGTGTCTGGGCTGCTGAGGGGTTTGGGAATGGGAAGCTGCAGGAGGCTTCTCTTTTTTGGTACGTTTCTATAAATGTAACCGAGTTCTGTGTTTATGCGTGTGGGGGTGTGTGCCTTCTCCAAACAACCCTGTACTGAAACTGCGGCACCAGTCACCGAACCCGGGGGTGCTACTAACTGCCAAGGCACAATCTCAGAGGAAAGGACTCCCGCGAGCCCTCTCCAGACACAGCTCTGCAAGAGAAAGCAGGGGTCTGGCTTTTTTTCTTTTAGGTGAAGGATGAAAAGGAAAGCAGCCGCCTCTGCCATTACCGTGCAGGGTGAAAGGATGCATTTGTCTGAGGTGGCAGCAGCCGGGCTGGCGGAGCTGGGACGGGGACAGGAGGGACCCGAGCAGGTGCTCTGCGGGGCTGGGAAGGCCGTGCCCAGCACTTCACTCCTCTTACACTCTAGAGAAATAGGATGGAGGGGGAAACACATTTCCCCCCGGGAAGCGCACCGAGAGCTGCGGAAGGACCCCCATGCTCCGCGTCGGGGCTGTACCCAGCCCTGTGTTAGGGGTAGTTATTATGCTCTAAATTTCCTACTGGTTTTTGACCTTGGGTTTTACGAGGAGCTGTAATCCTTCGGTTATCGGCTGAGTCAGCTGCTTGCCAGCAGCAGCGTGCGGAGCCGCGATACGGGAAGCCTGGGGTCTCGGGAGCGCGAGCATTAGATGGTATCAAGGAGCTCTTTGTGGGAAGAGTCAGACACGCCGCCCCTCCGTCCACGTCGTCCTGCCTGTCCCCAGGGTGATTTATGGGTGGTCACCCAGATCCCACAGCCCACGTCCCGGGGCTGCAGCCAAAGCCAGGCAGGGCCAGAACTCCCACCCAGCCGGGCTCAGACACGGGTGTTCACACCTGGGCTGCTCCTGCCAGACCCACGGGCAGGATTGCCTTGGCTCTTCCCACCTCTCCCTGGCACACACGAGTGCAAACACACGTAAACCACTGTCTGGGGCTCCCTGGAGAGCCCCTGCCCCCCGAACCCTCACCCTGGGGAAGGGGGCTGCGCTAATGAGGCTCACGGTGGGAGCAAACGGCCGGGGGGACGCGCGGGTCCCTTTGCCCCGGGGGTCTGCGGGGTGGGAGGCTGCGCTGGTGGGAAGCACGTGCGGGGGGGGGTAGGAAATGTTTGGATTCATTCCTGTCCCCTGCATAAAACCCTTCCCTCTGTGTTTGCCCGGTTTCTTCCCGTGTGCACACCGTGGCTGGCTGCTGGGTTTAAAGGAGGTTGGAGCAGGGACTGGGGAGCCGGGACTTCGGCAGCGTTGGCACCAGCGGAGTCCAAGGGGGAGGGAGTCGCTGCACCTCCCGGGGACAGCCTGTGCATCTGGAAGGAAGGAGAGGCTGAGCCATCATCTAGGCAAGCCAACGGGTCTGACTCAACAGCAGCGCGGATGCTCGGAGTACCTGCCTGGACCTGTCCCTGGGTAGAAAACAAAACACCCGACTCTGCCCTTCACCCCTCCTCCCGTTCCCTTTCCAGCCCCTTTTCTGGAGGGGACATGCGTTAGCTAAACCGAAAGCCTTCAGGCGAGTTGGGGCCTGCCGTGGCTGTTCTGGTTCCCCGGAGGTGGTTCCCCAGCCCAGCAAGCACAGGGCAAGGGGCTGCCTGCCACGGGTGCTCCTTGGACCCACCGCGGCAGCCGGTAGTTCTGATCTCTGCTGGGAGACGTACGGGGACGCAAGGGAAGATGGCGCGTCCCTGGAGCCGAACATCTTGCTGCAGCGCTGCCCCGAGTCTCAGCAAGGGAGCAAAATGAGCCGGGAGCGGCGGCTCCAGGGCTGTGCCCGGCTTTGCTTTCTTGTAAGAACAGGCCGAGCGCGCCCAGGAGCTCCCCCCGCCCAGGAAACCTTCCGGAGTGGAATTTGGCACTAACGTTCCCATTCATTTTAATTGTAAAAACCAACATCCTGACTGTCAAACCCGACTACTTACTGTAGAAGAGGTGGAACTAAGCCATCACTTAAAAGCTTTTCTCCCACAAATTATTTTCTAGGATTCTCCTAGTTTTATAAAGCACATTATTTTTAATCCAGCTCGAGTTCACGGACATCCCCTGTAGGAACAGGGCAGGGAGCCCAGGCAGGGTCTCCTGCCGCGCTTCCTCGCGCTCAGTGGAGCTGCGCTGATTCGTACCAGCTGAGCGTTTGACCTGGAACATGTTTGGCTTCAGCAAAAAAGGATTTATTTCTTGGCAAAAAGAAAAAAGAGTTTCTGCTAATAGCCCTTGTCATGCTTAAACTGCCATAACCCAGCAGCTGCAAAGGGGACTCCCGGAATCCAGAAGAAACAGGAATTTTCCTGTCAATGTTAATTAGGGTTTTTTTCCCCGAAATATTTTAACCCTTGGCCTAAACGAGCTGCTTCTGCTGTCAGACCTGAATGCCCGCAGAGGCAGCTGAGAAGGATAATGAATCTGCCACGTCTCTTGTGCGGGTACGAGCCAAAGCTTCCCGCGTTGACAGAAGATGCTGCATCTATTTGCGCGAGAAGCCAGACCTGGCACAGCCACGTCAGCTGCCAGCAAGAAGGGGCCAACGCGGGTGACCGCGGGCAGGGGGTCCTCCGGCATCGGGGAGGGCTTTCCCCGGGGATGTCAGCCGCCGCTGGAGCATCTCCCGGGGGGTGTCTGCGAGCTGCAGTCAGGCTGCGCACGCTCTCCCGCCGCGGCCGCTCGCTCCCAGGCGCTGGGGATTTCCTCGGGGGCGAGGGAAACCAAAGCCCTCCGCGCGCGGCGGGGGATCCCCGCTGCCTCCTCCACCCTGACGCTGCGAAACTGAGACTGAAACCGTGCCCCGGGACGGCACTGGGAAAGCAAACGTCCAGAATGGCTTTAACAGGTTCCCAGCCAGGTGCCAGGTAGATCTTTGCCCTCAGAAAGGTCGATTGCTTTCTTGCAGGTGATTCCTTATACTATTAGTGCTCTGGGAAGAACACAGGATAAACCACCAAGTTTTGGGGAAACAGTTTACCCAAGAGTAAATCTGCTGTTGTTCTCAGGCAGAAGCAGAGGACCCATGAAAGTGAATCAGGATCCTGAATGGGGAAGAAGACGACCTTCCAAAAATAAATCTTGGTACTTAGCACAGAACCAAACTAGAATTTGTCAAGCTGCATTATTGCTCCTTTGGTTTGAAGCTCTTATTACTGACTGCTTATGACACTAGTCTTTTGTAACTCAGAGCCAGCGTTTTAATCCATCCTTTAAATTAAAATCCTTGAAAAGGATTTAGATATCCTTGGCTTATCCCGTCCTCAGGAATTCACGAGCGATGTCAATTTGGCTTCCCATGAGCCTGGAAGCCAGGATTCGCACAGCCCAGCCCTGCACTTGCTGCAGCAGCTCTTCACCCGCCTGCTCTCACGCAAACCAGAGAAATTGAGGAGCAATTCTGCCCGAGTTATATATTCCAAACCAGTACGACCGAGAGCGGCAGAGAAGGGATGGTCTGGGTTGGACGGCTAACCCGCAGCGTGGGCAATGCAGGGCCAGTCGTGCCCTGCGTGACCGGGGTGACCGTGTCACCCTCTCTGTGCGCTGGGCGCCAGCCGGACATGGGGGAAAAGGGCAGTAGCTTCTGCCTCTTCCAGCCGGCGGGGAAGGCGTTACGGTGACGGGGGACCTTCGCATTGCGTGCGATATCCAGCCCCTGCGTTCAAAGGACGAGGGAGTCGGTAATCCGAGTGGCAGAGGACCACACAGCGCCTGGTCCAGCCACCCCCATTCGTGCACCCCCAAAGCCTCCTTTGCCCGGGGGAGAGGTTTGGAAGCCGGCTAGCCAGGCACGGGTGTCCTTGGAGCTGCAGCGCTGGAGCCTGCTCGGAGCCACTTCAAAATTTGGCCATAATATTTTCCCTTTTGCTTTTCCCACAACCACAAAAGCCTCATCTGGGAGAGATAATTGCTTCGGCTCACAGCCCTGCGCGTCGCTCCGGAGCCCTGCTCTCATTGTGGGGAAAGGTAATTTGTTCCAGCCGCCCTTGCGGCCCGGTCCACGCACACGCGTTGTGCCAGGGGAGGGTTTGCACCAGCCTGGTTCAGTGACCGTGTATATAGTGCCCCACGCGAGACCCGACAGCTCCCGTGGGTGCCGTGGGTGGGTGACTGCGCTCAAGCAGGACGCTGGAGAAAGCCCCCGGCTCCGCTTTGTGCCGCGGGCTGCGCCCCCCCCCCGCCGCGGGATCCGGGCCACCCACGTCCCGTGGGGGGGAGTGTCCCGTGGGGAGAAGTCCCACGGGGAGGTGGGGGGAACTCCCACGGGGGAAGGTGTTGCGGGGAGATCCCACGGCGCGGGGAGGGGAATCCCACGGGGAGGAGAGTTTCCACGAGGAAGGATCGCACGGGGGGATGCAACGCTGATGGGTCCCGCGGGGAGGGGACCCAAGGGCCAGTCCTCCGGGGGGGTCTCCACGGGACGGGTCCCCCGCAGGGCCGGTCCCGGGCCTCACCCCCCCCGCCCCCCCCGCCGTGTCTCCTCCCCCCGAGCCGGTCAAAGGCGCCTGCGCTGCCCCACGCCCGCCCGCCGCTCCGAGCCCATGGCCTCGCCGGCCGTGGGGCCGCGCCCCCGCCCGCTGCCGCCCTCCGCGCCCGGCTCCATGCGCCGGCGCCCGCCCGGCCCCGCCGTCCCCCCCGAGCCGATGGGCGGCCGGTCCCCGGGGAGCCCCGGCGGGGCCAGGGCAGCGCGGCGGCTGCGGCGGCGCGGCGGAGCCCCGCGGCTGCTGCCCGACGTGCGGAGCATCTTCGCGGAGCCGGCGGAGCGCGGCCGCGGCCACCGCTTCGCCCCCCGCCCCCCGCGCCGCGGCTGGTGCGACCTGTGCGGGGAGGCGGTGCGGGAGCGCGCCCTGCGCTGCGACTGTGAGTGCTGCCCGCGCCCTGCCCGCGCCCTGCCCGCGCCTCGCTCTCCCGCACCCCTGCACCCCTGCCCTGCCCGCCTCTCTGCCCGGGCGCTTCATCCCGCACCGCAGCCCTGCCTGCCTCTGCCCGGCGCTACCGTCCCGCACCGTGCCCTGCCTGCGCCCTGCCCGCCCTCCTGCCCGCCCCCCTCCTCCCGCAGCCCCAGGCCCCCCCGCCCCCCTTCGCCCCGGCTCTGGGCCCCCAGACCCCGCTCCGGGTGCCGCGGGGACGCGCCGCGCTTGCGGGGAGGGCTCCGCACTGCGCCGGGCTTGCCGGGGGGGTCCCCGCGGGGCTGCGCTCCGGGAGCTGGAGGGAGGAAGGGACCTGGCCGGGGTCTCCCCGCAAAGGGGCCGCTGTCCCCGGGTGCGGGGCAGGGCTGGGGGCCGGGGCTGGGCACGGGTGCGGTGAGGTGGTGCCGGGCGGGTTTGGGAAGTGAAGCTTTTCCAGGAATGAGGAGATTATGAGCTCATCGGCAGGGTTGTGAAGGGGTTGGCATCAGCGCTGAGCGGCGTCTCCTCAGTGGGCAGGAAGGATTTGTGGTTGTAAAGCTTTACGGTGAGGTGTAAATTCCTCTAGAAATAGTGTCAGACACCTTGCTTGCCCAAGCTGCCCGGGTAAGAGTGCTCATGCCAGCGAGATTCACCAAGATGTGTGCTCCTCACGTCAGACACGCTGTTTTCGTGCTTGTGTTCTGCAGGAGACGTTAATTAATTAATCTTTCCATCATGTGGGAGGGGGCACTGAGGGGCCAAACGAGGTGGCCGAGCCAGGGCTCTGCAGCAGCACACGCCGTGTCCCATGTCCGTGGGTGCTGCGCTGGGGCCACGGGGTGTTTGCGTGGTCCTTGGAAAGGCGTGACGCGTGCCGGACTCGGCAGCGGTGGCGGTGCGGGTGGGGGGACGAGGAGGCCGTGGGGTGCCGGGGCAGAGGAGGGCTGGGCGAGCCCGTGGCACGGGTGGCTTGGCAGGTGTGCTGCGCTCGCTGCTGGCAGTGCTGCGGCTCCTTCCACCTCCGTCCGTCAGCACGTCTCCTGCCGCCGCCTGCTGCAAACTTGTCTTTTCGGATGCAGCTGTAGAGCTGCGCTTGGGCTTGGGTGACTCGGAGACGTGCCGGTCGGGGTCGGCTGAGCCGCCGGATTTTTGGCAGAAGCTGTTGATGCCGTTCACCCCAGGCTTGTGCCCCCAAGGCCGCCCGTGCCCAGGCAGGGGCGTGGGGGGCGAGGGTGCCCTCGGTGTCGTTGGTGCTGGGGGTTGGTTGGGGCGAGGGAACGAGCGGCGTCCCCCCCGGGCTCTGGGCTGGCTGCCCAGCAGGCAGCTCCGGAGGGGGCTTCGTTGCTCGTTTGCTGGTTTGTTTGGGGGGTTCTGCCAGGCCTGTGCTGCACCGCCAGCCTCACCGGGGCAATTAGTCCCTCGCTCAGCCCGTTCTGGTTCTTACGCTTGGCTTTCCTTAGATTATGAATCAATTAAATGTTTCTAGCGGTGATTTGCATAGCGTGGTGTGAGCAGGGCTCTTACACGTGCCTCCCGGTGCCGTTTGGAAATGAAGGGCAATCGGGAGAGACAGTCGCACCATATGGCCCTGCTGCATCGCATTAAGGGTTCAGCACTGACTGCTGTTAATTAAATGTAGCCCAGCCGTCACCACGCGGCCAGCACAACGTGACAGGGAGTACGCTGGGGCTGGTGAGCTTGCTGCGTGGTGCCTTGTTTGGAAGAGGGGGGTGTAAATATGTTTTGCTGGTGTGTACCTTTGCTTTCTGGCTGCCGTTCCTGATTAACTCCCTCAAAACCTGGTCAGGGCCAGTATATTCCCTGGGGCTGGCAGCTCTGCTGTGCCTGGTGCACCGGAGCAAGCGTGTGACTGAACGTGCTTAAGGAAATAGTGTGGGTTTAGCTGAAGCAAACCAAACGGTGTCGGGGCTCCTGCCGTTCGCCAGCCATCCTGCAAAGCTGTCGCGGGGCTCGCGTGCGAGGTGAGCTGCTGGGCACCCGCTGCGTGTTTTGAAAATCCTGATCGAAAGTATTAATTCACAAAACTTTGTGGTGTTGCAAACACTATAAATAGATGTTTTGAGGTACTTCTCCTCTGGCAGGATTTTTTCCATAGTTATACCGAAACAAAAATAACTATTTCCCTTTTCCTTTCTGAGGGGAATTATTCAGGCTGTGGGAGTAGTTCTGCCTCTCAAATTCCCCAACCAGGCAGCATTGCTGGGGCGGGAGGGAAACTTCAGTGGAGATGCTCGTAACATCTTCTGCATTCGCTGTCTTCCCAGTCATATATCCTTTTAAAAATGCCCGAGAGCTGCAGACGGGGTGTGCTGTCTCCCCTTGGCGAAGATTTTCTTTTTCTTCTGATGCAGAGTTGCTACTTGTTCGCTTTGGACTTGCAGCCTGAGGATGCTCAGGTTTTTGTTTGTACGGTTCTGGCCTAGGTCGTCTTTAGTAGAACAAGAGAGTGGTAATTCTTCCTCCTCCCTCCCTAAACGGTCCGTGTCCCTTCCTTTCCATGCCGTGGGCACGGTGTCCCGGGTGGCTGCGGGTGGGTCAGTGCCTGGCCCCAGCAAGAGGGAGACAGGGAAAAGGGACGGGGCAGCGGGAGCCGGCCCGATGCTGCGCAAGGAGGGGGTTTTGGCCGCGTGCTTTTCGTGCCGACCAGCGATACGCTGAAATCCCCTCGGCTCCGTTTCCCCTTTCTCGAGGGGCGTGGAGCCGTCTTTCCAAGACTAAAGTGGGATGTGCGCCCGGCGGTTCCTCTTCCAGCCGGGGGGCTGGGTGGGAGGGGTGGGGGCAGAGACCCGGCAAGTCCCGGAATCGGGGAAATGATGCCCTTGGGTGGCTTTCCTTGGGCATCTGGCGGGTTTAGGCTGTCCTCCATCAGTCTCACGGCTCTGGAGGCGGCGGACAGGCTCTTACTGAGGTTTTAGCTCAAGTCCTACCCCCGGGTGCTGCGTCTGGGGCTGATGCAGATGTTGTCTGAGACATCGAGAGCCTTTTCGCTGCCTTTATTGGGAGCTTCTAGGTCTGTCCCGTGCGTGACAGACATCAAGCGTGCTGTTCCCATTGGCATCAACGCGAAGGGATGGGGGGGTGGGAGCTCGGCCGTCACCGGCCCTGGGCTGGCCTGCTGGCGTGTGTTAAAAATACTTGTTTTCAGTCTCAAAGTGAATGCAGTTGGGCAGGAGGACTAGCTGTGCCATTATACGCTGTGCCTTGAATATCTCCTCATCTGAGGTATGTGGCTTTGTGCTCCTGGCACCTTTCGCAGCCTGAGTGAATATTAAAAAAACCCCACTGAGGGAGAGGGGGTGGAAGCGTGTCCTGCTGCCGGCAGCTCTTCCCGACAGAAGCGGCTGCCGGAGCTGGGGAGAAGGGGGCTGGCCGGGCGGGCAGCAGAGCCGCGTCTCTGCTGTGGGGCTTTTGGTGTTTGTTCTGGTGGGGCGGAGTGCAGCCATTTGAATGCAACGGTGACTAATGCAGCTTCAAAGCCTTCAGCATGTGTTTTTTCGCTTTTTTGCATTTTTTTTTTTTTCCTGGCAGCATCACGCTGGTGACGCAGGGTCCCTCCGCACTGTGCGGGGTGGGCTGGTCACTGGCGACCGGGGATCTCGTGGCTTAAGGCAGAAAAATTGTGTGAGAGCCTAACCTGTGCCTGGGTCGGCTGCTTTGCTCCCTCTCCATGCCAGTTCACCCCGAGATGGGCCAGTTCTTCCTGGAGGACTTTCTCATCCTCGCTGTACGCGTGGTGCAGGCGCTGCTATGAAATTCCTGTTTCTGGTACTGCAGCCGTTAGCGAAACCCGCGGTAAGGCCCGTCCCAGCCAGCGCTCGGCAGCGTGCCCACTCCTTCACCTTGCTCCACGCTCTGGTTCGGCCGGGGTGCTCGCCCCGGCGTGTGCCAGCCCCGGGTCTGTGCTGGTGGGGCTCCCCTGTGGCCGTGGCCTCTCTCGTCCCGGCGGCTGGGGCGTGATTTACCACCTACGTATTTCCTGGGTCGTGTCGATGAAGTCCCACGGAGCTGTTTCTTCGGCCCGGGTGGGTTAAGCCGGATGCATCTATTGCACACGGAGTGACCATAAGCGGTTTGTGTTTGCTTGCGGGAGCTGTGGTCTCCCCGGCAGAGCCGCCGGCAGCTGGAATTGGATGCCCTCCCCGCGCGGTGGGGTGGGTCTTGGCTCTGATGACCACGGTGGGACCAAAACAGGACGCTGGTGGCTGAAGTGCTTCTTTGCGAGAAAATCACTCCAGCTCTCCATGCTTTCCTGCCGGGAAGGTGTCGCGAGATGCTGCCTCGAGGAAAACCTCGGAGCGCGTCCAGCGCCGGGTAATCTTGGTGGCAAATGCAGTTGTACCTGAAGTCAGATTTTCATCTGTAGATCTTGTGACGTGGACCTGGTTCAGTGAAGCACTTCAGCGTCTGTCTGGGTTTATGCCTCTGGTCTGAAGCCACCCTTATCTCTGAGCAGTTAATTCTGCGTTCAAGAGCCGTGCTGAATCAGGACCTATTTCCTTAAGGAGGAAGGTGGTTAAACACACACCATTTCTCTTTCTAGTTTGTAGAGTAAACTACAGTTCTAATATTACTGGTTCTCAAGTAGACGTTTGTTTAAGATAATGAATTCTTTAGCAGGTGTGGATGCTCTTAAAAAGCCCAGCCCAGCCTCGCCGGGATGAGGCTCTGCTCGCGGCGCTGGTGCTCTCCGGGACTGGTGGTTTTCCATGTTGTCGTCTTCCAACACGTCCTTCCACGCTCTGTCGTGTCTGTGGTCTTGCCACTGTAAACAGTAATTGCTAACAGTGCAGAGGACCCACAGTACTTTGCATTTCTGTCCTATTTAGCTGGTCCAGACAGATTCCTGAGGCTTCTCCCGCTCCCAAGCGCCTCGGGCAGGTTGGGATGGCGCTTGCCAGGCGGGTGCTGCCCAGGTCAGGCGAGGATGGGGTGGGGTGCTGGGGTGCATCCCGCCCACCGAGGCTCCCCGAAGCAGGGCGTTTGCTTTCCCGGGGGAGATGGAGGTGTGGGGAGGGACGGTGACCTGCCCAGAGCTGTGTGACAGGCTGCCGGGGCTCCTGGAGCAGCTCCGGTCTTCAGGGCCGTGGTTCTTCCTGCAGTCCAGTCCAGTGCCTTGAGAGGGATTTATGGAGACAGACACCAGCCACGGCTCCGGGTCTCACTTTGCAGGTTAGTTTTTGGGCTGTCCCTTTTCTTTCCCCCCTACGTCCCTGGGCCGGTAGGTTTAGTTGAGTTTGCTGGTCGCGGTGGGGGAGGCGGGGACGGGGGTAGCTGCAGGGATGCTGTCGAGGGGTGAGTAAGAAAGTCCTCTGTGTTCTTTACCTCATTGCTTACGCTGCTCGGGGTTGGTTTTAGGATTAGTTAAATTCCATCTTTGTTACTCCCTGTGTGAAAGCAAGAACGTGTTGTGCCGGGTGCTGGACGCCGGGTCTGTTGGTGAGGGGGTGCCTGAGCGCGGAGGGGACAGTCGCGCTGCAGACGGTGCCAAGTGGCGCGTCTCGGCCGTGCTGTTAAACTGATGGTTACGTCCCACCCCATCGTCCCACACCCGGTGTAGCTGTAACTGATAGATGCTGTGAAAGGACTGCAGTATTGATCTAAAAACCTGGCTAACTGCGCAGAGTTTAAATCAATATTATAAATACAGTTAATCTCAGCGTATTCCTTTAATTTAACCTTTGATTAAACATTGGCCACTTTTTTTTTTTTTTTCCTTAAACTTTAGAAGACTGCAGGGGAAAAGCAGCAAAGTGAAGAGAGGATATTGGAAAGAGCCCTCCCAGCGTACGGCTGGGTCCTGCGCTTTCTCTCGCTAATCTCTTCCGTTGGGTTGTTTTATCTTATCAAGCAAAAAGCCCCAGAAATAGAAAGTTTTCCATGGCTAACTGGACAAGCCCAGAGATGCACAAGCTCTGAGCTGCGTGTTGCCTCATTGCTGGGGAAAAAAAAAAAAAAAATCCATCAAATGGCAGCAGGTTGTAAATGCACAATGTCAATGTTTTATCTCCGTGGGGGGAAAGGCCTCTCGTGGAAGCAGATGTAACTTGCGCCGATGCACGTTGCATCTCGGCAGCGTTGAAGAGCTGCCCGCCTGGCTCCGCGTGCCCGGGAAGCTATCGATCTCCTCTCGCAAGGATGACAGACGGGAAAGCGGGGGCAGCCGCTTGCTTTGGGCTCCTAACAAAGAGAATTCGCAAAATATTCAGGCATTTTCCCAAGTCAAAGTCTTGGTCTGAGGGACTCCGGCTGCTGAGGAGGCCGAGCAGGGAGGTCTTGCTGGTTAGAGGTAGGTGGTGGTGGAAGTCGGTGTCTCTGGATGTGTTTGCTGGCTGCTGCGCGCGGGCTTGCTGCCGCTCGGTAGACGGGAGGGGGTTCCTGCGGTGCTGCCCTGCCTGTGCCGCGGAGCACCGCGGGCGATGCCCAGCGGGTCGTGGGGCTGGCACGGGGCTGGCACGCTCTCCTGCCGGCGGCACCGGCCGGCTTCAGCTTCTGCTCCGGCCCCTTCGGCAGCCCCGCTCCTGCGGGAGCGCTGCGGCAGAGCGCAGCTTGGGGCGTCGGTGCTGCCCCGCTTGCCGGGAAAATTTGGCTTTTAGTAAATAATGGCTCAAGAGCATCCGCCCAGCAGCTGGGTTTGCACCCCAGACCCTGCAGGGGTGCAGGGACCTCTTAGAGGGGTGGTTGTCGCCAGGGGGGTCTTGTCTGCTCCGAACAAACAGAAAACCACCCTTGGCTTTCACCTGTGTTGGCAAACGAACTAAACCCAAACCGCCTGATTTAGACCTAAAACTGCCGACCTCCAGTGGCGGAGCTGCAGGCTCGGGGCAGAGCCGGGGCTGGATCCTCGCCGTGAGGGATGTCAAAGCGCTTCGCGGGAAACCGGAGCCCCTTCCCTGCCTTGGCTCCGTGAACGCTGGAGCCGGTGGCGATGCCGGGGGGCCTGCCCTGTCCCCGCGGGGGGGAGATGCCCGCCGGCTCGCGTTGGGTCGCAGGGCCGCGTCCTGCAGCCCCCCGTGAGGTCACCCCAGTGACGTCGGGCGTCTCCGGGCGAGGGCAGAGGCACCGAGCGCTCGGTCTCGAGCAGCGCAGCTTGTCACACCGACCCTCGCGCGTCGCCCGCGTTTAAAGGCGCGTGAGCCGTTTGAAGGATTCCGGAATCCGAAGGCGAATGGAAGAAATCTCCGTTTTGCAACACTGTTCTCTTCCAGCCCTCAAACACCTGCGGGGTCTCATGTTGCTTTTGAAACTCATGACACTTTATTTTTCTCTCTTGGCTGGCTCTGAGCCTTCCCATGGCAGTTGGGTCGTGCTTCAAAGGTTTTCCTTCACTTTGCCGATGTTGGGAGCATTTCTGATTTGCCTTTTTTTTTTTTTTTTTTTTTTTTTTTTTAATAATGGCAGGATCCTTAAACCAGGAACTGGAGCTTTAAGATAACTCCTGCAATTTCATGATTCATTTTAACATCACACAAGGGGTTTTTGTGGCTTGTTTCAAGCGTGTCCTCTCGACAGCACTCCTCCGCGGTCCCGCGTGTGCCGGGGCTGGCAGCCCTGCAGCGGGGGGGCAGCCGGCACCGCTGCAGGAACCACAAACTTTGGCCAGAAAATAGAGTTTAAGAGCATCACCGGGGAGGCGTTGGGATGCTTTAGACCCTTTCCGCCCTAATTTGGGGGTAGCTGTATCCAGTCTCCTGTGTGGCGTTGCTTCGGGGTTGCGGGAGGTTTTTCTTTAGGTGAAAGCCTGGCTGGGTCAGGCTCCCGGAGCCTCTGGCATCGCTGGGGTCAGGATGCGGCCGCTCTGCCGCAGCCCTGCGCCCTCTCCTTTCGGCGCCCCAGCCTACGGATCCGGGGCTTGCGTTAGGGTCGGGTCGAAAGATGCTCCGTAGCATCTGCGGTACTGGGGAGGTGGGAGGGGGAGGATGGGGTGGGCAGGGTGACTCCAGTCTGATATTTAGGCATCCAGGTGGGCATCTGTATTGGGCTGGTTTAGACTACCCGGCTTTATCCCCCTGGGAAACTTCATCTGTGGAGAAAGAGAAATTCCTTTCAGCCACCAAAGTTTTTCACAGTATCGTGATCTGTCTAATTTTTTTATTTTTTCTTTTAAAGAAACTACATTTCCAAGTGTTGCTTTGTTTGACTTGGATGGAAATTATCTTAAAGCGTAAGTGGAGGCATCCTGCTCCTCTTGGCAAACCTGTCACGTGGCTGCTGCCTAAAGCTGTGCTGGGTTTCTAAAATTAGTGTTCCCTGCCGGATACTGAGTGATTAGGTCTGTTAATAGGTGACGGTGACTAAGGAGGTGTCATACTTTAATCCCGTAAAGAAATGCCTGGCCATAATGGGCCTGATCCGGAGGTGCGCTTGGGAGCTGTCATTTCTGTGGTCCGTGTTACGTATTTCAGACCTCTTACCGTGCGCCTCCTTCGCCCGAGATGCGCGAGCCTTCCCGCCCTGCCAGGCTGTGGTCCCGGGGAGCCGGAGGCAGCCGCCCAGGTCTGGAAATCCTGGACCAAATGTGCCGACGGGACTCTCCGCTGGCACCAGGTGCTCAGGTGAACCCGCAACTGGAGCATCCTCAAATTGGCACCTCCAGCAAAGACTTGGCGAATGTCCCCTATTAAAAGGCTGTTCCAGTTGCTCAAAAGGTCATGCATTAAATTACCGTGTAACTGTGCAGCTTATCTCTAATTAAAAAAATAAAAAAAGAAAAGGCAAGCCTCCCTGCTCTCCCCCAGGCTTACTCGAGACAACTGACTTGGAATAGGAGAATGATAGACAGCTCATGCCAGATGAATGGTAAATGATAAATGATTTCCCTGTTTCCCCTGGAGATGGATGGTTCCCCCCCTCAGGCGCCAGCTCCCAGCAGCGGTTCAGCTCCTCTCGTTCATTCTCGGGCATTCCCGCGTGTGAGCGTTCAGCAGAGCCGAGCAGAAATCACTGTTTCCAGGGCAAACGTGGGATATTCCTTTGCTTTCCTGCAAGCCTGAGATATTCAAAACCAATGACCCAAATGCTAAAGAAAAAAAAAAAGACAAGAAAAAAGAAGGATATTTAAAATACAAGCTTGCCGGCTTGGAGTGGGGTGGCAGGGCTGGTGCAGGGACGGGCACTCAGTCCCGTCTCCTTCTGTGGAGTGAACTCGCTTGCCTTGGGTTTAGGATTTTTTTTTTTTTTTTCAGGTCAGTGACCGCTCTGGAATTTTGGGTAGTGTAAAAAGTAAATTTAACACTGTTTGTATGGCAGTTAAAAATTAAAAGGATCAGAAGGGTCATTAAAGTGGAAGGAGGTTGTTAGCTGCAGTCGGGAGGGTACGGAGAAGTCGGGGCTGGGGGAGCGCTCGCCCCGAGCCGGCGACAGCCGCGGTGTCTGGCAGAGAGGCAGCTGGCTGTGCCGAATGCCGCCCCGCGGCAGCCATGGGCGAGCGGCACCCCGGGCCTGAAGAGGTTCAACCCGGGCTCTGCAGAGTCGTTTGTGCAGCTCCTGCCTGGAGCTGGTTAATGTCTTACAGCAGGACGGCCCCGCGTCCGAGGGAAACGCGCTGCAAACAGGCCTTGCTGCACCTGGGTGTGCGCTGGGGACGGAAGGTCGCAGCCTTCGCCGGGGCCAGGGCTGGCTTTTTGGCAGAGCCTGATGGTTGATTCATGCTTTGGTCACTGGCCCTTGAAGTGTTCATGCTTGGTGACCTTAAACAGTTTGACTTCTGTCCGATAGTGTTGTTTTCCCTCCCGATGCTGGCAAACAAAGCATCCTTTCCTCATGAAGTGGCTGAGCTCTCGTGCAGGTGACATCTCCCAGAAGCGTAGCTGGGGAGCGGTGCACCCCGTGGTTTGGTGGCGCTTGAGCGTATTCTTTGCTTTGTGCGTGAGCACGCCAGCACATCGGGGGAAAGGCAGCGGGACGCAAGGCAGGAGCACTGCCTGTGCCGGAGCGTTGCAGCAAGAAACACGGGTTTCCCCAGGGGGAGGGTGTGAGAGCAACTTTTGTTCTGGACGAGGTATTCTGCTACCTCTCCGTGTCTGCAGGAGTGTGCCCGAACGGGGAACGTGTGCCTGGCTGGCAGCTCTGGCCGTGCCGGTGCCCGCGAGCATCGGTCTGCCCTCCGGTAGGAGTCCGATCCCTTCCCGGGGCTCCCCCGCCGCCCCGCGACGGCAGGCTGCGGGTCTCGGGTGCCTCACTCTCTCCTTTCTCCCCCGTGCAGACTGCAGATACACGTGCCACCAGGAGTGCCGCAGCCTCATCCAGCTGGACTGCCGCCGGCCGGGCCAGTGCCGGAGCCAGCTCTCGCCCGAGAGCACCCTCGTGCCGCCCTGCAGCCAGGTACGCCGGGGAGGGGGCTCCGCGGGGGGCAACAGCCTCGCGGTGACCGATGGCATCTCCCTCAGGGACCTGATTTCTTGCTCCCAAAGGGTTTCACAAGGGGCAGGTCTTGTCAGAGGAGTCAGCCCGTCGGTCCCGCAGACCCAGCCAGCGCCCGCTAATGAGCTGCCTGTATAGTGGGGGCTTCTTGCCTGTGTGCCCCGCGTGGGGGTGCGACCTGGCGCGTGGGAGGTTGTGCGCAGGGGCATCCCCGCGCTGTAAACGCGTGCGTGGGGCTATGTCGTGTTTAAAAGGCTGCTATCGACCAGGCTGCCCGGAGCAGAGCGGGAGAGGAGTGGTGCCCTCCGGGACGTCGGCCCCTGCGCTGCAGCCCGGCCGTGTCCAGGTGCCTGCGAGGGAGGGTCGATCCCGGCGTTAAATTGCGTCCCAGCACCGGGTGCAAAGTGCTTGAAATGGAGAAGCAAAGGTGCGTTTCTCCTGCATCTTGGCACGAGCATGGATTTTGCAAGAAGCTCCAGCTTAATAGCCTTGATTTAAGAGTTTCAGTAGTCCCAGGGGATCGAGACCTTTCAATCTGTATTAGGGATGTGCAGTAATCCCCGGGCCACTCCGGAAGGTTTAGCTCTTTGCTTAATCCCTCCGAGGGTCCCAGGGTGTCTGCTGGGACAGGCTGCAGCCGGTGCGACAGGGCGCAGTGAGGCTGGACGATGCCACGCGAGTTGAGATGTGAGATACTTAATGCTGGAACCTTAAAACGTTGCTTAGAAACCTGCCTGAAGTGGCTTTGACTTGTACAGAGCCTTTTCAATCTCTGAATGCTTTTTTAAAACTCTATTCTCTCCTTCGTTATAACCGTGCATTTATATTCCTCTTCGTGGGGGACCTCGATGCACTTGTGAGAAACTGGAAATGGAAACGTGTGCTATTTCGAAGAAGATGCGGGGTTTCTGCTGGGCGTGTGAGGAGCCAGCGCTGGGGCTTGGTTGTCGTCCGCGCTTCGCTGCGCGAGGTCTGCAGAGCTTGGCACGTGGCCGGGCGACTGCTGCTCACACGAAAACGGTCAGGAGGGAACCTGACGTTACGTGGGGTTTATGTTGTAAGTTATGCATTACAAAGGGACTCCAAAAGGATTCTCCACTGAGCCTTGAGGTATTTGTATAAGGGTGTGAAGCCAGATTTGCGTGTGTTTACGTCTCCTTCAGATGTCGTTGGGCTTCCCCCAGCAGCATGAGAAAAGCTTCATTTTTAGAAAAAATAGAAAGGCTTGTTTCTTCTTCGGGGTGATAACACCAGCCAGGGGTTATTGATGGTCCTAATAATAAACACGGAGCCTGCGCTTCGTGGCAGTTCATCACTCTGACACGTCTCTGGTGTGATCCCGGGAAGGGGGGAGGCATTTTGTGCCAAGGAAACAAAAGTCTCTCCAGTTACAGCAGCAAAGAGAAATCCATAAACCCATCCCGAGGTCCTGGTCGGGGATCGCACCTCTGAACCCTCCGCACCGCAAAGCCCTGTCTGGAGTCCCGCTCCTGTGCTGGGAAAGGCTGCGAGGCTGCGGGGGCGGGAGGCGCGTGGGCTGGTTTGGGGGTGAACGAGGGTAAATCACTGCAATAAAGCTCCGTTCTCGTTTGTGGCCAACGGATAATCAGGGAAAAATCATCTTCAGGTTGACTTGATGCGAGCCCATAAAGCTGAGCACACGGCCGCGTTCCTGGTGTGTTCCCGTTGGCCAAGCAGGTGTTGCTGCCTGATGGAAGGAGGATGGAGGGAAAACAGTGTCAGTATTCCAGAAGGACTCGCAGGGTGCCTGAATACGCTGGCGGGGGGAAGGGGATTGCACGCTGAAAACACAAGAAACTTAAATGAATAGCTGGCATAGTTGGAAGTCGTTAAATAGTATTATCAAATGTAAGCAAACTAGAAGCATCAGAGAAATAGCTACTTTAATATCACATAGTTAAGTAGTGTTACCGTGTAATACCAGGCATTAATAATTTGGGCTTTGATCCAGCACAGTACTTACGAGCGCATTACATTCGGGTCCCCGATTAGCCTCCCTGGGTGAAGTCCAGACTCTGCTGAAGCTCACAGAAGCCTCCGCTGGTCTCAGCAGCACCAGGAGTTTGGTGCCTGGTTTCGGCAGAGCTGGCCGTGCCCGTCCCGCCCGCGAGCCGGTGCAGGTGGGCTCTCCGAGGGCTGTTGTGCAGGTAACCATGAACTGGAGCTGCTGCTGAACCAACGAGTCAAAATTACTTGGGTTTTTTGGCTTGGTTGGCTTTTTATGGAGCTGATCTCCCAAGCAGGTGGACCGCAATGGAAAAGCAAGGGCTCCTTGGAGAGGCCCGTGGAGCGAAGCGGTGGGAGTGCATCCAGCTTCGCATGGGCACTGCAAAGCTGCCTGTGCCCCGTTTCCACTGTGAAACGCCCAGGGCTGAGGCCTCAGTGAAGACTCGACGCCTGTGCCGTTCATCGGCCCACCGCTCGCTTTCTGCTCGCGTTGCATGTGCTCGATTTAAGCCTCTTTCTCTTCTAAATATAACTTTGTGAAGCCGAGGGGGTTTGTGCCGCTGCAGAAGTACGTGTGCTGCTAGGAGGATAGCTTATTTATTTGCACTGTTACGAGTTGCTTTGTAAATATGCCATTTGGATTCTTGCCTTCCTCTTTGAGATGCAGATGTTGCATCCTCCTGCTAGTCTTTGCATTGGCATCCCGTTCCGTATTCACGGGATGCTGCGGGCTGTGGGGTACAGAGCTGTCAAAGGCTCGTAGCAATTGAAGTACTTCAACAGACAGACACGGATGGAAGGGTATGGAACACCATCTGCAACCTAGCAAGAGGGGAAGAGGTTTTCATGCGTGGATGGTGGTTTGTGTGAGGATCTTGGAGCCCTTTTGGACCAGTCGAAGAAGCCCGGTGACCTGAAGGAGCGAGCAAACAGGAGGGGATTGCTGGTGGTCCTACCGCGGATAGTCAAGCTGGGGAGCAGAGCCAAGGCTGCTGCCTGCCAGCGCCCCGCGCTCGCTAAAATAGCACTTAGTGATGGGGAGAGTTGTGCCTTGGAAAGAACCTGAGGGAATTAACCTCAGAACAGTGCTCAGGGCATGGCGGTGCCTTCTCTCTGCTCGGCTGGTGGGTGTTGAAGGAGACCAGAAACATCAGGGCGAGGATGGTGAGCTGCCGCTGTGGCCGCCCTGTGAGCAGTGCCGTGGGTGCTCCTTGGGGTTGCATCTGAATCATCATTTTTAATAACTATCAGTGAGCTCTTTCTGATGAGTCTGACTTTGTACATCCACCGCCAGAACACCTCGTGACGAGTTCTGCAAACCTGATTGTGCATGGCCTGGAAAAGCGCTCCTCCTTTTGGTGTTCAGCTTACCGCGCTCCTCACGTAAACATCTCCCGCGATGTTGTAGCTCTGTCACGTCGAGGTTTTCTCCAGTCCTTCCTTTCTGGACCCAGGCTGGCCCCAGGCATGGAAACCTTCCCATACCTCTGGTCTCCCTGCCCTTCGCGGCACCTCTTGCAATTCTTTATTCTTTCCTGGATGGGCTGGCGGGTTTGCGTGAAGCATTTGAAGTGTGGGCATAGGGTGGATTTACTCAGTGGCGCGATACTCTCGGGCCTTGTTCCCTCTTCCGAAGTATGGTGGAGAATTGTTGGCACGTCCGTTAACACCGCATTGCCTAAGCAGAGTCCCTTGTAACACGGTGTGTCCGGCGTTTCTTTAGTCCCCGCAACCTGCTCCTGAACAGACGCTGGGTTTCAGCCCGTGCCGGGATGTGCTGCATCCCTGCGGATGCCCGGCCCCCGCGCGAGCCCCCGCCGAGGGAGGGTGATAGCCTGCGGGGAGCAGAGCCCTGCCCCTGCCCGGCTCCAGGAGTACCCGGGATCTTCACCAAGGAGGAAGGTCACAGCTGCTGGGTAAAACGTGGGATGTTAGCGGGGTGGTGGTGGCTCTGGAGCGGCCGGGGGAGAGCGGGACGGAGGAGGCAGCTCTGGGGATGGGTCTGTGCCGGGCTGGGTTTCCACAGGGCTGTGGGGGGAGAGGGGAGCAGGGACGATGCTGTCGCTCTGAGGCTCTTTCTGAGGCCAACGCAGCATTTTAATCGGTCTGGAGCAAGTGCTTCTGGCAAACAGGACCGAGGAGCTGAACAGCTTTTTCCTGGGCTGCAATTGAAGCCGCCTCAGCCGGGTGCCAGCGCTGCTGAAATCGCTCCCGCTGCTCTAAAATTAGCTGCAGAGCGGAGAGACACCCACTGCCTCCCAGAGCGCGGGGGCCGGGGGCTCCCGGCACCCCCGAGGAGGGTCTGAGGCCGTGTCCCCGCCAGCCTCCCCCCTTCCCCACCACCTTGCGGCAGCGCATTTCTGCAAGCAGCCTTCGGTCAGGCTCGGTCCAGCCTGGGCTCGCTTCCCTGAGGGAGCAGATGCAACGCAGCTCTCGAGGACGGGCTAACGAAGCCAGCCTGCCATGGCGGTGTATTTTGGGTAGCAAAGGAGGTGCCGGGGGTACCCAGGGGCCGGGCAGTGCCCGGGGCCAAGCCCAGCGCCTCGGCCCCGGCGTGCAGCGGGGTGAGAACTTCTGCAAGAGGAAGTGGCAGGGCTGCGCGGCGCGAGGCGAGCGCAGGAAAGGGGAGGCGATGCTGCGCGGGCGCCCAGGGGACCAGACCGCGGGCAGTGAGCGAACCCGGGCGCCAAGAGCGGGAGCAAACTCGCAGCTCAGGCCCTTCCATGCTGCCCCAGCGCCGCTGCGCAGGGAGGCGGGTGGAGGAGGAGAGGGAAGGGTTACCCGGCACGGCTGCCTGTTAAAGAGAAATAGCTCCGCTGGCTCTGGAGGATGAGCAGAAGGAGCTGTTGCAGATAAGCGCCGGCGAGCTGAGGATGTGAGAGCGGGCTCGCTGCTGGCGCAGGAGCCGGAGCAGGGACCGCCGATGGTCGCCGGCCCCCCGAGTCCCCCAGCGAGCTCCGTGCACGCTCGGCCTCTCGCCTCTGCTGGGCTTCGATGACCATCGGCAGCAGCATGAGCAGCGGGTACTGTAGCCTGGATGAAGACCTCGAGGATTGCTTTTTCACAGCAAAAACCTCTTTCTTCCGGAGCACGCCGAACAAGGTCCCTGCCAAGGTAACAGCTTAAAAACTAGTGAGAAGGGCTGCGCTGGCTGGGAGGTGGGGGGGTTGCTGGCGAGGGGAGATGTCGGTGTTCCTGCACGTCTGGCTGCAGGTGCTGCCAGAATTAGCTTGCAGCTGGAGCGAGGGCAGAGCTGCTGGCAGGGAGGGAGGGCTCTACCTGCCTCCCGCGGGCTCCCCGCTCCCGTGCAGGGGGGCTGCGCTGCTGCACGCTTTTCTCAGCCACGGCTCAACCTTCTGCATGCCGGGTTGCCCCATTCCTGGGGGATCCACGGCGGAGGAGCCGATTCCAAATGTGTTTTTTCAGCGTTCGGGGGGCAGGCAGCAACCCTGCCAGCTGCCGTCCACGGGTCAGGCTCCCGGCCAGGGACCTGTGGTTTGGCCTCACACAATGTGCACCGTTGGTGAAAATTGCACCTGCCAGGTGCATAGGGAGAGGGGAAAGTTACAGGAGTAAATGAATCTGCCAACTTATTAACACGGTGATGAATCTGGTCCTTTTCCAAGCGCACGGGTACATACGTGCCTGCCTTGGAGAAGGAGAGAGTGCTTGGCTGGGCAGCGTTTCACCCCAAGATGAGATTTCTGTATCGGTAACACTGACAAGGCTGCTTCCTGGGTTTTAAGTGTTTATTTAAAAAAAGAAAAAAAAACCAACAACAAAACTGAACAACATCCCCATCGTAAACTCTGGGGCCCCAACCAGAACTGAGCATAAAAGGAGAAGGCGAGAAGGCGCTGCTGCGGAAGTGGGGGTTTCGCTCAGGAGCAAGAGCCCTGCAGTGCCGAGAGATGAGATCTGGCCCGGGGAGCAGCTTTTTCACGTAGAAATTCCCCTGTAAACCATCAGCCCCGACGCGCTCCTCTTCGGGCTCTGCTGTATTTGCGCGCCCGAGGCTGCTGAGCTGCAATCCTCAGCAGGTGCTTTGGGGCTCAGCTTTCTGCAGCGCGGGGTCGGGAGGGCTCTCCCGGTGACATGGGCCGTTCTCCAGGGGGGCTTGACATCAGGGAGAGTTTAAATCAACTGGCAATTTTATTTTAATTTCTTTGAAGAAATGCTCCCTCGGGTCTAGCACGGGATATTCCCTGTTAGCCAGCAGCTCCCTCTCGCTATGATTAACCGACACGTACTGCTGGTTTTTAAATGTCATTTGATGATTCATTTGTGTAGGAGATGTAACAGAGCGCGGTGTTAGTGCAATAGGCGCTGCACCCCGCGCCGGTTTAACGCTGTTCTTTTAGAGCCGGGGCGCTGCAGAGCCTCGGCCACCTTTCGAAAGCAGCCCGATGGCGTTCGTGCTCGGGAGCTCTCCCTCGCAGAGGGGTCGGGGGCTGCTGCGGCCCCTTTTCGCCCAGCTCCTCGCCTGGATGCAGCCCGCGTGGGTGGCAGACCTCACGGGTGCTGGACCCGATGGAGCCTTTCAGGGGTTTGGTGCAACGGGGAGGAAATGGTTCCTGTGCACGGAAAAAAAAAACCCAAAACCCCACACATGCAAAATTTGCTGCTCAAGCAAATGATGTTGTGCAATGGGTCTGTGTGTGGAGGTGGGTTCTCATGTTTCTCCGGCTGGGGGTGGAAACCATCCCCGGGCCTTAGTGGGAGAAGGTTTTTGGGGGGTTCATGGCATGCTGGGGGGTTGGTGGTGGTGCGGGTCCTGCAGGAGCATGAGGCTGGACCTCAGCCCTGGATGGAGCTGGCCCTGGAGCGTGGTGGGAAGGAGGAGGAGGAGGAGGAGGGGGTCCGGTGAGGCCGGGCTGGATGGCGGGTGGAGGGCGGCAAGGAGAGCGTGTGCGTGGGGAGCAGCCAGCAAAGCAGAGGGACAGGGGACAGGCGCAGCCCCGAGGCGGACATCTCCCTTGGGTTTTGCTTCACTCCCTGTCCCTGTTTTTTTACCTGGCATCTTCTCTTGAGCGATGTTATGGAATGTGGAACGTTTCCAGCACTGCAAGAGCTGCGTGTGGCAGCAGCATTGCTTTTCACCACCAAGTACGGTACCTGCTCCTGGCCACGGGCAGGAAACATCCGTTTGAACCCAAAAGTGAGTTAACCTGCTGGGTGCCTTTGGGAACGGCAATGTTTGTCCGTCCTCAGCTGCCCAGGAACGATTCCCGAGCCCAGGATGCACAGTGTGGTCAGCGCTAACGGCAGCTGCCGGCCCGTGGGCATGCCCTGCGCCGGGCGGGAATAAGCTGGATACGGATAACTTAGGGATGCATGTCTTAAAAGAGCCAGGAAACAACCTCTAGAGGGAATGTGTTGTATGTGGGGAAGGAGGGGACACACAGGCCTCCTGCCATTTAAAACGATAGAGTGGAATTTGACCGCTATGATTAGAGAAACGATTGTTCTGAATGAAATAACTGTATTAGTCTGAAGAGCCTCTTTCTAGGAATTTTGTAATTCCTTTTTATTTTCAGAACCATCAGCGCCATCACTCTTCATTAGCAAAGAATCCTTTTAGGTCTCAGATGTGACCTCATCCCCGGAGATCTATTACTCGGCATTTTCGTGACTCTCCAGCTGAATGGCTTCAGCGGCTGCTGCCTGAAGCGTGATTGCTTAAAACTCTGCAAAATCGCTCTTCGAGTCCTGCATCGGTGGCTGCCGGCAGAGCTGGCCTAGCGAGACACAGGGGCAGGTTTCTGTCCAGGAATAGAAAGTACCAGAGGGACAGAATGTCGTTTCACCCGGGGCGGGATCCGGGGGTGGGATCCAGGGATGGGGACGACGGGACCAGCTCCTGGGTTAGGGGTCCCTGAACGTGGGCTGGGGTAACCCAGCAGGCAGAAGCCTTCCCTGCTGGAGGAGAGGGAGGCTGTGACGTGGCGGAGGTGTCTGGGGGATGCACGGGCGGTGTTGCTACGCTAGCAGGCGCTGGTGGCTCCGGGGCTCAGAGCAGAGACCACCGCGGGGGGTTGCGTGAGCTTGGGCGAGGGCAGTCAGAGGACGCCGCAGGGGTGGTTTTGGCCCCGTGTCTCTTTTCTCCCTCTCTTCGAGCCCTCCGCAGCGGCAGCGCCTGCGATGGGGGCTACATCCCTGGAGGTGCTCGAAACCCAAGCAGGGGCTGGCTGCGGTGATCTCCAAGATCCTGTCCAGCCTAGGAGAAACCCGTGGTCCCGGACTTGGCTGGCTGTCGGGTGCAGCATCCGTGCCGGTTCGTGGGTTGCGGGTAACCAGCAGGCGTTTGTCGCCGGTGCTGGGTGGGCGAAGGGGGCATCGCTCTGCCTGGTGCAATGCAGAAGGAGCCAGAGCCGAGGGACCAGCACAGGGTCCTGTCCTTGGCCCGTTGTGTCCATCCTCGGAAGGACTGTCAGAGCACGGAGCGATTCCCAGAGGGGAGGCAGGTCTGCAGGGGGTCTGGCACAGCCTGGGGCGCAGGGGTGGCCCTGGGGCCCCTCCCCTGGGGGGGAAAGGGGCTTTTCGTGGCCCTGTGAGGCTGCGATCAGTTCCCAAATGTCTGCTGCTGAGGATCAGCAGATCCCTGTGATCCGCCCAGCCTCCCTGATCGGGGCCGGGGTCTCGCCAGGCTGGTCTCTGCACACGGACAGTGGTGTGGTTGTGCTCCCCTGGGGTCCTGTCCAGCCCAGACCCCCCTGAGATGGAGCTCCTGGGAGTCCCTGCTCAGCTCTCGCTGCTGAGCAGGGATGTGGCAGGAAAAACGGTTTCTAAGTGAAATCTCCATGGCAATCAAAACACCAAGCCCATCTTCACTTCCCTCTAACCTCTCTGAAATGCAGCAATGATCCTTCTCCCCTGTTCTAGAGATGCTCTGCTCTCCTGTGCTTCGGCTTTTCCTCTGAACCCCAAAGTAAACTGCAGCACCTCATTTGAATTTCTCAAAGGGAGTGATACACGTTGGGTGGGGGGTTTTTGGTTTGGTTTTGTCTTTTCCAAATCTGCTGTATGATTCTTCCCCCCCACCTGTCCATGCTGGAGCGGTCGATCCTTTCCCCGTACGGCGCTGTGAACCGCGGGAGCGTGCGGGGAAGGGCTGGGTGTCGGGCAGTGATGGAGAGCTGTGCAAGAGCAGCGATGTCCCAGCTCTCCGGTGACTGCGACCGGGCTGTGCGGCGCTGCCCCGGCCCCGCTGCCCCCCAGCCGCCACCGCTCCCTGCTGCAGCTGGATTTACAGATCTGAGCTGCCACTTCTCATGTTTCTGGCTCAAATCTGAAGCCTTCGCATTTCTCTCCAGTCCTTCGTGCCACTGTGTGATAGTGGTCACGGGGCGTGAGCTGGTGATGCTCCTCTGAACTACGGCTCCCCAGCCAGCAGCACTCGGACACGCTTCTCCGGGCTCTGTTTCCTGATGTTTTAAGACAAATCTTTCCTTAATAAGCAGAAGAATGGAGGATTGATGCCCTGAGGTGTGAAATCCCTTCAGAAGAGGTCTTCGAAATACTCTGGCAGTCTGAACACAGGAGCCAAAGGGAGAGCTTGGGCTGCGTTTTTGGGAATGCAAATTGTCACGGCATTGCTGATGTAAATGGCGATGGACCTGTGCCTGGGCACGCCAGGGAGGACTTGGCCACTCCTGCCGCTAGATAAGACAGTCGTTGCCAAGAATGTGGTGATGTTGGGCCAAATCCATCTCCACCGTTCTGCTGTTCAAATTCATTAACTGAAGAGCTGGTGAGGAAAATTGGCTGGGAGGAAGGGGGCAGGGAGAGTGTCCCTGAGGCTGGTTTGTGGCTGCGGGGAAGCGGCCCTCGCTCCAAGGAGCGTCCCGTGGAAGCGCACGCTCAGCCGTTCTACCTACAGCGCCTTTTCGTGTCTGGTTTTAGGACTAGCAAAGCCACGGTTCATGAGCTGCTGGTCTTGCACCTCCTGAGCTGTGCATCCAAGCTGTAACCGCGCGCCGGCTCCTTGGTGCCGACTGGGGCTGCGGTGGGACGGGGAGCCGTGGGGAGAGGGCACCGTCCCCTCTGCACCGCTGCAGCGGCGTCGGAAAGCTCCCGGGTCCCACGCAGAGCTGTTATTCCCAGCAGAGAGGTCTGGCGTGGTGCAGGGCTGCTGTCTTTGCTTGCTTTAAAAAGGTTTTTAAGTTGGGACTTGACTCCTGCGAGGTGAGAGGCTGTAGGAAGGATGCTCTTCAGCTGGACGAGGAGCGTGTCTCTCCTGGCATCTTGCAAACCGATAAATTGAAAAATCTGTCGCAGAGGTTTCATTGTTGCCTTTCTTGGTTTAGAATTGCTCTTTTGAGAGTGTGTCACCATAACCATGATGGCCCATGGGTTTTTTGCCTCCTCCGTAATAGCTGTCACAAGCTCGTGCCTCATTAGATGAGTGGTGGAGTGCAAAGAGGAGGCCGGTGCGGCTAACCTGCTGGGACCGCGGCTGCCGAGCCCCGGGCGATGGGCATTGTGCGCCGCGGCCACCCACCTCTTCCCGGGGCACTTGTTCTGGGCGGCCTTTATCCTGCCGAGCATTAGCCCGAGTGCCAGATGAGGCTCGAGTCCTTTCTCACAATTGATGTTTCTTACGATTGAGAAATAATGTAGGTTATGGAAGGGGAGCCCGTTTGCAGCAGGCTGTGATGGGCGGGGGGAGGACACGGGCACGTTCGCTTCTCGTGCTGCTGCGGGTGCCCCAGGCCGCCGTGGCTGCGTGGCCGGGCTCGGTCCTGTGCCGCCCGTGGGTGCCCGTGTCTCGCCGCAGACTACAACTGTCTGCAGGTTATTTTATGGCGGTTTCACAGGGGACGGCAACCCCCTCGCCTGCCGAGTTTAAGTGATGCCCACGAGCTGAGTGGTGGTTAACCTCTGGCATCCGTGGCCCTGTTCTGCGTCAGGTTTCTAACAGGGCAGGAGCAGAAGCATCCTGGCAGCTCCAGTCTTGCCATCGCTTTCCTTCCAGTTGCACGTGCTGCACACGATGGCGATGGGAACGTGCTGGCTCTGACGCAGACGCCGTGGTGTGCTGCCACGCGGCCAGGCCGTCCCCGAGGGTGGCGGATGTCGCTCTTTCCCGGTTTCCAGCCGGGAGAGCCGCAGGTCCAGCAGGGACTGGCGGGGTTTAGGCACAGGCAGAGTTACCGAGCTGTTGTTTTGTTAACAGCTTGTTTCATCCTGTCCCGGTACAACAGGAAATGTGGCAACGGTTTATGGTTAATAGCTTCTGTTTTTCTTCCTTCAGTCAGAATTGCATATTCTGCACCAGAAACTTTGCAAAACCGGAGGTCTGGGTAGATTCGCAAAGAGCAAGAAGTAGCTGATCTAATCGTACATGACAGAAGGAGCAGCACTTCTCTTCCCAGGCCGTGGCCGCCCTTCCCAGGGCTCCCCCCGCCACGGCACTGGCGCTGCTGGGCTGGCTCGGGTCCGGCTCACTGGCGAGTCGCTCCGAGACTGTGTTTTATGGTCTGTAAAACAGAAAAGCGGAGTCTCCGACAGTGGGGTGTGCAGGGGTTGGGGATGGTGTGGTCGCTGCCGGGGGCTCGTGGCGTAGCCGTGCCTGAGCATCGCTGCCACGAACAGCAAGAACTGGTGAAGGGGTGAGCCCTCAGAGCCCCAGTGCCCTTCGTGGTCCCGCAGGGCTCCCCCAGCCCTCAGCAGCTGCCGGAGCCGGGACGGCACCGTGCTGGGTCCCGCGGGGTGGCCGGCTCGGGCGTGCGTTAGCCCCGCTCCAGTGGCCTCGCTCGGCCCCGGGTGGAGCACGGCCCTTGGGTTTTATCCGGGCGCTGCCGTGTGTGCTGAGCTCGGCAGCCCGTGGTGGGATTGCTGCGTAGAAGAGACTATTAAACCTTTCTTTCCCTTGAGCCCAAGGGTGTAGGAGGAAGGCGAGCTGGCGGAGGCTGGTGCGGTAGGATTGCTCCCGTGCTGTCCCTGGCGTGGAAGTGAGGAGCTTTTTTGCAATGCCGGCAGTGTTTTGTTGCAGCATTGGTCCAGCTGACTCTCAGAACACGTTGCAGTTTTCCTTTTAAAATCAAAAGTGGTTGTAAGAACTCGCCCAGCTACGTTTCAAGCCCACTCAGACATTAACACCGTGGAAGTGGTAAGTTCTGGTTTGGTTTTGGCACCACAACTGACGCGTCAGGGGATGAGGGGCTTGGGAGTCCTGTGCTGCTTTATGCCGTACACACAACCTACTGTTTCTGTGACGCATCCCTAAATCCACGGCTGGTCGCAGCTGCTGGCAGAGCCCGGAGCCCCGTGCAAGGCCGCTGGTTTTGTTTTCCAGCGCAGGTCGGTTGCTCTCTGCACACCTTAAATGGTGCTGGAGTGGAAACAGTAAAACCATCTGTCACTGACACTGAGAGCTTAGTAAAAGCAAATTAATCCCACACTGGGTGCAAGATGACTTATAAAATGACCCTAAGAGAACATAATATGGCTGTTAAATCCTGTATTTGTCAAATTGTCATAATGCAGCGTTTCTTTTTCAATTGCAATTGCACATGGAAGGGGAAGGAACAACCTGTTACCTGTAGCTGTGGCCGTGCAATCCTGTAAATTGTCAGAGTTGTGACAGCCAAGGATTGAAATCCCATTTCCCTGGGGCAATCCTGATGCCAGGATTCTCTCTTCCCGCCGCAGACGAAGGCTCGGCGCGGCGGAGGGGCTGTGCTGCGCTCGGGGTTTGGCCGTGCTGGCTGAGCAGCGGGTGCAGGAGCTGGTCCGTGCACACTCTTGTGTGCGGCCGATCCTGGGCTCTGTGGATGCTTCAGCTTATGTTTGGGTTCGTCAAAACAAACAGATGTGGTAAATGAAATTACGGGCAGTGTTTCTTTCCTAATACGTTTTCCCAAACCAGGGTCTGGGCATCGAAGAGCTGCGGGATGGGCAGAGGAAGGCAGCGATTCGGGAAAACCTTTGTGCGGGTGGGAGCTGAGCTGCCTCCTGCCTTCCCAGCGCTGCCGGGGCAGGAGCAGCGAGGGGCAAACCAGCCCTCCTACCGGAGCAGCGTATCCCAGCCGCGCTGACTAGCTCCCGGGAGCAGAATTCGGTCTCTGCCAGCAGCAGGGGAGCAGCTCTGGGTGCCTTGGCAGGGTCCCGCTGCCGTGGGAGCGCTGGGGAGGCCGCTCGGAGAGCTCTGCAGCGCAGCTCACCCTGTGCCTGGCCGGAGGAGCACGAGCCTTTTGCGAGGATCGGGGCGCGCTGGGGAAATTGTGGGGCTGAGCGAGCCGAGACCAGCAGGTACGGCCGATCGACAGACGCCCGCATGGGGAAGGCAGGATGCCGGAGCCTGGGCAGCCGTTTGATGATGTTGTTGGGGACACGGTACGAGACCGGTGACATGGTGCCACCAGCACTGTGTTCCTGAGGCAGGCTTCCCGCTCCGCCTGCTGCGAGTGATTTAGGTTCCCCGGAGCATGAAGCAATTAGCGTCTGCCTTGTGCCTGCTGCGAAACCCCGGGGACCAGCGCTGCTCCAGGCTCCTGCGGTCCTGGGCGCACCGTGCGTCCTCCATGGAAACCAGGCGGCGTCAGCGGGCGAGCCGCTCGGAAAGCTCTTAATTGCTGGCGAACTGCAGCGACAGGGACGGACTGAGCCGCTGTCTGCTGTTGCCGTGCGTGTCTGGATGGATGCCGGTCTGCACCGCGTTGTTTGTGCCGCGGGTGGAGGGCAGCACACGTGCCCAGCGTGCCTCACCGCCGCAGCGGCGCCGGGCAGCTCCAAGTGCCTTTGCAGGCAGGAGGGGCCGGGCCCGGGGGGCTGCTGGCGCTCGCGGGCAGGGGCTGGTCCTGCCAGGGGCAGCACAGCTGTGCCCGTCTCCTGCGCTGTGAAATGGGCGACGTGAGGAAGCGGAGGGTTTCTGAGTGAGCATCTTCCGTTAATGTAACGGGAAGTTTGTTGTTGTTGTTCATTTTTTTTCCCCAGCACTACTTTTGAAAATCTCTACCCTTGACTTTTTTTCTCCCCCCAAGACTCCCACACCCGCCCAGCACCGGCGTGCGGCCGTGTCAGACCCGCTGCAGTCAATAGATTGCAGCGAAGCACGTGCCGAAGGACTTTGCCAAACTGTGGAGTTGAAATTGCCATTATGACAAGTGGAAGTTTATGTGCAATTCTTAAACACCCCAGGCAAGCTTTGCTTTTCTTTTCCTAAGGCACTGAACAAGGAGGAGACGGTGACACAAGGTCAGTGCTCTTCCCTCGGGTTCCCGCTCCAGACCTGCGTTTCGAGGGGTCTCGTGCTGTTTGCCAGTCTCAGGTAGAAATTGTGGACTCTCGCTTGGGAATTGCTTGACTGAATTCAGGGCTCTCGAGTCCCAGGACTGTAGCCGTCTTGCCAGATTGCACCCAGGATTTCGGTTCCTCCTGTGCTTGATTCTCCTCCTAAAAGAAATACCATGGGTAGCCTGGGGCAATACTGGCTTATTTACAGCTTGTGGCATCCTGGTCTCATGTGCTATGGGGCTGCCTGGGAAGAGATGGGCTTTGCTCCCACGGTTGCCTTTTTTCCCTTTTTTTTTTCCTTCTTGGAGGTTACAGTTTTTGTTCTGAGCCTTACCGGCCTTGATAGCACATCCCTTCACGCTTTCTGCTCTCCGCTAATGCTAACTTCGGAGCAAGCCCACATAAAATATGGAAGCGCTGCTTGCAGTTCCAGGCAGCGCTGGCGAAATATATTCACAGCCTGTCTCCGGGGAAGGTGGTGAGTTATGGAAAGGCAGCAGAGCACCGCGCTGTGAAATCCAGCCCACTGAGCATAGTCCAAGCCACACGCAGGCTTGTTTGCAGTGGGTCCGGGTTTTGGGAAGCTGAAGGCTGTGCTTCGGAGGAGACCTGCGCTCCTGGCTGGCTGGAAAGCCCCTCTGCTGAAGGGCTTTGGGTAACCCAGGCTGAAGTGGCGTCAAACCTGGAAGCACAAGATGAGCCTCGTGTAGGGAGTTTCCAGTGGTCTTGTGGCAATAAAGTCATCGAGGCTTCTTGAACGCCACTGTCGGACCCGCGTCCCACTGCCAGCGAGGCAGCGGCTGAAGAAGCCGGTGAAGAGCTCCAGCAATCGTGGAGAGAACTGAACAGCACGTATTGCTGCAGGCTGCAGTTCTTGCTGCTGGTTTGCATCTGGCACCGTGGTCTGACGTGATGGGTGTCCCTGGGCCGGAGACGTGCTCAGGGCAGGAGCTCAGCTGCAGCACCTCGCGGGGAACGCTGCTCAGCCTCGCAGGCTGCCCGCAGAGACCCCCGGGGCAGTCCTGTCCTTGCAGCAGGTTACGTCCCACGAGGAGACCCAAAGGTGGCTGCTGGGCTTTACCGTACAGCCGGGTAACTCCTGCGTTAGTTTAGCTCCCTGTATTTCATTTTTCTTTTTTTAAATAGATCATCTTAGCCCACTTGTGAATTTGAATTTCCTTCAGGGTGACACAAGTCCTTGCTTCCCTCTCACTGTTACAGGAGCCATTAACTCTGCAACAGTCTGCTCCGGATGGATGCCGGAGGTGAGCGGGTGCTTTTGTCCCGAGTACCTGCTTTGGGCTTGGTGTCGCAGTCCCGGGGGATGGGGATGGGATGCAGGGGGGTGTCCCCAGAAGCACTTGCTGCCTGTCTGGCCGGTAGCTTTAGCTTTGTGCTCTGGGTTTCCCTCTGCTCCTTACTCTCCCTGCATGGTGCAGGCAAAGCACCGGCACCCGGGGACGGCCCTGGGAGCCTCGAGGGGCTCTGCAGCCACCGAGGCTGCACTTGAACTCTTAGGGTGGGAACACACAAAATCCTGCCCGTACGTGCTGGCGCGTCCTTCCTGCCTTCCAGCGGGTTTTTGGAAAAGAGCTCGCCAGTTCTTGTATTCCCACGGCGCCTGAGCGTGCCTGGGCTCTGCCGTCGCGCTGGATGCGATGGTGGAGGATCGCATCCTGACATTTCGTTTCCAGGGCGGCCGTGGGCCTCCGCAGCCTGTGCCGCGGTACTTGGGCAGATGGGAGGTGGGAGCAGGGCTCAGGCTCTCACTCGAGGCTGCTACAAACCTTCGTCTCTGCAGAAAACCATCTGCAACTGCATGTTCCCGGTGCCTCGTTGGAGCCTCCCTCCTGGCTCCCCCGACACTGTTCTGGCTCTCTCCGTCTTGCGTGTCCCTGGAGAAAGGCGGCTGGCATCCCACGAGCCCTGCTTGCCTGCCTTCGAGGCTGGGAGCGGGGAGGCTGGGTGGCCAGAGACGTCTCCCTGGGGCCGGCGGGAGCAGGGGGTGCAGGGGCAGGCAGGGCTCGGCAGCAGGTTGGATGCTTTCCTCCGGCGTGCCCCGGAGATGCGCGATCTGGCCCTCTTCTCCAGAAAGCACCTTACTTTTCCCCTTTTGGATGGCCTGTAATGGGCACCTTGGTCCTGCTCCCCTCTAGCACAGGTCTTGCAGCCGCTCCGACCCCACGGCAGCATCGTCCTGGCCTGGCCTCTGCCCTGCATCCCGAGCCGGCTCAGCCCATGCTGCCGGCAGCGCCAGGCTCTGCTCCGGCACTTTATGCAAACCCATTCATTGCCCTTCTGCTTAGACACTCTAAACCCTGGGTTGCATTTGGGAAGCTCTGATGAGCTGCCTCTCCGTGACGGGATTGTGTTTTCCCATTATTCATTAGTGACATTTCCATGTATGACCTGCAGGTAAAGCCCACCTATGCGCCGCATCTGTCGCTTTGCCTCCTAAGAGAAAATTCCCTAAAACCTGGGCAAGCAGCAGCAGCCGCCGTCGTCCTCCCGGCAAGCCCGCGCTGAACGGTTTCTGACACGGGCTGGGATGCCTTGACTGGGTTTACAGTGCCGGATCTATTAGTCATGCAGCCGGCTTGCTGCTCGTGTGATTTTTACTGCTCTGAGCTATAATTTCCAAAGCTAAGGAGGAGTAATCCAGCAGAGATTTAACTTCAGGTTGTGCCTGGGTGAACCTGCTGGAAGCTGGTTGCGGAGCACCCTGGGTTTTTAAGGGGGTGCCTGGCTCGGGTAGGCAGAGCCACGAATACTAGAAATAGGATGTGATTATTTTTTTTTCACCTGCATTGCAAGAAGCAAAGCAACGCTCGGCAGGTGCAGGTGGCTTTTTTGTAAAGCGGGTTTTAGAGGCTGGATTCTTTGCCCTGATTTGTACTGGGACATCTTTACTGCTCTGTGCCGCAGCGTCCCGCGAACTGGTGGGGTTTGTGTTACCCTCCGTTGCCTGTTCCTGGTGCACAGCGGTGGCTTGGGGCAGGGCCGTGGCACCCTGCACGTTTAGCCTCTTGGCCGTAGGGACCATCTCCGCCTGCGCCGTCGCTGCTAGCGCGAGCTCGGGATCTGCGCAGGCTCTTTGTTCCTGCGCTTCCCGAGCAAAGCAGAGCTGGCCAGATGCAGTGTTGCCCAATATACAAAACAGCTGAAACCTGTCTCTTCTGATTTCAGAATGTAACACAAACAGTAGAAGAAGAGAAACCCAAGCCTCCGACCATCCAGGAGATCAAACAGAAAATCGAGAAATACAACGCCAAGGTTACGAACTGCCTGTTGATGAAGCTGGTAAGTATTGGGCTCTGCTGACCCAGCCCGCAGAAAGGCTGGTGCTGGTTTCTCTGGGCTGCGAACGGAGCCAGCCCGTAGGAAGGCGGCTCCGAGGCAAGAGGGCTTGTGGCTGTCGAGCTGTTCCTGTCTTCCTTCCGATCTGCTTTTGCTCCTGCTCTCTCCTGCTCGGGTTTCCTTAGCGTTAGGCACCGGCACTTGAGATGACCCTTCCCCGCCTCCGTCCCTTCTCGGCGGGGAGCGCCGGCGCAGTCATCTCTGGCCAGCCTGTGCTGCGAAGGACTTGCCACAAATAGATGAGCCCACGTTGTTCTAGCGGGGATGAGTCACGGTGAGACTCGGGCTGCGACACTGCAGTTCAGCAGCTGTCGCAAAGTGGATTTAGAAACGCAAAGTGTACGTAGAAACACAGCGTGTATTTAGAAACACAAAGCCTTTCTGGAAACAGATGCTCTGCTCCTCTCGCACTTGCCAGGCTTGTTTAAGCAGAGGTCTAAGCACCACGGTAGATGCCTTATATTTTGAAGCTTTGATTGCGAACTTGCTTCTCGCCACCTGTAAGCAAAGCCTTGGTGACATGTGGTGAGAAGACAAGGAAATCAACTCTTTTACAAACCAGAGTATCGCAAAGGTACAAACGTCACAGGATCTTAGAGAGGGGGAAAAGCTTCTCAGAGTGAAGGAATTAAATTGTGGAACTTCCAAGAACAGCAGCTGCGTAACTCCCTGGTCCTTGCTAACATCTGAAGCCAGACCTGAAGTTTATTTAAAATAGCAGATCTCACAACAGTTGCCTTTGTGAAGGCTGCACGGTACGTTCCGCTGGGATGTCTCGCCCACTGATTTTTGTCACCCTTCACTTACAGGAGTCATTTGGGACCCAAACATTTTCTCTTGAGTTACTTTGCTTGAAGCTTAGCAAAACTACAGTCTTGGGACTTGATACGGTCCTGGGACTCGACAGGGCTCGGCCGTTGGGGGTGGCCCTTCGGTGGGAGCGCGGGCCAGTGCTCCGGCACCCGAGGTGGATCCCTCGGCTTGTTCCCGCCTGGCACGCACGGACAGACGGCACAGAGCCAGGCTTTCCTCTTGATTTCGGCGTTTTTGCAGAGCTGAGGGTAGGGTAAGGGACCTGTCGTGAGACAGGCTGACCTCGAATGATGATTTATTACATGGAGATGCGAGAATCCCATGAGCGGGGAGTAAAACGTGAGGAATACAGTTGGGAGATCCTGCTGAACATGAGAGACCTTCCCAGAGGTTTCAAATCCTCACTTCAGTGCAACTACAAATTACATGTAATGGTTTCCATAGCTGACTTGTAGCAGTGTCGGTTTTAAATAAGACCAGATCACACAGACGCGAGGAAGGGATGAGTCATTACCAAGTAGAAGGAACAGGAGAAAATCAGTAGCGACTAACCCAAAATTACTGGTTGCTTTTTACATGATTAATAAGAAACCCTCCGACTCCTAGCAGTACGAGGAGCGGAAAGTCCTGCAGTCGCCCCGTGGGCTGCAGCACTGCGGACCAGAAAGCCCTTTGTAGTGGGGGGAAGGGCTGGAAAGGCTCCCTGGAGCCTGACTCCCCTCTCCTTTGCTTTAGAACGACGATGGCACGTACACAGGTTTCATTAAAGTGCATTTGAAACTGCGCCGCCCCGTGACGGTACCGGCGGGGATCCGGCCACAGTCCATCTACGATGCCCTCAAGGAGGTGAACCTGGCCGATATGACGGACAAGAGAACCTCGTTCTACCTGCCGCTGGATGCCATCAAGCAGCTCCACATCAGCAGCACGACCACAGTGAGCGAGGTGATCCAGGGGCTCCTGAAGAAATTCATGGTGGTGGATAATCCTCAGAAGTTTGCACTTTTCAAGGAGATGCGGAAAGATGGGCAAGGTGAGTTCACGCCCTCGACCCGCCAGCTTTCCCGCGGTTTGCTTACAGTGTTGTGTGACAGAAACATACCCAAAGCGTTTGTCTAGGACTCGGTGGTGGGTCAGGCGGGCAGTGTCTACATCTCAGATGAGTAAGTGGCCTGACCTCCAGAAGAGGTGATGCTGCTTAAGTTAACGGGGAATTAGGAGTTTTCAGAAGGGGGCTGAAACCACTTAAGACCTAACAGAGATCGTTATGGATCTGTGGTAGAGACTCAGCTGTTTCCCCTGCGATCCTGAGCAGCATGAACTGCTTTTACACGCTCCAGTTGACCTCCCTGAGCTTTTCCTCCGCCCTGGCAGCGAGATCTCACTGTGGGTGTCTGCTGTCCCCTTGCAGTGCTCTTCCAGAAGCTGCCGCACACCGAGTACCCCCTGTACCTCCGGCTGCTGGCAGGCCCCGACACAGATGCGCTCAGTTTCGTGCTGAAGGAAAACGAAACAGAGGAAGTTGAGGTATGTCGGTGACCCTGTCCTTTGGTTTTTACACGAACGTTAACAGCGCTGCGGAGCACGTGGCAGCGTTGCAGAGCTGGGAGAGGTACGGCAGAGGCAGCACGGGTGGAAGCGGTGCCACACGAGCAAGGCTGCTTCCCTCTGATGGGGCTGGGTTTGCCTTCTAAAATACTGACTGTGACACCAGTTTTTCTCCAAACTTGAATTATCAACTGAATGGACTGCTTGTACCTTACTTTAAAAAAAAAAAAAAAAGTTTGGGTAATTTATTGCTCCTAAATTATGTTGATTATAAAAAAAATTTAAACTTGAGCTGTGAAAATGCTGAGGCCAGTTTTGATGGCCAACCCATAATCTGTTTACAGAACCAAGCAATGGTATCCCAGAGTTAATCCTCGATAATTAGATTGGCTAAACACTATTATAAGTAATGAACTAATTTAAGTAGAAGCCAGGGACACCCAGGTAATAAATTCGCAGTCAGTTTTTGGTGGCAATCATTCTCCCCACCATGACGAAGGCAACTGCTGGGAGCTGCCGCATCCCGCGGGATTCTGCCTCCCGTGCCGGCAGCGGCTCCGTGCCGTGGGGTGGTCGGGACGTGCCGCGCGGCCGGAGGAGGGGGCTGCGGTTGGCAAGGACGCCGCAGGAATGCCGGCTTCCCGCGGCAGCGCTGAGCAGGCACAAGGCAGTATTTATTAAGCAGTCATCGCAGCCGTCAGCCCGTGGCCTGCCTGTTCCTCCCTGTCAGCCCGGCGCTGTTGTAGGTGACAGCGGGAGCAGCCGCTCTGCTGGCACCCCGTGCCAAGAGCTTTGCTGAAGCTCAAACAGTTTTGATAACTTTGCAGTAAAATAAAGAGAACTGGCTGCTGCTGGGACGTTGCTCCCACTCCGTAACGAGAAGTGCGGTGAATGCCACGTCAATTATTTCCATATATGTTTCAATTCCTTAGGGAGGTACGTCATCTCTTACAGTGGGAGCTTCAACTCCTGCTGGAGTAAAGATAATTTCTATTAAATCCAGTCTCAGGGGCTCAGAACTGGGATGGTCCTTTATACTGTAGCGCATTATCCCGTCTCTCGCGCAATATGACGCTGTGAGATCAAGCTACCTGGAGATCAGATACGTGTTTAAATGTCTCTTATTGTTCCTCTTTGCAGATGTGGGAGGGGTGGGACGACCACAAAAGCAATAAGGTGAATGATGTGTGCTTGCTATCCCTCTGTTTCTGCTGTTTCTGCAGTGGGACGCGTTCTCCATCCCAGAGCTACAGAACTTCTTGATGATACTGGACAAAGAAGAAAAGGACAAAATCCAGCAAGTGCAAAGGAAGTACGAGAAGTTCAAACAGAGACTGCAACAGACCTTGAAAGAAGCCAGAGGCAAGCCTGGATAACTCTTCAGGAGGCACTGGGCATCAGACTAAGCTAGGTATTATTTTTAAAATGAAAAGACACTTCTCAGGACACCTTATAGTGGTCACTCTCCCTCTTCATCCTTCCATTAAGGACTGGCTCACAGCACCCATAAAAGGAACACACACCATTTTCTTCTTCTGAAACCTCTTCCCCCAGGACCAGAGCCAGTCAAAGAACAGGAAGCCTCTTTTAAAACTGTGCCCGTCAACAAACCAAACACGGCTGCTGGTTCGCTTTTCAGCCGTACCGTCAGATGGAGAAACTTCGTGGAAAATGCTCAGTCTTAAACCCAACAGGAACATCTACTGGCTAAGGTCTTGAGCAGGGTAACACTTGCTGTTCGCGCTCCTTCCAGCAACTTGCTTGTTCTTGCTCGGAGGTGCTGCGGCTCGTTGCGCGTGCCCACGTGGCCGAGTTCCCATTTCGTAAGTAGAGCACAGGAAGCAGCAGATAAAGCGGAGGAGGTTGTTGCACCAAACCATGCGGGTGTTGCAGCTGTGACCAAGGCCGGGGGACTTGTTCAGGGCTAAGACAGCCAGGGAAGGGTAAAGTTATGACACCAAGGCAGCTGCAACACTCAGTCTGTTAGTAAGTATTATTGAAACTTGGTCATATTAATTGCAAGAAATGTCATCCGTTTTGATTCTAATTAAATCCCAATTTTGAAAGCAGATGTGAATTAAAGCAAATACCCCTGATGCTTAGCTAGGCTAGCTAGCGTTTTACCAGTTTTCTACTCGGTAGGAATTGGGACCTATGTTTTAACAAACTCTGTTTGAACAGTGTAAAGATGATGGTTGGGGCACGGGCTGATGGTTCGATACTGAATGTTTAGCAATACGTATCCAACAGACTAACCCAGGAAAGCTCAAAACCCCCTTTCACAAATCAAACTGATTTTGAGCTATGAAGAGGTCTGGCGCCAAGGGAGAGGAGCTCGGACCAGGGTCAGGGTGGGATGTGGCACAGACTGCCTGTGTGGGAAAGCCTTAGCACCAGGAGGAGTAAGGGGACTGTTAGCCTCGGATGCTTTCCTCCCACCGCGCTCTCATCCTGTGCTTCCTCTTGCTAACCCTCCTTGCGCTGCTCTCCCGCCTCTCCTGTCCGTGACACGCTGTGCTCTCCCTGCCTGTCCCGCTCTGTACCTGTCGTGTTCTCCTTTCCCCCTTCCCCGCTCGCAATCGGTGCTCTGCCTGCGTGTCCAGGAAGGTGACCAGGTTTTGCTCTCTCCGTGGAGCTAGGAGAGGAGAGTAAGCCTCTCTGCCCCTCTCAGGGCTTCCACTGTCTCCGATGCGCGCACTGCGCATCCTTCAAAAAAAAATCCTTGAGCTGGAGCGTCAGTGACTGCCGTAACTCTAAGCAGCGACCCCGATCTCGCTGATGCCACGCAAGGCTCCGGGGATGCCGCTCAGAGAGGACGGTCCCCATGTTTACTCTGTGCTTTGTACCGAGCACGCTGCACACAGCCAGGTTCAGTCTTCCCCGTTTACGCAGGGCGCCGCAACAAGGCGTAAAGAGAAAACAGAACATTAATAGTAGCCGGATTCAGATGGAGCGCGTGAAAGGGTTTGACATTGGCCTGATGAACAAGCGTCCCTTTGAGCTCGCTGTAGGCTGCTGTCACCCCGCCTGCGGGAAGTGGGAAGGGAGGCAACAGGTTATTGGGCAACAGTTACCACAGAGACAACGGGGAAGAGTCTAAAATTTACCTCAGTGCCTTTTTTCCTTAAGTGTGAAAACTCTGCATTTGGGCTAAGGGGGAAGTTGGAAGGGGCTTTTGTCAAGAGGCCTCGTCAGTCCCGGCCCCCCCGTTTACCTGAAGTATGTTGTGATGAGGCTGCTTTTGTCGGTAGAGGGACGAGGAACTGTTTCGTTTCTTTCTTGAACGTGACTGCTTGGGATTATTTTTTTTTCCAGATTTATACTTGAGTATGTTTGTTTATAAACCATAAGAGAGTAACTGCATCACTTAAAGCCCCTCGGTTTGTGTAAATGCCACTTTCTGCAAGCTCAGTTCCAGCTCATGGTTTAGTCAGTAGCGTACAAGGGTTTGCTAACAACAGGGCTACGGCCTCTGGCACGCCGTGCGGGACGGGCCGCCCAGCTGTACTGTACTCTGCACCCAGACGACCTTTAACAACGTGGCGGCAGCCCAAATAGAGCAGCAGTTTTCGTGCTCGGGGCTGTTTGTCCATTTACAAGACTACTTACTACTTCACTATGCACTTGTGAAGTAATTTAAATAACATTTATCTAGTGCTTGGAGTCTTGAAAGCACTGTATAAATACTTCTGTTCGGTCAAGAGGAAGAACACTGTAAAAACTGCCATTGGTTCTGAGAAGTACGATCCAGACGCTTGTTTTTAAATCCTTTATCTTTCTGGCTAAAAGCTGTAAAGATTTCCTTTTTGTTGTTGTTGTTTTCTCCTGGACTTTTAGTGACTGTATCCCTCTCCCCTCCTGGAACCCAGCATGTCTTTGACATTTTGTAGAAGGCATGGCTTCTTATGCAATTACCGTGGATGCTGCTGAAAACCTCCTGCAAAGGGGAGGGCTGTTTCTTTTGGTTTTTTTTCAAGATATGGGGCTTTTGAAGAATCGGTAGATCTTGAAACTCAAGTTCTCCACAGCGGGTTGAGCTGTGGCTAGGATAGAAGCATTGGCCCCTTCCTTAAGCGCAAAATACTGTTGGCAGTGCCTTTGGTTAGTATATTGTGTTGCCTAGTTTGTGTGAAATTATTTTTCGGGTCTATTGTAAAACATGTAAAATAATAACGTGTATAGAAGGGAATAGTAAAGCTTCTATGGCAAACTGAAATGCATTTTTGCAATGCTGTAATTTATTTTTACTACTCCCTAGTAATTCTATGGCATTTTTAAAAAATGTCTCACTTCCAGCTTTTTTTGAAGGTTCTGAAACTACTTGTTCATATGTAGACAGTGTAAAAGAAAATGATAATAAAACTGTCAGTAATTAAAGAAATCTCTTTAACTTCTTTTTCTGGCGCCCTCCTATGGAACTTTCATGTATTAAGTCTAAAGGGAAGACACAGGAATCCTTCCTAGAAGTGAATTCAAATTTCTTAACCCTACTGAAAAGTGTTTAAGCTTCAGCTAAAGAGGTACAGAACATCTACCCTTGTGAAACCTGACCAGTGTGTTCCATTAATCTTCTCTGAAGGTTTTAGCTGGATTTGACAGAACTGCTACCCCATCTACCTGTGATAAATTACAGTTAATATGTCATACATTAAAATGTATTTATATATAAAAATAATATAAACCATAAAAATCCAGCTAGTAAGAGTTCATTCTCAGTGCTGCAATGCCTGATATTAACACCTGGAAATATTTAAAAGGATAAAATCTAAAACTAAATGGATTTTACTTCCAACATACACAATCTATGGCACAACACACCAGACTGTTCAGGACAATGTGTTGGAATGTACTTCGCTTCCATTTCGGTGGAGGTTCTATTACCGTGCCTTTGCTCAAAGATGCAAAGCAAGAATGTTAAACTAGCCAGAAGCCACTGTGGCCAGAAAACCAGTGCACCGTTAGGAACTTCTAGAAAGTATATGGAAAAGGATAACGCTAGGGGTTTTATTCAGCTTTTTATTTTTATGAAAAATGAACAGCTGGAGCAATATTACTCTTTGGGTGAATCCTAGACCTTGTAAACATCCAGGGCTCATTTTTGAATGAATTATCCTTGATTTGTTGGCAGAACGCTTCTATAAATAATGAGATCTGAGTGATTCTTACAGTAGATTTTTCTCTTACTTCTTCCGGCCAAGCTTTGGAGCCTTCTCAAGGCCTTGAATATATTTCCGAGGTAGCTGGTATTCTTCTGCAACATAACCAAGAGTTCATTTCAGGTAACTATTCAGAGCTCAAGAATGAAAAATGTGTATCTTGCTGTGACCAGTCCCGGTGCAGTTCTAGAACAGACTTACCTAGCAGCATCTTGGCCAGATGATGGATTTGGTTGCCTTGGATCTGGACCTGAACTCTGTCTTTTGTTCCTGGTACTGGGGTGATGCTGGCACTGGCTTGTACTTTTTGTTGCAGAATGTTGGCCACACACTGTGGGTCCAGACCATACAGCTCGAGGTTCTTG
This sequence comes from Phoenicopterus ruber ruber, assembly GCA_009819775.1. Lineage (NCBI taxonomy): Eukaryota > Metazoa > Chordata > Aves > Phoenicopteriformes > Phoenicopteridae > Phoenicopterus > Phoenicopterus ruber. The sequence continues at coordinate 2,430,827 of CM020239.1, read as the reverse complement.
ATAATTGTCACCTACAGGTTTTAATAATTATTGCAAACATCACTGCTGTAGGAATTAGCAAGTCATGTCCCATTCGTCCCAGAAATCCGAGCTGCCAAAGCTGCTCTCAGAATCTGGGCTTCTGCTCTAACCCCATTCATTTTAGTTCTCTTCTTACCTTCTTGTTTGATGATCTCTGTGCTATGGTTATGTCGATGGGTTCAATGTGTCCTTTCCTCACAATAGGCTCTTGTCCAAGAAATGTCACCTGGTGCAAGGGCTGTAGTCGTTCAAGGCACCTGAACAAAGTTCATACGTCCAATTAGTCTATACAGTACAGCAAGGCAGATGGTAACTGTGCTTTTCCACTGCAGCCTCTCACAGGTTTCTGAGACTACGCGAAAGCCAAGACTCTATGTGTGAGAAGCTGTATCTTAAGAAGATAATGCATGATGACTTCATGCAAAGATTTATATCCTAGCTATTATTTAAAGAAAAGGACTGACTAAAAAGAAAGCTAGCCTACTGACTTGCAAGAATTATAGCTTAGATTGTTACTGGTAAAATTTTATAAATTGGTTCTTGTAGAGGAAAACCTTCTTTAATTTTGTCTTTAAGCTATCGTTCAGTTGTATTGTTCACAGACCGGTGAAGCAACTGCAGTTTAAAATTCAGCATAAACTGTGTTACTGTCCCACGAGCAAACTTGGCTTCAGAAATAAAGGAAACTGCCGGAGGTGCCTCAGAAGTGTTGTGTGATGAAGCAGCTCAAGGCAAGTAAGACGTTGGGGACGTTCCGGCAAAGTTTTTCAGTATGTGGAAACAATGGTCTTGTGTCAGATTCTCAGGCCTCTTGGATCTAAAAGGTGGGTTTAGGTTATAAATGCAAAAGTTGTGCTGTGCATAAAGAGCAGGATGACTACCGCTGCCTAAAAAGGGCACGTTCAGCTATCTATTGCAAAGGATGGCTTTATAAATACGTACATACAGATTATACGCAGAACCAGGCGCTGTTTGTTTAGGACACTTTCCCTGATAAGTGGTTAGCAGGTAAACAAAAAAACCCACCACCAACAGTTAATGCTAGATGCTCGTTAAATGGTGAAGAACAAGAGATTGTTCACATGAAGGTCTCTGGATATTTTTTGTTGTATTACCCATAGGAAGTTACAACTTAGGTAGCTCCAATAACAAGTGGCTTTGTGTTGCGTGCAATAGATCTGTGTAGTGCTGAAACACTACGTTGGGAAAACAGTCACCTGCTCAAGAGGTCATCCCATTTAAGGTTTGAGATTTCATCTTGTTCCGATTTATCTAACAGGCAGTCGCACAGAATGGCATTCACCTTCACAAAGCTACAAAACAAAAACACGCATTAGAAGCAAACAAGTTCACTTTTTTCCTCTTCAGCATCTCCTGTGGAAGCAGAGTAGGACAACTTCCACGTCTATCTACTTACTTTTTGTTTGTTTCATCAACCAACTCATTAGTCTTCACGTAGTTAATGATGATGTTTCTCACCTCACTGCTTGAGAGGATGCTGCCTTTTCTAAAGAGAAAGAAAACTTTTTAACTTATTAAGTAGTTAGGTGTTGGGTTCTGTCACTAAGGCAGAAGACAGCAACTACCCTGACTACATTTGGTAGCAACAGCTCAATACTGAAATACATCTGCTAGGGAGTGACTTCTTGTTACACCTCAGCTGCTGTACAGCAGATAAAAGGCTCACAGCAGTAATTGCAGAGACTCTAAACCCTTTGGTCCGGGGAGCCCGGTTTGGGAGGAAGACCCCAATGGCACCCCTAACTTCAGGGGACTGTGGATAACTTGTACAGAAGTGCTCAGTTGAAGAAAGGCTGCCGCTGACTGCTGTCTAAAATACATCAAAACAGACAAGATTAGGGCACAAGAAGGCAAGCGAGTTCTTTAAATTATCTGGGCACCCTCTTTTCAGTAAACCATACTGTGGGTGGGCAGAATATGCCTTATCCAATGGCATATTAAGATAATCCAAGCAAAATGTATCAATTTTGACACTTGAGCTATCACTTCCTTAGCTGTGGGAGAAGTGATGTGAGTACTTGCTGAACGCAGTTGTCACAGCCTCTTATCTTTCTTCCCTTTGTGAAGCAATTAATATAGTCTTGATTCCCATCACCTTTCCTGACAGCATCGCAGGGCCCTCCCCGTGAGGGCTAACAAAATGGTACCAGCACAGGTTTGTTAGTCTCTCTCTTCGTGTAACAATGGTTTTGTTGTACTTTTCTAGTGCTTACTTGTGTCCAGATTCCTGAAAGAGCGGTATCATTTTTGTTGAGACCCCATAAAGTGGAATGATTTCAGGAGCATGGTACACTTGTTCTCTGTCTTCATTCTTGCTGTCTTGGGCAGCAGAGGCTGAAGAAAATCCTTCAGGTACTGCAAATGCTTTAACGCTGAAACGAGAATTATTTGGTGTGAGTGAAAGGGATTGAAACTTATATCACTTCCATTTCACCGAGAAACTAAAACCTAGCAGAGTCGCGCAGAAAGCTTTCTGGTCTGTTGTATAGTATGTCAGTTCCTCCAAACGCATCCCACTGCAGTGGGGGCCTGTGTCTCTGGATTAAAGGACATGACGAAAGAACAGTATTTTGAAGCATTAGCTGCAATTACTAAATTTGTCCTTGTACACGTTTCAAAGATACATATAAATAAGCACCTTAATTCAGGTGATATAAACACTTTTCACTCTGAGTAAAGCCCTATACGATGGGGAAAAAGTAAATCTCTCCAGCTGTTTTAAGCATATTTGACTCTCGTAGTTAGAGACAACTGCCATAATTCAAAGGATGCTGCCCCATTCCATAGAATTGCTAGAATTAAATTTAAAAAGAACCAAACAACTGTGCTCTCCACAAATGTACAGACATTTAAAAGCTGAAATGATTCTTTAGTGCTCACTGATAAAGATAATTCTGGAAGAGAGGGGTAAGAACTGTATCAGTGCAGGAGCTGGAGTCTCATTTCACTGAGCTGCAGATTCTATGCTTGCAGGTAAGAGAACTGACAAACTGAGTTTGAGTATGCCTGTCGCCTAATGGTAAGGCCACGTTTAATGAGAGAAAAGTTAATGCAAAAAGTCAAAGTAATTCTGCTTCTTTCCAAAGGCAGAAGAGAAGATATGCGTGTATCTACAGAACTATTCTCCACTCCATTAGTTGCCAAGGAGATGTTATGCAAGAAGAAGCCTCAGGCCCGCTGGGAAATTCCAAGAGAGAGCGAATGTGCTGATACGCAGAAGGAACGAGTAGGATGTTCTTGATGTGAGGTAACTACTAATCCTTAGACAGATAACAGAAGGATAGAGGAATTGGGTAATAAGTAACAGAAAGGCTAAGAGTATTTGTGCAAATCAGTATGTGTAATGGAAAACACAGCTGCTTTTTTTTTTTGAGATTGTAACCTTGGCTTCTGATTTTGCAAAGTGCTTTATTTGATCCTATATGACATTCTGAGACACTAGTTTCATAAGCATTCATTCAGCAGCAGTGTCACCTTTTTACTGCAGTTATTGTTTAGACAGGTAAGTTCACTTCAAAGCTGAACAATGAGTTGTCCCAGCACATAGATGGAATAGGGAGGGGGAGACCCGCTTAAACTGGAAGGACATAAACCATTCGTACCATTATAGTCACTGTTAAATAGATGGAAAACTGCCTGATGGGTTTCAAACCTTCTTGCCTCCCTTCCCCAAACAACAACAAACACACACACATAAACCATCAAGACGCTGTCAAAGGAATGTGCTTTTTAGTGACTACTAACAGGCTTGATACTGTAACTCTGTTATTAGCATCCAAACTGGAAGCCTGAAATTTGTCATTGTAACACTGCAACAAATTGCAATGAATTGAATCCTCCTTAACATTTTCAAAGCTGTCTCTCTGGAAAATTTGTACACCCACTACAAGGCTAAAAAGCCATATGCAACTTTCAGATCATTTAACAGCCCTTTTTGATCTTAAGTTCTATGGATGAATGCACAACTAACAAGAAAGGAAAGGTGGAAATCATAACACTGTCATTAGATTTTAAGCATGCTCAGTGCCACTGAGTAAAGAAGAAAGAATATAGTTTACCTGGAAGAACTTTACGAAAGCAGGAAACATAAGCAATGTTGTACAGAAGTGGGGTATAAAACCCCTCCGTAGCATACTAAGATTAGGAAATGAGGGCTGCTACAGCTATTCCGAACAGGAATTCAAGCAGAGTACAGGTAATAGAGCTGGAAGTAGCAGATTCCACTCCCTTCTTTCAGAGACTACCAACTCTTTAAAAGACTACAATATTCTACATACTCTGGATGTTTCCAGTCCACTTCCACGATGCTCTCCACACCTTTGCTCAGCTCCTTCACTTGTAAGATCTTCTGGTGCTGCATACATTGCAGGAATTTAGAGAACTGAAGGAAGCAACAATCAGAAACGTGGAGTCAAGCATTTTAAATTCCTGTTCATGTGTTTCTGACTGCCCTGAAGTTACTTGCTAAATCAGAAAGACTTCTTTAAAAAAACACAACGCACTCCACACCTTTGTTTCTGTAAACACAGCAATTGCTAAGGAGCAGTGCGTGCCTCTGGCTCTACAACAGAGTAAAAGCAAATGTTCCTTTTGTAGGTCTGCCATCTGTTTGCTCTGTGACGTTCTTAGCCAAATCACAGCACATCTCACGTGGACTACTGCGAGATGTTTGTAATGCACTTTGTCTTTGCTTGTCGTCTACACACACATCTGTTCGTTAACAGCTTTACAAAGGAATGGCCTCTTCTTGCAAGTAACTGCACTGTCCAACAAGATCAGAACCCGTTAATAGCTATGGCAGTATACAGTGGCAGATAGCATTAGCTGTGTTCAAAGCAGATCAATGCTCATGCGTTCAGGACAATTGCTTTTCTCCCTGGATCCCACAGGAGCAGAGAGTTGAGAAAAAGAACTTGGCTTTTAAGAGCAGCTTCTAGGTTTTTTTGTCTGTTTTACTAACACTTGAACAATTTTGACTTCAAACTTTTTCTCTCCTTCCATTTCTTATTTAAAGTAATGCAAAAAAGACAGAAAAATCTCACCTTCTTATAGCTTGATTTCTTTATGTCCAGTTGTTGTCCAGCAGGGCTACAAATGGATTTTTTAAAAGTTCTTTAGTTATAAGTCACCCTTCATTTCTTCTTAAATCTTGCTACTTATGCTAGAAGTTTCTTAACAGTGGAAATACAAATCACACAGAGAAAGAATTACTTCAAACAAGCTAATAAACAGAACATGATGAGTGAAACTAGTGCTGATGTTCCTGTGGGTAGGCAAACAGCCATTTAAGTGACTAAGCAATCTTGAAACAAATGTCAGCCAACTCAAATTAGCCACCAAGTGCGTATCCTGTTCTGGACAATCCTTACATCAAAGCATTTGATGTAAGAAATGAGCGTAATCTTGGATAACTTTAGATAAAGACTGAATTTTACTTCCGAGTAAAAAACTTCATCCTAAATATCACACTCGATCATCTCCACCGTTTTAAAGACAAAAACCCAGCATGCAAATCCAAAGACAATCTTCTTACCACATACCAGCATGAGAACATATGGCTGCGTAGAAACGTGCTGGTGAGCAGAGGGAGATCCGACTTCTTTACTTTAAATTTTAAGGCATGAAAAAAGCACTGATTAAATAACGCATCCATTTGCTCTGCAGGGGGAAAAAAGGACAAGTAAGCTGTGAGCAGTCTGTCTTTCAGAACACAGCGCTCAGTTCTTTCAGACCGCACGGAACTGCCTCTACCCTGTTCTCACAGTAACCTAGATCGTGGGTCTGGGCTTCAGGAAACCAAAGGGGCATGGTTTGGTTTCATTTGTATGCAAAAGTACCTTGTGGAGTCCTACTGTCTTCACCTTCCTGCTGAACCTCTGTGTTGGCATCTTCAGCTGTTTCTGCAGCTCTGTTCTCATTGAGCTCCTCCTTTCCCGTCAGTATCGCACAACTGTCTCGCTCCTTCAGGCTCAAATCACCGACATCCACATGCTGCAATGGGTCAGTGGAGAAGCTCTCCACGGGCTCTTTCCCCTCCACCTCTTCCTCATCTTCAGCACTCTCTTTTTCAGCAGGATCTGTTACCAAGGGAGCTAAGGTAGGAGGATAAGATTTGTCACCATATTCCCTATAAAAGGAAGAAAAAGCATAACATAGCTTTCTGTTTACTGCTTTGAAACCCACAGGACAATGAACAAATGTCACCCTGATAAAAGGCACTGGCAGTTGCATGGATCTTTTTCTGCATTCTCAAAACTACAAAATTTGTTTTTAACTGATCTTCCTCCATAAGCTGTATGTTCCCCCCATGAATCTTAATTTAAAACTGAGCAGACTAGTTGAATCCCAATGCAGAGCAACTCATTTATTAGGTTGAGGCTGGCACAGCTGACTGTTTTTAAGCAAAAATGATTCAAAGATCACTTTTTACAGAACAAGATTTTCTAAAATCAGAGTAACAGGGATGTTCTAGCTTCATTTCTATAATAGTTACACTCAGGTTGAAGGAACTGAATCAAGTGAATAATTTTATCTATCTATTTCCAGTATGTAGATAATGGATAGATGTCAGGACAGACACCTGCTTCTGTCAGAAAAGCGTGGTCATCAAAAACACGTAGCTGAAACCTTAATAACGGTCATACCTAAACTGTACCCAAATAACTCAGTATGTTGAACTGACAGATTAAGCTTACTGGGGCACAGATTTTGATTTCCGTAAACACGTGAGACTTGTTACACATTTTACCAAATGCCTGGCAATACACCCACCAGAGGTGATCCATGTAAGTATGCAGCACAGCAAAGCCCTTCCCTTTCATTCCAGCAGCCAGCATCTCCGCAGTGGACATAGTGGCAACCGCAACTGCTACTGGAGCTCTGGGAAAAGAAGGGAGTATTACAGCAGGAGAGCACAAATACACTGGCAAAGACAGACTGTGCCATTGTGATATACTGAATTTCTTTTACAATGTCCTTGTTCTTTACAACCTGCTTTTTTTTAGAGCGTCTAGGTATTTTCTGGTTCTGTCCCATCTTTCTGGTATGTAAAGTCTTCCAAAGAATCCCCAGGATGTGTGCAGCTGTGATACTGAAGTGAAGGTTGTGCAGTGACACACTCTTTGCTTTATTAAAGTACAAAACGAATCTACCAGTTGTGCCCCCACCGGTCCAAAAGAACCAATTTGCAAAGCTGTCCACCTGAGCTCAAACATATCCTAACCTAGAAACTGAAGTGGATTTTTTCTGCTGTATTTTCCATTGTTTAGGTCCACAGCGCATCAAATGCACGAGAACAGTTCTGCTTTTATTTCCTCAAAACCCCCCAAGTCTTCCTGTAAAAAATAGCTTCATTTCATTTTTAGTTTCTAAGAAAAGATATGAATACAGAATCCTCCGTACCTGTTTCCCAAGAGGGTGACAGCACAGAGCGTGCCCCGCTCTACTTGAGGAAAGCCAGAAGATGGCACTACAACTCCTGGCAGCATCAGATCTGAAGAGAAGAATAAAGCACGTCCATCTCCCACTGAAAGACTCAGCCACTACCTCCTCCACCCTCATCCCTCCTGTTACTCAGCAAAAACACAAGCCTGTTAATAGCTGAGCACATGCCAGATAAAACATGATTCTCTGTTCCTCCTAGTAAGGCAGCGCTTCTTGCTACCACCCTGTGGAGTAAGGGATCCAATTCATAAGGGTGCTGGGCACATCCCAAAATACTGCACAAGAGCTAAGCGTGCTCAGCCCCTCGCCCTGTCAGGCCTGAAGGGAGTACTGTTTCTAACAGAAAGGTCCGAGCTCCCAACGTAGACAGCATTACTCTTCATTAATGACATGGAAAGAAAAAGGAACAAGGAGATGTGTCTGAACTACCCATTTACTCTTCCCTGTCCCAAGGGCAGGTTATCCCAGCAGCTCTCTCCCTGAAGAGAGAATTGCCTAAAATTTGCCACTGCTGACCCAACCCTCCTGATCTGACACAATAGCTGCACTCAGCTGTGAGCTCTCCTCAGCACGAGGAAGCAGCCTTAACCATCTCCTTGCTAATCTGGACAGAAAAAGTTCACCTTCTGGTGTGCTCCCTTCTGCTTTCCATACCTGGGATGAACAGACTGGCACGTGAGTAAAGAACAGTTTTCCATGCCGCACATACGGCATCACGTCATCACAAAATTATGTAAAGAGCACCTGCTCTCCCTCATAGCAGCTATCGTTGTCTAGAGCTTGCAGTCTCATGGACTGACCTGTGTTCCATGGTTTGGTTTGGAAGGCATCTCACTTTTTTCTCAGCATCATAGATTTAATGTGTATGCTGAAGAAGCCAACAATATTTTTCCTCCCATTCACTGTCACAACTACTTTCAGCAAATCTAGAATGAACTCTGCAATTGCAACCAAGGCTCCACATCTCTGAGGACAGAAACGACATGAAGACCTTAATGTGACAAGGTAAGCAGCATGTGTATATTATGTAAATAACCAGGGTAGACAGTAGATATTTGAATTAACGGAACAGATATCACAAATAGCACTACCTTGCTTCTCCTCTTTGTAACTGAATGCTGCCTCCATGCTCCCTCCCTCCATGTCTGCGGCACTGGGTAGTCTCACGCCTTTCCTCTTCTTTCTGAGATGTGGCTCTACCTCTCCCTCTGCCTTTGTTGGCCATTGTCTGGTGGCCAGCTTCTTATCTTTGGGTCCTCCACAGAGGTAGCCTGGTTGCCACGGGAGATGAATGACCTGCAGCCCTCTTTCATCAATGTCCTTCCCCCATTAGTAAGACTTTTTTTTCCCCAGAAACTAGGTCACTACCAGTCAGCAGCAAGGCTTGCTCAGATGTCTATCACAGCTACACATTCAAGCACCTTATTTCCCCAAAAAACAAAGAAAGTAAACAGAGGGACTTGAGTTCTACTTTAGATACTGTGTAATAGAAAAAAGACATCTCTTCCCACACGTACACTTCCATTTACAGACTAAGACCACAGTGGCTGCAATTTAATCTTTTTCTGGTTGAGCAGTTCTGCAATTTAAACTTTATAAAGACCTGATTCTCATGAGTCTGAACCGCATCCAAAGCAGGTTCCAGAAAATAGACTCCTTTCTTGTTAGTCTTGATCTATAATTAGGTGGTAGAGCCAGTAATCCAGGAATTCAAATCCAACCTCACCTGCACAATCCACAATTTACTTGACAGTGATTACAACTGTAGGTTCCAATATAAACTCACTTCTTATCCATCGCATAAGCCAGTTCACCTCTGAATTGACAGGAAGCAGGGTGGCTGCAAAGGAACTCAGCGGCTCAAGGGAAGTTATAAAAAAGACAGAGCAATGACACAGGCAGTCCTGTGTCCCAATTCAGAGCTGCTGATCACCCTCAGAAGATACTTCCAAATCTGAGACTCCCACGTGGAACAGGTTACTGCATTTAAACAGCTTAACCTACTTTGTTTCATTCACAAACTTTTTTACAGCTAATTTATTTTCCTTTTTAGGACATCACCATGAATTACTTTTGAGCACTTATTCTTTATACTTTTTTGTTTCAGGTACATTTTTGCCACTGGGAAAGACAACATCAAAAAAGCCCTGAAGGCAACTCCTTTTTGCAATGCAATGTGACAAAGTTCTAGGCCTCTTACCTGCTCCTCCTGCTAGTTTCTGTAGCACAGGGGGCCATGTCGAAAAAGCAGGGAGAAGATCTGGGTAGACCCACAGAGCGTACACTGTCCCAAAACAGAACCAAATTTAAAGATGCGTCATTAAAAACTTCTCTAGCTGTTGCTTCTTCCCATCTTTAAGACTAAGCAGTACAATACTAACCACAGCTAAACACTCTCCTGTTACTCAGGTAATGAAGAAATCTGAAGTCATAACAATCCTAAAATAATTAGTAGATGTGATGGAGAAAAATAAACTGCTAGTTAATTCAAGCTCCTGTGAATAAAGGATACTGATAAACGTTTGCATCATTTTCCTTAAATCAAGGACACTTTGGGCTAAAATGCTACTCCTACAGGGAAGAATTGCTGGGTATGGGAAAAATAAAAGCAATTCATCGCCTAATTCCAGGGCCGCCTGGAAGTGGATGTCATGCTTCTTGGAATTACTCCTTGCAGTGGACAAAAGAGAGAAAGGGGCTAAGATGCTGAACTATGACTTAAAAGACTTGTTTCCTGGTTGCTAACCTCTGAGCACATCAATTTCCTTTCTGCAGGAAGAATCCAGAAATGCCACTGATTTCGCAAAGATGTTGGTAGAATAAATGCACTAAAGATTATGAAGTGTACCAATACTATAGTGATAGGATAAGTACTTAAGGAAATATTTTGGGGAAAGGTTGGTGCCCAGTGAGTAAAGAGGGAGGATTATTCTAGTTCACTCCCCATACCTGTTGGATACAGAGCTTTCTCAATTTCAAACAGTATTGGGTTCCTGTTATTCACGTAAACAGTGACGGCCTCCCCTTTGTGACAGTATATTTTGATGACATTAAGCTCTTCCTTGTTTGGAATAAACTCAGTCAATTGTTCAGCACTAAGGTTAGGAAAAGCTGCTGCAACATCAGCTCGTAGTTTTCTCCTGTAATGATAAAATCAGAATGTGTTACAAAGCTGTCTAGACCATCCCTCAAAATAATTCCTAGGTCAGTAGTTACTATTTTGCTGGCTGTTCATGAGATTCCCACTTTTTCACAGAAGATAATTTGAAGCATTTGTGTCCGGGTTTACAAATGAGATAGTTGCATGCTGGTAAGAACGCTGGGAAAAGGCCAAATATGCTTGCCCTGCTCATATCTCTTCCTTAAACATTGCTACAGCACCGTTGCTGTCTTTGTCTCCATTTTGCACCCGCGATTTCATTGCTGCTCTGAGGTCCTGAGCACAAATCTGGGAGTGCCAGACTTGCTCAGCCCTGCCTGTCACCTAGAGCCTCCCGCAGCTCCGGCCACAGCGGAGCAGGAGTGCAGCCAGATTTCCCTCTCCCCCCGGTTTTAACTGATGTTTAAGACATGGTGACCGGCAAAAAGTGGGCTCGTGTGGTCATTCACAGAAGCGTGAAGTGAATCTAAAAGATGGGCAAGGCAGCCTAACATCGCTGCACAAGAACATAAAAGTAAAGAAGCGCCAGCTAGGCCTCGACATAACAATTCATTTAAATCTAGTTTAATTACAGCAGCACCTTCGAGAGGAAAAGCGCATTTCGTATGCAGACCGGCAGTTCATGTTTATCGCACATCCAAGGGGGCAGCAGCCCCAGCTCCCCGCCTGCCCCAAGCCCGTATCTCTGCGGGGCAGAGGCCGCCCGCTGCCCTCGCCGCCTCCTGCGCGGCGCCGGAGACCGACGCCGAAACCGCGCCGATTTCAGGCCAACACCGCCAAGGGCCCGCCGGGCAGCGGGGACGGGCGGCAGCGACCCGCTCCCCTCAGCGTGAGCGCGGCCTCCTGCCTCCGGGCCTCCCCCTCGGGGCGGCGGGGGGCTCCGGCCCAGCCCCGGCCCGGCACTCACCGATCGGAACCCCTTGATGGCGGTGTTGGATCTCACCCGGAACGCCCTGGAGAACATGGCGGGCCCGCGCCCGGCCGGCGCCGCGCTCCCCTCAGGCCGCGGCAGCCGCCATGGCGCCGTCCGGCGGTACAAAAGCGTCCGGGTGGAAACCGCCTCCCCGCGGCCTCGCTCAGCCCGCCCGGTCCGGCCCGGCCCGGTCCCCCCGCGCCCACCGCCCCTGGGCCAGGCGCGTGCGAGGCCGGGGGTCCGCCCCGCGGTGCGCCTCGGCCCCTCCACACGGGGGAAGCGACCGCCGCGAGACCGCCGGAGGCGCGGAGCGCCCGAACCCGCGGGTTGTTGCGGGTTTTCTCCTGACGGAGCCTTTTCACCTTCCCAAGCGCTCGTGCTTTGTTCTGTGAGGGGTGTCCTGGGGCGGGGGCACCGGGGAGACACGCCGAGGGGGGAGGAGGGCCGAGAAACGGGCAATGAAACCCGGCGGGTTTGGATACGGATTTCAAAACGTAACGACTTTTTGTGAGGAGCGCGCTCTGCCGGCGACGAGCCGCTCCCCGGCCCGGGGAGGCCCGCGGGCGGCGGGGCCCCGTTCCGCGGCCCGGTGCTCCCGCCCCACCCCGCGCCGCCACTGCGCAGGCGCCGCCCGGCGGCGGGCGGGCGGGGGGCCGTTCCCGTGGCAACGGCCGGGCCAGTGGCGGGCGGCCGCAGCCTGACCGGAGCCTGGCCGCCCGCCGCGGCAGCGCTGGACGGCGGGGCGCGGGCAGGCGGCGGCGCGGGGCCCGGCGGGGGATGGGGGCCGCCCCCCCCCCGCCACGATGCTACTGGGCAGGAAGCCGGAGGCGCCCCTCGGCGCAGGTGAGGCGGCGGCGGAGCCGGGCCGGGCGGGAGAGAGAGAGGGCTGAGGCGGCCGCCGGGCCCTCCCCGGTGCGCCCGGCGGCAGCCACGGGGGTCCCGCGGGGAGCGGTGCCGCGGCCTCGGGGAGGGCCCGCGGGCGATGAGCGGGGCGGGGGCCGGGGCTGGCCGGGGCGCCCGCCTCGCCCGCTCCGCTCCCCCCGCGCCTTCTCCCGTTGGCAAACTGCCGAGCCCCGGCGCGGCGTCGGGTGTGTGTGAAACGTTGCCGGTTTAAGTTCTTTAACCGTATTTGCCAGCAGTTACTGTGCAAACCGACACGACCCTTTTTTTTTTTCCCCCTTCCCCTTGCAGCAGACCTGCTAAGTGTAATTCCCACGTATCGTTTTTAAAGGATCACCTACTTTAAAGGATAGTCCTATCAAGTATTTAAGTGCATGCTCGTTTTGTGTTGTCGCTCCCAATGAGGCTAGTTCGGGATTATCCTGCTTAAGGGAAAATGGGGAGTATGTTGGTTAATGTTTCTTCGGGATATATTTGCCGTGCAAAAGTTGATTAAAAAAAGAGAAGTTCCAAATTAAAAGAAAAGTCTCACAAATTGAGATTTCCCAAGAGCTTTGCACTCTGTTGCGGTATTAAAATATAGTCATAGTTAAATTCTAAAGACCATTTAATAAATGAATGAGAACTAATGATCTTACAGACTAAAACGTGCAAAGTGAGATATATTTCAGCGTTTGTATTAACGTGAATTGTTGTGACTAACTGGTTTGTGTATGGGACGTTTCCAGCCAGGTTTGGAGATGGATTATATGACTCCTACATGAGGATAGATCAGATTAGGTACCAAGAGCCTACAAATGAAGAACACAGTCCCTCAGGACTTCCTTCCCTTGGAAGATCTAATGTGAGTATTTTCAAGGTGTCTGGGTCTTCACCGAGTTGTGTTGTGTGGCAGTGAAAACTGTCAAGGAGTTACATGTCTCACTATAGAGAATAAATTATAAAAGTGGGATGTTGCAGCTTTGTAGCAGCTTATTAACATTATTGCTTTTACTAAGCATAAAAATGATGTGGTATTGTGTTCAATGTAGAACTTGCTAGGCAGCCTCAGAAATCCTATCTTATTATCCTCAGCTCATGTTTTAATCAAGAAAGTTATTTTTCAAAGGGTTGAAGTGTTCTGCTGTGTCACCTTGCATGTTGAGAAGTATGTAAATCCACACATGCTTTGCTTTGACTCTTGCACGTTTCCATTTTAGTTTCCCTCATGAAAATTCCAAGAGATAAGTACTTACGAGCAGCTGAAGGAGCAGTGTGGGTTTGCACGGCTGCCAAACATCTTATAAAAGTATCTTTCTCCTCTGAAAACTTTGGCATTATCTGCCACTACGTTTGCTAGCAAAACAGCTCTTTGTGGAGGGAGGGTGTTAATGTGCTTCCTCACAAGTGCTGTGTTTCCTAAGCAGATGTGAGCCCTGAGAGCTTTCCTTACCGTGTTTCAACTGAGCGGTAGTGGTCGTGTGTAGCTGTACAGTGACCTGACCTTTGCATGGGTTTTAAATGTGTTTTGGCTCTTGTTGAATTCTGGCAGAAGTGAAGGAGCTTGAGCTTAAAAAAAAACACTCTCTAAAAAGTGAAAATAGACATTTCACTGAGTAAGATGCGTTTGAAAATCATCACCTTGTGGGAATTTATTGTAACAGATATTAGTAATTAATTTGGTCGGTGCCGTTCACTGAGCAAACTCAGTAGCATGGGTCTGTGTGTTCCCTTTTGGCAATACTGAGGGAGAGCGGAAGAAATGTAGAGACTTGTTGAGCAGTGGAGTTTGAAGAGTACTGGGTTGGGGATTTTTGGCAGGGCGTGGGAACTTTTAAACTGCAGCATTTAAGTCGCAGTGTAATTACAGTGGGTCATAACTGGACAGAAATCAGTAGAATGGAACGGTCCAGTTAAATACAAATATAACTCTGAATATTTTGTTTCTCTGGTGTATCTTATTCTCGTCTGTGTTTTGTCCGTCAAGCCTGTTAACTTCTTAAAACAAGATTAAGGATTAAAAAATGTCTAGTTTTGCCATGATGACACATCAAAAAAATACAACCTTAGTGGTATCTTGCGAGCAGGAGCTGAGATGAAGCATGCAAAGATGAAAATCATGGTGCCCAATTTTAATGGGAAAGTATCTGGAATTAAGTGATATTTGGTTTCCTTCTTGCAAGATTTTTGTATTACGATGTAATGTTACATGAGAATTGAAGACTTCTGATGTCTGCAGCTGTCCATTCTTTTCATCTTAGCTATAAGAGAACATAAATATCTCTGCTTTGAGAATACATGGGCTTAATTCAGTTTGTTCAATTCAGTATTCAGAAAATAACTGATGCACTTCTGCAAAACCAATTGTGGGGGAACTGGGTTAACTGTTTCCTTCTCAATTAAAATGACGTTTTGTAAGTATGTGAAAATCTTCAGCAGGGTGCACTTGTGTTGTCAGTCTAATTTCTTGGCTGCTAATAGCACTTTATCGATAAAACAAAACCCGTGCAGCCTGGTGATTTGTGAAAGCAAGCTGTTGAAAGCAAGCTGATGTTACCAGAAGTCATCTGACTTTAAGTGCGGCTCTTTCTGGGTTCAAGTTAAGATGGATCTATATTTGTGTCTGGCCATCACGTGGCGAGTTTGGTAGTCCTCTAAGAATGAAAATTTAGTCCTTAGTACTGAATGGCTGCTGAGTTGGGTTTGAGGTCTAAAGCTGTAGTTCCGGGATAAATGGCATCATGAATTCCTCGGTTTTTTAGGGATTCAAAGGTACAGACTGTTTGCCACAAGCAGCATTAGCAGAGTTGCTGTTGCTCCTGAACAGGGAATGTTTAGATGTGGCACTCTTTGCAAAGCTTTCACGCTTCATCACGTTGCTCTAATTTATGACATTCAGACTGTTAACACCATTTTTTGGAAATCAAATAGCTGAAAGACATTTCTGCGATACAGTAGCACGTTTTGAAGTCTTGGTGCTTACTTCATTCGTCCAGCTCGAGAAGGCTGCTCCGCAGAGCCCTGCTGATGCAAACCGCCGTGGCGGTCAGTGTTCTGCGTCGGGGCGGTTGGCTGCAAAGGTGCAGTTGTGTCTATTCTGAAGTCACAGGGATAAAAAGCCGCTTCTGTTGTGTGTACAATTGAAACCCGTGCAGGAAGAATATCGAGTTTGGTTGCAAAGGTGAAAATCAGACTTCTGCTGCAGAAGGACAGGCTTGGTTTGTTTTGTTTTTCCCCCTCTCTCCTGCCCCCCCTGGAAAACTTCAGAAAACAAACAAGTGTGAACCTTGTTCTGTGCTTATGTTCTCTGTTTATTTCTAAACTTACTGTTTGAGGCTGCTGGACTGAATAGTCTTTAGCCAGTTCTAAAAATACGTCATTCTTATCTCGGAGGTTCAGCAGACTCCGAGAAAAAGGCGTTATTCTAAGTTACCAGGGTTGGGCTTTGTTTTTTTACTTAAGGCTTTCTGGAAGGGCTGTCTCTTACAGCACACTGTATTTGTGGCTTGACAGGACTCAGGGTAGTGGAACTTGGTAAGATATATCCGATGGCCCCTAGTCACCATTGATAAGGACTGACTTCTGCAGGAAATGCCCATTTTGGGGGGCTTGTGAGCAAGAGCGAATATTTCAAGGCAGCACCAACAAACAGACTCTTAAGAGACGTGTGTAGTTGTTTTTGGCGAGAACACTCACTTCCCTTATTTACTGACTGTGCTGAGATGTTGGATTGTATGTAACTAAAAAGGAATTTGGTTTTATTGCTGTGGATCTGCAGGTTTATTTATATTTTTTGTTTGATTCCTGTGTAGTTATTTTGGTTTTCAGGGATTCGGTTTGGCATGTGTCTCAAATCTTTATTTTTAGATTAAAGGACAAAATGGAAAACAGATGTTGCTACTCTAGTCATGGCTTCTTCAGTGTTGCGCAGGATAAGACACCACCTCTCTGCTGGCTATCAGCATGGAGCGTCAGTGAGTAGAAAAGGGGAGTAACTGCTGTTCTAGACTGTCAACAAAGTTGGAGTCAGATATTCTTGATGATCCAAAGCTTCCAAGTCTGTGTGAAGATAGTTATGCAGCTATCATGATTTCAAAGGGAGTTGTGGATATGATGGTATTTTCCCCTTCAAAGAAAAAACATCGTGGGTTTTTTTTTTAAAGTATGGTTTATCTCGTCTTGCTCTGTCATCCTTTTGCTCCTTGTTCAGCTTGGTTACACCAGCCTTATGTCACTTGCTGTCATTTCTGTGTCTTCCTTTGGCACGCTTGGCTTTGCAATATTCCCAATATTCCCGACACTTCTCTGCACGTTCGTGTTACGTTGCATGCTTCAGACAGGTGCAAGTTGCATCTGTCGTTGGTTGTGTTTGCTGCACCCACGTTTAAAGCTAAACATAGCTGTTCCCCCGGCTGTTTGCTGACTACGTGCATACTAGTAGAGATAGGTATTGTGTCCTTGTTCAAGTGTTTGACTGTCTAGGTTTACCCTTTATGGACTTAAAAGTACACTACCCTTGTGCAAGTGGTTGTTTCAGTAAGTTGCATTGTTTTGTGTCCCCTTCTACAACTATGCGTGTAACTTGAGTTAGTTTAGGTCCAGCGTTTCATATTTGTTCCTAATAGAAATGCAAAACCTGTTGACGTTACTGGTTTTGTTTTACGCGATACTGATTTTATTCTTAGTCTGTGCTTTAAAAGATAAAGTGCCTTTTTTTTTTTTTCCCCATCTGTAGGTTTCTAGCAACAAACTCGCAATGAAGGATCACCCTCTGACTGGAAGTCAGGTCAAAGTGGAGCAATTATTTGAGGACTCTGGCAACAGAAGGAGTAACACTCTTCAGTCGGCAGGAATTGCTGGTTCAGA
This sequence comes from Phoenicopterus ruber ruber, assembly GCA_009819775.1. Classification (NCBI taxonomy): domain Eukaryota; kingdom Metazoa; phylum Chordata; class Aves; order Phoenicopteriformes; family Phoenicopteridae; genus Phoenicopterus; species Phoenicopterus ruber. Next base: position 2,413,524 of record CM020239.1, on the reverse strand, counting down.
AAGATCTCTTCCTTCCCTGACAAAAGATAAAAGTATAGAGAGCATAAGCACTTCTAAAGGTGGTGGTAGTTCCTCAAAAGCACACAAAGCCATTTCCCAAGCTCCAGAGCAAGCTGTCAAACAGTACAAACATCAGTTATCTGCTTATGAGCAGCAAGAAATATTTAATTTTTCTGAAATTTATTTTGTGGGTCCAGCTGCAAAAAAGAGGCAAGGAGTAATTGGTGGTCCCAACAATGGAGGTTACGATGATGACCAAGGCAGCTACATTCACGTGCCCCATGACCATCTTGCTTACCGGTATGAAGTACTCAAAATCATTGGCAAGGGCAGTTTTGGACAAGTTGCTAAAGTCTACGATCACAAGCTCCACCAACACTTAGCCTTAAAGATGGTTCGCAATGAAAAGAGATTCCATCGCCAAGCAGCAGAAGAAATCCGGATTCTGGAGCATCTGAAGAAGCAGGATAAAACGGGCAGTATGAATGTTATTCACATGCTGGAAAGCTTCACCTTTCGGAACCACATCTGTATGACCTTTGAACTCTTGAGTATGAACCTGTATGAGCTGATTAAAAGAAATAAGTTTCAGGGCTTCAGTATCCAACTGGTACGCAAGTTTGCTCACTCTATACTGCAGTGTTTGGATGCCCTTTATAGAAACAAAATCATACACTGTGACTTGAAGCCAGAAAACATTCTCCTAAAACAGCAAGGGAGGAGTGGAATCAAGGTTATAGATTTTGGGTCCAGCTGTTTTGAGCACCAAAGAGTCTACACGTATATTCAGTCTCGATTTTATCGGGCGCCAGAGGTAATTCTGGGAAGTCGCTATGGGATGCCCATAGACATGTGGAGTTTTGGCTGTATTCTGGTGGAGCTGTTGACTGGATACCCTCTTTTTCCTGGAGAGGATGAGGGAGACCAGCTGGCCTGTATGATGGAACTTCTTGGAATGCCACCTCAGAAGCTTTTGGATCAATCCAAGCGAGCTAAGAACTTCATCAACTCTAAGGGTCATCCTCGCTACTGCACGGTAACTACACATGCAGATGGAAGAGTGACCCTTAATGGGAGTCGGTCGCGCCGGGGTAAAATACGAGGTGCTCCAGGGAACAAAGACTGGGTGACGGCACTGAAAGGCTGCGACGATCCTTTGTTTATAGAGTTCTTAAAAGAATGTCTCAGCTGGGATCCTTCCGCACGCATGACTCCGAGTCAAGCTTTAAGGCACCCTTGGATTTGTAAACGAACGCCCAAACCACCCAGCACTGATAAAACCTCCAATAAACGGATTTCTAGCTATACAAGTTCTTTCACAGGAATAGGTTCCAAGTTGCCTCCTGTAGTTGGAGTAGCGAACAAGCTGAGGGCGAATTTAACGTCCGACTCCAACGGCAGTATACCTCTATGCACTGTGCTACCCAAGCTGGTCAGCTAATAGAGAATTACGTCTTTCCAGAATACATACCTTGTATTTTAATTGTTTGTTAATAATGTGTAAGGAAGTTAAATGCAGAGGTTTTTAATGGATTTACTTTTTATTAGGGGCTAAATCTTGAATATAAAAAGTTCAGTCAAAATGTACGCGTTTAAAGGGCTAACTTCTATCCAGTTGTTTCACTCACGATGTGGTGCGTATTACATTACTGGGTAGGTCAGCTCGGCTCTTGAGTACAGTGACAGTTTGGCAGGCGTGCTATTTAATAATGCTGGTTTAGAAATCAAACTATTTCCTATCAGGACGGTTTAATGGATTCTTTTGCTTAAGACAGCAAGGGAAATTGATTTAAAATACGTATTTTCAGTTAATCTCCAACTGAACTCTTTTTATTCTGGGGAGAGTTTTTACATCTATTGTCAGAAGCACAAATGTGTTAATGTAATGCATTAGGAACTTACTTGCAAATTGCTAACTTATGTTTGAAGAATTTTATTTCTCTGCGCTGCTTTTCCCTTATCTATCCTGACTGAGATTTTTAAAAATACCATGGGATGTAGACACCAAAGGAATTTGGTGTTAAAATTTTATCCTTTTTTTTTTTTTTTCCCTCCCAAAGGAGCGTAGAAATGCCACGAAACACAGGACATGTTTAAATAAAACTACTAACTTCTGTGCAGTTGCTATTTCCCTTGAAGGTCTATGGAAAGCTGGTAGGGGAAGTCAAGATCAGGACTGGGCCCTCCCAAGTGTGGGCCAGTTTGTTCAGGGCTAATGAATCAATTACATGTTTCTTTGGAGCTCAGATTTACATCATCAGTTCTGCCAGGTGTGTGTGTGTTTGTTTTCCCGTGGTGTTCCCGAAACAAAAATGTTGACCTTCAAGAGCTGTTTTATATACATGTGTGAGATTCTGGTCCTTTTAAAAATTTCTTTTTCTGTGTGTAGAGTGAATTCCATTGAATTACATGGAGCTCTCTTAATAAAAAGCAAACATGCCACCCCTGTCAGACAATTAAAAGTTTTTAAGGCCCAGGACTGTAACTAGAAAATGGGGGCGGGGAGGGCACACCTAATAATTGGAAGCGTGCTCTGACATCGAGCATAATCTGTGAAATATGAGGAAAGATTGATAAGGTGCAAGAACTGGTGGATCCAAATCAAAGTACGTTATGGGAAGAATTGCTTTATTACTAATCATATTCCTTCGGGTCTTTGAGAGAGAGATGCCTACGTTTTCTCATTCTTGAACTGTATCAGCTTGTGTTTCCTCTTCCTTTATCTTCCAAGAACATGAAAAGGTGGTGTGACCGGTAATGGCAACAGCACAACTTGTCCGGGTTGTTACTTCTTGCAGCCTCATGGCCCGAGTCCATTTACAAAAACATCTGATCTCTTGCCAGGTGCCTGAACACAATTTTAAATACAATTTAGAGCTTTTATGAACAGAAGGTTTTAAATTTAATGAGTTTCTCTGTAGTAGGTTTTTAATGTTAAAACAAGGAGACTCTCAGTATACAAACAAAGGAATTATCAGGGTGATTTTTACGATAAGGAGACCACATGTTCAGTACAAGAGAAGATGGGGCTGCGTTTTCTCCTCTGCTCTGTTTAATTACCGCACTGGTGGAATGCTGGGTGGAGGCCTGTGTAGAAAGTCAAGAAGACGGAGCCAAAGCTCCAAACTTTCCAGGACTGTTGTTTAAAATGAGGTTCTCGCGTATGTAGCTTTTCTGAGTTCTTTTGTACTAAGCTTCAATAAGCTTAGAAATAATATTAAAATAACAGTCTAACCTTTATCTGTGCAGCTACAAGTAATACCTGTGTGTATGGTATGGTCATGGTTCACTTCAGAATAATGCACGGCTTGTATTTTTTATTTGGCTCAGCTGAGTGGAGTTTTATTTGAATGGAGAATCAGGGAAGTGGATTTTGGGGGGAAGTGGTAGATGATACCATCGATTTTAGTAGGATCTCTAATAGATGTGGCACGTTTTCAGAAGCCAGAAACATTCTTCTTCCTCCTCTGCTCTTTACTCTATGCATTTTTTTACGAAATATACCTGGTGAGCGAGGAGAAAGGAACCTTTCAGGAGCAATAGCTTGTTAGGAAAGATGATTGGAACAGCACTTTATATAGAGACCGTAAAGTGACGGCAGTGTCTGGAGCCTGGCAGAAGACGGGAGAGTGTTGGTGTGCTCGGAGCTGTACAAACAGGTCTTCTCTTAGGAACACAGAGCAGTGTCTTGGTTCTAAACCATTTCCACCTATAAAATGCCAAATGTAGAATAGTCATTTTCCTGTGACTTCTGGGAACTGGTTCCTACGGGGTGACTTCTGAAGTGCCAGCCTCTGGTGCACACACAGTGGTCTCACTTGGGGCTGGTGCTGTAAAACTGCAGATAAAGTAACTAGCTGGCAGGAACACGGCTTTTTATCTAGAAAACGTGTTCAGCATGACCTGACTGCGCAAGGTGCCCGTTATGAGTTGTGTATGTTTAAGACTGGATCTTACTTGCTTGGGACGACTATATTTTAAAATCAAGTGCAGAGTTAACTGTCTTGCTAATTGGGGGTCTTGTCTATGTAGCCACACTAGGTGAGAAGGAAAAGGAAGCAGCCTCAGCAGTTTTTTACAGTGTTGAAAAGGATATCTCCATAACCCAGGGAATACAGCCCAGAATGTTTTGGTCTTGTTTCCAATTACTAAGCCCCATTTTCTTTATAAAATGTTTGCTTTCAGTGAATAGTGTGACCCAGTATTCCCAAACTGGGAGAGCCCTCCAAGTGAGCTAATATATCTCCTATCTGGGAGAGAGCTGAGGAATCGTCCCTGTAAACGCTTGACTTGTGGAGCTCCCTGGGAATTAGGGTGGGAGTTGCCCATGGCCACGCGTGGCGGGTTGGACCACGGCTGCCTCGTCGGTTGGGGCTGTTATCGAGGGCCGTCTCGGTCACGGTGGCTGTCTTCACTGAGATTCAGTCGCATCCCAAATTCACGCTTCGTTCTTTGGAAAGCCGAACACTAGTGAGGTCTGAAATCGCCACAAGTCCATCATTTTCGTTAGCTGTGATGCTGGTTAGAATGTTAAAAGTAGTCTAAAACTGAACGTGTCTGAATAGGTTAACAGAGCAGCTTTTATTTTTGTGGTAACTCTGCTTCGCAAGTTTGTTAATCTGCCAGCACTAGTGAGATTCCACTGGAACTTCGGTCATGTTCTTCTAGGAAGTTAGCACAAAACTAATGCAAATTACTTGAGTTTACAGCAAAACAGACATCGCATTTATAAAAGTCACTTAAATGTGTTTTTAAATGTTCCTTATAACGTTCCCTCTGCTTTACTACACTGTTAGTTTCTGTGTTGTAAATAACATGCTCTGTTTATTGTCTGCGTTTTTGCCTCTTTGGTTTAGCAATATTTTTATATAAACGAATGACAAGGCACGAGCATCACATCTGACAGATACGCATTGCTTTTACACGGGGGTCCAAATACCGTCTGCCTGTCCAAGTTGCGAGGAGAAACCTGGTTTTATTTGAACTCGGTGGGACAGGGAAGTATTGTTCTTCCCCGCGGAACACGGTACCGCAGACAGACACCCACCCAGGCTGCGTTTAGTTCTTCACAGGTTTGATCTCACTAAGGCCAAGTGCTGAATGTGAAGCTTGTTTCCCAACAGGGACCTGATTATAGAGATCTTCTGCGTACAGCAGATTCTCTTCACTAGAGTTTTTTATCCTTCCCATCCAGCTCTGAGTTCCCATAGGAATTCTGGTTGTCCGATAGCCCGAGAATTCAGAAGACTAACCGGAAAGCTTTAAGGTGACTTCTGTGGCAGGGTGAGCGTGTTGCTCCATCTGAAATCGTTCACAATTGTGACCTGTGAGGGCTTTCGTGCAGTTGAAAACTTTTTAAGCAGCAATTTATCAGTAGAGGTTCTGTGCGATGGTCATCCTCTTTAGAACTACCTCCGAAATAAACCTAGGGCCCTTTTTAAAGGGATATTCACTGCAGACTACAGCTCTTCTTTTTTTTCTTGTTTAATACCGATAGCTGTTGTGGCTGTGAAACATATACATGATGATCTCAGCAATGTCTTACTAATCCCAGCCATACAAGCAAAAGGCTGATGCTGCACCCGGAGATCTCTGCTGAAACGATTGATACAAATCCCCTGCCTGCTCCATACTGTTGTGGAAGTGGAGAGCCAAAATAATATGGAAAGATGCGCGGTACTTCTCTGCGGTACCCAGCTGCGATCCAAAACAAGCGGCGCTGGCAGACTGTTCCTTGATGCAAAAGCCCGCAGGTTCTGCGTGTGGTGAGCGCTCAGAGCTGTGGGAACCCGGCAGCTTTGAAACCTGGACATCCATCCTGGGTTTATATTTAGTGTTTATCACAGACACCACTTGGGGGGGGGGGCGGTTTGTTTCTTTTTGTTTTAATTCGGTAAGGGTTTGGGGAAACGTGTACACTTCATACTTCCCGTAAGAGAGCCCTTGTGTGTTCTAAAACTCCACTGAGTTCTTACCGATACCTTATTTTTAACTCCCACCCTAACACGTAAATCCTCGGGCCATCGGAGCAGTCTCGGATAGGTGACCGTTGTCCTGCACGCGGAGGGCGCAGGGACTTTAATCCAAACGCAGTTCGTGCAGACGGGCCAGCTGGGTCAGTAAGGCTGCGTCGCTGCAAGGATAACCCGTGCTCCCTATACATAGTACTGTGCCTTATTGTTTTACCAGCCTACATCTGTCCGGTGCAATCGAATTTCAATTCAGGGTCTCTGATACGTTGCAGATGTTCATACTAAATGTCAATGTCTAAAGAATTTACAGGTTAGCCATTTTATTATAAATATTGTGATGAGGTGTAATATGGTGGAGAATGTAGAAAACATTTAAGGTGCATGTGACTATAACTCTCTGTGAAGGAACACTTGGGAAGTAAGTCAGTCTCGAACTATGTATCTAAATGTAATGATCAGATATTTCCTAAAGTTGTATTTCGGTTCATTTTTAAAAGAAAATAAATACATAATTTTCTTTAGCAACAGACTGCGCAAATTCCTAAAAGCCCTTGATTTAAAAAAAAAAAGGTATTAATTATTTCCAGATGGTGTAACTTACCTTGTATCGGCAGATGCCACCTTCTGCGGCACCTAACTAGAGATCGGTAGAAAATTTTCAGAATAGAATAGATTTTTGCGAATAGATGATTTCGGTGTGTCTGTGCTAAACGTGATGACTGCTCTGATCCGACAGACGTTCTTCTCGTTAACGGTGCTGCAATTAGAACATAGCGAAGTTTTGCCGTGACATTCTCAGTTGTCGCTCTCCTTTTCAGCCCACTAGAGATCTTTTTAAAGCCCAGAATCCTGCTTATCCCTGGGCCGAAAGGAGAAATCCAGTAAGAGCCACTTAAGGAAGATTTGCTTTTATTAGAAACGTATAAATGGGTAACCTACTGTACACCAGTGGATATTGGAATAGTTCGAAGATGAGATCATGCTGCAATAAAAAGGTCTCTAGCTATGGCCTGTGTGATTAAACGATGCGTGTTACATGCAGAAAGTTTGCAGACAACACCGGGTGAATTTTTTCCTTATTTTAATGTGGGTGAATGGCAAGTCTTTGATTAAAAAAAAGTTTACAATGCGAAAACAGTAACAAAATACGTACATGCAGCCATTTAAGTGTCCTCTGAATGTCTTTGTTTATAGTACACGTATATACGTACGGGTAGCTCCGTAGCCTGCAGGCACAGTCTGCCGTGATCTTCCTGGGACAGCGTATGAGGATTCCGCATGACCGAGTGGCGTTTGCTCAGGCACAGCACCTCCTTTGAAAAAAGTGAGCTCACCTTGCCGTGCTGTAATGCTTGTTGATGTCATACGACGCGGGATTGTATCGCAGATGCTGCTGTTCGGAGCCGCGCGGCGTGCTGTAACGCGCAGCGCTGTTCGGTGCCAGCGAGGGGACCGGGGCACCGGGTACTGGAGCTGTACTCGCGTAATTCTGCCTGTCTGAATTATGCTGAGGGACGTCAATGCAACACCTGCGTCTCTGCACAGAGTCTGCTGGTGGGGCACGAGCCTGGAGCCTGGCCCACGGCTGCTCACGTGGTCTGTCCCATCCATTATTAATTACTGCCGCTCATTCATTAATGTGGTTTCTTGAAGGAGAAATTAATCAGGAGATTCTCGAATCATTCTGACAGGCAGATGAAGAAGAGATTTACTTGCATTTAGCAATATTCCTTCTGGTTCACTGGGTTTAACTTTTCGACCTTTGCGTGGTAAGAGGGTGATGCTGTTCCACATAGCAGATGCATTTAGCACAAAGTGCTTTAAAAAGCAGCTGCATCAGTCTCGCGAGTGAGTTGTTGCTTAGCACGAATTTGTCCAGCTTAACTTCTGCCTACTGACATTTTAAAGACACAGGCTGAGGGATTTTTTTAAGCTGCCCATCTAATTTATACTCGTAAGCCAAGACTTTTCAATGGTGGATAGCTGTTTTGGGGCTCCAGATTCGGGTCTTCTCCTTGATACGTTTTAAAGGGACCTGATTTTTCTGAAAATAAATGCCCTGAGCTTCCTAGGGCCATTCTGAAGGGCCTCAAAATTACCAGACTGAAAACCTTGGATGTATCTTCTAGTAACGGTAACGGTATAAATGACTAACGATGCCTGGACGCATCGTGGCCAGGATGCTGCCGTGCTCTCCCCGCCAGAGGAGAGCTGCGCCCGTCCCTGCTGCGCACGCAGGGCTACAAGACGCAGGGCTTAACCCTCCAGCGGCCGTTAGGCTCGAGCTGCCGGTACTCCTGCTCGCTGCGCTGGAACGAAGAGGACGGAGATTTGTGAGCTCTCCCTTGCAGAGCCAAGGCTGCTGCGTTTCCAGGGACGAGGAGCCTGTTGGAGCCACTCGGCTGCTCTGGGCTCCCCCTCTGCTCACGCTGCGGCCGAGGTGCCCGGCAGGTGCCCCGGGGAGCCCTCGAGCGAACCGTCCGCTGGAGCGGCTGGTGCCAACGAGACGTCAGCCCGTACCGGGAGTCTTTCTCAGCTCTGTTTGCGATTCTTGCAGACACGCGTAGTTCTTACGGGTGTGGGTCCATGCGTGACTCAAGGTTGTGTGGACCGAAGAGGTGTATTTTGCCCATAATTAGGTTTTCTTTAAGCATCAGCTAGCAAGCTAGTGCTAGTCTTCGCATGATTCATCTAATCCTTTTTATAAACAAAGTTCTTTGCCGCACAGACGATGAACGGATGGTAGGCAGCGTTGGGTTTGTTTTCTTTCCTCTTGTCAAATTAGCCTAACGGGCTTTACAAACGCTTTTTAGGACAGCCACGTGCACAGACGCTCAGAAATGTCTTTGACGATTGTTTTCTTCTCTTCACGTGAATGCAAATTCTTTGAACAAAGCACGTCTGACGTGCGCTAAATGTTTTTCTGTGGTACCACCTCTGCCTCTCGCCAGTGTTTGCACAGAGCTCCTAACTGTAGGGATGTACGCGCGCAGTTGCAGCCAGCAGCGGCAGCCAGCTGTGCCCCGAGGCATCTGTGAAGTCTGAACTTATAAGGAGTCGAAGGAGGGTTTGGGATCTGGCTCTCGGCTCCGGTGCCGAATTGCAGGGAGATGGGGTCATCGGCACGAGCGCGCCACGGCCCTTCCCTCGCCTCTTGCGCCGGGGGTTTAAATGAACGATCCCTTAAGTGTGCTTCAGCTTGTTTGCTTTGTCTGCGAGGATGAAATAGTTGCCTGAATTAAGTCTGCCCATTCTTAACTGCTGAGAGGAGCTTTCTAAAGATGACCGGGAGCCAGCCCCAGCCTCTTGCGGAGGAGCGGAGCCATGTAAGGGTTTGCATTCCTCCCGCTGGCTCCGAAACTCGGAAATTTGGCTTTGCAAGTGGACAAGAGGTGTATCGGGGAGAATTGTTTTCCTGGGCGAGTGGGTTGTAAGTAGGAAGGCAGAGACCATGATTATAATAATTAAGTGTAATTAAGCATAGCTGAGAAGGGATTGAAAGAAATAAAGCACAGGCCTGAGTAGCCCACAGAATTTACTGTTGGAGGCTGTTGTAAAGACCAGTGACATTGTTTTTAAAACAGGTTAAATATAATATGAAGTTCTCACAATTTTACTTGCGTTGCGAGAGCACCTCGGAGGTGCTGCGTTGGAGAAGGGTGCCGTTGAGCAAGGGGATCTCCAGACGAGCAATAGTGCGGCCGGTTCTTGCCCGGGGCGGTTTTCTGGCTGCGGGGAGGCTGCTGTGGATGCGCGTCCCTGGAAATGCAAGAAGTCATAACCAAGAAGGAGCTGGGAGAGCGGAGCGTTGTGCTCGGCTGGGGGCCTTCGAGGGCTGCGCACTGGGTGGCCACGTGGAAGAAGATCTTGTAGGGCAGGAAAAAGACTTGGAAAAATGGGATTTCCCCCCCCCCCCCACGCTCAGCAGGAGCCTCAGCAGCTCGCGCTGCTCGTTCTGGCAGGGGCAAAGGATGAGAAGGAGAGGACAAAAGAAGTGTTTTACTCAATACTATCACAGGTCTGACCGATAATGCTCGAGGTCCTCATCCATGTCCCGCACGCCCAGCGCTGTGCGCCGCAGTAACGCCTTCGAGCCCGCGTGCGTGCCCGTCTGCTGTCCGGCCGCGGCCACGACGCTGCGTGACAGTAGCACTAATAATGTTAGTGATGGAAGCTGCCAGTCTCTCCAGCAGGTGTTGATGATGGATGGCATAAATGAAATTATATTTGAGGTGTGGGCAGCCGGCTGTAAAGTCATCAAACAGGAAAGGTCATGCGAGTAATTTACACCAGAAGTTCTCTGCTCTCAAAGCCATAAGCACAGAATAAATAGGTGAGTGAGCAGAGAGGGATTTTTTTTTTTAGTCTGAGGCTGAATCTCTGAGACATGAGCCGTATATCCCCTGTATATCCCCGTCACAATTCCCTTCATTGCTGCTGCCCTGTGCGGAGCGCAGGGAGTAACAAGCCTTTGGCATGGTTCGGTCTCGATGCTGCCAGCTCCTGTCTGACATGGGATAAAAAGGGGCTGGAGACCGGCCGCCCCCGCGGCTCGTGCAGCTCTTCGGCCGCTGCCTCCGGGCTTGGGCTTCTGGAGGCGCCTGCAGAAATGTGCTGCCCACCTTTAGCTCCGTGCCGATGGGATTTAGGCGCTTAATCTCCTCTTTAGATGTAGATAAACGTGGAAACAACGGGGGTGGTTCAAGACGTTTCTGCCTGTTTGCCGGAGGTGCCCCGCAGCACCGCACAGCCTCCGCGCGGGACCCCGCGCACCGGGAGCGGGTAACCGCGTTGCCCAGCGCTTTCCAGATACTTACACTCTGGTGATCGTCAAAACGCCTCTTTAATCCAGTCCCTCCTAGGGGCACAGGGAGGACCGGGCCGGGCACACGGGCTGTGCCGGCTGCGGCTCCCGCTGCTCCTGGAATTGCTGGGGAAGGTGGGAGTGGGTGTGTTTGGGGGGGCGAGTATGGGGAAGCAGCAGGTTATTTTGGGAGGTGCAAGAGGGGAGCAAACCGCCCGGCTTTCATTTTCCAGCCAGCTGGTGCTGATTCAGGATGTTTTTGCAGCGACAATTGCGTGGAGCTGAGCCACCGAGGGCTTGGTTACACGTTCCAGCTGCAGCTACGTGTGCAGCAGCGTTTCACCTCCCTCATCGTTTTATTTCTCACTGCATGGGACACAGGTGGTGCTTTTAGGAGAAGCAATAAGATGGCAGGAGGGTAAGAGAAAGCCAAGACCTCCAAGTTGGATTTTCTTCTGTATTTTCCCAGTCTAGCGGGATCACATGCTTTGCTGTAACTGTTTCCAGACCCCTCTTCAGCACTTGCAGGACTAAGCATGATCCTTTGACACATCCCCATGTGATGGGAAATGCACAAGAATGACACAAACCTTTATAAATATTCTTCGATGATTCATTTTTTTTTTTTTTGCTATTAAACTAAACCCAGAGCATCATGCATCGTTCACGCTGCTAAGTCTAGTTACACACAGCGGATAAGACGGCCTTTATGAAATGATTTCTCAGGTTCTGGTCTCACTCCACGGCCCTTTCTGCGAACTGGCAACGTTACAGAAAGATGCTTTACTCTCCCGTAGGACCACAACCAGTGCAGCTTTTGGTGGACCCCATTTCAGGCATGCTCCCCGCTTCCTTTCCCTGTCTCTAACCTCCTTGATGCCGTTTGCAGAGCTCTTCCTACGTGGCGCTGCTGAGGGATGAAGCATCCCTGCGCCAGCAGCGGGGATGGCAGGCGTGGGAGGTTTGTCCCGGCTCTGCCCGCAGCCGCGGGGTGACCTTGTGCTTCGCTCGCCCGTCTGCAGCTCACGCAGGCGACTGCAGCCCTGGGAGAGCTGCCCCGAGCAGCAGAGCAGAGGGGCCCTGCGCTTCCAGGGCAGGTGTTTCCTTACTTTGTATATAACCGGTTTGGACTCATTTATCAGCCCATCTCCCTTATTTTCTGTCTGCCTGCCATGGAGCTTGCTCCTTCCACCCGGATCCTGCCACTGTGTTGGCACAGCGCTCGGTCCCGAGCCTGAAGTCCACCTGAAGAAGCCCAAGTCGCTTCTCTGACTCCCTTTCCCTGTCCGTAAGGTGGGAATAACAGCTGGAAAGGAACTGGCACTCAGCAACGTAGGTGATGTCTTCCGAACATCGGGGTACAGCCTGGTTCAAGCCTGTATCTGCATCCTGCTAGCTCTGTTTCGTGCTGTACCCAGCACCTCTCGGTGTGCACCAGCATCCACAAGCCTGTGGTACGTGAAAGGGCAATGCAGATGTTGCTGCGGCCAGGGAGTCCCAGACCTGCATGGAAACACCCTCGCTGCTGCTTGCAGCACGGGGAGGCTCTGGGGCACAGCCTGGGGAGCTCACATCCCAAGCAAAACCCCTTTAAAATCTAAACAAATCTCTTCCATCCAAATAAATACATATTTCTGGCCTCAAAAAAAAAAAAAAAAAAAAGAGATACACACACCTCACCTAGCTCCTGTTGCTATTTTTTCAGTTGCTACACAAACAGTTTTATTTCTGGCTCGCGCAGCATGCCAGGTCCCAGCCTGCTGCAATGCAATCTCCTGTTATTGGTTTAAGCACGCCGGGGCGGATACGGCGGTTTCGGAGCGAAGCCCTTCCAGCACGGCCCGGCAGCTGCTCCGCCTGACCCCGGGCACTCCGAGCCTGTCGCTCGGTGGCCCAAGTGTTTTTCCACCACGCGCAGAACCCCAGATAAAGCCCCGTCAGCGCCCCGCCGCCACCGGCACCCGCGCGGGAAGGCGAGAGGCGAGGGCTGAGCCGGGGAGGGGGGGCTCGGGGCGAGCCACTGCCAGCCCTCGCGTTGCCCCCCCAGCCCTGTGCCCAGAGCGGGGGCTGCGGGGGGCCCTGCGCCCCAGCTGCGGCTCTTCGCACCAGCGCTGCCCCTCAGCCTCACCGGCTCTTTGGCCACACTCTGCCTCACGCTGAGGCACCGCTCGCAACCTCTGAGCCACCTTTTCGTGGATTCGGGAGATCGCACGCTTTATCGTCTCACGGGCTGCGCTCCCCTCTCCCCCCTCCCTGCAGGCAGCGCTCATTGCTCGCACAGCTGGGTGCCTGGCGTTCGATGAGGCCCAACTGCTGATTATTGGCAATTAATGCTGTTAATTGTCATGGGGAGGCTTTGTTCCAGCAGGGCTGGTCCTCCCTCCTCGCAGGAGTAGCTGTGCTGCTGCGGAGGGGCGAGGACCGCGTCTTCGCTTGCTCGGAGGCTGATCCCTGTGAGCCCTTTCGGCGCTTTGCTTTGGGCTCTGCTTGCGGGTAAGTTGGGCTCCCAACAGCAATTCTGCGGGTGAAAGCCAAGCGGTGGGGTGTAAAAAAGCTGTTCCATTTGGGATGTGTAACTGCTCAGGTTTGTGTGGAAGCCCGCAGGCAGGCTTGGCCGTGTATACGGGGTGGCCAGCCCGTTAGCAGGGGCTGGGAGCGCAGGGTCCCCACTGGCATGCGATGCCCTAACGTAGAGACACCGGTGAAAATCGTCTCCTTCAGCTCATGCGGGTCCTTCAGGGCAGCCCAGGAAAGGCAGCAAGCGGCACAGCATGGGCTGCATATGTCCCTCTGGATTAGGGCCAGCCCAGGAGCTGCTTATGCTAACGGAGCTAATCTCCATAATCTTGTCACACAAATGCCTCCTCTGTGCTGGCAGACCGGCGGGGATTTGGGCTGTATGTGGATGCCAGTGGATGTAAGTGCACTGGGAGGTGGCACGGAGAGGAGGCACATCTGGGGCTCGTGGGGGCCCTGCCAGGCTGGGCTCAGCCCGGGCTGGTGCGGAGACCCCTCTCCATGCCCTGCTCCGGGGTCTCGCCCCGTTGTCCCTCCGCAGAGCGGGGCGAGCTGCCGTCCAGGGGCAATGCGCTTCAGGGTGCTCCGTTTAAAAGCAAATCCCTTTGCCCCAGCCCAGCGCCTGTAACCCCTGTGTGCTGCCGTTCCTCTGTCCTCGCACCCATCCCGTGTCCTTTTCCACCTCATGCCGTGTTTTTCACCCTTCCTGCTGGTACCTCCAAGGTGATCTCCCCGTCTCTATGTGATCCCTCACTCCCCCTTGGCTGACGGGCTCAGGCTGGGGCAAGGCTGGGGAGGCTGTCGGTCCATCTCTGGGTCTGGTTTAGTTTATTTCCTTGTGTCGGGCCTCTGGCGATCTTTTCAGATCACCAATATTGCCGGCTGGGCCCCTGCGAGGGGTCTCTGTGCCACGCAGGCACGGGAGCACACACGATCCCTTCTGACCTTACAAGTCTGACCCTCTCCAACGCCGCCTCTTGCTGACGAGGAGCTGAGTCTGTTCATCCGAGTTATTTCACGCTTAAAGAGAAGCCTGTGGGCTCCCCATCTCTGCTCCAGAGCTGCCCGTTAAATCACACGTAGCAATAAGCGATGTGGAGGCACGAGGCAGGACCGGCCTTCCCGCCTGGCATCGAGGCAGCGGGCGTCGAAGCGGGATGCTCTGTCCTACAAAACATGACACGTTTGCTTGGAGACCCCCGGGGACAGCAGGGGCCGTGCATGGGCCCAGGAACTGCAGCGGACTGGGTGCCTCTCCGACGGGATCCCCGGTGCACGAGGGACCCCGTTTATTCAAAAGAGCGGAGGCTCTCGGTCCGGTTGCTGAGCTGAAATCCCGTCCCCTCTCCGTACTGGCAATAATATGGATTTTCTTAGAAAATAAAAACAATAAATCCGCATTTAGAAAAAGCGAGGTGAGGGCTAGACATGAGATGCCGATCGCTCCTTGCGCCGAGGCCACGGGGCTGCTCTGCCGCTCAGATGTGCCTTAGGCAAGAACTAATATTTGCTTGCAAGCGCGATTTTCCCTCGTGTGGGATCTGTGGTTTTGTTCGTCAGTTGGTCTACGTCCCTTTCAAAGCCAATTATTTTAGAAGATATATATTTCTCTATTTCTGAGTGGCGGTTTTTGTGACTGTGAGTTAAGGAAGTACATTTGGCATCATCTTGTGGGCAATGAATCAGGATAGAGTTTCCAGGTGGAAAAATCACCGTGTTGAGAAAAGCAGCTTAATGGGTCAGTGCTGGGGGCTTTTGTGTGTTTTTAACGTGCTCTTTCCCTGGGCTGAGGGCTCCCCGAGGCTGTGGGGACGCTGCCCGAGGAGGACACGTGTAAGGTGCACCCACGGCACGATGGTCTGCCCCGTGGGTCTCGCCGGGTGCTGGTCCGGAGGAGCCCAGCGAGCACGGGGTGTGCGTCCTCCCTGCGCTGTGCGTAGGGGCGGCCGGCGGGCCAGGGAAGGGGGGGGGAATCCTCGTTCCCGTCAATCGGACAGATATAATCCTGACCAATATTTCCTGACATGTCTTGCAATTATGGGCTCTGTGTGTCAGCTAGAGTATGTCCAGCGGGAAGGGTTTGCGGAGCCGTCCCGCTCAGGCATGCGAGCAACGCCGGAGCCTGCCGGGTGCTAATCTGCCGAGGGGAAGCCCAGCCCTGGAGCCGCTGCCTCTTCCCACCATGTGCCAAGGGGCATTTCTTCCCCTTCTGCCACAGAAGGGTGGTGCCAGTGGGGAATATCCCTGGCAAGGGACTGATATTGCCAGCTAGAGACATCCCCGGCTCTGGCAGGGTTAGGAGAGAGGGTCTCCATCTACATGCTATTGCTCAGACCTGTCTCCAGGCAAGCAAACGAAGGGTGCAGTGGAGAAAATTTGCGGTTACTTTTGGGGTAATAAATCCAGGTTATAATAGCTCCTTTCATCCTAAAGGATCCCACAGTGCTTTATAAATAGATACGCAAGCCATGCACAAGGATCACTTCCAAGCACCGAGACGCAGCCGCTTCCTGGGAGAGCGGAGCAGCTGGTCGGAGCGGGGCTGGAGCTCCCGGAGCGATGCAGCTCTGCGCAACGCAACCCAGAGAGCTGGGCTGGCTGCTCGGGGTGCAGCGGGGTGCCAGCTCCTCATATCCCGCTGCGTCTGCTCATCTCCCTCGCCGACACAGAGAGCTACGCTAGGCTCCCTTTGCATGGGAAAAACCTTGCAGCGCTACACTTCCAGCGCTACCTCCCACCCTTATTCCAGTCCTCCCATTGCTTTACAAATGACATTAATAGCTGTAATGGGGATTAACAATATCTTTTCAATTCAATTACCCCTATCCTAAAAGCATGTGGGATTATTTAAAGGTATTATCATTTTTTAAGTGGGATAGCTTTTCACTAGCCTCCTGCTCATCCAAATCTACCCGGGGAGAAGGACAGGATGCATACAGCCTTAATGATCGTTACTCTAATCTTCACGGTCTATTTTTCCTGGTAACTCTGCTATAATCAAATAACAATCTAGTTTATTACTTGCCAGGGAAAGCGCGTTAGCAGATCAGCCGCTTGTGTCGTGTAGATGTAAAGGCTGAGCCTGCTGCTGGCTGTTGCTTTCTTCCCTAATGGAGATGGGAGTGGAAGGAGGGAAAAATCGCTTCCCATTCACATCCGGATGAATTTTCTCATGGGCAAGGAGTGGAGGTCGCTGCTGCTGGGTTTGGTGTTCATAGTGGGGTTTTTTGGTGGGTTTTTTTTAATAGTGAAGGCTGAAGCAGCCAGATCTGGTGGGCTGTGCAGAAGGGGTTCTTCCTCCGTGCAACGCTGCGTGGTGTGCAGGGAGGGGAGTGGGTGGATGGCCGAGGACCTGGCTGTGCTCCACGCTCGCATCCCTCTGCCTGCGACGGATCACAGGGGAGACGGGTATCAGATTTTAACCAGTTAATGGAGAACCTGGAAGCAGGTCCCCAAATCTGAGGACCAGCCTGTTTCCAGCCTGTCCGCAGGACTAGGAGCGAGTGTTCGGCTGTGAATGCGTGTGCCAGCGCTGGGTGCTGCTCACCTCGGTGCTCCCCCGTCCAGCCCCGTCGGACTGCAAAGCGCTTGGCAGGTCCCGTGCCATAAATCCCGGTGTTGGCCCCCTTCCTAGGGGAGCTGCTGTGGGAAGGGGTGACCAGGGCTGGCTTACAGCACGTAGAGACCTTCTCTTGTCCTGCGATGTGGGGAGAGTCCCTGGGGGGGGCAGCAACCGGCCCATACCCCCCCCCCCCCCCCCCTTTTGGGGGGGACGGGTCAGGGGCACATCTGGGTCCCCCTCCGGGACGGGGACCCCAGACCTGCCGGCTGGCTCCTGGGGAGCCTCGGGGCTCCATCCAACACCCCACGCTCGCTGCAAACCGCTCGCCCCCGTGCGCGGCCCCGCGGGGCGGCAGGAGCCCGGTCCCCCCCGCCCCGGGACGGGCAGCGGCTGCGTGGGGACCGGGGGCCACCTCGTGGCGGCTCGGCCGCGGCGGCACCGCGACGCCTTTCGCGGGGGGGGGGGGGGACGGGGACACGACTTTTGCAACGTGCTGGGTGCCCTCGCCGCCCCCCCCGGCCCCGGAGTCCCTCCCACGGGCGGAAAGCAGAGGGAAACGGGGCTTCTGCGCTCGCCTGCGTGCACCGCGGCCGAGCCCTCGCCTTGCGTGGGTGAGCGAGGAGCGTCCGTGGGAAAGGCGGGCCGCGGGGCTCCCAGGCTGCGCCTCCGCCGGCGCGGTGTTTATCTTCGACATAGTTGAAGGGTCGGGTTACAAAGCAAATATGAATGAAACTAAAGGGAGGAGAGTGGCGAAACGGGTCAGGCGTTTCCCTGGGACCAGAGCCTCCGTGAAGGGGCTCAAAGGCCCCTCTCCCCAGCCCCGCCGAGACGCGCCCCGGTGAGGGGCGGCAAGCGCTGGGGGAACCCGCAGGGCTGCCGGCAGCTTGGAAGCACCTTTGAGCTGTTGTTACGGGGTACGTTGGGTCTGACCCCAAAAAACCCCTTGTTTTGGGGGTGAAGGATGCAGGATCAGATTCTGGGAGACGCTGCAAGTCCCGGAATTAATCTGCTTTCCCAGTGGGAGTTTTTCTTGCTGCAGACACTTATGCAGGCAAAGGCCTCCCACTGCTCCACGGGTTCCGCGGGGAAACTCAGGACCTGCGGCGAGAGGCACCGGCAACTCGACAAGAGTTTTATTTATAAAGCTGCCGGCGCCTGGTGTAGGTTTACTCACTCTCCCATCTGGTGACTATCGCTGCCACCTCCTGACAGACGCTCCGTCTCTTGCTGCTAATGACGTACTTTGATTAGCTGGATCTGCTGCTTCACCCAGCTATTGATCAGCCCCTGGTTAAAAATGGGCTTTTAAAACCATGAGCTGGCTTTTTTTAACAGGTGGGGTGGTTTTATTGTCTTGACTAAAAAATCCGCCAGGATGTTCTCGATCACAGAAGGTGCTGGGATGGCGGACGTGGACCGGGCCTGGTACTTGCGTACCGCAGGCCTGATGTTCCCTCTCCCGAGCGCTGCCGTCCTTTTCTTTTGCTATTGCTTTCCTTTAGTTGCAAATAGAAGAGGGAAGTCCCACTTCCACGGCCCGGTCTGGCCTTGTGACACCCGTGAAACTGCTGACATCAGCGCGGATGGAGAGGGCGGTTGCTGACCAGGACCCTCCATCACGCGTTTTGGAGGAGTTTCCTGAGCTCCTCGTGGCTCGCAGGGAGGCCGGAGCCCGTGCGGGGCTCGGGGCTGGGGCTGCCTGGGGCATCGCAGCCCCGTGGGCACGGCTGCCGGCTCCGCAGGGCCTGGAGCGTGTCCTGCCCCGGTGGCATCGCAGCCCCTTGGCTGTGCCACGCGGGGTGGGCGCGTGTGTGCGGATGGGCACGTGCCAGCCTGCCACAAAGCAGCGGCTGGGCCTCAGGAGATCGCTCCGGGCTCTGCCGTTTGCTCCTGGTACGGCTTTGGGCACGTTTCTTCAGCTCCCGTCCCCAGGGCACGCTCGCTGCTTTTTGTGGGACAGCTGCGTAAGAGAGGGATGAACGTCAAAACCCACGTGTTCTTTACTTGGAAAACAGGGATTATTGGTGACAAGCAGGCTGTGCTTTTTATGTCCATAAACAAGAAGTCTTGATTTCCCATTGAGCTCCAGCTGAAGAAAGGTTCGTTGGATTTTGCTGGAGGCCGGGCAGCTCGACGGCACGTTGCACCTTGGCATGGATCCCTCCTGTCTTTCTTGGGTTCTGGACTGGAGATGGAAATAGGGGTTAATTTGTTACCGTTAGGACGGCCTTTATTCTTTTTGGACTGGTTTCTCATGCCCTGCCTTTCCCCTGATGCTCCGCGTGCTTGTGGTGGTGTTTACGTCCCTCGTCTTCCTGGGAATTGGTTATAGATGGAGCGATCGGTGAACACGGGGTTTGGGCACCAGCAGCGGCTGACTCGTCAGAGCTGCCTCTTGTGAGGGTGGGGATGGTTAAGGGTCGGACTTGATGATCTTAAAGGTCTCTTCCAACCTAAACGATTCCCCGCTTTCGAGGCACCGGGCAGACGCCAGGCGCGTTAGCTGGGTGTCACTGGGGGGGACTGGGAGCGCCACGACCTGTTGACATCCCGCTGCGGGTTTCACGACAGCGGGGAAACAGCCGGTTTCGGGGCAGGCGGCTGAGACCCGCACCCCGCCCGGGCCCGGGGCTCGCCTCTGCCCCCCCCCCCCCGGTGTCCCGCAGCCCCTTTGAGCGCTCGGAGCCCCCCGCCGCCCCGGCCAGGCCCCTCAGAAGCGCGAGAACCCCCCGGCCCCGCCGGGGAAGCGGGGGCCGGGCCGCGCCGCCTCCCCGCGCCCCCCGCCCCCGCGGGCGCAGGCCCGGTGCCCGCCCCGCCCCGTCCCTCCCCCGGCGGCCGGGGCCGGCCGCGGCGAGGCGCTGACATCAGAGCCGGGGCGCGCCGCGCCGGGAGGAGGAGGAGCTGCCGCCGCACCGGAGCGATCGCTCTTCTCGGGGCCGGGGCGCACCGGCGGGGGGCGGCGGCGGCGGCGCTGCTTCACCCCCCCCGCCCCATCCCGCTCCCGCGGGGCTCCGCCGGCCGCGAGTGCCGGAGCCCGCCCGCCCGCCCGGCGCGGCCCGCCCGCCGCCCGCCATGCTCTCCGGGGCGCCGCCGCCGCCCGCCGGCTTCCCCAGCCCGCCGCCGCCCCAGCCGCCGCCGCCGCCGCCGCCCGCCGCTCCCCCCCACGGGCCGCCGCCGTTCCCGGTGAAGGGCGGCCTGCAGATCCGGAAGAATGCCATCACGGACGACTACAAGGTCACCACGCAAGTGCTGGGGCTGGGCATCAACGGGAAAGTTTTGGAGATCTTCAGTAAGAAGAGCGGGGAGAAGTTCGCTCTCAAGGTGCGAAGGGGGCTCCCCCCGCCGGGGCCGCCCGGGGCGGCGGGGGGGGACGGGACGGGGACCGGACGGGCGGGCGGCTCCGGGCTGCCCCCGCCCCGCCGCCGGCTGCGGAAGGGGCAGGAGGAGCGGGCAGCGGCGGCGCTGCCTGACAGTGATGGAAGATGTCGGCTGCGGGGGGGGGGGGGGGTGTCCCGGGGGGGGCCGGCCACGGGGAAACGGGCAGCGACAGCGGCGACCGGGAGCGGGGCGTGCGGCGGGGCCGGCCGGGACAATGGAGCCGGCTGCTGCCCCCCCGTCCCGCCATGCTTTAATGTATTTTTTCCCCATTAAGAGCACCGAGACGTGGCTTTCCGGCTTTGTAACGTGCAGCGAAGCAAAATGACATCTTGGTAGCCCACCTGGGGGGTCCGGAGCGGAGAGGAGCCCTCGGCCTGGCCGGCGTCACCCCGCGGGGTTCGCATCTCGGAACACGGGGTTCCCTGCGCGGGGCCGCTCGTGGCACCGTGCGTAGATGCCGGCAGCTGCCCGGTGTCCCTGTGCGATGGCAGGGCTCTCCGGGCTCCGGCCGTACGAGACGGCGTGTGACACCGAGCGGCTGTCGTCCCCCGCTTCGGACGGGGAATATTTCAGCGTTATTATGTCCGTAACTTGCTTCTGTTTGAAAGACATGTAGATAAATAGTGGCTGCAGAGGTGTGTTTTAGCACATGCTAGGGGATGCGGCCGTTTCCTTGTTTGCACATGAGGTTTTTGAGCGAAGGGGGGAGCGTGTCTCCCTGCCGGAGAGACTTCGGGAAGTTTGAATGGATTCGCGACACGCCGAGCGCGGCGCTGGGTGACGCGGGTACAGGCAGTCTGCTCGGTGGGAGCGCCGTGTTCTCTAGCATCCATGCAATTTGTGCCCACGCATGAGCTGTTCAAACCCTCAGCGTTACACTGAGAACTGTGAAGGCTAACCCCCCCCCCCAATCCGTAACCCTCACCTCTTTTGTTTTTAGAGCTGCCCATCTGTTGGTATCTGGGATTCCTAACCTGGATGAATGAATGAACAAGTGGCTTTGGAGGCACAAGTCACGCCACGGGGGTGGTGGGGTTGGGAAGGGACGGTGCCGAACGCCTGCGGTTAAAGGGGGGGGAGGGTCAGTCGAGCAATAAAAGTTTGACTTCTCCTTTGGAAACGCAGGCATTTCTCGTGAGCGGTACCACGTTGTACTCCAAGACGACATGTATTGTCATCTCATTTGGTGGGAAATTAGTGAAATCCTCTTCTGTTTTGACAGACGGGCTTCTCCTCGCTTCTGCAGTTGACTCACGTATTTAAAGCGCGGATTCCAGCACTTCCCTTTTGCAGCCCTGAAAGGGGAAGGATGGCAGAGGAGACCCAGCGCCGGCGGTTCCTCTCTGCCCCGTGCGGGTAGGACGGTTGGGGCCGGGGGTTGGTGCCGTTACCCGGCCCGTGCCAGAGCGGCAGATGGGTCAGGACTTACGGCCCCGAGTCGCGTGGGTTCCTTGGCCGTGTGGAAAAGCCTCTGGGAGCACAGGACTTCGCGTTGTAGCGTAGGAGGGTGGTGCAGAGCGTCTGCGCGGCGCTTGGAGGGTGAGGTATATTCGACGCTGAATCTCTGTTTTGGAAAAGTGTTGGTCGTCTTCCCTCTGTCCCCTGCCCCGGCCTCTTCTCACGTCCCTGCCGGGGAGAGGAGAGTTTAGCCGAGCGGTTGGACACGTCTCTGGCTTTTCAAAGAGCGGCACAGCTGCTACTGTAAGTGATTCCTTCCAGCCCCTTAAAAACCGCCACGCTGTGAGTTGGGGCTCTTGGACGAGCCGGTGTGTACCCGGCTTGCCCCGGTGAGCGCGAGCTCCAGGCTTGGGTTATTTGATTATTATATTTGGACCGAACTGCTGAGCCCAAACTCGGTGGGGGTGACTGCCCTAGAGGCGATGCGTGCTGACTTCATCCCCTCCTCTGGTACGCGGCAGGGATAACGTCTCCGTTAGGGACCTGCGGAGAGGTATTTGGATCCGAATTACTCGTGGGCTGCATCAGGGTGGAAAGATGACCTAAAGCAGGATCTGCAGAAGTGATTGCATCGAGTTGTCATGTTTCAGATGATGCTTAAAAGAATCCCGATGGCCCGTCGCCAGAAGCCACAGCTGAAATCTCTCTGTGCTGCCTGCCTCGGTTGTGCAGCAAACCTTTCCATTTGGAGCATTGCTCTTTACGTTTACTATTCCAAAATCTTGTATAATAATGCGGTCCTTTACTGGAGGGCAACAATTGTACCTCTCCCTGATACTAACGGTGTCTTCTGGTTATGTTGTGCTTCCTCTTGGATCATGAGCATCTATTACGTTGTTAAACCTCTTTCTCCCAAACCGAGAGATGCGTTTAGGTCAGGGTTTTGCTGAGAGTCACTTTGCTTAAGAGAACTTTTCAGTGCTCTGGGAGAGTGTGAGCTTGGAGACACCGTTCCAGCAGCAGTGAAAATGTTACAGCCAACTTTCTCCTCCTTCCAGTGCAATAGTCCGTGGCAGAGACGCGCCATTAAATAAAACGGTGCTGTGTGCGAGGTAATGGGTGGTAGTTTTATTTGCTGTGCAGTACCTAGGTGAAAACGGGAGATATTCCTTCACTGTTCTTATAGATCATTATTGTTTACTTTGCTAGTTTCCCACCCCCGATTTTATTTCATTTTTTGGTCCCGAGCGATACCTGAAGTGTGGCATCCCTGACTTTTCTGGTGGGAAGCAGGTGAACTGTTGGCCAGAGCTATTTCCGAATCAAGATTTCGCACCGGGTGCTTCCTCCCCGCAGTCAGCCTGGAGCGGCCGGGCCGGCAGAGCCCTCGGATGGGGTGCCAGCGCTGGCCGGCCACCGATGGTCCCAGTCACCCGTGACTTGACCCTGTTTGATGTGCCGTCGTTTACTGCAGGGTGGGAACGTAAAGTCTGCGGAGGGGTGATGAATGGGGCTGAAATGCGAGGTCTAGGTGGTTTCTTACCCCTTTCTTCCTTGTACCTTGGCGTGATTTATTATGAGGCAAAATTAGGCTTGTAATTTCTGCAAAGCCTGCTGTATGTAGGTCACCGCTGACCTGACTTGGCGTTGCTCGTTGCGGTCAGGCTGTTGGCATTAGTGACGCAGGCTGCGACGGTGGGGCTGGGACCGAGGTCGGTCTCGCCTACTCCAAATTCCACTTTTAAGACTAATCTTTAGGCAAGATACTGGGTTGATGGCTGGTTGC
Source organism: Phoenicopterus ruber ruber (assembly GCA_009819775.1). Lineage (NCBI taxonomy): Eukaryota > Metazoa > Chordata > Aves > Phoenicopteriformes > Phoenicopteridae > Phoenicopterus > Phoenicopterus ruber. Next base: position 2,390,107 of record CM020239.1, on the reverse strand, counting down.
CTTAATTCCATGAGGAAATCGCAGGTCAACCAGGCTGGAGAGTGGGGGCCAGTAATGGCGCATGGCGAGTTTCTTTCTCTGTCGTACACGTCGCTTGATGGAGCTCGTCGTGGAGCAGGTTTCCTTTAAAACAAATTAGCAAACCTCACTCCTAACCTCAACTTCAAAGCAGGAAAACCTCGCCTGGATTGGTGAGCTTTGGAAGAGCTGGAAGAGCTTCGCAGGGCCACGGAGACTGCTTGCAACCTTGCCCCCTCTCCGGCAGCCCTGTTTCTGGAGCATCCGTGGTGCCTCAAGGCATGCTTGCGAAACACTCTCAGTCTCTCTCTTGGCCTCGACAGATAATCTGTGAGCGATGGTTCCTCTGATGGAGAAGGAGGAAGGAGCCCAGTACTTTTGCGGTTTATTATTCTTGTAAGATGCCTGTCGTGGAAATAGGGCAGGCGTCTTGTCGCTGATAACTGAGCGGCTCTGCGGATGAGTGTGTTCGTGGAGCTGGTGGCCTCATGCTCTCTCTGCCGTCGTGGCTGGGGTTTTTTACAGAGAGGAGCAAAGCACCCTGTTTCCCGTGGCGTCCTGCAGCTTCCTTTGAGATCAAATGCCTTGTTGCCCAGAAAATCTGTCTGGAAAAATAGCCCCTAAATGATGGAGTAGATGAAGATCCTGGGCTCACGCTCACGGGAAGCTGTGTGTCTCCTGCACGTCTGCCCCTCTCTCAGTGGGGGGATTTTTTGTTTTAACTCTACCATGTATTTTATGTAACCAGCAATGTCTTCGCTCTGGCCTTCTGTGCGAGCCATGGTTGGAAAGCTGTGGAAAGTGTAGTGACATCACTGGGATTTTTCCAAGGCAGTGGTTTATTATCTCATTGACCAAAGGAGTCTACTGACTTGGGGTTTGAGCTTGTTTAAACAATTTAGGATTTGCCATAATCTCTTCCAAATACGTGACATGTTCTGAGCAGTCAAACCTACGGCTGAGATGGGCTGATAACGGCCCGGGAGCAGGGGCTTGGTTGTCGCTCTGGCACGTGCCCAGGAAGTGGTGAGGTTCTTCCCCTTAATAATAATCTAATGCCATCAGCCAGAGGTCTTGCCAAAGACGATCAGTGTTTCCCACGTTTTCAGAGGTGGGGAACTGGGATGCAGTGGTTTACTGAAGGTCTGTCAGTAGTGGAACGGGGCAGAGGAGCTGAGCTGCCTGCTCCGGGATGAGTCCTTCGTGGGCAGCCGGATGGAAATGCAGCCCCTGTGTGTGAGATTTAATAGCCAAGTACAGCCAGGTAAAACGATCGTTTTATCATTCACACGGAGCTCCTGCTGGCCTTCGGCGAGGTTTCCGCCATCTGCCAGCGCACGTGTCGGGAAAGCCCGACGTATAGGACAGCGCTTGCCTGCCGGGCTGCCGAGGTGCTGGCTCTGCCTCCGGGTAGCGAGCGGTGGAGAGCGGGCGCTGAGCTTTGTCAGACGTGTTGCCTTTTCCAAAGCATTTCAAGCAGTGTATAAATAATAATTTGAAGCTGTGCAGACCGAGAGCCAGGTCTCCTAGCGCGTTTGCTGGATGACGGGTAGGCACAGGTGACGAAAACTCCCAGAAAGTTCCTGCCTAGGAAGCCTGGAAGAGCAAGTTGGTGACTTCTCTCTTCCCAGAAACCTCTGGGATGTGCTCTGGGATCCGACGGGATGGATGAACTCCTGACGGGCAACGTGGGGTTTGCAGGGCGGTGCGGGTACGTGGGAGGCATCCGGAGGCGCGGCCGGGTCGGAAGCGGCCGTCTTGTGGTCCCTGCGGCACGGGGAGCAGCGTGGCTCCGGTTTGGCATCTCCTGAGCCTTCATGGTGGGCTCCCATGCCCCACACCGGGGTGGTCCGCGGGCTTTGCAGCAAAGGTAGTAGCTGATGCTATTTTAAAACCCATCCCTTTGCTGGGGTTTGCACTGTCTGCTGAGAGCCTGGGAGGAAAGAGCCTGCCTTCCTGAAGAAACCCTTTCCCCCTGCTAGCTCCGAACGTAACCGGCTTCCCGACCCGCAGACGGCCCTCGCTCGGCCGCCCGCTGCAGAAGTCAGGCTCCTCTCCAAGCACAACTGGCCCCATGCGTCTGGCCTCAAGTTGCAGCATTCAGGCAGCATGACCTCACCTCCTGGTTTCCAAGAATAACGCGCTGCCTCCCCTCTGCCGCGCCGGGGCTGGCTGCAGCGGGCGAGGGCGGCTGCCGCGGCCCCGCACCGGCTGGCTCTTGGGGCCCCGCTTCTGCCAGGTGCCCCCAGGCAGCCCCGTGCCTGCCCCGCGCCTTTCAGCTCCTCCCCGCTCTGTGGGCAGGGGTGCAGGCAGCAGGGGTGAGGCAGGAACGGGGAGAGGGTCGTCAGGACCCGGCTGAGCTTGCAGGCTGGTTTTGGAGAAGGGTTTGGGGGAGTGGATCCGCGAGGACCAGGGCGATCCCTCCGCCAGCTCCGGAGGCTGGCACGGGAACACAGCTTGACCCGACCGTTCCCCAAGAAACCTGTTTCGAGCCCGGGCAGTCGTGTTGAGTCAGCGTTTCAGCATGGTTCAGAGCTGCTGAGCATCGTGGTCATCTCTGGTCGTGACATTGGCGCTGGATTTTAAAAGCCCCCGAGACCCATATCCCACTGAAAGCGGCCCCCATCCCCTCTGTGGATGCCCCTCGTCTTTCTTGGCTGCAGGATGCTAAAATATGTTTTCCTTTCAGCTCTGGCTGGCACAAGGGCTGCGTACATGACCGGTGCCTGGAGGCTCGTTTGGGAGAGGGCTCTCGTCTCTACGGCCCCTTCCCCTACGGAGGAGGACGGGGAGCAGCGCATGGGGGTTCGAGCAGGGCACGCAAGAGCGAGTCTGAATGCAGAGAGCTTTAACAGCCTTTTAGTCTGTTGTTTCTTTATACCTTGTGGCTGAGTCTTTTCAAAGATTTCAGCTTTTTAAGATCTTATGAATTCGAGGTAGGGATTATAGCAACTAGCAGGTTTAATGGTTGCATTAACTCGCTGTTCCCTTCGTGGCCTTGGGGAAGGGACTAACGGCCGTGAGTGCTGGTAGATCCCCCTGACCCGAGAGGACCTGAAACATGAGTTTTGCTGGAGATGCTGTGAGCTGCAAAAATGTCATTCGGAGGGTGGTGGGACGGTACCTGCCCTTGGGAGGGGGATACAGGATGGGGTAGCAGTGCAGCTCCTCTCTGAGCGCTGCTGGGAGCACGCAGAGCTTCGCTGTGGCTCCATCTTTGGTCTGATGCTGCTGGGGAGGATGACAGCATCTTCCCGTGAATTAGGGTGTTACGTCGGTACGCTGCTTTGCTGTGACAAATTACACTTGCCCAGCAGAGAGGGCAGGTGAGCACGTTGGCTCAAGCAGTCTGCGGCTGGCACGGCGTTTGCCGTCATATGTAATGAGATTATTTAAGCCATTGGCGTCAGGGCTGCATGTGATTGTGTGCCTGGCTGTCCAGCGAGCTGTAGCCTAAACTAGAGATAAAGTTCAAAACGCAAGCCCAGATCTGAATGTTCCTGGGGCGCCCGGCCAGGCTGGGACTTCGCAGCTCCGCTCTTGCTAGATATCCTTACCCGGTTTGGGCTATGGATTTGGGATCAGCGGAGGGATGGACTCGTTTCCTTCATCATAAGGGCTGACTTTGCTGCCTCGCTTGGTGAGCCCCTGGCCACAGCCAGCTCCCCTGGGCGCTCCCTTGAGTTCAGCCTCTCCAGCTCTGCCGGCGCCAGAAGAGGGGGGTAAATTGGGCTCGGGGCTGTCGTTGCCATACGCCTCTCGCGCTGGAACAGGCTAAATCTGTGTAACAGTGGGTCGGAGCTCTGCGCTGTCCCTGTCCCGAGGGGTACGGCACCTCCTGGGTTTCCGTGGGGCAGACGCGGGTGGGAGCATCTTCTGCTGAGTGTTCAGAAACGGAGCAGCCGCTCTCCCCGTCTGCTGTCCTCCGCTTGTCCCCTGGCCCTGGGACGCGGCACCGAGCTGGGGCAGCCGCTTGAAAGGCTCCTCGGACCTCCTGCCAAATGTGTGTTTTCAGGGAAATGCGGCTGGAACACAAGCTGGGGCTGCTGTGGAAATTTGGCAGCGTGTCCCGTCAGCCTGCAATTCCAGTAGCCGCAGCTCATTGCCTCTCGCACCCATAGGTGCGGGTGGGAGCCGTGTCCAAGCGGCGCTGCTCGGAAATGGGGATGGCATCCTGGGTATGTCGGCTGGGCTGGGGAGAAAGCAGATGCAATTGGATCCAAACAAACCAGAAAGTATGCATGTTATCCTCAGCCTAATTTAACAAAAATAATAAATGAAATGAAAAGGGGGAGGGAGATGGTCTGGTAACAGGGATAGGTTTTTATTTTCTCTAGTAATGACAGCCTTATTGCATCTACCAGCTTAGTGTTTAAGAACAATTTTAACTTATTTTATTTCCACTTGTTTTGGCAAAAAGGCAGGGGCTGTGCTCGCTCGCAGGCGGTGCCGCGGCGGGTGTCAGCGACCCGTCACCCGCAGAGTGCCGGCTCCCGCGGCCCCGCAGCTCCCGTAGCCGCTGCTTTCGGGCACGGCCAGGCTGCGGGAGCCATCGTTGCCTGTAACAGCCGCCTCCGGCCAGCCCGGTCCCCTCCGGGCCCTGGTGTGACTCTCTCTTCCTCTTCAGCCATTTCGCAACCTCGCTGCCCATTGCGCTGGGCAGATTGCTCAGAAAACCCGGGCGGCTCTTGCGTAAGTGGCTCTGCCGCCGTGCTGGGAAGGGCAGGCTTGCCGGGACGTTTAAACCCAGGCTATCTCCTGGAAGTCATTGGAGCTGCGAATCTGGCGTTTTCGGGTGGGTACCCCCTGTGCCGTGGGCAGAGCAGCACCGGCGCGGGGGCACGGCTGTTTCGGGGAGCCTGGGGGTGTTGCAGCCCTTGGCCGGACACCTGCCCGGGCTCCCGGAGAGGACATCTTCCCCCTTGCTGGCCCGGGAGCTTGGAAGAGGCTTGCGGAGGCCTTTGCTTTCGTCCTCAGTGCTTTTCCCTCCGAGGAATGACCCTGTTCCTAGTGTGAGGGGCTGTGCGGTTGTGGTGGAGCAGGGCTGCTGACATCTCCCTCTCCGTCTCCTCTCCCACCCTGCTTATTCCACTTCGGGGTTGAAACTCCCAGTATCTTCTGTGGTAAGAAAGAGTTGCTGATAAAGAACAGCTCTCTGCCAGGACGCACGATGCTCCGTGGGTGGTGGGATTCAGCAGGGAAGCGCTCCAGGTCCTCAGGGGTTTTTGGAAGTGTCCCGGTGCTCCGACTCCCCGGCTCCTCGCTGCTGGAGGAGACGGCCAGCCGGCCTTGAGTGCGTGTCGTTAGAGATGCAAATACTGGACTGATGAAGCCTGGGTGAGTAAGATGCTGAGGAGTTTATGAATGGATTAAAATGTGGCCTTTGCATGCTGCTGAGCAGCAGCTCCGGCATCGCCCGGGCGGCTGCGGGGCAGGAGGGCTGGGAGCCGGAGCTGCTCTCCGGGAGCTTCGGAGCAGGTCTCACACCCTCCGCCACTGTCTGGAGGAGTTCGGGGAAGGTGATGTTCTCCGTGTGCCTCGGTGTGCAGGGCTTTTGGCTGATATTCCTATTTCTGGGCTTCACGTCGAGGAGCTGCAGGGCAGGGAGGGCTCTAGCCCTGCGGGGTCTGGCTAAGGGGAGAGCACGGAGGGTTTTCTGGCTGCTCTCGGGGTAGCCAGTTAACTCCGTTTTGCCGCGCTCTGGCAGTAAGGGCAGCCTGTGCTTGGCAGGTCAAGCACCTCTGGCTTTTACCAAAACATCCCTTTCACGTTTCTTTCTCCCCGAAGACTGCACTGAAACAACCAGGCGAACGTCACTGGAAGGAGGGTTCGGCTGGGACGTGGTGGCGATGCCTTGAGGGTTTTAGTGATTTAACTCCTAACCAGCGATGGACGTCCGGATCTTGTACCCCCCTTGAATCCAAACCCTCCCAGCAGCCTCGGAACGAGCCTTACACCTCATTGCGGGAGAGATGGGGGTAATGCAGTGGGGTGATGTTCACACGGGCTGTTGCAGACTTAATTTCTCTCCCTCGCTTAGGAAGCGGAGGCTCTGCTGCCTCGAGGCGTTGCTCCAGGCTTTGCAGGGGCAGCTGGAGGGGAGCGGGGCCGCAGGGGCCGTGGCAGTGCCAGCGCTGCCTCTTACCAGCGCGCTCCAGTCTGCTGCAGGGGTTGCACGGGGAAACGCCGGGGCTGCCGGAGCCCTCGGGTGGGCGGGCGGCCGAGCCGCACAAAGCCTGGCCTGTCTGCTCTTTGGCTCCCCCCGGCCCTAAGCCCTTTCCGTGAATAAGTGGGATTGAAAAAGCTTAAATTCACACAAAGCAGGACCCAGGAGCCCCCGGCCAGCCCGGAGAGAGCAGCTTCCCCCTGTCCCCCCCGTGCCCTGGGGCTGCCTCCGCTCCAGGGGGTCCCGGTTAGCGCTGCCCCGGGATGAGCTGGCGTCTGTAAGGCTGTCTGCCGGGTGCGGGTTTTTTTTAAAGGCTGGGTGTGGGAATGCCCGGGATGAACAGCCTGGCCTGCCAGGGGAGCAGCAGTAGCTGCAGGAGTAGGGGTTTTTTGTTAGTTTGTTTAAATGTCCCTGCTTTTATCCTTTTATGCCTTTTCCATTCTAATCTAACAGGCAAAATGTGTCCAAAGCGCTCGCTGTCTGTTGTATTTGGTAAGAAATCAAGGAGCCTGCTGGTAAACACTGTCGAGCAGTGGGGGCCTGGGCACGCGTGAGAAGATCAGCGAGTCTTTCCCAGAGTGCGTGTGGTTTTGCTGTATGTTGAAAAGATGCAAGAGCATAAAACTTCTGCTGTCGACCCCTTGCTCTGTGCTGCTGTCTGTTGGGCAGGACCTCTTCTTGGGACGTACCGGCGTTTCCCTCTTGGTAGCACCGAGGGGGTGAAGGCTTCTCCTCTGATGGTGTTTCGGGAGGTGTGTGCACCCGGGCGCTTTGTGATGAGTTTTGCACGCTTGCTGGCTGAGGCGTTTTGAGGTTACGGTGCTGACCGGGACGCTGGTAGTCTGGGCTCCATCTGGGCTTCACCAAACCTCCCGGGCTCTGCGGCCGCGTGGCTGCTGCCAACAGGTGCCGCGGAGGCTCTCGGGGCTGCCGAAAGCCTGGAGGGAGCTAATAATAGCCACCGTGTCCTGAGGGCTTTAATGAGCTGCCAGCAGGATGCAAAGAAGGGCTTTTTTTAAATAGAAGCTCAACTGTGTTTTCCTCCCGGCTGAAGGAGCCTCAGGACGGCTGTTGCGGAGGGAAGAGGGGCCGGTGGAGGAAGAGCGCCCGAGGCCGAGGGGCCGAGCTCCCCAGGCTCGCAGGGTGGCAGGAGGCTCTCAGCCTTCCATGGCACTGCTTCAAGTTCCAGGATTTCCCCTGAAACGCTTCCTGCCGCGGCGGTAAAGCGGGAGCGCGTGACCATAGGTAGTGCTGGGTCTCGAGTCCGGAGTGTTGCTTGGCTCGAAACCCGGGCGGGTTCATTGCAAACGGGTGGGCCCACCAGCTCTCCTGCAGGTCCTGTTAGGCGCTGGGGATGCGCAGCTGCGCGACGGGAGGAGGAGGAGGAGGAGAGCAGCCTGCCTCGCCGGGGCAGGGCGGCTGCGGCGAGTGAGAGCCACGAGCAGCCCTGGCTCTCGGTGAGCAGCTCTGCCGGGGGGTGTTTGGGGGAGATGGTGGAGAGGAGGGTGGTGGGGGATGCGTACCGCTGAACAGCTCTTAATCACCCAGCGGGGTGCCATCCTCCCCTTTCCCTCTGCCCCTTCGTTAGCATCCCTTCTCGTTACCCGCCTCGCTGTGGGTCGGCTGCAGCAGCCCCTCTCCCTGCCCCGCATGTGCCGGAGCATCGTCTGCCCTGTCCATCCCTGGGGGTGGGCTCGTGCATCCCTGGGGGTGGGCTCGTGCATCCCGCTGCATCGGAGCTGACGGCACTGGAGGTTTTGTATCTGTTGTGCCGTGTGAGAGGTGGAGGGAGCAGCGCTGGGAGGAGGGCGGTTGGTGGCCGGGGGGCCCCTGCCTTGCCGAGCGCCGGCGCAGACAAAGGCGTGTTACGAAATCCCCGTGTCGCTCCTGTCCTGGCCTTCCCCAGCACAAAACCAACCCCGCTGTCAACAAAAGCGGCGGCCACCCAGCGCGGGGGCTGTTGATCTCGCGCAGGGAAGAGCCACAGTCCCAGCCCCGGGGCCCCGGCAGCCTCCAAACCGCTTTGGACATCGTGCCTGGCGCGGGTTCACCATGTGGGAGTGTGATGCCAACCCCTTAGGCTGGCACCGCTCGGGTGCCTCCAAGGCTTCGTGTCGTGCGTCCCAGCTGCCGGGGGGATGCTCCTCTCCGCAGCCCTGCGGGAATCGCCCGGCGAAGGCAGAGCTGCCGCCTGCGGGCACCGCAGCTGGGCTGTGCATCCCTGGCCTCACCTCGGGGAGGTGTTTGCTGTGCCCTGGTGTTGACAAAGCCCATGACGAGGGTGAAACTCTGTTAAATAAACGGCTGAGGAAAGGACAGAATGATGCAAAATGTGGTGTCATCACCGAGCTTCGAGGGCGCGCAAATGAAACCCTCCTCGGGCTTGGCACGGGTGGAGGAAATGCGTCCCGAGGCTGTACCGCTTCCAGCGCTGGGGTGAATGGTGCTTCCAGAGTGGCTGGCCTCGATGCGGCTTTGCGTTTTGGTTTGGTGGGTTTTTTTTTTTTTTTACTTCTTTAAATATATATATATTTTAATATATGCTTATTTACAGTGCTCTAAGATCTGTGTTGAAAGGCAGCAGGCAGGATTGCTGTGCTGGGAGGGGGTTGCAGCCGCCCGTCTGTCCCACAGCGGGTCCTGCCCATGGGCCGAGCCCTGATAAACTTCATTTTTGTGCAGAGCGCGAGCCCAGGAGCTGCCGGGAAGCGATGGGTGTTTGTGGGGCTTCTGGCAGGGCTTCACGGCTCCTCTCCTTGCAGGCGTGGGTCTGGGCGGTCGGAGCCTCTCCCCTAAATCACTTCCAGCTTAAAAGGAAGGAATGGGTGGGTATGTCTAAAAATAAAAGCAGTTCTGGGATGCAGGTATGGGGAATCCCCCCCAAGCTGTCCCTGGGGTCGGAGGCGATGGCGAGGTCGGGCCGGGTTGTCTCCAGCATTGCTGTGAGGCTGATGGAGCAAGGGACCCGAAAAGAAGCTTCAAGCGCCTGGTGCTGTCCGTGGGCTGCGTGGCGGAGGCTGAGCCGGTCGGTCGGTCGGTCTGTCTGTCTGACGTGCGAGGGAAAGCCCCCGGCCGCGGTGCAGAGGGCTGGCGGAGACAGCACCGCGCTGTGCCGGGGGAGTGAGGGTGCCGACGCGGCGATAAGGGGTTTTTTCAAGCTCTGCCTGCGGGAGGGAAGTGCAAAGGACATAGGTCAGCGCTGAGTTAATGGTTTACATTAGTGTTTACTTCTGTATTAATCACGCCTGTGAACATCAACCACTTCCTATCATAAAAGCACATATGTGCACTTTTCCGTTCACGAGCTTGGCAGCTCCGGTAGGAAATCTGGGGAGGGGCTGGGAGGAGGAGCTGACCCTGGCCCCGAAGCTTTGCAAAGAGGTAGGAGTAAAGTGGTTGTGCGCGGAGCAGATCCGCCGGCCGCAGCCATGTCTCACGTGAAGATATCCGCCCCTCCCGTGGCTTCTTATTTTCCTTTCGCTTTGTATTGTGCAGATAAAAGGCCTCGGCGGCTGCAGCGTGTCCTTGGGGGCTGCAGCAGAGGCGTGCAGGATGCAGGGGTTTGGTTTGAAGAGAGGGGTCTCGGAGCGTCCCCCCGGAGCGGCTCCGTCCGGAGCTGGGCTGCGGCTTCTGCCTGCCCCGAGTCAGCCGGTCCCTTCCCCGTCAGACCTGGCGTCGCGGTGGCTCCTGGTGGGAAGTGACTTCTCGGATGCCTGTAGGAAGGGATGGGCTGGGTTCAGGGCATTTGGCATCGTGACCCTCTTCGTCCCCGTTGGATTCACGGGGAGGTCCTGGAGGTCCTGGCCAGGGTGGGGGCTCCATCGCTCCAGCCAGAGCTGCTCCCCGGGACCTCCCGGGACGTGCCCCTGCGCAGCAGGACACGGGGGCCTTGCTAACCGTGGCCGATGCCTGGGCTGACCGTGGCTCCTAACGCCAGCCCCCATGTCTCCTGGAGAGACGAGCATCAGGTGAGTCACCACAACCCGGTGCTGCTTCCGACGTACGGGGAGAAGAGGATGATCCCAAAACAAAAACCTGGGACTGAATGGGCCCCTAATTTTGTTTTTCTCAGATCCATGAAGCTGACACTATTTATTTCTCTTCATTAAACGCCAGCTCCAGCCTGCTGCTGGTGCCGTGAGTCAGCAGGGACGCTTCGTGCTGCCGCCTTGTTGCCATTTACCTGCTTTGACTTTTTCCCATGAGTTTCGCAGCCCCCTCCCGCCCACCCGCCACCTCCCCGTCCCCTCCCTACGCCCTCGTCCCCGATGTCCCCCCCACGCTGGTGGCCCTTCCCTCAGCATCCAGGGCGCTGCTCCTGGGTACCCACTTCAGAGCTTCGTCTCCTTGAAATCAACGTGCCGAGAATATTTTTGCTGCTGGGAAACGGGCTCTGCGGAGCGGGGCTGGCCGGGGGGCAGCGCCCCGATTGCACGGGGGGCACGGGCCCCTGGCAGGTGGCTCTTATTTAAGCCCAGGCCTCTCTTCTGCTCTTCGCCTTTGTGTGCCTGGAGAGGCTTTTGTTGCAGCCTGAAAAGGCTGAATAGCTGCCGCATCTGTCGCGGGGAAGAGCGGGGCGAGGAAATGCTCAGCAGATGCCCTGGGGAGGGGGGGCTGCGGGGCGGGGGGTCCCGAGCATCCCCCGGCGGGCACGGACCCCCGTGGAGCTGCGGGCAGGGGAGCTGGCAGCACGTGGGGCACGGAGGGTTGTGCAACCGCTGCGGGTGAGCGAGGCCCCGGTGCGGCGGGTCTCCTTGTGAAAGCGCGGTGCAATAGCTGCCTCTTCGCTCGCCCCGTTTCCATCCTCCCCACCCTGTTGCAAAATCGCCCGCAGGAGCAGGGACGAGGCCGCCCGCTCCGACATCTTTCTCCGCAAGCGCGCAGGCTGCTTCTGGCGGGGCTTTTAGCTCGCCCCTCGCGCGTGCAGCCTCTTCGTGCCCGGCTTATTGCTCGTCTCTGGCCGCGCGGTGGGAAAGCTTTCCCTGCGCTCACCGCGATGGCTCCGGGTTTTCCTCCAAGCGTTCTGATAATTCAGACTTGGAGAATGCGGCCGAGCAGCTCGAGCGTGTGCGTCAGTTTGCGTTTGCTCAGCCTGAATTGCGTCTTGAGGCTTGCTCCCTGTTTGTAGCTCTTTCTAATCTGACTAATTCTCTCTTGCTGGGATGCTTTTTCCAACCTCTCCATCTTCCCTGAGGCAAGTGAAGGTGGAGGATGACCTTTTGTTCGTGGCGGTGGGGGATGAAGCCACTAATGCCCGGAGCCGGCCGCGCTCCTGTCCTGCCTGAACGGTCAAAGCCTCAGCATCCGCCCGGGCGCTGCTGGCACCAGCCACCCTCCCTCCAGCAGGCAGGTACCTGGTGGCTGGTACTGTCCTGCCCTGCAAACCGTGAGGCTCTGATGAAGCCATCTCCATCAGGGAGCAGCAGCCACCCTTCTAAATAGTCACCCCGGCGCGGCAGGCTGCGGCACGCTGCGGGCAGGACGCTGCGGGACCCACGCGCGGCTCCTCCTCCTCCTCTCTGCCTTTCCCCGGGTAAAACGAACGTGAGGATGAGGCTTTTGCCTGGTCCGTTGGGGTTTGAAGCTCTTCAGGCAGGGACTGTCTGCGGCTCCGTGCGCATGGGCAGAACAGAAATGATCGCCAGTTTAGGGAAGTCCCATCGCCTCTGAGCGCTGCTGGTCGTGGTGGATGCGAGCAGTGGGGATGGGGTTAATGTAAAGGTTTATATAAGAGCCACGATGATGTGGGGGAGGTTTCCTGAGCCGCGCGTTTAGTCGTTATTGCATTGTGATTGAACTATGAATTTCCCTGCGTTTGGTAACATAATTCCTCTTAGGGGCTTTGGGACTCGTGATTTTATTTCTCTTCTGTAGTTAATAAACAGTAAAAGTGGAACGAAGCTTTGCTGCTTCCGTGCCCTTCTGCCGCTTGCTCCCTCCGAACCGTCTCCAGCAGAGGCTGGAGCAGCTTCGGGACTGCGGGGCGATTACCTGTGGGCTCCCCAAGTGTGCGGGCGTTAAAGGCAGAAAAAAGACACACGGGAGAGGATGAGCTCAATGCAGGTGCCCCGGCGCCGTGCCCCGTCGGGTGGGCGCGGGGGGCGATGCCTGCCCGGCGCCGCGAGGTGGGAACAGCACGTGCAAAGCAGCCAGCACCAGCTCTGCAAACGTGTTAAGCAGCTGACGCCAGTTGGCAACCGGTTCGCGTGGAAAGATTAGAAGAGGCAAACCCTTTGAAGAGAAACCCTTTTGCTTTATTAGGAAAAAATGCTTCTTGCCCTGTGCTGGTGTGGCCAGGGGAACCCGGAGCCCGTGTGTGCAGTCCAGGCAGGGAAACCTCTGCTCTGCTTCCCTGCTGATAACTTGGGAGGGTGACAGCCTGCCTTTCGTTACTGTAGGTTTATTTTTATTGCAACTGAAGAACGGTTTATTTTAACCTCCGTGGTGCAGACAGGTCCTGAGGGGAGCTCCTCGGGGCGGCGCGGGGCGTGGGCACGCTCCTGCGGTTCCCGTTGCAGGAGGTCGTCGGAGGGGCGGTTGCCGCATAGGCAAAGCACGCAGCGTGTGCTGCTCCGCTGGGAGCCGAGGTGAATCGGGTGCGATCAAAATACGCACGGAAATAAAAATACCCTGCCTGCACGAGCAGCTGGCGTGCCTGGGGTGAGCGTGGAGCCTGGAGCAAAGAGGGGCAGCCCTGGAAAATGAACAGCTCGGTGCTCTGGTATGTGCTTCATCCTCAGGTTTCATGAAAATCGCCCGCGGGAGGTGAGTTTTCCCTTGCACGCTCTCGGACAGGGCCGTCTTGCCAAGCCGAGCGAGCGCAGCGTGTTCTCGTGGCTTGCCGAGGGGCTGCGGTGGTACCCACGGCGAGGGACGGTGTCGTTTGGGACCTCCCGCCGTGCCTGTGGAGGAAGGAGCTTCCTGGGCGAACCCGCCGTGATTCATGGCCCGTCATCCCAGGAGGAGGCGGCGAGACTGAATCAGCGGTGCCTGAGGACGCGTGCGGGCGAGGGAACGTGAGCGCGGGCGGCTCCAGCCCCCGTGTTTTCTCTGGCGTCTTCCTTCCCTCCTCGCACCCACCCACCTTCGCTGTCCTTGGCGTGAGGCGATGGGGGGGAATTCAGGTCGACGTGGTGCCGAGCAAACGGGACGGGGCCCCAGCCCGTTCCTTTGAGCTGAAGCTCGTTTTCGATGGCCGCGGGGAGCGGCAGGGCTGGCTGGAGCCCGCTCGGTTTGCAGCCCCGTTTCTTGCAGCGCGGAGGCAGCTTTGCCGGGTTCGGGTTTGCTGGGTGGGTGCCGTCCCCCTGCAGATGCTCCGATGAGCCGTTTTGTTTTCGGGAGCTGCTTCCAGGGTTTGTCTTTCAAAGGTGGTGAAAAGCCCAGAGCTGCTGCGGGAGCCCGGGAGGAGCCTTTGCTGCTGGGGGGGTCCCGAGCACGTGGGGGCAGGGGCTGCGCCGTCCGCTGATGGGGCCGGTTTCAGAGCCCTCGGCTTGAGGGTTTTAGTGAAGCTAATGAGCGCGTTTAGCTTTGTACGTAACTAATTTCTCTCGCAGTGTGTCATGGCTCCTGGGGGAGCTGGGCTGAGCCAAGGCACAGGATGGCAGCAAACGCCGTCTGCCGAAATCTCGGAGCTGTCAGGCTGCTGCAAGGAGAGCTGAAATGCGGCTGAAAGCTGAATTCCCACCCTACCGGCGATGGGAGTGGGGTGGCCCGTTCCCTGCTCGCCCTCCTTTCCCGCGGGTGGGTGCCCCAGTAGGAAGCGGAGACGGGACGGTGCAGGGCTCTGGGGTGGCACAGCTCTCCTGGTTGTGCCCTGTCCCACGCGGTGTCGAAGGGACACCCGGACGCGGGGATGCTCTCTGACGATGAGAGGAGGTTCAGAGACCTGCGCTGGCCGCAAAGCTGACACCTAAAGCACCCGACCGCCGTAAAGGGAAATGCACGCAGCTCCCCTGTGCATCAAACCTGGTTTTGCTTGGAGGCGGTGGCTCTGCAGCGCTGCCCTTGCACCCTGTCCCGGGGACACTTGTGTAACTTGGGGATCCAGTTACTGCCCGCTGCGGTGCCCGGGCTGCTGGGCTCAGCTGCCGCCCCGGTGCTGAAGCCCTCCTCTCCTGCTCCGGCGAGAGCCGAGCCAGCGTTGTGATGCTTCCCATCTAAGTAATGAAGAGTTTGGTCTCCAAGGAGCCCTCCCTTGGAAGGGGAACAGGAGATAACAGAGATGGAAAAGCTGAACCAAGAGCAGCTGTGGGCTGCCGGGGGTTTCCAGTGCGTTGTCCATCTGCTGCCGTCTCTGCAAAGGGTTAACTCTGGTTGTGCTCGGGATTACTGCGGTTGCAAAATCTGCTTCTGAAGCTGCTCTGAAGCCGGTGGGAAGGAACGGTGTCCCCAGGCTGGTACCCTCAGCTGGGGTGGGATGGGGGCAGCTCACCCTTGCTGAACCTCAGGGAAACGAGGTGCTTTTCCCATCCCAGCCGCCTCGTTGCAAGCCAAGAAATATAAATCTTGCTGCGGCCGTAGGCTGCCCTGGATACCGGAGCTAAATTGGGGACCTGGGCAGTGTCACCACACCCCCTCAAATACAGAGTTCCCGTGACCGGAGCAACGCCTGTCACACCAGGACGTCACCCACCGTGGTTTCACTGCTGACTGCGGCCGAGGAGCGGAGGAGGGAGCGGGAGGGAAAGTCATCGGCTGCGGGAGCTGTTGGCTGCCGCCTGAAGAGCAGAAGCTGGTGGAAGCGCTGCCCTCGCCCTGCCTGGACCAGAAGCAAACAGCACTTTCCCACCCGCGCGCTGTGCTCGGCCCGTCCCCAGCTGCACGGGGAGCCGGTGCTTCGTGCTGAGGGCAGGACGGGGGTTGTGTGGGTGTGGCGGGTGATGCCGGGCCTGCGGGTTGCTTCTCCCGTGGTGTGGGCATCGCCACGTCCCTCCTGCAGCCCCCTGCGGCCCCACCCAGCCTCATCGCATCTGGCCTTCGGCTCCCCGTCACACCGCTGTCACCTGCCACCGGGAACATTTCCTAAATAGACCAAATCATTCTCTTAACGAGGCTTAATCCACTCCTCTCCCAGCCGGGCGAGCGGCCGCTCCGTCGCCTCCCGGGCGGCGGCTGGGGGGGAGCGGAGGGAGGCTGGCTGGTGGTGCGGCAGGAGCGCAGCGGGGCGTTCGGAGAGCGCTGGGCAGCTCTTCGCTCCCCTGCGGGTGCCTGAGTACAAAAGCAAACGTCAGGGCTGTGCTGGTACAGGTAATGGAGGCTACTGCCTCCTAGTTCATTAGAAATACAATTAAGCTCCTTTAAAAGCGCTCTGAGTGACCTCTAAAAATTGGATATATGTTTCTGTGCATCTCCTGTTTGTCTTTTGCAGAATGATGTTAACCATCTGCTTCCTGCGGTTCAATTTTCCCAGCGCGTAATTACAAATTGTGTTTTTCTCTTCAGCTTCCTGGCTCCCCACGCCAGGCTCTTCGGAGCGGAGCTGCAAATAACCGAGCTTTTCTCCAGGCCCCTTCCCTGCCTGCGCGGCTGCTGGGGGGGCTGGCACTGCGCTTGCTTACGGCTTCGGCAGGATCTGGTTTTTAGGGTAATTAAGCAACAGAGGAGCAAGGAGGGGCGGTCCAGCCTCCTGCCCTGTCTTCCTTTCGCCCCGAGGCTGTCGGTGCAAAATGATGTTGAACGGTTGTGCAAAGGGTGGCTTGGCCACTTCGGTCCTCGCTGGGCTTCGAGATGGTTTGATGCCAGAAGCCAGCCCTCACCCCGTGCCCCGGCGCGGGTTTCCTCTGCCTTGGGAAGCAGGAGAGCCGAGGAGGTGGGAGAGGTGCGACCAAAACCCGCGTAACGGGGTTACGGGTGGGTGGCTGAAGTGCGCGTCCTATTTATCCCTTTCCCTGTGGCAAAGGGCAGGCGCTGTTGCAAATTGCCATTACTCTGCCAGGGCTCACGCGAGCGCCGTCAGTGAGCGTTTCATTTATAAACAGGCAGCGCGTGTCTTTGGGGGCTGCAGCAAGCATTGACCCCCGTTCCTGTGAAATCCCCCCGCGGCAGAGGGGTCCTTGCCATGCACTGGGCACCGTTTCGGGTCCTGCCAGGCCAGCGAAGCATCCCAGGGGCTGACGCTCCTCCGCTTGCCGGCTGGGCGCTCTCCTTCGCCGAGCAGCCCCGGGAGCTCGGCTGGGACAGGGCAGAGGGGCAAGAAGGATGTTTCTGTGTCTGTCTCGGTAAAATGACCAAACCCGCTGTTCCCCGCCGATGCACCCGGCGGGTGGGATGCGCTTCCACGTGCCCCCGCCGGCTGCCGCGCCGAGGTGCAGACCTGCTCCGGGGTGTTTCGCCGAGCCCGGCCCCAAGAGCTGCCGGAGGCAGGAAGGAAAATGAACTGCGCTCAAGATAGACACGTTTGTTACTCTATATTTAGGAGCATAATAATTAAGGCTGGTTGTTTATCCTGACAAACATGGTAATTAATAGTCTGTGGCAGACGAGCAAATCCTTCCTGCACCTGGGAACTGTGAGTTGTCTCTGGGAAGGGCGAGGGCCTCATTAAAGAGCTGCTGCTGCTGTGAGAAAAGCTGCTATTTAGGGAACATCTGGCTGTTTGCGTTGTCCCCTCCCCAGGCACGCGTGGCTGGGTGCTGGTGGCCTCTGAAGCCACGGCGAGGGTGCTTTTGTGCCTGGCCCGTGCGTAAGGGCACAGAGCAGGAGGGTCCTGCCAGTCCCCCGGAGCAGAAGGCTGATAGATGGGAGGTGGTGGGTGGGCAGCGCTGCCGGGGGCTGCGAAGGGGAGCGCAGGGATGCTCGGTGGCACCCAGGGGTGCAGCGGTGTAGGTACCGGTGTGCAGAAAGTTGTTCATAAATGGAGTAGGAAGTCTTGTTGGTTGGTGGCACAGGCTGGCTGGGCACCGGGGAGGCAGCTCGGAGGGCAGGGGGGTGGCAGGCAGCCGGGATAAGCTTTTACCGGCCTTGGAAGGGAGGGCAAGAAGCGTATGAGGATGGGCGGCTTCGCGCTCTTCCCACTAGATGGGGATGGAGGTATTGCACAGAGTGCGCCGGAGCTCGCCTCGGTGCCGCCGCGGAGAGCACCGGTGCTCAGCCTTCGCCCCTGCGTCTTCTCCGGGTGGGCGCTGTGCCAGCGGGGTGTCACAGCACGGCTCCCCCGGGGGGCTCAGGGCTCATGGGGGTCTCGCTTCTCTCGCAGATGCTGCAGGATTGCCCGAAGGCCCGCAGGGAAGTGGAGCTGCACTGGAGGGCGTCGCAGTGCGCGCACATCGTCCGCATCATGGACGTCTACGAGAACCTCTACCAGGGGAGGAAGTGTCTGCTCATCGTCATGGAGTGGTGAGTCCCCGGCGGCACCGCTGCGGGTGGGCTCTCCCCACGGGAGCACCTGCAGCCCTGCGGGGCGGGGGGGTGATGCCAAAAGGGGGGTGAGCACCTTCCTGCACCGCCGTCAGGGTGCTGGGGACCCCGGGGAGATGCTGTGCAGCCTGAGAGCCGTAGGGATGCAAGCCCTGGAAGAGGAGCTGCACTGCTGGCATTGGAGGGACGGCGGGAGCTGCGCTGGCTCTGAGTCATTCTGAAAACTCACTTGGCTGTCGGGAGGCTTCAGGCCTGTGGTTCTCGATGCAGATAGATCATAACCAAACTCGCTTTGGCCATTGAAAGTCGGGGTAGTCAGCGGGTTCCTGGCACCGCAGCAGCCTGCGGTGGGGTCTCTGGGCAGCGCCCAGCCGAGCCGAGCCGATGCACCTATTGACGCCGTTGCACCTCTTGCAGCAGCAGTTGAGCCACTCCGATTTGGGTAGATGTTTGATATAACCTGGGGAGGAGGAGGAATGAAGGGGAAAGTATTGAAACCACATCCCAACCGCAGCTGTGATTTGATGCAGCTTCCTTTCCAAAACCTCTCCTCGGGCAAGCCGGTAGGTTGCCCGGGGGGGCAGCGGGTGCGAGGAGCAGCGCCGGGGCAGGTGGCGCGGCAGCCGCCCGGGCGGCTCTTGTGTGGGAAGAGGCTTCTGAGAACCGCGCTGGGCAGCCGGGGATGGGAAAGGTTTGTGCGGCGCATCTGCTTGTGTGGGAAGAAAGCAGTAGCTGAACGGTAGGAAACAAGTCCCCGGGGCAGCGACAGCTCCCTGCAGCGTCTCTGCGATCGCTCCCCGCTGTCCGAGGGATGCTCTGGGTGTAACGCCCATCACAAGGCAGCGTTTGACTTTCAGCGTGAGCACGGTGTGTCGCCTCGCGCGCTCCGTGCAGCGGTTGGCCTCGGCGGCTGCACGCTATGTGTATTGCAGATGTCCAGCGAACGTGAAGGGCGCTGGCAGGAGATGCTATCTGTGCTGGGAAAGCCAGAAACCGTTTCTGCTCAGGTTAGATAAGGCAGGGACAGGAAGCGCCGTTATCCCTGTTCTCAGGGAGAATTATCCCTGATAGCCCTGATATCTCTGGGAGCCGAGTTTTTCCTTAGGGTACCTGGGGAGCCGTTGGCTGGGGAGGGAACCACGCCGAGGTTTCCACGGTCCTTCTCCAACACCTTATGTGAGAGCTTGCTCTGCGGCAGTGGGGTTCGGTCTCTGCCTCCCCCATCCCACGGGTGAGCCCGTGTCAGTGCTGCCGACACCTTGCCCGGGCCGCGATCTTGGCTCAGCACTTCTGCACGGGGTTAGCGTGCCGGCAAGGTGGTTGGCTTGTGAGCTAAATGAGGCCAGGCGTGCCGGGAGCGTTCTTGCCACGTTCAAGCCACGTTTGCTGTCTTTACTGTAAATGTGTTTCTGTGGGCTGGTGGGGAGACCACGTCCGCTTGCACCTGGCGTCTCTGCTGCCGGCACGAAGCCTCTGCCCTGCTCATTTCGGGAAGGAGGAGGCTCTGAGACGCCCCGTGCCCAGAAGCACCGACCCGAGGGCTTGGATGGAGAAGGGGTTCGTTTTTTGCTGAGCTTGTGCAGCTCGTGCCTGAGCATCGGAGGTTTCGGTACCGCTCGTGCTGGGGTGCGAGATGGGTGCCGCAGCATCTGATGCCACCGGCTTCTCTTCCAGCTTGGACGGCGGGGAGCTCTTCAGCCGAATTCAAGACAGGGGAGACCAGGCCTTCACAGAACGGGGTACGGAGCCCGTGGGGACCTGGGGTTTCGTCTTTGGACCATTTCTTGCTGTTTATACGAGTGTTTCTGGCCCAGCTCATTCCCTCAGTTGCTCTTTTGAATCCCCAGCAGGGTTTTGCTCTTGGGGAACGAGGAATGTGGGTGCAAGTGGCCCTGCTTCTCAGGCTCACTTGAGAGCAGGGTTAGGGCACGTTTTCCGAGCTGCCCCTGCGCTTTGTCCATCCCACTCCAGCACAGGCCGGAGCCTCAGTGACCTTCAGAAACACCCACCCCGCTCCCAAAAATGGACACCAGGTCCTGTGGTTCTCATAGATCTCGTGAATCTCATCCCCTCTGCTCCTGTGGCCAGGATGAGTGTCCACACAACGCAAACCCCGAGCCCGTTGCCCCCACACCCCACGGGGGACAGCTTTCCCAGCTGGTTTCCGTGCGGATTTGGGGTCCCTAGCAGTGGGGGGGCTGGGTCAGCTGGGCACAGCCCCCCTTGGGGCTTGTGTGGTTGGTTATTGGGATCAGCGGCTGGAGCCTGCTCCATCCCTCCTCCTGGGGGTTTCTCTCCCGTTTGCTGCAGGCTCTCAACCTGGGGGTGGGTGCTGGGGGGGGACGAGTCCTGCTTGGAAAGGGCGACTTCGGGTCGAGGAAACCCCTTTGGCCTCAGCCGTGCTCTTTGGCTCCTGGTCCGTAGAGTAACCCAGGGAGCGGTGCTCATTGTAACTTGCTAATAAAGGCTTCTGATGTTTCTTCTTGCTGCTTCAGAGGCTTCAGAGATAATGAAGAGCATTGGGGAAGCCATCCAGTACCTGCACTCGATCAACATCGCACACCGGGACGTGAAGGTACCGTGCTGCACGCTCGCCCGGTGGTGCTGAGCCCCGCTTGGCCCGTGGCAGTGCCGAGGCTGCTCCGGCTCTTCCACTCACTACTCACTCCCTGTGTTTTCACAGCCGGAAAACCTCTTGTACACCTCCAAAAGGCCCAATGCTGTGCTAAAACTCACGGACTTTGGCTTTGCTAAAGAAACCACCACGCACAACTCCTTGGCCACTCCATGCTACACGCCGTACTACGTGGGTAAGTGGCTGCGGGGTCTGAGCTTCCAGGTTTGCAGGGCTGGAGGGCAGAGCCGGGGAGGTTTGGGCAGTGCCACACGCAGCCCATCACCTTGGCATCCAGCCCGGAGCCTCAGTCACAGCATGGTGTTAGGGGCGACTCCTGTCTGGGATGTTTGGGACTGGGGGCCGCTTTGGGTGCAAGCGGGCGCTGTGTTTGCCGCTCGCTGGTGCATGCGGCCCGGGCTGCTCCGAGCGCGGTGTCGGTGTGTGCGGGCAATGTGTTGCATGCCCGTGCTGCAGCCGCCCTGGTGTGCTCGGGGCCGCGGGGCAGCGCCGCCCTGCACCGCTCCTGCCGCTGCTGCCTGCACGGCCGTGCTGAGCAGGGCTGCCGAGGCCGCACGGAGCTGCGGGCGGCTCCTCGGCGGCTCCATGGGATGGTCAGGTCCCTCTCGCCTGGTGCTGCCGCTTTGACTCGGGACTTTGTTTCTCTCTTTACCAGCCCCAGAAGTTCTGGGCCCGGAGAAGTACGACAAGTCCTGCGACATGTGGTCCCTCGGCGTCATCATGTACATTCTGTAAGTCCGACGGGTCCCTCTCCGTCCTGCCAGGGTCGGAAGGGGGGATGCAGCTTTCGGGTGTCTGCTGGCTGGCGGGGCTGAGCCCTTCCCCGCTGCACGGCTCCTGCTCCTGGCACTGCCCCGTGCCCCGCAGGCGCTGCTGGGGAGGCTTTCGGGGCGACGCGTTGACTCTCTGCTCCCTCTCCCGGTGCAGGCTCTGTGGGTACCCCCCCTTCTACTCCAACCACGGCCTGGCCATCTCGCCCGGCATGAAGAAGCGAATCCGAATGGGCCAGTATGAGTTTCCCAATCCTGAATGGTCCGAAGTGTCAGAGGAAGGTAAACGCGGTCCCCGTGATGGCTTGTCCCCGGGCTGAGGTCCCCTTTGGGGTCAGCCCCGTGTCCAGCAGCGCTGCGAGGGCTGGGGGGAGCTGGCGTGTCGTGGGTCGCCTCTCAGCGATGCAGCAGCTTCGCCTCTTTGCTCGAGAGGCTTTTGCTGAAGGGTTTGACCAGGGCGAGGTCTGTGGCACGGAGGGGACGGGAGGTGCGTGCAGGCGTTTTGGGGCCGCTGGCTCAGCTTGGAGCGCGGGGAGAGGCCCCTGGGACCTGCTAACACCCGGCCCTGCACAAACCCTTCCAGTTAAGCAGCTGATCCGCAACCTGCTGAAGACGGACCCGACCCAGCGCATGACGATAACGGAGTTCATGAACCACCCCTGGATCATGGTGAGCGCGGGGCTGATGAGGCAGCAGGATGGGATGGGGCAGGGATGGGGCAGGGATGGGACGGAATGCCTGCGGCTCCCAGCTCACGCTCCTCCGCTCTCCCGGCAGCAATCCATGCAAGTGCCCCAGACCCCGCTGCACACCAGCCGCGTGCTGAAAGAGGAGAAGGATCTGTGGGAGGACGTGAAGGTAAAACCTCTCTCCGTTGCTGTCTGAAACGCTCTGCGCCCCGCGTGCCATCTGGGGACTGTCCGCTTCTGCCTTCTCGTTGCTGACTGGGGCTCGGTGGGAGCGTGCCGGCTCCCGGGGAGATCCGTGCTTGGGAGGGGCTGGAAGAACCGGCGGTGGGACACCCAGCCCCTGCTGCAGTTTGTTCCCGCGCAGGCTCAGAGGGGTGCAGCGGCCCTGGGGGTCCCGGGGGGGCTGCGGGCTGTGCCAGCGCGGGGCTTTGCTGACGGCGCTGCCTGTGCCTCCTGCCTGCAGGAGGAGATGACGAGCGCGCTGGCCACCATGCGAGTGGACTACGAACAAATCAAGATCAAGAAAATCGAAGATTCCTCGAACCCTTTGCTGATGAAGAGGCGGAAGAAAGCAAACCCCACCGAGCCCGCCGCGCTCCCCCACTGAGGGTGCCCCGCGCCCGCCGGCCCTTGAGAAAGCAATAACTATATATATATATTTTTTAAGAAAAAAAGACAAAAAGAGACAGACTGTTATATCGAGCGCATGGAGTTCAGACATTTATACCAGACTAGTTATTTTTAGCTACTCACCTGTGTTTCTGACCTTTCCGGAGAGGCGGTAAGACCCCCCCCGTCAGATCCACGCGCTGCGGCCGGGGGTTTTGTCCTGTATGTGAACGCCGCCAATAATTGGATTTTTTTTTTTTCTTTTGTGAAACAGTTTTGATTTTTATTTTTTTTTCCTTCCTTCCAAAGACATGGAAATTCCTGTGGTGACCTTTTTAGGGTATATAACGTATAAATATTTTTTAAAAACTACTGTAGAGCTGAAACCCAGACAGCGTGTTCCCTGCGTGGATGCTGGCTGGAGATGGGCTTCGGGCTTGGGAGCAGGTTGGGGGCACGGGGAAGGAGAGCTGCCTTCTCCCCGTCCTGCTGTGCGTGGCAGGGCCGGCGGGGGGGTCCCCGTGGCCGCCGTCCTTTGCTGGCCTGGAAAACTGCTGCTTTTAGAGCACGGTAGCCAAAACCCACCCCCCACCCCCTCCCTGACCCAGAAGCCTTGACTACCCGGCAGCGCGCAGGGCTCCCCGCGAGCGCCGTCTGTGTCGCTGTCTGTCTGTGCGTGGGGTGTGTGTCGTGTCCGTGGGTGCGGAGCCGCTCGTGGCTCGCCCCCGCCGTCCGTACCTGTGCCTGGAATCCAGTTCTGACCTCAGGGGTGGGCAGGGGGGGCGAGCAGGAGGCCAGTGCCCCCCGCATCCCCCCCACTCCGCAGGGACGTGGGGAAAAGATGCTTCCCTGCCGCCTCCGCCCGCTCCCGCAGCCCCCAGCTCCGGGGCACGTGCTGGCCTGGGGGGTCCCCGGGGAAAAGTGGGTGGCGTGGAGAGGGGGCGGAAAAGGCGCGGGGCCGTAGCTTGAGCCGGGACGGCAGCACTGCCCCCTCCCTGGCCGGGGCTGGGGGTCGTGGTGCCCCCCGGCCTCTGCTGGGGGGCTGGGAGCGATCCTCCGCTCCCGGGAGCAGGATGGCTGCTCTGAAGTCTTTAGTCCATGAATTATTATTATTATTATTATTTGTCACAATGTTTCACTGCGTTTAATGTGTTCGAATGGGGAAAAAAATTTTTTTAAGGCAATGTTTAGTTTTTAGGTGATCTTTTAGACACTGTATGGAATTTTAATTTGTTTTAAAAGCCGTTTTTTATCCCTTTTTTTTTTTTTTTTTTTTTTTTGTGTCTGTTGGCTTATACTAATCTTCCCGGTCTGCTCTTCGGTCCTTTGGATTAAAGACACTTAAAGCGTCACCCAGTCTCTCCTCCTTGCTTGCGTGGCTGCAAAGAAACACCTTGGTGCTCCAGGCTGGGCAGCCTCTCCCTGATGTCTTGAAATTGCTCTTTTTTCCACCAAAGAGGCTGAGCTGCCCCAGGTTGTTCTCTGGGGACGCAGCGTTTCTGTCCTTGCAGAACCCTTGTTCTTGGGGACAGTCGCTGGGTCTCTCCTGGCTGCTGCAAATAGGGTTTCCTCCCCCCAGCGTGGGGCTTTGGGGACGTGGGATGCAGGACGTGGGCCGCGGGGCCGTGGCCGTGGGCGCTGCGCCCGGGTGCCGGCAGGGGGAACTGCGCATCCGGCGTCGCGGCCCGGCTGCGGGCGCTGGGGCGCGGGTGGCCCTGGGGACTGGGGCTGCCGCCGGCCGTGCCCGGTCCCCGCTGTCCCCTCTGCGCTGGCAGCCCCGGGGGGTGCTGCGCTGGGGTTTAGGGCTGTGACGGCGCTGGGAGCTGCTGCTGCTTGTCCTCGTGCCGGGCTGCAGCATCCGTGGGAGAGGAGGAAGTGTCGAGGTCCCCAGGTGCTGCCTTCCTCCTCCTCCTCCTCCTCCTCCTGGGGGTGAAGAAGCAGTGGAGGGGCTGCCGGGGTGGGAAGCGTGGGGGGGTGCAGGTACAGCCACGGAGGCTGCAGAGGGACTTGGATGAGTCCGGTTGGGTCGCTTGACTCCAAGCCATGACTTTTCTGCTTCCCGCGCGTGGGGCTTTTCCCTGGGGGGCTCGGGGCTGGGCTCCGAGCCCCGGGCTGGGGACCCCCGAGCATCCCCCCGGGGAAGTTTGCAGCCCCTGAGCGCTGGGCAGGTGGGAGTACGGGAGCTGCTTTGCCAAACCACAGAGCAGGAAGGCTCCGAGCGCGTGATACAAAGGGCTTTATCTGATTATTTGTTTCATTATTTCACACTGGGAGCCTGGTTGCTTTTCTTTTCGCTCCAACTGATGGAGCTGCGTTTTCTGACAGCGCTGGCTGAGCGAGCCTCGCGCTGCTGCCGCCGGGGCTGCCGAAACCTCTCCGCTACCCGGCCGTGGGTGCCTCTGAACTGCAGGAGATCCCTGGGGCAAAGTGGCTGCTGGTTCTGCCCCAGCACGTCCTGGGATGGGGCAGTAAGTGCTGGGGATGGGGGCGCAGGGAGGGTAGCGGGGGGGTCTCCCAGCCTTTCCTCCTCTGCTGGAAAGGGTCCCGGGACCCCAGGTGCCTCTGGGCCTTTGGAGGCTGTTGAGATGTGGGGTGGGACGTGCACCCCATAACGCAGGTCGGCTGTGGCCAGGCTGTGGTGCAGGTGATGGAGGTTTCGGACCGGCCGTGGTGAGCTGGAGGGGGTGCCCTGGTGCCGCCCCTGGCTACTGGGGGCTCCTTTGCTCAGCCCACGCCTTCAGCCCTGGCTCTCGTGTAACGCTGCCTCTTGCTGGGCTTAATGGGATGGATGGGATGCAACAGGCTTTCCTCTCCCCACCTGCAGGAGCACCCCGAGGTATTTTCAATCTACATTTGGGTGAAATTCAGCCTGAATCTGCTCCAAAGCTCATGCTCTTGTGCCGTTGGGTTTGGAGCGCTGCACCAGACCCCAGGGCTGTGACCGGCTGCTCATGTGGGACCCCTGCTGCTAACAGCAGAGCGGGGCCGGTCCCGGGGGCTTCCCCAGCATCTCCCCGGTTCTGAGCAGCTCATCAAAGCCATCACTGAGAGCGTTTCATGGCCTGGGAGGACCCTGCGTTGGCCCAGGTAGGACCTGCTCGCCCTGCCTGGGAGCCACGGGCCGGCGCAGCCCCAGCCCGCGGTAGCCGCTTCAGATGGACAGACCTTTTCCGTAGGTCCTGTTACTTTTTCCTTCGTGCCTTTGCTTTAAGTGTCTCTCCACTGATGTCAGCCTTGTGACCTCTTGCTGCTGCTGTTAAAATGTTTCCCTCCAGCTTACGCAGGGCAGATGTGGGGCACGGGGGCAGGAACCGATGTGCGGCTGGTGGTGGGGAGGGGACAGCATCAGCCCCCAAGGGACCTGGAGCTTCGGCCTCATCCAGCAGCTGCGGGTGCCAGGGCAGTACACGTCTCCACTCCTTTTTGCAAGTCTTCTGGCCCCAGGAGCCCCAGGTTTCTCCATGTGCCTCAACTCCTGGTGACCTTGAAACGCTAGGTTTGCCAGGGGCTTGCTGTTTCTTGCTAAACTGGGTTGTTTTTTCTATTTTCTTTTTTCCCCCCTCCCTGTTGCGTATGGGTTTTTAGCTGAGCCCAGCACAGGGTGCTGCCCCGAGGGACGCATGCGGGAGCAGCAGCTCGGAGGGAGAGTTTCCCCGCGGCGGCTCTGCAGGTCCCACGTGGCAGATTCCAGCCGCAGCCGTGCACCGGCAGCGCAGTAAAACTGTCGGGACGCGTTGTGGTTTGGAGTTGCGTTGACTGAAAAGCTTTTGTCTTTTCAAGAAGTTAGCAAAACGCTACCACCGTGCAGCGGCGTTTGCACAAAGCGTAACGTAAGAGGCTGAAAGTGGAACTGGGAGCTGCCAGGGTCCCGAGCTGAGCTGCCGCCGCCTGATGCAAACCCGCCCCTTTGCACTTACAAATGCTTAAACAAGCACTTTTTACACGCCGGTCTCTGGCGAACGGCTTGATGTTGTATCTGTCAGGAGGAACCGATCGAGTTGTCTTAGAAAAGCCTGGCAGGCTGCATCTCTTTGCGGTGCTTTTAACGCATCTGCAAAACCTGACGTTGTGCTGTCCTTGCGCGGGTTTAGAAGAGCTGGGGTTAGCACAAGTTTGCCCGTGTAATCGGTGGGACATGGGGTGCACTGGTGGCCCCAGCCCAGCCCTGTGGGACCCCTCACCCTGAGCATCCCGTATCGCCTCTGGTGCTCTGTCCCCGAGACTTTTATGCTGTGACCGCCGCGACGGCCCCATCGCCTGTGGGCAGGGCAGGGCGGAACGAGCCCCACCGTGGGTTTTCTGGCAGAGCAGCCTGGTCCCGCTTAGGCAGTGCCGTGTCCGGCCCTGCGGCTGATGGGCCCCGAGCGCCTCCGGCTGCTCCCTCGCTGTCCGACGGGTGGGGGAAGACGTCGGGCTGGAGTTGTGGCTTGTGTTTTTCAAGGTGTCGATGAAGCTGAGCTGCAGTTACAGGCTGGGGGCTGGAAATGGGGCTGGGGGCTGGGAACCGGGCTGGGCTGTCGAGGTGTCATCTCCCATCAACAGAGGCAGGAGAGGCGGAGCTGTGGGGTCTGTGCGCTGTGCTGAGCGGCTGGCACAGCACCCCAAATCCAAGGCCATCCCTCTTGGATGGAGGGTGCAGGATGGCACGTTGCTGCTTTAGCTTAAGAAGGTGTTTTAACGCCGGGGGGCGAGCAGTGGTGGCACTGAACGCGTGGCAGTCGAGCAGGGCAGGCTCAGGAACATTCACCCTGTTCCTGGCGGGATGCTCCGAGAAGTGCTGCTGCGGGATGCTGCTGTGCGACCGGGCAGGACGGAGCGAAGCCAAATCCCGCAAAGGTGCTGCGAGATGGGAGCTGGAGCTGGATGAGAAGACGAGCTTTGGCGACCTCCTTCAATCCCGCTTGCAAAAGCCAAGCAGGGAGGAGTCGTTTCTTCAGCTGCCAAGTTCCAAAACAGTGAGCTAATACCTAAAACCCTGACAGTAAATCATGTCCGTTTGCACGATGCTGTTCACGCTACCGAAGCGGAAACGTGGACTGTACAAATATGCACAGCACTGAGAGGTGTGAAGCACAGGCAGATTTTTCCAGGGGCTCAGCCCGCAGCTGCTGTTAGCTCTGACGGGCTTGCGCAGGTTCAACGTTTTGGAAAAAAAAAGATTTTATAAACAAATCTGATCCTAGTAATAAACCTCCGACCTTGTGTCGGGGTGGGGAGGCTGAGGTTCAGGTTTCCTTTATTACCGAGAGCCTGTTCTGGAAATCACGGTGCTTACTGACACAAATCTCAACCCCAGGGGGAAGATTTGTGGCTTGAGATGTTTTCTGTCTGCGTTTGGGGAGGGAAGAGCAGAGCGGAGTGGGCACCCATGGCCACCCAGCTGCCGGGGCCGCCCGCCCGGGATGGGGGATCGCTCCCAGGGCTCCACACCCCCCCATTTGGCATTGGCATTGAAGCCGGCAGGGGAGAGCAGGTGTCCCGGGGTGGCCCTGCCGCAGCTCCCCGGGCTGTCCCGGCTCCAGGAGAGGACGGGATGGGCACGGCGTCACCCCCCTCCACCCAGCGCTTCTCCCTCCTGCCACAGCAGAAACCTCTTTGGAGACGCCGTGCGCTCGCCGCAGCACGCCAGACTCTTTCTTTCTGTCACTGCTTTCATAGTGTCTGTCTAGGTGGATAAAAACAGAGGTCTGTTTTCTGTAAAGCTGTTGATACTAAAAGGAATAGCTGGGTCAGTGTGGGCGTTGGGTGAGAACAGAGACTTACTCATGCAGGGTGATATTTTGTTGCTTCGGGTTTGAAAGCAAAATTTTTAGACAGATTTGTTCACAAAGCGTTGTAAATAAATAGGCTGAAGAAGAGAGGAGAGAGCAACTGCGAGCTGGGGACTGCTCAGTGCCGCCTGCTCACCGGCGCCAGGTGAGGATGAAAAAAGCGGCGTGAAGGAATCCAGCTTTGTCTGGGGGAGACGAGACCGATGCTACGCATCGTGCTTGGGAGAAACACTCAAAGGGGAGCCAGGGTATAAACTCTTTGACTAAGGCACTGATCTGGGACGTGGGAGAGATGGTGGCGGGACTCTGCAAGCCCTGCCAGCTGCGTGGGACCGGAGTACGGAAACCCGGGGACGTGGGGCAGGGGCAGCACGGGGATGCTCTGGACAGGGTTGGGGCTGGTGCAGTGGGTTTGGATTTATGAGCACCCAACGCAGCCCCACATGGGTGTGCGTGCCCCCCACAGCTCCCCATACCCACGACACAGGCGTCCCGGGCTCTCCAGCGCTTTGCTGCAGGGTTAGGTCCTCCCACAGGATATATCCGAGCCTTCTGCTGTGGATGGATCCCGTGGTACCTCGGGACCCAGCTACGTACTGCCGCTCGACCCCGTTTAGCAGATGGGGGTTTGCAGCCCCCGCGCTGCTCGTGCCAGCCCCGACTCCGAGGCTCCCGTGCTGTGAGCAGCGGCCGCTGCCGGGCTGGCAAAGAGGCTGCGTCCGCGTGGGGGAAAAGCAGGTAAGCGGCTCTGCTTTCCCCGGGCTCTATCGCATCGGAGCTTCCTCCCCTGGGGAATCTGTGGTTTCTCTCTGCAGCCAAGAGAGCTCCCTTGGGGAGGGAGGATGCTGCAGCCCCGTCTTGCTGCTGCTTGGGGTGGCTGCTGGAGGCCCAGGGCACCGGCTGCCATGGACCAGAGCAGCTCTGCCAGCCCGTGTGCCGGGGAGAGGCTGAAGCTTTGAATAAGGCTTTTTCCTTTCCCCCCTTTTTGCAGTGGAGATGCTCTGAAACAATGAGTTATTTGGAAAGAGGAAGAAGTTGACCAGAACTGAGTTTGTGAAGGTCTTAAATTCCTCCTCGGTAGCTCCGGCTGGTAAATAACACCACTGCAATCTCTGTACACCTGTACTGATGTCACCCGGTTCATCCTGACCTTTGCTTGGCCTTGAGAAAAGGCATAGATGGCTGATTTCAACTGGAAGCTGAAGATGAGCCACCAAGGTAAAGGGCAATGAGATAAGCATGCGAGAGTCTCTCTTGCTAACTCTTTTTGAAAATACTTCAAGCCTAACTGGAAACCAGGCGTCGTGGTGGAGACAGCGAAATCCCACACCCACCGCCTGGACCCTGGTGACGCCTGTCAGTGCTGTTGGGTGACAATGACGACCAGAGGCTGCTCTGGTGTGCCTTGGCAGCACGGGCACGCGTGGGACCAGCCGGCTCAGCTTCCACCGAAGTGTGCCTCAGTGTCCCTTCTTCCAGCAACGGGCTCGTTGGCCATCGCACTTACTCCTTCCCAGAACCAGGACCCACAGCTGGACACCCTCCCCAGTGCCTGCTCGTACAGTCCTCCTCCGGAGACTGCTCTCTCGTTGTCCTGGGCTTGTCTTCAGCTTCGGAGAAATGTCGCAGAGGGGCATCCCTGGGCTTCGGAGGCTGTGTTTTGTAGCTCTAGACACAGAAGATGCCTGGGCCCAAGAAAAATGGCAAAAGCAGCATGCAGCTTCCTTCCTTGATGTTTCCCACCATCCAGGACTTGCCTCTGAACTTCATTTAAAGTCTTCTGGGAGCATTCAGGACCACTGCGTCCAGTTCTGGGTTCCCCAGTTCAAGAGAGACGAGGAGCTACTGGAGAGAGCCCAGCGGAGGGTACAGAGATGCTGAGGGCCTGGAGCATCTCTCCTGTGGGGAAAGGCCGAGGGAGCTGGGGCTGTTCAGCCTGAGGAAGAGCAGACTGAGAGGGGACCTCACCAACGCTTATCAATGTCTCCAGGGCGGGTGTCAAGGGGACGGGGCCAGACTCTTCCCAGTGGTGCCCAGCGCCAGGACAAGGGGCAACGGGCACAAACTGGAACATGGGAAGTTCCGCCTGAACACGAGGAAAAACGTCTTTGCTGTGGGGTGCCCGAGCCCTGGCACAGGCTGCCCAGGGAGGGTGTGGAGTCTCCTTCTCCGGAGAGATTCCAACCCGCCTGGACGCGGCCCTGTGCAGCCTGCGCTGGGTGACCCTGCTCTGGCAGGGGCTGGGCTGGGGGGTCTCCAGAGGGCCCTTCCAGCCCCCGCCGCTCTGTGATTCTGTGATTGTCCTCTTACGCATTTGGGTTACGACTGAACTCCCTGGCGCCTCTTTCCCTGTTATGCCCTGCGCTGCCGTGGGACCCCTGACTTTGCCCTCCCTCCAGTGATGCTTCACTGGGCTGCTTTTGTCCCAGGGAGCCTCCTGCCGTGGCTTGGACCCAGGCTGGGAGAGCCTTTGGGTGAGCTCCTTTCCATACCTCATGTCCAGACAGAGCGGGACAGGCGGGCTGACCTTGGCCTCCCGGGAGCCCCAGCTGAGCCGGGGCTCGCACAGCCCTCCCTTTCCCCTGCGCCGCACGGCTGGGTGCCCTCGGCGAAACACAGAGTACTTTCACAATTGCAAACGAAAGCTCTCGGGTATCCAGCTGCATCCCGTGCTGCTGTAGACGCTGAAGGGATGTGGTTTGTGCCAATGGCCATGTCTCGCCTTGGAGCTGAAGCTGCAGAATTCAACTTGAATTTAGATTTAATGTAACCTTTTAGCATCCTCATCCACCACGTAATCCATGTACGTATGTGCTATGACGTAGCAGCCCGACACTTCACACAAAATCAAGGGACTGTACGTGTGACCCGCTGACTCTGAAGGAATATGTGAAAAATTCACCGCAACATTTTTAATTTTTAGTAGTTAGTAGGAAAATAAACCCTCTCTCCTCACCCCACCTTCTTATTTTTAGTAGCAAACTTCCTGCTAAGGAAAAAAATATTTTTCGCTATCAAGGGGATTGGTTTTTGATCAAAAGTCTGGCTCTGCTCCAGGTAGATCATCACTGTTTGCTACTGCCTGCGAGATGAATCACGAAGATCTCTGTTTCCTCGCCTGTCAATGCGAGAAGTAGCTGCTGCTCTTGCGAGGACGGAGGCGAGGCCCGTGAGCTGACAGCACGGCATGTCCCCTTGCTCGAGCCGTGGCTGCAGCAGCCGTTTGCTGCACTCCCACGGTGTTGGTCAACCCCGGGCAGCCCCAGAAGGAGAAACTGGCCCCGGGGCCCCGGGGCTGCGCGGGACGGGGACGGGAAGGCACGTTGTGC
This sequence comes from Phoenicopterus ruber ruber, assembly GCA_009819775.1. Classification (NCBI taxonomy): domain Eukaryota; kingdom Metazoa; phylum Chordata; class Aves; order Phoenicopteriformes; family Phoenicopteridae; genus Phoenicopterus; species Phoenicopterus ruber. The sequence continues at coordinate 2,358,765 of CM020239.1, read as the reverse complement.
AACTGAGACCAGAGGAGGGCGAAGCGGTTGTGCATCGCCGCTGGTTTGCTAGCGCCCTTAGCTTTCTAAAGACAAGGATTATGGTTGAGAGTAGATGTTTTTCCATGCGTGGGCTGTCAGTACTCGCAGGCCTTCTCTAAACCTGATGGAAGCTACCTGCAATCTTCTGCTGGCCAAGTAGGCTTTGACTGAGGTTGCGTTTCTGTCCTAGGTCGGTTTGTACCCAGATACGGCTGGTGGTAAGCTGTACAATTTAAAAAAGCAAAACTTTCTGTGAAAAATCAGGCGGTGGATGTATTTTTTCCTAAGAGTTGGGATCAGGCCTATCAGGGGGTTGTCAGGATTTCCTGCTGCGGAGCTTGGGATGAAGCGCCCTGGCACAGCCAAGCTGCTTAATGCTCAAAGCCGCCAGGTTAGTAAAGGAGCTGCTGGCGTCGGGCGTGCTTGACCCTGGGGTTGGAGGGATCCTGCTGAGGGCTTGCTGGAGCCGACTGCCGAGTGACAGGCAGTGACGGCTGACGGCTTAAACCCACCTGTGAAAGTAAGGTGCCCGGGAACAAAATGGGGTTTTCACGAACAGTAAGGTGCTCTCCAGAAATTGTCCTGTTAGGTGAGACCAGGCCCACAGGAATCCTGCTCGAGACTTCTGCAGCACCTTTTCCACCCAGGAAAGGTAAAGCTGCTCCTCGCTGCTCTGAAAATCAGAGCAACTCTGGGTGACCCGGCAGTGGGAAGCTGCGGGCAGGTTATGGAGAGGGTGTGCGAGATGTGCCGACCACAGCAGCTGGGGTCAGCATTGCAAAAGATTCAGGAAATGAAGTTTCAGCTCAGGGAAAAAGAAATTTGGCATTACTGCCAGGAAAGGAACCTCATAGTCCAGCTCCATTGTCTGAAGCAAAGAAGAATGTTTTGTTGCTTCAGGGTGTGATGAAATGGTGGAGAGACCCTGCCAAGAGGCAAAAGGCAACAGATCACAGAAGGCAGAGGTGGAAAATGAGAACTGGCTGGGTTAAACCGCTGAATTGCCATCCCTATCCAGCTGAGGATTTCTCCCTACGTTGTGGGCTGGGATCTCCAGCTCCTCCTCCATCAGAAAGCCAGGGAAGCATTCGGATTTAAGCATCTGAAGAGCTGGCATGGGTGGGAACCCATTCAACAAATTCCCTTCTTCCTCTGCAGCATCATCTAATAGCCCCAAGAGTGAGTCGCTGCACACGTACGGTGCTGTTCCACAAATTAATGGACTGTCAGTTGGGATAGGACCCAAAAATGTCACCAGGTTCGTGCATCTCTGTGGCACCACGTTGTCAGTCTGCTGCTTCGTACTCTGCAGGTGTTTGTGAACCGCCCTGGGGCTGAGTTTCAATATCAGGAGCTGAATCCTCCCCAAAGCCTCAGGACGTGTCAGGATAAAGCAATTTAGCGCAAAGGGGAAAGCAAGCGGCTGCTGTTCCTGTTAGGTGGCCGCTCCTCCAGCCTGCAGCGGGTCTCTGTATTGCTGAGGGTAACCAGTCCTTAGTCATTGCGAAACCGGCTGCGTGCGGAGGAGACGCAGGCAGAAGGTGCTCGGCTCCTCGGCGGGCGGTGGGGCGCGCCGGGGGCTCGGCTGGCGGCAGGGCCCGGCACGCTGCATGGGAAAGGAGCTTCGCTGAAACCAGGCGCCTTTCTGAGAACCGGCCCCTTCCCTCCCGAATGTCTCCGCAGGCCCACACAACCCCAGTTCACCAGCTGCAGCCGGGGGAATTGCTTGGCTTTGCTTACCCCACAGCCCCACTTATCAGTTTTGTTTGTAATTCACTCTCTGCTCTCGCGTCTGTGGCAGCAGCAGAGATGGTGCAATGCTTCCTCCGGGTTTGTGTGTCGGGGCTGAATCCTTTCCGCCTGCCTCGGACGCGTCCCACCGGGACGCCCATCTCCAGCGTGTAACCCGGGGGATTTGGTGACGGGGAGCGTGGGGTGCAGCCGTGGGGCTGCTCGCTGCTGGTTTCCCATCGCTGTCTTGGTGCTGCACCTGGAGAGGGAGGTGGGTGGCTCCTGAAGCTCTGCACTGGAAAGCTGGACCCTTACTGGTAAACAGCACTGGTGCTGAAGCAGGGTGGAACTGGCCGGGTACGGGGCCTTACCGATGATCACTATGCTTGCTTGTTGTTAAGGGCTTTTTTTTTTGGGGGGGGGGTGTTAACCTACACTTCCTTTTTTCTATATGTGCCTTGCATCTTCCTGTGCTGTTGGAGAGTAGATGGGTTTGTGACAGGAATCTGCAGAGCTCAGAAAAGGGCTAGGACAAAGTGCTGCGCAGCGTTAGAGGAGAGAAGAAACGTTGATTTGGGGGCAGCTGGTGAGATCCTTCTCCTGAACAATCTGCCCTCAAACTTTAAAGCCTGCAGAAAACGGGTGATGGGGCTTTTGCAGGGGACAAAGCAACAGTTGAACAGTTGCTGACTTCCTAGAGGAGCAAGGCCTGTTCCTATATAACCTGTAGCTTTGCGAGGTTCCCACCTCGCAGTGTGCAGTGCCCTGGGCTCTGGCCCCAGAGAGGGGCACAGGCAGGACCGACGCTGCCGGCACCTGCCTGCGCTGCCTGAGCAGCTCTTGCTGCTCCTTGAAAGCAAGAGCACCTGCTCAGCAGCCTCAGGCGCAATCCCTGCGGGAGCCCCAGTGATGATGCTGAGACCAAAAAGGCTCCAAGCAATGCCGAGCGCGGGGCAGGGCAGCCCCTGGCCACCCTACGTGTGCCAGCCTCCATGTCACGGGGTGAGACATGCATGCCCCCGCATGCATCTCGCTATGAGACAGCCGGAGTTGCCGTTCCTCCACCTTACGGGTAAGCCAGAGCACAGATGAATAGGCGTCAGGCTTAGATTTCACTTGCTGAAATACTGAAAGTGGAGCCCCACGGGGAGGGGTGGGATGCACCGGGTTCCTGGGCTCGAAGGGATGCTCGGGGCTGGTGTCCTGCCCTCCAGCCATGCCCTGGCAGGTCCGTGAGATGCTGGCCCTGGGAGATGGAGACGAGCCCTTCCCAGAAACTGGGCCTTGAGCACCGAAAGCGTGGCTGTGGCAAGCGGGGTGCTGGCAGCATCACGCTCACGGCTTTAGTAATCCTGTGCCCTCCTGCACCCGGTATTAGTTGGCTCTCGCCACCCGGGTGCAGCTGCGATATCAAAGTGGCAACCTGCGAAGCCGGGGCCGTGCCCGCTTCCCCCCGCTCCCTTGGGTGACGCGTGTGCCCAGCCGGGGCACGCTGCCCTGTTTTCACTGCTCTGCCTGGCCTCTTTCATGACTAAAGCCCCAATTTCAGTCACGTGCTGCTAAAATCTAGGGCGCGGAGAGGCACGAACTGCGTGGGGCTGCGTGGTACAGCCAGTTCAAATTAAATAACAAGCGTTAACTGTAACCACAACCAAAATGAGGAAAGTTCTGAAAGCTTTTGCAATTCAAAAATAGTTAAAAGAGTTTACTTGTGATTTTGCCTGTTTAGTGCTTAAGGCCCCTCGTATCACTCAAAGCCTGGTCCCTGGCCCTCGTGGCACCCCAGGAGGCTGAAGGGTCCCAGAGAAAGTGCTCTTCTTCCTCATGCCAAGACACACATCTTTTTCCTGTTACAAGAAAGAGGCCAGTGGGGTTTTGTTCCTCATGCCCAGCCCACGCGAGGAGACGTCTGTGTCTGCCCTGCTGCATTCAGGAGACGCTTCCACCGGTTCAGCTGGGATCAGCTCATGTGCCCTCCCCGTGTTGGCCAACAGGAGATGACTAAGAAGTCGATTGCTCTCTTGACAGCAAGTACATACTGTCCAGTACCAGGGTGCTTATGGCTTTCAGGAAAATTTCTAAAGAGAAAAAAGAAAAAGCAGAAGAAATGGCTCCTTCAGGCAGCAGATCCTCTCCTGTGTTGCTGCTTTTGGCGTGTTTCTTATTTGAAGTGAAACTTGCTTATGTACCAGGGAGCAGCTGACGCTCGGGCACTTTCAGCGTCCTCGGGAGGTTTGTCCACGTGCACGTGTGCTTGTGCACAAGTCGCAGCGATTAAACTAAAGCGCTTGTGAAACCACTAACTTTTTCCCTGGGCAAACCCTGCGTGCGCTCTCTTTTCTCTGGCTGGGTACTGCATCTTCCCGCAAGCTGGGATTCTCTCCGTTGGGAAAAAAAGTGGCAGTGGTCAGCGACTGCCTGCACTGCGGCACCTTGCAAAGCCGCGCCGCTGGCAGCGGGGACGACTGCCAATGCGCCTGCTCCGGCACTCGCTGGCAGTGATTCATCCACTGCGGCTCAGCCGGTTTCACCATGAAAACCCCTGCCTGCATGGCGGTGCGGTTAGGCAAGCCTGGACTTCGCCGGCCGCGGTGGGTTGTCCCCGTCCGCTGGTCCTGTGCCGCAGAGCCCGCTCGGGGCTCGCTGACCGGCACCGGGCTGTCGGAAACGTGCGGCTTTAACCGCAGATGGAGCCTCTGTTGAGCAAGCACCGACTGGACTTTCTAAAGAGGAAAATGAAAATCGGGCGGTGGTTCTTGGCGCAGTGGCACTGGCTGATGGGTTGTGCTGGGAGGCAGAAATGGGATTTTTACGTAGCGTTGGCTGCGTTATGCCGGGCCAGATTGGCCATACCGTTCCTGGTGGGTTTGTTTCTGGCCTGACAGTGATGCTCTGCTCTCCGGAGCAGTGCAACCGCCCCTCGGGAACTGAAGGTCTGATGATCCTCCTTCTCTGTATTTAAACCAAATCTCCAATTCTTTTTCTCTAAGGTTTAATATTTAAACTTTTTCTTTTTTTTTAACCCGAAAAGTGGCTTAACCACATGCAGTCTGCACCAGATGGAAATCTTTGCGGCACTGACATCACCCGGTCGAGACGCAGCTTTTGGCCGGGCGAGCCGCTCAGCCTTGCTTAGGTGGGCAGGAGCGGCCGAAGCCGGGTGAGTGACTCAGGTTCCCAGGTACCGGCGCTGCTGATCAGGCAGTGGGCTGAGCTCTCAGGAAGAAGATACCCAGCAAGGAAACCATTTGCTGGTGTGGGATAAAAACCCAGAAAACCACCGCCTTTCATCTATGCGACAGCCTTGTGCTGTTACTGTAACACCCAGACTGACACTGAGATTGGCAGGAACTACATCAGCACTAAGCGATGGGGATAACGCCCCGCGCCGGGGCACGCAGCCTCCCGCTGCAGCAGCTTTCGGGGTTGCAGGAGAAGCAGAAGGTTGCACGCAGAAGAGGTGTGCAGGGGAGCGCTGTCCCGTTTTGTTTTGCAGAGGGGCTGCTGTGCCCAGGGTCTCATCCTGCGGCTCGCCCGGCCCCGGCGGGATCCAGCGCAGCAGAAGCAGGGCTGAGCCCAGCCCGGCGCTCCAGTTCTCGGCTCAGCTCATCTCACCCGCCGCTGCTTCAGTTGGCTTTGATGGCGTGCACAGCACTCACGCTGCGACGGCATCACGCTGCTGTCGTAAAAAACGTTTTGTTGTTGGTTTTTCCCCCCAAACGCTGGTGGGTTTGTCACGTGTTAGTTGACGCTGGGACCCAAGGGGGTCCGCAGAGCTGCTGCCCGCACCCGACACATGCAGCGGGCGTCAGGTCAGGGCGCAGCCCGGCGAGGTGCTGGGAGCTGGGTGGTGCTGGTGCTGTGATTCTGGTTTGAGGTAGGTGTCATGAGCTGCATGGATGACTTGTAACGGTGCCTTGGGTGTCTCAGCTCTGCAGGCTGCCCTTTGGGGTTTTTTCCTTTTTTGTTTTGCCTTTTTTTTAAGCAGTGCGCCCTGGCAGAGAGGGACTGTTGTGGCCAGGGCTGGCCTGGCAATGGGAAAAAGGCTGCTTGAGGATGCGGCCAGAAATGAATCATGGTGATGGCTCCTCTGCTGGAAATGTCATTTCTCCATGGTAGATGCTGCCTTTGGTTGCCCCGACAGCTTCTGCTGGGATTTCCAGAGCACCCTTCCTAAAACTTCTTGGAGATGATACATATGTTTAGTCAGAGGTATGTTTGCGTGCTTTTGCCCACCAGCTCTGCATCATGATGCAAACATCCCCCTGTTTTGGTGACAAATGGCACCCACTTGTTTGCTTGTGGCTTGCATGGCAATTCAGCACGAAATGTCACAGAATCCCAGGATGGCGGGGGCTGGAAGGGCCCTCTGGAGCCCACCCAGCCCAGCCCCTGCCAGAGCAGGGTCACCCAGCGCAGGCTGCACAGGGCCGCGTCCAGGCGGGTTGGAATCTCTCTGGAGAAGGAGACTCCACACCCTCCCTGGGCAGCCTGTGCCAGGGCTCGGGCACCTCACAGCAAAGATGTTTTTCCTCGTGTTCAGGCGCAACTTCCCGTGTTCCAGTTTGTGCCCGTTGCCCCTTGTCCCCTGGCTCCTGTTTCTCCCTCCCTCGTGCGAGCCCGTGCCCCTGGCTGGGAGCCCTGTGGCTCCTTTCCGCAGCCCCTCCACCTTCCCAGCCCGGTTTCGGAGGAGCGGAGCTGCATCTCCCCGTCGTGCCAGCTCCTCTCCCGCGCCGATGCCCCCGCCAGCAGGCAGCCGGCCCGCCCAGGTTGCTGACCCGCTCTGCGTCCATTTTCTTCTGAATCAAACGACTCCTGTAGCATCAGGTAACTGGAAACCTGCGTTCTCCATACAGCAAGAGGCATCCCGTCTGCTTCCTTCCTGTGGTTACTTTAACCAGAGTGACTGAGCTTTACTGAAAAACTCACCACAGCTGAGCTGACGCTGCCCTTTTCTCTGCGCAGGGCAGAGCCCAGGCACCGGTTTCGCTCACGAGGGTCCGCGGGCTCCTACCTTGAGCTGTTGACATGGGCTCCGAGAGCCGTTTCCTGCCTCCCCATGGAAGAAAAGTTATATAAAAGGGATGAAAATACGTGCAGAGGGGTCGGGGCAGCGCGCGGACCGGATCTGCCCGGGGTGACGCTTCGAGCAGTGCTCCCAAGGGCAGGTTTTACTGAGAACACAAATAATCTCTTAGGGCAAATTCAGCATTTCCACTGACCGACACCAGACTGAAGCCTGGGCAGAAACAGACTTGGAAATTGTTGTATTAACTGCAAATATTTTTGTTTCTAATGTAGTGAGGAAAGAAACCCCAGCTGCCAATAAACACCCGGAGTCTGCCAGACTTGCAAGTAAAGGGCTAAGAGCGGTGAAAACGAAAGAGGCTCGAAAGTGAAACGGAAACGTGGCCAGGTGGGTGCCCGCCAGCAGCCGCCCCGCGCTGCCGGTGTGAGCCGGAGCTTGGAAATGGTTACGCTGGTTGAATTCTGGGTTTATGAGTAACAGAGCCATAAATTCCCCTGCGCACGCCTGCTTGGTTTTGTCTGGGATTCAGCTGCTTGTGCGTACGGATCCATGGGCATAGATATGCAATCCCCGGCGAAAACGCAAGCAGGTCTATTGTTAATTCATATTAGTCTAGTTTTTAGCTAGTATCTACGATCTGATCTAGGATCAAGGCCTCCTCCTGACTGAGAACAAACGTGCAGTTAAAAACATCTCAGCAGACAAACAGAGGCAGCAGTGCTGTCTCCCGTACATCAGGGGACGGGAGGCGCAGGGATGTTAAAGCCCTGGTGATTAGGGGTGACATTCGGGCGCGTAACCAGTTGTTTAACTGCAAATGCTGCTCTGAAAGGACACTGGCTGAAACACTTGCTAGAGCTAGAGGCTGGAGTGACCCAGGGAGTGCCTTGGGGCCAGCATTTCTCTACTGTAAGCAGTCTCTGGCAGGTATTTTGTTCCAGCAAATTTGGTCAGAAATTTGCATTTGAATGTGAGGACCTCGGGTCTTCTCACTTCTCTGGCCGTTAATGCACGTAATGCATCCTCAGTGGTCCTCCTCGCCTGGACCCGTGCCCGCCGGGCTCTTCCCCAGCACGGTGACACTGGGCACAGCATCTACGCGCTGCTGCTGATTTACAGCCCTGGTAGCAACTTGGGAGAACAGAACAGAACAGAGGCTTTATTCATTTGGAGGTCTTTATTAGCAAAAATAAAAGATTTTGTTTCATACAGATAAACATGCAAAAGTTCATACAGTGACAGAAGCCGTGGCCAAGGCACGGTGCCCCCCGCCAGCACGACCCCCCGGGAACGGAGCCGCCGATGCTCTTGGCTCGTGCCGTGGCTCGGGGCCATCCTTGCTTCTCCTGCAACACTGAAGCCAAGACGTTTGGTGGAAAAACGAGCACAGAGTTGGCTTAACAGGAGCTTAATGTGTCCTGGTTAGAAGCTTAGTTTAGGTTTGACAGTGTTTGGCTCCTACGCTGCCCTTGAGCCGATGCCACCCGGTTGATTTCAGCGGAAGGAGCGACCCACGGAGCAGCATTCCTGCTTGGGGCCGCCCTTGCTCTGGGATCACCAGTTCCCGTGCGGGAAGGCTGGCAGCAGGAATGCCCTTCTGTCACCATAAATGTACAAATAGAATAAATCAAGCATAAATCATAGAATCACAGAATGGTTTGGGTTGGAAGGGACCTTTCAAGGCCATCCAGTCCAACCCCCTGCCATGAGCAGGGACATCCTCAACTAGATCAGGTTGCCCAGAGCCCCGTCCAGCCTGACCTGGAATGTTTCCAGGGATGGGGCATCTCCCACCTCTCTGGGCAACCTGGTCCAGTGCCTCACCACCCTCAGTGTGAAAAACTTCTTCCTTATGTCTAGTCCAAATCTCCCCTCCTTTAGTTTAAAACCATCACCCCTTGTGGGTGTGCAACCAGGACACCTGTCACAACTGGCCCTGCTAAAAAGTTTTTCCTCATCTTTCTTACAGGCCCCATTTAAGCACTGGGAGGCTGCTGGAAGGTCTCCCCGGAGCCTTCTCCTCTCCAGGCTGAACAAGCCCAACTCTCGCAGCCTGTCCCCACAGCAGAGGGGCTCCATCTCACTGACCGTTTTCATGGCCCCGCTCCAGCAGGTCCATGTCCTTGTGCTGGGGGCCCAGAGCTGGAGGCAGCACTGCAGGGGGGTCTCACCAGAGCGGTGAGAGGGGCAGAATCCCCTCCCTCGCCCTGCTGGCCACGCTGCTGGGGATGCGGCCCAGGGCACGGGTGGCTTTCTGGGCTGCGAGCGCCCAGTGCCGGCTCACGTCCAGCTTCTCGTCCCCCAGCACCCCCAAGCCCTTCTCGGCAGGGCTGCTCTCTCATAAATACCCTCTCTTCAGCGGTAACTTACTAAGCAAACAACAGACAGTCTTACATCCTATCGGTGCCCTAATACTTCTAAATATTAGAAGCAAATGCCCCTGGGCCACGGCGTTTGCCCCTGGCTCGGCGTCCTGTAGCGCTCACGGGGGCACACAGGAGACCGGGGCAAGGAGGAAGGGGAGCCCGAAAATCAGCAGCTCTGGGGGGCACGGACGCAGCTCCTCGTGCGCAGGCTTGGAAATACCACAAATCCGAATACTGTCAGTGCTGCGAGCAGCTTTATGAATTTGAATGCAAATTACCCGAGCCACCTTAAAATGGTGGTTAATTAAATATCTAACTTCTAAAAGAAAAAGAAAAAACAACGAAACAGCGAGTAAAACCCAATCAAAGACTGGAAAATAGTAAGATTAACTTTCAAAAGTGCAGAGTGGCTGACCCAGCAGCTCTGGAAGTCAGTCGTTAGCAACATTTAAGTCAAGTTCTATTAGAACCAAACGTTTCATTCCTACTACTATTTTTTCCTTTATCTGGACTAATATATAGGCTGAAGTTTAGAGGTGGGGTTAACTGATCTATTGCCGTGGCATGACCGCATGTTGCTCAAGGGGGTGCAGGTCCTCCTCCTCCTCCTCTGCATTCCTTTTCATGCACAGGAGAAAAAAAAGCCCTTGTTTGAAGCTATGAATAAAATAGTACTATCATAAACAGTATTAAAATATTGAACAATAAATAGTAATTTACAAGTTCATCACACTTTTCTTCAAAACGTATTGTAAACATAAACACTGAGGTATTGGAAGTAATAAATATTAAATTCAGTTGTTAAAAAAAATAAATGTTAAATACTATACCAAACTTGAAGTTATTGACCTGTAATTCGTGACTTGAGCCCTAACATAACTTAATCTCTTGTGTGCTCTTGCAGCCTAAAGTGATTTCTGAAAAAATAGCAGGATTTTGTGCGGAAGATGCAGACCCGTGGGCGTTTTCACTTCCTTCTCTTCATTAGCAAGTACTCTTCGATGTAGTTGATGAAAATGTCAAACTCTCCCATAGCCTTGTAGATTCCGTTCTTGTTCATCTGCAGGTGAAAGCCAAGCCTGGTTAAGTCCGGACGTGACGGTACACGTGATGCACAATTGCTAGAAACGTTCTCCTTCCACTGCCATCTCCAGCTCCACTGCCCAGCCCCGCAGGGAACCTGCTGACTGCTCCTTTGAGCATCTGGATTTCTCTGCCTTAGGTATTTATATAATTATATATAATGTATAATTAAAGACTTTTTTGGACTCTATTCTCTGCCCTAAGTTGAAGTCGGCAGTAAACTCCACTGCCTCGCCCGGGACAGTGGGTTCCTCCCCACCCCAGTGCAGCCACGCGAGCGGGGACCTTACCTTACTGAACGTCTCCTTAATCTGCTTTATGGTTTTGCTTCTCCTGTCGCACGTGAAGAATCTGTGCTGCAAAGGGACAAGAGCAACGGCTTCAACCACACGGGTTTCCTTCCCGGGGCGCGCGGCGGCGGCTCTCCCCTCCTCCCGCCCCTCGTCACTGCCGCCCCGCCGGTCTCCACCTTCCCCTTCCCCACGTGCGGCCGTGGGGCTCTCTGGGGGCAGCAACTGCGGCTGCTTTGCACTGTGCACGGATGAAAGGAGCACGGCATGACCCGCGCATGGACCCCGAGCCCTTTCCCAGCCCCGTGCCCCTCGTCGCTGGCCCCGGGCGAGGGCAGCCCCGCGGTGCTCTCTGCCTGGAGCAGGGTTCGTCCCGTCTGACTCAGCCTGCGGCAGGTGATGGGGTTACGGCTGCACCAGGCGCGGTTTCGGGAGGCATCGCTGCAGAGCCACGCTGCTCCGGCGCCCAGGTAAGGGACAAACCCTGCGCCCTCCCTCCCCTTATCTCTTCAGCCAGACTCTGTTTGGTGGGGCTGGCTCCAAATAAGGGGTGCTCCTGAACAGAGCCTCTGAATCATCGTTCTTTAACTGATGCAAGCCTGGAGAGCAGGGGCTAGGAGAAACACCATCCTTATGGGGTCTGCCAGCCCCTGCCCGCCTGGAGCCCTGCTCCTCCGTACCATCCCGACCTCTCTGCTCCAGCTCCTGGGGAGACCCAGCGCCTGCTGCCCACCCTGCTGCTGCTCTGGGACTGGCCCTGCCTCGCCGGAGCACTGATTTCACCCCCCCCGCGATGCCGAGCTCCACTTACACAGCGCCTCATCGTCGCCCTCAGGCTCAGCAGCAGGTTGCCCAGGTCGCCCATGCTCTGCCGATGGTGCATGCTGGTGTTCATGGCTCCGGGCAGGACCTCCTCTATGTAGAACCGCATCATCTCTGACACCGACTGGCAGCCGAAGTTCCCCTGGGACGAGAGGAGGTAACCGCGTTGGGACCGGCCGCCAGCACCGACATGCGTGGGTGGTTTTAAAACTCAAAATCGCGGTGGTGGTCAGAGCGCTTGCAGCATGGCAGCACCGCTCGCGGCGGCTGTGATGTGGGGGTCACCGTGCACCAGCCCTGCCGCAGCCACACGTGTTGCTGCTGGGCTGGAGAACTGTCCTTGTGAAAATGCCCCAATTTACAATCCGCTTCCTTTCTTACAAAACACCAGCCAAAGGATAAGGGACTTAGATAAGAATTATAATTCTTACCTTAAATTCTTCCAGCAGTTCGGAGCTGAGCAACTGGATGCTAAGTTCATCGTCTTTGGATTGCTGTAGAGGGATGCGATGGAAACATGAGCTTAGCTTAGACGGGCAGGCAACGCTGTGTTTCCCTTTGCCCACCCGAATGATCGTTTTCCTTGTCTGCATTTATGGTTTCACTGAAGCGAAGGCAAAGAGCACCCAGCACACTTGAGTGAGAGCACAGCGACACCAGATACAGGAGCCACCCGTTCTTCGGTCCCTAATCTTGCAGCGCAACTACCATCAGGTCAAGCCAGCAAGATAATGAAATCACAGGCTTCAGTACCATCGATTTCGTTAATGTGAAACTCCTCCCGGCGCTGCCAGCGCTGCGCGCCCGCTTCAGCTGCAGAGCGTGTTTACGCAAGAGCACTGATGCAAACCGCACCGCTCTTCAGGTAGGTGTGGAAGTCGCGGCCGCCCCTGGGAGCGAGGTATCCACCCCAGCCGGTCTGCCGCGGGAGGGTTCGATCCCCCCGCTTTCGCTATCGCTGTAAGTCTCCAGTCGACGGGGGAAAAGGGATCCGCGGAGGGTGTGTGTTCCTGTGGTGCCTCTGTTGCACCATCAGCCCTGGAAGACCAGGGAGCTGCAGGGGGGTGGGCGGGTGCCAGCCAAAGCATCGCCCCACGGCACCAAGGTACCAAAGCTTTCCTGAGAGGTTAAAAGTATTCCTTCCCAACATCAACTGCCAGATTTACAGCAAGCTTTAAATCTAAAGTCTTGGCCGTGTTCATTTGTAATAAATACAAGCCATGACATTAGCTTGAGATTTAATCTGGAGAATTATCTTGTTTTATTGCTAAAACACACCGACGTTAACTAAAAAGGTAACACAGACGCGACCAACCATCTCTATCAGTACTGGTGCAATGACAAACGCGCTGAGTATATCTTGTGCCGCTTTCTCAGCGACCCCGAGGCTCCGTTAGCTGCGATGCAAAGCAGTGACCTTTTACAGGCACCGAAGCCAAGTGCTAGTTACTGTAGCGTTTCTCCAGTCATAAGACACCATGTTCAGGCTTTTGTGGTTCTTTCAAAGAAAAAGTCTGTAGCAAAAGATTTCCCTTTTCATCTAGCGTTGACTTCAGCGAGGCTGGACCTCCTTGCCCTGAAGAGGGGACTATTTCCTTCCTCTTAATTCAGTGAATAATTTGCTCTGCAACATTTGGGGGGACGTCTGGCTGGTAAGGTTCACAAAGATTCATTATGAAATCTTGAGTTCGTTGTAACTAAAACTAGTAAGAAAACGCTTGCATATTTTCCCTGCGTGAGCAATGAAACTGAACTTCTCTTGCTCACCCCCATCAACCCGTAACGCAATACACGACCGAATAATTTCTGCCTTGAGGAAGCTGTCTTCCCCCTCATCCAACTCACTGAACTTTGCAAGAAAAGCAAAACGAGGCGGAGAGGCTAGCAGGGTTATACTTACAAAATAGTCCTTAATTTCCTCAAACTTGATCCTCAGCTCTTTGAGCTTCGCTGGCAGGAGCTCGGAGAAGTGGAGGCAGCTGGGCTCGGTGGGCGAGCACCTGGCAGGCAGGGTGCCGGCAGCCAGGAGCAGCAAGAGCAGGGCTGAGCAGGTTTGCATGCTGCGAAAGTGAGCTGCTTTCCTCTTGGTCCAGCTCTCGGCTGAATTTCGCAGGAGGGTGGTAAAAAGCTGATCTGCAGCCTTCACCTTGATGGAACCCCTAATTTATACTCTCAAAACATCGCTCAATTTCCTCTCCCCATTTCCTGGCGAGCAATATTGGGGTTTTAAGTCATTCATTAACACCAAATGTCACTTGGGTTTCCCGTCAACTTGGGTTTCCTGTTCCCTTGACCCCCCTCCTCTCCACACACCCCATCAAATCTTTTGTGCTTAGACTCTGCATTTTTTTTTCATTGCTTGCTTCTTGTAAATTTAAATGTGACTAAAGAGGAAAGCTTCAGATATAATGCGAAGAAGAAAAGGTGCTGTGTGAAGTTACTTCTGCATTCTCACAGTTACTTTTTATTTTTAGATGAATGCCCTATTGTTAGGGGAAAAAAAGTGTTTCTATTTTTAAACTTCATAATCAAACCTGCACTTAGGATCCCCAGCACCATGCATAATTCAGCAGCATTGCTTTTAGTGAAACTGCACACACACACTGTCTCCTCCTTTGGCTTTCTAATGCTGTCCTGCAAATACACATACTAATCTTAAATCTTAATTTTTAGGGTTGGTTTTTTTTTTTCAGTTATTGCATATGTCTGCTGAAGTCGAGGCGAGTTTGCACTGCCTTCGGCAGCCGCAGCGGCTGTGCTCCCCGGCTTCAGCCGGCGGTGTGCCTGACGGCTAACGGGGTTCGTCCCCGACATGCCGGAGGAGCCCGGCCCGGCTGGGACGCGCCGCTGCTCAGGTCCCTTGGGCACGGCGGGCTGGGAGCAGCGTTTGTGCCACGGGAGCCGGTATTTTAATGTTGGGGTGTGGTGCTGAAGTGTATAAGCAGGACATGAATATTCGCGTTTCTGGCTTTTTAATCCTATTTCGTTTCCTAGAAATGGACCTGAGCCCCATCCAAGCAACCCAGTGCTGGCTCGAAGAACTGGGTGTGCTGTGTTAACCGAGACGTATTGTCCCAGCCCTGATAAAACGACCATTTCAGAGCTGAAGATAATTCCCCTGACGTCTATCTTGTTTTCCGCTTCCCTCTCTTTCATGCTCTCTTTCTATATATGTTAGTACACACGCCCCTGCTTCCTCATGATAAAGATTTCACTGATGAATTTGGGAATCTGTTATCCGAGAAAGGGAAAGTGAAGATGAATTTGGCCTTTCTGAAATCAGAGGGCTTGCTTTCTTTCAAAGCTCCCGTGTTACTTTGAAATAGCGCGCTCTCCCCAGCCTGCCGCCAGTACATTGCTTCGGACAAATCACTTCAATTCTCTTTCCTTCACTGCACTGAACCTCTTTTAAGTCGAATTTGCAAACCTCTGTGAAGGAACTCGTTGCAAAAAAAATGCTGGAAAAATGCAAAGTATTGTTTGTTACTGTATATTCATATTTTTTTTTTAATTTTATGAGCACAAGAGAGGAATGTTTGGTGTACGTATGTATGAGTAAGAGTAAAGGGATGAAACATGAGTAATTGAATGTGTTGAGGACAAGACAACGTGGGATTTTGTGTTTTGATTTGTTTTTTCTTTTGCTGTTGCTGTTGCCTCTTCCAGAGGAGATGAGGAAACCTGCTCCCAGTGAATCACGGCAGGCACACTAGTCATCTCAATCACAGCGCGTCGTGTATTCGGTCACCCATTTTCCTTCCCCTGCTCTAAGGCAGCCGTGCAGTTGCTCCCCTTGACCGCCAGCAGAAGCTGTGAGAAAGGAGAAGAGCGAGCAGCGGCAGATGGCTCAGACAAAACCGAGTAGTTTTAAACCCAACCCATTTCCACCAGTAGGATCCCACCTTCCCCCCTCTCTCTGCTTCCCCCCTCAGCTCCCACCCTGGGAGACTTCTTGCTTATTCTGGATTAACTCAAATCTCCCACGAGTCAACAAAGCTTCGCTGCCAAGACCTGGGTGGCTGCTTCAGTTTCATCAGGGCATCCAAAGTGGCGTGGTAAGGTCAGCGGGTGGGACGCTGTCGGGAGCCAGTGCCCCGGAGCGGGTCCGCGGGCAGCCTGGCCCTGGCCCAGAGCCCGGAGCCAAACCCGCTCCCTTCGGTGACAGATGCAGCCCCGGGCGCTTCCCTGCAAACCGGGTCCCCTGCAGCGGAGGGGTCACCCTGAGCCTCGGCTGTAGGTCTGGGTGCTGGTATTTGTGTGGGATGCAAAGCAAAGGGTCTTTGGGCACACGGGAATCTCCGCCGCCGTCAGCGGGAGCCGGCGCAGCAGCGGCACGGTGCCAGGAGCCCTCCTTCCTTCCTGCCGAGGAGCTGAGCGCTCGTTTCCAAACTTCTCTTACTTTAAGCAATCTGTGGATCTCCATGAAGTCATTTCAGTTTAACACCTGGAACGTGCAGAGTGGTTCTCAGTCTTGTGCAATTCCCTCCTCCCTGTTTTGGAACCTAGTTTGTATTTTTTTTTTGGTACGAGCGTAAGCCATCTGTGTCCGTTCCACAAAGGAAACTCTGGCCTGCGCACGGATGATACTCTGCTGTGTTTACCTGTATTTCCTTTGCCGTGTCAGAGATCTTGACGGTGCAGTTTCGCTCTGACTCATCTTGCTTACTGCTGTGGAAATGCATTGACTCTGCAGTACTACAAAGCGGTTGCATGAATGAATAAAGCACCTTTTCCTAAAGAGTGTCCGGGGGATGTGGGTGTATTTCTAAACCTTTAGGAAACAGCTTTCATGTTTGCCAAGAAGATCATTTCAGGAAGGAAAGTGTGTTACTCAAAAGCCATTCATGCACTTTTACCCCACCTCCCACAAACTTCTAAGAGCTGCATGTTCACAAGAAATACTCCGCAGGACAGCAGAACCGCGTTTCTGCAGTAAACCAGAGGCTCTTAGGCACGCGCTTTCCTCCACGGCGTGGCACGTGGAGAGGTTTGTCCTGGACAACCCGCGCTGCCTGACCCTGCCCAGCCAGGGCTGGGGCTCGGTGGTCTTCAGAGGTCCCGTCCTCGGGAGCAGGGTGGCATCTCACGCTGCTTGTTAAAGGGGCTGCCTGCCTGCGTAGCTTTTCTTATGTTGGCAAGCTTTTATGTGGGCAGGTTGTTACGTTTTTCTGCCTTCTTGGTCTCTGTCATTGCTTTCAGACAAAGGAACATTGTGTATTTTATGCACAGTCTATTCTAGATACAGCTTGGAGGATCCCCGAGATTTCCAGGCTATCATAACGGTGTGTTTCTTGCTTTCCTTTTCAAAAATTCCCCATTCCTCATCCCTTCGGGAGATCTGCTGGCTGTGACGCTCTGGGGGAAGCAGAGACTTGGTGGCCTTTTCTTCACCTTGTGTGAAGAGCAGTCATTTGCTCTCTCAGCAGCCCCATCGATGACTAACAGTTCCTGATGGGTGAAGCATAAAGTGGACTGCAGTTTTTTTTCCCCAATAATATTTTTTTGCTGGCAAGGCATGACGTCGGATTTTTCACTTCTGGAAACCTGCTTGCTAGCACCCTTGTTAGAATTTGCAATGTGACTCATATCGACCTCAACAGGTGAATCCCAAATCACTCCTTGGAAATTTAACCGGTGTCATTGTTTTGTCTTGTAACATCTAAGTGTCCGTAAATAGGTTACTAATCATGAACAGAAGACATTATTGTGACCTCTAATGTGACTGCTAATATGACATAGAGAGAGCCTTATGTAAGAATTTCTTAGCAGGTCCAGAAATTCTGTTTGATCTAAATTAAGCTGGAATCTTGACCTAAAATCATCAAGTAATGGAGACTTCCTCCCATCTGTAGATTCAGTGTTTCGGTGATTAACTTTTTTAATTGCACACATAAAACTTCCAGTATTTGGAAGCCTGCTGCGGCCCGTGAGCCAGAGGTGATGGGGAATAACATCCCCATTCCACATCCTGCCCTGGGACTGCGGGTGCCCTCTGCCAGCCTAGAAGAGCGAGCTGTGCTTTCTTCCCCAGCTTGCACGTACTTGGCCGTTTTACAGCGTTCCGTGAGGAACGCGGAGAGCGGTGGGTGAGGTCGGTGCTGCTGCAATACCCTCTTTGCGCTGGGGCTTCTAACGAGCCCATCGACGCAGCGTCAGGCCGTCTGCCAGGCGAACGATGCTGCCCTGTCCGTGCGAGGCTATTGCCCGCGCCGCAGGGGAGCGGTTGCAAACGGAGGTGGTGTTACCTTTCTTCTCTTTTCTCTTCTCCTGAAATAAGTTGTTGGCGGGGATTTTCCAATGCTCGCAGCCTCATCCTGTTTCTGTCCTTACAGAAAACAACGAGATCTTGGATCCGGCGTTTCGGGGAGCGTGTGCTCCGAGTGAGCAGGGAGGATGAACGGGGCTTTCTCAGAAGAACCCGGTATGTTTGCAGGTAAGCCCAGAAGGTAAAACTATGCAAAAAACCCTGATTATAGGATCCATCTTGACTTACCCAAATATCTCTTGCACTGCCTTTTTCTTTTTGAGCATCCTACAGAGGCAATTTTGAGCAACTCCTCTCTTGAACAGGTCATTTCACAAGTGCTGTTTTGATGAGTTTCTTTTTTCTAGTTTTGGTATTACTGGGGTGTGTGGATCTTCTGGAGAATATCGTCTTCGTCATGATTTAGCATTGACACCCTGATCAATAATACAAATACAAACTATTTATAGGTATGAATGGTCACAAGACAGAAACTAGTTATCATGGTTTGAGAAATCAGATAATGCAAACCAGCTGCTCGGAAGCGTGATGTGACCGTCGGGGTGAATTGCGGAGGCAACTTCACTCGCTTTCCACGGCAGCATCAGGCCCTCGGCCTGAAGCCAAAGATCAGGCTGGGTCGCTCACGCAGTGCGGTTTTGGGGTGGGTTTTTTGCCCGGCGAGGAGCAGCTGACGCTGCCGGTTAAGAAATCCCGGGCTTTCTTTTCCACCTCCCAACACGCAGACAAGCACGTGCCACGGCCGGCGATGTCGCACGTGGCGATGGGTCATCCCTGGTGCCGCGAGGGATGCTGCAGCATCCCTGGTGCTGCCGGGGGATTTCCCGCGGGCCCCCGCTGTGGCTTTCCGCTCCGAAATCACTGGGGTGATAACGCCATGGCCCCCGGGACTCCCCTGCGAGCCATTATGCAAAGGCAGAAGCCCGGCTCTGAGCCGGTGCGTTACTCAACCAGAAAAGAAATAGTGATGGCCATGCAGGGCTGTGTTCAAATCTGACATTTCGGAGGCCCCTCTGAGAAGCCAGAGCAAAGGGAAGGCGTTTCGTGATGCAAATTCCCAGAATAATCAGCCCGAAGGCTGCTGCTGACACTGCTGCCCTTTCAGAGAACGATGCAATAAAACAGAATTGCTAGAAGGTTTTTTTTTTTTTCCATTGAATTTATTTATTTTAAGTTGAGGAATTTCTAATTAACAGCCTCAGCACAGGGTGGGCGTCTGGCTGTGCCACGGGTAGGGGGAGGAAGAATAATCTTAGTTTGACCTCACCTATGTAAGCAGAGATTTTTTGATTAAAAAATGATCCATCAGATGTGCTTTTCAGAGATTTCAGAGGGTTTTAAATATTTTCTTTATAACTTTCTACCTCTGTGTGTTCAGATGTCCCTTCTGTTTTCTCTTTTTTTTTAATTTTACGGAGAGAGCGGGTGATGTAACCCGGCTGTTTCTCCTGCGAGAGGTGTCTTAGTTCCAGGGACGCAAAGAACAAGCGAGCTTGAGTTGTGAAAGCAGCGGGGCTCAGCAACTGAGACGCCGTGACTGCAGTCGCATTGCTCCCAGGGCACGACCCGCCTCCCTCCGCGGGCGCTGGGGTGTCTGCTCCGCTTCTGCTCGGCGCTGGGCTCGCTTGCGCTTCTTGGGCGATCTGCCCGGGATTTACCTTTTCGTGGCAGTCCGAGGAAGGTTTACTTCAGTGACGGGATCAGGCACCAAAGTCCCTTTTTGGTTATTGCTTTCCATGTAGTTTTTGAGGGCTGTAACTAGGAAGTGGAAGGTGAATCTGAATGGTGGAAAACCCCTCTTGCTGAAAATGGTGGTTAAAAAAAAGAAGGAAAAAAAAAAAAAGAAGAAGGAGAAAAAAGATCTGAAGCGAACTTCCTCTTGTAGCTGTCTCCTGCCTGTCGGGAACGGAGAGAGCAGCAGTTCATCACCCGTTCCTCGGAAGAGGCTGGCAGCCTGTTCGCTGAAAATACAAAGTCAAATGAAGAGCTGCAATCCTTGCAATGCCCCTGATTTATATTTATGGCTAAAAGGGGTTTTGCCGGTCGCTTTGCCAGTGGGGAGATGTGCTGCAAGCGACTGGGTCTTCGGTTGTCCACCCAGCTCAGAGGACGCTGTGGTTGGCAGAGGGCTGTCCTGCCTGCGTGGCTCTGCCCGGGCTGCGGTGGGACTCTGCCCGGGCTCCCCGTGTGTGCCGGGCTTGGGGCAGAGCCCTACAGGGGGGGACAATAAGATAAACCTCTGGAAAAATTAACCTTGCCTCGTAGCACGGTTTGGAGCGTCCGTGGGAAATGCGGTGCTGCGCACGGCCCCGCTGCAGGGTGTGTTTGCGGCAGCGGTGGCTCTGCCCACGCGCCTCCTGGAGAGCAGCTTCAGTTTAACGGGAGGCAGCGCTCTTCCCTTCCGTCTCCTCAAGCCACCCTGCAGAGCTCCAAGGAGAAACCATCCTGCTCAGTGCCGGGAAGATCGTGCTCTTACCCCGCGGGTACAGCTCACGGGGGCAGCTTTCGCCTCCTAAACCCTCCCCCGGTGCCCCGATGGTTTTGCTCCCCGGGATTTTTGCTTGGGCACTGTTTGTGGTGCCGGAGCTCTGTGCTGCGCGTCGTTAGGCGAGCCGTAGCTTCGCTCCTTAGCCCGCCTTTCCGCATGAGCAGGGCAGGACGGCCGCGCAGCTCCGGTGCGGGGAGGGCCTGCATGGAATGCTTCGTGCAAACAGCGGAGGTGGGGAAACAGCACAGGAGACGTTCCAATGGGGCCTTGTCCTCATCCCTGTTTCCAGGGAATTCGCTGCTGATTTGCCTGTGTTTTTTCATTTCCACAGGACATGTATTATCCAATAATGTGGGAAGCAGGGAAGCCAAGTGGCTGTGGTTTGCCAGGAAGAGCTCTTTTTGCTGTCCTTACCCTCCCGTCTGTCTCTGCCCTCGAGCTGGGGCTGGAGCAGGCGGAGGTCCCGTCCCTGCTCGCCGTCGGGGTGCCTCTGCGCGGGTTCACAGGCATCCAGCGCCAGCGAAACCAGCTTTGGCCCCTCACGGTTGTGAAATTGAGACTGATTCAAGTCCCGAGTTAATAGTACTCAAGGCAATATTAACCCAGCCAAAACCGAAACCTATGTTTAAGAGCTGGGCTGCGTACAGAATCCTCAGCTAATTTACTGAAACATAAGTTTCAGTTTTGGTGAAAGCTAAATCTATGAGAGCTCTGACTGGCTATTGGAGTGATTCATTTTCTCCCCAGATAATTCAAAAATTGAGCTGATAGCAGTGAGCACTCAGTTTCTCCTCTATTAGGCATCATTTATTGCCTGCACCATCAGCACGTTTTCCCCTCCCGGGCAAAGCCAGGCACTGTGTGGGGCAGCCGGCTCGATCGCTTGCTCAAATCCCAGGGCAAGCCCAGGTTTCTAATAATGCTCTGCGTGACTTTTGCTATCACATCCGTTGTTAGTTCTTCCAAAAATAAGGATGGGAGGAACACGAGCGCTGGGTGACGGGAACCCGCGTTTCAGCAGACCGTGCTCTGGCGTCTGCCCCGTGCCGGCCCCGGCGGCGTTGGTCTCACGGCAGCGACAGCAGCAGCGTATGGGATGGACGTTTCCCTCCTCTCCTGGGCATCGCTGTGATTATTTGAAAAGCCTGTCTGATGGTTTGATATTTCAAAAGGCAGCAGCCTCTCCTAGCAGCCACCTTGCTACCTGTGCCTGGCGTATCTTAAAGCCTCTGGTCCGCTACGGCCTCTCTGGGAGCGCAGCTGTTCAGCCCCGATAACCCTGCGCACGTGCTGTGATCCTATAACGTGCGATTCTTTTTCTTTTGAAATCTCTGCGTGCTGCAGACAGCACCTGATAACTGGCGCCGTTTTCCGTGCCTGTTCATTTGAATTTTCAAAGTAAAGAACCTCAGCTTTGCTTTTCTAAACATTAACAAGCCCGTTGGTGGGGAGCAGCACCCCAGAAATGCTGCACAAGCTCTTCTGTGCGTCATGGGAGCATCCATGGGCTTCAGCCGGGGATCCCCGGGCTCACTATGGAAAATCCCTATCCTTGGAATGAGCTATTTTCTTCAATTTCGGCTAATTTTGTTTTTGCCTCCTCTTTGCTTCTCTGTCTCGCGTCTCTTTCAGATTGCCCCCTTTCCAAGGTGCAAACCTGCTCTGTCAACAGCAGAACCCAGCCCCCCCGGGCCCCCCGGGGCTGCAGCGACAAGGGAGGCATCACGGCGGCTGGTAACGCAAATTACGATTCCAGTGCTAATCGCCATAGAGAAACAAGTTTAAAATTAGAAGCAAGCATAGTAAACAAATCTAAATTTGCAGGGAAGGTGTGCATGGGGGCTTCTTGTGGGTTTTGAAAGTGGAAGTTTGATTTGCTTAGATAATTTTTCATATTGACTGATCACAGCTCTCTCCCTCGGAAAGACCTTTCAAGAAAGTTTCGTTTCTCTGCGAGGTATTGGCCCTCCCAGCAGCGCGCAGCCTTGCAGGCCAGCGAGAGCGCTGCTCGGGCAGCTCGAAATCTTGCCTATATGTCAGCATTTTCTTTTTCTATACATTGCCATCACCATTCGCTTAGAGAAGCCCAATTGCTAGTATGTTGGATGTCCACATCAAAAAGCTTCTGAAACCTCCTGGAAACTGAAAAAGCCTCATTCGTTAAGCCTGTGTTTCATTTCGTTGGCAGATTTGAGTCTTTGAAATATATGGACATTTGGAGGTGGGTGGAAATCTCAGCATCGGCGTTGGGCTTTACATTGTTCTCTCATGGACACCTCTGTTCATCCTCAATGGCAGGGCAACGCTTTTCAGGCAACTTTATCACGATTTTTGCTGAAATAGCCGATTTCCTTAACATGGGGGGAGAAAAAGAAAAAACCAAACCATCAAAATTCACTCTCTGGCTGGGAAATCTTGCTGAAATGGTCACAAGAGTGACACGTACCCAGGCAGGGGGACTGCTAAACCTTCCGGATAACTCCTGAGCTGCTGCAGTTTTGGGGTGAAAGTTTCCCAAGAGGAATTTGGTTTTCCAGCCGGTTCCCGATGTTAGCAGGAGAGTGTTGAACTCCCCCGGGCCGGTCCCTAGCATCACGCACAGCTCCTGCACTTACCTGATTCTGAGCACAGCAGCGCTTTGGCTGGACTTGTGACTTTCTGAATACGCGCTTTGCACGGTTGGGCTATGCGTTTCCCTTTGGGGAAGATGCCATTTATGATAACCAAAATATGAGTTCACATTTTATCAAAACAGGGGAAGCAAGTATCTAACCTTCAACACCCCCTACCCTGGTGACTAAATTAATGGTTTTCTGCAGAACAGATATGTCGGTGTACAGGATCCTCCACCACGCTTTTCCCCTTCCACAAAGGTGAATCTTAGGCGGGGGGCGGGGGGGAAGCACCTTTTTTTGCATTTTTGTTAACCCTCTTTGGGTGAAATCCCGGCTTGGCGGCAGCACTGCCATCGGTGAGTCACGCAGCTGTGTCACATCTGCTCCGTGAAGGCAGCGGCTGAGGCAGTGTCATTTTCTGTGACGTGCAGCCCTGCGCAGCCGGGGGCCGACCGTGGCCCGGCCGAGGACACCCAGCGCGGACGGGGCGAGCCCGGGGACACCCACAGCCGCGGGGTGATGCTCCCCAGGGGGGGTGGCTCTGACTCCTTTCTGATGGGACACACGCCCGGGGACACCCCGGGCTGGGCTGCAGGTAACGGAAAACAGCAGAAACAGCCCCAGAGGGGCAGCTGTGGGCAATGCCCTAAACCGGGGTGATTCAGACATCGTCTCGGGGCTGGGGACACTCTCCCAGGCTCCCCCGAAGCCCCTCAGCGCTGGGAAAGGAGCTGCTCTGCCCATGAAGGGGGGTCCAAAAGCTGCTGAGAGCCCCGTGCACCATGAGCCACTTGGGAAGAAATCCTGGAAAACAGCCTGAGTTTTGCTCCCGTGGCTTTGGACATCTCCTGTGCTTGGCTGAATAAAAGCTGCGTTTCATTAAGCTGAGCCGTGCTTAAGCCTGTCGCTCCCTAAAAGGCAGCACTCAGTGTTTGATTTTCAGAATTATTCAAGTGGTTATGGTTAGAAACGTGACCGAGAAGAGGGCACACAATGTACCACACCTATCGGCCGATAACTCCTTGCAGAGTTTTTTTCTGAGTCATTTGATGAGTTTACCGAGAAAAACAATTTTTTACTTTTGTCAGCAGCATTGCAGAGCTGGGGCTGAGCGAGCGGCAGGGCTGGCAAGCCTGCAGGGTAACCGGCCCCTGCTTTCTGTCGGTAATGAACTGCACTAATTAAGAGGGAGATGAGCAGCCAGATTTTCGGAGGCTGGGAGAGGGCGCTGGCAGCTGCGGAGCACGTTTCCATTGCGAAGAGAAAACGCGTCGGTGCAGAAGCTAATGGAAAGAGTGACGGCGGGTGGGTGACACCCATCTGGGTGCTGGTCTGCGCCCCTGGGTTTCAAGAGGACCGTGCCAGATTAGCACTGGTTCAAATGAGATTTGAAATGGGCTCTGGATTGGAGGGCCGGGCGATCGCTTGGCAATTAAACCTGTGATCTTTAAGGCGCTGGGGACCCCTCAGAGCTGCAGCATAGCACCACTGCTACAGTTAATCTTCCCATCAGCTCCCAGCTGGGATTAGGGTAGGGCTGTCTGACAATTTACCCCACTGCAAGCATGTAAGAAATTACTCCAGTGCATAAAAACCAAGAGGAAACATTTTCTTCTGCCTGTTGAAGCAGAATTATGTTCTTTTGGCAAGGGTTTTGGTGCGCTACAGCATTACCAGGAGAGATGCAAAATCCTACAAGCATTTTTGTTCCAGGTGGCTGAGTTGGTTTTTGCAGATGTTTTCCTGAAGGATGTCAGGAAGAGTTCCTGAGGTCAGATATTGTTGCTGGACTTTGTTATTAAGTCTCGATTTTTCTATTATTGGAATTACTGGATGCATTTCTATCATTCACATTGTCTAGTTCTCGGGATCAGTGAAGAAACCATTATCAGCTTCATATCTGAAATGCTGGTGTACCTAAAGCTGCTGTGAGATATGAGTAATGACAAAGAATGGCAAACCAAGAATGGTCTGTACAGTATTATCAGATCTTCTTACAGCATGAAACTGCATTGAAATGCACTATTGAAACTGGTACCTTATCACTCCGAAACACTTTACTGGAAATCTAGTGTTAACATGTGCCTGTGGTCAGTTCTTGACAGCACGGCTCCTGCAGATCAGAACGGCTTGATTATTGTTCTTAAGGATTTTTTTTAGGATAAAACAAAAGCTTTTGGATAGTTGAAGCGAATAAACGTGGAGCAGGGTCAGCAGTGGATCCCGCTGAGCGGGACTGCAGAAACCCACGGAAAGTGGCGTGCACAGGGCATGGCTCTGCGGCACCAGTGCTGGAGCGGGGCCGGGAGCTGCTGCTGAGTTTCCCCGACGTAAGCGGCCGTCGGTGAGTAGGTGTCTCGTCTCCTGTCATGCTCCCGGGCTCTCCAGGAACGTCTGCTTCATTAGTCATTTCAACAAGCCATTTGTCTGCAGCAGCCTGGTGCTTTCTGCTGTTACTGAGTTGTTTCCATCACCATGGCAGCGATGCAAGCTCTGCGGTGATGCGAACGTGGCCGTCTGCATGGCAGGGCGAGGCTGAGCATCGGTCCCGGCAGTGGTCGGAGCTCGTATAAATGACAAGCTAACGATACACAGGGCTTAATTTTTAATTCCCTATCATGGTGGCAGCTGGCTAACAGCCCGCTGCGCTGCCTTTGCTTGTTGTTTGGGTCGTAATGACTGTTAGTGTACCCTGTCACAACGTGCCTACCATGAAATCCCAAGGGAGGAGCCCTCCCGTTAGCTGGGATTTGCCTGGAAGGGTTCCCGGGGAGAGGACCACTTCCCCGCACCCAGCGCGCTCCCCGGCGCTGCCGTACGCGAAAGGCTTAATTATTCTGACAGCGCCTGGGGGAGTCAGTTCCCATTTTACTGTCTGAGCTCATCTGCATTGTCACGCTACTGTGTTTCAGAAATCCCTATTTCTCCTTTTCCTCTTCCTTCCCAGAGCATATGAGAAATGGCGTGCTGTTTTATTGAGGATATTTCCGCGTTGCCACAGCTGGCAGGTAGACGAGACCCTCCCTTAGGCAGGCTGCCGGGGAAAGCCAAGCCTGGGTGATTCGCTTCCATCGGGACTCGGTCCAACGCACGCCGAGATCCCTGCTGATGCCATCCCACCCGCTCCGAAAAGCGAGGGTTTCAGACCCCCACAGGCCCAGCGCTTGGGGTAAGCAATCACCATCATTGCACACGTACGCAAAAACCCAGAATGAAGAACTATCTGGATTGTCCCCCCCCGACGTGGTTATTCTCCTCCTTGCCCTCGCGGTGAGGGTCACGCTATTGCCTCTGCCTTGCAAATGGTCAGTGACAGGCCAGCGAGGCCAAGGGACGCCCGCCCAGCACCGTGCCGAGGTCTGTAATGCAGCCAGGCCCTGGACCCCGATAATACGACGTTTCACTCCTGTTCCCTTATCACCCCAGCATCTTTCTTCCACTGGCCCGGCGGGCAATTTTTAGCCCATGACTGTTTCTTGCCTGCTGGCATTTGGCTAACCTGTCTTGAGCGTCAGTTCAGTTACCAAAAGGAATAAAAAAAAAAAAAAAAGAAATCCCTTCTTCTCATCTGCAATTTACATAATTAAGTAAGAACTCATTGCCTTTTCCCTTGTTTCCTCACCGAGGCTGGGTGTGCACCGGGCTGCCTGGGAACGCTGCCGGTGCCGCTTCCTCTGCTCCACGCAAAACTTTCACTGCAATTCCAGGCAGCAGCTGGGAATCGGGGGAGGAAGGCAGAGACTAACAGCCCTGTGCCGCTGCGGAGCCCTCCAACACCTCAGCAAGGGCAAATGCAACCTGCTGCAGATTTGGACCTGCCTTTTGGCTGGTTTACAGCGTGAAGGCGCAGGGATGAGGGAGGCAGGTTTGGTGCATTTGGGGCAGTTTCAGCAGTACTGTAGGCAACACTCTGACTAGCCTGGGCATAAAATCTTTTTGCCTAGTCTTCCCCTGATGATGGATATACGCTCAAGATTGAGCTTGGTTATCAATAAATTACTCACCCAGCAAAACTTTATAGCGCAGCCCTGGCCCACAGGCAGCGGCACACGAGATACACCCGCAGTGCAACAGGCGCGTGCTCGGGCTGCTGCTCTCACCCAGAGCATCGCGGCTGCTCCGGAGGTTGGCTGCGGGATTAGAGGGGTGTCTTTGCCACCTCCGTGCCCTCTAAGTCCATCTGACCTTCCCTACTGGGTACAGGTAGTCCAAGAAGTTTTTTTTAACTGCTCATTTTTGTTAATAGACTGAACTTAGCTGACTCCAGAGGGGTTACACAAACAAGCAAACTACCCTCGGAGCCAGCAGCATGGGGAACCAGCCTGGGTTTTGAGCCAGTACTGCCCCATCGGTGTGACAGCATGCCCAGCTGGCAAACCCTGGTTCCCTGGGGACAGCCTGGGTATGAAACGTCGCTATGAGAACGTGCCTGGTCTGCTCAAGGACCTCGGCTGCATCAGTTTTCCTCAGCAGCTGATGCTGGCGGCAGGGTAATCATAGACTGCAGTCAAAGTCTTTGCTTGTGGGTAGAACTTCCCTGCTGCCATGGGGCTGGTGGACTTCTAAAGGTTTGCGTGAACTTTCTGTCCTTCTGCAGGGTGATAGTTTTGGACTGTGCATAATGATCACCTAAGTCACCCGTGCTCCTGAAAACCGAGTGACTTCTCCTGGCACCGCGGTGGGCACAGTGTCATCCCAAAGCCCTGCCCTCTCGTACCTGAGCATCTCCAGCCTCCAGATACCGGGGACGTGCCGATGGAGATAACGTCCACCCACGTGAGGAGCAAGCCTGAGAGCAGGGTTCCCCGTACCCGGCGGGTGAAGGCCCCGTGTGCCAGGACAGTGATGGAGAAAGGTCTTGCCAAGTTTCTGAGTCACACTACTTTTACTAGCACGCCATCTCCTACTGCCAGAAACCCTCCCACCTTGGGGGGTTTGGACCACTGGCATCCCGGGGGGGTGATGCCGCCCGGCGTCCCGCACCCCAACGCCTGCACGGGGCACGGGAACGGCCCCTCTCCAGGAGGGGCTTGGCAGCGCGGCTCCGTGCCGGGGGGAGCCCCCGGGCTTGGCGTTTTGGGGATGTACCCCCATGACGGTCCCTCCTTTTGGTCGCGTCCTTCTTCCCGAATGCAAGATGATCTGGCAATGCCAAGATTTCCCGCCTCCGTAGGTTAGGGAAACACCTGTGGGTGAGAGAGTGGGTCCCTTTCCGTAGCTCATTAATTCAGTCAATTACAAAGGGAAATACTTGCTGGGAAAAGCAAGGAAAATCCCAAAAGTTAATGCAAGAGCTATTTCCTCCAAATACCTGGATAAAAACGTGTTCTTCGGAGCTCTTCAGGTCAGATGTCAGCAAGGCGAACCCACATCAAAGAACAAGGTAAAATACTGATTTTATCCTTTTGCTCTATGTGCTCGTGTATATTTCCTTGTATCCCTATAATGTGTCTCTGAAAGTTTCTTTTTTCATTAATAACCTTAATTTTCAGTGCTAACAGAACTTGCATTTGAAGTATGCTATTTCTGAGAGAAAGCATTTTCTTTTGTGATCAGACTTTGGGATCTGCTGCTTTCAGTCGCAGTTATCTCCTGCTGCTTCTGAGTCAGTAGACTGTTAAAAATTTAATTTATCTGTATTTATTTTTCTGAAGAAAATTTTTCAGAAGAGCTTTGTCTATTTACACGCAATTTTTTACTAGTATTTTATTTATTTTTTCTTTTTTTTTTTCCTTCTTTTGGGATCTGCTGTTAAATATTTGTTTTTATTTGATTTTTTCTCTTGCACGTGAGGAGTAAAAAAGAAATGGGTAAGAGATACTAGTCAGTGTGATTTTTCTAATACACGTGTACATGTACAAGTGCTCTATAAATATGTATATTTTCATAAGCATCACAATTGTGCTGTTTAGGAAAGATAGAGAGGCAGCGCTGTCTTCCCTGAAGAGGTGGCCCGGGCAGGCAGCCGTGTGTGCATCCTGCGGCAGCATGGGGGGGTCCCGCTTGTTCCTCTGCCTCTTCTCCCTGTCCTGCTGGCTGAATCCGACGCCGACAGCTGGGAACAAAATCTTCCACTTGGGCCCCTGCAGGGTTTCGATGAGTGTGACTGAGATCAGGTCTGGTTTCAGCGCAATTAAAGCCAACATCGTAAGTATTGCTCCGGGCTCTTGCGGAGGGGGGGGAGCTCTGTGGTCGGCTGCTCCCGCAGCCCCCGCTGTATTTCACCGCCTGCCTTCTCCTGTGCAGCAAGCCAGAGACCCCGTCAGGACCCTGAGCATCTTGTCTCACCCGCACTCTCTGCACAAGGTTAAGGTAGGTGCCCTTCCCGTCTCTCCGGCTTTTCTCTGAATAATTTTGACCGGCTAGCGTCCTAACACCGCTCACGAGGCGCACCCGCTCAGGGCGCCGGGGGAGGTTGTTCTATACCGTGACCTCTTCTAAGTTCCCGCAAAACGCAGATGCTGGCAGATAGCGCAGGTCAGGGAGGATACAGTGATGCGGATCACACATGCGAAAAGAGGTGGGTGTCCCGCCGCCGGTTCCTGCACCGGGCTTTCGCCCTGACTGTCTTTCCAGAAATGGTGGGCAGAGATTTTTTTCTGTCGGTGCGTGTGACGCTCCGGTTACAGGAGCTTTCGCTGTGGCTCCCCACCACCTCGCTCGGTGGAGGCATAGCGAGGTGAATCAGGATTTGGGAGGAAAGCTATTAAAGAAGCCAAAAGCAGGTGAATGCGATCTCGGGAGGTGAAATATATAATAAATAAGAAGTATTTTGCAGCTCTCTCACACTCTGAGGCACTGGACATGGGCCACCACTTCGGGTCTCAGCCTCTAACACCCAGCTACAAAATCAGCTAATTATTTTGGCGACTCAGTGAGACTTGCTGAGGATGGATCTCCTGGAAAATCAGTCTAAAATAATTTCCTATATAAATTATCAATTTACATCACTGAGAAAAATGAGTCAAACCATCCCTCTGCGCTCAGCTGCCGTGCTTGGTGTTAGAGACGGGCGGGCAGAAGGGCTGGCGGCTACAGGTTTAAAGCACTTTGGAAGACCTTTTAAAAATGAAACTTATTCCTTAAGTCTTCAGATAGATGCTGCATCACCCATCACCTCTTCAACTTCTATGTGGACAAAGTCTTCAAACACTGCAAGACCGAGGATTCGTTTGTCAACCGAAAAATCAGCAGCATAGCCAACTCCTTCCTCAGCGTCAAGAGGAAACTCGGGCAGTGTGTAAGTCTGGGGTATTGCTACAGTTTAGTTCCATCTGTTAGGATTTGGTATATGAATAAACCTGAGCGTTTTATAAAGTTACATCTTTACTTATCAAAATGGTGTTGACAAGAATGCAAAGAAACATGATGTGAAAAGAAGAGTGCATATGTCCGCTGAGAAATTTTTATACTTGCCCACTCATCAGCCAACTCCCACGTTAGTTCTCAAGAACGATATTTATCCTGTCCCTGACTATCAAAGTGAACTCTGTTCTTAGCTGAAGTCTGATTTAAGGACCTGCAGCCTTTTCCACAGTTTAACGAGGTCTCGGTCTATACAGTCATTTCCAGCAGAGTTAGAAACTGATCTCTTATTTTTAAAAATTAACCCCCCAAACGAATAAATTCTGTCATCTTAATTTTCTAGCACGAGCAAAATAAGTGCACGTGTGGACAGGAATCCACGGAGAAATTTAAGCAGATACTTGCGAACTACAAAGGGGTAAGTTGATGACCAAGTCTGGTAATTAATGCGGACCCCCAGATTCTCCTTACGTTGGGTTGTACTCGCTTTCTTTGCTTACGACTTGTTCCTTTATCTCATTCCAGCTGAATGTCACATCTGCAGCTATTAAGTCCCTGGGTGAGCTGGACATCCTACTAGACTGGATGGAGAAATCTCGTTAGGGAGCAGGCGGCGGTAACGACCCGCCAGGGGCCGGGGCTGACGAAGCTGCTGGGACATGGCAGGCACCAGCGGTGAACGGGAAGATAATGTACTGTATCAGTGCAGCTTCTCACCGACCGCAGCTGTGTTCAGCCAAACACGGAGCGTCCTGCCCGCGGTCCGCAGGCGAGTGCCGCAGCAGAGCCCGGGACTGAGATGGAAATACCGAGTTTGATCAAATCGGCGCAGCACGTGCTTAGCTGACTTCTATCAAAGGATGCTCCCCAAGGGGAAAGCTAAAAGGGTTTCTCTTGCTAACAGGCGTAAGCTGCGATCATTTAATAGAAGCATTGTTTAAATTATAATATTTTTGTATAGGGAATGTATATGCATGAGTGCTGCGTGCCTGCTGGAACTGCTCTGGTGCCGTTAGTGTGCAGAGCAGTGCTCACAAATCGGGGCTCAGTCTTACGTGACCGCTGCTGCTGCTTGCTCCGGCTGAAACGAGGTGCACAGGGTGAGAAACGCTTCCCAGAATAGGTCCTAGCACACATCTCAGGCCTCAGAAATCTGTGTTTCCTTTTGAGATTATATTTTCTGCCTTATCAGTAAAAAAAACCTTTCTACACAAGGTATGTGGTTGCTGAATAGAGAAATGTTCTTGTGTGTCTTGTGTAATTTACTGTCACTCAGTAGTAAGTTTTGTGGAAAACTGTTGCAATTACTGTAAATAAACCCCACTTGAAACTGTGCTGAGTCTGTTTGTCAAAATTCTGAGGAATTACATATTTCTTATTGGCGAAACTTTCTGAATTCGCCGTGGTGCCCTTTCACAGCAGATGCTGCCCCTCCTGGTACCGCTAGCGTCCCAGCGATGCGTCGCTCCTGGCGTGCCAGAGACACCAAAGTTGAGACCCGAATGATACTAAATCACTCCAGCTTGCCCACGAGACCATTTTTATTGTGCATTTTGTATAGCTCCGGTCTGTTTTCACCCATTTTGGACTCTTTTAGCCGCCAGTGACTGCACACACATTGCTGGTACCCGCTGCTGCTGCGTGCTCTAAATCCCTTTTCCCCTGTGTTTTCCCACAAGGTGTTAATACATATATGACTGTAGTAGCTGACAATGGCAGATGCGCAATGTGTTAGCAAATGAACCAAGACCACCCACGTCATCTCTCCACGCAGCCTCCTGGTGTCAGGGCTGCTTATTAGCACAAGCTGCTTGGAGAGCAGTCGGATGTTTGTGTCCCTGGTAGCACTCTAGTCCTCGTATTTCAAGTGCTAAAGTCTTACTGCCGCATTCGTTGGACACAAGGCTTGAGTAAGACTGGAGGGTAGATCTCTGACTTGGTGCATTTTGCTCTAGGAATCAACTAAGCCGAGCAAGGTGCTCCAAAACTCCTGCCGACTGTGGAGACGTGAGCACAACCGGGGCGCTGCCTGCTCTCCCCTGGCTCTGAGCAGCTCTTATTGCTGTTGGGGTTGAGTCGTTGCTTCTAGACCGGAATCCTTCAGGCTTGCACAAACCTCTTCTCAGCACCTCTGTTCCCGTGGGACAGCCCAACACTCTCCAGCTCTCCCTTTCCTGCCCGTGGGCACGGCCAAGCTTCAGCAGCTGGGATGGACGGAGGGTTAGGATGTTTCCAGCTTGGGCAATTTCTAATGATGCTACAGAGGTGACACGGGGAGGATTTAGCTGCAGAGGAGGAGGAGGAGACTCCTTGTCCCTTCCCAAAAGGGCCCGGTTGGTGATCGGGCTGGGTGAGCTCACCAGCATTTGCCTATGGCACATATGCATGTGCTTCACGCTGAGCGGAATTTGGTGATTCACTTTTAAGGGAAAGATCTCCTTGATTGCTCACTATCCTTCCTCAAATATTTGCTTATGCCAAAGGAAAGCCTCTCAGGGCTTTGATTCTCTTAATTTGCTTTCTCATGGGTGTTTGCAGTGGGACTTTCATTCATCCTGGTGCCAGGGCATGAACAGGTGAGTACATCCCTCCACGCTTTGTCCGTGTTTGCAAAAGCTGATCTTTCAACACCATCACCCTTGAAATCAGCCATTTAAGAATGATCAGTATCTTGCACGTACCATGATTTTCTGTTAAAGAAAAACCATTAGGAATGAAGTGGTGATGCAAAGAGGTACCACGGCTCATCCCTGACCAAAGGAAATCAGTCGGCACGTTTGGCGAACGCTCTCGTGAAGGAGATGGGGCTGCTTGGTGAGGTCCCTGTGGACCTGTCCATTGATCATGGAAGTGTGGGTTTTATTCCACATCCTCAGGTGACACTGTCACAATTATTATTATTTATCAGATTCCATCGATTTTGTATCCTGTGCAGATACAACGCATGTTTTACAGCTTTCACGTCAAGCTAAGTTTACGCTTTCCCACCCATGGCAAAGCACAGCAGCAGCCCCGGGACGTGCCCCTTTGGGAGCGAGGTGCCAGACGGCAGTGCCAGGGGTGGGAAGGAGCAGGAGCCGCGGGCAGGCAGCTGCCGGGGCTGAGGGGTGCAGGCAGAGCCGGCTGGCAGGACGCTCAGCCCACCCACGTTCCTCGCCCTCTGCACCTCTCCTGGGATTTAGCTCATCCTCGCTGCTCCCCGTGCGGTGCGGGAGGAGCGGAGCTGAGAAAAGGACGCCCGCGGGCAGGCTGAAGAGGAAGCGGATTTGCAAAGGGAGAGTGAAAGGGGTTTTCTCCTCTCAGAAATTTCCAAACCTTCGCGTACTCCTGCCGCTTTATGACTGCTCGCCCCCGGGGACGCTTTCCAAGCACACACCTTTCCTATTGCACCAGAGTAATTCATTCACTTCCAGCAACTCTGGGCGGGCACAGACCTGTTCCTGGCCCCTCCGCACCTTTTCCAATATCCAAGCCCCTTCCCACCCTGCTGCCGAGGGGCTGCAGCCCGGGACCTGAGGCAGATGAGCTATAACCTGACGGTTGAGGTCCTAGCCTCGTCTCGGTAAGGTGATGACCATTGCAATGTGGATGGGAGAGCAGCCCTGAAAACACAAATGCAGGGCTGGGAGGAGGAACGCAAATACCATCGGAGCTGCTGCCCTACTCACAGTGAGCCGAGCCCACCTCAGTGCTTATTGCGGGGAGGATCAGGGATAATTCGCTTTTTATCCTTGATGAAAACCCAGCATCTGTAGGCTAACACAAACAGCCGTCGCCTGACACCCTGCCGAGCTACTGCACTGTTTTCATTTTAAAGTACAGCTAATATTTCACTAAAGGAGAAATAGACTTGTGGCGTTACTGTAAGACCGTCAGCTCAGGCTCTAGCCAGGGTGATGCTCCTCATTCTTTATACTCTATGGCTCGCCATCAGAGCTGCCCGTAACCAACACAGGCTCAGGGATTTGAATTTGTCTGCGCAGTTTCTGCCCCTCTCTCCTGAGCAGCTCTGGCCCTGTCGGACACCTCCGCAGCCCCTCTCTTACCCTGGCAGGCACCAGCCTGTCCCGTTCCCAGTGTTCAGGGAAAATTAATTCTCTGCTTTGTTGCAACTTCATCGTTGCTGCTTCCTACGTTGTTTTATCTGCAGGGTGTTTGGCTTTCTGTACCCGCATCTCACTCACAGACAGCAGTGTCGTGCTGCTGCTGTTTGGAAATCCACGCATCAATAAATTGCTTTTCTCTGTTTAGTCATCGCTCTCAAAAATAAGACCAAGAGACAACATTTAATTACAGTTATCCTTGTTTCCACCTAGATAAGCATGAAGTCAGCCAGGGAAAATGTGTGCGTGATGTGTGGCTCAGGTTTATTAAGCAAAAGGTGGGTTTTCAAGGCCACCCTCAGCGGGGTGGCTCCGTGGCAGAGGAGCATGGATTGGGCTCAGTTGTTCCGACTCCCAGTCAGAAATGGGAGATTGTTGGTTCAGCTGCTCTGGGGAATTCGGGCTGCACTATGCAAACGGATACAGCGCGAGTGAACACCGGTGCCTATTGCCTAATAAGCTATATAGGCTGCTAATAGGTTGTCATACTAATTAATGTCATGCAGCAATTAATTCTTGCTGTTGATGAAAATGCATATGCGAAACATTACTCAAAATATTTCCTGTTTATCTCCATTAATTGTGGGTTTCTTCTACCGCCCTGCACTAGATGCTGCAATGCTGCAGTAAGAGGGGGAGAAAGCCCCTGCCCAGATGCACCCTTGCTGCGCCTCTTCGGGCGCACTCTCCCCGCGCCCTCCCCCGGACTGCGAGTCCCCCGGTCTGCTGAAGCCAGTGGTATTCTTTATTGCTTGTGCATAAAAACACTTCAGACCACGTCTGGTCTGCAGGTATCGCCCTCTGGATGAGAAAGCTTAGAGGAATCAAAAGCGCGAGACATTGTTCTAGAGGGTTTTCCAGCTGCCTTTAAAAGAAAATGAGATATTTTTAAATGTGCGTTCTGGCCTTTGAGAGCCCACCGTGTCGGAAGGGCACTGGTGGGGCTGGGCTGTAGGTGGGCTAAGCCACTCGCGCTCCTGCCCTTCCCCAGTCCGACCTGCTCACTCAGACCTGCGCCTCCAGCCCAGCCACCCCGTTTGGCATCAAGCTATTCCTCCTAAATCACCGCTCAAAGCTAAATATAAGCAAAAAAAGGTCAAGCTATAGCAAATTGCGGTAGCAATAAACAGTGCTGCTTGCTGATGTCTTGCTCTGATCCTCAAGGCAGAGCCGGTCCCAGTCGCTGCCGCCTCTCGGTCCCTCGCCTTCACATCTAGCCCTCCCAGTTCGGGGGGGACGCGGCCGGGGCAGCGCTGTCCTCCCCGGAGCTGCCCTGCGCGATGCTGTTGGAGGTGAGGAGGAAGGCGGAGTAGGCGAGGTCAGCATCCTCCTTGGAGCTCTGGGAAAGGACAGGAGGACGCTGTTAGGTGGCCGGGACAGACAGCAGCATGTGGCAGGGGAGAGGGAGGCGTTACGTGGGCTGTGAGCTTCTCGGGATGATATGGGCAGACTGGACGAGTGGGACAATCCGGCGGGTCACGCCGGTGCCGACGTGAGAGCATCCCGCCTTTGCTTGGCCCTGGGAAGACCCCAAATGTTTGCGGGTTTGGGACTCCGCGGCATGCCTGTCCCCACGTGTGGGCACCCAGCTCACCTGTCCTAAAGCTGCTGTGTTTTACTGGTTTCCTCATAGTTTCCTTTATTGCTTCGGTTCAGCTCTTGGCACTTACAACACCTACATATCACCTTTGGTTAGGGACTTTTTAAAAGAAGGGCTTGCACGTGGCACCTTCGGTTACTGCTGAGTGGTGCCACTCGACCACGGTCTTACCCAAGGGGAGGCAGGGGGAAGGCAGGGGAAGGCAGGGGGTTGCCGGAGCCACAGGAGCAAGTCACGGCCCTTGCAATGGCAGAGACCTCCCTGCCTACCTCTGCTCCCTGAACCACCGCCCGCATGGGTGGAAGGCTGGGAGGTGGGATGTGCTCTGGCCATCAGCTTATCCCAGTGTTTCATATTTATGGTAGCAACCCAACCCCAACCTTCCTGACGCTACCTGGGGCTGCCTTGGGGTACTGTTTGAAGCAGGGCAACTGCTATTACTGTCTCTGCTAAAACATGAGGTCAGGAAGGGGTTAAGGTCCCCCCACAGAGGCTGATCTGCAGCAGGTGGCTGGACCCAGGGAAGATGGAGAGCACCTGGGTATAAATAAGGCCCCTGGGAGACTGCAGCTCCCTTGGCAGAGGCTGGAGGGCTGCGGTGGTGCTTCCCAGGTCAGTGGGGTCTCTCCTGCTTTCTCTTACCCTTTTTGCCTTCTTGGTCTCCACAGCACTTTCTGGGGTGGCCTCGGTGGTGATGAACTCTGCAGGGAGAGAAGGGGAGGTGTAAGGGCACGGGGGCCCTTGGTGGGCAGGCTGTGGCTTTTGTAGGCTCCTTCTGCAAACCCCTCCCCGGCACCCCTTGCCCGGGGCTGGGGGTGGAGAGCAGCCCATCGGCAGCCAGCAACCTACCGTCCCCGCCTATCTGAGTCTCCTGGCTCTCGTTCACGCAGGCGTTATTGCTTGCGCTGTACTCCTTCACGCTTTCAAAGTCCGACATGCTGATGTTTGTCCTGTAGCTCCCGATGGACACCAGGTCTGTTAAGAGGGAGGAGATGAGACAGACAAATACCCGGCACGCTTGCTCAGAGTTGGGGTGGGCGCATTGGCACCTGAATTGCCTCTGTGCAAGGAGACACCGTGCAATGCAACGTGCAAAGCCCGCGGAGGGGAGGTCTCTGTCTCAGCCCGGGCACCCTGTACGCTGGGTGTTGGAGCTGTACGGATGGGGCCAGCGGGAGAGGCAGGGTCCCTTGTCCCCCCATGGCATGGGGGGTAGCGGGGGAGCAGAGATGGCAGTGTGCACAAGGTATCCCCTTTGTCTTAATATTGCTGACATTTCTTGAGAGGCTAGAAAAGGCAGGGACTCACCAGATCTCTTCAGCTGCCTGTATTTAAAAATGGCAAAAGCCGTCGCGACGATCAGGAGCACGGCACCAACAGGGCCCAGGACTAGAAGAAGTGTATTGGGGCCACGGCTTTGATCAGAGCTGGAATGGAGGGAAAGAGATCGCTAAGCTGCGACATACTTTTTTTTTTTTAACAATTATTCAAGACTGAATAATGTATATGAATTTCCAGCAGTCTAAAATCTATATAGGATGGTAAATCTGAGTGAGCATGATGCAATTCAGTTAATGAACTGGATCCCACATATCACAGGGGAACAAATAAAAATGTAGGCCAGAGGTTGTGCCAAACCAGCTACGTCAGCGCCTTGGTTATAAATGTGTGAAGGAAAGCTCTCTAATCTTGACAGAAGTATTTTCAATTAGTTTTTCTGTATCTGGAATCTCTAATTGTTTCCTGTATTTTCTTGAGCTAGAGATTAATTTCAAGACATCTTGCCTTTTGCTGTAACTTTTTTTGCTGCTTTTCCTCTTACGTTTTGAGCTAAGCTCTTTAGGGACAAGAATTTGTTGTTGCTAAACCACACACGCAGTGTGCAAACACGGTACCAACAACAGGCTCATATAAACTTCACAAAAATAGAATCACAGCATCACAGAATGGTTTGGGTTGGAAGGAACCTTAAAGACCATCCAGTTCCACCCCCCTGCCACAGGCAGGGACACCTTCCACAAGACCAGGTTGCTCAGAGCCCCGTCCAACCTGGCCTTGAACACTTCCAGGGATGGGGCAGCCACAGCTTCTCTGGGCAACCTGTGCCAGGGCCTCACCACCCTCATGGGGAAGAATTTCTTCCTTTTATCCCATCTAAATCCACCCTCTTTCAGTTTAAAGCCATCACCCCTTGTCCTATCACTCCGTGCCCTGGTCGAAAGTCCCTCTCCGGCTTTCCTGTAGCCCCTTTAGGCACTGGAAGCTGCTGGAAGGTCTCCCTGGAGTCTTCTCTTCTCCAGGCTGAACAACCCCAGCTCTCTCAGCCTGTCTCCATAGCAGAGGGGCTCCAGCCCTTGGATCATCTCCGTGGCCTCCTCTAGACTTGCTCCACCAGATTCATGTCCTTGTGTTGGGTGCCCAGAGCGGGATGCAGTGCTCCAGGCAGGGTCTCACCAGAGCAGCGTAGATAGGTGACAGAGGCTTGGGGAGAACTAACCTTTCCGAGCTAGCTGCACTTTGCACCTCAGCTTGGTAGGCTCTTCCTTGGGGATTAAAGCCAGGCTCGGCGCGGCTGGGGGCCTCGGCGCGGCTGGGGGCCTCGGCGCGGCTGGGGGCCTCGGCGCGGCTGGGGGCCTCGGCGCGGCTGGGGGCCTCGGCGCGGCTGGGGGCCTCGGCGCGGCTGGGGGCCTCGGCGCGGCTGGGGGCCTCGGCGCGGCTGGGGGCCTCGGCGCGGCTGGGGGCCTCGGCGCGGCTGGGGGCCTCGGCGCGGCTCGGGGCCTCGGCGCGGCTCGGGGCCTCGGCGCGGCTCGGGGCCTCGGCGCGGCTCGGGGCCTCGGCGCGGCTCGGGGCGTCAACGTTCAGGAGCTCGGGAGCGATGCTTCCTGTATCCCGAGGAAGAAGAGCGGTTAGTTGCGTGAGCAGCAGCACAGAGATGGTGACACAAAAACTAGTTGGGCATATTTGGTGCATGTGGAACCGCAGTGGGTTTTGGCTGTGTGGGAGAGACTCTCAAATGGGGTTTAGAGATCTGAAATAATCTCATTCCAAATAACTTATTGCAAAAATCTCAAGTAGGCTCTCTCTGCTGATATACTTTTTGAAAAAGTCT
Organism: Phoenicopterus ruber ruber; assembly: GCA_009819775.1. Classification (NCBI taxonomy): domain Eukaryota; kingdom Metazoa; phylum Chordata; class Aves; order Phoenicopteriformes; family Phoenicopteridae; genus Phoenicopterus; species Phoenicopterus ruber. The sequence continues at coordinate 2,319,938 of CM020239.1, read as the reverse complement.
TGCATTTCCAAGTTCCACCTGTAGTATTTCCAGGACAAATTTTGAGTACTTGGTTTGCTTTTATTTCTAACTCTTTGCCCACCAAAGGCAGTGAAATGAGGCTGTTTCTCTCTTCATTTCGACCATCATCCACTTGGGATGGCTGCATGTGGGATATCTAGTGCTATACTTTTTTTTTTTCCTGCTCTGCTTCTAACAATATTCCTTCCCAAGAAAAACAATATACTGCACCAAAGCTGAGGCTAAGCCCCTTGCTGTCCAAGGGGAGCTGGTGATAGCCCTTCCTTTCCTGCTCCCTACTATTTTCCTGTTTATTAAGATAATGAGCTCCCTGGAGCAAGATGCACCTCTGAACTACGTGCAGCCCTTCACCTGACAGGAGTCAGATGTTACTTAAACTAAATGATGCTACAAGTTGCAATAGCAATAATTAGTCAGGATAGGGTTAAAAAATAAAACTGGTGTGGAAGGAAGTGATTTTCAGACTGGTGGGTACTTCTACGACCGGGAAGCAGAAACCAATGAGTGGATGAAAACATCTACGACAAGTTGCGCAAAATCAGGGTGATCTTGGCGCCTAGTCTGGGAGGCTGCCTGGATGAGAGCGCTTCTGTTTTGAGGTGCTGCAGCCTAGTGGCTATGGAGAGGACTTTCCTCTCAGCAGAAGGCAGCATGATTTGCAGCCCTGAGGAGCAGGAAAGCCACCGCCTGCCTTTGCCTTGGAACTCACCTTCAGTCACCTGCAGGTGGACTGCCATGGTTTCCCCATAGAGGCCATTGTGCTTCACCCCACACCAGTACCACCCTTCGTCTGTCTTTGCCACCGAGTCGAAGCTTAGGATAACTGTCTTGTTGTCAGTGTCACAGGTAACGTCTGGCCCCGGCTGCCTTTGGTCAGCAGCAGGCATGGGGGTGCAGCTGGTGCTGCTCCACTTGCACCAGTACTTCTGGTAGGAGTAGTACTTGCATGGGTAAGAGCAAGTTAAATCGACCGGTGAACCCACTTGCACCTCCACTGCCTTCTTTCCCCGCAGTCCAGGTTCTCCTGTGAGGGCAAACAGAACATCAAGGCTGATGTTAGTGGTTTCGGTGGTGGGAATGGTAGTCAGCAGGCAGCGGTGCTGCTAGAGAGGATGAACCAGGAGGTGTACCTTTGAGGGAAAGTGCTCCTTACATTGCTAAATTAATGTTAAGGATGCTGTATATGCATCTCTGAAAGCTGGGGTTGGGGTTTTTTGCAAGGCTTAAGAAATACTTGCGCGAGAAACTTTTGTGAACACTTTCCCATAAAACTGAAACCTTGTGTCTCCATTTTAAAGCTACTGGGGTGTGGGGGAATTGGCACAATGTTTCGCCTTATGAGATAAAAGTTCAGAGTTGGACCTCGCATCTCTTCCCAAAAAGCTCCTTTGCGGTGCTTAGGAGGTTGTTTTGTACCTGCTGAGCAGGCAGAGAACCGCCAACACGCAAGCACATACCGTCTACGATCTTCAGCTCAGTTGATGATTGCTGCTCCTTCTCCTCATCTGTCATGCACCAGTAATAGCCTTTGTCATTGTCCTGCAGCTGGTTCAGGATGATGCTGAGCGTCCTGTTATCTGCGCTGTCATACATGGCCACTCTTCCTTCATACGGGCTAAACACGTACCCGGAGGTGTCTATGATCCGAAGACACCCATTCTGTCTCCACTTGCACCAGTACTTCATTGAGGACTTTTTTAGAGGCTTGTAGTGGCATTCAAAAGTTACTGAACTTCCTTTTACTCCAAGTATTGTGGGCTTTCCTTGAGGAACACTTGTCTCTGGAGATAAAAATGAAACGAGCAGCTGTACATGTCTAACTCTTGCCCATGTGGCACTCTTCCAAGAGAATAAAGGTTATCAGATCAAAGAAAGCTGTTTTGGCTAAAGCAAGGCTAGGCGAAGCTCAGGGGTGCAGACGGTAGGAGACCGTCCTGGCATGGCTAGGAACTGCTCCTAAAGGATCTGTCAAGCCTTTCTTTTTCCCAAATTCACTGGGTGGTGGTTGTCTTTGTGTAGAATCATAGAATCATAGAATTGTTCTGGTTGGAAGAGACCTCCAAGATCATCGGGTCCAACCATTAACCTATCACTACCAAGTCCCCCACTAAATCATATCCCTTAGGGCCTCATCTAAACGCCTTTTGAATACCCCCAGGGATGGGGACTCCACCACCTCCCTGGGCAGCCTGTTCCAATGCCTGACAACCCTTTCGGTAAAGAAGTTTTTACGAATGTCCAATCTAAACCTCCCCTGGCGCAACTTGAGGCCATTTCCTCTTGTTTTGTTGTCTGTTACTAGGGAGAAGAGACCAACCCCCGTCTCTCTACAACCTCCTTTCAGGTAGTTGTAGAGAGCAATAAGGTCTCCCCTCAGCCTCCTTTTCTCCAGGCTAAACATCCCCAGTTCCCTCAGCCGCTCCTCATAGGACTTGTGTTCCAGACCCTTCACCAGCCTCGTTGCCCGAACAACGTGTTGCCACAACGTGTACCAACATTTCAAAGTCTTGCTCCCTTTGCTGGGGGGAGGGCAAGTTTTCTCTGTTCTACATCTGTCACTTTGAGATTTAAGGAATTAAGACCTGCAGAGACAGTTTACTTGTCTCAAACTCGTAGCCAGAATTTGCCTTTTGGAGTTTTGGGCTAGCCAGACTGTGGAAGATAGCTAGCCACCACTGGGAAAGTTAAGTCTTGATACAAGCTTTATTAGTGATGGTTTAGAATGTTACAGGTAGTTAAATGAATAGAAAGAAGTATCTAGATGAGAAGATAGGATAATAGCACTCTGCAAAGGGAAATTAAAGTTCTTGTTAAATAGACTGCTAGTGATGCTTCTAAAGAGAAGTAGAGATGAAGGGGGAAAAAACCACTGGGAATAGCTTACTCACCCTCATAGACATGCACATCCAGTTCCTTCGTTTCTCCGCTCTCCCCGTAGAAGCCAACCCCGCACAGGTACAAGCCAGAGTCTTCCCAGCCTATCTGAGTTATCACGATGCTGAATGAGCCTGCAGGCTCCTCATTGGTCAGCATAATTCGCCCCGTGTAATCCTCCCTAATGTTCCCATAAGTATCGATGATGTTACGGCAGCCGTTTTTCTCCATCTTGCACAAGAATTTCCTTGCGCTCTGATAGTCGCTCCCAAAGCTGCAGGACATGGTCAAAGTGCTGTGCAGCTTCACGTAGAAGAGCTCAGCTCCCTCGGGTACGTGTGGACCTGTGCATACAGACACCAGTCAGTGTGTACTGCCCGCTCTGTCGGTAACCGTGTGCGACTCCCCTGTACCTCTGAAGGCTTGGTTTAGCATAGGGTTTCTCTATACTTGCTATACCATGTGCCACTCCTGGTCAGAGCATGATCTACTCGGCTGCGTCCCACGTCTGTCACGCGTTTCAGAACTGAGGTCTCTATGCTGTATCACTGCCTGCTTTATAGTGGGGCTTCTCCCCGAGCCTTCTTGCCAGGGACCGTGCCACGAGTTTGTACCGTGCTCTGCAGCCTGGGCTTTGCCCCGCAGCGTGGTGCCGTCCTGCACGCTGTGCTGTCATGGACTTGGGCGCAGGCTTGGCTCGCGCAGCCTCAGCCACGGGTTGGAGGGTGCAGCGGGGTGCCGGGCAGTTCTGCCCTCTGACTGCATCTCCCTAAATTTCAGTGGCTGAGAAAGGTCAGCACTTTCTAAGCAATGTTTGTGACCTTAAGAGGAGTTTCATTTAATCTGATTTTTATGCCAGATTTTTGGTCCAAAAATTCATTCTGTAAGAGCCCAGGGGAAAATGAAAACTGCTGTTTCCCAAAAGCATGGAGCATCTTGAGCTATGAGATGCTGGAGAGACTATCTGTGGAGCCTTATTAAAAAGGGGGGCGGGGGGGGGGGGGAATAGTAAAAGAAAATAATACTTTAAGGAGCCCCAGGACTATAATTACCTTTAGAAACATCCAGACTGACTCTGTGGGAGAGCCCTCTGCCATTGATACCAATACCACACTGGTAGTTGCCTGAGTCTGCCAATTCAAGCCCGGAGATGTTAATCTCAAAGTTTTCTGCCTGCGGGTTGTCAGTGATGGAGACTCTGCCGCGGTAGCCTGCAGCGACGTAGCCGCTGCTGGAGACGACTGTCAGGCAGCTCGTGGCCGATTCCCTGCACCAGTACTTTCTGTCGTGTCTGTTCACGCGGGTGGGAGGGTAGAAGCATTTCACGGTAACTGACCCGTTGACCAGACCATATACCTGCCGTGGTCCGAACACGGGGCTTGAGACTGCAAGAGGAAAACACGTTGGCTGTAAATGTCACTGTGCTGCACAACCTGATGGGACCGCGGAGCAGGTCGGGTGTACCGCGGCGAGCGCGGACCCAGGGCTGTGCAGCACCGTATGGTCTGAAATGTCCCATGGGAGCGATGGGGTAGAGGCACTCCCTGAACCCTGCTCCCCCCTTAGTAATGCCACCTCTGGTCCTAGGCCGCCCATGAGACCCGTGCCCCAGGCGGGTTACACTTACTTGCTGTCTTGAGGGGGTATCTGCTGCTTGCAGGCTCAGCTGGGAGGAAGGTGAGCAGGAAGACGAATACTAGCAAAGTCATTTTTCTTGCATTCCCTGGAAAAGGCACAGAAGTTGGTGAATAATCACATTTGCAAAATGATTAAGTTAAATGATCAAGTCATCTAAATAATCCTCGTGCCTGGAGGATACGAGGGTTGTGGCTACCTGAGCTAGAGAGAAATACCGCATTTAATCACTTTTGTCAAGCAATTCAATGGGAAAGAGGGAGGTGGTATCCCTGTTCTTGCCTGCGTTGCCGCATGGCATCGTGACTGCCTGTGGGCCTCATCCCAACATCCCAATCTCCCCTCGTGTAAAATGAGGGGAGCTGTTATGACGAACTTGGTTAATGCAATGCCTGCAAGCCACCAATGTGTCCGTCGGAGCAGGGTGCCCCAGGGACAGTGTCTCTTGGGCAGACAAGAGCAATGGTGTGCACAGCATAAAAAGCAGTTTTGGCCAAACCAGAAGTGACTTGGTTCAAAATCAGAAATGGTGTCTGGTTTTACACTTGTAAATCAGAACAGCCCATCAGAGGGTTGAAGTCCAAAAATGTTCGAAAAGCTGCTGAGCCCTGACAGGTATGAGAGTCAGGTGGCAACCCGGAGCTCAGCTGCTCACTTGACCCGTGCCAGCAGATAATGCTGCTTCGAATAATTTAATAGCTGGAGTCATAGTTTCTTTCAATGTCCATGCAGTGAAAGGAAGGCTTGTTCACTAGTGAGCCCCAGTGCCAAAACCACTCCTTAGAAAAACCTGCTCTCACAGAATCAGAGAATGTTTTGGTTTGGAAAGGACCTTTGAAGATCATCTAGTCCAACCCCTCTGCCACGGGCAGGGACATCTTTCGCTAGGTTGGGTTGCTCAAAGCCCCATCCAACCTGACCTTGCCGGTTCCAGTGCTCCACCACCCTCACTGTAAAAATTTCTTCCTTATGTCCAAATTTCTTCCTTACGTTGCAGAGCAGAGTTCCTGTCTCAAGCCTGTATTTAATTACTGCTCTTTGTTTCCCTGATCTCTTCAAGGATATGCAAAAGAGAAAAAGCGTAATATTTTCACCTCTACTCTTTTTTTTTCTTTTTCCTCAGTTGCTGGTGAAGTCAGTGAGATGCAGTGTCTTCCCCCTCACCCCCCCCTCCTCCAAGAATCAGACTTAAGCCAGGAAAGCACTGTCCCACCTGTGTGTCCAACAAACCTACCGCATCAAAATTAACCCTCGGCCAGGACGCAACATTATGGCTATTGGGGGATATCAAACCAAACTGCGTGTCTCTTGATGTGCCCATAGTCTTCAGGATGAATATTTCTGACCTTCCTCTTGTTCTGGACTGAGTGATGGCTCAGAGGAAGCCAAGGCTCTTAATCCTCTAAACTGTTTTCTTTGGCCTGAACTGAGTGTACTCTTGGACCCTGCGTGGTGCGGTGGTGGGAATGTACGTTTCCCGAGCATGGCTGTTGATATACCTGCCTATTCCAAGTTCTAGAAAAGATGATAGGTGCCAAGGAAAGTCTTTATAAACATTCAGAGGAATTTGATTTCAGGGCGTCAAGTGACAGAATTTTATGAAGGGTAATTCCTGGTAGAAGAAAAAGGCTTTTATTTCCGTGTTAAGATGAAAGGTGTTCTGTTGTGCTTTCTTCCTTGTATTGTGATTTCTAATTACTCAGTGGCCACTTGTCCATGGCTAATAATTAACTCACTGAGCATGAAAAATGCTCTTTCATACATATCCCAGAAGTAGCCAGCAAGACAAACATAACATATGCTGCAGAAAGCAAACAATATGGCACAAAAAGGGCCTTGATATTTGCCCCTTGCTAACAGCAGTTCCTCCCCCTGATGGTCACCTCGCTGCCCTCCCACCCCTCTCTCTGCAGCGCAAGTGGGATCCCAGTTCAGCTTTCCCCTTCTTGGCAAAATTTGAATAACCTGTTAGTCTGATCCCTTCCCAAAGCAATCGGCTGCTTCAGGTTACTGACAATCTCATTTCGTCAGGTAGGGAAGGATTACCAAGGCCTCTCTTTTGAAACAAAGCTATGGCTGTGGCCAGAAAGATGGGTGCAAGAGTGGTGGCATCAGGGTCTTCATATGCATGTCAGAGCAGGAAAGAATTTCTGCATCTCCGTCTCTGAGGACGCACGTGTGCACTTGTGCCTACACAAGAGCAACAGTTTGTGCGTGCTTGCGTGAGCAACATCTGCAACTCCTGCAGCTCTGAGTTGCCTCTAGCCATGTTTTCTCAGATGTTGTTAAAACCTTCCCCCACTCGCTGAACAAATGGAGAAAACTCCCATGTAGAGCAAGTCTGAGCACGCACAGCCACTGGTTACAAAAAAATCTGCGATGTACTTCCATGCTAACGCATTGGGCTGGACGGCTGGAAACCCCCTCTCTGTTGCCAGTGCTATGTTGCACTCCGAGAGGGACGTTTCCTAGCCCAGAGCAATGGTGTAAACGAGCTTTGCTGGTCACTCTGCAACGAGCAAGCGCTGTTTGAGATGCTGGGGGAGAATTTCATCAAGCTGTTGGTGAAAGAACTCTAGTTCGTTCTTGCTTTCAAAGAACATTTGCTGCTGGATTTGCTCTCTCTAGTCGGAGCACAAGGCTTAAACCTCAGAGCTCCAGGGAAGAGAAAAGGCTGCCGAGCTCATATGAAAGGGAGTGCAAGTAAGTGGTTGTGCAAGTGATTTGTATTCGTGCTTCTGCAGGTGGAGGGGGAGTTGAAAGGAGAGAGATGGGACAGCAAAGGCTTGCAGGGGGCTATAGAAGAGTCAAGGGGCTTGAAACCAGAGGGAAATGCCACGTATGCTATCACCAGAGCAGCTGGGAAGCAGCTTAGGGCAAGTGTGCTGGTAGGTCTGGAGAGCTCTCCTGTGTGTGCCCGGGGATGGTGCCTGCTGAAGAGCCAGTGCTGGAAAGGGTGAAGCGCCCGTGCTCCTCCTGCCACTCAGTTGCAGCCTCTCACCGCTCTGTCCTAACGTCTCAGTAGCAGAGAAAGGTGCACGGGTAGTGCTCCTTTGTTCTGTAGTGGTGAAATCTTTCCTGGAGCTGGCAGCGGAGGCAAGGCTTTATTTTGGGCTTCACATACAGACGCACGACTGTATCAGTATGTGCCCTCTGTACCTGGCAGCCCCAGCTGCTTCAGAGAAAGGTGTAAAAATCTGCCCTAGGCAGTGATGCCATAACTGGCCCCGGGGTTTTCCCAAAGTCCCCGTGGGGTCTGGTGGTTGGCACAAAGCATGAGGCTTGTGCAGTGCTCCCAAAACCTTCCAGCAGAAGCTGAATTTGGTCACCCCATATGGGAACAGTTGCACTGGCTTTGCAGATGACTGGTGATGCTCCACCAGTTTTGCCTGGGGGCTGCGTGACGTGGCTGGTTTGGACGCAGCTGCCACGTTGGGTTCCCCTCTGCTCGTGTCCACCTCTCCTGCTTCCCCCTCTTGCAGGCACTGACCTGCGTGTCCGGGTGCCTGCGCTGGATTTCTGATGGCTCTCGGAGCAGGAAGGACTGAGCGCGTGAGACCATGGTATCCCCATGGACTGACAGACGCTGGAAACCTCTCCTGCAGGGAAAACCTGGTCCTACCACACCGCAGCAGGACGAGTCGCCAGGACCCTGTTTGGCAGCCGATGTGCATGGCACTGTGCAGGTTGGTGCCTGCACCCCACTTTGCGTGGCCATCGGAGCCCCTGCCTGCACCAGAGCTGCCAGGCAGGAGGGATTGCAGACACTGACCAGCTGAGAGAAACCTGGACACGCGATTTGAGCCGCATGTGGCCACGCAGGCAAAGAAGCTGCTGTCTTAAACCTGACGCGTTAAAAACCTAGTGAGAAGCTGTCTGCAAGGCAGTGCAACGGACCGGTCAGGAGGGGAAGCAGGGAGGGAACCCAGTTATTCCCACTAGGAAAGCGTCTCCAAGAAGCTGCTCTGCAGCACAGGGCAGAGGAGCCGTGGGTGGGAAGTGCTGGGCTGGCAGCGCTCGGGTGCAGCCGCCTCCGTTGGCATTTCGGGCTTCAGCTCGCCCGTACTGCTGGGCCCGTCGCTGCAGACTTGCCAGGCTGTCTGTTGTGGTTACTTTAATCATTTCGATAGGTGACGATGGAGGGAAATTAAAAGCTTGTACTAGTTCTCCCCTTCTCCCCTCGCGGCGCAGGACTTGCAGAGAAGCAGCCACAGGAAACCTTTCAGCCGCTGATGTTTGCAAAGTCCCTCCTGCAGCCAAAGGGCTGTGACCCCTCCTGGCATAAATCCCTAATTCCCCGTTGCGACAGTGGTCCTCTCTGGGTTATTATCAGATGTGGGCTGGGCTGTACTCCTTTTTCTTTGGGGTTTTTTTTGGTACAACTCAAATCTTGTTTTTGTGAATTTACTTTCATTTTGCATCATCAGAATTGCCAGTTTCCTTCTCCCTGTCCCAACATAGCAGGTTTTGAAGGCTTTAGAGCACAAAACCAGTATTACAGCTGAGCTCAGGAGATGGGAGCTTGCACGTTGGTGCATGAGCTTTCCACTCTTTACCCAGGCCTCTGGACACCAATGTCACCAAGATCCGGGCAACGGCATTGTCCTCTCCAGGACGCTTTGCCGCGCGGGGGTGGCTGTTTGCAGTGTGCTGCCGTGTGTGTGTATAGTGCAACAGGGATTTCAAAGAATTATATTGTACAAAACCAGAACAGGATAGGCTAATCATTAGCAAGATTAATACTAACAAATGAAAATATTTAGTTGTAATATGCTTTAAAACAGAAGCTACAGCCATTACCAGGTAAATGGCATTAACTTTCTCCTAGCCGTCCATTTCCATGCTCAGCTTGAGTTGCCATGTTCATGACCATGAGCTTGGGAAGGGCTGCTGAAACCCCCACCGAGGGCAAGTGTTCAGGGGGGTGAGCGCATGAGAAACCTGGGATGTGTTCAAGCATTAATGGAACCCAAATATATACCTACAGCACAACGACAGGTAAAAACTCATTACACCTTGTAACATGTTTCCATAATTTAGATTTTGTTGCGTTTCTTCCTACCACCGACGCACACTAGAGCTTGGCGCGTGCATGCGCTGCACCAAAGGGGCTTCGCTCGTTAGTGCCGAGCGAGATGCGGACATGCCGCGATGTCGGCTTGGTGTGAAAAGCCATGCAAACGGAAAAATGAGAATGGCCTTTACAAGAGAATGATGTTTTTTCTTGCTTTCCTACTCGGGACAGCTAAGTGTTTTTGTTGTCTTAGTATCATCTTGACAACAAATAACATGATCTGGTTTTACTTGGTATGTTGCCGTGCTCTTAAGCCTCACTGCATCATGCCTCCGCTGAGTGACAGAAATTTTAATGCTGTGTATAAAGCTCAGGGGAGGTTAGAGCCCCTCAAACCTCACAGTCGCTCTCTCTTGCCCATACGGACACGTCTTCAGTGGTTCTATCCCTAGGAAGTGGCTCATGGTGCTTTTGCAGGGCAGTGGGAGGTTGGTCTGCAGCAGCTGTGGTGTGAGACCTCCCTGGGTTGGGTTTCCTGGTCTACCCTGCGTGGATGCTCCCCTGGACCCCCTGGTGCTGAAAGCACTGCGGGATTGGCCTGGGTTGGGAATGTCACCTTCCTCTCCAGCACCATTGCAAGCTTGAATTTTGGAATAGTGCTTCCAGGTTCCCAGCAGAAAATGCTGGGGGAGAGAGAGATCTTCTCGTCCTCTCGGACCAGGTTAGCTCTACCAAGTATCATTCATTACAAGACCTTCTCTGGGTTTCTACGGTGCTTTTGCAACCATCAGTCCTCGGGAGGAATATCTTCAGATTTATAACGATTTGAAAGAGATCAGGACCTGACCCCTGGGTTATGCAAACCCAAGCAAGCAGCTGCTCTTGCTGGGTACGAAATACCAGAGTTCAGTTCCCAAATTGTGCTGACTCAGCTGCAAGTTTGAGCTCTGAGAAAGCGGTATGCTCCTAATGCAGCTTGCCAGGGATCAGCACAGTTCACTTCATTAGCTATTAACTATTGCTCTTAACGATGACCAGTGTCAAGGACGTGCTACGTGATCAATGAAACATGAAGGTTTAGTTGCCGCATTTGTAATTCTAACCTAGGAGTCCTTCTGCTTTGTAGAAGGTTTACTGTTGTTCAAATATATAAGAAATAATAACATGTAGAATGGAGTAAATATTTTTTTCCCCTCAAATCCTTGCAAAGCAAGACCCACGAACACCACGAGTAAGCTGCACAGATGCACACTGATGTGGAGCCGGGCAGTGCTGAGCAGCAGCAGGGGCTACACTGCGAGGAGCAGCGCTGGCACATGTACAGGGAGCCCAGGGATGCTGCGGACTGGTGTGCCTGGAAGGGCACGGCAACGCGCTGCTTGCTGCACAGGACCGGGGCTCCTACACCTTTACGCTGCCCCTCGAGATCACTGCAGAGATGGCCCTACTGCGAGCGTTATTTGCTGTGGTGGGATGGGGGAAAGCCACCAATCCACTCCACTTTCGTGGAGTTATGAAAGAGCAATCAACTTTCAGATAAAAGATCAAGCTGACCCAAACACATATAGAAAAGGAATAGTTCACGTTCCAAACCGATGGCTCCTTTACAATATGGAAAGACTAAATAGGAGGTGCTAATTTTGTGATGCAGTGAGCAGAAACAGCTAGGCAGATCTTAGTGAAGATTATCAGGACTTACTAAGAAAGTGGCAGTTTTCAGGAATTTCTGCCATACTTGTGACCCTCCTAGCTAAGCATGTTTGTCAGTGCCAGTTACACACAGTCTTATATGAGCAATATATTCTGGAAAACAAATGAAAAAGAATAATCAGACAGTCCTTATGGCAGTGACTGAGATTCCTCTGAGATTGTGCTGCTGGCCTAACTTTATGTTCCTTTAAGCTGCTGGATATAGCATACACTAACTTGTGACCTAATTTTATGTTCCTTTAAAGTGTTAGATATACCACACACTAACTTGTGACCTAATTTTATGTTCCTTTAAAGTGTTAGATAGCCCATGCACCAACTTATTGCTTTTCAGATAAGAGTGTCATGCTTCACTTTCTTACTTTTTTTTCTTGGGCTGGAAAGTGAAAGCAACTTCAACACTATTAAACTGTTACTCTGGTTTAATACTGCTGATACTGCAAGGAGCAGGAACTTGGTGTAATCCCACAGCACTTACTGTACGGCCCCAGTCTGTCCCGGGACAGCTGCTGGAGGGGAGGGAGGGATGGATAGCGCCGGTGCATGTATCGTTAGCAGCAGCACGATTGCTATTAAGAGGTGGTATTTCTCTGTACTTCTGATGAAATGTATTAAAAGTCCTATATGACCGTTTGCTTTGCAGAGTAAGAATTCAGACGTGCAGACCCCCCCCCCCCTTCACTGCTGGTCCCAATGTGAAAGGAGGCTGACAGCGTTCTCTCCTTTCAGTTTTAGGACACCACGTACACCCCATTCACTTACGCTTCAGTATCTGCTTATCTTCCCTTGAACTGTACAAACCTGGTAGCTCTTCAGAGCTCGTTTAGGACATAACTGCACCAATTCTCTTCTTAAATTTCAGAATCTGCGTCCCTATGATTATCTCCTTGCTGTGATTCAAAAGACTGTAATGACCATAGACCAGGCTGCAACAGTTTAGATTACTACAGTAATATTTACTAACATTTGTTATTTTCGATGTTAAAACTTAATGCAACTATTGTAATGATGATTAACCTTTTTTTTTCAGAAAGGAAGGATTAAAAATCTACCACAGAGAAGAAAACATAAACATCATAAGCCTGGTCCTGTGCTTCTGACCTAAAGAAATCCATCCCCCCACCAGCGAGACCCGCACACCTATTCACTGCTGTTTCGGAGCTGCTGCTTCCCTTTGCCCATGTGTGAGGAAGAGTCCTTGAAAGGTCTCAAGACTTGTGGTGTTCTCCTTCCCCATCTCAAAGCGGTAGTACAAAAGATTTTGCATTTCAGAATGACAACGAAGAAGCATTACTTACACTCCAAGTTACTTCTGCAGACTATTTTGTACTTCTTGCTTTTTCTTTTAGACCGACTGCTCCTAGCTTTGCTGGCGTCTCGGTGGCCGACCCCAGGACCTCCTGCGACGTCCTGCCTCCCTCCTGCAGCCGGACACTGGGCTCTGGCAGTGCCAGGCTGTTTTAAATACTCCTCGTCCCTCTAGCCCTGCATTTCCACCTGTTGTGCCTTAAAGGAATAGCATCCAAAAACGCTGGCAGGTGAGCACCACCCCACGTGAGGCAGGGAAGCCAATGCCCATCCCAGCTCTGCTGTCACTTTGAGGGTGCCCGCTGTTTACCTCCTGGGTACACGTTGCCATTGCACAACAGCCACCCCAAGGGTGGGCTCCTGGACACGGTCCCGGGCACCTCTGCCTCCTTTAGGAAGGAGCCTGGTGGCTGCCTGGGGTCGGGTCCGTGGAAGGTCTCCTGCCCTGCTGGGATCGGGGCACCTGGGAGACAGGTTCTGCTCGGACAGGACCCGGGGAGCTGGGGCAGCTGTGATTCCTTGGGTCGAAATGGGCTCCTGTACCTGGTGGCACAAAGACACTGGGGAGCCTTACGGGGTCTGAGTCTGAGGGCACAAGGGTCCGGCCAGCCCCCTCCTCTTTGTCGGCATTGCAACATCGCCCTTGAGTCGTGACCACGTTTCCCGTCGGCCCGGGCAGGAGAACCCCTCGCTGCAAGGACTGACCTGGCTTCTGATCTTATGAGACCCCCAACCTGTGGCGGAATAGCTTTGTAAGGCAAAGCTGGACAAAAACAGGGTTTGGGGTTTTTTTTTAGCTGTTGCACATTTTGTGGAAACCAGTGTCCCTAAGCAGACCCAGGCTGGTCGGCCGTCCCGATAGAGCAGGTCTGTCTCCTGTCCCTGCTCTCTCCAGCCCCTCTGCCTCCCCTCAGCCTTGTGGGAAGAGCAGGAGCCTGCGTGGGCGAGCGTTGGCCTTGTCTGGGCAGACCAAGAACGTTGTAAGCTCTTTAAAATGAAAAATAATAAGCAGGAGCTTTGCTGCCATCTTCAACCTCATTTCTTTGCTCTCCTACTGTAGGCACGTCAGGGGCTTAAATTAAAATTCCCTGTAAAGTTGTCAGAAATGGAACCATGCGAGAAAGTAAAATTAATGAAGATGAAACTATTTGTATTAGGTGGGATGAATCATTAACTTGCTTTACCTTGTACTAATGATGAAAAAACAGTAATTTCTTCTAACTAGGGGATCACATGAAGCTTTTCTCGTCTGCTCTCAGTGAAAGCTGCTGAGCTCAAACAGGACGGCAGCTCCCAGCATTCCTGCCGTGCCTGAGAGCAGGTGAGATCCTGACCTGGAGTCGGGATGTTTTATACATTTGTCAGATCTTAAAGCCAGCCTTGGCAGGGCCTTTCCTCCAGCTAAGAGTGTCAAGCCCCTTTCTTTCCATGAACGTGCAGCTTTTGTGGCGAGGATGGAGCTTTTGAGGCGAGAAAGGCGGTTGCTGTGTGTGCACAGGGTGATCTGCTGGGGATCGTGAACCGAGAAAACAGCCACGATGTCCCCTCGACGGGAACAGCCCCTGATCCCCTTGCAGGCCGTGTCCTTCCCACCAGTGCTGCTTCTCTGGCTGGTTGGCATTGCTGTAGTTCTCATTCTTGGACATAGAGTTGCGCTTGCTTGGCCACAATAGGCGCAGGTGTGTTTGTTTTTCCATGCCTCCCGCTCTCCCAGGCACCTTTCCTTCGGGTGCCAGCATGTCGGCTTCCCCGCTCGCCCTGTCTCCATCCTGCCATGCGCACGGAGATGTGTTTTCAAGAGCCTGGGCTGGCGGAGGGTGCGCGGGAGGAAGGCGGCACGGCCGCGGCGGGGGAAGTCCTGGCAGAAACCAGACATGGGCACCCACAACCACTTGTGCGTCTTGGGGGGGAAGTTAGTCCAGGGCGGACGAACAGTTTCTTTAACCAAACCACTGTCTTCACCCTTAAGGTCTCTGGGAAAACCGATCCGTTGTCTCATGCAAATATATTTACTTGCCTTAACAGAGGAGGAAGCATCCTTCTGCCAAGTCACAGGTTCCAAAGCACTTTGGCTTCTCCAGAAAACAAACAACCCTGAGCTTGCTTTTTTTTTTGGGCCAAAGCAGAGTTTGCAGCATGGCGTGCAATCTGAGCATACAAACCAAAGCCACTGTTTGGGTCTGGGCTGCGTTTGGCCTGAAATGATTTGATTTTGAAGCCATAGATAGTTCTGCACAAGAGGTGGAGGAAAAATAGGGCTTGAGAATTTGGGTGTCTTTGATACAGTGTCTGTATCTTTGGGTGTCTGACTGAAGTCAGATACAGTTTATGCGTTGCAAAATGACCAGATGGATAAGGATTTAAAAAAAAAAAAAATCAGAAAATCCTCATTTTTTGCCAACAAAAACTTGTTTTGCAGCAAACCTGCAGCCAGGCGGGTCCGTCCTTCCCACGCCCCCTCCCCAGCTTTAGCTTTCCCTCGGGGTGCTCTGCCTCTGCGAGAGATGATCGGGGATGCACACAAATAGCTTGATTACAGATGCATTATTTTATTCTCTTCTACAAACCACGCGGCAAGTGGCATTTGGGCAGCCTGCGGGGACTCGGCTCCCGACACGGGACGCTCGGCTCTGAGCAGGGCAGCGAGCAGCAAGTGGTGCCGGGCGCTTTGTAGTTTATAGCCGTGCCTCGACTTTCCGTAGGGAAAATTCCGAGCTCATGTACACAGGGGATTTGACGGAAGGGGCTTCTGCTTCAGGTCTTCATCGGTCACCTTGAAAAGTATTTTTTTCCCCGTAGGGTTGTTGTAAAAAAAAAAAAAACAACCCCACAACCCTCCCCACCGCCCCCCCCCCCCCCGGTCCAAAAAAAACCCCAAACCAAAAAGCCCCAACCAAACCAGAAGAAAAGCCGTGATCTGGCATTGTCTCTCTTACAATATTTTTACACGTGATTCCATGAGTGTTTCTGTTTTAATGCCAAACTTGGTATTTTAAATGGGTCTGGTAACTTCAGGGAGTCCTGAGAACAGAAAGCTAAAAAACCTGCATCGGAGGGGACTTCTGGAGTCAACCTCCTGCTCGGCTCAAGAGGGGAGTTGTCTGGGGCTTTACCCCAAACCAGACATCTAGAAACAAAAGGCACAATGACCAATTTCTGGTTTGCGGTCTCACTTTTAGAAGTTTTTCCCAGAACGTTGATTACTTTCAAGGTTTTAGGGGAGGTGTACTTTTTTCTTCCCGTTCTCTCCATTCAGGACTGCAAGAACCCTTCCTACAGCTGCTTTTTTTGTCAAGTAAAATCCCAAACAGCAAGAGAACTTGTACAGTTTTGGCAAGTTGTATCACACTGCACAAAATAATCTCGATTTCGACCTTAATGGTCGAAATGGTTTTAAAGCCACTCTGACGGCTTCTTTTGACGGCTGCGGTATATTCTCTAAATAGCTTTGAAAAGCGTGATGCCTGTAGATCTGCTTTCTGCTTCTGATCAAGCCGGTGGATGTTTCAAACGGGAAAGAAATACAAGCGTGCATGCGGTACTGGGCACGGAGGTGGTAGCTCATTCTGGAGGGTGCAAATCGTCACAGTCGCGTATTTCCCTCTGCAATATCTGACTAAAATATTATCACCTGCTTATATGATCGGAGAGTTTGGATCTAAGTGCATTGCAATGAGAATATGAAATGCCATCCCCAGATTTGTTGAACCACTAAGTTCGATCTTTTATTTTTTGGGGGGAAGAGTACGTTTCACTGATAGGAATCTCCACAGATTTGATAGACTTTAATTTGATATACTTTAAAATATTTGCTCAGATGTTTTCTGCCAGAGTTTCTCTCTAAAGAGCGTTAGTACTCCAAGACAGGCCCACGGTTTCTGTATTTTGCCACAAGACGTACTCTTACGTTGGCCATCCTCAATCTTCCAAGGATAGCATAGATTATCCTGCACAAGTAGGGCAAAAAAGAATGATTGCAACACAGTGAACAAGAATTGCTTCTGTGTAACATTGCAAGAGGTCATAAGCAATCAGACTTTATTGAAACAAGTGAGCAGGAAGAGCGATAACATGTTTACTATGTGTAAGCAAAAATTATAATCAACCCTATAATAAATTTATACACCTCATATAGGATTTAATCCAAGTCTTTTGAAATCGGTGGCTCAACGTCTCTTGGTAAGGAATAAAGGCAATGGTTTGGCATCAGAACATAAATCCCGGACTGTGGGATCATAATTCCTGGACTGCAAACCTGGTGTCTATCCTGTGGAGGCATTTTACATACTAAACCGCAAATCCTCTGCTTAAAATTTGTTTCTATTCTCTTCTACCAAGGGAGACGATGCTTGCAGTGCCAGTTCCAGAAAACACCCACCTACGTTTGCCAGAGTCTGTCCTGCATTCGCGCCCTTTTTCTGGGCTCCGGGTTTCCTCCGTCGTTGGCTCTTTTACAGGGTTCAGATCAGACCGAATCGGCGCTGCTTCCAGGCTCCCCGTGGCCCTTCTTTCTTCTCCTTAAAAACAAAAAGTATGCAGACAGTGGAGGGAACACCTCCTCTAATGCCTATTTAAATACACAGGCATGTCATAACAGACACCGGATTGGGGCCGTTGTTTCCCAGTTTCACTCTTGTGAAAAACGTATTTCCACTCACCACTGTCCTCGCGGAAGGTTTTTCTCCCTAAATTTATCTCTAGGGACACGGTATGTTATAGAATAAGATATATGTGCACATATTTTTGAAAATCAGTTGTTAGCAAGGATTTTTCGGGCAAGTCTTTGTCAGCTTTGCACCAAGCGGGCTGGATTCGGCCCTGAGAAGCCGCCCGGCACGTAGCCACTCGTGCCATGCAGGTCCCTGCCCTTTATACTTCAGGATTTCCGAGCACTCGCGGAGCTGTAAATCTTCTATACACAAAAACTCAACCTTGCTTTCAGCAGGACTTCAGAATTTCCGTTTCCTTCATTTGCTTTTTGTTTAAGCGTATTAAAAAAACCCGCAACTTCTCTAGATCATTGCTTGCAAGTACAGTTGCACTTTCAGGCTGCGCCAGCTGCAGAATGGACGCGTGTCTCCAGAGATGGAAATCTCCAGTGGGGCAGACTCCAGCTCTCGGAAATCACAAGCAAAGCCATTGCAAAACAACCACCGCAGCCCGAAAGGTGTTGCCTGGCCAACTTACCCGTCTGCTTTTGAAGCTTTATTTTGATCAGGGCGAGAATAGTGATAGTGATGAAAATCAGCAAAATGAGAGCTGGTAACACAACCAGGAGCAGGCGTGATTCACCTGATGAGCTGGAAAGATGAACCATCAGAATTAAATTGGGTTTTGATTCAGCTACTGGTTGGCTGAAGTACCTTAATGCAGGCTGTTGTTTTTTACACCAAAGCATATAAAGGAGTTATAAACGCTGACTAAATCAAAAGAGAGCAGTCAACAAAGTCAAGTAGAGATGAAATCATTTGATCTGGAGCTTGGTTTATGAGGAAGTATTTACTACAGCTACCTCTGCTCTACCTTGTGGGGTTTATGCTCCCAGCTGAAGGAGGCCCTCCAAAAGGAAAACAAGCTATTTTCACCGTACAAATTCACAAGCAAGGTTCATGCTCTTTCTTTGCGAGTTGTTGCAGACTCTCATGCTGTTGGAGGGTGTCTACGTGCTGACTCCTTGCAAAAATGATGTAAATGCTATCAGAGCTCCACAGGCAGACGGGCAGACGGAGCTTTGCCAAGAACGGTGCAAAATCTGACCCTTTATGCAAGAGCACAATTTGTGATTGGGAACATGCTCTCCCCTCTTTCTGGCTGGATGGCAGGGAGCCACGGCTTGAGGGAGGCTGGGGATGGAGAGGATGGTGCTTCTCGTGCTGGGGGTCGCTGGGGCCGATGCGAGCTCCGAGGCGCACGGAGGGACAGCTCAGGGTATTGAACTGGATTCGTGGACTTTGTGGTTTATCTGCAGTTATGACTGACACTGCAATATCTGATGCATCTGCACCAACTATACGAACCTCTTCACCTGGCACTGGATGGTGGCCGGAGCTGGGGTGAAAGGCGTGAGAGCTGCTCGCGGCCCTCCCGTGCAACAGGAAGCACGGGAGGAAAATTCACTGGGGAAACCACTTGCAGCGGGGTGAGCCGCAGGGCTTGCTGTAGAGAAGCACCATGGAATGATTACTGGCCAAAATAGCTCACAGCCTTTTGATTGGCCTTGTCCAAAGATAGCTGCTTATGCAACACAGAGCACCCAAACACTACCCTACTTGCTGGCTGCATCGAAGTCCTATTAAGGACTTGGATGAAGCATGCAGTGAAGTATGGAGCAGCTACTGATTCACCAGCGTTATTGCTCAAGCCTAATGTTTCCTAATGTCCTGTCTCCACGCTGAGCAAAGGAAAACAGACAGGAGCACATCTGTTGACTCTGGCATCTGATCTACAGGAGCAACCAGCACCAGAAGATTTGGAGACAAGTTCAAAGATACGTGCCACAGATGGACGTGAGATAACCTTGCCTTCTGCTTTTCTAATTACTAACGTCTGCTGTCGGTGTTTTCAACTTCCAACCTGTGCACGACCGATGTAGAGCCCTGGGAAGTGGGGCCGACAGGTCGTAAACCACCAAGTTAGTGCCAACGAGAAACATGGCCACGAGCTTACCTCTTGCGATAGATTTCGCTTGGGGAGGTTACAAAGGCCGCAGAGGCGGCGGGGGGGGCAGTGGGCAGCAGGGTGCTGGTGCTCTGGGTGACGGTGCCCATCGCGGACGTCAGGCCCGTGATGCTCCTCTGCGTGGGTGTGCTGTAGGCGGCCAGACTTGATAAAGTGGGTTTCACAAGAGTGGATGTTTCTAGGTCTTCTGAAGAGTAGGTTTCTACAGAGAAAATTGTTTTGAGGCTTGAATATCCATATTTTTGCAGAGACAACATGTTAGAATTACCAAAGATTTACGCATTTCACCTTGCATCTCAGCATGAAAAAATATGCAGCACAATATGACCAAACCCAAGCATTTCTATTTTCTTTTGAATCTTGGGAGTACTAATGAAATCCCATTAATACTCGGCAAACTTTCATACTTTAACCCCACTATTTCTGTCTTTGCCAGCTGAACAGCTACACGGATCTGCCTATTTACATGCCGCAGTTTCTAAAACTGCAAGATAACCTTCAGTCTATCTTCAGAGCAAAGCACCGTCTCTGCACTGCACTTGCTAGGATCAGGATGTCATATGCTAGGGGTTTGCATCAGAAATAATCAATAATATCATTCAAACAAGCTAAATTTCCTCTGAAAGCTCAGCTTGCGTCCTTCCCTCTTAAAACCTTTACCATCGCCTCAGGTACTTGCCTATAACTGTAAGGCAAAACGTGTATCTGATGTTTCTCATAATGTTGTTATATTTATGCATAGTACAAAGGAGAGTCTATTCTCCTCATGGCCATGGAGGGGTAGGAAAAAGAAAAAGAAAAGGGATTTATCATGTTCCAAGCCATCCCAGCACCTACCCTTCTGGATGCGCAGCTTCACAGAGGACGTGTGCTCTGTGTGCCCGTTTTTAGCCCCACACCAGTACCAGCCTGCGTCCTCCTCTCTCAGGTGGCTCATCACCACCGTGTAAGTCCCATTCTCCTGCTCACTGCTGGCTATTTGTATTCGCCCTTTGTAGGACTCGTGCACAAACCCATCTGCATCCACGAGCAGCGAGCAGTGAGCTTCCTTCCACCTGCACAAATACTTCTTCTCGTAGTTCGCCTTGGGATCATAGTGGCACCTGAAGGACAGCGAGCCTCCGACTGTGCCGCTCAGAAATTTTGGTCTCCTGGGAAGGGTGGAGGCTGCAGGTTGGAGAGGACTGTGTTAGCGTTTCGTGCTACTCATCCAGCGCTGCCAGAAACCTGCGCGGCACATGCAGCCCCCAGCACCCCGTCCTACCTGCGGTCACCTGCAGAGCCACCACGCGCGGGCTGGCCTGGCTGCTAAGCCTTCCCGTCCCGCACCTGTACAGCCCCGAGTCTTCCTTTTTTAAGTCATTTATCAAGATTTTGAAAGCTCCAGAGCTCTCCCGAGGGGTGATGAAGATTCGTCCATGGTAACTCTTTCCCACGTAGCCATCGGTGTCGGCTATCAGAGCGCAGCCGGTTCTCCCCAGTTTGCACCAGAACCTCTTCTCGCCACCTTGGGTGTCCCCGGGTGGGCACAGGACTGTGACAGAGCCGCGGAGCTCCCCCCGGACGAGCTCGGTTGGCGCCAGCGCCTCGGCACCTGTAGGGAGAGAGCATGGCAGGCACCGTCCGGCCGCAGCCCCCGGCCAGGCAGGAGAGAGCTTCCTTTTCCATTTATGAACAGCTGATTTGGCCAAATCTGGGCACTTTTGTACCCCATCATTGTAAATATCTGGTTAATAGCATGGGTAGAAAAAGTCAATTTGCCTGCCGTGTGCTGATGCTCCAGCATTCGGCCCCAAACCGCTGCCTGCGAGCTGGGCTGCCGGCGGAGCGGAGCCTCCCCTCTTCCCTGCCAGCAGCCTACCTGCCAAAACCGTCAGGTTCAGGCTGACGTACAGGTCTCTGTTGGTGGTGCCGATGCCGCATCGGTAGGTCCCCGTGTCGCTCCTCTTCAGCCCTGTCATTGTCACCATGAAGGTGCCGTTCTGGGGGATGTCCTCGAGAGACACTCGCCCCGCATGGTTTTTTGAGGTGTAGCCGGTTGTAGAAATGACGGTGTAGCAAACGCCGCTTTCTGCTATTTTGCACCAATACTTTCGGTCGTGTTTGTTGGCTGGCGTGCTGGAGTAGAAGCACTGATGGGTGACTGATCCTCCAACCTCTCCTGTCAAAAACCTGGATCCGTACAAGGTACTTGAGACTGGCTCTTTTTGGGAAAGAAACAGAAGCCGTTGGTTACTCAGAGACAGCCAGATCCTCGCCTGGCAAAAACCAGCATAGCTCCTTCGAGTCAAGGGCATGATTATGAGTGGCACCAACGGGACATCTGGCTCAGGAGGTTCAAGGGTTTATTTTGGATGCGGTGTGTTACCTTCCTCGAGTGCCACATTATCCACTCGAGGAAAACGGAGGGTGCAGAGCCGCTGCCCCTTTGCCATGGCACAGATCGGGAAACCCTCGATGCCCTTTACAGGGTGCCCCGAACCACCATCAGCCCCGACAGTCCTGCCTGGAGCTAAATGTCAAGGGCAGCGGTTAACAGCAAACATCTAAGAACAACCTTTGGCATTTGCAAACTCTGCCTGATCTGGCAACTTACTTGTGCCCGCAGTGGCCTTGCAGAGGCCCAAGTGGCTGTCTGCAGTGCCGAGCAACGGCGAGCTGGGATTCTCCTTCCCGGCTCTGGCCGTGCCTTTGCTAGCTCTCTGCAGACTTCCAGTGGGCAGGGAGGTCTGACCAGTTTCCCTTTCGCAGGTGGAGGTGTCTAGTGGCCAAGTGAGGACTTAGCCCGGGCTGTACCTGTGGCCCCGGGTCCAGCTTTGCCTGTTCTCGTCAGCGTAAGCGGCTGCAGAGTGGTTTCTTGGTGACTCACCTTGCAGCAAAGCTGCTAAGAGAAAGAGAACCGCCATGTCCAGCCTTCACGAACGTTCGCTCGGCAAACTTCAAAAATCTCGCTTTGGATGCGGGATTTTGCTGATGTCTGCGTTATCAAACAGAAGAGAGAGATTGTGGCTGGGATCTGCCAAGGTAAACCGCCCGGATTGCTCTGATGGCCGTCTGGGGCAAGCACCTGCGGCCCTCATGGCTCCCAGCCCGTGGCGCGGCCTAGCCCGAAGATAAGGGAATTTTAAAAAGACAAAAAAGTGCCGATAGTGCTCTGCAGCTCTCACGCTCCTCTGTTAATTGTTAAATCCTCCGTTGTGTGGGTACTACAGGCGTTGCTGGCGATGACGGGTCACCGGCAGGCGCGAGCCGGGGGTCTGTCGGGGCCCGCCGCGGTGCTGCGGCTGAGCCATGGCACGCAGCGACCCCGCAGCAGCGCCCACGGCGCCCGCGGTCTGCCGGGCTGTGCTGGGGCCGGCGCGGGGGCGTGCAGGCGCGGAGGCCGTCAAGGACTGCTGCGGCGGTTGCCAAACCCGGCACCGGGCAGCCGGCAGCAGCCATGAGACGTGGCACTTTGCTCGGTCCTGCCCCGCCACCCGGCCAGCCGTCTGCAGACCGACCCGTGGCACCAAGCCATTTCTTTTCTTCTGGTTTTTTTGTTCAGCTCAAGAAACAATAGGAAATGCTGCAGGTCTCAGGAATGCCAACATCTTCAAACATCTCCTGCCACACCCGTATTATCCTTCTTCCTTTTTTATTTTTCTTCTCTGCAACTTATCTTGGTACAGATTGTTGTTATCCGTTCTCGGATCTGAACAGAAAGAGTGTTTGGGTGTCTCTATTTCAGATAGGAATTATTTCCTTGTTTGAGTTAAAAATTGACTGGTGATTACCGCAGTGTTTTATCCTAAGGAGTCTCTACTAAAAATTCTTTGTTTGCGATTTGCCTAACCCCCACTGCAGTTAAAACCTCGGTAGATGCAAATCACGTGGTTTTTTTCATACCTGTTAGGGTATTGGAATCACTTCAAAGCATTCGGGAAATATGCACAAGGAAACGACAGAAGCTCAATGCCATAGCGAGCCTTATTCCCACCCGCCACGGTGCCGCGCTGAGTCCTGCCAGCGACTGTGTCAGCAATGGTGTGGCCAGCAGGACCAGGGCAGGGATCGTCCCCCTGTGCTCGGCCCTGGCGAGGCCGCCCCTCGAGTGCTGGGGTCAGTTCTGGGCCCCTCACTCCAAGACAGACACTGAGGGGCTGGAGCGTGTCCAGAGACGGGCAACGGAGCTGGGGAAGGGGCTGGAGCACAAGTGCTGTGAGGAGCGGCTGAGGGACCTGGGGGGGTTTGGCCTGGAGAAAAGGAGGCTGAGGGGAGACCTTCTCGCTCTCTGCAACTCCCTGAAAGGAGGTTGGAGCCAGGGGGGTCGGTCTCTTCTCCCAAGGAACAGGCGACAGGACGAGAGGAACCGGCCTCAAGTTGCGCCAGGGGAGGTTTAGGTTGGATCTTGGGAACCATTTCTTCCCCGAAAGGGCTGTCAGGACCTGGCACAGGCTGCCCAGGCCAGTGGTGGAGGCACCATCCCTGGAGGGATTCAAAAGACGTTTAGACGAGGCCCTAAGGGATACGATTTAGTGGTGGACTTGGTAGTGCTGGGTTAATGGTTGGACCCGATGATCTTGGAGGTCTCTTCCAACCAGAACAATTCTATGATTCTATGATTCTGTGACTGCTGGGGCAGCGTCCTGGGCGGGTGCCCACGGGAGCCCACTGCTTGCCCACTCTCCACCGCTTCGTGCTGCAGAGGGGGGGAGATGGGCTCAGCCCCCGCACCCGTCGCTTGCTGTGCCCCACACGTCTTGCACGCCCTGTGCTGGGGACGACGTGCATCTCCCCCAGCTGCAAACTCCCGGCTCGCAAACTCAGCTCCCATCCAGCTCTCCCCTTCGCTGCTGCTCCGTGGATGGGAAGCGTGGGATGGACGGCAGAAACGCTCTCTTCCCTTTTCAGGGCAGGCTGAAGCGCTGCGGTGGGGCAGCTGGCACAGCATCCTCTTCGGGCAGGTTCCCCTCCATGTCTTCCCCGTGTACGAGGCAGCGGAGGCAGCTCTGCTGCGGGGATGCGTGTGTATCCGCGCACAGCTGGCTGACCACATCTGCCTGCGCAGAATAGCGTTCTGTGGCCTCAGCAGACAGCAAGATGTTCAAATCACCCCAGCTCTGAGTAGCTTGACACTGTGTGGCGGCTTCAACAGACCCTCAGTAGTTTCCTCACTGCAGTTCGGCAGAGATTGGACAAAATTGTGCAAAATCTCTTTTTTGGGGGGTGGGCAGTTAAAAAATGATGAGTTTTATTCAATGCCGTAATGCCCACCAATCTGGACGACTTGAAGCAAAGAGGAGTCAACAAAAACACCCTGGAAGAGCTGAAAATCCTTATTTGCATCCAGAAATCAGGAAAAATATTATCCCTATGCTCAGTTCATCTTTTCTGGTGTATGCCACTCCAGCTGAGCCAGTGCACTCCCTCTTTTCCTCATTTTTGGGGCTAGGGACATGGGGAGAAGTCCTGGCATGCTGAAAGTAATGAAGCCGCTGCCAGTTTGCCAGCTGGAGGCCAGAATTTCCTCCTGTGCTGGCCCAGCGATGCGATCCTGACGTTCAGCTTAGCATCCGAATGAGGCTTTTTTCCGAAGTAGACGTATTCTGGGCTGGCATTAACACGCTCAATTCTCCCCAGCATCAGCCCATTGACAACAGAGGTGCGAAGTGCCTCCAGGCTCCTTGCCTGCGAGGAGGTGGGTGCCAGGCTTCCACAAGCACCCAGCTCCAGCCTTTCACGATCACGCACAACTACTTCACAGCCCCCTTATTCACTCCTCCTTTTCCCACCCTGCAGCCACGGGCAGCGTGTTAGCAAAGAGCCTCGGAGAGCACGCGCTGTGCCTGCCACCACCCCCCCCACGAAGGGCTTTCAGGCTGCTCGTAAGGAGGTCGCCCTTTTTCCAGGAGAAAAACTAGTCCAGTTATGTTGGGGAGCTTCAGCTGCGCCCCAGCCACGCTCGTCCAGCCTGCAGCACTGAAACCGCCTTTCCCGGGTCATTCCCAGCATCCGTTGGCCTTGCACGACGCGGTTTGCAGGGCCGGGCCGGGGGCTGATGCACAGCAAGCTCTGGAGCAGGTACCTGACCCACATTGAACCATTTATGGATTAGCTGGCAGCTAAAATCAAGCAGGTTCAGCTCGGGCTTTCTCGCCACGTGTCTGTTCCCGCAGCGCTGTCGGGTTATTGAGCTGCTTTATCTGAGCTCTCGGGGGGTCTACGGGAATATTCCCGTGTAAGTGAGCGCTGGTGGAGAGCGGACTTGGTTTCCTATCTGCAGGACAGAGCTGTCAGCTAAATTTTAATCTCATTTAATCTCAAGCTTTAGGTGAGGAGGTGTTTGGGGTTTTTAACCAGCAAATAGGCATTAAAAAAAAATAAATCAGAAAGGGAAAAGAAAGAGCTAGAATTGTAAATCCCAGAAATGCAGGCTTTATGAAGAAGTAAACCATATATGGTTGGGGGTGGTTTTTTCCTGTCTTTGCTTCAGTTTTGTATTCTGAAAATATTTATATGATCAATTTTCGGCACCTGTCTGATTAAATCATTATCCTGCTCCATCCCAAGGGAGCTGGGCGCTGCTGCGTAACTGGGCAGAGTCTCTCTGCGTGGCTCTACATAAGAACTTACCATGTCCACGCCAATTTTGTGTGTGTTCTTTGCAAAAAAAGTCAGCAATCTAATTTACAGCTTTAAAAAGAAAAAAAAAGTGACACTAGCTTAAAAAAAAAAAACAGCATAAATGAGTTATAATACATTCATTGCTATAGAAATAATGACTTTAAATTTCTGATCTGTTACATATTGTAGGTGAAATACATCCAAGTGGCTCATATAGCTGCTGTGCAATAGCATTGTACTCCAAGCAATAGTATTTGAAGGGCAAATTAAGGACCACCTACCTTAGACTGTGACGCTTCCGTTGCTGGAAATTTTCTCCTGCTCTGCCTCCGGTTTGGATTTAGTCTAAGAAAGTGGTTTTTTGCAGCTTGCAGTTCAGTTGGTCTTTGCTCAACTTTTGATGTTTAATTCTTTTTTTTTAAATATATTGATGTCCAGAGTTTAAAAACGGATGCACTAAAAACTTTAAGTCCAGATGTGCGTTGCTGAGCAAATTGGAGGCGGTCAAAATACTTACAGGAATAGTAGAGATGCCACCGACGTACTGAGTATGGAACCCAAAAATGGTCATTTTTGGCCACCTAATGATGTGGGTGACATCATGCGGGGGGGAAGCGAAGAGGCCAGGAGCAGAAATTGCAAGAGTTTGGAGGAATTCCCCTGCTCTACAGACAACTTGCAAAGTTTTAACACAAAGCAATTGTTTCTGAACAACAGTAGTAAAATGTTATTTGCTGTGAGCTGCTTCCAGGCAGAACCTCACGTAAAGCAAGAACTTTGTGTGCGTTTCCTCAAACTTCTGCGGTTTGAATGAACCTGAATGCTTCACTAGCTCACGGCTGTCTTTTGGAGCCATACTCTTTATGCATACAGGACAGAAAGACGGTTTCTGCCCCAAAGTCTGGTATAAAACAATCCCTGCAATGAGAACGAAGCAAGTGATAACGCCGTGCCGGTACCAGGGCTGCTTAACCAACACGTACATTTCTTTAGTCTGGGCTTTCTCTGCCCTGCCATACCCGCTTTGCACTGCGGAGCGTGCTCAGGTGCCTCGTCCACATCGCCTCCGTAACCAGCAAAGCCCTAGTAACCCTTCACGCTTCTATAAAATGAATTTTTAGGCTCCTGCTTAAGGGTTGGCTTGTTTGTCTGCTTGCAGTGCCAGTCCCTGCTCCCAGGATTTGTCCCACAGAGTCATCTTGTGACTCTCACTGCTATTTTCTCCTCCAGTGTGACCGTCCCTCTGCGGGGTCTGGAGGCGGACAGGAATGGGCACCGGGCAGCTCAGGGCACCCGTGGTCCCCCGTGGCTTGTGTGTGACCCGGGAGGCACAAACCAGCCCAGCTCCACGGTGATAAACGCTTGCCCATGTTCCTGCTGTAATTCCCAGGAAGGCGGTTTCGGTTATCGTCGTTGCCCATTAGCGCGATCGTATCGGATCGTTGCAGCATAGCCTGGCTGGGCTGAGCGGCCGAGCAGCCAAACAGACCCAAGTTGAGAAACCAAGCTGGCTTATCGCTAAGGCACAGGGTGTTTTACCTGAAAATATCTTTAAGCTCGCTCAATAAGTTGTCATTTTGTGGTGATTAATTTCTCTCTAAATTTAATCTTGCTGCATTTTAACCATTGCAGACTTAGAGTTTGTCGGGTGGCGGGTTGCATGGCCACAGGAAAGGCACCGTCGTCCATCACCAACCCAGGGCTCTGCACAGGTACAGCCAAAACCCAGGCGTGTTTGAGGCATGTTCATCGCGAGCAATTACAGGTTGTTCTGTGATAACGCTGCCTGTTGCCTCGCAGGATCTGAAGATGTTTGTTCATGCACGCACACAATTCCTCTTTTGCACTAGCCAAATAATCTTAATTGAGAGAAGCGTAGATGTGGTGATAGTTATTTCAAAACTATGTAGGCATAGTAACAGTTGTGTTATTGTGAGCGACTTTGGTCTGGTTTTCCTTCAAATAAAAATGATTGACTCAAGAAAATCTGCCTGTGGCACTTCGGAGAACGCCCGGGCTGGTCCCGGCACTCTGCGTATCGCCAGGGTTTCAGCGTAGCGCTCGCCGGGTGAGAAGCGGCGAGCGGTTCGGCGTGCTCACAGGGGAGCTGATAGGAACGCCTTTGTTCTGACCCGGTGTGCGCTGGCGGGGTCCGAAGGTCCTGCTCTTCCCCTCCTTACGCGCAGACACGCTTTGAAGACGGATTGTATTTTGTGTTAAGTCGATCATTGAAGCACTTTGGAATCTCCCTGGATGAAGATAAATCTCTATTAAGCAGATTTGTTTTCTTTATCATTACGTGATTACTTATATTGCAGTAATTGTTGTTGTTTTGTACCAAACCTGTGCAATAAAACTCCCAATATTAGGCTTCAGCAGAATTATGTCTAAGGACATCTATTACCACAGCAGTAGCAAAGCAATGCGATTGCCCTTGTATTAGCAATAAAATGTGATATGCAAAACTGATGGCGGGAAACCTCTGAGACTGTTCCATGTTGTTTCTCCATGCTGCAAGTGTGGCTGAAATGTTCAGCCTGAACCCCCCGACAAGCCCCCTCTCCAGGGAGACCCTGCCGAGCAGCGCTGCAGGGGAAGCTGCAGGTTTGGGGTGCAGCTCCTTCCTTTGGCGCTCAGAGATGCCTCTGCAGATTTGTATTCAAGGGCCCAGAGGAGCAGCGGAGCCGATGCCACTTCTGCAGGGCAGAGGGGGATTGCAAGGGTGAGCTGAGGGCCAGAGCTGAGCTGGCAGCCCTTGCCCTTGCCCTTGCCCTTGCCCTTGCCCTTGCCCTTGCCCTTGCCCTTGCCCTGCAGGAAAACCTCCTCCTGGGGCCAGCGGGGTCACCCCAGCCTGGTCTCCCCAGCTCTCCTCGCCCGGGTGACGAGCGGTGCAGGCCAGCAGCAGCGTCACCGCGGGGCCCCACGTGCTGCCGCGGGGGCGAAGCTGCCACCCGCCGCGGGCGATGCGGGCGGGCAGGCCAAGCGCTGTGGGGAACGGCAGCCGCCGCGGGGAGAGCTCGGCTCTGGAGACACGCCAAAGGGTCGGAGCAAATTTGTGCCCCGGGTTTAGGAAGTGTTCTGTGTGCTCAAAGGTTGTTCTCATGATTGTTTTATTGCTTCCGATAAGGCAAAGCCTCTCTACCTCTGCAGCAATGTTAATAATTCATTTTAAGTGTGGTACTAGGTTAATTACCACGTATCCTGCTTTCCCTTCCCTTTTCCCAAACTATTCGCATGACCACAGTACTGGGAAAGGTGAAGTCCCCTCCACAGGGCGAGCGCGGGGCTGCATCCCCATCCCTGCCAGCCGCAGCCCCTGGGTGCGGGTCCGGGCGGGATACGGGCAGGCAGGGGAAGGACCATCCATTGCTTATGATCGAGGCTTGCGGGTGAGGGGGTGTCTGACCCCGCGCACCCCACGGGCCAGCGCCCCGTTCGTGCTGCCAGCAGCACCCCCCGCGCATCTGCAGGACAAGGAAGCCCCCCCTCAGCACCACCAGCCTGCTCACCCCACCTCTCCTTGCAGCCGTTCCCCCTGGCCCTTCCGCGGAGGCACTCGAGCCCCGGGGGGAGGAGAGCCGGGGCGGTGCCGGGCGGGCTCGGGGCGGTGCCGGGCGGGCTCGGGGAGGGCTCCGGGCGAGCTCCGGGCGGGCTCGGGGAAGGCTCAGGGAGGGCTCCGGGCGGGCTCCGGGCGCGCACTGCCACCCCGTGTCCGTGTCGCAGCCGGTCACCCGCCGCGCGTCCCGCGGTGGTGACACGGATCTGCTGTTCGGATGAAGGAGCCGGGGAGAGGAGGGTGCGGGAGGAAGGGCGAGGGTCCCGCGGGGGACGGCCAGGGGAGGGGGAGGGGAAGGGCCAGCAGAGTCCCCTGCTCGTCCCCAGGGCTCGGGGATCCGTGCTGCTCGGCTCGCCTTTCCCAGCTCCATCCACGATCTCCGCTGTGCACATCTGCTTTTCAAATCCCAGGGAAGAGGCTGTTCTCCTCTTCGGAGCTGCAGTTTGCCCCCGGAGCAGGCTGGACCTGCTGCCCTGCAGCCCTGGGCACACAGGGAGCAGGCTGAGCTACCTTCTGCTGGTTTTCTTGTGGATCCATTTGCGGGGGGACACCCAGCAGTCCCAGGCCACAGCTGGAAAATGCCTCTTCTAGAGAGTTCTCTCATTGTTACTGATTTGGATGCAGATTCCAGACCTCTCTGGGTACAGAGCGGGGCCTGTCTCCACATTTCTTTCACATTATTGAAAGGGGCACAACCCATCGCTCAGCCAGCAAAGGGGACGATAAGGAGCACATCTGGAAGGGAGGGAAGCCCGCCAGGGAAGCCCAGCGGGCAGGAGGCAGAGCAGCAGCATCCCGCTGCTGGCTGGTTGAGCATGGGCACGAGGAGCGTACGGTCTCGTGGAGTGTCACTGCCAGGGCTGACTGTCCCCTTCCCCAGCACCATGCCACTCGTGTCGGTGTGTCGCACGCTGCCAGCTTGCTGCTGGGGGGGAAGACAGATTCCAGCGGCTCCCTGCCTGGGGGCAGGAGGTTTTGGGCACCCGTGCGATGTCCTTTGGACATCGCACGGGTGCCCAAAACCTCCTGCCCCCAGGCAGCGAGCCGCCAGGGTCTGGCATCCCTGGGCTCCTTGTGAAAGGTGATGAATGCGGCTTGGGATTGCTACATCCCCCAGCAAATGCCATAGCCCATGTGCAGGTAGAAAGGAGCAGAATCGCTGGAGAACTGGGAGAAACAGGTGACCCATGCCAGGCAGTGCCGTGTTTTAGGAGGGGACCTCCTGCCTCAGCAGGGAGAGAGCAAAAGCAGTGACGGGCGCAGCGGGATTGCTGTCAAACGAGCTCTCCTGAGAGGAGCCAGTCGGGCCAGGTACTGCATCCCGAGTTGCTCTGAAGAGCGATGAGGTGGCAAGATATTTTGGGCGGAGGCAGATCGCCTTTGACAGAGATGATTTGAAGGGGTAGTACCAAGCAACCTTACCCGCGGCACCACCGTGCACTGCTTCCTCGCCCATCCAGAGCGGGAACGCTCATCTCGGTCTCTGCAGAAGGTCCCCGGGTGTCCCAAGCTGACCCCGGCTTTTGGAGCAGGAGCATCTGGGGACGCCACCTCCTTTAAATCAAAAAAAGCAAATAAATTCAGCAGGGGCAGCAGCACTGGAAGCAACGAGGGCCATTTTCTCAGCATCATTTACAAACAGCTGGGAGCAGGAGGCAGGTAGCAGCGAGGAGGACGGCTCCAGCAGGGAGACAGTGATGGCAGCACGTGGAAAGGAGGAGCACCACTGCCTTGCACCTTCTCCTGCTGCTAAAGGAGAGTTAACTTTCAGACAAGTTACGGAATTTGTTCTTCTGGGCTATGCTTGTTAAGGAAATTTCTCTTCTTTCCTGCAACGAGCACATGCTGGCCTGCGAACCTCTCCCCTGCAACCAGCCCAAGCGAGCAGCGCGCCGGGCACCGTGCGGCTCCGGGCATCGCGCCGGCTCTGGGCCCACGTGTTTTACCAATGCACAGTTGTCGAGGTCGCCGTCAGCATCTCAGCACAGCTCGTCTGCAGTCAGAGTTGTGATGAATAAATCAGAACAACCCCTGCTCGCTCTGCAGCGCCCGTAGGAGTTAATGATTAAACTCTAGCTCGGGCAGTGCTCTTGGAACAAGTCAGATACGTTATCACTGCGCATAAGCCCCTGTGCAGGGAACAACAATGGCCCTTTCTGTTTCTTACTGGGCTTCAAAGTTAAAGGACATTTGGAAACAAAGAACAGCTGAGACCTCCGGGAAGCAGGAGCATATTCAGGGCAGGACTGCCTGCCGAGGGCGGCCCAGCGGCTCACCAGGGCCGAACCGGCGGTTGCTGTGGCAGAGCCAGAACATGGGTTTTAAGAGCAGGAATGAGGAACATTGGATCTAATTTGGTTTTAAGATAGCGGGTAAATTTGCATCGCTGGCAAGTAAATCAAACCCAAACCAGGAAAACCCTGGTCATTTGAACACAGCAGGAGTCGGCAGTAAAAGGCTTGAATGCGGTTGATGGAGCTCGTCTTTGCTGTCTGGCTTTTCCGTACCTGCAGGTCGTTAGTTCTCCAGTGCTAAGCACTGCACAGACGGGAGCGGCAGTGACAAGGTCTGGGGGTACGGCTGCCTCTTTTCTGTTAAAATTCATTAGAAACAAAGAACAGGAAAATAAGGTAATGGAGAGAAACACAGAGTACAGTGTGTCAAATCCTGCCCCAGGTTGTCCTGGGCATGGACAGGCATCACCCAGGTCGCTCCTGGTGTGGACCTTCGCAGATCACCTGAGGACACCTACAGCACGGTCACATTTTAGCACGATGGGGCAGCCCTGTTCATCAGTAACGCTTGGCTGAGGGGAGTTAGGAGGACACCAGTCTTCAGGGAACGCTGCTCCTATGCTTCAGAGTCTGCCACGCTGTTTTTTCATTGCTAATAAAGGTAAACAGCCAGGGCTTGCCTTGGCTGGTCAGTGTAACTGGAGAGATGCCCCCTGATGCCTGGGACTGACGAGCAGGCTGGGCTCAGCTCTGCACCCGGGGCACGGCGACCTGGGGCCGGGTGCCGCGAGCGGGACCCCGGTGGCACTGCTGCCATGCCTGGCTCCACAAAGCCTTGCTTTGTTGATCCTAAGCACCAAGAGGCTCGCAGGTTTTCAGCACGCCCACGGGGATTATGGCATCGCCCAGCAGCTCAGCTGAAGCAGCAGCCTGGTGTCTTAAACACAGCACGCAGCTGGATGCGTCCCCGCCCCAGGGTCC
Source organism: Phoenicopterus ruber ruber (assembly GCA_009819775.1). NCBI lineage: Eukaryota > Metazoa > Chordata > Aves > Phoenicopteriformes > Phoenicopteridae > Phoenicopterus > Phoenicopterus ruber. The sequence continues at coordinate 2,287,324 of CM020239.1, read as the reverse complement.
CACGCGGACCCCGGGTCTGAGTCCCACTGCCATCCTCCTCGTGCGGTCATTTACGCTGGTTGGGGCAACAGGAACACGAAGTGCCGTTGCACCGGCACGGGAACACTCCCCGCACCTCCTCCATTTGCCCCACGTTACTGTAAACACCGAACAAAGCACTGAACAGAAGAGAAATAGGTGGATCAGGCAAGGCATGGGGATTAGCCTGGTGACTTTATGAAGCAGAGAGAGATGCAATACTCCTTGAAATAGGGGTAATTTATCCCTCCTTCATATCGGAGTAGTTGGAGTTGGAGAGGGTCCTTCTCTCCATCTGCACGTGAGCAGGGAAAGGGCAGAGCCTCGGCTACCAGTTATTGCTCAAACCCCGCTGGGACGTGGTTAAAAACCCTCGGACATCTGCAGCCCTCTCCCACAGAGCTGGAGCAACTCCAGCGGGACCCTGGGTCTCAGCCCAGGTTTGATGTTCTCCAGGCGGAGACGTGTCGGGCCAGCAGTAACCAACCCACCTCCCCGACCCCCTGCGGGACGCCAGCCCCAAGGCTCCCCGTGACACCCACGCCGAAGCTGCTGCACAGTGGAAAAGTCTATTATTAAGACGACCAATTTCTCCTGGAGACTGTGGCCCGGTACAGCTGCCGTTCTTTGATACTGCCAGAATTTAACAAACTACTTCTCCTGAATTTGATCTTTGTAATGAAAGATGTGCGCAAGAATGCTTTTAATTGGGATAGTAGGTCTTGACAGGCTCATGTAGACATGGAAATGATATGTCTGAGCCGGTATGGGACTGCTAGTTAAGAACCAGATGAATACTCCATGCAAAATACAAAGCTGAGTGTTTTCTTTGGGTCTTTTCTAGCATCGTTGCACCGCGTAAACACAGTCCGTATAATCTGCATTAAGGCACTGAGGGTGCATTTACCAACTCTTCAGGTTACTTCTGAAATGCTATGATCTCTCTTCATGGCTGTTTTTTTTTGGCTGGGGTCTGCTGTGATTTTGCCTTCCAGGCACAAATCAAGCAAATTACGCCCAGAATTAAGTAGTACAAAGTCTGCTTTCAGAGGTACCCAGGCAAGAGCCCAGGAACTCGGCTGGAGTTTGGCTGAACCTGGAGGTAGATTTTGGTTCTGTGCTTGCTTTTCTCCCGTCCACCTCCCAGGGACCCCCAAATGCCCTTAAGGGGCACTGATGGGCAGGAGCAGCCCTGCCCTCGCCTCTCCGTGAGAAGAGCAGCATCACTGCAGCTCCTCGCATCAGCTGTGTTAGTGCCGGCGGGCGGGGGAGCACAGCTACGGCAGCTGGCAGCTCGTCTGATGGCCCGCCAGCTTTTCCCCTTATAAAAGAGAGGCTCCTCACCCCACTCAGGCTCCTACCAGTCTGCAAACTGGGGCTGCTTTGGCTGCTCCTACGTGAGGGGATGGTGGGATCCACAGCGGTTGGCTGAGGAGCGGCTGGTTGCTGGAATCTGCTGCTGAGATGTGGGCTGGGCTAGCGCAAAGGTAAAGCTCGTCCTTTGTGTCTGCGGATTACGGGTTACATCAGAGCGGGAGAGCTTTGCTCCCTGTGGTCCCGGCTGCCTGCACGAGGGAGCGCTCCGGCGGGCCGGGGCTGGGGAGCAATTATCTGGGTGACTGTAAATGCGAGGCTGCTGTGACTGGTGCTGCTTCCCAGCTCCTTCTGCAAACAAAAAGGGGGATTACCTGGTGCTGCCCGGGTGAACGGGCAGGCGTCAGCCGGCCCCATGTGCAGACAGGCAGCAGGAGAGGTTCCCACCCAGCGCTGCGCTCCTGGCCGTAGACTTTCAAGTGCAAATGGCTGACTTTAAAGGCAGGGAAAGCACAGGATAAATGAAAGAGGGGAGGAAGATGCAGGATTAAGCCCTGAGTGAAGGGGTCAGCCCTCCGAAGCCAGCTCTTGCAAGAGATCTGGTAACTCCAGCTTTCACGGCCTATTGCCCTTCTAGAACAAATTTCCTTGTTCCAAGCAGAAGCTGTTTCTTTCAGGGCCGCCAGCTCCTCCTGCGAGAGCAGAGCTCTGCCGTCCCTGTCCTGCCCACAGCACCGTGTAGAAATACCATGGGGACAGAAACCTTAGCTGGCACCCCTGGAGCAGGTTGTCAGGCCTGAGCTTTCTAGTCTCTTCCAAACTTTGCAGTTTTAGCAGGAATAGCAATATGCAGGCAGTTTATTTGCCTTTTATTCCTCATCCTTCCATGTATAACGAAAATGAGGGTGGCTTTATGGTGCATTTTCATCCACATGCTCCTCTCCTCCGACCACTCCTTTTTACCCACTGCTGATTCCAGCGTCGTGCTACTTAATGCTCTGTCTTGCTGCACATCACTTGCATAATGTAGCTACATGGCTATTGCAGGCTCAAAAGCAATCTCACCTTGCGCATCGCATGAGAAAGGAGAGCATTAAGGCTTCTCTCAAAGCATTTTTGGCCTGAAACAGAATCTTAACTTCTCTTAAAAACAGACTGTTTTGGAAACAAAGGGCTCTTTTCCAAACCTTGACTTATTTAGTCAAAACCAGGGAGTACTACAGCGTGACATACGTGCCAAGCATGAAAGCTAAGTTTTGGTTAGACTTCCTAGCAGGAATCTCACTTCCAAAGGTGCTGACTAAGCTACGATGGGGAGGAGTGATATTCATTAGCAGGAGTTGTGCACATGGCCCAGTTGGTATGAAATGGACACAAAAGAGACTAAATTAAAACAGCCACAGGAGATCAGAGTCATTCCTCTGGGAACGAACGCCCAATCTGTGCCTTTCCACGGGGTGAAGTGCTTCTGCTGCGTCCTCTGGGTTGAATCACTCCCAATGGGCAAGCCCCGTTCCAAAAGCAGGCGTTGCTGTTTAATCCTGCGAGCAAAATAGGACATTTTTACGAGCTAGGTATGTTTGCAGCCATTAGAAACGGAGGTGTTTATCCCCGCGGGCTGTGTGACTCCTGGGCTGGGACCTTGCGCAAGAGCAGGCACCCGACTCTGCTCGGTGCCGCCCGGAGTCGAGCCCTGCTGCTGATGGACGGGTCCCGCTCTCCGGCGGAGCGCGGCCACCTCGCGGCTCCATGGAGCTTTTTGCAGGACCTGGGAGCGGCTTCCCAAAGCCAACCTGCTCTTTCTGCCTCCTGCTCCAGCCAGCGTGGGCCCTGCCCTGGGCACAAGCAGCTGGGGAGGAGGGGGGCAGACGGCATGGGTGTGAGCACCCCGTTTGTAAGCGCAGAGCAGCCCCCTTCTCTTTGGCCATGTGTTGGCCCAGAGGGACCCTTCCCAGGCCCCCGTGGAGCAGGTTGCACAGGGGAGCCTCAGCTCTGGCCGTGTTTCTCATGACCCACTCGTAGTGGGACAGGCTCGCACCCGGAGCGCTGTGTGCAGGGCAGTACCTGCGCCCTGCTCCGCTCTCGGTGCAAACAGCCCCGATCCTGCCCGACCTCCCCAAACCCAGTAAACACCGGCGATGCCCAGGCACGTGGCAGAGCCGCCTGCCCAGCCGCGCTGGCGTTGGAGCCGTCCCCGCGCCTGGTGAAGGGGCTCCGGGCTGCGGCCATCGCCCACGGCGTGCGGCCATCGCCCACGGCACGTGGCCACGCAGCGGCTTGCCAGTCCTGCCCGGCCACTGCTGACCCAGCGCTGGGCCCAGGCTGGGGGAGTTAATAACCTTCCGGGCTCCTCCTCCCTCTGGAGCCACGGTACCTGTAGCACGGTGCGTGCTGAGCAACCTGCCGAGTTCTCGGTCGGGCCTTAGCCCACGCGGCTTCTCCTAGGTTCCTCCCTGATGTACAGGTTCGTGTTACTGCTGGCCAGCCCCAAACTAATTTAGTTAATTGCTTAACTACAAACAAGCATTTCCCTGCTTTCATGAAGTGTAGCTAATCGGATTGCATTTTCTCGCGTTCCTTGGATTCTTCACGTGGGTCAGTACTATTCCCTCCACTTGTGCACACCTTTATTACGCGGGGGTTTGCGAAATGACGCAGCTTTTGCAGAAGGATGCCCTCCCCTTCTTTGCACACAAAACCAAGGCTCTGCTGGTGCCTGTTTGGAGAGGAATTAGAAGCCTGGCTCTGGGTTTTATCAGTATGAGCCTGTTTAATATTCACAACGCTGTCTTTAAAAGCTGATTGTACTGCAAGGTCAGTGATGAAAATGATTGAGTGCAACTTTATCTTACAGCTGCAAGCAGTTAATTAACATCAGTAAATTGTTTAGTGCAATTGCGTCCACGGGTCAGCCCCTCTCTCTAAAGAAGCCTACGTTGGATTTGAAATTAAATTGCCTGTTGGGAACAAAGGCACTTGCTTTATTAGCAGAGGCTCTCTCTATATGTCCAACACTGAAAGCCAGGGTCGCATGGGAGATTTTTTTGGTGAAGAAATTAAAATGATCTTTTCAAGCTAAGCTGTTAGAGCAGCTTTTCAATGAAGGTGGCTGCCGTGGGAGAGGTCCCCACAGACCCAGGAGACGGTGCAGGCTGGGAGGGATCGACTGGAGCAGCGGCAGGTCCCGTGTCACCGGTCCCAGTCTGGCAGTGCCGTGGCAGCCTTTGCACCTGCTTATTGTACTGGAAGCACTTACACGAAATCCCGTCTCGTGCGGCTCCTGGGTTGCAAGAGGCCCAAGTCTCCGGGTCAGACCTCATCATTTGCAGCGCCCGGCTGCTGCCTGGCTCCCTCACTCCTCAAGTCAAGATATACTGAAGGTTAAAAGTCATTATTCAGCTTTACCAGAGCTCTGACTCAACACAAGAGTAAATCCGTATTACACAGTCATTTTCTGACCATATACAAGTTTATTACAGAAATAAGCCACCTTTGTTATAAAAGGTGCGCAGCATAAACGTTGGCAGCATCAGCTGGGTCTGAAAGATGCGAGGAGAGTTTGAAAGGGAATGAAATGGCGTTGTCTCAGATTTGCATCTCATTTTGGGCGGCATTTATGGTTTTGCCACCGAAACACAGTCTGTCGCTTCTTAACTGCCGCTTCGTGACAAACGCGAATACGTGTCTGTCTGTCTAAGTGCTGTATCCAGGTTGCGAGGGCGGGATGAGAGCCGTCCGGCAGAGCAGGCAGGGGCACGCCTGGGCAGCCGTCCTGCCCCTGGCCTGCGGGCGCTGTACGGGGAGCGCTCGCCCTGGGGGAGCGGTGCCGGGTCCCCTCCGTGTCCCGTCAGCCCGGCGGTTTTGTGTGTGGCAGTTGGGGCTTTTGGGAGGCGCTTGCATGGGGCAGGGGAGCGCTCAGGCCTCACAGGCTTTGGATCAAGTTAACAAAAACCCATAAAATCCTAAAGGAGCAGCAGAGTCCTGCAGTTCTTCCCAGAGAGGCGTTATCCATGGGCAACCCCTTTTAAAATAAGCCAAACCCCCGGTTCCATGGCTTCCCCGCTGCAATGAATCCACAAATGCATTAAAGACCTTGTAGGAGAATATGCCCCATCCACATGCTGAGTGATGCTTTATATAAATAGCTCATATACACTTGCTATATACAAAATATTATGTACACGTGGCGTTACTCTATTTGGTGTGAAGCTCCGAATACTTCTCACGGTACTCCTCCCAAGATGCTGGGGCAGGAGATCACAGCAGAAGATGCTTACGGTTGTGCTGCCCGAGGACAGACAGTGAAGGCACCTGGATCCAGGACGAAAAACCCCTTTTCCAGCAGCCCCGCTGCCCGCAGAGCTATTCCTTCAGCAGACCGAGCTTCTTCAGTGCCTCTCGCCGGTTCTCATCAGTCGCGCCCTTGGGGGAAATCTTCACGCTGACGCAGGAGCGGGACGGCTTGGGGAAGTTCTGCAGCGGGTGGGATCGCTTCTTGCTGCTCTTCTCTTGCTCCACCTGCCCGGGCTCCTTCAGACCAGCAAAGTCCTTCCCCACCACGACGGATGCCGGCCGGGGGCGGCTGCTCTTGAGGAAGCTTGGGGCGAGCCGCTCAATGAAGGACATCTTGCCCAGGGAGCTGCTGGTCTTGACGCTCTGCTCCTTGGCACTGGTCATGTAGCTGCTCAGCCCCACACCGGAGCGCTCCAAGGTGTTGGATTTGAAGTTCATCTGCCGGATACCCGGCACCGACCTCTCCGCCGCCCTGCAGGGTGCCTCAGGCTCCCCAGGCACGGGGAATGCCACCTCCCTCGGTTGGGGATGCACGGTAGGTTGAAGGTGGGTGCTGGGCTCCCTCCTGTCCTGTGACAGCCCAAGCTTCTCCAACGCCTCCCGATGGGCTTTCTCCCTCTCCTTGGGGTCGAGGTGCCCTGAATTTGCCTTTTCAGCAACAACGTCGCTGGCAGAGCTGGGCTGAGAGCCGGCCGAGGATGGAGGTGGTGCTTTTACCTTCTGGCCAGGCTCTGTGGTGAGCGGCACTGGGCTGTTTTTGCTGGTTTTCAGGATAATATTTGGTGGCAATTTTCGTGGTTTGGGGGCAGTTGGAGGCCCGCGCTTGGCATCTGGGTCCTGAGGGGCCTCTTCCAACGTGGATTTCTCTGGCTGGCTCCATGAAGTCCAAGTCTTGGTCTCCTTGGCTGTTTCCCTCTTGGCATCTGAGCAATTGCTACGTGACCACTCGTGGCTCACCAGGTCATCCTGGAAGGGATCTGGAGGTTGGATAATCAAAGACTCCAGGGACTTTACTTGGATTCTCACATTGGCTTGATCAAGCCTGTCCTCCTTGTCCGTCTCCTGTGAAGATTTATCTGCTGGCACTGGGTCCTCCACCGTATGGACAATCGCTTTGCTGTCAGAAGCTCCGTTTGCTCTTTGTGCGTTTGCTACAGTGATGCTCCTTGGAAGACTGTAATAGCCTGGGCTTGGAACCGCTGCCGGAGCCGCGCTTGTGAAGGCGGAGATGCCCTTGCCACTCTTCTGTTCAGCTGCACGCTGCTGACCTGCGCTTGGACGGGCAGCCCCGTTTTCCAAATCTAGGCAAAGAGACGTGAAGTCACGCACCGCTCTGCGCACGGACACAGGACACCTTCCTGTTTACAGGACTCGCTTCTTCGCGCCTGCTAAACCAGTGCAGCCGCGGCAGAGCGCTTGCACCCAGAGAGTTTACCCTGACCCCAGCTAATACGCTGCCGCTGCGAGGAAAGTCGGATACTTTGGGTTTGAGAAAGCACACGGCAGATGAGGAGCCTTGTTCATCTGTGGAAGCCTGTTCAGAGCACGACCAAAGATGCTCTGCCCTGCGGTTCTGCTGACCTTGCGAGGCAGCCGCTAGCAGCTCCTGCACGCGAGAACTGGGAAAAGGCAGTTGGTGCCCTACCTGTCTCGCTGCCTACAGCCGCCTCGCGCCGCGGAGTGACGAAAACAAGCTGGCTTTAGCTTACCACGTGCGTAAAACTGGGGCAATGCTCCTTCCCTGCCCGCCAAGGGAACGCACCCCAGCGAGCAAGTCCCTTTGCAAACAAGTCTGGAGCATGGATTTCCAGCTTACCCCAGGGAACGGAGTCTCTCTTGGGCCACGTCCCGGGCAGCTTGGAGGGCTCCATGTAGTTGGTCTCATCAGTAGAGACCCCGCTGTCTGCTTCTGCATCCAGTGAGCCAATAGTTTCCTCTAAGAACATCAAACACTCTTTCTCTTCCACAGATAAGTAGTCGTAACTGTTATCGCTCTGCAAAAAGAAAAAGCCGTACAGGTAGGAGACACAGGTGTATTACTGGCAGCCCTGGCAGGTAAGAGGAGACCTGTGGCAGCTCCTGGCCAGGAGACTTGGCCAGTGACTATTCAAAATTGGTACTTACAGCTACAGAAAACTAAACAACTTCCTTTAAAAAAAAAATATATATATATATATACATGTAAGGCCCATTTGATATTACCCTACTAGGAGCATCAGAAGATGGGTTATTCTTAACTTGGCCCTCACCTTTTAATTCTTTAGTTTACTTTGGAATATGAGCAGACAGTAACAGGGGTGGTGTGTAGTTAGACACCTGCACTGATCAGCAATGCGGAATCTTAGAAGCTTGTCTAAATATCATAAATACTGAAGGCTTATCTGCGGGCGGTGGTCCCTCTGCTTGCTCTCCCATTCATACCCCAGCAAGATCCTGTTTCATGTTTGTTGTATTTCAAGTATCGTGAGATACGAGTGCTGTGGAAGTGCCGAGTTACGAGGTGACACACGCAATAGATATCGTGAAAAAACGGAAGTGCAGGAAAGGATGGAGGGTGCAGCAGATCAACAAGCACAGAGGAGAAGTTGTCCCAGGTGGAGCTGTTCTGCAGGGAGGCACCTATCTGAATCTTTCACCATGCAATATTGCAACCAGTTTTTCCATCCCTAATAAATTTCAGAGGGTTTGGTTCTGGTTTGCAATACATCAAATGGAAAACCTGTTCAGGACTGAGCGCTGCACTTACACGTATCAATTATGCTCCAAGTTAGACAGGGTGTAATTAGTCCATCAATCTTGGAATCAGTGTTTGAAGACAAACAAGCTTTAATGGCCAGATAGTGAAAAATTACACATCTACACCCATGGTCCAAACTCATCTCTGCCTTAACCAGGAGATTAATCTCTTGTCAGCCGGGAGGAGTACGGCTCGCTGTCTTTTCCAGGTGAAGCCACCCTTGTTGGAGCCAGTCTGACCCAGTTATCCAACTGGTCTGATCCCTCTCTGGGGAACTCGCCAGGCTCCTCCTGCCCCGTGCCTGCCCCACTGCCTGCACAGCCTGGGGCACTGCAGGAGCCGCTGGGCTCTCGGGATCGTTTCCCCAAGGAGACCGTGCAGGAGCTGAGGCTCCTGCTCACTGCCACATACGTGGTGGGATGGAAAATCTGGGAGTGCTTTGGGGCAGGAATTAATTTGGTCCTTGCATTGCCCGTAGCACGGTGCTGTCTCAGGGCCCCCAGGTGCTTCCAAAGCACCGATGGAGAGTGGTTTCGAGCAGAGATCTGTCCAAAATCCTTCCTCAGCTGCCGAGAGGGGCGAGTTGAGCCCCTGCCATGCCTGGCTCGGCGTAACAGGGTTACTTACACGCTGTGAGTGGTTGGAGGCCGTGCTGACCATGCTGTCGCAGCTGCCAGAGTTGAAGCCATCCATCCCCAGCTCCTTCCTAGGCATATCACAGGCTGCCGTGGCGTCCGGCGTGGGGGGCAATATCCCGGCTGAAGTGGAAGAAAGGAGAGGCGTTAAGCTGTGAGAACCCCCAGGGCGATGCCAGCACGCTGGCTCAGCCGGAGGGGGGGCAGGCGGGCTGTGAAGCTGCTGGATGGATGCAAAGGTGCTCGATCGTAGGCTGCTCTCTCCAGGAGAAGGGGCAGCTGGGCTTTTTTAAAGCATCCTTGGAACTGAAGTTTTCCCCAAAAGAACTGGAAATAGGGTAAGCTCTGATGGTTATCTAATCCTCTCGGAGGTGTGGATAAGGTGGGTCCTGAGCGAAGGAAAAAGCTGTAAGCCCAGCTCAGCCTCGGAGCTCGGCAGCAGCGATCCTGTGCCAACGCAAGCCCCAGCCCAGCTCGTGGGACCTCCTCCCCCCACCGCACCCAGCTACGCAGCTGAAGTGCTCTCCAACTTCTGAGCACGCTGACCCGAAACGCGGCCGTTTAGTCACAGCCTTGCCCTGCCGCGAGCTTCCTCCTGGCAAAGAGCTTCCTCTTCGCCCTTCCTCGGGGGCCACGGAGGTGGCGCGGGGAGGTGCCCTGTACCTTCGGGGCACAGCCGGGGGTGTTTGGGCGCACGCCTGGCAGAGCTTGCTGGGGGCTGTGCCCAGGCTGCAGCGATGTGCCGCCTCTCCAGCCGCCCCAGGGCTGTTGCAAGCAGCGCCCCAATGCCCCCCTCTGCTTGCGGCAATGCCCCCCTGTTGCTCTTCCGAATGCAGCCCGTACCCCGACACGGGTGGGTGACACGACCTGCCGTCGGGGTTCCGACAGCGAGACCTTCCCAGGGCAGGGGCCGGGGCGGCAGAGGGGCCAGTTATGCTCGCAGGGTGCGTGGCCGGGAGAGCTCTGCTGCCTGGGGGAGAGGCCGAGCAGCCTACAAAAGGCATAATTACTTACGGATGTGAAGCATTAAGCTTCCAACATTTACTGACACCACCAATTACGTGTTTGCTTTGCGTGCGCCGCCCGTTCTTCGGGAGAGGAGAACTGGGCTGCGGAGGCTAATGAGAGCGGCCAAACAAACACCCCCTCCAACACGCACGGACCCACGCAAGAGGATTTGCTCTTCGGAAGACAGAGGAGCTCTTTGTGCCGTAACCTGGCCGCGGCACGCAGGAACACACTGCTGCTTTTTTCTTGTAGCAGGATCAGGGAATTAGATCTAGCGATAAGTGAGCAGAACCGGTTGCTTGTTCGGAGTGTTAGACCCTGAAAGAATTCCTTTGTAATTGGAATATGCCGCAAAAATCAGATTTCAACACCTACGCCCTGACAGATCTAATCCTTCCATGCAGGAGGAGTTTAATATTTCAGTCTTGGCTTTGCATTATTTACTGCTTAAATTACATTTCAGTAAGCAGTGGTTTTGGAACAGCAACATCCTTGATTCTTTGAATTCAGATAACTTTATAGCCAGAGCTTTTAGCTGTCAGGAAGCACAGACACCAGCTGAGTTTGGGGATTTTTAGGCTTCTGGAAGCCGCACAGTTTTACTGTGCACCCGAACATTTGCAACATGAAATACAAATCTACTCCTGAGCAGCAAGAGGCTACCGCCTGCTTGGTCGGGCTTGCTGCAATGCTCCTCACCACCTCCCGCCCTGCCGCACGCATTCGAGAGAGCAAAACAGTCCTGGGGAAGCGAAAGTCTTGCTCAAACTTGACGCCTGCAGCTGGTGCAGCCGGTCGGAGCCAGCGTCCGCCGCGCAAGGCAGCCCCACGGGCGGGCGGGCGGGCGGGCGAGCAGCAGCGTGGCCCAGCTCTAATTAGGGGTCTCGGCAGAGCTGATGTCTCCGTCAGGATGCCCGCTGTCGCCAGCCCGTTGGAAGAAATAGTTTGCTTTCGTTCAAACAGCGTTTGCAGAAACATAAAGCAGCTGCCCAGGCTTTGGCACCCACCGAGCCCCAGCTCATGGGGAGGCAAAGTTCACCCAGAGCTCGTTGGAGAGGATCTACGCAGAAACAAGATGTTCATTTTCCTGCCTGCTAGTTCTCTGATGCAATTATGGCTCTAACGCATTCATCCGACTTGGGAAAGGGGAAAAATCAGTGTTGAAAAATCCCAGTTTTTATAATTCAGAAGGATTTTGCAGTTCCTTCCTTTTGCTGAGTAACATGGCAGTTCAGCCACAAACTAAAAATACGACTGAGCATTTAAATTAAAAGACATGGCACTTGGAAAGCTGTTTTTCAATGGTGTAAATATTTTCCCCCACTAAAAATGCTTTTAGAAGAAGCTATTTTTATCTAAAATAAAAGACAGCTGCTCTAACTGTCCTTTACAAAGCTTGCTGAGCCCTCAAACATCAAAGAGGTGCTGGGTAGCAATTAATGCTAATTGCTTTGTATGAAGAGGCTACTTTCTTTGAAGGCCAGGACTACTACAAGCACTCTGTCGCAGCTCTCCAGCAACGTTAAAGAGCCTCGGTGGTTCTGCTGCGTAAGGTAGAGCAGCCGTACCCCCTCTGCCTTACGGCTGCCGGCACAGCGCTTCGTCCTGGCCACCTCGAAATGCAAACCAAAGCAAACGGCCGTTTGCAGGTACTGTCCCAGCTGCTCCTGCCCTGCAGCGGCTCAGCGGGACGGACCCCACCTCGGGGTGACAGGAGACGATGGCGGCGGATCTATAGTTCCTCCCATTTAAACAAGTAAATGAAGTGCCCGTAGCAGTTGCCCGAGCTGTCTGCTGTCCTGAGCACAAGTTTTCCCAGCCTCTCCCCAGCTTTCCTCCCGCCGCCACCTTCAAACCACCTCGTCCATCTTCGCTGGTGCCACCTCCCGTGACACCTCCGCCACTTTCCCCTTCCAAAGCAAAGCATGTCCGTAGCCCCGCGCGTGCCCGAGCCCCCCGTCCCACCCGGGCAGAGGCGCCCAGCCCCTCGCCCGCAGCCCATTCAGCAGGAAAAGGACAGAAAGCAAAGGACGAGAAGGAATAGAGATTAATATATTTTTTTTTCTTTTTTTACCAGGACGTCCGTCGTTCCAGGTTGCCCAAATCCTTGTCCCTGCCGTGCCTATCCCAGGACTTCTTTGCTTTTCTGGGCTAACCAAACAGAGCCGGGTTACACATTAACTCACCTCCCCGGCAGAGATAAGGCTGCGCGGGTGCCCGGCGGGCGGGTGCTCGGCAGGGACGCACTCGCGGGCGAGCCCCCGGCCCCTCACCTGCAGCCTGCTGCAGCGGGGCGAGAGGAACTCATCTCCCCCCCGCGCAAGGCAGGGTCGCTGCTGCTCGGGGCTGGGGTCACAGCGCAGCCGAGCCCCTAAACCAGCTTCACGTTCTGACCTGAAGCAGCCGGCTCCCTGCGTGCCGTGCTCTCTCGCAGCCCTGCCGGAGCGGCTTTGCTCCCAGCCAGCGCGGCGCAGGCAGCGCAGGCAGAGGCGCAGGCAGCGCAGGCAGAGGCGCAGCTGCAGAGGCGAGCGGCAGCACCGGCACCCCGTGCCCGGGAGGCTGCGGGCAGCTCCGCTCGGTACCACCCAGCTCACTCACTTCCCGGCTCCGGCTGGTGTCCTGTGATGTCCTCAGCACGGGTTTTGCCGGAGACTCCTTAATCCGCCAGCCTGTTCTGCCGCATAGCTGCTCGCTGACACGCGGAGGAGCCCAACGCGCAGCCCTGACCAAAGCCTCTTTGTACATAGTAATTAAGTCCTTTGCTGGGTGTTTGCGCCGTGTGCTGCTGAACGCGTTACCCCACAACAGGTTTATTCTCTTAGGTGGTTTTGTGCATGAGGTCCCTCAGCTCGGCGTAGGACCCGGTTCCTTCTCGGCTCTAAAGCCACAGATTGTTGCTAGAACAAGTATATACTTGCATATCACCAAAGCTTTCCCAGAGACTGAAAGTTTGCCGCCTGCTGCTGTATGCTGCAAGGAGATTCTCATAAACATGGGTAAAAAGCCATTTTAGAAGGGAAGCTTCACCACTGAGCTTTATCTGCGCGCTAGAGGAGGGGTGCCCAGGTCGTGCGCAGCTCTGGGGCGCAGCTCCCCCTTCGCCCCTCCTGGCATCGTTCCCTGACGGCGTTGAGCCCCTCTGCAGGTTCACTCCCCGTCTCTCTAATGCTGGAAACTCGTTCTTCTTCGCCAGGCAGCCTGAGGTCAAGTCCCAGAGCCTGGGTAAAGCGAAAGCCCCCGAGACACCCATCACACCCCCCTTCACCTCAGCCGCCCTCCTCACTCCCACCGACACCTTCTCAGAAAGCGCTGCCGGGCACGTCCTTCGGCAGCATCCCCTCCTCCGAGGACGAGGTACCACCTCCGCTGCCTCGCTTCGGGGGGACGGTAAAGAGGAGCCCGGTTACTCCATCCGCAGCACCCTGTGCAGCACTGGGTGACGCCGACCCCCAGCACCCGACCTGCCCCGGGGGTACCGCAGAAGCAGCTGAAGGAACTGCAGTGACGCGTTATTATCCCAACTTCAGGCTCTCCTGTTAAAATTACAGCTTTTCTCTCTGATAAACAATGCTTAGGCCATTGCTCCCCCCCAGCATAGACTTGTATCTGCTCTGCAAGGTGCTCCTTACTGAATAACTATAAATATCCAAGCAGAAACCCTGCAGCAAACGTCCAGAACAGATACAGCTGCCAGATTCATTTGAGTTTTCATGCTTCAATGATTTTTTTTTTTTTTTTATTTTTAGGAAAAGCTTGTGTTGCAATGTGTGTTCCCTGCTACACAGAACAGGGAAGTGGAAACATGAGCTATTTAAAGCCATGGTAGGATGGAGAGAAAGCAGATGAGCCAGGAAGCACATGGGTTCCCCCCAGCGTTGCTGAGCCCCAGCTGTGAGCTGTTACGAAAGGGAACGTGTGTGTTGAAGAGCAAATCAACAAGCCAGAGGCTCCCGGGAGCCCCAGCCAGCCCCGCTCTCCCACGCTGGCCTGCAGCAGAGGTAAGAGATGCGAACGCCGCACGTTCGGAGCAGCAGCCCCAGCCGGTGCCTGAGTGTTGCAACAGCGGGTGATTGCAGAGCTGAGCGTGGGGCTTAGCGCAAGCGCTTCTGGAAGCGTCAACTGGTGTCGTGCGGGATGGTGCAGCAATTTAAACAGTGGGATTCATGCTGGTTTTCTCAAGTTGCCCTTAGTTCTGAGCCTGCTTTAAAGGAGGGAGCAAATCAAACCCGGAGCATTTTTTTATTGTGTGTGCAAACGCAGTATGAGCAACCGCTCCAGGACAGGGCAACCGTGTCCTGAGAGCACCGTGCTGATAGCACAGGGGCTTAAATCTGCGCAATAAACCAGGCAGAGCTCGCTGCCTGACGGGCTCGGTGTAGGTCAGGAAAATGTCACGATCCATTAAGAGAAGTCTTGAGTGTCTATGAATCAGATGCCCAGAAAGAACCTGTTCTTTTTCCATGTTCCGCTTCCTCCAACGAATATAAATAGCTACAACTCAAAATAGTGATTTCATGTATATGGCATGAAGTATATGCAAGTAGTCAAATGATGCAGAGAAAACTACACAAAGCCGTAAAGGACTTTGGCATGTTAACAGACCCGTTGTGCCTCACCCTCTTCATAAACAAAAGAACAGAAATGATTCAGTCCCGGCCCTGAAGGAAACGCATCCATGCAGCGTCACCGATAAGATACCTGTTAATGTAACGACGTTTATTTGACTCTGTAGGACTGTTGGACACTGTCCTTAGACCAAATTGTATGTACAGTATGTATGCTGAGAAACCAATGATGAAAAATACTAGGTAGTTCAGACCTAGTATTACGCAGCAGTTTAGAGAAATAATTAAATCTTAATATGGCTGGGAACTAAGCAAGGAACCCTATTTATTATCCTTGTTTTACAGAAGAGAGGTAGAGAACTGAGGTGATCTGTTTCCATAGCTTGGTGAGCATTAACTCTACACCAGAAATGAGGAGGCAGCTCTCAAGGTATAATACAGTTCCCCAACATTTTCCCCAAGGCTTTAATTAAAAATAATAGACAAGGACACTGCAATCTTGGACACCTAATTTTGTTAACTCCCCTATTGCATTCTTTTGTTACAGAAAGCGTTCTGGTGCTCAGACTCAGAGGAGTGAAAAAGCAATATTGGTTTCAGCCAATTTGCAGTAATTTTACTCTGCCCAGAGCAGAGCAAAACCTGATGGCAGTTCTGCAGCCGGATGCATAGTTCGATTTCAAATGCAGGCAGACATTTAATTTGTATGATAAAAAGTGTTGCAATTTTCAAAACAGCAAGCTGGAAATTTTTTGCTCCTCTCATTAAGGAGTTCCCTGGCCAGGGAGAGGTTTGCAGGGCTTACCCACGGGTGGGTTCGCGCGGGGCAGGAGCCAGCGCTGCCCCTGGCCCTGCCTGCGCTGCGGGCAGGGAAACTGCCCGACGCAGACGCTTCAGCAGTTCTGTGTCAGTCGGGTTTCTCCACCGATAACGCGGGTTTCTGTGTTTAAGGCTGTCAGCAGAGAAATTCTGCTTTTTCCTCATTCGCGCCCGTCCCCTCCTCCTGCTTCCTCAAAATCGAGAAGGGCAAATAGATAATGCTGCTGACGTCAAAAACGCTTGTGAGAATGAGCGCTGGGTGCTGGCGCGGGGCTGCTGCCGCAGGGCGGATCACGAGTGTCACACTGTGATATTCTTGCACAGGTCTCCAGACAAAGCGGGATGGGTACAGGA
Source organism: Phoenicopterus ruber ruber (assembly GCA_009819775.1). Lineage (NCBI taxonomy): Eukaryota > Metazoa > Chordata > Aves > Phoenicopteriformes > Phoenicopteridae > Phoenicopterus > Phoenicopterus ruber. Next base: position 2,271,581 of record CM020239.1, on the reverse strand, counting down.
GACGCCGTTCCCAACCGTCGCAAGCGGCCTCTGCTGCGACTGGGCACGCGACAAGGTGCAGAGTTAAGATACTGACTCTGTATGGTGTAACAAGACGTTCCTTTTCTCTGTCCTCTCCCCAGCAATTGTTCTTTTTACGTGTTTATCCAGAACTAAGGAATTAAGTTTGTCCTTTAGCAACTTCAGGATATTACTGATTTACTCCCAAGATCGCTCTTTCAGGCAATTGCATCCATGAAGCAGATATGTGTGCTCCTGAACCCAAATCTTCCTAAAGGCTGTCTACTTAATGATTTATATATTTAAATGCATAAAAGACTCTGGAGGTATGTAAAAAAAATTCTGGAGGTACGTAAAACTCCCTTTACAGTTGTTCCTCTTGATACCTGGCTCTGAGTACACAGAGGAAATATTTTACTATTTAAAAAAAAAGTTATTGTTGTACAAGTTGAAAGTGAAGAAGCTTCATCCTGAACAGGCTGCGAGTCCACGTCGCTCCCTCGCCGTGACTGTCTCAGAGTCAAGGAAAAAAAGGGACTGAGGGAGGGAAAGCAGATGCAAATGGCTCAAAGGCTGCATCGCGTAGATGTGAAGCCCTAGAAAACGCAACAGCAAATAGGGCACAAACCTGAAACTCAAGAACCGAGGCACAGGCTACACGAGCATCAAGCACGTTTATTGGCGCATCAACAAGTTTTGCCATTCAGGGCAGCGTTTAAGGAAATGTGTTACACCAACTGATCTGTAGCGGTGATACCCAAACCAGAACGCCGTTCCGCTGGATTACATGGGCAACGGACACTTTTAGAAACGTTTGCTAACGCCACTCGCTTTACTGCAACACTGCGTGTGTAACCCCATGTTGGTGAAAGTCCTTGCTCAACGTCTGCTCAACGTGTAAACTCGGACAAGCTTTTAAAGTGCTGTTCTAACCACGCGAGGTGCATCTCGTCATCCAATATAACGTTTGTGAAAGGCCACACAAGCAGAGCGTGTCAGGCTCTTCTTTAGTTGAAGAAGGAATGTAGTGCTGGTGAAATGGCCAGACTGGCACCGGGAAAGCAGAATTGTGTATTTAAGTGAAGATCCAGAACTGCATGGATTGGTAGAACAGTACCAATAACCCAGCTTTTAGTAAGCACGCTTTCGAGCCCAAAATTTCAGTTGCCAGGGCCCATTTAGTTACCGATCTCTGTACTAAAGCATTCCACAAGGGAATTAGTGCTCATTTGAAATTTGTCTGGGAGTAAGAGCGATGGTAAGGACATAGCCCGTATCTTACGGGCTTTCTGGACTGGTCTGGCCAGGAGACGCTATTCCCTGCAGGGCCTGAGCCTACGTCCCACACCCCTACTCTGCAGCATCTGTAACTAACACCTTCCCGTATAATTAATAACAGTTCAGTGCAAATGTATCAGTGATGCTCAGAAGTTCGTCCTACTCGTACCAGGATGCCATTTTTGTGATACCGCCACAGTTGTATCATTAAGGGCAGGCAAATGGTGATAAAAAGACAGTAAAACCCCTGAACTTTTACGAAAGAAAGGGAGTTGTACTTGAAATGTATCCACATCTCACATTTTAAATAATGTAGATGCTTTCTGCTTGGGAGAGTTTGGGAGAATCACATAAGGTTTTCCGACTCGCGCTCAGTGCCGCAGGTTACTTGCTCTTTGAAAGAGTCTGTCAGTGTGTAAGAGTATCAGCTTTCACACAGATGAATTACAGCAGTTCAGGTGACATTTTTTAACCAAAGCGATTTTATTTTCTAGGCAATGAAAGAAAACATCCAAGCAGTGATATTGACACACCTCCCTCAAACGGAACCGATTCTCTGTTAGCCGATTTCCAATGCAAACATGAAAGAGCAAAGCTAAACACTCTGGATTAAATAAGCTCATTTAAAAAATACCGCAACGGAGAAATACCCCCAAAAATATTTTTACACACTTTCAGAAATCCATCCAGGATACAAAGCTAAAATCTACATGTTGCTCCCCAAAGTCAATGCATTTGCAAACATGGCAGACAATAAATACGTATCTTCCACTTCTGTTTCAAAGACACCCGCGACAGTCACCTCGCACACCTCTCTGAGGTAGGTAGTGTGTCCGTTTTGCAGATGGCAGATGGTGAGGAGCAGCTCCTTGGCCAGGGCGTCGCCCCGCTTCAGTGTGAAAGCCGAGAATACGACTGAGGATTGACAGTCTCTTGGTCTCATTCCTAGACAGTATTTCATCTCAAGTAGTATAACACAGTGTAATCTTCGAGTTCCTTTGAACTGCCAGGTATTTCTTCAGGTTTATAAGCATCAGTTTCTAGAGGGCTGGTTTTAATGGTGGGTTCTGTTGGGTTTTGGTTGGGTTTTTTTTCCTCTGATGACAGGCTAAAAGCAAAGTGGGGTTTAACACTGGAAACTAAGGGGCTTTCTATAGGAAACTCCCAACAGTGCTAATATGTATTTTAATATTGAATTAAAAAGAGACCTGGTCCGTAGTGCTCTCGGCGATTCTATTCTTTATTCGTAATTATTCATGTCTCAATTCAGCAAAGCACTTATGTAATTATGTTCCTTCTTCAATAAGACCCTCCTGTATCTCAAGGTCCGACCAGGAGCCTCTGCTGAGAACTTCAGTGAAACTTGCTTCCTACAGAAAAACAGGTTTTGCGGCACCAGGAGTTTAGCCAGATGCCTTAACGGATGGAGGCCGTTAAAACTAGATCTCAGGTTCCACTTGGGAAGTGGGTTTATTTCTGCCTCAGTCCAAAGATGCACCTTCTTGCTCCCCATTTGCAGAAGTGCAAGGAAGGTAACTCAAAACAGAGTAACAGAAGAATAGTGGGCTAAGGATATTTTAAAATTCAAGAAAACAAGTATGTGTGGCAGGCATTTCAAAGAAAAAAAATCCCCTTCAGTAATATGCACCTTTACAGCACCTTTTAAAAGACCTCAAAAGCACTTACTGTTAAGCCTCACAACCCCGCTGTGAGGTAAGATACATGAAACCCATTTCAGCTTCCCTGATTCTGAACAGTACGAGAAGTAGGGCAGTTTACGCAGCTTATTTTGTTCTGAAAATTAAACTGCACCCTTCATTATCAGAATTAAAGTCTTGCTACTGAACAGTCATCGGTGACAAACCAAACACGTTAAGGCAGAATGCAGATGAAGAAACTTCAAGCCTCCCTTCTGCGTTAGCACTCTGTCCTTCTGCAAAGGGCAAAACTTTTTACTGGCAAAGAGTGAGAACTATACCTTAAAGTGCTAATTTACAGTGTTTGGAATCTGGTAGAGCTTAGTAACACTGTGGCCATGAGATCGGCTATACCCAAGTAAAGTCTGCTTCAGTGTATTTAACAGATGCAAATTAAGTCACTTCCCTAACTACTACATTTCCCTCTTGCCAGAATTTCCAATACTATTATGAAGAAGAATCCAAAGTATTTCAAGAAACATGCCTATGTTCTGATGCAGTGTAAACACCGGGGGGTTGATAGTTATTTTTCAAGCAACTAAAAACTACCTACGGAGGATTAATAAGTTTATTCAACACTTAACCATCTACTCGTTAATTTAAAGAAAGCTACCTTAAAGCTTAGAGGCCATTTCTTTCTCTAAAGTCATGACTTCACACAAACAATACAGTCTACTTCTGATGGTAACATAGTACAGGGCAGCTTTGGAGATACTCTTTCCATTAAAAATCGTGCACCACATGAGCAGTTTCCCCTGCAAGAACCACTCGCGTGTGCAGAGTCTAATTCTTAGTATAAGCAATGCTGATACGCGTTTCCCAAACCCTCAGATTAATTTAGTTACCCTAAAAACATAATACCGAGATTAATTCAGTAACTCAGAGGCTAGATTTTACGCTAGTGTTGAACAAGCCTGATTTTGTACGTCCGCTCAGATCACGTACGCAAGGAGAAGACTGTTTCAGGAATCGAGTTTTAGCTGCCGGTGTATACCACCCGCCAAAGTACTATAAATTAAATTAGCATGCGAGAAGATACCTATTTCAAATCCCTTGGAAAAGTCACTACCCATAACAAACCTGTGCGTCTTGGCCATCGTTAAGTTAATACGCTTTTCAAGCTTTGTGAACGGAATTTTATGATTACATACAGCTTATCTGGAAATCCAGAATTTTATTCTGGATCGGTGAGGTAGTCGACGTAACCATCCTCATCAAGATGTCACACTTCTCCGAAGTTGGTGTGTCCGGTCTCCTTGGCGTGTTCTCTGGCTTCCACTTGTCCGGTCAGTCCCTTCTGGCACACCATGCACCTCAGCGTAAAGCGATTCACATCGGTAAACTGCCTCTTCCGTCTGGCTTCATCCGCCAACTCCAACGCTTGCGCCAGAACAATGTCATCAGTTGTGGAGAAAATGGTCTGGGGAGGAATGTCCGAGTCGGGGATTTTACGCTCAAGCGGATCATAGTGAATCCCATCGTAAATTAAAAGGACTCGCTTAGTGTAACCGGCATCTTCCCCAAAACGGTCGATTCTGACCGTCTGTGTGTCCACCACACAGATTTCGCACTGGTAAAATTTGGATAAAATGGACACTTCGATGGCTCCTCCCCAAGTCTCTTCTCTTCTGATCCAGTCACAGTACTCCCTGTTAGTTTTCCCTAGAACTGCCTCGCAGTAGGACTCAGGATCACTTGCTACTATCTGGGCTATGAGGCTGCGCATCTCTGGGGCGCAACCCGGGTCGTAAACGCCTCCCTCCACCACGTAGTACACGCTGGTGAAGAGACAGGAGTTATCTGCCGGAACGACCCTCCTGGCGAGCACGGGCACAGCTTCCCTGACCGCGTTCGACATCGTTCTTTTTGCGACTACGGGTGAGTCGGTCTTGGGTTTGGATGTGTCCTCTTCAACTATCAGAGTGTCACCTGGCAAACACGGAAGGAGAAGAATTGAGAGATGGGATTTAAAGACGATGCTCCTAAAACAGAACAGCACGGCTACACTGGTACTATTAAGGATCTCGCTCCTCTTCCCCAGCAGCACGGTATCCCGGTGGAAAACAGCCTCCGCCGAAACAGCCGGTAGCACCACAACTCGCCGATCGAGCGTAGGCGGCGGGCCCGGGCGCACTCACCTGGCGTGTCCTGGGTCCCCGTCCCCTGCCAGCCCCGCGGGAGCCCCGCGCTTTTGCCTCCGCACCCCCGGGACGCGGGCGAACCACCACCGGCGCTACCGGCGAGCAGGAGCCACTCCCGAGGCGGGTGTTGACAGCTACCCCCGGGAGGAGGAACCGGCCCGGCCGCCGGCTGACGCGGGGCGTGCTGGGCCGCAGCCTCTTTTAATTAAGGTAATTGCAGCCGGCGGGGCAGCAGAGGCCATAAAGCGCCGGCGCCGGTGCCTACCCCCCCCGGCGCAGGCCCAGGGCGCCCGCCCCGCCCTCACCCGAGTGGATGCCGAGGTCGCCAAGCCGCCGCTCGCCGTCGCTGAGGTCCAGGCTCCGCGGCGGGAAACCGAGAAGGAGGCGCTGGGCCGGGGCGGGGACGCCGGTGAGGGCGGCCAGGGCGGCCTGCATGTCGCGGAGGCGGGAGTGGGCCGTGAGGCCGGGCAGCGGGTGGGTGCCGCTCCGGGCCTTGCAGCGCAGCCGCAGCATCCTCGGCGGGGCCGCCCCGCGCCGCCGCCGCCCCACCGGCCGGCCGCCGCTTCCGCTTCCGCCCCGCCCACTCTCGCGAGACCTGCCGCCGCGCTCCATCATTGGCAGAGGCGCGCCGGGCTACGACCAATCAGAGAGCCGCCGGCCGGCGGCGGACGCCGGTCTATATTTGCATAGCGGAGCGCGCCCGTGACGTCGCGCCGTTCGCCGCGGGCGATTTGCATGCGATTTGCATGCGATTTGCATGCGGCGCGCACGCGGCGCGGAGCCATGTCGGCGGCGCCCCGGCACGGCGGCCCCGCGCGGGGCAGGGCCGGCGCGCTGCGCGGCGGCGAGAAGCAGTGCTGTGAGTAACGGGGCCCGGCCCGGGCGGGAGCGAGCGGGGGGCGCCGGGACGGCACCCAGGGGAACAAAAATTATAGAATGAGGGGGATAAGGCTGCTCGTGCCGCTTAAAAACGCGCGCGTCTTCCTTAAAACGCGTCTCCATCCCGCGCGGGGACGCGCTGCCCGTCCCGGTGGCCGCGGTGTGCGGGACGTGCCGGTGCCGCAGCCGGAGCGCGGTGCCCTTCCCGCCGGGTGCGCCGGCTCTCCCCGGCCGCGGGCGCCCGGCGCTGCTCGGCCCCGTCCTCCCCTCCGGACCCTCCGGACGCCGAAGTCGCCCCCCGGCTGCCCCCCCCCGGCCCGCCTCTCCCCGGCGCCTCTGGGCTCGCCTCGCCTGTTCGCCGAGAGAACGCGACCATTTTGTTAAAAACATCTTTCTTGTGTCCTTGACAGCTCCTGCCCGCTCGGTAAATGTTTTTAACGCTAAAAGACACGTATTAGTGCCATTAGGCACAGCGGGTGCACCATTGCTAATCCGCCTCATTAGCTGATGCCCGGGAGACCGCGGAGCCGTCCAGCCGCCGCTCGCAGCGGTTCATTAGCTGCGAGGACACGCCAGCGAGCCCCTTATGGGGTGCACGGCAGCGGTCGGTCTGTCTGTCCGTCCGGGAGACGGGGCAGCTCTGCGCGGGGATGGCTTTGGGCCGGGGCTCGCGCTTTGCTCCTGCTGCTCTGCGCCGCTGCTGATGCTCCTGGGGTTTATTTTGTTTGCAGCATGGGCTTCCTACATGACCAACTCCCCGACGCTGATCGTGATGATCGGCCTGCCCGCCCGCGGCAAGACCTACGTGTCCAAGAAGCTCACCCGCTACCTCAACTGGATCGGGGTGCCCACCAAAGGTGCGTGCGGGGGCCGCCGGCTCGCCCCGGTGCAGGGACGGCTCTGCCTTTTGCCGAAAGCGCTGCGAGATCTGTCTGCAAAATGCCGTCGGTCTCACGCGCTCATCTTTTGTGTGTGAAGTGTTTAATTTAGGAGTGTATCGCCGGGAAGCGGTGAAGTCTTACAAGTCCTACGACTTCTTCAGGCATGATAACAAAGAAGCCATGGAAATCCGCAAGTAAGTTGGCGTCAGGGGGCCCAGCCCGTCCGCGGCGGTCTGGTTAGTCTCAGGTCTTGGCAACCTCTGCATTTGAGGAGCACAAAATAACATTTAATGCCCATGAAACCAGGGAGGAGGTAGCACAGCCCACGCAGGGATCCTGCCAGAGGGGCTGTGTGTGGGAGTTTGGTCGTTGACTTTGGGCTGGCACAAAGAGCAGGGGCTGCGAATGCCCGGCCACGGATGAAACCTGAAGTGGGTTATAGGTACAGACGCCTCATGATGTCTGCAGAGCCTCCGGGGCTCTTGGAAAGATGCAGGGGTGGGTGCTGCACGGGCAGAGACGAGGTGTGCCAGTCTCCGCGCGGGGGTTCGGAAGCCTTGCCGTCCAAACGCTTTACGTCAGCTCTGACGACAGCCCTTTCTCTCCCGCAGACGATGTGCCTTAGTGGCTCTAGAAGACGTGAAGGCTTATCTCTTGGAGGAGTGCGGGCAAATAGCTGTAAGGCTTTGCTGGACTCAATGTGGTTTTACATCTGGGTGGTTCAAAGCTGCCCAGGGCGTTTGGGGACCTGATTGTAATCCCAGATGATTTGGGGCTGGTTTAAAAGCTTTAGATAAACTTGCTTATTGCTACTTACTCATTTTCTGGTAGGTATTTGATGCGACCAACACAACTCGAGAAAGACGGGACCTGATCTTAAATTTTGCTAAAGAAAATGCTTTCAAGGTAGTGCTTCTGTATTTAATGTGTAGTAGGGATTGCTGCACCGAGGGGCGTTGCTGCTCCCTTGGGCAGGAGCTCTTCTGATTCAGCATAGAGTTCTTGACTCTCTGAAACGTGTTTCCTTGCCTTCTTTGTAGGTGTTTTTTGTGGAGTCTGTCTGTGATGATCCAGAAGTCATTGCTGCCAATATCCTGGTGCGTGCTGCATTTTCCAGGCTCAGCTGCCAGTGCTTGCCGTGGGAGCTCGGGTGCTCGGTGCAAGGTCACCAGCTACGGTAGCTTACGGGAACGTCTGCAAATGCCTTTGCTCTTATGTTTCACCTTGGAAATAAGCAGCTAAGGTTTGCAGGTTTATAAAAGCTAGAGATGCCGTTAGCTATGTGAGAACGTGCAAATTGGATGAAGCTGAGAAGCGTTTGACCTTGAAGCCTGTTTCCTCGTCGAGGGGAGGCAGGCAGCGAGTGGCTTGCGGGGCTGGCTAAAAGCGAGCCAGCTGTGCCTGTCGCGGGGCCAAGCACTACAGCGCCTTCAGAGTCGCCCTTTGTTTCCTCTCCAGGAGCAGGTTTTTCCACAGGGCAGCGTTAAACAATGCTCATTTGTTTCAAAAGAGAAGAATAATGTTATTCAGTGTTGCTTTTGCTCTGTGTCGAGTTTGCTTAACTCTCACAAAGCGTCGCTGTCTGTTGATCAGGAGGTGAAAGTTTCCAGCCCCGACTACCCGGAGAGAAACAGGGAGAACGTGATGGATGATTTCCTGAAGAGGATTGAGTGCTACAAGGTCACTTACCAGCCTCTTGATCCCGACGCGTATGACAAGTAAGCGAAGCTCTGGGGCGCGTTTTGTCCCTGCACACACGAGCTGCTTTGCTTTGTCGCTGCTGTTCTCTGGCTCAGGATGCTGCAAGGCGTCTGCTGCAGCCTCTGCTCCCCCAAAGCACAATTGCTCGTGTGAAGGTGATATCCTCGGGTCCCAAGTGATGCGAAAGGATTTTTCTCTAGTGTGCTGCAGTGTAATGCTCCTTGTTTAAGCACGGCAGTTCAGGGTCTCTTCTGTCTGCTGGAGCGAGGCAGGGGTAGCGCTGATGCCTTGATAGAGGATAAATAGCTAGATTACACCCGCAGGTGCACATGCTTCATTTTTACAACCAGTCGTGTGGGTGTTCTTATTTTATGTTGACTCCAGAGATCTTTCCTTCATTAAAGTGATCAATGTGGGACAGCGGTTCCTAGTAAACAGAGTCCAAGATTACATCCAGAGTAAAATCGTCTATTACCTAATGAACATTCATGTCCAGCCGCGTACCATCTACCTTTGCCGACACGGTGAGAGTGAATATAATCTTGTTGGCAAGATTGGTGGGGACTCTGGTCTGTCACGACGCGGGAAGCAGGTACGTGTCTGGCAGCACCCGGGCTGCTGTATTTGTAAAGTGTTGTGTGACCAGGGTCAGAGCCGGGCTCTGCCTCCGGCCCCTGCGAGGGGCAGCCCCGCAGCTGGATCTTGCCGCGACAGCCACAGCCCTTGAAATGATGCTTGTAACAGTGGCAGCAGCTCCTGCTCCCTCCTGACGTCCCCTGACGTGTTTTCCAGTTCGCTCAGGCGCTGAAGGAGTTCATCGAAGAGCAGGAAATTGTCGATCTGAAGGTGTGGACGAGCCAGCTGAAAAGGACGATCCAGACAGCCGAGTCCCTGGGCGTCACGTACGAGCAGTGGAAGATTCTCAACGAGATCGACGCTGTGAGTGAAATGCTGATTGAAGCCTTAAGCTTTTCTAGATGGAAAATAATGTTTAAAAAACAAATTCATCGTGACAAAATTGACTATCTCCTGTTCATTTATAACCATGTCCGTGTGTAATGTACTCCAGCCACCGTCGTGAGGTTTGGGATGGTTTGTGTAGGGCTGACAGTGCCTGGCGCTGCTAGACCTTGCTGTGAACGTATCCAGCTGGAGTGGAGAAAAAAATCACCCTGAACGTCCCAGGCATTTGTCGCACCGTCCTGGGTGGACACAGGTTACTGCTACCGCTCTGGTTCTTTCAGGCAAAAGAAATTGCAGGGTTGTTGCTGTCGAAATGAACATCGTTTTCATCCCTGGCAAAGAAGGGGTTTGAAATAAAACCAAAAGCCCACCCTCTTCAAACCGCCCTGGACGGGCAGTACACACAAATACGGAGTGTATGGCTGTGTCAGATACGATAACTGAAATGTTCGTCACTGTCCTGGTTTAGGCCAGGATGGAGCTAGTTTTGTTTTCAGCAGCTCCTGTGTTTTGGCTTTAGTGTGAGAAGAACAGTGATAGCACACTGATGGTGCTGGTTGCTGCTGGACGACCAAGGACATTTTGCTGTTTTCCAGGCTCTGCTAACGTGCAGATGCAGAACTTGGGAGGGGTAGAGACAGGATAGTTGATCCAAACTGGCCAAAGAGAGTATTCCATACCATAGACATCATGCCCGATATAAGCGAGGGTCAGTCGGGGGGGCCACTAGATCTTTTAGGCTTTTGAGGCTTTTAGACCCTTAACTTGCCTTAATCCTTAAGCTTCCCTTCGGGTTGCTTTTTGTTTCCCTATTTTTACCTTTTTGCTTTTTCGTTCGTTTGGCTGTTTGTTCCCTCGCCTGCTTTCCCTGGAACTTGCTGTTCTGGGATAGCTGGGGGGGATACCCCTGCTCCCTGCCTGCTGCTCGGGACGGGCTGTATCGGTCGTTGGGTGGTGAGAAGTTGTGTATCGTTTGTTTTATATATTCTATTATCCTTGTATATATTATCATTATTAATATATTTTCATATTTTTCCTTTGCTGTCCTGGTGAGCTGTTTTTATCTCAACCCGCGAGTTTTCCTTTCTCTCCGATTCTCCTCCCCACCCCAGCGGGGAGGGGGGGAGTGAGCGAGTGGCTGCGGGGTGTTGGGTTACGATTTGGGGTTAAACCACGACAGTCACGTAAAGGGGTTGCTGATCTCGGCCACTTGCTTTTTTTGCATCGTCGTACCTCTGTTGAAACGATTTGTTGTGTAACGAGTTCTTCTTCCCTCAGGGGGTGTGTGAAGAAATGACCTATGCAGAAATCGAAGCCAAGTATCCAGAGGAGTTTGCCTTGAGGGATCAAGAGAAATACCTTTATCGCTATCCTGGAGGAGAGGTGAAGACCCTTAAGAAATAACAATGAGATATGGTATACATAAAACAATGTGTAGAATTCAAGGACTTTACTTAATTTTAACTTTTGCTGCCAATATTTGTATGAGAAACCGAAAACATTAGGATCCCCAGCTCGCCCTTAGAGGAAGGGTTATCGATGCCCCTTGTCGCGGTGTGCAAGCGGTGCCTTGCGGCCGCGTGAGCTGGGGCGCTTGCCGAGAGCCTCGGTGCTGCCCGCTCATCCAGAGGGGTGTCTGCGTCGTGCTCCTTGGCCGAGGCCTGAATTGTCACTGTGAAAAAACATCTTGGAAAGAAAACGATTTTGGGTGTGGTATGAAGTAATTTCTGGTTTTACTTCACAACCTTGTCGAAATGTATAATTTACTATTTTATTTGTTTTTCTTACTGCACTCGTTAAGAGTTACCGGTAATCTGAATCCTCCTGTCATCTGAGGGTTGCTGACATTAAATATCACCTTCTGTTGTTTGCTTTTTTCTGTATTTACCGGATCATCCATAACTTCTGCATTTTGATACTTTAACCGATATTTTCCTGAATGCGAAGCTGTGTTAATTGCTACTTCTGCTTTAAGCCTCTGTTTACAAAACCCCTTGAAAAATTCCTGTTTTGTTTTTCAGTCCTACCAGGACTTGGTCCAGCGCCTGGAGCCGGTAATTATGGAGCTAGAACGGCAAGGCAACGTCCTCGTTATCTCCCACCAGGCGGTTATGAGGTGCCTGTTGGCTTATTTTCTTGACAAGAGTGCAGGTACAAAAATAAACGCGTGATGTTAGGGGCTGGCTTCTCTCGCTCCTTCCTTTGCGGAGCTTTTGGGAGGGTGGCTTGTAATTACTGTTTTGATTTTTCACAACGGAAGAGCTGCTTAAAAAAGAAAAAAGAAAACATTTCTGGAAGACTTTAACCGTTGCATTTCAGCAGCGCGCGGAGCTTCGCCAGAAGCTCTCTTTGCGAGAAACGCGGATGCGCGCGCTGCTGGCTTTCTGCTCAGCCGTTGTTTCTGGAGCTGTTTCCACCAGTAGCGTTTACATAATCGCTAGGGGATTATTTTTTAATGTAAAGAAAAAGCTTTCTGATGGCTCAGTAGCCTGTGAAGGGTTGGCGGTAGTGCTACGTCTCAGCGACACGCTGGTCCCTTGCATGGCGTGCGGGCCTGGAAGCTGGTTCCGCTCTGCTGCAAGCTGCTGCATTAAACTCCGGTGAGCGGTACTGGAGTTTTGGCAAACTTTTGGGCAAGTGGACAAACTTTTGGGCAAGTTTGAAATAAAGCCGGCCTGGGGCCGTGGCGGCCGTTGCGGCGGTGCTTCGCCGGCCGTGTGCCGCCGGAGGGGTTTGCTCTGGCCGGCCCCTGCGGTGGCAGCGGTGGGGACGTCCCGTCCCGCTGCTCCGGGGCTGGGGAGGGCGGTCGGGGGCCCGGGGGCTGTGGCACCCCCTGCCCGGGCGGGGGGCGGCCCGTCGGCTGTGTCCCCGAGCCGGGGAGCGGGTGGCCGTGCCCCCGTAACGCCCGCCTCTCTCCTAGACGAGCTGCCCTACCTGCGCTGCCCCCTCCACACCATTCTCAAGCTCACGCCCGTTGCCTACGGTAAATGTTGTCTTTTTTTACGTTTTCTTCCCCTCCCGGGTGGCGGGAGCGTGTGCGAATCTGAGGCAGGTTCGTGGCCGTGTGCGGCAGCGGCCGGGCTTGCTGTAAATGCTTTGTATTAAAATACAGCACTGGAGAGGGGGGAGGCTTGGGGGGACAGTGGGAGAGGAGATGTGGGGGTGCGGGGGTGTTCTCCTGCGGCCTCTCTTAAATGAGTGACGACTGTGGATTTCGCCTGCTGATGAAAAAGCCCGTTTGTGCCTCCAAACTTGGCTTTGGCTCTGGGGTGCAGTGAGTTAAAACTGGCTTTTCCGTATAGACTCGTAGCCTGTATAACACAGGGCTGCACTTCTGCGCTGGAGGCCAAAGCCAGAAAGTATTTAGTGTCAAATTCTGTTAATAGGGTGAACTGTTTGTTTATGAGCTGTTTTATTTTTAAAAATTAAAAAAATAACAAATTTATTCCTGCTCACTTTCCATGCTGTTTTTAAATATTAAAAAAAAAAAAAACAAACCCAACAAGTTGTTGTTTAATAAATTACCCTTCCTCATATAAACTTCTCTTTCTTTTTGGTAAAGGTTGTAAAGTGGAGACGATTACCCTGAACGTGGAAGCAGTGAACACCCACCGCGACAAGCCCTCTCTGAACTCAGTAAGTCTTGCTGCGCAGCTCTGGCTTTTTCCCTTTCCAAAAAGAAGTACCTGAACTGAAACACTCTTCAATACCTGCTAGAAAAGGCCTTTTGTTTTCCGTGACTTGTGTCAGAAATAATTCCCCAAAGCAGAATTGTTTGTAGGCTGAATTAACGTGCTTCCGGGCCCAGGGGGAGGTATTTTTCAGAGCTATTCTAGGAAGCAGAATGGGCAAATTTAGGACGTGCATTTTAAATTCCAGGTCTCGTTCTCAGTTTTCAGTGAAGTATTGGTTGTTGGTGCTCGTTTGCATTAATTGCGATAATTTCGAAAAGACTTGCCAGAATGTTCAAAGGGAATTTCTCGTTGTCTCGATGAGCGTTCCCTTTCTCGGGCTGCGGACGGGGTCGGGCTGGGTGCCGGGCCGGGTTCTCGCCGGCTCTCGGCAGCGTTCGCAGCCCTCGGGGGGCCGGGCTGGCTGCTGGGTGCCGGCGGCTGGGAGGAGGGGAGGGTTTTCCCTTGTCTCTGCAGAATTCCTGTGCCTTTTACAAGTATTCGGTGCAGGGCAAGACCGTGATGCTCCTAAACTTTGTATATATCGGAGCAGAAGGAGAAGGGTCCGATTTACCTCCCCTGCACTGGGCATCTTCTTACGGCAGCAGCGGAAACGCTTCAGACTTTGGCTTTATGTATGAAATCCCGTCTCTCCCATGCCTTAGATAACTGGCCGGCTACTGTGTTCAGCAAAGCACGTAACTACGTGCCAAATCTGGGGAAGTTGCTGCTATTCCAGGTGCTGGCTTTTGCAACCGCCGCTTTGCGGAGGGCCCGATCTAGCGATTGCCTGCAATTAACTCCCCCAATTAAAGAGCACAAAGCAGCTCCCCCCTTTCCCAGCCCGTGGCAAATCTCACTGCACTGCGTTTTAAGTTCTTTTGGTACGTTTAGGCTTTTAGCTGCCTCTTGTCATTGTATTTTATAACGAGGTATTGGCTGATTGCCTGGGATACGGGTATTTGTGTCCCGGCGTAAAGGAGTCCCTGTGCCGAGGGACCGTGAACAAGGGGTGGAGAAAGGAGGAACCCGCAGCTGTGGCCGGAGGGTTTGCGGCGCTGAATCCAGCTGACTGCAGAACGCTAAAGTGAGGGTATTCGGCGAGATTTTTGTGGCTGGTGCCATTCTGGTGGTTTCCCGTCGGGCATTTATCGCTTTGCGACTTCGGTGCGATGCCTGCGTTGAAGTCGTTGCTGCCCGCTCGGAGAAGTCGGAGGCTGTTTCTGTTGTTGTTTGCTTTACTTGGGCAATACAGCTACTTTGGGGGAGAAGAAACACAAAGAAGGGAAAGTGTTCTATTTGATTATTATTTTTTTTTCCCTCTAAATTGATTGCAGAGAGAAAAAAAAAAGAAAATAAAAAAATTAAAAACCAAACACAAACAAACAAACAAAGCCAAATAAGCAAAAAAAAATCCCAAAGGGAAGTAAAACTGCTAAAAAAGCAGACTTTGTCAGTGGACTCCCAGCCCGATGAAGGGACAGAGCAGGTCGTTTCCCACCACTGGCGCTCGGCCGGGGAAGGCACGGAGCGGTCGTGCCGGCGCAGACCGATGCGGGGTTCACTGCGCCGCGGCCCCGGCTGCCGGGAGCCCGGGGGTGCCTGCGGGTGGGGATGCCGGAGGCGTGCGCTGGTGTGCGATGTGGTTTTAAACTGCGGTTCCCCTTTTCGTTCCTTGCGATACCCTCCGTCTGGGATCAGAGCAACCTTCCCGCCAGCCAAACCCCTGTAAGGATGAGAAGAAACAGCTTTACGCCGCGGGCCAGCGCGGACACGGTAAAGCGCCCGCGACATTACAGCCTTGGGAACAAACCTCTCGACCTGCTGGGGCCTTTCCTGTCCCTGGAAGCTCGAGGTGGGGCCGACCGGCCGCAGCTGCAAGTCGGTGTCCAGGTGGTACCTTCCCTGTGCTCCCCCTCCCCACCATCGCCCGCGGCTGTCGGGGGTCCTCTCTGAGACACAGACCCTTCCCAGGGTCTTGAATGCCGTCTCTGTTCCCACATGAACATCATCCTGGATTAGACTCCCTTAAAAAAAACAACCAACCAACCAAAAACCCCCCACAACCAAAAAAACCCCCAAACCCCACAAAAAACCTCCCCAAGCCCCCAAATTTGCTCCATTAAACTAGACTTGTGGTGCCAGAGGCTTTAAATAATCAGGCTCCATGCAGGCGAGTTTCCATCGGTGCAATAGGGTTTTGGTAGGGTGGTTAATTCTGGGTAATATCTTGCTTTCCAGCAAAACCCTGATTGGAAAGAGTTACAAATACCCTCTCTGTCCTAATTTGATCCTGCAGCCAAGTGTTGCTCTAGCCCCAGAGCGACTGGGTAGGAAATCTTTGGGTCCGTGATTTTGTCGGTGCCCGTTTCCCTGCAGATCCCGACGTCAGCAGCTTGTTGAGCAAAGTTTGGGCTCTTTGGGTGCCCAAATTAAAGCAGCTTGGGTTTTGGTGCTTGGCATTTCTTTTAGCTTAGAAGTACGTAGGTCCTCATCAGTGTCGGACACGAAGCCCCGCTTGTTTCTTTGCTCATTTTAAACTGTTTCTCTGCTGAATTAGGAGTTTTTCTGTGCCTGGGAGGCTGCAGGGGAGCGGGCTGCACGCTGCTGCCCGTCAGCCGAGGCGGAGAGGAGGTCTGTGGTGGGCTTCGAGGAGGTCTTGGCTGGGCTCCTCAGGCAGAGACAGCCATCGTTACCAAAGCTGCTTAACAATAAAATAATCTCGGCTACTTTAGAGGTTAATGCTTTCCAAGCTGTTCAGTGAGCCCAGCTTCTTGTTCTCCTCCTCCCTGTAGCAGAGTAAGTGGCCAGAGAGTAAAAGAAGGGGCGATGCAGCACAGTGAGCGTTGCTGGTGTTTTCACACTCGGTGACGAGTGTGAGGCTTAGACACCCCAAAATCCCGGGGCTCCGGTGGGAACTGAACCAGCCAGGGCTTTGCATTGGGGCGGGTTTGGCCCGCGGTGGCTCTGGATGAAGAGCCGCAGCTGGAGAGGACCCTGCTCCGTCCTCGTGGGTGTCTCGGGCTGGGCAGCCCCAGGACGGGGATCCCCACCCCGACCGCTCCCCGTTTGCAGCTGTACCCTTCGTAACCGTGATGGTGAAGCACGGGCAGCTCTGGGATGAAGGAGCGTTTAGAACGGGTGGGTTCTGGGGCCGGGTGGGCGGAGGGGAGCTGCGCTGTCCCGAGGCCTCTCGCCTGGATGGAGCCCGAGGTGAGCAGCAGTGGAGGAGGTGGCCGGGCGCTGCGGCACACGATGCCCGTGCGTTGTATCGGCTCCTGCTGTGACACAAGCCTGCCCTGAGCTCCCCAACATGAAATCTTCGGGGTTGCTTCACTTCCTTCCTCGTTTGCTTTGCTGCTTTTACCATTGTTTTTAAATCTCCTTTCAAATGCACTATGAGCTATCCTGTGCTGTTTCTTTTTCCTTTGCAGCCTCAAGGGGGAAATGCTTGCCTGTGAGTACCGCTGAAAGCAGCTTGTGTGTACTCTCTTTTGGTTTAGTAAGTAGGATGTCTCTTGATGAGCGTTGCATGGAAACTACTGTAGGGAGAGACAAACGCATGTTGCAGAGGGAAGGCTTTTCTGTGTGATAACCTGTCATTAAGGGGGACCTCAGTGGCGGAGGAATATGTTACCGGGCTGAGCCCATTGGTCTGCAGGGGCTCCACCGTGCTTGTGCTGGCTGGCTGCAAAAGTGCGTCTCACCCCGAGCTTGCTCCGTCCCCGGACCAGGACAGGGGATGGCTCCGCGCTGGTGCTGCTGGGCTGAGCCATGTGGCTTGTACCGAGCCGGTCCCACTTGCATCCCCTCTCTGCCCGGGATGGGGATGCGGAGATGTTACTTATCGCAGGGGTTTTGCAGGAGTCATTGGATCGCAGCCTGGACGGGAGCGGTGCTGCTCAGCCCCGGCTCCCCGGGACTCGAGGGGGCTGGGTGGGTTTAGCACATGCTCGGAAAGCAGCTGGGTGGATAAACCTTGCTGCGTGGGTGGCGGTTGTCGCCGAGTCCTCACTGTTACGTCCCCTTGGAGGCATCTTTGAACGGGGGCAAAGAGTGCAGGAGTGCATTTTTCCCACCCAAGGGGAGAACACGTCCTTGTCTGTCCCCCTCCAGGGAGCCAGCAGCCAGCGCCGCCCGCGAGACCTTGGCTTCCCCCGCAGCCTCCGAGTAAGGGGCTTGGATGAGACCGTGGCTGCCGCCCCGCGCAGAAAGGCCAGAGATGCCCTCGCTTCGCCGTGCTCCCGCCGTCCCCGCGGCCCGTCCCCGCGCCTCTGCTCTGCTGGTGGCTGTGGCAGACCCCGCTGTAACCCCTCGCTAGGCTTATCGGGTGTTCGCCTCGTGCAGTACATGCGACGCTGATGTTTTTTGTCTTGTAAGAGTTTTATGCAATTTCGGTGCCCTGCCCGGGGCCCGGCTGTATCGCACAGCAGGTCCCTGCGCGGGGCCGTGGGACGGCTCTCGGCAGCGCGTGGCTCCTGCAGCGCCCGTGCCGAGGTCTCTGCGCGGTGCCGTGTTCGTCCCCGTGGGCTGGGGTGACCCCCAGTGCCCGGCTGCTTCCCCCCGCCTGTGGGAGCGTGGTGGTCTCCCGAGGAGCACCCAAGGGTGGTGGTGCCTAAGAGTGGGCTCAGAGGTGGCACAGGCTTTGTCCTCGGAGGCTCCGGGTCGCTGTGCGTGGGCTCCCGGGGTTGCTGCTGAGCTGCTCTTGCTCTCAGCAAAGCTCTGCTCCCTCCTTGCCTCTGCCCTGGGGCTTTGGGCAGATCCTCCGGCGCCTGGAGCTCTGGTGTCAAAGGGAGAGCTGGGTTCAGTGCAAAGAAAGTAAAGCGGTACCTGGCTCGGTTTCCAGATGTTGGGTGTTAGGAGAGGATTTGGGTTTGGTGGGGCAGGGTGGTCCCTGCAGCGATGGGGCGCAGGTCTCGCTGCCGTCGGATGCGGCTCATCTCTTCCAGGTGAGGAAGGCGCAGCTCCTACCGCTCCTCCAGGCCTGAGAAACTCCTGCCTGAATGTGCTTAGCAATTTGGATGTGCAGCTTTTAACTTTAACTGCACTTTGTCCTTGAAATGAAGCTCTCCAACAGTTTTCTCAGTGAAACCGCCCTGTCTTTCTACATCGCTGGTATTTACACGTTTCGTAGGATACAAAGGTATGAGATTGATCCTAAAGTTACATGCCTCTGTCTCCTAATCTCTAATTTGTGATAGCGTTTTTAATAATGCTGCGGGGTTTTCTTACTGACAAAGCAGCGTGACCGTCCTGCCAAAGCTGCAGAAGCGCACAAAGCATCCAGCTCGAATGTTGCTGGGGTGCATCCCCCCGTCGGGACGGCCAACGTGGGAATGGGCCAGCCAGGAGCAATGCAGAAAGGGAGCGTTTCTCCCAAAGTTGCCCGTCTCCCCGGGTTTCAGAGGCCTTAACGCTGAAGATGAGGGGAAAGGGAGAAAGAATCTGAGCTGGGGGAGCTTGTGGTAAATCAGATAAACCATTGTTGCTATACTGAGGAGTATTAATTTAGAATCAAATCAGAGGAAGATTATTCACAGGCTAAAAATCAAAGCCTTGCCCCTTTTGGATTCGCCTTTACTCTGAGCTGAAAGGAGCCGTGTGTTCCGAAGATGAATGTATAGGCCAGCTTTGCAAAATTACTTTCCTAACGCTGTGCTTCAAGGGTTTCTTTTTCCCCTGTGTTTAAGCGAAGGACACAGGCTTCCTAGGAGGCTTTGCAGGTAAACAAAGGGAGCTTGGTCCAGCTTCCTTGACTCCAGTACAAACCTTCTTCCTCCTCCTTAGTGCTGGTGTTTTGCTTGACAAAGCAGCACGTGAGCAGCAGCGATTATGGATTACCTCTGTCTGATGATGGTTGCTTAAGCGTCATTGTCAGGAAAGCTGTTCAGATATTTATTTATTTATTTTTAATTGCAAATGGAAAATACATAGGGTCTGGATTTCCCGACTGTTAGATTTTAAGTGTTGATGCCTCCTGTTAATTGTCAGCAAATTGGCTCGATACCTGTGCCGTTTTTTATTGCAAAACAGGGCTGGTTGGGTAACAAGGCAAATTGCACGTATCGATTTACGCATCGGTTTGCGGTCTCCAGAAGCGCCATGGCTGAGCAGAGCGGGCACTGGGCACCGCGGCCGGAGCCCTTCCGAGCCTTTTCTGTGCTCGGAGGCGTTGCATGAACAGCAGCTGTAGGAAATCCTGGCTGTCGGATTTTAACTTGTGTGATTGTGCATTTGTAAATCTGTAATTCGCTTGTACTGACCTGAGCGTGTTCCTGTCATCTGTTGGAGCCTCGGTGAGGCAGTGGGAGGAGTTTTATCAAAACTATAAGTATTTATTGTGGCTAATATGCAAAATGATTACTGTAATGTATGCTACGCTTGTCCTGGAAGTGTACTTTCCTATGGAGAAGACGAATAAAAGCGAGTAACCCTGAGTAACCAGCCTGCTTCGTTCCTGCCTGCCGTCCTGCGAGCCGCTGCAGGGGCCGAGCTTGCGTGGGCTCGGGCTGAGCCTGGGAGTCCCTTCGCGCGGAGCTTTGCAGGAGGTTAAAGGACGATGCCAAGTGTGAAGCGGCTCATTCCTTGCTCGGGTAGAAGTCAATAAGTAAATCCTCAGGCGGTTACTGTCACATAGAACAATTCTGTGGAGCTGGTCGGATCCACCCGCCACTGGCTGCTGCAAAGTGTCTGTCTGTCCGTCCCCAGCACCGAGCTGAGCCGTGCTGTCCCCTGCTTTACCACCTCCTGACGTACCCTTGGTGTAACCTGTACCCTTTATCTCTTGTTTGTAGAGGATGGCGGGGTTAACGGTGTAGAGGCTTGTGCTTTCATCTCGGATTCGACTGGGATTTCCGTGGCCGGGAGGAGCCCTGCGGATGGGAGTCGAGCATCCCCGGAGCACAGTGAGCCGCGTGCCGCTTTGGCCAGTACTCTTCTCTGAAATGTGTTCTTAGAGTCTGTCTGTGTCTTTGCTTTCTGAAAGCTGAAATGTCTGTCAATGCGATTGGAGAAAATTTATTACGGAGATTTTTCAACCTGCTTTTACTATGTGTGAGCTAATGTATCCCTGGGCTTTCTGGGGTGTTAAAATAGTGTGCCACGTCTTTCCTGCTGGTTAGATGGCAAAATTAACTGCAGCGTATGTGAGGACAGAATGGTCGTATCCATGCTCTCTGAAGCAGCTTTTCTTTGGAAGATGTGTTACCAGACCAGATCCCCAATTTCTGTTTTTAACTGTTACCACTTCCAAGTTCAAACGCAGCTGTTGCGTTGTTTGACCATGGAAGGAGCTCTGAGTATCATTTGACTTTGCTTTCGCGACTGCTGCTTTGAATCCCCCGATGCGAGCCTGGCCCTTCGCCTTGGGAAGGCTTTTTGCACAAGATGTAACACCAGGCACTCCTCAGGCCCGCGAATCCTGCGGGACCCCTCCTGCGAGGGGCAAAAGGGAATAGAGGCTCCTACGCTGGGAACAGCGCAGCTGCCGGCGCTGTCGAGTCTGGACTCGAGTCCTGCTTTAGCTTTGCACCCGGATCTATTACAGCAAAAAGTTGGAGCATCACTTTGCTCAGCGTGCGGGAACAGTGGGGCCGCATGTGCGGGATTTTTACCAGTTGTCTTTTCAATGTACCAAATTTTAGGCCCACAACAAGTTTTTAAACTTGCCTATGAATAAGCTGTGAACGTTACCGACGTAAAATGCTGCCTTTAATAGAGTTTAAGCTGCTTTACTTAGTGCACAGATGGTGAAACTCCCCTGCGGTGCAGCTCCTGTGATGGCTGCATGTTACTTAAATCCCCCGCCAAGGTGCAGGGGAAGCAATACCCCAAATTCAGAGTTTTCTCCCCCGAGTCTGGACTTGCGTTTTGTCAAACTCCATTTCACCCCACTCCCCCTGTTCTTGCACTAAGGGCAAAATCCTCAGGTTGGGTGAAGAAAGTATTTAGGTACGAAGCAGGAGGCTGTTCTGGACCTGCTGTGTCCAGTGACTCCAGGATTTATATGAGCAGCTTTCTGGGGCCCAGGTTGCTTATTTTCAACGTGTAAATAAACGTTGCTCATAGCCACAGCAGGGATCTGTGCTTGAGAAACGTCGGTGCCCTGGCCCTGGCTGCAGAGCAGCTCAGCAGCCCCGAAGCCTGAGGTTTACCTGGGGATTTTGAGCTCAAACCCAGTTGTTTTAAACACTCCCAGAGCTTTAATTTGATCAGGCTGAGCTGGAGAGGTCCATGGCAAAGGCCCGGGCTCTGATCCTAAGCCTTTAGGATTTATGCGGAGCAGAAGCAGGTGTTGATCTAAAGCGATTGCACCATGGAGCGAGGAAATTCAGTGCGTGAGAAACTGAGTTTTATTAGTTTTGTTCCTCGCGCTGTTCCCGCTGGGTCGCAGATTCGCGGCTTCCTTCTGCAAGAGCAGCACTGTCTGTTCTTCGGTTTAAATGTTAGAGTGCTTAGAAATAAGCCAGGAAGAAAAGGGGGGTGGGGAATGTCGAAGGAAATGATTTATAGCCTGTTGCGTGGTAACACTCGCTGTCTCTCTCCAGTAATGCTCTAAACGCACAAACCTGCACCGCATCGGGCTGGCTGCTCCTACCGAGAAACCTCCTGCTCTGTGGGGAAAAAGGAGTAGAAACGTACTGTAGGATGTTTACTCACACTATGCTGTAATTACTTGCTAAGGAGTTAATTATATTTGTATCATTGGGTAGTTAATGGTTGTAAGGAGACAAAGTATATATTTTTACCTGCCAGGATTCATGAATGTAGCTGCTAATATGTTGGCGGTCGTAATTTTTTAATCACTGCTAAAAACCAGGTCTGCAGTTTTGGATCAGTGACTGTGGGACCCTTATTCCTATCGAGCGGGTCCTTGCTTTGGCCGTGCTCTGCTGGGTCGTGGGATGGAGCCTCTCGGCCGTCTCTGCCGACAGCAGCATTTGTGCCTCGGGGCTTTAGTTAAAGCCTAACTATAGCCTTTTCCTCCTGCTTTTTAACTTTCAAAAGGTGTAAATACACGTGTCTAGAGCAGGGCGGCAGCAGATTTGCGATCATCATCGTTGCCGTGTGGGTGCATGACAGGTCCCGGGGTCCTGCCGAGCCCTCGGGGGCAGCGGGGCTGGGGCGATGCCAGCGAGCCCACGCACCTCCCCGGCCCCAAACAGGCTGGCGGGTCCCCGTGCCAGGAATTTCCTTGAAATCACCTGATTTCCTTGGCATCGCGCGTGCAAATACTCCAGAATAAACAACGATTGCACAAGGTGCCCGAACTGAGGGTTAGCAGCGGCTTGTGCCGTCCGTCGCAGCGGAGCTGGTGTCTCGGGCTGGGCGGGTGGCGGTGGGGAATTCGGAGGTGTGGAAGCGGGCTTGGCGCCTTCGGGAGCCTTGCACCATGAGCGAGGGTCTTCCTGCGTTTCCCGGACTTTGTGTCCGTCTGTTTCTGGCAGCAGAGGGGGTGGTGGCTGCTGTCACCTTCAGGGAGCAGGGGCAGGGCCACCCGCGGGACCTGCATCGCTGTCCCTGAGCCGGCGTCCAGGGCTGGCTGCGGCCCAGCAGCGCTGCGGGTCCTTTTAGAGAAAACCATCGCTCCAGCAAAACCTCTTCCCTCTCTGCTGCCAGCCATGGGGGAAATTGGAAAGTGAGGAAAAAAGGCTTAAACCCGGCCCGGGTAGCTGGAGTTTGTGTGCGCTGGCTGTGAGGTTAGAGCTGCCGCCTCTGTCGGGCGTCCCCTTCCCGGCAGCTCGGCAGCGGGTGACGGGGAAACCCAGCGGCCGCCGGGCCGAGGAGCGGCATCGCCGCCAGCGCTTCCAGGAACCGCCTGCCCGGGGCTGTGTCCCAAACCCTCGCCCCACGCTCCTCCCAAGGGCGCTGGGCGAGCGCGGCCGCCTCCGCCTCTCCCGCTGCTCCTCCGTCTCTGGACACTGGTTCCAAACTGCATCTCTCTATGTAGTGTCTACTGAGATGGATGCTACGTGTCTACTTGCAATTTTGCGATGTTACTGCTTTCTAATGTTGTTTTTTAGGTTTAAAAAAATGCAGTGTACGTGAACTTGTGCTGTATGTTGTGTGCTCTGTGCACTTGAGCATAAATATCCCATCAGCATTTATTTACAATAGAGATACTGCTTTCTAATGTTGTTTTTTAGGTTTAAAAAAATGCAGTGTATGTAAACTTGTGCTGTATGTTGTGTGCTCTGTGCACTTGAGCATAAATATCCCATCAGCATTTATTTACAATAAAGGGATTTAAAAAAAAAAAATCTAGTTTCCTCTGTTATTTTCCATTATTGTTTGCTGTAACTATCTATTGTGTGCTGGTTTTGTGAGATAATGGTGAATTCAGGGAGTCTCTGGAGAGTGTTCGGAGGAAGAGGCTCTGCCGGGGAGGGCAGGCGTCCCTGACTTCTGGGAGCTGGGCTGGAAATGGTGAATCCTGCACCCCGGAGCTACCGCAGCCGTTCCCCTTCCCTCGTCAGTTTCAAGGATGTTTTTGTTGGAGCTATTTGAATTCAGATTTTCAGGTTTTCCATGGAGCTGTGAGGGTAGGAACACTCTTTTTAAAGCACATCTCTTTCTAGGGGAAAAGAAAAAAGTCAAGAGGAGCAACTGGTGTGGCCCTAAATGTGATTTCCAGCATCTGCAGCTGGAAACCAGCTGGTCCTGAAGGGACTCACCAGCTGCAGCCTGAAGAGAAGCAACCTTGGATGTGGTCAAGGAAAACCTCTTATCCCATTTGTCCTGCTGCAAGCTGTGGGTTGAGGAGGTTTTAGGGGTGTTTAGCAGCCGTTGGAGCAGGAGATGCTTTCGGTGTGGCTGTGCCCTGGCCGATGCCCGCAGCTGTGAGCACCCTGTGCAGGTACTAAATAACCTCCTGGGTACCTGCGAGGAAGCTGCTGATTTTTCAGCACACAAATCAGCTTGTTCTGAGCCATCTGGAAAAAAAAGACATCTAGAAAGCCCGTGTTTGTGTTTGAGCTTAGCTGGATTCTTGTAAATATTTAGTGGAGGTCAGTGCCTGCTCGGGAGCAACGAGGGGCCTGTTGCGAGCAAGCCCCTGCTCGTGGGGCGAGGGCAGGCAGCCTTTCGCCGTGTTCTGCGGAGCAAGAACTTAATCTTGTTTCATTGCATTTTGGCGTGGACTCAGGTGAACTTCAGAAAGGTGGTAAACCCCACTCAATGGAGGGGTGTGGTAATTTTTTCTGGCAAAACCCCCTCAGATTTGGCAGAACAAAGGAATACCTGTGAGAAGCTCAACCAGGGTAAAAAGGCCACTGCCAGGCTCTTGATGGTGATTCAAGCCTGGATGAAGCCGTGCAGCCAAAGTGCAAAGGAGCAAATGCTTAAAACTTCTGCCAAAACTCTTGTTACTGGAAAATGACGCACCAGCGACAGCCGGATTCGGGAACAGCTTTCAATGGGATGAAGGGCAGCTGGGTTTCCCGTCGTGGACTTGGGTGTTCACCTCTGAGCGATGCTCCCTGGGACTGCGTGTGCTGCTGAGCTCCAGCTGGTGTTGCTTTAATGGGATTAGGTGGAGCTGGTTGAAGAAACCATATGTTGAATGCTGGCTGTAGGTCAGAAGAGATGAGCTCATGGTTGACATGCCCCAGGGTGAAGCACTCCTCTTGAGGAGGGCCCTGTAGCGTGCCCGCGGTCCCTGGGCATTGCCTGGGGACCAGCACTGGCCGGGTGCCGTTGCTGCGGGGTGGAATGAGCAGTGTCCTGCTCAGCAAGGATCGTTTCAACAACAAGTTGGCAGCTCCACACAGAAAACAAACAATTTCAACATCTGCTTGGGTTGCATTCGGTTTTCTAGTGTTTCGCTTTGTGCGTTGAATAAACTACTTCCTTCTTGCTCAGAAGGAGTTAATGATTTATGGGTCAACTGGCACAACTCGGGTCTCTGCAGAATTCAAACTTTTCTGCACGGAGCCATATCTGAGCGTGTAGGCGTATCGTAACTCCTCCTTCGGTCTGCGGTGCCTGGAGTCGGGGGGACGGGACGAGGATAGTCATTGCTTTGTCTTGCAAGAGCCAAACATGCCGAGTCTCTCCGTCTCCTGCTGCCGCACCTCCAGGTAAGACGACTTTGAGCCGTGCAGCTTTAGGTGATGTTGCTCTTGGGAAGTGGGTTGTAGCTTTCTTGCAACTCTAGTAGGCACAAAGAGAAGTAAATTCAATCAAATTAAACCAAGAACTGTAACAAGGATTGAAGGAAAGCCAGAGGAACGAAACAGCCAGGAGAGGTGTTAGGTTGAGGGCAGGCAGCATGGAGAAAGCCGCTCTCGTTTCCAGGAGGAAGGTGGGCACTGGAGTGTGCGTAACATCGGGAGGGTTTAGGCTCGTAAGTGATGATCCTGGATAACAAAGTCAGAGAGGACCCTTGCTGATCTCTAGGGGTGCCAGGTTAGTCCAAATTGCACTTAAATTCCATTTTGTAAAGCAATTCGGTCTCCTGAATGACTTGTAGGCTTTATAGCTTTACTCCAGTTAATGTTGTTTGCACAAAACTGATGCACCTTTTTGGTTAGATTCCTCTCTCTGCATGTAATTTATTGTTGGGGGACTGTACCGGCTCCAGCAGGATTTCTTCTGACTATGAATTTGCTTCCAAGAGATTTATTACTAAAACACAATGTTTTATCCATAAGATAAGTTTCAGGGGCCTTTTCCA
The DNA here is from genome assembly GCA_009819775.1 of Phoenicopterus ruber ruber. Classification (NCBI taxonomy): domain Eukaryota; kingdom Metazoa; phylum Chordata; class Aves; order Phoenicopteriformes; family Phoenicopteridae; genus Phoenicopterus; species Phoenicopterus ruber. Next base: position 2,245,697 of record CM020239.1, on the reverse strand, counting down.
GAAGGCGTAGATAAACTCGTGGCCCTGCAGGTGTTAATTTGGCTGGTTGGCTGGGAAGAATATTAAGTTGGCAATATAGTGTTTTTAAGTCCAACCTGACAAGCTACGAAGTGTTTGTTATGGTTTGAGTGGAGCTGTTAGTCTTTTTTCTTGTTTTCTTTTTAAAGTTTTATTTTAAAGTTTTATTTTAAAGTTTTATTTTAAAGTTTTATTTTAAAGTTTTATTTTAAAGTTTTATTTTAAAGTTTTATTTTAAAGTTTTATTTTAAAGTTTTATTTTAAAGTTTTAATCAAAAGATGCATTCTCAAAAATGCAAATAAACGAGACTAGTGGAATAAAGCCTATGGGATTTGCTTAACATCTACAACCAGTTGTCCTGTTCACGTTGTATTTTCATGTCTCGGTCTGGTCTGCTGGAGCCAGCCTTCCTCACCCAAATCCAGCTCTGCCCCAGAGCCCGGCTCCTCCATGCTGGACTTGGTCCCATCGGCCGGCGGAGCCGGGAGAGGGGCTGCTCCGCTTCCTGCAGGGAATTGCAACAGCTCCGCAGTTCCTGGTCCCCAGCCACGACTGTAGGAACTGCTTAGGGATGGAGAAACGAGACCTGTCCGTAGGAGCTGTGGTTATCCTGAGTGTAAATTCCCCCCTGCTAATTTTACAGATATTTGGCCTAGAAAAAGAATGTGGTAACCTCTGTGGGATCTCCGGACAGGAATAAAGAAAGATGCCAGCTCTGGAACCGGGGAGGCAGAGGGATCGTGCCGATGTCCTTGGGTTATTCCTCGCTGCTGCTCTGGTTGTGGCTGTCCAGAGTAAGTGAACGAGTCCATCAGGGTAAACTGAGATCCCTCGACAGAAAACCTTCTCCTGGGGTTCACAAGGCTTGGATCCTTCTCTTTTCCTCGTTACCTTTGCGTTTCAAGAACATTGTAAATCTTTGTGATCAGAATCCGTCTTCCTTTGCCCTTTATTCCTTTCTGTGTAAAACAGACATAAAATTACTCCAGGTGAAAAAGGGGCAACGATTTGTACTTAGTTGGGGAGAGGAAACGGTTAATCTGGACTTTGTGACCAGCCTTTGAAACTGCTGGGTGAGGTGTGAGGAGCACAGGACCGGTTGGGGTGATGCTCCTCCCCTGTCCCTGCCAGCCTCTGCCTTCCCCACTCACGGGCTGCGCTTCTCCTCTTTGTTTCTAGTTTTAAGGAATTTTAAGGCCATCAAAGTGTCCTGACCTGGACCTTCAGAGTAAACCTGGCCTGAACTCCCGCTGCTTTTCCTCCCAACGTCTTCTCATGGAGTTTCTGTTGGTAGGCACCTGCGATGCTCCGCCACGTCTCCCGTCTGCAGAACTCAAAGAGGAGCACCGTGGCATTACCGTGTTTTCCTATAATTCAATGGTGGAATACGTCTGTCGTCCAGGTTACATGAAAAAATCTAATGTCCAAGCCATCCTTGTTTGCGGAAGAAACAGTATGTGGCACGGATCAAGGGAGATATGTATACGTGAGTGTATTTTGCGTTGACTTTTGATTTCGTTTGTTATTCACTGACCCTATCAGCTCATTTTGTTGGAGCAGTATCCAAAGTGACCTCATGGGGTGGTGGGAAATGAGTGACCTGACCCGAAGCACCAGCTCTATTCCGCTAAGTACTGGCGATGATGGCAAAAGCTGAACTCTGCTTTGATGCTGGCTGCGTTTGCCGATTCAAAGGATGTTATTCTGCTCAGGTGCTTGGTAACTCTTGGTTCAAAAAAAGTATTTCAGACTTGCAGTAGGAGAATCCTTTAGCTGTGAAGAAACGCTGTCGCGCTCACCAGGGTTACTGCAAAACCCCGCTTAGACTGCAGAGGCTGGCTGCAGGTCATGATGCGAGTCTTAGCAGCATCACGGATCGTGGAATAATTCAGGGTTGGAGGGGGGATATCTGGAGGTCTCTGGTCCATCCCCTTGCTCAGTATTGGAGGAGTCTTCTGCTTTCCTGCTGCATTTTCCTGATTCTTCAAGAAACTGCCGTAAGAACTAACTCCAGTCCTGTTGTCCCCCAGCAAAGCTGTGCACCTACCCCGGAGAGCCGGCCAACGGCAGACTCATCCTAGGAGGAAGGTTCACTTTTGGTTCGGCGGTGAACTTCACCTGCAACACGGGGTAAGGCAGGAGGACTCAGGACACGGGTCCGCTTCTTCCCCGGTGATTCTTCTGAAGTCTTTTCCCTCTAAATTAAAGCCTGTGCTGTCAGAAGCCTTACTGGTGTGGGTAACTGCAGACTGTGGCTGAAATATCTTTTAAGCTTTCCTTTGAGAGCTTTAGGACTGAGTTTCCTTAATCCGTACTTTAAGTAGTTCTTCCCGAACTCGAGTTCGCTCTCTGGCCCTTTCTCAACCATTTCCAATGTTTCAGTATCTTTTTTGAAGAAAAGACATCAATACTGAACTCCGAGCTGCAGTGATAGCTACAGCTGGCTGATAAAGTAGACATTTTTCCTTTGAAACCATGTAATTTTTTTATTTAAAAAATGCTTTTGTCAAAAGCCAGTGTGTCATTGAAAAAATGACATTGATGGCAAATTTCTGATCAGCTGTAATTATGATAAGGAAGCCAAAACTGTCCTGATGGTGATGTTATAGGTAATACATCAAAACTGAGTTTGTCGAGTAATTTCCTCTCCCCTGTTTCACACAGGTACAGACTGGTTGGAAATTCTCAAATCCAATGTGTGATTAAAAACGGGGGTGTTACATGGGACAGAGATATTCCCTTCTGTGAGCGTAAGTAGAGTTCCTCAACTGATGCTCTGCTTAAACGGTACTGCAGGTGGATAAAGAAGCAGTCGCGTCGCCCTGCTGAGGATTTCGGCAGCGCGAGGCACGGTGGAGTCTGGAAAAACATTTTTAAGTTGTGTTTTTCTTCCTGCGTCATCCTGCAGAAAAATTTACTCGCTGTCTGGGAGTCAGGCAGCTGCGTGTAAGACTGGTATATCCCCAAACCACCCGGTGCCCGGGCCAGAGCTCTGCTGCCCGCAGGCTGGCACGCAACTCCCTCGAGACCTGCCCTTAATTTCTGACCCTTCTGGCATCTTGTGTTTCAACTTTTTTCTTCCCAGAGTTTTGGTTCAAAACAAATTAAATCCTTTCTCTCTTGTTCTTCCCTCCCTCTACCGTTCTCCCCTGCTCCCGCCAGCAATACCGTGTTCACCCCCTCCAGAAATAGCTAACGGAGAGCACAGCGGAGCTGACAAAGAGCTCTTTGAATACGGAGCATCCGTCACCTACTGGTGCCACAGCGTCAGAAGGGGAGAGAGACCTTTCTCGCTGGTGGGAGACGCCTCTATTTTCTGTACAACCACAGATAACGTAAACGGCGTCTGGAGCAAGCCAGCCCCGGAGTGCAAAGGTGAGCTGCTCCCGCGCGTGGGGCGAGGTGCCCGCGTGCACCAGCCGGAGCCCCTGCTCCGCCGCGCGCTGCCCCGTCTCCAAAGCCGCTTTCTTCCTTGGAGCGTCTCTCTCCTTCGTGCTGCTGGAATCGCCTCTTGCAGGTGAGACCCTCAGAGTTTGGTAGCGGCAACAGGATTTAGGGTCTCCTCTCGCAGGGATCGTGACTGCTCACGGTCACCAAGTCAGCAGGGGACGCGGGAGTGGGATTTCGTTAGTGATCGCAGCCCAGACGACGCATCTTGCCTGCCAGCCTGTGTAAAACATAATGCCTGCAAAGAATTCGGAAAGCTGCTGCGATACCTGCTGCCTTTCCTATGTTCTTTTTACACTTTGCCCTCATAAAAAAATGCTGTAATATGGAGTAAGGAGTTCAAAAATATCACATCAGCCTGCTACCTTGTCGTGTCCGTTTTCAGCCTTTTTGGGGACCACATCTTACACTACGAGAATGTTTTTAATACCCTCATCTCCCCTTTTGAGCATAACTGCTAATTTCCCACGCGGTGGCGTTTCCCTGACGCAGTGGTTAAATGTGAGCATCCGAGCGTGGAGAACGGGAAGCTGCTGAGCGGGTACCGGACCGAGTACATGTTCAGAGACACCATCATGTTCGACTGCAACTTTCGCTACACCATGAAGGGCAGCGACACGTCCACGTGCAAAGAAAACGGCCTCTGGGACCCACCGCTGCCGCTCTGCCAGCTCAGTAAGTGCGGGGCCCCGAGCGCTCCCCGGCAGCGTTCCCACCCACCCAAGGAAAGCATTAGGTCGTGAAAGCGATGGCTCCAAGACGTAACTTTTGGGGGTTTTTTGGCTAATATCTCTGTAGCACTAAGGTGACTTTAGGAATTTATGACTTGGGGCCATAGAGATTAAGCCTTGTCCCATTCAAGCTGGTGAGCATTTCTCAGTAGAATTCAAAGGGACTAAATTAACCTTTCTATACTTAATATTTTTAAAGTTTGTTGGTAGAGCCTCAGATAGTATAAACTTTATTAGAAATTACATCTCGTTATAACAGTGAAAATTACCAAAATCATTCGTACGTTTTCACTTGTCTCCTTTGCATTCGCTCTTTAGCATTACCGAACTCAGACGATTCAGTGCATCTCAGAAAGAACAACGTGAGCCCACGATTTGTTGCCAAATTCTCTCTGCTATGTTACGTACCATTATGGGCCTCACCGATTTATCCCTGACAATGTCCTTAAATCGGTATTTCATTCCTAGGTAGCTGTGACGACCCTCCAGATGTGTATAACGCTGTTAAAGTAAAACTCGCTGGCAATTTGTTTCCTGTGGAGACCGTCATTACCTACGAGTGCAGGGAGGGCCACCAGTTCAGCCCGGGAGAAAACACGCGGCACATTACGTGTCTGCCGGATTTTACGTGGACTGAAGCTCCGCATTCTTGTGAAAGTAGGTGTACGTTCCTTCGGCTTGCTTACCCTTGTGATCTGGCAAAATTACTACTGAACGAAGGAACTGTACGTGGTCTGCTGTTGCGCCGATCGCAGGGCAGGGCAGAGAGCGGGGATGCTCCAGGTGCCCGGCTTGGCGTGTCTCTGGGCTTTGCTGTGACTCTTGAACACCTTTGATTTGTTCCCCAGCCGCAGGGTTTTCTCTGCTTTATGTACCAGCTATGCCTCCTAGTCCCTTTCCCTGGGGAAGAAGTCATTGCGGTGTCGAGGGCCCCGTGCTCCATCCAAGGGGAGGATGCGGTTGCAGAGCCCTTTGCAAACACCCTGTCCCCCAGGAGCACCCAGGGATGGTGCGGGAGCAGATTTAGCGGTGTGATGTGTCTTTGTCTTACGAAGTATTCATCGTTCTGTTTACAATGACTCTGCTGTCATCCAGATGGCTTTGCCATGGTTTCACACTTGCTGATGTTTGGCATTTCTCAGAAATTCGTTGCCCAAATCCACACATCAGGAATGGAAAGCCCTTACATCTATGGGAAGAGAAAGCCAATTACGTGTATGGAGACAAACTGGAAGTTACGTGTAATGACGGCTACGCTTTCAAAGGTCACGGCCATAACGTTGTGCTTCAGTGTACGAGCAATGGCAGATGGGATCCAGCAGTACCGGAGTGCTCTCCAGGTAGGCGAGAGTTGGTGGAGCATGTTGACTTGACTACTACTTATTTTTGACTGCAAAGGTTTGGGTCGCTCTGTACAGCGTAGTTGTCTGCTGACATTCGTGGAAAAATCCACGTGTGGCCTTAGATGATGGTGGTGGCAGGATACACTGCCATGTAGCCCCAGATCTAGTCCTCCTGTGTTAATTTGGAAGAAATAGGCAGCAAAAGATCCAGATGGGTCATTATATTGCCTGGGGATCGCTGTGGAAAAAGTTGGCAGGGAGCTGAGCTAGGGTCTGGGGAGGTGGGAGCTTTTAGAGGCTTAGGAGGTTCCTAAGAAGCCTGGGAGACGCTTACCCAGACAGAAGGGGATGTGGTTTGTGCTTTGGACAACAGCTGGGCTGGTTTGCTGACATGAGGCTTGGGAGCAGAGGATGTTCTCGATGCATTTCCCCTCTCGGAAGAAAATGCAACAGCATAAATAACTGACACTGCTGAAACTAATACCGAGCAGTGGGCACCATAGCAATATCAGTGAGCTGCTGGAAGCGTCCTGAGTCTGAAAGCTCAGGAAAACCTTGCCAGGAGGAAAGACCCCGCTCTGCCCCACAGGGCAGCCAGCATTAGAGCGTGGACGATTCCTGGTCCTGGCCGTAACGCTGCCTGTGAGGCGCTCAGCAACCTCACGAGCGCAGCTCGGTGGGAAGCAGGGGCTGCGGTCCCTGGGACGATAACGGTGCGTGGTGCCGAGACCCCGAGGGAGGCTGGGTCAGGCGTGGACCCAGCTCTGCAGCATGTGCCTTTTCCAACAGCCTTAGAAAAACCTGTTTGTAGAAGCAGAAACTCCTTTAGTGTTACAAAGGAAGCGTTGAGACCTGCATCTGGATGATAGTCACCTCTTTTTCCAGGGCTCGGATGCTCTTGATAACTGTCTTCTCCATAGGAAGCATCTTCACTGGAGTTCTTTCTGACAATACATGACATCCTTTATTTTCCATTGTTTCTAGAGCCTCGTTGCCCAAAGCCAGACACTGCTCATGGAAAAGAGGTTTATAAAAGCAAAAATGACTACACAGCTGGGACCCGACTGAGGCTGGCATGTGATTTGGGCTATATCCTCAGGGGCCAGGACTCAACCGAGTGTCAGGCTGATGCAAGCTGGGCTCCCCCGTTACCGTTTTGCGATAAAGGTACGTGTAACGCAGTGCTGAGAAGAAATCTCGTGCATCGGTGTTCAGAAACAGCAGTCAGTAGGTGACCTGCCTTCAGCATCTGCTTCTGGGGAACAGGACGACGATCACCAGCTCATGGGCTGAGAGCGTTCAGGTCTCCTGTCCCTGGAGATGTGACCCAGGTGGGAGCTGAGCCAGAAGTGGGACCCTTGAGCTGGAGTAGGAGGCACGAAGCCAGGCAGCAGCTTCACGTGAATTTGCTGCGCTACAAACATGAAGTTAACTCTTGTCCTGATTTCCCAGAAGCGATTTTGATTATCACCTGAATATGATAACTGTGCGTTTCTTTTCTTATCAATTCCCTTTATGCCACAGCCTGCAGCCCCCCTCCACAAATCGCCAACGGGCAGCACTCTGGCTCGGGAAGGGAGCAGTTCCCCTACGGCACGGAGGTGACGTACAGCTGCGCGGAGGGTCTGTCCCTTGTTGGGGACAGCTCCATCTACTGCACCTCCGATGACGGGGTGAACGTGATGTGGAGCGGACCTGCCCCGGAGTGCAGGGGTGAGTCGTTTCGGCTGTACGGGATCAGGCTGAAGCCAGGAGCTGGGTGCAATGCCGGGGCTAAGCCCCAGCCCCGTTACCTGCCCTGGTCCAGGAGCTCCAAACCCAGAGCGGCTTAATGACCGTGCGGCTCCTGCGTGAAGGTCTCAGCACCACGAGCTGCTCAGTAACACCAGGGACTGGTGGGGTGTCCTTCGGGGCTGCTGCAGGCAGCTGAGGGTCAAATCTTACATTTGAGTATAAAACTGATGCAGAGAGCATCAGGAAGAGCGGCTCTGCCCCGCCTGACCGGGTTCCCCGTTGTCCCTGGGGAAGGGCAGCAGCCAAACCCACCGCTCTCACCTCCGCTCTCTTCCCGCAGTGGTTCGGTGCCCCAAGCCCGCGGTCGAGAGGGGAAGCATGACTCCGCAGCGGTTCACCTTTCCCTACGGGACGGCCGTGCGGTTCTCCTGCGACAGAGGCTTCGCGCTGCGCGGCGATGGGGAGAGCCGGTGCCTGGCCGACGGCGCCTGGCACCCTCCCCTGCCCACCTGCCAGCCAGGTGGGTGCCAGCCCCGGGCAGATGCCCCGCGGCTGGTTTGCACAGGCCGGGGCTCGCGGCTCCTTTGAATCACCAGCGCCAGGTGGAATTTGCAGGGCATTTTCTCCTCCATCTTCTCTCATTATGTTATTTTTCGGCACGCGTTTTCCTTTCAGTTCAGTGTCCCGCACCCTCAGGACAGGAGGACGTAGTGGTTTATGCTCGTAAATTACGGTACGACGTGAATGAAACTCTGGTTTTCCACTGCAAACGTGATGGCCGTCGATCACTGAATTCAGAAACGACCTGCTCAGCTAACGGCACCTGGATACCACCGCTCACGTGTGTAAGTACCACCACCTGCCCAGGCTTTGTCTGTATCTTCCGTTTATAGCCTGGAATAGCACCGGTCCGACGCCACGGACGTGGTTGCTTTGTTACGGTGGGGCTGGCCTGCGCGAGGGGCTGCAGCAGGAGGGGGGTGCTCAGCACGTAGGTCCCTGCAGCAGTCTCACGCCCTCTGTCTTTGTTTTGGTTCTTTTAAAGAAAACCCGTGACACCTGTGAGAAGATTCTTCAAAAGAGGGAAGATTTCCAGTGTGGACTTCCTCTGACAGAACTGAAAACTCTGCTGGAAGTCCAGAAACTGTACCTGGAGATCCAGAAACTTGAAAAGGAGCTAAAACCCACAGCATACGGCTGACTGTCGTCACTGGTATCATGAGAACCATCCTCTTTGCGTGTTGAATAACCATGCTGACTGAGGATTTTTATGACTTCGTAATTTGTGCTAATACTTAAGTAGCCAGAACAAAATTTACCAATCAGTCAAGGAACAGATTTGGTCATATGGGGAGTCAGAAAGCGACTTCTGGCTCATTCTGTTACAGCTCACTGGGTTAGGTTAGGTTTGTACATCACTTTATACGTTTTAAAGCTTTGCATTTATATATGCGCAGTTAGAAAGGAACTGAGTGGAAAGTATGTTTTTGTCGGTGCCCAGCAGACGCCGTACAGACAGGCATGAACACGGTAAGAGCCACCCACCCGCGCTCACCCCACAACTGCTGCGCCTCTTCAGCTGCAATCCGGTACAGCCCGTTCCTACCCTGTTCATCCGTGTTGCAGTCATCACTGGGAACACGCGCTTAATTGCCTAATTAGCTGTGCCCTTCAGAGCAGGCACAACGAAGGAAACTTCAAAGCCTGTCTTCTAGCAAACCAAAAACGCCAGGTTTGCTCCAAAGCGGGACAGATGTATCTGAGGCCAAGGCAGTGCCACTCGCTGCATCTTTGCGTGTGCACCAAGAGCAGTTGTTAGAAATAAAAGTGTAAAGAAAGAAAGGGCTAAATTTTTTCTGCAACATCCAGTAAAGGGGAAGCGCTCTGTTAGCACGCATCTTGTGATCGGACCCATACTCCTTCACCACGAGATTATAATAAAGCTGCAATTGTAATGACAGCTGCGTCTGGCTTTTAATAATTTTGTCCTGTCTATAGTAAAGGGAAGAGGTGCTTCAGCAGCCATTGCTTGATTAGGCACGGAGAGCTGCCGTTCCCTGAGCGCACGCAGGGGTGTGCGGGGGGTGTTTGCACGGCAGCCTGTCCCCCCACCCCACCTGCCCCTGGGGTAAAGAGGCAAAGTCAATGTGCAGCACTGCCCAGCGCGCTCAGCAGCTCCCCGCGCTTCAGAAGTGAGACCAGGGTGCTGCAGAGCGGTTCTAGCTGTAAAATAGCTTTATTCCCACTGTCCCCACCGGGGAAGAAGGCAGAGCAGCGTTCCCTCCCATGGCACATCCTCGCTGGAGAGCTCGGGGAGGGCAGCCCTCACCTTGCGCAGGTCAGAAGGGCAGGGGGGCGGCAGCAGCAGCGTGGCTCGTCTGGCCTGTCCCCAACTTCCCATAGCTGCTTCCCCTTCCCCAGTGCGCTGCGGCGGGCTCTCGGCAGGGACGGGCTCTCGGCAGGGACGGGCTCTCGCCTTCCTCCGGCGCCGGCCCGGCGGCTCCCGCACCATGCCGGCGTCTCTCCGCTGGCCGGGGCAGCTGCTGGCGGTGGTGGTGCTTGTGCTGCAGCCGACCGGGAGTCTCGGTGAGTGTCGCTCCCCTCCTCGTTTTCTTTGCTTCTGTGGCTCAGCTTTGCTTACGGATCAAGTACGTAATAACCAGGTTAGTAAAATTCAACGGGAGACCTTCCTCTGGCTGAAGTCGCTGCTAACCTCTTTCTGTGCCTGATGTCCTTGTAAGGATGCTCTGAGCGCGGTGGCTGCTGCTAATTGCCCCTTTCTCCTCTTTAGCTGCACCTCTAGACTCTTGCAAAGGGCCACCCAAACTTCCCAATGCTTTTCAAAAGTCTTATGTTGGGGTACAGATCCCCCGGGACCGGTGCTAAGTACGGCTGGCTCAGAGGCTCCGAGCTTGTCCCTGGCACAGCCCGGGGCCAGGTCTCTGGTCTGCAGAACTCCTCCTGGTCTGGAGTTCAGCACTTGTGTCGCAGGTATCACCCTTTGACTCCATCATCTGCGTGGTAGCTGAGAAGTTGTTCCCAGGGTCGGAGGATGTCCTTACGGTCTGGGCTCAAGGTGCGGATGGTGGTAAGATGGGAAGAGTCAATTAGACAGGTAATAGTTTCTACCATTTATAGTTTTTACCATTTAAAAGGGTCATAGTTAGCAACTTTCAGTGGTATCAGGAGCAAGGTTGATGGTTAAGCACTGAGGCAGCCTGTAGACATGCTGAAAGTAGCTGGCGAATTGTCATGCATCCCACAGGCTGGCTTCAGTACAGGAGAAGTGGAGGTTTGCTGACTAATGTCTCTAGGAAGGGGAATAACTCGCAGCTTCTGCCTGGAAGTTGACAGTTCCTCTAAAAACAGGCCTTTTGAGAAACTTCTGCAGTGTGCGCAGCATCCCCAGCACCTTCTGCAGGGGCGTCTGCTGCCCCCGCCTGCCAGCACCACCTTTACACCCTTTTTCTTTTTCTTTATTTACTTTTTTTAATTCACGGTGCTTCTCAGAAGTCCGTTGTCCCAATCCAAACATAATACCTAATACCCATGTCCCAGTACCTAAGCTGGGGCCTGGGGAAGACACGTATGAGTACGGAGCTGCTTTTTCCGTGGGGGCTGGTATCAAAGGCAGCATCGCCAGCGCTGCCCTGGCGCGGTGCAGGTGTGACAGTGCCTGGGATGCTGCTGTACCAGGGTGTGAACCAGGTATGATTTTAACAGAGACACACTGTGTCTTGGTGACCCGCCAGCATGCTTTATAAGGCACGAGGAAATCCCAGTTATATCTGCTTTTGGTTTAGTTTTCTCTGTTATTACAGTTTGAGACCAGCCCCAAAATATTTTGCGCGGGAGATACAGTAGCGGGACAAAAAAGTTTTTTGTTGGGACGTGAGTGATGGACGTGCGTGACAGAGGTTAGGCAGCTGTTGGAGAGCCTCGTGTTTATTGTAAAGCTGGAGATGGGGTGCCGGCACCCCGGGGTCACCCCGCCCCTGAGCACGCAGGTGAATCGTACTGCGGGCTGTTAGGAGAGGGCAGACCTAGGGTTTGATTGTGTGCAATGGAGACGCTACGCTTTCGGAGTCCTACCGATGCTGGCTGCTCAAGCACGCTTATCAGCCCCTAATCTCTCTGCCTCAATTACTGCATTTGTTAAACCGATTCATCTTCTCTTGCTTACCAGAGGGAGGTGCGGTGGCAGTTGGTCACCGTAGCTGTACTCAGCAAGAACACCCCTGAAAAGCCCTGTTTGTTTGGTGATCCACAGAGGTGCAGTGTCCCGTCCCGCACATCACACACGGACAGCTGACGCCGGCGCAGAACTTCACCTACGGCAGCATGGCCACGCTCGAGTGCGATGTCGGCTACGTCCCCGTGGGTGCCACCACCACCGTGCGGTGCCTGGGCAGTGGCAGATGGCATCCACGCACGCCCGCCTGCACCCTCGGTACGCACAGATCTCCTTTCTCCTTACCTTGTCTCCCACGGTGCTCGCTGGAGCGGGGCTGGAGGCTGGGAACCACAGCGAGCTGCGCTGTCTGGCGTGCGGTGGCAGGATTCCGCCCTGTTCTTTCCTCGCCCCTGGGGAACGCGGCAGGGCTGTCCCGCTTAGGCTGCCCTGCCTTGCTGCAGGGTACGTCCAATGAGACCCAAAAGTGCGTGAGAATAAAGACTCATTAGATTCACCATGTCCTTTGGTGAGCTCGTCACCATTATTTTCCTCTGTGTCATTCACCCCCCACGCCCCACAGCGATGCTCAGCGTCGCTGCTGTCCCTTGCTGCTTTCTGGGTTTCCGCCCTTGCCCGGGGGGCCGGCTGGGCTCCCCCAAAGGCAGGGCTCGGCTTCGGCCCCAGCGGGTCCCTGGGGAGACCTCCCAGCTCTGAGGGTCCGTGTTGTCCCCTGCTCTGGCACCAGGTCACTGTCCCTACCCTCCCGCTGTTGAGCACACGGAGCGAAGCCCTCAGCACAAGTTTCCAGTCGGGACAACCGTGACCTACGTCTGCAGATCCGGATACACTTTGATCCCCGAAGTATCTCCGATAACTACTTGTCTTAAAAATTTCACGTGGTCCGCAATCCCAAACCTTTGCCAGAGTAAGTACGCCGCTTCCTTCGCTTTGCCAACAAAGCATCGATTTAATGATGTGGAAATAACATCGTTTTCAAAATACCCACTAGTGCTGCTGTGCCATAAGGACTTTATTGAGCAGTGCTTTGGCTCTCACTAATAATAATTTTGCTGTTCAAAGGGTAGCGTGGCTGAAAAGAAATAGCTGCAACTCACACTGATTATTTAGCTGTTCAAACAATGATGCAGCGATGCAGCTAGTAACATCTCATCCCTTCAGCACAATTTATAGCTAATCACAGGGCTCAGATCATTCTGCCTTCCAAGAGAAATGCTTGTTATCACATAATTACCGTCCCTGAGCATGCCAGGTCTGGTTAGAGACATCTGTCAGCATTAACAGCCCGCCTGGCAGGTTCCCTGGGCCAGCAAGCCACTGCCGTGGGAAAACAGCCCCGTGCGACTGTCTCCCGCGCTCCCCTCCCGACCCAAACCATGGCAGCTCTTTCTGATGCTGGTGTTCCTCAGAGACGCTGTGTCCCAGCCCGGCTCTCCGCCACGGGAGAGAGGTCAGCCTCGGGAAAGCCGAATACACCTTTGGGCACCAGGCGGAATTTCAGTGCGAGCCTGGCTACGTGCTGAGGGGCAGCCAGAGGATCCAGTGCTGGTCTGACGGGACGTGGAGACCCCCCGTGCCCTACTGCGACAAGGGTGAGCGCGACCCGCGGGAGCTGGGAACGGCATCTGCGCGGCGGGAGGGAACGGCAGTGAGAAACCTGTGTGCTCTGAGCATCGCTTCTCGGAGAAGGCGGTGTTGGGAGAAGGGGTCCAAGTCACAGCATTAAAGGGCTTTAAGGTTCTCATCTTCTCTCAAAACTGTAATTAATACAATGCGTTGAGTAATGGGACTTGCAGCCATTCTCTCAAAGGATTGTTCGAGGGGTTTATGATACTCACAATTCCCTGACAATGAGCAGGGTCATTTCTCATGGAAAAGAGGAGGGGATATGGGAAGGTCGGCTGAAGGGGAGGGGCTGGGGACACATGCTGCGGCACCGGGGCCGTGCCGGCGGGCGGTTAGCTGGGTCAGTCTGGGAGCACTGGTAGGGCCAGGGCCAAAGCTGGCAAGAAGCGGGGAGGACTTCGAGGAGAGCAACCCTAAGCATAAACATCGAGAACCGGCTTCTCCTGTTACGTCCCTGCACTTCTGTCTCTCTGGCCGAATGAAGAAAATCTTAACTTTTCCTTTCTCTACTCTCTCGCAGTTTGTGGTCCCCCTCCAAAAATCACCAACGGGCAGCACTCCGGCTTGAGAACAGAGCACTTCTCCTACGGCTCGCAAGTAAAGTACAGCTGCGCGGAGGGTCTGTCCCTCATTGGGGACGACTCCATCTACTGCACCTCCGACGACGGGGTGAACGTGACGTGGAGTGGACCTGCCCCGGAGTGTAGGCGTGAGTCCTTTCTCCTGTACGGGATCAGGCTGAAGCCAGGACCTGGGTGCAATGTTAGTGCTCAGCACAACGGGAACAAAAGCAAGCAGGGCTGCCGGGAGATCCTGCTTCCTCTGCAGGCTGCGTCGCAGGCTCGACGGCTCCGGACCGGGGGTGATCCACGTGGAGATAGGAGACTCTGGTGCTCCTACGCTGATGACCATCAGGCAGTCAGGGCAGAGCGGCTCTGCCCCGCCTGACCGGGTTCCCCGTTGTCCCTGGGGAAGGGCAGCAGCCAAACCCACCGCTCTCACCTCCGCTCTCTTCCCGCAGTGGTTCGGTGCCCCAAGCCCGCGGTCGAGAGGGGAAGCATGACTCCGCAGCGGTTCACCTTTCCCTACGGGACGGCCGTGCGGTTCTCCTGCGACAGAGGCTTCGCGCTGCGCGGCGATGGGGAGAGCCGGTGCCTGGCCGACGGCGCCTGGCACCCTCCCCTGCCCACCTGCCAGCCAGGTGGGTGCCAGCCGGGAGCCGAGCCAGCGGCCCCTGCGACGGTGCAGAGGTTGGGGTGCAGACTGCGTAGCTGGGCCTGTCCCCGGGGCTCCCCTAGTGCCTTCCCTCTTTGCAGAAGAAAGAGCTGATGTTTACCAGGCAATAGCTGACGTTTTGTGACAGTCCTGTATAAAGGAGGCTCTAAGACAAGTCAGGAGATGCCATCGCTACTGACTCTCTTCAGCGCACGTTCTTAGCGACGAGTGTTGATCTGCAGCCTCCTGCGTGGGGATGCCTGAACTGAGACACTGTCAGAAAACAGCAGACGTGTAACACCGCTCAGGGGCTGTTCCGACCTTCACCCTGCCCTCTGGAAGGGCCTGGGGAAGCAGCTTTGCTTTAATGTTTGGTTTCACAGCTCCACAGGTTTAAGTTCACCTGCACTGGCTCAGTCTTCACAAACTTGGTAGGTTTTTTTTCTACTTACACGATGACCCTCTTGCTGAGCTGCCTTCTGCTGTGGGTTTTCCTTTCAGTTCTATGTCCACAACCACAAGTGGCCAACGGACAGCTGAAAAGCGCTTTGGATGGTAAAATGTGGTACCCAACAAATGCAACTGTTACTTTTGAATGCCTTCATGGATACCACTTTTCAGACGATGGAGACGCGTCTTTAGAAGACTCTCGGACAGCCACGTGCTTGCCTGATGGCAGCTGGACACCGTTGCCCAAGTGTGTAAGTACCATAGGCAGGCGGAGTTCCTGGGTGGATGCTGCCTGACTTCTAATACAAAAAATAACTGCTTAAACTTCTTAAAAGCCTTTGCTTTACGGTACCCGTGAGGGATGGGGTCTGTGGTGGGGCAGCGCGTGGCCCACGGGACAGTTCGGACGCAGAGCTGGGGGGCGGGTGGCTCTCCATCTGCTGCAGTGCAATCTTACGTGCTTTTTTCTGGGTTTTGTTTGTTTTGTTTTACTTTTTAGCAGAAGAAAGATGGTGATGCTGCCATATGCGAAGAGGTTCATTACATTAAAACGGTCTCTGAATGCGGCATGCCTGTGGCAGAAGTGAAAACTCTGCTGGAAATACAAAAACTGTTTCTGGAGATCAAAAAACTAGAGATGGAACTAGAAAACTTGAACAAGTGAGTCCTGTAACGCACTGTAACGATCACCTTTCCTTTGGTGAACACGCAGTTTGTGTAGTCACTATCTGTAAGAAGGCTCTCGGTGACTTTACGGTTCATGCTTGCATGCCTATAGCCAGAGAAATAATAACCAATGTATGGGAGATTGCTTTTGTCATGCTAGATGTGAGAGCACAGAGGGATTTTTGCTCTTTTCCTTAAATCTGACAAGCTATTTAACAATCGTGCTGCTTCACATTTTATGTTAGGAAGCATAGTAAGAAATTAAATCGAGCTTCTCTGAGTCACTGCATAAACTGCGCTAAGCCGACAGAAGGGGGACTGAAGTCCACAGAAGTAAACGTCTAGCTGAGACGTGTGTCCGGTGGTTCCCTCTGACGGTGCTTCTGCCGTAATCTTCCAGCCGGTGGTTTGCGCACATGCCGTACCCTCTGCCCGCACCGAACTCGGCCTGTCATTGCATTAGCATGCTTTTATCTAGAAATAGTAGCGAAGTGAGCGTTTAACTACGTGATTTCCTGTTAATATCTAGCTTGTGATTCTATTCATCTAGTTAAAGGCATGAGTTACGTATAAGAAGTGCATTTGTAAAGGCTCCCATTCGCTTATCCCTGGATTTAGAAGAGGCAACAGGTTTCTGGCCCAGCACTGTACCTGACAGATATCTGTGTTGGTGTCGTCTTCCACATCCCTATTTCTAGCAAGCAAATGCTAAGAATAGATGTTGTAAGTTTAAGCGTAGACAATCAGACGGCAAAGATTGTTCTTATTACTCAACAAACGACGATCGGTTTCTGTCGCTCTGTGATGCAGCAATTACCCCTTCCCTGCAGGATTACAATAAAGACGGAGGTGTAACCCCGGGTGTCTTGTAATCTGTCATGTTGGCTGTAAATTAGGCAGCTTTCCAGCGCGGTCCGAGGGTTGTTCTGACCGAGAGCCAAGCCCCGGCAGGCCGGTCCGGTCCCCGGGGCGCTCAGGGAGCCGCGGTGGGCACGGCACGGCGGGCGCCGCGGGGCTGCGGGCACCGTGCGGCACAGCAGCGAGCTGCTGCCCGGGCGCCGCGGGACGACGGGGAGTGTGCGTCTCCCGCACGAGCGATCCGCAGCGGTGTGTCATTGCCAGAGGCACGCTTTTGTGAGTTATTGGAGTTGCTTTAAATGTTACTAGAGCCTAAAGCACACCACCCAGGGAAGGGATGGTGTCTCCCATCTTTACCCAGAAAGACGCTTTGATAACGCATCCTGTGCTTCACCCCGGGGAGGAGACCTGCAAGGAGAGGCACTCTCGGACCCACTCCGGCTCTCCCTGTGCCCCAAGGAGAGCAGGGCTTCACCTTCCCGGTGTGACACCCCGCTCCCCTCCGCGTTGAGCTCACCCGGGACTGCAAACAGAAAGTGTCTTATCTCCCTGTGCAAGGCTCCAAACCCATAAGCATGAATAAGGACTGGGTGTTACATCCCACGTGTATCTAAGAGCATGTTTGAGTAGCCTTGACTGATGTCAGATGGGATGTTTCAGAGTGTTAGTCAGTATGCAGATGTATTCGCTCACACCCATTCTTAACTACAAGTGAGTCAGACCACCAAGAAAAACTAACAAACAAAAAGGAAAATGCCTTTGATTTTTGTTCCACTAACTCTGCTTACGGAAGATCTGTGTTGCGTTACCTGCCAGCAAATAACTAAGTAGGTATTTTCCTACCCAGCATGGGGCTGGGTGGGGTTCTTTTCTGCTCTGGTAGCATCTGGTTTTGGTAAAACTGCTAGTCGGCACTCGCTAGTCTTGGGTCAAATAAAAGGATTGAGTTAGTTATTCCCCCAACCCTTACGGTGCAGCAGGAGGAGGAGGAGGCTTCACCCGAGCCTGTGCACGGCAGCTGTCCCCCCCGCCTGGCTGCTCTCCGCGTCCCTGCCGGAGGGTTTAGCTCCGTGACTGTTCTGGAAAGGTTTCTGCTGCTCCAGAGGCTTGGCTGAGTCTGCTGTGCTGCATCTCCTCCCAGCTCCAAGCAGCCCCTGGGAGCCAACGGTGCTTGACAGAGGAGCACAGAAATCGCTGCGATGAAGCCTGGAGCACCAGGACGGGGGAAGCACCCAGGCACCCGGAGCTGCGGGGCACCCGCCGGGGCACGGGGGACTGGCCACCCCGCGCTGCTCCTGGCCTTGCTGGGGCTCCTGGGCATGCCTGTGGCTCGCAGTGAGTACGGGGGCGTGGGATGTGTGGGGAGGACCAGCGAGACCTGCCCGCATCCCATCTTGATGCTCACGGGCTGGGGATGGTGATGCCACCGCCCCCAAGCCTGGGGACCCGTTGCTTGATGCTCTCAGGGACGCAGCCCTGCCCGGTGCCTTTGCCCAGAGGGGAAGCCTGGGCCAGCCCAGCCGCACTCCTGGGATGCTCTCTGGGGCTGGGGAAGGGGCCGGGGAACGGGGTCCTCACCCACGGAGGCCTTGTCCTGCCACAGGTGACTGCGGGCCCCCACCTCGCATGACCCACTCCAGACCATCCAGCGACGAGCACGTCAGCACCTTCCCCGTTGGATCCAAGGTCACGTACACGTGCCTCGAAGGCGCCATCAAAATCCCAGGGAGGTCGGACACGGTGAAGTGCCTGCCCGGCGCGCGCTGGTCAAAGCTGCCCGAGCCCTGCGGCCGTAAATACCTCTTTTCTCTGAAACACGACTGTCTCTCGCTTGGCTTAAACTTTCTGCCAGTTACAGCGGCTGCTCTGCAACGGCACTGCGCGTCCTGGCACGGTGCAGACCCGCTTCCCTTAGCTGCTGTTGGTCAGAGCTGCCGACGGGCGCAGGGCCCGTGCCTGTCATCGAGGGGGTCAGTTGGACGGTGGCTGGAGGCCAGGACGCTTGCGAGCCCCCGAGCCCCGGCTGGCAGAGGCTGCGCAGGCGGCGGCAGCGTGCGCTGCCCCACGGCACACGCGTGCGACCGGATTTCCTACTAACAGCCTTGCCCGTGCAGGCAACGCATCTTCACCTGCGCTTTGCAAACGATGCATTGAGCAGAGCTGCAGCCTGGCATGAAACCAGAAGTAACCTGCGGTGAACACGAGGTGCTTTCCAAAAGCAGCGTAGCGAGAGCCGTTCTGTGGTTCCAAGGTTTATTTTGCATGCCTCCCGGTGGGCCGCTCTTTCAGACCCACTTTCCTTGACTGCCAGGGAGCTGCGCTGCCCCAACAAGGTTGCGGTTTGCTGCCCTGTCCAAGGCGGACGAGAAGATTAATTTCTTTCCCGTTGGGACCAACGTGAGCTATGTCTGCCGCCCCGGCTACGAGAACACCTCGGAAAGTTCCCCCACCAGCACCTGCCTCGAAAACCTGGCGTGGTCAGAAGCTGCCGAGCTGTGCAGGAGTGAGTATCTCTGCTCTGCTCCGCTCTGCTTGCCGAAAAGCAGCTGTGGGGCGGGAGCAGGTCGGGTAGCTGCTCCCGACCCGCGTGCTGAAACCAGCCGGGTCGTTAGCATCCCAACAGCTCCATGCTTAATACAAAATTAGGTGGATATTCCTTGATATTAATATTTAAGACTGAACAGCAGGAGTATCAATAGTCTTCTTTTTTTTCTGCTGGCATGAACAGATCTGGTTTGATTTTCTTGTTAGGAAATACGTTTGCATCTGGGCACAGCATGTACCCAGGGCAAATGCCAATTCCCAATTCTAGCTTTGAACTTCAAAACAGAGACAAAGCATGTTTCTTGGTGAAATCCATGTAATATTAAGACTGGTGATGTGGCAGCAATACATTTTTCACAGTCGAGTAGCTTACTGCCAAACTATCGAGATGGAAATACCTTTGCAAGCATTCTCCCCTGCCCTCCTGCGAGATGCTGACTGCCGTGAGCGGGGAGCCCTGGCGGGGACCCGCACCCTCACCTACAGCTGATTCTGGCTCCTGCCAGCTCGGCTGTGACGTAAAACGCTTTGGTACCTTTGGGTATAACCCTCGAAGTCTGTCCCTTATTCAGCCTTTTTTATTTCTCCGTCGCTGCCTGTTACTGCTAACGCCGGCCTCGTTCTCCGGCAGGGAGATCCTGCGGCGACCCGGGAGCGCTGCCCGGGGGCAGGATGGTCGCTCTTACAGACTGGCAGCTGGGTGCACGAGTGAACGCGTTCTGCGAGGACGGGTGAGTGGCGGGGCAGTGCCCCGAGCTCCGGTACAGCGGTGCTGACGCCGGAATACAAACTCCGGTCCAGTGCAATGAGCTTGTGGACAGGCTGGGCTGCTATTTCACAAGATATTGCTCTGGTATCGCTCCGAGTGCAGAGCTTGTGGCTGCTTTTCCTGCTTGAATTACAGCTTTGGGCTGGGAAGGAATAAGGCACAGCTGGAGGGAAGGGCCTGGGGTCTGAATTTATGGCTGGCTTTTCCTTCAAGTGTCGTCCAGAGGAAACTGAACTGCCCCAGGGTATCTATCCCACCAGGGCTGGCTGTACCACCCATTCATAACTACAGACTTCAAAACAAGTTACCTGAAATATTTCAGCTTAACATATCTGAGATATATTGAGTAAAAAGGGGTTAGGTTGGGATTTTTAAAATTCAGTGATGTTCAGCTAGAACTGGCAGTGAAGCACACTTTCCATCAGTCGGGGAGCTGACTCACGCTTTCTGCCTGCTTTCAATCGGGACACACATGCAGCAGGCTGACTTGCCACATTAAGCTCCTGAAACTCCAGCTAGTGTTCCTCCCTCTCTAGCAGGAGCTAGCTGGCATCATCTGGCTTGTTCTGGCAGTCTTTGCAGCTGCTTCGAATGTAGCAGAGGTTTTTTTTCCTTCAAATATTCCTTTAGGATGAACTTTGGGGAAATGACAGCATGTCCCACCCTTCAGCTAATCTTTGGAAACACGCATCAGGGTGGAGGGATAACGTTATCCATTCAGGCAAGGTCAGATACTATCAAGCGTGTCCAGATGATGAATTTTTTTGAACAGGAGGAGGTAATTCAGAGATTGGGGAGGGTGTCGGTGTTGTCAGGACAAGAGGTATTAGCTTCCAGCAAGCCAATCCAAAAGCCGCTTCAATGAAATGTAGATCCCTGCTGCTCCTCGCCCGTCTCTGCTGTGTGTAGTGGATGCATCTGAATATTTGCAGAGACCAGCTGAGCAGGTACGCCAGCAGTCTGCTGCCGCTTGCTTTTCTGGCAAAACCCTAGCAAACCAGCTACGCCCTTACCGCCCAAAAGCAACGCCCTAGGGAGAAGGTGGCACGCAAGGACACTGGGCGCCCTGCCCTCCACCACCAGCACCGAGGGGTTCAGCAGATCCAGCCAACCGACCTCGGCGATGCGGCGCTGCCGCGAAGCGGAGCAGCAGTCGGGGGCTGAGCCGCAGCCCTCGGAGATGCTGCGTGTGCTCAGGAGGGAGCTCCTCACCCCCCACCTCGTCCCCGTGGGTGCCAGCAGCGTGGGAAAGGCGCTGGGTGCCAGCAGCCGGAATCCCAGCACTGCTCTCCGCCAGGAAGCAGGCAGGGAGAAATAGTCCCTGATTCAGCAAATCCGAGCCTAATGCATCCATGTGGGAACCCACATCTAACCCCAGCGCCGTCTGGCATTCACCGCACGCTCTGCCAGCCGCCAGCTACGGCTTCTCCCGTCCTTGCAATGGAAGATGCGCTCTGCGATGAGTCAGAGGAGAGAATCGCCTAAAAACAGATTAACAGGGATCCTGGCAGAGCGCGAGGTGAAGGAGCGCTCCTGTTAACCAGCGTGTATCTGCACGTCTGCTTGCTTTACAACTGCCTTTGCTGCACTCCTGCGTACTGGGGGAAAGAAATGTTCCCCGTTTCTGGATAGTTACACAAATTTTTCTTTTCTTGTCTATTTTCACTTAGGTACAAACTACATGGGAGTCGTTTCATCCAGTGTCAGCTCAAAGGAAACGACGTCAAATGGAGTAAACTTCCAACTTGCGAATGTAAGATTAATCCAACCTCACTTTCAACCTCGCTCCAGTAGATCCTGCTTACTAATGTCTAGTCTAAACCTGTCCTCAGACACTGTTTTTGTTGATATTAAGTGGCAGATCTGTCACCAGCACTGCAGCTGAGAAATACCCATTTTGCTGCTGACGCTGTATTTCAGCAGCTTTGTTCCCACAAGATCAGCATATTTTCTCATGACTTAAGGTTGCAGTGAAGGTGATGGGATGAGATTTCGAGGAATCACGAGCCAGGCAAGTTGCCTGTTTATTTTTTGTGACCCTTGGAGTGAGAAAGATGTGACAACAGAAACGCTTCAGAAACAAAAGCGAGAGAACCGAGACAGAAGGCAGAGCGAGTTCCCTATCTCTAGTTGTCCAGAAAGTTTATTGTCTTCAAGAATCTTAGATAGACTCAAGAAACATTTTGCATTTTCATGAGTACTGAAGCTTTTAGCAATACTCATGTTGACCTTCTTTCCTGCAGTAATTACCTGCTCTTCACCTCCTCAAATTAGCAATGGAAAGCACGATGGAGGAGATGTAGAAAAATTTGCTTATAACTCAACCGTGACTTACAGCTGTGACCCTGGCTTCCAGCTCGTCGGGAATGTGAGCGTCCGTTGTACGAGTACGGACAAAACAGACGGAGTCTGGAGCGGAGCTGTGCCCGAATGCAAAGGTGGTTTCACCTGAGTTTAGTATTTATTATGAGTTCGGTATTTAGCATGACCAGCTTAAAGTATTGTGATTGCTTAGTACGGGACATGTCAGGCGTAAGTCATACCGCAATTTTAAAGAGAAAAAAATGCAGTGCTGCTAAAGTGAGGAAGGAATGAAGGGTCTGTGCAAAAGGGCGTAGTGCTCCTAGCAACACTTACTCTTTATACCCTAGAGAAAAGCACATCTGTCAAACTTGGAGCAAAAGAAACGGAAAGGAGTCCTCCTCCCCAAAGTGAGTTGAAATGATTCTACATTGAATCAAGTCCCACGTTTCCCAACTTAATTTGCTCCTTTATCACATTTCTACGAAAAAGCCATTTGATGAATTCCACGCCGCGATTTTCATTCCTTCAGGTTCCCGTGGAAATGGCATCCAAGCGTCTAAGAAGGCTTTGACATGGGAAATGAAGCTCAGCCTGTATAAAAAGTCACTCCAAAATACCATCTCCTTCTCCCGTTCTTCTTCGTTCTCCAGGACACCAGGTCAGCCCTGGAGGCTCATCCGGAGTTCAGGGGAGCTCCGCAATGGACTCCCAGTCTGTACCTGGAGTTTTCATTTCTTCCCATGTTTCTCTTCAGTGTCACGGAGCTGTGCTACCTCAGCGGTCAGATTTGTTGTGCCTTTGTACAAAACCCCAAACTACTATCCTCCGGGGACCAGCCGAGGATCCGTGTGTCTTCCAAAGTACATGGGGATTTCTGGCATCCTCCTCCAAGCCGGCTGCTTTGAAAACTTAAAACAGTCCAAAGTTGCATCATTTTGTGGAAGTGAGTGATTTTTTGTCATGTTCTTTTCTTCTATAAGTTTTCTCTGTGTAATTTATATTTTTTGCTGGTTGGGCATCTGGTTCAAAGCTCAAGTTTGACTGCACTGACCTCCTCCTCTTAAAAAAGCTTTGCTTCGTATGAAATGCATTTTCATTGTCAATTGTTTCCTTGCCCTCGCGTTATTACAGATTTTGTTTAACTCATTTTTTGCCGTATTGAAAATGTACCACGTAGCCTTAAGCGTCCTTGCTCCGGCAGCGAGCGGCAATGCACTAACGCTAACCTTGCTCCACACCAGCGAGGTCGTGGGCAGCCAGGAGAAGCCGCACGTGGCAGAAGTGCTGCTACAACAGGTTCCCCATCCGTTGCAAAGGATTATTCTACCCATAAAAAGGGTGAGTGTCAGCTGTGTTGGAAACGGTGGCTGGGTGGGAACTATAAGCGTGTAATTGTGAGCAATAAAGACAAAACACGCGCTGGGGGGTCTCGCTGCCCGACTGCAGCATTTCCCTGGTGTCAGGGTCAAGCTGAACTGGCTTATCCCTGAGCCGCGTCTCTTGGGTCAAAAGCAGAAAATCTGTCCGCCCTGTTGTGGTGGATTCTGCGTGTGAACCCGCCCAGGCCGGGGCTGTTACACGGACGCGACGAGGCTGGTGCTCGCGCCCGGGTGCAGCAACGCCGCCGTGCAGGCGCAGCGTGGCCAGGAGGGATCGTCCCCGTGGCTGCACCGTCGCTCAAAGGTGGGCTTTGTTCCAAGCTGCCAGCGTCGCCAGGCTGACAGCCGCGACCAGAGCCCCGAGGGATTTGTCTGGGCTGTTAAACGAGGACTCAAAGAATCCCGCTCGTGGGGTAAAGGCAGGGTAACGGGGCCGCACGGCTGGGCGTTTGTGGAAGTGTCTGTAGGAAAGACGTTGCAGTGTATCGGTGTATGAAAAGGGCTCCAAGGAGGGCTGTGCAGGCCGTGACGGAGATGAATTTTGGTGATGTTGGGCCCTTGGTAGGAACAAATGAAGGCTAAAAGCATCCCAGATCATACAACATGGAAGGAAAAGGGAAACTTTGTCCTTTCTTTTTTTTTGCCTAAAAGTTTCCACTTTGCTCTATTATGTAACTTCAGAACGAAGATTGATTTAAAAATCCCTTCCTGTTGGTTTTTCTTTTTATACTCTTTTGTCATTCCTGGCACCACTTCAGGAGATCGTGTCAAAGCAGCAGCTTGACACACGATCTAACGCGTGAGAAACGCCGCTTTGAGCTGTACTTCAGGAACTTGGCTCCGCTGCCCCAAAACGCGGGTCCTGTAAAGTCAGCCCC
Organism: Phoenicopterus ruber ruber; assembly: GCA_009819775.1. Lineage (NCBI taxonomy): Eukaryota > Metazoa > Chordata > Aves > Phoenicopteriformes > Phoenicopteridae > Phoenicopterus > Phoenicopterus ruber. The sequence goes on along the minus strand of CM020239.1, from coordinate 2,221,542 downwards.
GCGGTGCCAGAGGCTGGAGCAAGGGATGAGACGGGGGAAATTGGGACAATGCCCCAAAGCAGGCCTCTAGTGTTTGAAGGAGGAATTGGTTTGGGCCTTTCTAAAGCGCAATTCACCCCCAAACCGGGTGGGTTTTTAAAAATCTGGGCAAGAATCTTCTAGCAGAAAACTCTTTGAAACTACAGCTGGGCTAATCTTCACCTGCATGTTTCCTTCCCCCAGGCTGCATACACATCCCACGGGAAGCATGATGGCAAGTGCACGGAAAGATTCCTCTGTAGCTTTGAAGCAGTTTATTTGTGACGGGGCTGCTCTCTGCAAGTGACACCATGACAAAGGGACCCCTGTGGAAGAAACCCCGGGAGGAGGCGTTTGCATGTTCCTTGCGTGGTTGCAAAGACAACTGGCACGTGCTGCTCTTCCCGCCCCGTCTCACTGCAGACGTAGACAAGACACGCAGTGACATGGGCTCCCACCTTCCTAAATATATTGTTCTCTTTTCCAACAGAAATAGGACTGGAAGCATAAAGCATGCAAACCCTTCGCTGTGTTCTGTTCCTAAAGCGCCCCGTGCAATGGCTGTACTTGTTAGGACTCTTACTCTTTGCTTGAAAACAAAGAATAAGGTAGATCAGGTCTGTCCCATGTGCACGTACAAAACATATTTTCATTGTGGTATGTTTTAATATTGCAAGACATTGATTGAAAATCGCTTATGCGAGAGTTGGCTGACGCCCATAGTTGCTTCTCCCATCTGAGATTCTCTCTTTCAGTAATTTCCTCCCGCCGCCCCGAACGCAGTTACGACCCTGCTGACCTGGCTGGCCCCTCTCCAGGCGGGGGGTGGGAACCCGCAGTTCCTCCGAAACCCTCCGGCCTTCCGCAGAACTTGTGACAGAGCTCGGCTGTGTCACAACCCGCCGGCCTCGGTGTTTCCACAGCCCCACGCTTCCTGGCTCGCTGGCAACGCCGCCCGTCGCCACAACAGCCACCGTGAATACACAGACTCGCGGGCGGGCTGTGGAAGACCCGACTCTGCTGGGCTGAGCTGCTCCCTGCGCTCACCGGGAATTTCTGGCTGTAGCACGGTCCCGTTGCAGATACACCCGTGCTAGCTGCCCGCAGGGCTGTGCTGAAAGCAAAATGCTGACTTCCCTGTCTTGCAAAGTTATCATAGAGTGGTTTGGGTTGGAAGGGATCTTAAAGACCATCCAGTCCCACCCCCCTGCCACGGGCAGGGACACCTTCCCTAGACCAGGTTGCTCCCAGCCCCGTCCAACCTGGCCTCGAACCCTTCCAGGGACGGGGCAGCCACAGCTTCTCTGGGCAGCCTGTGCCAGGGCCTCACCACCCTCATGGGGAAGACTTTCTTCCTTCTATCCAATCTAAATCCACCCTCTTTCAGTTATGAGCTCGTTTCTTCTAGGAAATTATAGTACTTTACATGCTAAATTGAATGTTGATCTTTATATCTCCAGCACTTTAACCACTTTCGGTTAACTTGCAGTTTATATTTCTGTTCAGCCCATGTGAAAGATAACAGCCACAAGTGCTCTGGGTATCTACTAATCTCGCGCCGTGAAGGAGCTACTTCTGCTTTTGCAACGGAGGAAGTAACGCTGCGGGCTGTGAGCACATCGACTGCGCGCGGGCACAGAGCAGCATCCGCTGAATGCGCTCTCCAGCGTGGTCATTCTGCAAGAGAGAAACTGGAAATGTCAGGTTTATGTCGCTGGCTGCTCACCATCTCTGTCCTAGACAGAACGCTACAGCTCCCAAAGCCTTTCTGGGATTTTATTTAGGTTTAGTAATAAATGGTAATTGTCTATAAAGGATAGCCTGTGAATTGCAGTGCCTGCTGTTCCCTTTTCGTATTTTATGCTCTTTTCAGGAAGGTATCAGCTTTTAGCTATATCTTGACAATGGTCAGATTTGCTGTTCAATCGGTTCTTTATCAGCACTCTTATTTATTTTCTAATGGCCCCCCATGCAAGTTTAACTCGTTTGGTTTTTTTTTAAAAAAAAAAAAAGGAAGGAAAGAAAATCCATGCAGTGATGTTTGGGACTGTGAGTGTTTCCAGTAAGTGGTCTGACAAAGCAAGCTGGCGCGATGCATACCTGCCTTTGTCCTGTTTAGCCGTCCTGGTCCCGAGCTCCGCAGCCCCCCTGCTGCGGCTGCCCCCCCAGCCCGGGCAGAGCCCGGGGGCTTTGGGGGCTATGGGTGATGTCCCAGGCTGCTGCCCTGCCCGGGCACGGCAGGAGCGGGCCGGGAGCCGAGGGCGGGTTTCTGTGGAATGCCAGGAGCAACTCTGGCAGCTCAACCCCCGGTTTTGCTGGAAACCTCACGTTGTTCCAGCCGGAGCCTGGCAGCGGAGGCGCGCAGAGCCGCGCGGGTCAGGCTCCCCTCCCTGCGTGCTTTCACTTCTGCCGTCGCCACCTGCTCGCCCCGATTCCTGCAGCGCGGGGAAGGGATGCCAGGGCAAGATAAAGCGAGTCGCCGCCGGCTGCAGAGCCGCTATCGCAGGGCGCAGCTGCTGCGGCAGCTCCTCAGCCGGAGGTTTCGGTGCTCGGTGTGTGACTGGGGCAGCGCAGGGCGAAACGGGCCAGCAAAGGTGGGCGGCAGAGGCACGGGCCGGCCTGAGCCTGACGGTCTCGGCAGGTCCAGATGTCTCCTGCGTGGCCTCGGGTAGGACAGCAGCCTCGTTCAAGGGGTTAATCTGAACTCTGTTAGCGAGGGGATTTCACTGAGTTGCAACTACAGTAGTTGGTGCTTCTGATGTACACGCGAACCGAGCCGCTCCCTGAGGAGGCTCGACATTACAAGAAGTCTTTGCCAAATACTACTCAACACCTCGCTATCCCGTGCTGAGGTCACTGCTGTAAGCCGAGAGAACTCCCCAGCATTTAAAGCACTTTTTTTTCCTATTAGCAGCTTCCTTTTGTGTTATGCAGCCACCATCCCAATTCAGACCCCAGGTGAGCAGTGACTTGTAAAAATACGGGGCCGAGACATCTCCACGTAATTTATCAACGTGTTCACAAGTAAGTATTTTAAAGGAATATGTCATCCAGGCTGCTTGACTCCCTCCTGAAGAAAACACCTCTTGGCCTCCTTGCAAATGCTGTTTTTGCATATTTTTGGTGCTTAAATTGTGTTGGAAAGGGAAACAAAGGGGGGGGTAAAAAAGATAATGGAGCTTCTGAGTGGAAACAGTGATGTTTCCTGCGTAACAAAGGCAGCGGGAGGCAGGAAGGCGCAGGCAGGCGGCTGCTGGCCCCTCGGGGTGGGGTGACACTTGCCCCTTACCGGCAGCGCTGCTCAGCAGGGCGGGCTGGGGCAGCAAAACCAGCCGCAGCCTCTGCTCTGGCTCTTCCCGCCAGGCCCGCGGGCAGGGATCCCAGCGCAGCTCCGCTTTCCCACGCGGGCACGGAGCCGAGGCAAACGCTGCTGCGCCTGGCCAGACCCGAGGACGTCCCCGAGCCTCGGCGGGCAGAGCAGCGTCTCGTTCAAAGAGTTTTCTGTCGAACCGGGAGAGTTACGGTGGAAACGCTGGTATCCCCCCTGCGTCATTTTCTGCGTAGCTGTTAATAGAAGCAGCTCAATCAGCAGCTTCGAAGCGAGGCCCATTTACAGCCCCCCGGTCTCCTGTGCACCCCTGGGGCTGGAGAAAAGCCCTCTCCTCTCTTCTTGCAGAAACCTCTCTTCATGGAGGTCTCCTCCTAGGGACGGGCAGGTGATGTTTGAAGAGGCTTTGGGGGCTTGGCGGGGGGCTGGTGCCCCCGAGCTGTGCTGCGCTGGGCTCCCTGGGCCAGGTCCTGTCGGAGAGGGCAGGAGGCACCGATGAAGATGCAGCTCTCGTCCCCACACGCCCCCACACGTGCCGGGGGACGAACGGGACCTTCTTCTTTTGGGTCACACCAACCCCCAGCAGCACCACAGGCTTGGGGGGGAGCGGCTGGAAAGTGCCCGGTGGGAAAGGGCCTGGGGGGGTTGGTCGGCAGCGGCTGAAGATGAGCCAGCAGTGTGCCCAGGTGGCCAAGAAGGCCAACGGCATCCTGGCCTGTATCAGCAATGGTGTGGCCAGCAGGACCAGGGCAGGGATCGTCCCCCTGTGCTCGGCCCTGGCGAGGCCGCCCCTCGAGTGCTGGGTTCAGCTCTGGGCCCCTCACTCCAAGACAGACACTGAGGGGCTGGAGCGTGTCCAGAGACGGGCAACGGAGCTGGGGAAGGGGCTGGAGCACAAGTGCTGTGAGGAGCGGCTGAGGGACCTGGGGGGTTTGGCCTGGAGAAAAGGAGGCTGAGGGGAGACCTTCTCGCTCTCTGCAGCTCCCTGAAAGGAGGTTGGAGCCAGGGGGGGTCGGTCTCTTCTCCCAAGGAACAGGTGACAGGACAAGGGGAAACAGCCTCAAGTTGTGCCAGGGGAGGTTTAGGTTGGATATTCGTAAAAATTTCTTCCCCGAAAGGGCTGTCAGGCCCTGGCACAGGCTGCCCAGGGAGGTGGTGGAGTCCCCATCCCTGGAGGGATTGAAAAGCCGTGTAGATGTGGCGCTTGGGGACATGGGTTAGTGGTGGCCTTGGCAGTGCTGGGTTAACGGTTGGACTCGATGATCTTGGAGGTCTCTTCCAACCAGAACGATTCTATGAGTCTATGATTCTCTGATTCTCTGATTCTCTACGCGTCCCGGCTTCGGGGCGTGCTGCAGGGCGCGCAGCCGGAGCTGCCCAGACCCACGTGCTGCCCTTTCGGGTTTGTTTTTTTTAATTTTTCTTTGGAACTTGCTAGCTTTGGAGAGAGGGGGATCTTTACTGGACGGTGCAGAGAAACGATGTGAAGGAGAGGCTGAGGCAGCGAGTGCCGGGAAAGCCCCACCGCATTCCTCTGGCTGCCAAGCGTGTTTCAAACCCACTCCCACTTCCAGCCCAGATAAGAATTTCACCAGAGGAGACCGAGGGGAGGGGACGGGACCCGCGGGAGGCGGGCAGGGGTGCAGGGCTGGGGAGCGGCTCCGCTTTTGGCCGCCCGTCCCGCAGCTGAGGGTGCCGCCCGCAGCCGCCGCCTCGCGCTGCCCGCGCGTGGCAGCCGCACCCACGCGTGCTCCTCAGCAAGCGCTCCCGCTCCCCGCGGCTCGAGGAGGGGCCCGGCTGCCCCGGCGCTCCCCGCCCTGCGGGCCCGCGGCGCGGGCGGGACCCCCCGGGCGCGGGGGTGCGCGGCCGCCCGCCCCGCTCCGCGCCGCTCCGCGCCGGCTCCAGGCGCCCCGCGGCAGCGATGGGCCCCGGCCGCCGCCGCCCGCTCCTGCCTGCGCTGCTGCCGCTGCTGCCGCTGCTGCTGCTGCCGCCCGCGGCGTGGGGTGAGCCCACGAGGAGGGGTGGGGGCGGTGGGGGGGCGTGCGGTGCGCCCTCTCTCCCTGGGCGTGGGCTCCGGGTGGGTGGGGGTGCTCCGCGTGTGGGGGTGCTCCGTAGGGGGTGCTTCGCGTGCTCCACGCGTGCTCCGCTCCTCTGTGCGCGTGCCGTGGGTGCGTGTGCCACGCTCTCCTGCAGACTCTGCGTGTGCAGCTGCGCCGTGCCCTGCCCGGGCAGCGAACGCGGGCGGCAGGAGCCCCGCTGAGCCCGGGTTTATTTTGCCACAGGTGACTGTGGGCCGCTGCCACATATAAGCCACGCGGAGCCCCCAGGGGATGCAAAAGACCAGGAGAGCTTCAGCGTGGGCACCACAGTCACGTACAGATGCCTCACGGGTTACGTTAAACGCCCCTTGCTGTCAGACACCACGCAGTGCCTCGCCAACTCCCAGTGGTCCAACCTCCCCGAGTTCTGTGGTCGTAAGTATTTCTCTTTCTCTGAAACGAGTTGCTTCGAGATGCACGCTGCTCGCGGAAACATTTACCGCTTTAGCAATCTCTGTTTCAAGGGTTTCCTCATCCGAAGCGACACGCGGTTGGGTTGCTGGTCAGAGAATCTCTTCCTGTCCCTTTTTCCTAACTCTGCTTAGTCCGTTGGAGCCGTGTGCTGGTGCGTGTGCCTTGATAAACATGGATCAATAGCTTGGGGAAGCAGAAAGAGGGGCAGAACCCAATAGCTTGGGGAAGCGGAGAAAAGAGGGGCAGAACCCAATAGCTTGGGGAAGCGGAGAAAAGGGGCAGAACCCAATAGCTTGGGGAAGCAGGGAAAAGAGGGGCAGAACCGTCGTGGCGAAGCGCTGGCAGAGCTGCCTGCTGACGCACAGTGACCTAAAGGGGAAGGTTTGGCACTGGGGGGTTGCCAACCTCTGCAGTGAGAACTGGCTGCACTTCCCCACCTCAAATGCTTCATCGGTGGGTTTGGCGAGGGAGGTAAGCACCGTGCTTGTGAATGACTGAAAGAGGGCAAATTTTAACATTTGAAATCTTTTTTCTGTTAAATAATCATCCAGGAATATTTTTGAATTACACAAATTACCAATCACCTTCTGAAAAATATTTGTGGTATCCATATTCCTAGGGAGGCTTGTGCGTTATCGCTTGGATTTATGTTTATACAGAGTTGAATGCAAAATATTGTTATTTTTACTTTGTAACTCTACATTTGGTTGTCGTCGTTGTCGCTAGGAAGCTGTTCCAGCCCGCCGCGCGTGCTTTTCGCCAGAATATCACAAGAAGATGAAATGAAGAATTTTTATGCTGTTGATACCACGGTGAAGTACATGTGTCGCGCAGGCTTCGAGAGCACCACAGCCCAGCTCCCCACCAGCACTTGTTTTGACAATCTAACGTGGTCAGAAGTTCCCGAGCTGTGTCAGAGTGAGTGTCTCCGTGTCGCTCCATTTTCTCCAACGCCCTCCCCCAGCTGCGTCCGCAGCGCTGTGTTTGGAGTGCCATGACTCGGTTGTGTTTTAGGATTGGTTTTTTTTAATGACGTTTAGCATGAAATACCATCAGATGCTTGGTTTGACATTGCCATACCGTCAGGAAAAGTACGTCTGTGGGGGTTTTTTCCCAACCTTGTAGTCTCCTAAGGATAATCTTATTCTTTTTTAGGGAAATCTTGCGGTATTCCAGCAAATCCAGAACACGGCAAAGTTATTACCAACGATCATCTGTTCGGGGCAAGAGCAGAGGTAGTTTGTAACCATGGGTGAGTGTGAAGCCAGCTGCCCGCCGCATCCCGGTCACCGGTGTGCGAGCCAGGACGAGGGGCTCTGCCTGTCGAGTCCTCGGCACCTCTCTGGGGTGACACGTTCTTGGCTGGGGACAACAACCTGATTGTCGCTGTGCCTGTTACCCCGGCAGGTACACGCTAAAGGGGGCGTCACCTCTCATCAGGTGTTCCCTAAGGGGAACCGAAGTTGCCTGGAGTCAGCTTCCAACTTGTCAGGGTAAGTGAGGTTGTCCAGCGCTTGCCTGGAAACAGCAGATATTCCAACTGAGAAATACCACGTCGGGCGTTGGTTTTACTGCAGGAGGTCAGGGAGGTACCTCTGAAAAGGAGCCAGCTGGCGTGCCGAGAGCAGGGACAGGCCCGTAGCATCGCTGGTGCCTTCTGCGCGCGAAAGGCTGACAAGAGCGAGCAGCGCGGTGGCCTCGGTGGCCGTGCGGGCTGCCGCTGCCCCGCGTACGCAGGACGGCGGGCTGGGAGGCACCGACAAGTACCTGCGTGCCGAGAGGGTGGCCAGCGCTCCCCTTTCAGCCCCCGCTCCCGGGGCGACGCGAGCCTGTGTGCAAGCAGCCCTCGGGTTCCCTCTCTTCACATCGTGGTGAAAAGCGTTCCAGGTGTCACCTCCTGAACTCTTTTCTTTTTCTCCCCCAGCTATTTCTTGTCCTCCGCCTCCAGCCATTCCCCATGGGAAGCACAACAGCAATGGTACGGAGGAGTTCGTGTACAACTCGGTCGTGATGTACACGTGTGACCCTGGGCTCCAGCTTGTGGGAAACGAAACTCTTCGTTGCACGGTGGAGAATGGGGTCGATGGCGTCTGGAGCAGTTCTCCTCCCACATGCAGGGGTGAGCATTGCTGGATAATCGTCCTGTTCACGAGCCATTTTTCTTGCTGTGCAGTTAATTAGTCCTAATTCCCTTCTCTCGGAAAGGGAAGGACCGCACTCGAGACAGGCATTCCCACAGGGTTTGTTTCCAGGGGAGCAGCGTCTGCTCACAGCAGCGATGGTTAGCACGTCTGTGCTTTGCAAGGTGCCGAGCTCCGCTGATGAGCAACGTGAGCACGATCGTACGCAGCTTTACGTTTTTCCCTTCAAGAGGAGCAGGCAGAATTTTAATAAACAATGTGTGAAGTGTGTCAGTAACTGCAAAGCTGATGGACTAAACCTCGGACTGGATTTATATCTAATTTCCCACAACGCCCGGGCAGTAAAGCCGAGTCGGACAGCAGACTCCCCTCTATCCGTAAGGCTTGTAGTGTCACCAAGAGGTCCCTGTGTGCCTCTTCCACAGCTCTCGCTGTCGTAGCCACAGATGCTCAGGTCAGAGGCCACCTGCCCATACTACATTTACTCCTCACTGAAGTATTTTATATATTATGTATAAATGGAAAATTATCTAAAGTATAATTTTGACTTTCCTGTATTTTTTCTCTCTATAGTTACCACTACAGCAGCGACGAACCCAACTGAACCCTCGGGAGAGAAGAGAGCAGGGAGCCTTTACGGGCTGGGTAAGAGCTCAGGAGAGGCTTTCTGCCTCAGGGCCGTTTCAGTCGCCGCAGTTGGGTGCCTGTGACTCCCCGCGCTGTTGGTTTTCTGCTGTCGTTGTGCCGCCTTTGTTTCTTTGGCGGGTCCGTCTTCCAGTTCCTAAGGAGTTCGCACAGGCTTATTCCCTGGTCTGATCCCCCTTTCTCTCTGCTCCCAGCTGAGGGACATGACACGGGGTAGGGTTTTTGATGCTTGCATCTCCCTCCGTGCGGCGGAGCATCTCAGTAGAAACCACTGGCGTTCCCGTGGGCTGCAGTCGGACGTTGCTGAGGGAGGAGGTAGCCTGGAGCTACGGTCCTCAGCTCCCTCGGTGGAGAGACGTGGGGTGAGGGACTCGAGAAGAGCATAATGGTGTGTGTAGTAGTTAATGACAGATGGTTTTATAGCGTTTTGTCTTCTCGGCAGGGTTATGGTTATCTGGGTTGGAATAATGTTGTTCTGTGGGCATAGATTAAGGAACTTCCCTGTTTCGTTATCAGTATTGTTGACTTCATTTTTTTAACATCAATGTCATTATTTTCTTCTCTAGCAAGTATCCCCGTCGTTCTTGCTGGTAAGTAGTTTAAAATTGAAAATATACTTTCCTAACCCAAAGCTATTATTTGCTGTTAAATACCTGGAGTCGGTGCCTATAGTTTATTCATTTTACTGCCCCTAGTACTGAGTGTCTCTGGTCAGGATTCAGGGGTTTCTCTGCTGTTGGATAACGCAGCAGCATTGCAAGCAACTGGGTGGATTGTCTGTGTTGTGGGATAAAACATGACATCAATTGGGGATGAAAAGAGAGAAGCCAAAGAAGTCAGTGTAAGAAGCCAACCAAACACTGTACGTCCCGTCACTCTTTAATTGCTAAAGTTGCTTTAAAAGGCCTTGGCAGACATTGAAAGATAAGAGATTAGTGAAGCTTGGAACATCCTTGTTGCAAAAGAGATCAAGTACTAAAGATGGTGAGGATGTTTAAAATACAAAAGAAACAGGCGCTGTCTATAAAAGCACTAAATGAGCGAGGATCCCGCCCTTCAGCTCGGCGCGGCACCACGCGTGGCAGAGGTTCCTGGGCCGTGCTCTGAGACGAGAGGGGGCTCGCACTGTCCTGGCTGCGAGGGAGCCTCTGCGTGGGGACGGGCAGCCCCTGAGCAGAGAATTTTGCTGCCGGTCTTTTACCAAACTGCAGTATTTCACTTAAATTACATACCAAACTTGTTCATTTTTTGAATTTATTTGCTTTTTTGTTTGTTAGTTTTCGCAGTAGGTGTGATCGTCATGACACGGAAAAACAATAAAAAACAGTAAGTGAGCCTAAGCTGCCCCTCATCACTCATAACTTTCCCTAAGGATAACTGAGTATTTCCTTTTAAGCTCCGAGTGATAGTAATTACCTTCTGTATATATTTGCGTGGTTAGTACTGTCTTTCCATGTTGCTAAGTTGCTTTTTATTCTATGAATTTTCTCCTTTCTGTCTCGTCAGCTCTTACAATATGCATTTACAAAAGCACGAGCCGAAGGGACGGGCTCCACCGATCCACCCAAAGATAATGGATGACGAGAAGCAGTCTGTGCCGTGGCATTCCTATTTTTGGTAGGTTTGCTTGTTCGTCTCCCCAAAGCTTGTGCCACTCTTCCAACTATACCCGCCGGTGTTATTTCTAGTTACACTACTGACCACACCAGTACTGCACATCTTTATGCAGTTTTTGCATCCAAAATACCAACACCTCTGCCTCCACGACGAACACGCCTCACCGGAGAGGTGACGGCTGCTTCACGGGGGGGTTTGGTGTTCGCCGGCTGCTCTCGGGGCTCGGCAGGAGGGATTCCCCCCGTCTCTTTCTCATCCGCAGCCACACGACGAGTTGCCACGTGTGTCCCGGCTGCGAAGAGCGGCTGCACGCCGCCGTGGACCCCCGCGCCGAGCCCGCGCGCCACCGCTGTGCCGCCTGCGAGGACTGGCTGCGCGCCCGGCCTGGCACACCGCGCACCTACTCAGTCCCCAGCATCGGCGGCGAGGAGAGCCGAAGCCCGGCAGGCACGAGGTACCGCGGCCGAGCGGGCACTCGCTCCTGCTCCCCTTGCGTGGGTCCATGTGAAACAAAATGGGGGGAAAGGGGCGCTTCTTGCGGGGGAAAGAGCATCCATGCATGGATAGAGCAGATTTTGCAGTTTCAATTCCTTTGGTTCCTTTAAGTCTGGTTTGAGCAGTAGAAAGTATTTACTATGTAGAAAAAAGCGGTTCCGTAGGGCAGCAGTCATTCTCAGAAAGCCGTGGATTCAGGTGGATTCAGGCCATGATCTCTCTCTGCGTTCAGCTCTCCTGCCGAAGCTGCAGATGTGCTGAGGGGTCACGGCGCAGGAGAAGCTGTTCCGGAGCGGCGCGAAGCAGAGCAGCCCATGGACCATGAAAGGTCTGTCTTCCACTTAAAAATACACCGATGCCATGGTGGGCTTGAATAAAAATTGCAGAGTAGAGCAGAACTGTATTTATTCAATTTGAGGAGAAAATAAGGGTATTCTGCACCTCCTTTATTCCCACTTCTTTCCTGTCTTGATACTGTGCTAAGTATTACAGCATTTAATTACTTTTAAAACACTGATGTCTCTGCTTTCCCCCCCCTAAAACAAAGGCACTCTGGGCAATTTTTGTGCTTCGTTGTTCCAGTGCCTTTAAAAAGCATTCAGCACGTGCCTGTGTTTCTCCTGCTTGTTGTGCTGCTCTCTGGCCGTTGCCCCGTGCGCTGCCCGGCGCTCCCCGCGGCGCTCGGCGCGCAGGGCCGACGCAGAGCCGCCCTCTCTGCTCTGCGAGCGACGCTGGGCCGAGGCGTGATGGGCTTTGCAGCTTTGGTAAGGCGAGGCTGGGAACTAGGGGTCTACCTATAGGGAGAGTATGGATTTATGGAGCAGTTCAGAAGAGGCGTAGAAACATCCCGTGCGTTTTAGCAAAGCGAGGGAGGGTTGCGATAGGGCTCATTCCCCGTCGGGTCTGCAGCCCGAGGCAGGTTTTCATCCTGCTTGGGACGGGTCCTCGGTACCGGGGAAGCTGGAGGTGCCGAACTTCACGGTGATTTTTGAGTCTCCGTAGGGAGACTGAGCGCACGTCCTCAACGGTGCTTCTCCACAGCGGCCATCACGTCTGCCCCGTCTGTGAAAGCTGGCTGCGCGCCCACCTCGGCCACTGCGAGAGCGGTCCTGCGGCGCCCGGGGAGCGGCCGGGGGGGCCCCAGCGGCAGGACGAGGGGTGAGTGGGGTGCGGCCGCTGCAGGCGGCTCCTCGCGGCGGTGGGCACGGCGGTGGGCACCGAGCCTCCTGAAAACGGAGAGTTCACTGCTTCAAATAAAAACATGACGGAGGTGCATAAATGTTGGTTCCGCGTGCTTCTAGCTCTGTAGCAGGATAAAAGTGTGGTGCCTGCTTGCGAGCAAAGAGAGATGAAACTGGTGTGAGGCTTATCTGGACAACGCTTGTGCGGTTTCCTTGGGCGTCTCTGAATCAGGTCGTGCTCCTCAGCTGTCCCCACTTGGCTCGGCCTCGTGTCTTCTTTGGCCCGTGATGGAGCTTTGGTTTTGGTTAAGCAGCGAAGAGCCCGAGTGCTTAAGAGACCCTGCAGCGTGGGCCTCTGGTCACGTCGCTGCCGAGCGCTTTTGCCACCTCTAGGCACGGTTAGTTTGTCGGGGGCAGAGCAGCGACGAGGGGAGCAAAGCGATGCTGTATGCCCAGTTTATTTTCTGACGCTGGCCCATGTGAGCCGTGTGCTCTCTCAGGCCCACAGAGCTTCCTTAACAGAGTCAGCATTGACAGAGGCCAATTCAAATAAACACTTGGTTAAAATAAGCATGGTTTGAGGTGTGCATCCGCCTGCCTTAGCTTTCCTAAGTATGAACTTCTTTTTACCAGTCGTTTGTTTCATGCTGTTCCTTGCTATTAGCCCTAACCCCGGAGGAGCCGTTTCAGTTCCGCACTTGTGAGTCTCTGCTTGTTTGAGTTAAAAACGTTAACATCTGTGAAATCGTTACTGAAGCTAGGTTTGGGGGGTGCCGGAGCCTGCGCCCCGTGGCTTGGCGAGCAGCAGCTTCCGAGAGGAACGCGCCGGGGCTCACCCTTGGCTCTGTCTCCACAGCCCGCGGGGCCCCGTCTGCCCGCCCTGCGCCGACCGGCTGCACCTCTCCCTTGTCCACAGCGACGCGGCGGGCTGCCCTGTGTGTCCCCTGGCCGGGGAGGGCACCCTGGCTCACCTCGTCCCCCACCACAGCCCCGGCTGCCACGTCTGCCCCGTCTGTGCGGCGCCCACCCACGAGCACCTGTGCCAGCCCCGGCGCCAGGCAGCCGACGGTAGGGACCTGCGCGGGGGGCACCCGAAACGCCCTTCAGCTCACCGCGGCTGGGGGCCAGGGTGCCCCAAACCAGCGGCTGCAAAGGCTCCCAAAGCCCAGGGGCTGCAGCACGCAGCCTCCCGCCCTGATTAACCACCCGTCTCCCCGTTGCAGGGTGAACGCCGACGGCTGCGGCACCCTAAGCGGCACGAAGCTGGCTGGGGAGAAGGGAGAGTCGCTACACTGACTCCTGACGTTGTCAGGGATGAAGTCCTAAGTGCAATAAGGCAACCTGAAGTCAAGTGTCCGACTTCACAATCAAGAATTTCTTTGTAAAGAAGCAGGAAAATCAAACCTACTTCAAATTCAGCTCCACGCTGGTTTAATGCCTACTTTTTCGTTTGTTTTAGTATGACCAAACTATTTTTGCAGCTCTTAAAGTGAGGCTTTAAAAATTCAGCAAACATTTCTTTCCACTAGGAAAATTATTTCATAGTAAACACTCTCTTTGCACATTCTCGCAAGATTTACTTATATTTTTTAAACTACTTTTTTACTGAGATTCCTTTACTAGCATGCAAATACGAGTGCGAAAATGACAGTATTTATCATAAAACTGGTTTGTAAATAAAAGGAATATAAAAAGAGCAATACTAATACGGCTTGGTTTTTTATTATTATTATTTACTAATTAAACCTTCTCATAGAGGGCTGTAAATGTTTTTGCAGTCTCATTGTTTGCCGGATGTAATCGACTGCTCAGGTAATTCCTGCTGCCCAGGTGATCGCTGCTGTCGCGTCGCAGCGCGCTTGGCCTTTCCTGGGAACCGCAATGAGGGAGGCGAGGTGCCGCTGCTGGAGCGGAGCCCATTTCCACCCCGGGCAGCACCAGGGCGGCATCAGGAAGGTGCGTGCTCCTCTCCACGTATAACCCTCCTCGGCCGACGCCAAGTATTCCTGCACCGGTCATATTCTCTACCCGAAAAACCCAGGCTGCAGCTCCAGCAAGGCGTTGCGAGGATTAGACTAACTGCTCCCTGCTTGGTGTTCGCTGGCTCGTGCTCCTTGTTTTGTTTTGACACGGGGACAAAATTAACAGTGCTAATGCAGAAGCTGTACAAGTTGCCTTTCTGGTTTATCGGCGTTTGCCAAGAGATTGAGTTTGTTGGTGTTCTGGCAAGAGAGAGGCAGTGCCACGGGCGGGACAGAAAGGGGCCGCGCAGTTACCCGGTTCTGCTGTTGTATTTGCCGTAAAACTGGGACGCGGCGCATTTCCGTGGGATTGTGCTGACGGGTGCAAATCCGTCTACTGCTTTGAGGAGGGAGCGGCAGTGGCCACGTGAAGGCCTGAGCTGCCCCGTGCCCTGCCTTGCTGTCCCTCCCTTGTCCCCTTTCATAGAATCATAGAATCATAGAATTGTTCTGGTTGGAAGAGACCTCCAAGACCATCGGGTCCAACCATTAACCCAGCACTACCAAGTCCCCCACTAAATCGTATCCCTTAGGGCCTCGTCCAAACGTCTTTTGAATCCCTCCAGGGATGGGGACTCCACCACCTCCCTGGGCAGCCTGTGCCAGGGCCTGACAGCCCTTTCGGTGAAGAAATTTTTATGAATGTCCAATCTAAACCTCCCCTGGCGCAACTTGAGGCCATTTCCCCTTCGAAGAGGAGCCGTTCCAGGGGTGCTGAGCGGTACCCCCAGCACGCCCCAGCCCCGCCGAGCTGACGCAGCGGCGCAGCGAAGGCGCAGCCATGGTGCAACCCGGGTGCGGCGGCGGGACGATCGCTCCCCGAGCGCTGAGACATCGGGGAGAGCCTGGGCGGCCTCAGGCTGCCCTGGAGCGCCAAGCGCGGGGCGATGGGGCGGGCTGGCCGAGGACAAGCGTCCCTCGCCAGGCCGGCGCTCCCACGCGTGGCTGGGGGTAAGTCCCGCAGGTTGCGTGCTGGGTCGCTCACCCCGAAGGCGAACCCCCTCCGTGCCACCGGCCCCGGCCGGGAGAGGCCCCGTTCGGCCTCGGGACAGGGCCCGGACCCAGCGCCCGCCGCCCGGTCGCGCCGTTCCTCGGTCGTTAAGCGGCATCACTTCGTCCCCGATAGAGGGGAAAGCGGCCGCGCCGGGGGAGCCGCCGAGCACCGGGGGGACGCGGCCCCGCAGCCCCCGAGGCCCCGTTCCCTGGGCAGCCGGGGGAAGGCCCCGCAGCGGCGCCGAGAGCGGGGGGTGGCCCGGCCCCGGGGCGGGGCTCGGCGCTGCGCGTCGGCCCACCCCGCCCGCCGAGCCGGCCTGGCCGTGGCCATGGCCATGGAGCTGAGCTGGGTCTGCGCTGTGCTGCTGGCGCTGCCCGGCGCCTGGGGTGAGCGGGGCCACGGGGGAGAGGGGCTCCGCGGGGCTGGGGCTGCGTGGGGCAGGGGCAGGGGCAGGGGCAGGGCTGCGTGGGGATGGGGCTCCGGCTCCGCGGGGCTGGGGCTGCGTGGGGCAGGGGCAGGGGCAGGGGCAGGGGCAGGGGCAGGGGCAGGGGCAGGGGCAGGGCTGCGTGGGGATGGGGCTCCGCGGGGATAAGGATGGGGCTGCGTGGGGAAGGGGAAGGGGCAGGGCTCTGCGGGGCTGGGGCTGGGGCTGCGTGGGGAAGGGGAAGGGGAAGGGGAAGGGGCAGGGCTGCGTGGGGATGGGGCTCCGGCTCCGCGGGGCTGGGGCTGCGTGGGGAAGGGGAAGGGGCAGGGGCAGGGCTGCGTGGGGATGGGACTCCGCGGGGCTGGGGCTGGGGCTGCGTGGGGAAGGGGCAGGGGCAGGGCTGCGTGGGGATGGGACTCCGCGGGGATGGGGCTCCGTGGGGATGGGTCCGCGTGGGGCTGGCGATGTGGCTGTGGCTGCGTGGGGAAGGGCGAAGGCAATCCTCCCCCCCCGCCGCCATCATCCCCCCCTGCCCGCAGGTGACTGCCAGCAGCCGCCGAGGTTTGTCTTTGCCGAGCCCCCCTTGCCCCTGAATGAGTCCTACGCTGTGGGGACGGTGCTGAGATACAGCTGCCGCCCGGGGTACATGATAGCCAAGGGCAAGTCCCCTCTGGTCAGATGCACCTCCGACTCCCGCTGGTCGGAGATCCCCGACTTCTGCGTCGGTGAGTTCCCCCCTTCGTGGGCTCCTGGGATCGGGGGGGTCGGTCCCCTGCTGCACCCCAGGCCCCGCTCGTGGTTCAGCACAGTTGAGAAGGATGTTCCCTGGGTTACTGCTTTTAAGACAGCTGAGAACAAGCGCTCACCCTGCGTGCTTGCCTGCGGTTGCCCTTTCCTGTTTGAAAGGTTAATCTCTGGGAGATGATCTCCGCCCTGTTGATCACTTTACCATCTGGTGATGCAGTGTAAACGCTATAATGTATTTGCAGAGAAGCAAGGTACAGTGTGGGAGAGGGCATGGGAGTCTGTTGTCCCCGTGGTAATGCACCTGTACTGGCCCTCGGGCCACCAGTGGGTCCCTCCCCATCCCTTTCTCCTTCCTGCTCTTTCCCTGCGGACCAAGACCTCTGCCCTGAGCCCGACGGGCTCTTTATCAGTTTCCTTTCTCAGTAAGCCTATAAACCTTGGCATTTTTTATTTGTCCTTAGCTTTATTTGTGCTTTTTATTTGTGTTTTAACTTCCGGTTCCTTAGAAGTTAATGTGGATCTTGTATCTTCTCTGCAAGTGCTGGTACTTGCTCGTGAGGGAAGTCGGGTGCCCAATAAATGGTCAATTAGTCTGTAACGACACTGAACGGCACTGTCGCCTGCGTTTCACTATCGCGCTATAAAAGAAAGCTCATGCTGATCACTTGCCCTTCCAGGAAAGCCGTGCAGTCCACCAGACATCGCGAATGGCAACTTTAACTACACGACCCACCTCGTGTTCGGGGTGACAATAACCTACACCTGTAACCTCGGGTAAGCGTTGGCTCGGCTCCCGGCGAGTCGAGGGAGCCCAGGCTGGGAGGCAGCGCCCGCGGGAGGCTCGGAGGTTTTTACCGTCCGGGGGCTGTTTCCTTGGCAAGCACGGGCATGGCGGGAGGTGTTCGGAGCGGGGAGCCGTGGGGGTCAGGCGCTCTCCTGCTCTTGCCATCAAAACAGATTATGTTCTGGGCCTGAGAGCGCGGTCTTTGCGGATTGCTTTTCGGCCGCTTTGCAAACAATTTTGTTCCTTTCCTGTTGGCACTCGTTAGAAATTCAGCGTTTGCTGTTGTGCGATGGGTCCGGCTGCCCACGTCTTAGCTAAGGGGTCTCGGGGAAAAGAGGGCTGCGGTGGCCTGGGGATGCCGGGAGCGGGGCGAGAGGGGAGGAGAGCGGTTAAGGTACGTCGTGACACGTAGCTCTGCTCAGAAAATTGGCTTCTGTTTGGATCTACACGGGGCTGAGCAGACTCGGGGTGGGGATGCTGTCTTGCTCGCGCTCCTGTGAGCTTCTATCCACCCGCTGCAAGTATTAAATTTCCTCTAACTGCATCCTATGTTGCATTTCTTTAGGTATTGAGAAAATTGTATTTTATAGGAGGGCCAGCTGGTTTTCCCCTGGAGTTCGGCTCCTCCAGAGAATACCATTAGAAACTGTACAACTTTCTGAATTTCTAAAGTTGTTTTTCATTTTTTTCAAAGAGATTCAACCTTTTCTTTTCTTAGATACCGATTAGTTGGGAAGCCGTCTTCGCAATGTGTACTTGATGGCAATGAAGTTCATTGGGATCATGTTCCGCACTGTGCCAGTAAGCAGATCCTAAATGTTTTGTGTACATCTCTTCCTCAAAGCTATTACAATATATCTGGGATTTGGGGAGCAGCAGGTGGATACTCTCTTCTTGGAACCTGATGCAAATTACATTAGGCTTTAATGAGACTGACTCCTTCCCTCTCCCCCAGACGAGCACTCTCGGTGGAGCTGGGAGTGAAAATTAAATACCAAGGAGGATCTGTGGACGTTGGCAGCAGCTCTGTAGTCAGATCTGTGAGAAGAGCAGCTCCCGAGGCTGTTTGTTGGCGTTGCCCGGCACGGGCTCGCAGCAAGCTTTCGGCCAGGCTGGTGCGGGCGCTGCATCCATCGCTCGTGTTGTGCTTTCCCTCAGGCAACCGTTGCCGAATTGTTTATCGAGAGCTGCGCTTCACCGGGACGGGGACGCCTTCAGACGTGACTGCGCAGCCAAAATCTCGATTTTCAAAGGGGAAATAAATGCTGAGGGTTTTGTCGGTACTGTTTGGGCTATTTTAGCATCCTGTGGGACGGGCCTGACCATCAGCTGCTGATAGTTTAGATGGTTTGCTGCTATAATGGGTATTCTGGCCTTGTCCTTGTTGGCACGATGAAGGTAGGAAATGCCGTCACCGGTAGGCGAGGGTCCCACACTGCTTGGTGAGACCGTGCTTATTGCCTCCAGAAGGCCTCTTCTGTAGTGTCTCCTCTTGCACAATGGATGCTGTTCTGCTGTTTTACCATTTATCCATTTAAAAAAACGCTGGAAAACGTTCAGAATTTAAAGATGCATTCAAGACTGTAGGTTGAGATGATGATTGCTTTAGGGCTGCTTCCCTGGTTTTTCTTTGGCTTTTATTACTTTTTTTGTTTAGGTTGTTTTTTTTCTTTGGTTGGGTTTTTTCAGTAGCTAGGCCTCAGTTTCATATTTGATGGAAATGTTCTTGCATTTTCTTGCTGTTGCTTTTCCATGCAGTTATTCCCTGTTTATCACCTCCTGCGATCAAGAATGGGCAGCTCACCGACAGGGGCGAAGACTTCACCTATGGCATGGCTGTGACTTACAGCTGTAACCCAGGTTTTTCTCTTATTGGGAATGCTACGCTTCACTGTACGATGGATGAGAACCATGAGGGAATATGGAGCAGTCCATCCCCTGAATGCAGAGGTAAATGCTTGCTTTCTCTCCTTATTCTTTTGACCTTGTTTCTCATCCCTCTCCCGATCTGTGCTTTCCCGATGGGCAAACAGGAGAAGGTTGATTTGAGTCTAAAAGGATTCCCGGAAAACTTAATGCGGTGATGTCTCAAGTCGTGGTCAGAGGCAGGGCTTGCTTTAACGGACTCTTCAGCCCACAGAAAGGCTCCCTCTCCCTGCCCATGCCCAGGGCTTCCTGAAATGAAAAATGAAGCTCTCGCATGTGCAGTTGCTTAATGACGTCTCTGTTCACGGAGTACTTGCACCCCCCTGGGGACCTGCCTCTCTCAGGGTTGAAAGGACAGCAGGTCACAGAGCGGCGGGGGCTGGAAGGGCCCTCTGGAGCCCACCCAGCCCAGCCCCTGCCAGAGCAGGGTCACCCAGCGCAGGCTGCACAGGGCCGCGTCCAGGCGGGTTGGAATCTCTCCCGAGAAGGAGACTCCACACCCTCCCTGGGCAGCCTGTGCCAGGGCTCGGGCACCTCACAGCGAAGACGTTTTTCCTCCTGTTCAGGCGGAACTTCCCGTGTTCCAGTTTGTGCCCGTTGCCCCTTGTCCTGGCACTGGGCACCACTGAGAAGAGTCTGGCCCCGTCCCCTTGACACCCGCCCTGGAGATATTGATAAGCGTTGGTGAGGTCCCCTCTCAGTCTCCTCTTCCTCAGGCTGAACAGCCCCAGCTCCCTCAGCCTTTCCCCACAGGAGAGATGCTCCAGGCCCTCAGCATCTCTGTACCCTCCGCTGGGCTCTCCCCAGTAGCTCCTCGTCTCTCTTGAACTGGGGAGCCCAGAACTGGACCCAGGACTCCAGATGGGGCCTCACCAGGGCAGAGCAGAGGGGGAGGAGAACCTCCCTCGACCTGCTGGCCACGCTTCTTGATGCACCCCAGGGTGCCGTTGGCCTTCCTGGCCGCAAGGGCATGTTGCTGGCTCAAAAAGTTCTCTTAGTAAGCTTCTTGCGTAATACTTCTGATGTCACTGCAGGGCTTTTCCTTCTTGTAATAAACATTCTTATTGTCTTATCTTGAATTCCAGTGGTCAGATGTGAAAATCCAGAAGTGAAAAATGGGAGAAGGTTATCTGGCTTTGGCACTACGCACACGTATAAGGATTCAGTGACCTTTCAGTGTGATCCTGGTCATTTATTGAATGGTAGTAACATCGTTACTTGTGAAGCAGACAGTACCTGGAAGCCATCTCTGCCGACTTGTGACCCAAGTGAGTACAAACCAATTTATTTCCTTGAGCAATGGCACTGAAGTGGCTCTAAGAGGTGTTGAGCAGATCAGCTTCTGAACCTCGTGCACTTGTAGCCATGCCCTTGCAGAGCATGCTGGCTGGGTCCTCGGCATGGCAGCCCAGGCCAGTTACATATTTAGACCTGAAGGTATTTATTTGTGAACTGCAAATGATCCAAAAGTGCCCTGAAAGGAGAGACAAAGCTGCCCTCCACGCCTGACAGGCTTGCTCCACCAGCTCCCAGACCTGTTGGGGATGTTTGGCTTCTGCGCTCAACTGGTCCTGCAGGCTGGGTTGGTGGTCAGTGAAGGAACATCTCTGATGCAGATACGCTACCCAGTCTCCGTCTTTTCTCTGGTTAAGTAAACTGTGATATACGCTGCTGTTTGCTAAATGGGCCGGATGCAAACTGTATCCCAGACGCTGCCATTCAGACAGGTTAAAATGTTGTGTGCTCCAAAACACGCAGGTCGCTGTTGTTGCTGCAGACCCTTCGGGTACTCTTCTGTAGCTAACCTTGCTTTTGTCTCCAATTACCAGTCTACTGCGGTCCTGCCCCACAATTCCCTTTTGCTGAGGGTGAAGGGGCTGTGGGTGGCAGATCTCCTGCTGGAACTACGCTGATGTATCGGTGTAAGCCGGGTTATACTGCAGCAAGTGGAAAGTCCTCTGTTGTCACTTGTCAGATTGATACAACTTGGTCTGCAGACCCAGATTTCTGTATACGTGAGTATCTCTGCTCCGCTCCTCTCTTGACTGGCTGCACGAGCGACCTGTGCGTGCTTGAGATGTTACTTACTCTGAAATTTGGGTCATGCCCATCTCTGGGTTTGAAGTAATTCCCACACTGTTTCTTTTCCTCTAGGACAGCAGTGTCGTCCTCCCACGATAGAGAACGGGGATGTGATTGCAGACGATTTCCTATTTGAGAGTGTGGTGACGTTCACCTGTCATCCTGGGTGAGTGGGTCGCTGCTTAGAAGGGACCGACTCGGGGGTCAGAAGACAGGGATCCCGGGCAGTAACACCCACCACCCCCCTCCCTCCCTGGCTTCCCAGGGCAGGTCTCCAGCGAAACCGTGTAGTACGTCCTCAGTGAGACGAGTACGTGGCCACGTGCGTGTGCTTGGTAATGCAGTGAACTGCTTCCGTCTGGCTCTTACTAGTGCTCTTACGTAGTGGCTTTGATGCGGCCAGATCCCATTTTGTAGCAGGGGCAACTTCTGGTTAATAACTTGCCTGCGTGCAGTGGTGGGGAGGCGGGGGAAGAACCCTTTCTGGGTTGTCTTCTGGAAAGTACTAAACTTCTCTTTCTTTAGGTATGAATTAAGGGAGTCATCTTCTGCCAAATGTGTGGTATCGGGAAATGGAGTCGATTGGGATACGGCATCTCCACACTGTGAAAGTAAGAGGGGAAAAACCTTGCACAGAGCCATTAAGATAATAGTTGGAACCGCGCTGGTGTAGCTGCCTTGCTGGTGGGCTTGGGCTGCTCTGACTTGTGCTTCTTAATCGGGATTAAAATTCAGGATTTTAATACTAACTCATGCTGTGAGGCCTTAAGTGCAATATTCTCGTACAATTCATAAATTATGCTGACAAAGTGGAAGGAGTGAGGGAAGAGCAGAAATTACAGAAAAAAAGCAGGTACAGGAGCAAAGTTTTCTTTATTTAGATACCAGGGAAAGGTGAAGATAATTGGATGTTAGAACTCTGTCCACTCAATTTGGTATAATCACAGAATCAGAGCGGCGGGGGCTGGAAGGGCCCTCTGGAGCCCACCCAGCCCAGCCCCTGCCAGAGCAGGGTCACCCAGCGCAGGCTGCACAGGGCCGCGTCCAGGCGGGTTGGAATCTCTCCGGAGAAGGAGACTCCACACCCTCCCTGGGCAGCCTGTGCCAGGGCTCGGGCACCTCACAGCGAAGACGTTTTTCCTCGTGTTCAGGCGGAACTTCCCGTGTTCCAGTTTGTGCCCGTTGCCCCTTGTCCTGGCGCTGGGCACCACTGAGAAGAGTCTGGCCCCGTCCTCTTGACACCCGCCCTTGAGATATTGATAAGCGTTGGTGAGGTCCCCTCTCAGCCTCCTCTTCCTCAGGCTGAACAGCCCCAGCTCCCTCAGCCTTTCCCCACAGGAGAGATGCTCCAGGCCCTCAGCATCTCTGTACCCTCCGCTGGGCTCTCCCCAGTAGCTCCTCGTCTCTCTTGAACTGGGGAGCCCAGAACTGGACCCAGGACTCCAGATGGGGCCTCACCAGGGCAGAGCAGAGGGGGAGGAGAACCTCCCTCGACCTGCTGGCCACACTTCTTGATGCACCCCATAATGCTGAAATCGGGTGTTACGAAGTCAATGTATGGTGTTACGTGAAGCTAGAAATGGTTGAAACCTTTCTTCTAGCCTGATTAGGCACTTCAGTGGCTTATTTCATGGAGTGAGATCCTGGAGTTGTGGCTAACGGGCAGTAACTGAGGTCCAGTACCAAGCAAGAAAGCTCAAAGTATTTTCGGTTGCCGCTTGATGCGTGGCGTTTGGCTGTACCTCCTGCTCCCCGTGCCTCTCCTCACCGTTTCAGTTAGGAGAAGTACTCAGACGCCCTTGCTGATGTTCCTCCTGTAGGACAGCTCCCCGACGTCCTCTGCGAAGAGCCCCCCACGATTCACAATGGGATGCACAATGGCACAAAGGGCACAGGCTTCGTCCAAGGCTCCGTCGTGGTTTATAAATGCAATGATGGCTTCGCCCTTGCTGGAGCGGCCTTTCTTCAGTGTATTCCAGGAGACCAGTCCGGGGGAGTCTGGAGCAAGCCCGCTCCTGAATGCAGAGGTGATCTTCTGTGTCTGTCTTGCTGCCTCCTGTCTGTCTTCAAAATACCTATTTTTTCCTTCCTCTGTGAGTCCTCAAATCGGATAATTCTGCTAAGGAGTAAACCTTTAATGCTTCCTGAAACAGCTTCAGCTAACATCTAGTGCCAGAAGAGCACGATTAGGTTGCAGCATGGACTCGCAGGCTAGTGGAAATGCATCCTGGTAAACACAGAAGTTTATCTGGGTTTTAACTGATAAACTTCCGTGGAGTTGGGCTGTGCAGGGGTCCGGTTCTGTGTGGTGTTTGAATTGTCTTCCCTGCGCGTTGGCTCCGATACGGCATGTTGTGTAGTTCAATGAATTACCGTGCTGAATGGGTGCCGAGTTTCACGTTTTGGCTCGCTTCTTTTCCAGGTGGAGCGAACATGATCATTGTTGGTAAGTAATACATATTCCTGAACCCCTGTACCGCGCTCTTGTCTATCTTTATGTTATTGTCTCCTCTGTGTTCTGCTTGAAATAGGCTTAAAAGCCTCCCGCTACAGTCTGTTGTCATATTTATATTGTTGTTGCTTTAAGATCATGCTGTGAAAAGCTGGGGGAAGGTGAAGGGGACCAGGGAGGGAAAAGATAGTTGAGTATGTTTGGAGTGAAGACTGAAGCTTATTTGTCTCTTGTAGGAATCTTCCCCCTCCTCCTGGCAATGCTGGTTATGAACGTCTAGATTGGGGAACGGGCACAGCTGTAGACGTGTTGGACTTGATTGTCCTGATCCCAGTGCTCTGCTTTTTCCCTCCTGCGAAATTGGCCTTGAAGCAGCAACCAACCGACCCTGGATGACAAAGCACTCGCGCTTTCGGCTGCAGCTGCGCGTTGCGTTGGACGCAGCAGCTCGTGCACGGGGCTGCGCTGGGATGGGCGGCTCTCTGCCGCCGTGAGAACGCTGTTCAGAAACCAAGTGCGGTTATCCCCATGTTAAGTCGCAATGATGCCAAAGACCTTCACGCTGCAGCAGAGTAGGCTGGAGAAAATCCTGCGCTTTGGGTACCTCCGCATGTTCCGTTTCCCCGTCCCCCTAAGGTCACGTTGTGCCTGGTCCTGGTCAGGATTCAGGGGTTTCTGAAGCGTCCTGAGGTGGAAAGTGCTGCCACTGCCCAGAGGATTAACGGTGAATGTCTTCATGTGAGTGACATACGCTTGAAAAAATTGTTTGATTTGTTTGAAAAAAGGATGCGTAAGTCAGGTATTATCTGTGAGTACCGAAAGCACTGAAAATGTTCATATAAAAGCGCAGTTGTAGCCATTACTTCAAGGTGAGTCTGAACCATTGTGCAAACAACAATCCTTACAGATCAGTAATTTTACCGGAGAAAAAAAAATGTCAACGCTTTATTACAAAGAACTACTATTCTGGCTCTTCCTGTATGTATTAAAATCAGTTTTAAGCTTCAGCTGCAGGTCTCTGCCCTGGTGCTGTCTGAGGCTTTTCTCCGCGTACCCTGCGGAAACACCCGTCCTGCCTCCGCCGTGACCCAACGCTTCTCGCGAAGCGCCGAAGGTTGCGGTGGGCTGAGAGCCGTGGGAGCAGCCCGGCTGGGCGGGCGCTCGGGGGCAGCGGAGCTCGTCCGCGGGCAGGTGGTGTCCGGGCCGAAGGCAGAACTTGCAGGTGTCTTGGCAGGTGCCACCAAACATGAGGAAGCTGCTGCGTGTGAACCTTCTCACTTTCTGCCCAGATGCCACCTGCCTGGGGTGACTGATGGCAGGGAATCGCTGTCTGAATTTGCACTTAAAAGGCTTTTTCGGGCGGCGCCGTGCACCCCGAGCCCAGCGCAGCCTCAGGGCTGCTGTGATGCTGAGGGAGGAACAGCAGGTTTGGGGCCTCTGGCGCAGGGCTGGCAGGCGGCTGCACGGCGAGACTCTTGCTCTGACGCTGCACTCGGGGTAGGCGCAGGCGCACGTCAAGCCAAAGCCTTAATTTACTCCTCCGTGGGAAACGGGACACACACCTCGCGTCTTTTGTGCACTTTGTTTTCATCCTGTCTAATGTGACCTGGTTGGTGGTTGCGCTGAGGACGGTTTGCGAGGCTGCAGGCGAGCGAGGCAGCGTGCTGTCCCCAGCTCGATTCGGGCTTTGGCGGTGCCACGAGCGCAGCTCGGGTGATGGGACCTCACGCACCTCGTGTGAACCAAAGACACAGGCGAAAGTGCCCTTGATTTGTCTGGCTGATAGAAAGCCCACGTTGTGGTGTTGGTGTCCTTCCCTAGTTTTAACTGAGCCTCGTTAAATGTTCATTTAATAAGCTGAAGAGGTATGTAGCATCTCGTGAAATGAAGTAAAGATTTGAAGGCTTCCTGGGAATCCTGTTTATAAGGGAAACAAAACTGCGACAGGATTTAAGCTTGTATTCAGCTATTGCCTGAATCCAGCTTGAGAAACTAGGACTTTTAGCTGCTGGTAAAACAAGAGTTTGAGGTTCAGGGCTCTGCCTCATGCGGACGTAAATGACCCGTCTGTGAGCTCACGATGCAGTTGGGAACGGGAAGTATTCGAAATGTGTCGACTACACACTTTTTGTTTCCACATTTTCACCAGTGCTTTCCTGTTAACAGGAACATGCATCTAATTAGAGGGAAAAACACAAATAGCCATTTCCATCAACACGTTAGTCTTGTTCCAAAGAGACCCACAAAGTTCTCCCCTCCCAGCAGAGCACTATCCCGCTCAGCTGTCGCTGGGGCACCGCAAGGTACGGTTTTCGGAAGCCAGTCCTGCAGAACAAGATTGCTGGTTATTTTTACACATCTCTTACCATAAGCCATGTGAGTGACTAGATGAATAAAACACCAGTGTGAAGCCTCCTAGGTTAGCGTTGTGTTCTGTTTTGTTACTTTAATCCCAGCACAATTGTTCCTACTGCATAGTGGTTTTTCCAAATGATTTAACACCTGATTTGGGGATCAGCCTGAAATGATCTCCCCCCAGCCAAATGGAAGGAACTGTAAATGCTGTGACACAATTTATGGGTGCAGTCACCAAAATTTACTGTTGAAGACTGTTTATCTACTGTGTTTGTAATTGAGTTGTACATAATTTTTCTTTATAATCTGAGTGTAACCAATCAAGTGCAATTCTGAAGTACAAATGTTGAATATGTAAATACTGGAAGCTCTCTGTCAATAAAAGGGATAAAAAGACTTGAGTAACGCCTGTCTCGCTGCTTGTTTTAGGCTCAGAAAGCATCCTCTGCTATGGAAGGTGGGGAGCTGGAGGTTGCGGCGGCTGCTCCTACATCAAAAAGTCCCGTCTGTGGATTTGTATTCTTCCAGCCAGCGGCGAGGGATGACACCGGCTTGGATGAGTCCTAGAGCAGCCAGGGTCGGGGTGGGGGGATTCGGGTCCACAGCTGCAGGGCAGAGTGCGGGGCTGGGCTGCACGTGGCGCCTCCTGGCCCGAGCACCCACGGCCCCGAGGGACGGACGTGTCCCCCGAGGGACGGACGCGTCCCCAGCCGCTGCCGGCCCCACGTGTGCGGGAGGAGGGAATGCCCCGTGCTGCCCTTCCCGTAGCTGGGCAGGCAAGCCATGCCCCTTCAGCTGGTTCGTGGGAAGGGCTGCCGTCACCCCCTGGGGACTTGGGGCAGACCCCGGGCCACTTCCCGAACTGAGGATGCTCTCCACCAAGGACACGGTTTGGCTAATGGCACCTCTGTGCCTGCGCCCACCCCTCTTTCACAGATGCCAGTGGGTCCCAGGGGCCCGTCCTCGCCTGCGCAGGGAGCCAAGAATAGCAGCAGCAGAAGCACATGGGCCCTGCAGCCTCCCCAGGGTGGTGGCTGCACCCACCCTGTGCTGGGGAGCCCACGGGTTCCTGTCCCGTGGCCCCGGGAAGCCCCGCAGCTGTGACTCCTTCCGCATGTGGGGGGTGGCAGGGGGAACTGGGGTGCCCATATCTTCCCCCAGCCCCCCGGGAGCTGCAGTCTGCGCTGGGGATCGGAGCATGGTGCTCATCTTCGCTCTCCACCTCCTGGGCAGCTCTGCTTTGCTCCTGGCCACTGCAGCCGGGGCTCAAGGTAAGGGAGACCGGCAGATCTGTGCCTCTGGGGCCTTCCTCCCATTGTCGTCCTCTTCCTCATCACTGCTCCTCTCCTCGCTGATCCTTTTGCTTTTCCGGGCGGAGGCAGATAGGAGCCCTGTGCTGGTCCCTGGTGGACCTTGGCATGCCAGACCCTGAGCTTCACAGAGCCTCCGAGCTCCTCCGCTAATGAAAAAGACCCTCTGGGGTAGCACTGGGGCCACCCCGTGCCCTTCAGCGGCCAGTTATAACCTGGAGTTATAACCTCGCTACGGGAGGCTTTGGAGAGTCTTTCACAACCTGCCCAGCGTCTCATAACGAGGGGCTTGACCTATGTGTTTAAACTGCCAAAGTAAACCTGCTTATGGGTACAGCATCTTACAGCAGTGAGACGAGGAGCCTGGTCCAATAATAGATTGTGTTTGAGCTCCGTCAAGTTGAAACTTGCTGTGATAAATAGAACTGCCTTGGGATGGGGCAGGAGAGTAAAACGGCAAACAAGACCGTGCTGTTCGGCATGCTCGGTCTGAAAGCCTGCAGGGCACGAGAGCCTGGCAGGTAGCGCGAGGTGCCCTCGCCTTTGGGACAGGACAGCCAAAACCTACAGAAACTTGGCTCCATCTCTGCAGTACGGTTTTGTTTACCCCTTCCCGTCTTGTAAGCATAGGTGTTGCAACCTGGCAGCCCTGGCAAGGTTTGAGAAGTGTTTTGTTGCTGTATGGAGAAGACTTCTGCCTATGTCCTCGATTCACTGGCATCTTGAGAGAGCAAAGGCTGACCCTCCTGCCTCAGCTGGCTGTGGTGGCTCAGTGGCAGGCTGGGAGTCGAGCATCAGCGACTGCGAAGGGCTGGGCCATGTTTTTAGAAAAAAAAAATCACTAAGTTAACACTTCATAAAAAGGTTAAGTTGTATTTTCTTCTGTTATACTTGGGTTTATCTGCGTTCAGCTGATGGCCATGCATTCAGTTCGCTGGCCTTGTGCAAGTAACTGTCATTGCTCACGGGTGCCGTTTGGTGCCGGAGAGCTGTGGGTCTCCAGCGAAGCCGACCTCAGAGCTGCGCGAAGGGGTGCGAAGGGCGCAGCGGAGATGGGCTGCACCTGAACGGCTCCGAGGGACGGAGCTGTGGCCCTTTGTCAGTAACCCAAAGGATAGTACCAGCAAGAGGTGTTTCTTTTAGCCTCTTTCTGCATTCCCATATCTAGTGCAAATATTTGCCTAGGGAACAAAAAGCTACTTCCCTGTGGTTTTGGTTCTGAAACGCCTGTCTGCCTGCCTCTCTCCACGTCTGCCTCTCCGTCTCTCTCTCCAGGGGCTCAATGCAAACAGCCCCCAGTACCCCGGCAGCACACCGGCAGGTTCACGGGCAAGTCCCCCCGCGGGTCCCCTGTAAGGTGCACCAGAGGCTTCGCCCTCGCTGGC
Organism: Phoenicopterus ruber ruber; assembly: GCA_009819775.1. Taxonomy (NCBI): domain Eukaryota; kingdom Metazoa; phylum Chordata; class Aves; order Phoenicopteriformes; family Phoenicopteridae; genus Phoenicopterus; species Phoenicopterus ruber. The sequence goes on along the minus strand of CM020239.1, from coordinate 2,193,124 downwards.
GCGGGTCTGTCCCCGCACCGTCCCAGCCATGCCACGCTGCCCGCGGCACGGCACCCCAGCCCACGCTGTGCACCCCCTGCCCAGCTCTCTCACACGCTCTGTGCCCCCGGTAGCACAGACCCCCGGACGGCAGTTAGGTCAGTCCTGGATGGTCCTGCCAGCGTTTCCCCGGGTCGGATCGGGCGCAGGGGGTGTGCTTCCCTGCCCGTGGGTTAGCAGCTTGCAGAAAGGCCATGAAAGTATTTGACCTCACCAGGAGATTGACATGAAATCCTGGACACCAGGTTCTTGCCAGCTGAGGAAGCGGCGGGGTCCCTCAGCAGCGCAGGGAGGAGTCCTGCAGCCTCCACCAGGTCCCATCACTCAGGGATCAACAAGCTGCGTGGACACCATCAACACAGCAGCCGTCACAGGCAGGAACAGCTTGAGAGCTGTGTAGGTAAACAACATTTTTTTTCTTTCTCTCCTTTTTCCAGCTACCCGATGCCCGATCCCACACATCCAGTTTGGGAGGAGAATACCCGCCACTCGCTACGTGTACAAGACCGGGGACACCGTGAGGTTCACGTGCCACACAGGCCACACCTTGCAGGGCTCCCGCACAAGCACGTGCGGAGCCGACTTCAGATGGAGCCCACCTCTGCCAGTGTGCATAAAGGGCGAGTGTCCCAGCACGCGGTGACAGCCGCGGGGGAAAGCTACCTCTCGCGTCCTCTCAAATTCAGTGGGAAAGCAAAGCCGGGATGCATCTGTCCTCATTGCTTCTCTGCTCAAACCAAAGCGCTGCCAGCTTGGCTCTCTGAGAGACAGAAACAGCTCAGAAGAAAGGAGCTGGCGTGGGACACGGGGCTGGCTGCAGCCTGCCCTGTCTTGGGCTCCGGGAGGGATGGGGAGAAGTTAACCCTGGGGCTGAGCTGCCGGGTGGCAGGAGGCTGGAGCCTCCCCGACATGCCCAGGGGCTGTGGGCCGGCTGCGGGGCCGGCAGCAGCTGCTGCCCAGGGGGATTTCTGTGCCTCTGCTTGTGGTCAGATGTGGGATGTTTTCGTCTTCCTCCTGGAACGGGAAGTAATCACAGCTTCTTGCTGCTCTTGCTGCTTCCATGTCCATGTGCGTCTTCTGCGAAATCCCATGATGTGCCTGTGAGTTCTCCTGGTGCAACTGTCATTATTAGTAATTTCCTCTGGCTGCAACGCGACTATAATCTTGGTGCTGCTGTACATTTTATTAACTAATATTTTGGTCTAGCAAATGGAATAGACTGAACAGGATTCAGGATATTACCCTGATATCACCCAAACAGTCCAAGTAGCACACAAAATGGCAAACAGCTGACACACAGCGCAATTTCTTTTCCCTCTCCAGAGGTGATATGTCCTCGGCCACCAAACATCGCCAACGGGCTGCACAGCGGACAGCCCTCGGACAAGTTTTCCCAGGGAGTGACTGTGTACTACGGCTGCAAGGACGGCTACGAGCTGATTGGGAACGTGTCCATCAACTGCACGGAGACTGGGATGTGGAGCAGACCCCTGCCCCGCTGCGAAGGTGGGTGGATGCTTCTTTGCCAGGTGTGAGGGGTCAGCAGAGAGGATGCTGGCTGTGCTGGTTGTAGGAACAGTGCAGAGAGGCTTAGGGCAGTGATGAGGAGAGAGGGGGCTGTGTGTGCAGGACCTGGCCCATGCACTGAAGATTAAAGGATGCCATCCACGTTCCCCACAGCAATTGGCTGCGAGTTACCCGAGGTGCAGAATGGGAACGTCTACAAGCCGCAGAGCACCTACAAAGCTGGAGAGACCCTTCACTTTGACTGCAACGCTGGTTACGCCGCAGAGGACACCTACGAGACTCAGTGCCAGCCGGGGGGGACCTGGGATCCGCCGGGGCTCGTCTGCGAGAGGGGTGAGTGCGGGTGCCCGCTGCTTCCCCGAGGGCAGCCCTGCCCGGCGCGTGCTCCATGCCGGCGAACAGCGCGTGCAGGCGGAGACGTTCCTGCCACGGGCTTTAACCCGTCAACGCAGCATCACCCCCGCTCCCTTCCCCTTGCACGCCGTTCTCTCGCTGAGCTAGACTTTGTCTCCCTCTCGCAGTCCGACCATGCCCCATGCCTCCGGAGATCACCAATGGAAATCACAACGGCCAAGGCAAAGCGTTTTTTACCATGGGAACATCTGTAACATACACCTGTGATCCCGGCTACTACCTGGTTGAAAAAGCCGTTGTGTTTTGCAGAGCATCAGGGAACTGGAGCCGGCCCATCCCTCGCTGTGAAGGTGCGTCTGTGGTCTGTCCCCTCGCCCTCGGGGGAGAAGCTCATAGTGTGGCTCTGAGCACAGGGGAGACCCTGACCGTTGTCACTGAGCCCTTCAGTGAGGGAATCAATTCCCCTTTAATGAAGTACACAGTTTTATACTCTGTAATGAATAAGCTTACTCCCATGAATCTGAGCTAGGCGTTTCTATAACTGCGGCTGCACGAGCCGTACCTCTTGCGCTGGGGCTCGGTGCTGGTGACCCCGCAGTGTCTGTCCAGGCACTGGCACATCACTTAATGTGAGAACAAGTGCAAAGGGGTCTCCAGAGCCGGCACCCTCCTCCCGGTGCTGGGCGGCAGCCCGGCCGCAGCACACCCACAGAGAGCTGCCCAGAGACGGTGCTGGGGACCAGGCACGGGCACGGGGTGAGACTGGATGGATTTTTATGAATCAATTCAACCTTCTTTGTTCAGAGATGTCGGAGGAGAGACGGGGCATCCAAGGGCTGGCTGTCAGGACAGACCCAGCAGTACCTGGGGTGGGAGCCCTCTGCCCTCCCCCTTCACCTTCTCCCATGTCTGACGTGCAGGAGGTTTGAGTCGAGCTGTCTCTCAGGCATCGCCCCTCTCAGACACTCCCATGGGCTTTTCCCCTCCCTCTCCAGAGGTGATGTGTCCTCGGCCACCAAACATCGCCAATGGGCTGCACAGCGGACAGTCCTTGGACAAGTTTTCCCGGGGAGTGACTGTGTACTACGGCTGCAAGGACGGCTACGAGCTGATTGGGAACATGTCCATCAACTGCACGGAGGCCGGGGTGTGGAGCGGGACCCTGCCCCGCTGCGAAGGTGGGTGGATGCTTCTTTGCCAGGTGTGAGGGGTCAGCAGAGAGGATGCTGGCTGTGCTGGTTGTAGGAACAGTGCAGAGAGGCTTAGGGCAGTGATGAGGAGAGAGGGGGCTGTGTGTGCAGGACCTGGCCCATGCACTGAAGATTAAAGGATGCCGTCCACGTTCCCCACAGCAATTGGCTGCGAGTTACCCGAGGTGCAGAATGGGAAGGTCCATGGGCTGCAGAGCACCTACAAAGCTGGAGAGACCCTTCGCTTTGACTGCAACGCTGGTTACGCCGCAGAGGACACCTACGAGACTCAGTGCCAGCCGGGGGGGACCTGGGATCCGCCGGGGCTCGTCTGCGAGAGGGGTGAGTGCGGGTGCCCGCTGCTTCCCCGAGGGCAGCCCTGCCCGGCGCGTGCTCCATGCCGGTGAACAGCGCGTGCAGGCGGAGCCGTTCCTGCCACGGGCTTTAACCCGTCAACGCAGCATCACCCCCGCTCCCTTCCCCTTGCACGCCGTTCTCTCGCTGAGCTAGACTTTGTCTCCCTCTCGCAGTCCGACCATGCCCCATGCCTCCGGGGGTCCACAACGGAAATCACAACGGCCAAGGCAAAGCGTTTTTTACCATGGGAACATCTGTAACATACACCTGTGATCCCGGCTACTACCTGGTTGGAAAAGCCGTTGTGTTTTGCAGAGCATCAGGGAACTGGAGCCGGCCCGTCCCTCGCTGTGAAGGTGCGTCTGTGGTCTGTCCCCTCGCCCTTGGGGGAGAAGCTCATAGTGTGGCTCTGAGCACAGGGGAGACTCTCGCCATTGCAACCAGATCCTCAGAGAAGGTTAATCCCATGTAAAGTGTCGCATGGTATAAATTAATTTCAAGCCCTTGTATTGTGAAGGTGGGGCTGGGGAGGTTCATGTAGATGTCATGTTGATCCTGTTGCAACATTAACAGCTTGTGGGTTTTGTTCTGTTTTATTCCGACTCCTTTTGCGCATCACTTCGGCACATCATCATTTCCAGTGACTGTCTGCATAAATCCAGACATAGAGAATGGAAGGCAAGTTGATGGTCAAGGACTTATCTCTGCTCCTGGGCAAACGGTGACATTTCAGTGTCACGATGGTTACAGCCTGCAAGGCAGTGCTAAAATCTTCTGCGAGGAGGACGGCAGCTGGCACCCTCCTGTTCCCGTCTGCGAGAGGCTGTACCATCACACGGAGTTGTCAAACAGGCTTGATGTTCCAGGTAAACGGTGACATAGCTGCCTTGGGGTACACTACTATTTTATGTCCCCTAACCTGTTAAAAAAAAAGTGCTTAAGCCCTGTGAGTGGAAGATTCAAGTATATCCTGGGAATAAGAATCTGATCCTCTGGAATCCTTTAAAAAAATATGTTGTGTTTGTTTAATAATGGCTGCATTAATCAAAATAAACAAATTTGCAAGGCAAATCAAACACCTTTCCTCGTAACAGTGTTCTTTCCGTGCTTGCACCCAGCATGCCTGTCCCGCCTGATTCTCATGTGTCTGTTTTCTTTCTCAATAGGTGGTTGTGGTGCTCCTCCAAGGTTACACTTTGCTGAGCTAAACGAGGAGCATAAAAATGAGATTGAGTTTTCTGTTGGGAAGACTGTGCAATACACTTGCCGACCTGGATATGCTAAACACCCAGGAATGTCACCTGCTATTACGTGCCTTGAGAGCGGAGTGTGGTCAGAAGCACTAGAGTTCTGTAAAAGTGAATAGCTCCTTGCTTTGGTGTCCGTTGTTCACGAAGGAATAGGTGCTAGGTTCTGTCCATGCTGCAAAAACCTTAACCTTATTCTGGTGTTCAAATAGTATGTGACTAGTAAAGCCATGTAACTTTATGCTATTCGAAACCCGTTTTGGGGGTAACTGGAAATGTGGACAGATTACTGGAGTAATAGTTGCATCTGTTGTACTGTGGTATAGACAAAGAGAAGCCTAAAATGGGTTTTTTTCCTCCCCCAGGGAAACAATGCAATCATCCTGGCGAACCTGTGAATGGGAAAATTAGTTCCCTAACAGATCTCCTGTTTGGGTCAACAGTGTTCTACAGCTGTGAAGAAGGGTAAGTCCTGGTTTTGGCTACCGCTTAGAACGGCAAGGAGGGATGTATTAGGTAAGTCTCCCTTTCTTCCTCCTACTCATTCGCTCCCAATAAATGGATTCTATACAGAAGCTACTGTATAGAGTTCTGTACCCATATAACACATAAGGTGTTCCGTACCTTATGTATACACATATATACTGTGAAATTGGTCAGGCGGTGCTGAGCGAGGAAGGGAACTTCTTCGGGGCCATAGCTTTGGTGTCAGCAGGGCTGATCACACCGTCTGGGATGGTGAGGAGGAGGAGGAGGAGGAGGTAATAACTCACACTGAAGCGACTGGGAATGAGTGTTCAATCCTTTTAACGCCAGGCACAGGTTAATTGGAAAATCCAGCAGACGATGTGAGATCTCCGGTGGACGCGTTGCATGGAGTGGCGACATTCCCATGTGTCAGCGTAAGTAGCTTACAGCTCCGGGGGTCTGCATGGATCTGGTAAATATTTTCCAGCAGAGACTGCCAAATCTTTCCAATCAAAGCTTTCATGGGGAATTTCTCTGCTCTGTGGGCATGAAGAATATCAGAAGGTTTTGATGTCATAAGAAGATGTTCTGGGAAAAAGTACAAGATCTCAAAGCTCTATAGGACTATAGAAAGCAATGTCTCGGCTGGAGCTTTTTCAGCAGTACTGAGGTATCCTCTCTCTGACTGACATCGCGAGCCCGTTACAAGAGAGGAAGGGAAAATATTATCTTCAGCTTGAGGGTTGTTGTTGTCAGACACAGAGAGACCAAGGCACAGCCCGAAGGAGAGGCAGGGCGCGGTGGGAGGGCCAGAAGCGGATCCCAAGGTCCCCAACCGCGGGCGCTCTCTTTCACTACGAGCGCGGAAAACTGGTGTGTACCCAAAGAGCTTCTGCTGTGCTGCACCTCAGCAATTACACCTGGGTGCTTCTCTGCTGATTAAGTACTGTTGCTGATTAGGTGACAGGTTCATATAAGTAAGAAACATTTACTGGTACATTCGGGGATTTTAAAGCATTTTACAGGTTCTCCAGGTACACGTTAACCTAAGGCGACATACAAATTTCAGCCTGTGTGTGCCTTTGCATCGTGTGCAGCTGAAAAATCAGGGTTTTACACAGGCGACACAAAAGGAGTATTTGCTTTTTTATTTCTTAAACAGTAGAAAAGATAAAGCGTGTAGGTGTTTCCTCCGCAGAGGCTTGTCTCACTGGTCTCCTTTCTGTCACAGAAATAGCTGGCCAGGGAGACGGGATCCAGTTGCCTACAAGGCCTCACCTCGAGGGTCACTTCATTGCAGTTACTCCATCGCTAGGACAAGTGTTTATGCTGCACAGACTGAGGAGTTTGAAGTACTTTGGTGCTGCTGTTGAATTTAGAAGCCTTGTTCTGCACCTCTGCAGGTATCCCTTGTGAGCCGCCTCCAGACATTCCCAACGGGAAGCACACGGGCAGGCTGCTGAATGAATTCCACTTCGGCACATCCATAACATACACCTGCAACCCCGGGTACCCGCTCCACGGAGAGCCCTCCATCCACTGCACCACCCGGGACGGGAAAAACGGCGTGTGGAGCGGGCCCCCCCCGCAGTGCGGAGGTAGGGTTGTGCGTGCACGTGCGCGTACGGGGGTGCAATCCTCCCGGCCCTACCGCTGAATATTCGGAAAGACCAGGAAACCTCCAGACAATGGCACTTCTTGCGCGAGTGCCTGCTAGGGCAGGATTTGCACGGGCTGGTTTTGCAGCGGTGGCCAGGCCCAGGGGAGGAGGCTGGAGGACCACCCCACTGCCTCCAGCATCCCCAGCCTCACCTTTCAGCTTGGGTCTCCCCCTCAATGTTTGACGTCGCTGGATACGGGCAGTATCTCATCTACGGGGAAATTATTTTCAGACTTGTGTCTTAAAAGGGATTGCAGCCCTAAGCGGCTTCGCAGCTGCACAGCTCTGCACACTGCATAACTGCCTGCTCTGAGGACCTGCACTTCTTTTCCAGAGGCAAGATGTCCTGTCCCGCGCATCCAGAATGGGAGAATAGTGTCTCCTCCTAGGACTGCCTACACACACAAGGACACCGTTGCCTTTGAGTGTGAGCCAGGCTATGTTATCCGTGGCCACAGAATGGTACGATGCCAACTAAATAACACCTGGGAGCCACCCGTGCCAGTCTGTGAGCAAGGCAAGTGTTCAAACAGCGCTCTGAATGTTAACCTTCCCCTCGCTCTCCCAAATCTGCTTTTTCTTGACTCCTTTGACAACTGGGCTGGCTTACCTTTCTTCGTAGCTGGCTGCAATGCACCTACCAGACTGGCGTTTGCTGAGCTGAAGGAGCCGCACAGCAACCAGACTGTCTTTCCCGTGGGGAGGACGGTGGAATACGTCTGCCGGCCTGGGTACGTGCAGCACCGGGGCATGCCGCCGGCCATCACGTGCCTCAGGAATCGGACGTGGTCTGCAGCGCTGGAGTTCTGTAAAAGTACGTCCTGCAAGTGCTGACAAAACGAAAGCATCGGGCTTGGCTGAATTTCCACATTTTTCTGGCTTTATGGGTGTCTTTACTTGACGTGGTCCGCGCTCTCTGTCAGCACCCCTGGGTGGGATGTGAGTGAGCAGCTGAGGGCTAACGGCGGCTGATGTTCCCTTCCAGGGAAACAATGTGCTAACCCGGGGGATCCGGAGAACGGCAGAGCTGTGGTCCTGACGGACCTTCTCTTCGGGTCCAAAGTCAATTACACTTGTAACGAAGGGTGAGTCTTGCGACTAGCTGAATTCAGCTGCCAAGTAAGAGTGAAGCGGCTTTTCAGCTTTACATGAAGGAACCTAGTTCCCAAGTCAGAAGTCTGGGCTGCCACATACAAGGGTTGTAAAGGAATCTCAAGTCTCTTCATGTAAATTAATAAATCCTTCCGTGTGACTCCAGGTACAAGTTGGTTGGAGGCTCTCAGAGAACATGCGAGGTCTCCGGCACACAGGTCTCGTGGAGTGGAGATGCTCCTGCCTGCCAGCGTAAGTAGGCCACAACAAAAGGTCCTTGGAGACGGCTTGCAAGAGAAAGTGGCACATCTTTCAAGACACAGATTTTATTGCAAAAGATTTCTCAAGTCAAATCTTTCATGTTTCTTTTCATTTTGTTTTGTTTTGGATGTTTCTGAAAATATTTCCAAAGGTCTTTTATTTATCCTGGTCCAAACTGGGAAAACTGTTAATACCTTAAACTCCCTGTTACTGGGGTATTTCTCACTGGCCACGTGCAGGAATGGTGGGGCCAGTCTCTCTCTGCATGTGTCACCAATGGTTATGGAAAGGGAGGTAAGAATTGTCCCACAGCCTTCAGTCATGGGCAGCAAGGAAGGTTTTCCTTCCCACATGTGGTTCTTCCCATACACGGTTCGTCTCAGGATAATTTGGGTCACCGTATCCAGAGAGCATTACTGCTGACATGGGTTCGTCCCCGTCGGTTCCCTTCCTGGGAAGCGCATGTGTCCCGTGGACCCCGGGTGCTGCTGCAGCGCTGATGCTAAAAGCCACCTTGTACGCGCCCATAGGTATCACCTGCGATCCGCCTCCGGACATCCCCCACGGGAGACCCACCGGGCACTCGACAGGCACCTTCTCCTACGCGGACGTGGTCACCTACACCTGCGAGGCCGGGCACCCGCTGGCTGGAGAGCCCTCCATCTTCTGCACCACGGTGGACGGGGAGCACGGCGTGTGGAGCGGGCCGCCGCCGCGCTGCGGAGGTGGGGCTCTGCGTGCGTGGGCGTCCGTCCCCACCAGTGAAAGCTGGTTGTGAGTGGCAGAAGGAATGACCGCGGCTGCGGTGGGGGCTGCACCCACTGACAGGAAGACAGCTAACGTGACAGATGTTTATTCAAAGGAGTTAATGGAATTAATTGTCTTCCTCTTTTGGTTTTTGAAGGTTGTTTTTTTAAAATTTTTTTTCTTGGCCTGTCCGTATTTCTCATCTGCCTTTCCTTCTCCCACGCAGAGGTGAAGTGTCCTCCCCCTCCAGGCATCGCCAACGGGCAGCACAGCGGCCAGCCCTCGGACACCTTCCTTCCCGGCTCGGCCGTGCAGTACTCCTGCAGCGACGGCTACTCCCTCACCGGGAACGCCTCCATTAGCTGTACCGCCAGGGGAACGTGGAGCCGGCCCCGGCCCCGATGTGAAGGTGTGTTTGTGTTGGCTTCTTTTATCTTTCCCCGGGTCCTTTCTTCCTTCTTGGCTCTCAGTCTAATCGCTGCAGACCAAATCTCCAGTGAGAGGCAGTGGCCAAAGGTGCCACTGGCAGGAGGAGCTCCACCTGCCTCTGAGGATTTACCTTTGTGTCCTCTGGTAAGGACAGACTCTCAAGCACAGTTGAATAACGGCATTTTGTGTAAGAATAAGAGTCAATAGTGATGACATGCCCATGACAGTGATGGCAAGGTTCAGCAGCAGGCACTGTCCCTGGTCAGTGCTCCTCCGCACCCCGGATGGGCTCCGCATCCCAAGCAGTGCCTCGTGCTCTTCACTTCCAGCAAACGGCTGCGAAAGGCCAGAGATTGAGAACGGAAGAACAACTGGGCTGGAGACCACGTACAGACTCGCAGACATCGTTGTCTTCGAATGCGATTTTGGTTACGCCTTGAAGGGCTCTCAAGAGTCTCAGTGCCAGTTTGGGGGCACGTGGGACCCTCCTGTCCCCATCTGTGAAAAGAGTAAGTGTCGATGGGGCGGCGTGTAGTAGCTGATTTCTTCTGAACCACCGTGTGAGTGCACCTGGCAGGGTGCAACTGCAACTGTAAAGGGACCCTAAGGGCCACTGTCTAGGACTGGAAAGGAAAAACATGCAAATATTTGTCCTCCCATCTTCATAATCCCCGTTCAGACCCTTGATATGTAGGGCTTTCACCTCCTTAAGTGAACCCACAAAGAGAGAGCGAGCCAGGCTGGTGTCTGATCTTGTTCACAACCATGGAAAGACCAGAGCACAGATGGTCCACCTATGGAAACTAACCACTGTAAATGCCTAAATAGTGAGAAATGATCATCCCTGATGTCAATAAGCTAGAAAAAAAATGAAGGCAGGAAGATGGGTGAGGGTAGGATGGAAACATAATTCATACATTGACATGTCTAGCTGTTTGGGAAAGGTTAATGGGAAAGCAAGAAGTGAAAAGGCTGCCCTACCCTACAGTGGGTGTTTGTGGTACCAGCTCCTCACCAGTTATGACTTTGCCCCCCCCCTTGTAGTGCTACAGTGTCCTTCCCCTCCAAACATCAAAAATGGCCAGCATGAGAGGCAGGATGTGAAAGCGTTCATCCCTGGAATGTCAGTGAAGTACTACTGTGACCCAGGGTACGTCCTCTCTGGGAAAACAACAGTTTCTTGTTTGACATCTGGAACCTGGAGCATCCCTTACCCCCGCTGTGAAGGTGAGCTGTGGATGCTGTTACCCATAGTGAAAAGGGAGACCATCATGGTCTCATGGCTTTCCTGAATCTTGACCTCGCAAAAACAACGGGGGAACCCCCAGCTCTGGCAGCCGCCTCCCCAGCCCGTGCTCTGCTGCTTTTCACTTCCAGTGGTCACCTGCACAAGCCCCAATGTCCAGAACGGAGAAGTGGCCGAAGGGCAGAGAGCTGTGTACCACCCCGGGGCCAACGTCACCTTCCAGTGCCGCCCGGGCTACGTGCTGCGGGGCAGCCGGGAAGCCAAGTGCCAGCCCGACGGCCGCTGGCAACCTGCCGTCCCCGTCTGCGAGCCCGGTGAGCGTAGGCATGGCTGCTCTCGGCGCAGCTTCGGCACCCTGCTCCGGGGTCCTGGCAGTGCTCGGGAAGCCAAGGCCGGACAGCCCGTGGCCGGGGACTGCCTGCTTTTGAGGGAAGGGTCCCTCTCTGCAACCACACAAGCAGAGAGGGGGTTGCCTGGGGGGAAGAGGGGCACATGGAGGGGTACAGAGCGGATGCTCAGGGACATCCTTGGGCTGGAGGCCCCTGAGGTCGTGCTCTCTGCCTCACTTGCGCCGCTTCGGGTGCCATAGTGTTTTGCTGTGTTACGTGTGCTGCTCCGTTGGGCAAAATCACAAAAATGCCTTTCTCTGCTCCTGCCCTGTTAGTGCTGCCTTGTCCCCCGCCTCCCGTCATCGCCCACGCCACGCACAGCGCGGAGCTCAGCACAACCTTCACCACCGGCATGTCCCTGAGCTATGCCTGTGATCCTGGCTACGTTCTTGTTGGAGAGGCGCGGCTTAATTGTACTTCTTCTGGAGCCTGGAGCATCCCTGCCCCTCGGTGCGAAGGTGCGTTCACCTGCCTTTCTCACTTGTGGATATGCCAATGATACCAAGGGATTACGGGAGGAAAGAAGGGGAGAAAAGTGAACATCCACATACGTGTATTTACAGAGACTCAGTTCTCTAGTGCTAAATGGGAAAACAAAACAGAAAACCCCACAGCCCAGCCTGTTCTCAGTGCAGATTTCCCTCCCCGCAGGGCAGCCCTGTCCTTCCCCGCCGGCGATTGAGCACGGCCAGCACGACGGGGAGGATGTGGAGGTGTTCATCCCTGGAAAGTCAGTAAATTACAGCTGTGACCCCGGCTATTCTCTTGTTGGAAAAACAGCTCTAGACTGTACGGTCAATGGCACCTGGAGCATCCCTTACCCCCGCTGTGAAGGTGAGCTGTAAATGCTGTACCTATAGAGCACAGGGAGACCATCGCGGTCACACAGCTTTCCTGACATACAACCAAAGGGGAACCCCCAGCTCGGGCAGCCGCCTCCCCAGCCCGTGCTCTGCTGCTTTTCACTTCCAGTGATCAACTGCACAAGCCCCGACGTCCAGAACGGGGAAGTGGCCGAAGGGCAGAGAGCTGTGTACCACCCCGGGGCCAACGTCACCTTCCGGTGCCGCCCGGGCTACGTGCTGCGGGGCAGCCGGGAAGCCAAGTGCCAGCCCAACGGCCGCTGGCAACCTGCCGTCCCCGTCTGCGAGCCCGGTGAGCGTGGGCATGGCTGCTCTCGGCGCAGCTTCGGCACCCTGCTCCGGGGTCCTGGCAGTGCTCGGGAAGCCAAGGCCGGACAGCCCGTGGCCAGGGACTGCCTGCTTTTGAGGGAAGGGTCCCTCTCTGCAACCACACAAGCAGAGAGGGGGTTGCCTGGGGGGAAGAGGGGCACATGGAGGGGTACAGAGCGGATGCTCAGGGACATCCTTGGGCTGGAGGCCCCTGAGGTCGTGCTCTCTGCCTCACTTGCGCCGCTTCGGGTGCCATAGTGTTTTGCTGTGTTACGTGTGCTGCTCCGTTGGGCAAAATCACAAAAATGCCTTTCTCTGCTCCTGCCCTGTTAGTGCTGCCTTGTCCCACACCTCCCGTCATCGCCCACGCCACGCACAGCGCGGAGCTCGGGGCAAACTTCACCACCGGCATGTCCGTGAGCTACAGCTGCCAGCCCGGCTTCTCCCTCCTCGGAGACCCCTCTGTCCTGTGCACGGCCTCGGGGAACTGGAGCCTCCCGTACCCACGCTGCGCAGGTGGGGCCGGCTGCTGCCGCGGCTCCCCGTGTGCCCGTGGCTGGCTGAGCGTCCGTCCCGTGCGCGGCTGATCCTGCAGCCGGCAAACCTGCCCACCCGCAGAATTGGCGTGGGGTGGGGGACTGCCTGTCCGGTGACACCCACGGGTCTAAGGTGCTTCCAGCACACGCAGGAGCTGGGTTCCCTTTGGTGGCACTGGGAATAACCTGGTGGCATCTTGGGTCTTCTCACTTCTGAAACTGCAGATTCCTGCACTCCATGGCCCAAAGACAACACGCTGTGCGGCGGCAGCGCTGCCATGCAGGAGCTGCAGAGTGTGGAAACACCAAACTGGCTAAACTCGGGATTTTGCGGGGGGGGTGTTGTTTTTTTTCATTAGTTTAAGAACATATAAATTGGGTACATGGGTCCTTACATGCTGAGTAAGTGTTAATTTATGTAGACAGATGTCAGAATACATAGAAGAGATGCTGATACCTTGGGGATTGTAACAGTGCCTACCAATGCGCTGGTTTCTCCTTAGCTGTGTTTCGCAGCCAGCGTGTATTTTTCGTGTGTATTTTGTTTCTTGGCAGGTGGCTGTGGGACACCAACAACGTTACTGTTTGCTGAGCTAAAGAGGGAGTACAAAAATCAGACCGAGTTTCCTGTCGGGAAGACTGTGAAGTACACTTGTCGGCCTGGATACATAAAACATCCACAGATATCACCAACTATTAAGTGTCTGGAAAATCAGACGTGGTCTGAAGCCCAGGAGTTTTGCAAACGTATGTTTTGCAGATGCTTCTAGCGTGTTTAAACCACAGTGTGACAACTGAAGCCTTGTAATTTCTCCCTTTCATTTCCCTCCTCCGTGGGGTTTGGGCAGACTCCCAGAATTAGTGACCCTTTTCCTATGGCATTGAGTTACAGAAGCTTAAAAGCAGGTCTTCTTCTGCCCAGGGAGAAAGTGTGATCATCCAGGAGAACCGGAGAACGGCAGAGTTATCATTACAACAGATCTCTTCTTTGGGTCAACAGTGAATTACAGCTGCAATGAAGGGTGAGTCCCAGCCGAGCTCCTTCAACTCGCTGAGATGAAATCAGCCATGCTTCTGCTCTCCCTGCAACTCGGAGACACCGCGTCTCTTCCAACAGGAGACCAGCACTTGTGTCTCTGAGCTCGGGGCGGGGGGAGGTCCCCACACAAGCTAAGGGTCATAGCTTTACAATGGCAGTATTAGATGACAACGAAGGCAACACTGGCTGGCTGTGGGAGATGCGAACTCCAAAGGCAGTCCTGTCGTGCCAAGAGTGACTTTGTTTGACCCCAGGTACAGGCTGGTCGGAGTATCCGAGCGGCACTGTGTGATTTCGCACTCTGGGACGCGAGTGAGGTGGAGCGGCGATGTTCCCGTCTGCCAGAGTAAGTACCCTGTGGCAGGAGCTGAGCAGACTGATGAGAAACCAAACACAGCACAAAGAGGTTCAGACAGGTGCTTTCCTTGGGAAAAATCTTCCAAGGCAAAGGCAGAGAGCATTATCGGGTTCGTCCCTGTTGGTTCCCTTCCTGGGAAGCGCATGTGTCCCGCAGACCCCGGGTGCTGCTGCAGCGCTGATGCTAAAAGCCACCTTGTACACGCCCATAGGTATCACCTGCGATCCGCCTCCGGACATCCCCCACGGGAGACCCACCGGGCACTCGACGGGCACCTTCTCCTACGCGGACGTGGTCACCTACACCTGCGAGGCCGGGCACCCGCTGGCTGGAGAGCCCTCCATCTTCTGCACCACGGTGGACGGGGAGCACGGCGTGTGGAGCGGGCCGCCGCCGCGCTGCGGAGGTGGGGCTCTGCGCGCGTGGGCGTCCGTCCCTGCCGGCGAGGCTGCGGGCAGGGCAGGGCAGGGCAGGGCACACACAGGGCCGTGCTGCGCAGCAGCGGCGGCTCCCAAGACAGGAGGGGCCAGGGAGAACATGGGGCCGGGATGGGTTAGTGCCCCCACGCCCCTCCTGCAAGAGCCCTTTGCCACTCGCCGGGGACGAGCGCACAGAGATATGTGCTCCTGAGTCCAGAGGGCTAAAGTGCCTGGATGGGCTCTGGCAATGAGCAGCAGCCACGAGATACCTGTCTGAGACATCCCTGTCTCGTACAGGCTGGCAGCTCAGCTGCAATGTTCCTCTGCACCAACTCACTCCTTTGTCCATATTCCTCCTTTTCCTCACTACTGGCATGAGCGTGGTTTTGCCCTCTTCCCCCAGTGTCGCAGTGCTCTCACCCTCCAGCCGTTGCCAATGGAAAGCACAGTGGCCAAGCCACAGCAGTGTTCACCACCGGCATGTCCGTGAGCTACGCCTGCGATCCTGGCTACGTTCTTGTTGGAGAGGCACGGCTTAATTGTACTTCTTCTGGAGCCTGGAGCATCCCTGCCCCTCGGTGCGAAGGTGCGTTCACCTGCCTTTCTCACTTGTGGATATGCCAGTGATACCAAGGGATTACAGGAGGAAAGAAGGGGAGAAAAGTGAACATCCACATACGTGTGCTTATAGAGACTCAGTTCTCTAGTGCTAAATGGGAAAACAAAACAGAAAACCCCACAGCCCAGCCTGTTCTCAGTGCAGATTTCCCTCCCCGCAGGGCAGCCCTGTCCTTCCCCGCCGGCGATTGAGCACGGCCAGCACGACGGGGAGGATGTGGAGGTGTTCATCCCTGGAAAGTCAGTAAATTACAGCTGTGACCCCGGCTATTCTCTTGTTGGAAAAACAGCTCTAGACTGTACGGTCAATGGCACCTGGAGCATCCCTTACCCCCGCTGTGAAGGTGAGCTGTAAATGCTGTACCTATAGAGCACAGGGAGACCATCGCGGTCACACAGCTTTCCTGACATACAACCAAAGGGGAACCCCCAGCTCTGGCAGCCGCCTCCCCAGCCCGTGCTCTGCTGCTTTTCACTTCCAGTGATCAACTGCACAAGCCCCGACGTCCAGAACGGAGAAGTGGCCGAAGGGCAGAGAGCTGTGTACCACCCCGGGGCCAACGTCACCTTCCAGTGCCACCCGGGCTACGTGCTGCGGGGCAGCCGGGAAGCCAAGTGCCAGCCCGACGGCCGCTGGCAACCTGCCGTCCCCGTCTGCGAGCCCGGTGAGCGCGGGCATGGCTGCTCTCGGCGCAGCTTCGGCACCCTGCTCCGGGGTCCTGGCAGTGCTCGGGAAGCCAAGGCCGGACAGCCCGTGGCCGGGGACTGCCTGCTTTTGAGGGAAGGGTCCCTCTCTGCAACCACACAAGCAGAGAGGGGGTTGCCTGGGGGGAAGAGGGGCACATGGAGGGGTACAGAGAGGATGCTCAGGGACATCCTTGGGCTGGAGGCCCCTGAGGTCGTGCTCTCTGCCTCACTTGCTCCGCTTCGGGTGCGATAGTGTTTTGCTGTGTAACGTGTGCTGCTCCTTCGGGCAAAATCACAAAAACGCCGTTCTCTGCTCCTGCCCTGTTAGTGCTGCCTTGTCCCCCGCCTCCCGTCATCGCCCACGCCACGCACAGCGCGGAGCTCGGGGCAAACTTCACCACCGGCATGTCCGTGAGCTACAGCTGCCAGCCTGGCTTCTCCCTCCTCGGAGACCCCTCTGTCCTGTGCACGGCCTCGGGGAACTGGAGCCTCCCGTACCCACGCTGCGCAGGTGGGGCCGGCTGCTGTCGCGGCTCCCCGTGTGCCCGTGGCTGGCTGAGCGTCCGTCCCGTGTGCGGCTGATCCTGCAGCCGGCAAACCTGCCCACCCGCAGAATTGGCGTGGGGTGGGGGACTGCCTGTCCGGTGACACCCACGGGTCTAAGGTGCTTCCAGCACACGCAGGAGCTGGGTTCCCTTTGGTGGCTTTGTGCGTGCATCGTTCCCGCATGTTACCCTGCTCATGCCCTTCTTTCATTTTGTTTTGTCCTCTCTCTTTAGTGCTCCAATGTCCTTCACCTCCAAATATTGACAAAGGAAATCACAACAGCCAGGACTTGGAAGTTTTCACTATTGGGATGGTCGTAAATTATAGCTGTGACCCTGGCTACAGCCTCCTGGGAGAGGCATCGATTTACTGCACCGACTCGGGAAACTGGAGCCTCCCTCCTCCTCGGTGTGCAGGTACACTGTGGTTCTGAGATATGGCTGGAGTTATGGATAGTCTGGGAAGTTCGGCCATTGAAAGCATGTAGGACTCGTCCTTTTCTTCCGTCTTCCCATAACGTTGAATCCTTCAGTCCTTCCCTTTTATTGTCAGTTTTGCTTGTAAACTTTTATCTATGCATACTCAATATACATTTTAAAACAGCTTTGCGTAGTTGATATCCCCATTTTTCCCTGTGTTTTCTTTCCTGATAGATGGCTGTGGAGCACCTCCAAACTTAACCTTTGCTGAGCTAACTGACGAATACAAAAACCTGGTGGAGTTTCCTGTTGGGGACACCGTGCGATACAGCTGCCAGCCGGGATACATGAGACACCCCGGAATACCCCCAACTCTGACATGCCTCAAAAACCACACGTGGTCTGAAGCGCTAGCGTTCTGTAAAAGTGAATAGCTCAATCACTTTGGTGTTGGTTCTTGAAAACTGTGTAAACTACATTTGTGGGTTTCTTAAAGCAATTCTTTAAAAAAATGATTGATACATGGCTTCACTAGTCACATAGTTTGGGCAGCTATTGGCCTTTTAAAAATCACGTCTTTATTGGTGTGTGAATGTGGACAGATCCTTAAGATACCTTCTCATAATGCATTACAAAACTGCAAGAGAGGAGTTTAAACTCAGCCTTATTCTTTCCCAGGGAAAGAGTGTAAATACCCAGAAGCACCAAAGAACGGCAGAGTTGTTGTTCTGACAGATCTCCTTTTTGGGTCAACCGTGAGCCATACTTGTGAAGAAGGGTGAGTCCCACGCTGCCTTTGCTGACTCCATTTTCTGAGCTCGGTGTTGGGCAACTTACAGTAAAGGGTCAGAGCCCACTCCTCTGCGTGGGCCGTTCTCCCCCAGCAAGCCAGAATTTGTATTTTGGTTCCAGTTATGCCATAGTTGCCTGCTCAGGAGAGGGAGAAGTGTGTCTCATTTTTCCCTGCCTGTGCTCAATATATCACTTTGCAAACTTCAGTTTCAGTCTGCCTTCTCAGACGGCCACGCAGCAGAAGCTGAGAGGGCACGCGAGCACGTGCTGCGAGGAGGCTCCAGCGGTTTGGAAATCACTTGGGTCTGAGTCCTGATTTAGCACCTGACCAATCTAATCCACAGTAATTTGGGATCATTGCTGTTCCTCTTGAACCCGGGAAGAAGGAACTTGGTGTCCTTCGTTCCTATGTGTCAAACCAACAGAAACACCTCGGTGACCAGCCAGAATCGGGAGGCTGCAGAAGGAAACCTCAGGGGGCAGCGTCAGAGTGGGAGGCAAAATCCAAGCTGCATGACTTGTATGAACCGATACTTCTTTCTGTGTCGCTCCAGGCACCGACTGGTTGGACAGTCTCATAGGCGGTGTGAGGTTTTCGGAGCAGATGTCGCATGGAGTGGTGATCCTCCCATTTGTCAGAGTAAGTAAGCCAGTAGATCTGGCCCTGACTTGCCAAATTAAGTTCTTAAAATGAAAAAGTGACATTTCCTTAAAATAAATAGAACCTTGAGGAATAAGACTTTTAAAGCATAATACTCCTCTAGGATTGCTTAGTTTTGCTTGCTTGTTTGGTTTCTTCTACAAATCTTCCAGATGCTAGCTTTTGATCTTTCAGAGTTACATAGAATGAAGAGTTGTGAGATACCTGCAGGGATTTGGCCCTTTTGTTTCACAAACATAAATAATAAATCAAGGAAGAAATGTATCTTGCAGTAGAGGAGTGGAAAATTGAGTGAAATTGAACTGGGATCTTCCAAATACTGTACCGTTATCCAAACCACAAGGCTGTTTTGCAGGGATTGATCATTGCAATTAGTCTTTCCTTCGGATGGAATTGCTTTGGAAGGCATGAGCATGGTATAGTAAAGCAGTCATAAGAATAACTAACAGCGCTTATGAATTTCTACACCATTTAATATATTACTTGGAATGTATTGGCATTATTCTGTTTATAGGCACAAAACTATGTTTATATATACAATAACGTGGTAACCTAGGTTACCTAAAGGAACTAAAAAGCCCTCAATTCTTGAAATTATTCCACAATTCTTGAAATTATTCTTCCATGAGTCTCTGAGTGCTACCTGTGAAACTCTCTGAGCAGTGGCACATTAAGGATGGACTTTATATATGCATGAGTTAGAGCATACATATGTCTCCCTCTTTGAGATAATGAATTTATTTTTCAGAGGTGGTATGTCCAGTCCCCCAGATCCAGAATGGGAGAGTATCCGTTCTTAAATATCACTACACACACAAAGACACTGTTAGCTTTACGTGCCATAAAGGTTCACCTTGCAAGGCCATCGCACAGCCCAGTGCCAAGGTGATAAAAGGTGGGATCCAGCCGTACTGGTCTGCGAGCAGGCGGTCAGCACTCTGACTTCTTAGCGTTGCAGATTCCTCCCCGACTGCTCTACCACTCGCTGAAGCCAAAGTTGGCTTTATTTTTCCTATTTGCTCCAACTACTTTAAAGGAGAAACCAGAATTCTTTTATTTATGACTCTCTTCTCACACAGGAGATGAGCCAGGTTTCGGGTAATGCTGTAAGTATAAGTGTGATTTGCACTTCTCTCACCCTGCTTGTTGCAATCCATAATCCACGTTCTCTTCATTTCCTGAAAGTGAGAAATTTGGTAGCTTCATGGCAGGACATTGACTATCAGAGAGGAGTGAAATTTTTGCTGGAAATATAAAGGCAGGATGAGGGAAAATGAAGGTAAATTTATGCATTGTATTTGCTCAACCAAATATGTATTTTAAATTCTTAATGCTGCATCTAGATGGAGTGGCAGAACACTATCATCATCCTGATAACACAACAAAGCGAGGTAGGTCTATTATAAGAAGAGGCAAGATTTACTAAACACTAACTCCTCCCCCTAACATGTCCTGCTTTTTGCAGTGAAGAGAGTTATTTGCACTTTTTTTACTCTCTTGTTATCACCTTTTTTACAATTGCACATCACCTTCTCACCCTCTCCCTCTCCTCTTTCAGTAGTGAAGTGTGTGCCCCCCCCACACATTGTGAATGGGGAACACAGCAGCCATTTCGCAGAAACTTTTGATGTAGGAGCACTCGTGCACTACCGCTGCAAACATGGCTTCTCCCTCATCGGGAATAACTCTGTTCACTGTACAACATACGGAGTCTGGAGCCATCCCCTTCCTCGGTGCGAAGGTGTGTTTGTGCTCTCTTCACTGAACCTTCCCAACTTTCTAAATGCATTCAACGTGTAGTGATATTTGGCTAAGGACTTGCTGAAACGAGTGGTCGCTTCAACAAACTCCGCCACTAAGAAAGAATGAGGTCTCTGTGGCAAGAATGAGGTCTCTGTGGACTCTGTGGTCTCTATCCACACAAGTTTCACAGTCCTAAGGGTCTTTATACCCTCGCTGTCCACAGTTGGCTGCGTGAGCGCAAGAGTGGGAATGGAAAAGCAATCAGATTGGAGTCCCTCTATAGGCCTGGAGACAACATTGCATTTGAATGTGACACTGCTCGTGTCCCGAAAGGCCTCCACAAGTCCCAGTGCCAGCCTGGAGGGCACATGGGATCCTCTACTCCCTGTCTGTGAAAGAGGAAAGCATGTGTTACATGTCCTTGGATGGCTATCCTTTTTGACCTTTCCACGCTTGGCAGTGTGTTGTAACATGTTTAGGAGGCGAGAGGAATCCCAAGTCTCGTGTTCAGATCTGAAGATCCATCTATCCTAATTTTTCCCATTCTTATTGCTGCAGTATCTGGTGCCATCAGTTTCTCAGTATGAACGCTTTAAAATGAGCTTAGGCCGGCTTTGCCAGCTGTAAGGAACCTGTATGGATGTTGTAATAAGATGGTCTTACAGGTGTGGAATTCCCATTATACACATGAACTAATCACTCTTCTTATGTGATATCCCAGGAAAGATGCTGCTGGGCAATGTTCCTTTGTGTAAGAAGAAATGTGTGTGATGCCATATGCTCTATAGAAGATTTGGGGTAAAGTGAGTGCAGAGGGTTGGGCAGGGCTGGCTCTGTGCTTTGGATTTGGTGCTGTGGGAGTGAGCGTACAGCTGTCCACAGGTGCTCCGAAGTTTCCCCTCTTGCCTGTATGAGCTCTGTTTTGATCTGCACTTCTGATGGAGTTACGGGGTTACAAAATCAGTTATTTAGCCTAGGTGAAGAAATTAAAAGGGATCCATCAAGGCTGCAAAGGTACAGTGCCTCAGCTACTCTCTGGCAGTCCATCAGGATCCTCGTGTCCACACTGTCGTTTGTCTCTCCCTGACTTTCCAGTTGTGAAGTGTCTCCATCCTCCAAACATCACCAACGGGAAGCTCAAAGACAACATCTCTGACACTTTTTCCTATGGAGCATCTGTATCCTACAGCTGTAATCCTGGTTATTCGCTCACTGGGAATGCTTTCATCAACTGCACGGTGTCAGGAACCTGGAGCCAGCCGCCCCCTCAGTGCAAAGGTGTGTTTGTGCTTGGTTTGCTTATGCCGTTTGGAATTCATCGTGGCAGACATCTCCCAGAAATGGCCTGAGGAGACATGCAGCCATGCTGATGTACGTGTTTTACTTTGGGAAAAAATTAAATCTTCAGAGAGATACATGGGCCAAAATCTAAGCAGTAAAATCTTCTGCAGCTAACACTGAATTCCATCCCCTTGTTTTGTTTGGGAACCACTTTCATCTCATAGCTAGGCAGTGTTGATCTGTTAATTATGAATTTATCTACTCTGTTATTCCTGGGAAGAGTGTGATATTGTTGTAAAGAAGCGGGATGGGAACCTCATGCTAGTAGCCAGAAGGATATGAGTACAATAGAGGCAATTCTGGAAGGCAATTTTAATTCTTGCTACAAATGAGTTGTATACCAACGTTCCTCCACTAAAAGCTTTTTACTTTTAGCAGAAGAGTAGAAACTTTTTCCTTCCCTTTCCTTCCCTTTTTGTGTCTCTCGCTCCCCAGTTATCACTAACAGGAACAAAGGAAATTATTGTATCAGAAAATTTGTCTCTCATGGACGATTTGTAGATTACACATGAGCCTGACTATCTCCTTCTCGGAAAATGCCTCTCTGTCGTGACTTGGCACTTCTGTGTAGCTCACCGTGAAGGTCAGTCATTGGGCAAACTTGACTAAAGGCAATTTCACGCATGTCAACAGAATTCCTAGTGTGGGTGTTCCTGCATGGAAAACTGGACATTCACCGGAATAGATTCATTACCCACACAGAGTACTTCCTTGGCGTAGTTACACCCACCTCAGTGACTCAAGAGTTTGAAATGAGCTTGGATAACAATGAGAGGAAATAACGTACCAAATCCTTATGTAAATAAGTCAGAGGATCTTTAAGGAAGCAGTCTCACCGAAAAATTCTCCCTGCCATTCCACATTCTTGTGGTTTTGAATTGTCCTTAGTAACTATTACGTGTGAAAGTAAAAATAAATATAAAAAAACCCCCATGAAACAAAGGTGAGAAGTTACACATTGATGTTATCCCTTTGGTCTCCACCGAGAACCTTCTCCTCCAGAATTCTTGGGCTTGGGCTGCCAAAGGTGATTAGACACTTAAATTGAAGCAACTAACTCACTTCATTGAAATCAGTGCTATAAATAGCTTAGATGGCTGGACTAATTAATAAATTAATTCTTGGTAAATAATATGGCTGGTGACATCTTTTAAGGGCAAGGGACTTCTACCAGACTAGAAGTGGACTATAGGCATTTGCTCCCACAGAATTCTTCCCTGCTACAACCTTTCTTCTCCAAATGTTTTGGTAGCGCAGTATCAGAAAAATCTCTTTCTCTGGCAGGCTTCTCCCAAGGTGCCCCTGCTACGCAGGGTTTTCCATCTGCCACGTCAATGTGGAGCAGCTGATCTGTACAAATATTCACATGTGGAGTGAGACACCTACCGTCTTCTGCAGCCACAGAGAAAGGAATTACTCTGTGGAATAAGAATTAATTCCTGGTTACATTCAGAAGAATTCAAGAACAATGTCTTAAGTAACCCACACTTGTATTTCTTGTATTTATGTTCCTTCTCATTAAATGTCCTTTTTTTTGTTACTTCTAATTTCAGAGATCAGATGTGTATTCCCAGAAGTCCAAGGTGTTAAGAAAGATATTAAAAGAAATACTTATCGCTCTGGGACTAACATCACTCTGGAATGTGATGATGGTTACACGCTGGAAGGCATCAGTCAGATTCAGTGCCAAGAGGACTTCAGCTGGGACCCTCCTGTACCAGCCTGTAAAACTAAGTGAGTGAAATGTAAATGAAGCAACGATCAACCAGAAACATGCAAATGCGTTTTAAACATGCAAATGTCTTTCTGTATGAGAAAAAAAAAAGTATCTAATGGTACGTTTTTTAGGAAATCCTGTATTGTAGGCCTTAGCAGTCAAAGCTTTGTGTGATTAAAAAGTCATTAACTACAGTGAGAAACACCGTATTTTGTTAGAATAAGTTTGCTGATTTTTCTTTTGCTCTTCCCTTCAGCGTCACGCAAGACTGGTTTCAGTAGGCCTAGGTAAGCAGCTTAGAAACACTTTTGTGGCCAGATCTTGAGCTTTATGCCGTGGCCTCAGTGGCACCGTTTCCCTCTGCTTCCTTTGAAGATATGCCTTGTTATGTCCTTTTGTGCTGATATGCTTTAAAATGTACAGTGAGAATAATAGGCGCTCTTCTCTCTCAGGAAGCCGCAGCTGCAGGAGTCCTGCTTCTCCTGGGGGCAGGCATTGTCTGGAAAATTATTTCTAAGCAGAAGGAAGGGTAAGGCCGTCTTCTGGTGGTCATTCATGTCCTTTGTTGCCCAGTCCCACGTTTATACACTTTAGACGCTGAAATATTTGCCTGAGGGTGCCTGTGGTCTTGTAGTTTTGTATCTTCAGCTCACGCAAACTGTACAAGGCACAGCAGCCTGGAATCGATGGTGTGGTTATGGAATAAACCATTATAAATATGGTTTATTTCAAGACTCTCCTCCTTAGAGGAAACCAACCTGAGTGTTCTTTTACACACCAACACACTTCACTGTTTTCTTCTTTTTCACTCAGCTATTATCATACATATGAAAACTACAGTTACCAACCCCCTCTGAACCAGAGAACTGAACAGAAATGTTCATGTCTTCCATAGAAGGTATGGATTTGTATTCCTCAGCATAAAATATCAGTTATAGCCGCAAACTTAAGTTGTTCCAATATAGTGATTCAAGTAGAAAACTCTTTCCCTGCAATCTTCTGGTAAGATGCTTTCTTTTGCTGAATAAAAGAGACTGTTCTAAACATACTGGGTTTTTTAAAATATGCTATTTTTGTTTCTGACACCACCCTTGTGTGTGTTTCCTTTTCCATAATCTGAATAGATGACATTCATGGGTCAGACTTCAGGCTATGCCTTGCTTCTGACATAAACTTGCTTCTGTTTGTAATGATTAGCCATAATTTTAGAGAGCTTGCTCTCTAAAAAACTACCTTAACAGCACTAGCATAAGAAAAGGACACTGAACTGGGCCTTTCGGGTTTTTTGCTTGCTTTTACACTGACTGCAATGCCATTTTTACTTTCAGGTGAATCTACTTTCTACGCTGAATCTATTGCAGATAACAATGAATTTTCACTGTTAGCAGCACTCTGAACAGAATCAGCTTTGACTACAAAATGGCACCTATAAACATTAGCTCTTTTATTTATTTTTTTTTAAGGCCAGTTTGAGATAATCCCCCCTTTGAAACAATGCACTTCCCAAAAATTCTCCCCTCCCTCCCTAAGTTATGATGTAATCTCTAGACGTCAGTGTGAAAACAGGGAAAAGTCTAATTTTAAACACCAGCATGTCACCTTTTTCCTAGGCTGGGCATCCCTGCTGCCGCTAACCCGGCATCGGGCTCGTTCTCCGTAGAGAGCGGCTGCAGGTTGCATGGGAGCGTTGCTCACGTTGAGACTGAAATTCTGTGGCAAAAAAAGGCACTTTACCGTAGAATCAGTTAACGCTCCTTCTGCTCCATTAGTTACTGTAAGGATCTAACAAAGCTCAATGCACAGTACAGGTGCTGTTTCAGAGGGGCTTCTGCGTCCCGCGGCCGTCTGATGACGAGCATTCCTGTTTGCAAACCCTGTGATAAGCAAGACCCACAACGGCGTTCCTGCACGCGTGGAAGTCACGATTTGTTAAACCAAAGATTGTCTTAACAGCAACTGTATTCACGCCTGCAGCCGCAGTAGACGCTGCTCTGTATTTTCTTCCAGGAACGCTTATTTGCAGCGTTCCTCTGTGAATGCTTAACCTAATAAAAGCTGAACGTGGGACAACAATTGCTTTAGGTTTTGTCTCTCCTTTTGCGTCCATCTGGAGTTCTAAGTCTTTTATTTATTTTAATACCGCTCTGCTCGCAACACACGCGGTGTGGCTTTCAAAGGAGAAGCAGCGCTGCGCAGGGCTGTTCGTCCTGGGCTGTCACACAGGCGCCTTATTTTTCATTAGCCTTTTGTTGGCGTTCAAAGCGCAGGAGCTGCGCAACTAAACACGCTTTGAAGCTTTTCCTCTTCGCCCGGAGACGTGGGCAGCTCTCGGGGGACCCTGCCCAGGAAAGGGCGCGGTCTCCTCAGGCCGGGGCCCCTGCCCACACCCGGTCTCCTCAGGCCAGGAGACATAAGCACCGGGCCGCGCTCGCCGCTGCCCGGCCCGGCCCCGGGGGCGGAACGGTTCCACCATGGCCCTGGCGGCCGCTGAGGGAAGGGGAGGGCCGCGCCTCGCGCATGCGCCATAGCTCCGCGCTGCGTCGCCGCTGTCGCCTGAGTGAGGGGCGCGGAGCGACCGCTCCTGCCGGGGCCGCCTGCCGCCGTCATGGGGCCGCCGCGCCAACCGCACCTCCGCGGCCCGGGCCTCCTGCTGGTGCTGCTGCCGTTGTGGCTCGGCGGAGCGCGGGCTCAGGGTGAGGAACGGGCGCTCGCTCGCTCGCTCCCCCCCGGCCCGCCGCGGCGGGGGGGGCGAGCTGAGGGGCCGGGGGAGCTGAGGGGCCGAGCCCCCGCGGCCTCCCGTCCCCGAGAGCGACCGGGAGGAGGGAGAGAGCTCGTCCTCCCCTCCCCTGGCCCCGAGGGTGCTGCCGGGCTGAGGGGGGGCCTCCCGGGGCCTGCTGGGCTGCTCGGGGAGGCGTGGGGAGGGGCGAAGGAAAATGGCTGTAGGCGGTAGCGGAAACAGCGAGCTTTCCGGGCGGCGGCTGTGGGGTTTGGGGCGAAAGGAGGAGAGAAAGGTGGTGTTGCAAAAATAGGGCGTGCTGGCTTTGGTGCTCATGGGTGCTGGTTCTGCCCCTGAGTTTGGGGTTTACGTTTCCTTTGTGGTTTGATAAATCTCAAAAAAATAACATAAATAGATTGGAAAGGAAATCCATAGGTATCTTCAAAGAGTTGATGGCCTCTGTCGTGTGTAAGTCTTGCAAAGACTGGGCGGCTCTTACATTTGTATCTGGATTGTAAGGTCTTGATTGTGTTTTTCCGAGTTCTCTAGTGTGGAGGAGTTTTACATCTTCAGCATTAACCACGCTCAGAATGTCCCTGGGCCTGTAGCTCTCTGTTGGATCGTGCAGCTGGTTTTAAACTCTGCTTTATGATCTGCCTGGCCTTCTGTCTAGGAAGGGAAATTAACTGTGTGAGTGTAGTTGGTTGGTTTGTTTCTAAACAGCTAAATAAGCATTTTACTGCAGGTGGATATGCAGTGAATTAAGTCATGTATTTAACTACAGAATAAGGCAAATAGACAAAAAAATATGAACTGGAAGGAATGCATTGTCTGGGTAGAATGCTAAAAAGAACTTGAGAAAACAAATGAATAAATAACCTGTACTAGTGTAAAGTTAGACATTAGATGCAATTAAAATAGAAATTAAAAAATTGAAACCTATATAGAGATAGCTCTGGCTCTTAAGAGTATCACCTCTTTGATTTACCGATGAGTCCTTAAACCTACTGAATTAGCCTGGCTTCTATGCCATTATGCCTCATCTTGTATCTCTTCTTGTTGACAAGATTGTGTATTGCTTTTTCCTTCCTCTTACCCTGACAGACACATGTATGGCTCCAGAGAGGCTGCAGTACGCAGAGCTCGAGCAGAGTTTAAGCACGATGAAGAGCTTTCCCATTGGAACCCGGTGACCATACTCTGCCGGCCGGGGTATATGAGAATCCCTGGAAAATCAATGAGTCGTACATGTGAGGAAGACTTACAGTGGTCGCCTACAGAGCAGTTCTGTATAGGTAATGTGTGCATGAGCTCTTTTGCTTTTTCCCTTTGATGTTTACAATTTAGTTGTTTTCAAGTGAGAATTAGTATTCTGTAATATTTTAAACAAAGCTTGAAAAATGCTAATGACTGTAAGAGCAGTATATGCCAAAGACTTAGTCTTTGTATATAACTACAAAGATGTAGATTTTTTTTTTTCTTTACTCCTCCCCCCCAGAGAGAAAATGTAACCATCCAGGAGAATTAGAACATGGTTTTATTCATGTGACAGATCTTACATTTGTTCAAAGCTACTTTTTCTTGTGAAGGAGGGTAAGTATCTTGGTGAAGTGAATGAATCCTCTTTCATTTTTTCTGTTCTGACCAGATTGAACCAACCCAAATTTTCTTATGCAGATTCCATTCCAGTTCTGACTTGAACTGTCTCCTGAATTCTACCTGGAGCAAATGAAATTACACTTAAATTTGATTTGATTCCCTGGTTTTACTTGCTGTTTACATCAACCAAGGCTTAAGCTTTTTAGTGAGATTCTGCAGAGTGAAAACTAGCTTGGTACTATTAAGGACTTCTTTTAAAGCTCCTGTGGCAGAGGGAATAAATGCATATATTCATCACCATTATTGTATTGAATAATGGCCCACCTGTCTGTGTATAGCAAATTAAGTCAAAAGCACTAACCTCTCGCAAAACTTTTTCCTCTCTTTCCTTTTAACAGCTTATTTCTTTAGTAATAGTAATTTTAGGGCGTTAGGATTAGAGGGTACACATTTTAAAACAGTGAGACTTACATCAGTTCCTTTAGTGATGTCTCATTTGCTTCTTTTTTGTTTTCAAAGTTGAGACTGTTAGCAAAATAAATAAAAAAAAAAATTAAGATGCCATTCTTATTGCAGCAGAAACTTGGTATGTCATGTTCCCATAATCACAGAACAGAATTATATAAACAAAGTTTCTATCTGTTTGTTGGAGAAATGAGAGATTTCTTAAGCTTCACCCTCTTTAAAAATTTTTACCTGTCTAGATTCAGATTACGTGGAACTGCTGAAATTTCCTGTGTAATTACAAAATAAGGTGTTGACTGGAATAGAGATGTTCCTTTCTGTGAAAGTAAGTAAATTACTACCGTGTTTAAGTTTATATTCAGATGGTGTAGTTCATTTAAAAACAGCTGTGCTGCCAACTTCCAGTATAAGAAATGATGGTAAAATAGGACTGATTTTTGGGGGGAACTTCTGGGGATGTGCCTGACAAATAACCACTGAAAAATACCAGTTACTGTGGTAATTAGCTCATATTAGTTAAAGTCAACCTCTTCTTGAAATTGAGACTCCCTGTAATAACCGAGAGTTACCGACAGTCGTTTTATAACTGTAGCTTGTCTTAGAAAGAGCTATATGTCAGATTTTAAATGAAATTACTTGAAAATCAAGGCTTGCTATATCTGAGATGAAGAAGGTAACAGCAAAATTCTGTCGACTAATTAGTGCGATTTATTTCTAGGAATTCCTTGTGAGCCGCCTCCAAGCATAGCCAACGGGCGCTACACTGAAGCAGCTAGCTATGTCTATCAAACTGTGGTAACCTACACGTGCGTCAGTGTGCCGAAAGGCGCGGATCCCCTTCTCGCTCATTGCCCAGCTACTATTCCTGCACATATGATGCACACTCAAATGGAGTTTGGAGTGAACCACCTCCAGAATGTAGAGGTTGTTGGGATTTTAATACTTGTTTATTATAGCCTGTGTGACTCCGAAACTTCAATATCTGTCCCTTTTTGGAAGGGGGTGGGGAACGGACTTCCCTATAGAAAAGAAGAAAGAGATCCTGTGGTACTAAATTTGGCTATAGTTCCAGTGGAGATCAGGTCAATTGCATTATGGATATTGGGTTGATTATGACACAGAATATAAGTACAATTTAAGTTAAAACTTTAAAGTTGGTAGAAGTGATAAGGACAAAGTGAGGAACTGAGAGACCATAAAGCCTGGGTAGCTGAAGAAAACTGTGTAAAGAGCAAGAATGTGGAAGCTGGATTATGAATAGTAAAAAAGGAAAGGAAGAACTCTTTCTAAACGCAGCTACTATGCAAGTGCAGGAATACATGCAAAGCACAAAGCCTTGCTTTGCAGATGTAGGGAGAAATACCAGATGCTTGCATGTTGTCATTTGAACCTGCTCAATATCACTTTGTCTCTGAAATTCTGCCATTGTGTAGGAGTATGTCTTTTGGAAGTGGAACGTGATTATATCAATTATTACAATTTCTTACTTGACTGTGTACCGTTATAACTCAATAGCTTAAAACAAGGACCTTCTGCACCTTCGAGAGAATAACTCTTTTGCAAAGCTCCTCCAAACAGTTTGAGGAATTGGATAAGGAAACTTAGAAGTAGTAAAAGGATGCTGTGTCTGTTACACAAGATACTGTTGGCAAACGTTTCAGAACTGATTTTCTTTTACGCGTTTCAGTGGTCAAATGTGATAACCCAAAAGTTGAAAATGGAATAAAAAAAACTGGATTTGGACCTTCCTATGGCTACAGGGACTCAGTCACATTTGAGTGCAATCCAGGGTATTTCATGATTGGACCAGAAGTAATTACTTGTGAAGAAAATAACACCTGGTCTCCTCCGCAACCAACTTGTGAAAAAAGTAAGCCTTTAAATAAGAATCCAACTTCTCTTGTATGTTGAGAATGTTGTAAGTCTGTCTTAGCTAATATTTAAAATCATAACACTAGTTGGAAGTTGGAAGCTAAGGAAGCTGACATGGAGCCTCATCTATGGGCAACTATTTTAGGTGTTTGAGTGACTCAACTCCAAAGAGTTTCTGGATGAGAGTGAGTTGAGTTACAGACGTGTGTAGAAGTTGTGGCATGGACATACTGTGATGCTACTGCATCATAATAGTATCATGACGTTTGTTCTAATGATTTAATGTGTAAATACAGGAGAAAAGATGTGTTTCTGAATTCTGATAGAAAGAACTAGGAGTATGCACAATGAGGAAGCCTGTAGTGTCCTTCTAGAGTAATCAAAATTGGTACGCGTCTATGTTCTCTTATGCAGCTCTTCAACTCTTACTTTCCAGGCATCTTGTATGGTCCGTAGTATGTTGTTAGATTTTTAACCAGGCAAATTATTAAGTCAGGACCAATTTGCAGGGCTGGGGACATTGCAGAGGTCTTTCTGTAACCTTTCTCCTTCCTCTTTGTGCTAGAGGGAGAGGGAATGTTGTTGTAGAGTACAGTGAGAGAGTTCTTTATATGCATACTCTAATAATGAGTTCCCAATAATGAGAACCACTTCTGCAAAGAGTGTGTTTGGGTGTTCCGTAATGAATGAGTCTGATAAGGCACCTGGAAATGATTCTAGAGCTTACAAAAATAATTAACCAACAAATACAAATAGCTACCACATCGTAAGATCATGTTACTTTAATGGAATACCTACAGCGATGTTTCCTTTTAGTCTTCTAAAGGAAACATTATACTTCAAATTGTGGTAAAGTTAACTATTCAGATATGCTGATCTATTTTCTCATACAAAGGCAATGTATATTTGTGGAGTGAGTAATGAATGATGAAATCGTTAAAGGTTTATTATCACTAAACTTACTTTTAAATTCAATGTATTATTTACTGAAGGTGTATGTGGTGCCCCAGAGATCACACACGGAGTAGTGATTCCGGCGAAATCTGTATATGAAGGAGGAGAGTCTGTTCAGATAAAGTGCAATGTGAACTGCGTTTTTCCTGGTGGTGCTAAAGAGAGAACAGTAACTTGTCAAGGACGGGATACATGGAGTTCTTTACAACACTGTGCATGTGAATAAACTCATAATTGGTAAATCAAGGGCAGAGCGACAAGTTCCGAACGTCTGACGTAGTAATTGTGCAGACCCTGAAAGTCAGAGGTCTGTCAGCAGGGCACCAGCAGGTCGTGTTAGTAGGGTTGTGAGTGTCCTGGGGTGGAGGCTCAGCAACTGAGGAAAGTTTTTGGCAGAGTTGGGAGCCCTCGTTCAGTCTTAGTTCTGTTCATGGAAATTGGTAAAGTTCAAAAGCCCGTGTGAAGGATCTGTTCTGGGAGTGTTTTCTGACGATTTTCCTTTGATGGCAGAGTTTATTCTTGCCCTCACTTTGCACCATGTGATCGCTTGTTGTAACACAAACGGAGGTTGTTGTTACTTTGATGCAACTGTTTGTCCTAATGAAGCTGAGGTCTGCGTTTCTGTTAACGTGGCTGAAGTGTGTCCATCAGCAGAAGTATCTGCAGCTCTAGGAAGCAGGAAGCCTTTGCGTATAAAATGGCTTAAGGATTGAGGGGCTTCTGATATTTACATGAATGTAGGGACTCTTGATGGCAGCTTCTTGAAGCTGCTTCATGTACCAGCTCTGTTCTTGGCCTTTACTTCCTTTTCTCTCCCCCCCCCCCCCCCCCCCCCCCCCCCTCTTTCCAGGTGGGTCTGAAAGTTCTGGTTTCACTCCAGTCATAAATTATGGTAGAGTAATTGATGGACAAAAACACTGCATACTCCCGTTGGGGATTTTATTACGATTGAATGTTACACTGGCTACACGTTACATGGTGAAGCTCGTATTCAGTATATTGGAGAAAACCAATGGGTTCCTGGAGTGCCGACTTGCCGGTTAAGTAAGTATGAACTGCAAGAATTTCAACTAGAATGAAAATACATGTAACAGAAGCTTTACTTCTTGAGGACATTCTTTTGTATTCAGGAGAAATCATATAATGCCAACTTCCTTCTTTATTTTGACATAAGAAAAATAGGTTTTGGTAAAATCCATTTACAAATAGGAATATTTTAACTTAAATAACTGTTAGGATATAAACTGTCCTGCTGCAAGGATTGTGTTGACAGAAGTGCTTGATCTATTTGAAATAACTTTGTGAATATTTTTATAATAATGTTCAAATAAGAAGCAGATGTGTTCCTTTTGTGATACTGATTCACTCTGTTTTTAGGTGCATATATTACGGTCATCATCTGTGGTAAGTATCTTGTAATACCTGAACAAGATACAATGCGGATTGTATTTTTTTTATGTGGAATTGATAATTCTGCTCATCACCTGTGACTGCCAGTAATATAACATGATTTTGGAGTTCTGGTTATTTTTTAAAAATGCTTGTCTACTCCTAAAGCTGGATAGTTCAAGAAAAGTTAAGATTACTTAACAATTAGAGATGAATTTCATGTGAAATGTGTGTTTTTTCATGTCTGTGAGGCATCAGATTTCAAAGGCAGTCTTCCACAACTTAGTCACTTTCATAAACTCTTCAGAACTTGGGTTTACTGAAGCATGAATAAATAACTGCCAGTGGACAAAAGTGCTTAGTCCATCTTCTGTCCTTGCATTTGTTATCTGCTTTGGTACGCCTAGAAAAAACTTAGAAACTTGTAAAAGTAGCGCTAGGATGTTGCCATACCTGTTTTAATGTTCCTGGGCTGCTGGGGTTTTGCCATCTGGTGGTCACTGTTGAGCTCTACTGTCTCAAGAGTCTTGAGTAAAGCATCAAATACATATTTGTGAAATAAGCCGTGCAAATTTTAAGGGTCTTTTTTTGGGGGAGGGGGGAAGGAGTTGTATAGAACTTGTGGATGAAGATAGTGCTATTTCTGCTGAAATTTTTGAGGGCTTTTTTGTGAGCTAGAGATGATCTTTATCATTCTAAAGTTTTTTTTTTTTAATTCTTCCTAAAGTGATTGTGTAATTGTGGTGTTCCTGGCAGCCTTCTGGGTCTATAAGAAATTCTGTTCAAAAATGGGTGAGTAAGCCTACTTTTTTATTATATTATTGCAAACTTCTAAATGACTGAGCAAAAGCAGTGCTAACGCATATGTAAGTTTCTTGAGCTTTATCTGCCCTTTCTTTTTTAAATGCCTGATAATTATATGTGAGCTTATCACAGCAGCTGATGGGAAGCTAAAGCGCCTAACAATATATTTGACTTTGGTTTTGTATCTGCTATTCAGATAAGCTGCTAATTAACACTTGCACTAACCGTAAGGAAGAAAGAACCCTGTTTTCAAGCTTGTGTTTAGCATAGGTACACTTGCTGAGGAAAGTACTGTTCACATCTGCTCTAAAACATGTCGGTTTACCTCTTAAAACCAGTGGTAGTATTGGTTTGTGTGGGCTTGCGTTACTTTATTGCTTGGGTACCCTCTGGCATCGCTAGGTCTCGCAGGCTTTAAGAGCCAGAGTGGTTTACGTGAACTGGAAGCCTTGGAGGGGAAGCTTCCTCTCTTCTACATAAGACGTACCAATGGTAGTGGAGGGTAACTAGAGAACCACAGTGTTTGTGTTTTGGACCAGAAGCACCTTGAATAAATAATATAGGCTTAGTTACAAGGAAAAGGTGAAAAAATATTTGGCCTAAACCAGTGCTCCTGGTGCTTTTTGCTGTTTGAAAAAGAAATAGTCAGCTTTGCTACTAGAATGTTTAATGTGTGGATCCACTTCATTTTTTTTCTCCTGCAGCAGCAATGATTGGTGTCCCTATGTTAAAGACCTGCAAAATCAGCTGTAAATTTAGATGCATAAGTAGTAGTGTTCTTCTGCTTTTAATGAGACATATAGGGCCTTTTGAACTTTATCTTGAAAATAACTGATGGATATGTATGCTTTTTCATGGAGGGGTGGCAGGAGATTTAAATGCCTCTTTGTGCATTGATTCTTGCAGTAGTGTCTTATTTTATCTTCTTGAAAAAAGCCTGTTTTGTTGGAGAAATAGTTTGTAACACGCAAAATACTGAAAATTCAGAGCAAGTTAGGTGGTACAGGTAGAATGTTATGATAAGCATCTCATCAAAACTGACTTACCTTTTAACAAGATCTGTTGGAATTTATCTGGGGTATGTGAAGCAAAGGAAGGGATGCTTTAAATAAGGTAAATGAGAGGAAATCTTCATGCGGTTCATGTTTGTAATGAAGTACACACCATGCTACTTGGAAGAACCCCAAAGCTAGCTTAAATCTAGTGAGGTTTTAGCCTTAGTGTCTTCCACGTAGGCGGTACAACATCATCCCAAGGGCCAGAGTAGCCCCGTAAGCAGAGTGGCCGTGTACCTGTGTGCTGCTAAGTAATTGAGTGCTTTTGAGCAATTGCTTTTAATCCGTGACTTGGATAATCTGCCATCTGGATGGTCCAAATAAGAGTACATGGGAGTTAATAGTATTAGGGCAGGACTTTCTGCCTTCATCTGTGGAGAGACTTCTCAGGGTGTAGAAAGGAGGAGGGCTCCAAAGCAACATCATACAAAATTAAAGAATGTTACATATTTCTGAAGATTTACAATGTGACAAGTCTTGCTGCGCCCAGTGCTTTCCTTAAGCTTCCTCGCTGTGAACATCTGACTGTTAAACCTCTTTCTTGTCTGAAACCCCTGATCTAATCTCCTTTTATTAAGGCCTAGATTTCCCTATTTAGTTTTCTGGATTCCTGATGTAGCTGAGTCTTTGTGAACTGTTGTGCTTCCAGTACCTCATACTTGCTGGATTGTAGTCTTCACATTACAGCAAAAATCTTTCTTGCCCTCTCTTTCTTGTGTGTTTAATCTGCCAGTTTTATAGGACATTCAATTAGACCTTTTTCCACTTCTGCTGTTCAGCTCGTATACAGTTGATGAGAGTTGCAAGGAAAGATGTATTTTAACTAATGTACCAGCTGAGATGGAAGAAACTGCAGAAATGAATTAATTGAATCTTAAAAAGGTATACACTTTCCACTTAATTTGGACTTTTGCAATGAAGCTTAAGTGTCTTTTTTTGTTACAGTTTGCTCAGAATTTCAGAAGTGTGGAATCTAGCTAGCTGTGAACCTCAGTTCCCTACAGGAGAGACTATAATAACCGTTCATTCATTTTTGGAGAACAGGATATATTACTTAAAGAATTATCATTTAGTGTCGTAAATGATAGGTTCCAGTGATGGCGTATCACGTATCTTAGTTTGGGGTTGTCTTTAAAGAATGAGTAACATTTTTCTGTAAGATAGAAACAATATACATACTCAGTGGAATGTTTGCACCTGTTTCAGTAATGTGAAATGGATTCCAGTGGTGCGCTACTTTTGTTAGCGAATAGTATCATTCCCTGTAACTAGAAGACTGTTGGAGCTGGAAACCACCTTTGCTGCATTACGTGGACACTAGAATTACAAAGGTAGTGTGCATCCCTTCAGAGAAAACCTGATGACATGTCTCGCAGAATCACTGATCCATCTGCATTTTCAGCTTTCTAGAAGAAAAAATAAATAAGGTGCAAACAAGGTCTTCTTTTTAAACCTTTTTATCAAAAGGTGATTTCTTTTTCAGATTCGGAGTTCTGTAGCCCTAAAAAGGGTCAAAATACAGTTGCTTGTTTGGAAGTGATTTCCTCTCCTATATTTTGAATTAGTGCTTAGTCCAGTAGTCAGATGCATCTGATGATAGGATTGCTCCTACACTTGTGTAGGGTCAAATCAGCTCTTCAAAAACCTGACTCTTCAAACCTTGTTACAACAGGACAGATTTAAGACAGGACAGCTTAAGTTGAGTGTTCCTTCTCAGCATTTTGTCATTACTGCCTTAACAGTTAGAGTTTGCACTACAAATACTTTTGTAAACTAGTATCTTCATTTGTGTCGCTTTTCTGCATTGCACAAATTCTGAGAAGGTAATGGTTGAAACCTTGTATCTCGTATTCTAACTTAATGTGCAGGTCTCTTCAAATGCATAGTACTGATTTTATTCGCTTTCAAGTGACTTTTCAGTATTTTTGATAAGTTTGAGATGGCAGATATGAAAACCAAGCTTGGAGTTTCTTCCAAAATAATATATGAATTAAGGAATATCATCTTTACCTCTGAAGTAAGATATTTCTAATTGAGATAGGATTAGTTTTCTGGGTTAGTTGGGCTTATTTTTGGAGAGAGGAAAAAAGGGAATCAAGAGTTCTTATGTCCAATCTTACCTTTTGCATGTGACAATGATACGAGAAATTAATGGTCTGGTATGTGTACACGCTATTAACCCCTGAGTTTTTCTTACCGTATCTAGAACTCCTTAGGGACCTAGAGTAATAGTGCAGAGGTTTGGTATGGGTGGGGTTTTTTCTGTAAAGCAAAACAGGAGTTTTTCAAGAACTTGAAAATACATATATATGGATGTAATTATGAATTTTAATCCTCATATGGTTAAATATTGTAAACTTGCTGTTAGCGCACTACAAAATCAAAATTATCACAAACTGATACTCAGCTTCTAGTTATAAAATATGTACTAAACATCATACTGTATTTAAAATAAATTTTAAGGGATGCTTCTGATGCAGTCTCCAAATTAGTTAGGGATCCTGTAACTGCTCTGTCTGTTTTCAGTTTTTAGTGATACTCGGGCACATTCCATTCATCACTTGAAATGATCCATTTGGATCAAATGCTCTTCTACTCCGTGGGTCATTCTTAGCAGTCTAGGGGATGAAATGAAGCAAAAATGTCCTCAGTCTAGCAGTTGCTTAGTAAGAAGAGGACAAATAATGATTTAGTTTCATGACTTTACCTGTTGATTTAATGATAAAACTAAGGATGTGCTTTCAGAATAAATGTAAAACTATTTAAATGCAAAATCTCTGATTTGACTTGTTTTTTTGTTTGTAGGAAACGTGACAGCACTCCATGTACTGCCGAATATAAGATCTGTAAAGCATGAATGACCTTTTTGGGGGGGGGAGGGAATTTGCAGTGGAACATACGTGTCAGAAATGGAAAATGATTGCACTTGCATTGAGTTTCTGTAGATTAATATCTTGTACTATGTCTTATACTACTGATTAACTGTAGTAGGAGATCATTAATAGGGTAAAAAGAATACATATATATCTGCTTTTCCTTATGGGCCACTCATACTGTCTTTTCTGTGTATGTGAAATGGTCTTAAAGGCACATATGTGTAGCATGCAAGAGTGTCTGTGTCGGGGGAGTACTGGACGTATCACTGTCATAGTACCAGCTGCTGCTGCCTGCTGCCTTCCGTGCTACCTCTTTTCTTACAGAAGACTATCCAATATTAGTTCTGCTCACTAAAATCCGAATGTGCTTCTCGTTCATTTCTCCTGTTGAGGTGGTGTAAGTGATTATGTTGTCTTTTGTATTCTGAAATGTTTTATTATTAATTTCCTTAAGGGATTGATGCCATTTAAGGCTATGTCTTTTTGAAACTATTACAGGTTAGATCTTTTATACACTACCTCTTTGTTTGCCAAAGCTGGTTTCTGTATATCTAATTAATTAAAATGTGCCTTTAAATCAGAGTTTTATAGTTTTTCCATTGCCTTTAAAGACGGAAAAAAGCCATATATATTTCTGGCTCTTTTGATACAGTCCCAGAAAGACTACCGTGGGTTTGTTGGAATGGAGAACTGAAGGTTTCTATAGCAAAGGTATCCCCTGCCTGTTGACACAAGGCACCTAATTAAAGGAACTGCTGAGCAGTCAGTGGTGGCCATCTCCTATCAGGAGCCCAGTATAAGTTCCTTAGGATGCTTGATTTTTCTTGAGCCTTGATGTTGGTTTTGGAGATAATTTTGTTGCTTTTCAGGATAGAAAGGGTGCTGTCTGGATCTAGCTTCCTTGCTTTTTTAACTTGAAATCATATATTCCACATATAGCATTTCACATCTCTGTATACCAACTACGATGCTAAATCTAGCTCTGTAATGCTAGATTTAGCATCAGATATCTGCAGAGAAACAGAAGCCTTTCCCTGTCTGACTCCCTTCTCTCGTCACGTTAAAGGAAGGCCAAGCCAGCTTAGTTGAGGGAGCGAGGAATGGGTCTGCTGGCAGTGGCGGTAGATGGGGTCTCTCTTTAGATAGCCGCTCGCTTCGTGAAGTGTTTTAGTCAAGACTGACTCCAGGAGCTCCCATCGCAGCATGAATTGAGACTCGGACGTGCATTGGTAGCTGTTACTTTAAATGCATACTTGCTATTTCTACTTCCTTATTGAAACCAAAAGCTTAACTAGGACAGGTTTTGGCTTTGGGAATCTTTGAGTTTGCTATCAACATACAGGCAGCTTCTGCGAACCAATTCTCCCAGAAAAACCAAACGGTCCCACTTCAGATGGCTGAGGCAGCATTTGAACTATCCTTGCTTGTGTGTGGTAGATCGGCACTGCTCGCCACTGTCGTGAGCAGCTTGTTTGAATAACCTGGAACTACTTAGGGCTTTATAGAGCTTTTTGGGACGCTCCCAGCAGTTGTATTGTCAGAGTTCATAATAGTCTCTGGTTATTAAAAAGGGGTTTTGGCTACACCGAATGACTTGCTGTTCATCGCCTAGCTGATACCGAGCTTGATAATTGTTTGTAAGCACTGCAACAATATGCTAGGAATTGCGCGTTCTCACTAGCTAGCTTGATTGTGTGTGGCATCTTCAATGTTTTAAAATATGCTGAAATGCACTTAATGCTAAAGCGAAATAACTGTAAAAAAAGGCCTTATTTTTATACTTTTTTCCAGATGTTAATACTAGTGATGACCTGTAATATTACAAATAAAAATGTTAAATTATTTAGCAGTAAGTGTTTGTCTTTCATTCGTCATGTGGTAAGCAGCTACTTTCCCATTATTCTTACGATGATTTTTCATGTACTGAACTTGCATTAGGTGGCAACTGTTGAGATCAAAGTTTGCAGTTTGTGCACAGAATTACTTAATGGTAGTGCAGAGAACGTGGTTTGACCTGCTGAGCAGTCTCAGCCTTTTGGTTTTCCTTTGGGAGTGCAGAGAATTTCCTAGAACCTCCAAACCCTTACAGTGTTCAGTCCTGAAAAACTTGGTAAAAACTTGATGGAGAAGAGGCAGATTATCACGTGGCTGTTCTGATGTGACACCAAGTCAAGCGCAAAGCCCAGAGTGTTCTGGCACCTTTGTCCAGTGTGTGACAGGTGTAATCCTTAGGGAACGTAGCTTAGGTGTTCTTACGTAAAATGTTAAGTAGAATGTGATTATTTTTAATTCACACTCAAAACATACTTAGTTTTCTTTGTGAAGAAATGTGTGGAGTCAGTATAGAATGAAGCCTTTTAGAGGGTGGAATAGACAAACAACTAATCTGCCGTATTTTTTTTTAATTTGTGGTTGTGATACTCAAAATCAGTTGGTGTGGACTGCAAATGATGACAGTATGTAGGCTATACTGCTTTACGATCTATGAAGTTTTGGGATTGCAGTGAGCATTGATGAGATAGGCAGCTACTAGGCAATTTGACTTAAATGCTACAAATTAATTTGTCCTGATCGTCATGAATTCTGCACCATTTTTCTAAAACTCAGTCCCACATGAATTATTTCATCTTAGAATCTGGAACTGATAATTAAGAGTCACGAACATGTGAACTTCGTGCTAAGAAAAAGGCTGGATGTAATAAAAATGTGTTGTTGCCATCTACTGGTAAAACAAGCCATGTTCTCACAGTGGGAGTAACAAAACATAGGTACAGTATTACCTAGTTTATGTTAAGTAGTGTGAAGCGTCAGTGGTTGGTAGGCTTCTCAGCGTTACACTTAAAATGGGTGTAAATGCTCGCCTTGGAGCACGGTTCATACGGGGTGGTGAAAATGGAGCTGGGGGCTGAAATGAAGAGACTTGCAGCAATTAGATATTGTCCAGCAGGGAAACATGTAATCTGCCTACCTGAGACAGAGCCCATACCAAGCAGCACACAATTTTATTTAAAAAAAAAAAAATCTGAGTAAATAACAGGTTAAGGCAAACAAATAGCACATGGAATATAACTGGTCAGAAGGTTTGGTGGCTGTGCTCTCACACATGGGCCCTGGCTTGCTGGAGTTGAAGAATCTGAGTTACGTGTTTGAACAGATGCTTCGCTTGCTCTTTAAGCATCCCTCCTAGTTGAACGTGATGCCGACTGTCCTCCTTTTGTGCAGGATGTTCGGCCTGTAGGTGTAACTTCAGGTCAGAGAACAGAAGAGCGTACCGTATGTGTTTGTGAAGCAAGATCGTGCTTTTGATGGTGTTTGTTTATAAGGACTTTGGGGGGCGGGGGAATGAAGTTTTCCATTACTGTTGCTTTTCCCCCTACATCATAACCGATTTCAAATGGTGCTAGACAAAAACTGAGACTCTGAACACCAAGAGAAATCGGTCAGCCTGTGTAAGAGACATTTTCCTGGCTCAGAGAAGGATCCTCTTGTAGATGACAGCTACGCATTCTTTAAAGACGACTATTCAGTGGTCTGATCAAATGCTTCGTCCACACAGCGATCGTCTTTCTGTGTATATAACGTGTCTGACAATAGCGAGGTCAAGCAAAAAGAGTTTAGCTTCATTT
The DNA here is from genome assembly GCA_009819775.1 of Phoenicopterus ruber ruber. NCBI lineage: Eukaryota > Metazoa > Chordata > Aves > Phoenicopteriformes > Phoenicopteridae > Phoenicopterus > Phoenicopterus ruber. Next base: position 2,152,714 of record CM020239.1, on the reverse strand, counting down.
TAGTGCTTTGGATGCAAGGGTAGAGAAGTCTACTGAAACATTACTAGGAGTTACCAGCAATAAACTTAAAAAATAATTCTAGAAAAGGGAGTGGATTCTGTGTGCACCAGTGTGACATCATCATGATTGCTGAAGGCACTTTTGTGTTTAGCTGCTGAGATCAAATTGTTGGAGGGAATTTCTGTGTTTGCAGAGCAAGTCTCTGGGAGCTATGGAATGATAATTCTATAGCGATAGAGTCCCCAAGCACAGAGTGGAAATACATTTGCTCGAAGTTAGTAAATTAAATGTTAGGGTCCTAGTGATTGTATAATAAAGGAAACGTACTCTGCTTGTCGAGATGCAAGAAGTACTACGTTGGTTTTCATGCAACTTTCGGATCACTTTACTCTGGACAACTTTAACTCAATATCCATTGTTTATTAAGTAGAAATACATTTGAAGGAAGCTGTTCCTGTTGTGGCCCTAGCTTGAGAGGGTGTATACAGTGGTTGTAGAAGTGTCTAGAAATCAGATGATGTTACAAAGTGGATGGCTGGCAAAAAATAACCATTGGAAAAAGTGCTGGTTTAAGGAGCAGAGGCTGTGGTGAAGTTAGCAGCTGCTTGATCTCCTCCCACGCTGTAATTCTTGCTCCTAGAACACTGATTTCAAATGGTGCTAGATACAAAGTGGGAAAATCTAAGCCACCATGTGAAACCAGCTTCCAGAGGAAGACACGTCTCGTGCATGGCTGCAGGCTGAGAGAGAAAATCCTTCATCTCCACCGTACCTAGAGAAAAATTCATTTATTTAATTTTATTAGTAAGACAGTGAACTTTGGGATAGTTTTATTGACGCTTTTTTTTTTGGCATCGTGTGAATAGTTGAGGCTGATGTAGGAGAAATGAAATAATGCGATGATGAAACCCACCACTCTGGCAGTGACTGTAATTTCCTTTCATAGCCAGGTAGAATAGACTGAAGCTCTTGCCAGCAAGTAGTGAAAAAGGTCTGATGAGTTTGTAGTGCAGAGTATGATACTGATGGGGGGAGTTTGTGTTGTACGGGAACGCTTTTCATGCCACTGCAGAGAGAACCAGGCTTTAAACCTCATTCTGTCCAAGGTAGAGAGTGTTCTGACTTTCCGTCAGTTACTGATGGCAGCATCACCAGAGAGGACAGATCAGGTGCTTTTAGTGACAGGGAAAGGAAATGTCGCTATCATGATGGCACTGCCTTCGTCAGCTGTATCACGCGGCCTGTAAATAGCGTGCTTTTCAGAAGCAAGGAGTTGCAGTTTTTGTGAGACAAGTTTTAAATTCTGTAGGGACAATGAAAAAAATTGCATGGAAACTACTTTGAGTGTGGGTCAGAACGAAACCTAAAAAGGGAGCATTTGCAAATCTAACTGTAAATGGTTCAACGAAAGTTGTCGAGGAAGTAGGAGAGTGTGAAAATGAGTGGCTGACGGTTATTGGAAATGGAAGAGGTCTGAGCAGTGCTGTAGTGCTGCACAGCCGTGGTAGTTAACCTGCAGTGTACGTGTCTCGGTACAGCAGGAATAGATGGGGTGTCTGGAAGCCTGTGAATGACTACACACATGTATAATTCAGGAACTATCACACCCTGGCCACTGTGTCTAACCTGTGCTGAGCAGAAGCTGATGTAGAATGGAACAAACTGCGGCAGAAGTGGAGTTGGGTGTTTCACCTATTGATGCCCTGGGTTTTTGACAACTCTTTGCGTTAGTTTTGTAACCAGATCCAAGAATCTGCTTCAGTGCCTACATCCTAATGCACACCCACAGACAGCAGAGGAGAAGCTCAGAGAAAAAGAGCATGTCCTTCCAAGAAAGGGGGGTGGAGGAAGGGGGAAGAACTGTACTAGATTACTGTGTCTGGATATTTACTGTAGTTTCTAAATCCATTAACTGGGTGCAACAGGGTGAAAGACAAGTGGAAAGCAGGTTCCCTCCCCAGTGTCCTGTCTTGCTGGCACAGTTCTCTATGAGGCACCTGTATTATCAGCATGAAGATTTACTACTGAAAAGCTGGGACTGAGAGTTAGTGCTGCCTAGAGGTCAGCTGCAGCACAGATACACGGCAGCGTCTTTCAGCAGCAGGGCTTGAAAGCGAGGGTTGCTTTGATTTTTTTCCTTGTCTCAGTATTAAGCATGCGCCTTAACAGTAAAAAGAATCTTTATTAGGGGTTTTCAAAAACAGTTGTGGAAATGTCACTTATGTTTGTGCTGCTGAAAATGAGAGCTTCTCTAGAGGCATGAGACTTAGAGCTGACCTGGGTCATGAACACCTATGCATACCTTCCCCTCCCCTCTCCAAAGCAGACTACCTTTCCAGAAATAACCATGCAGCAGTTGAAGACCAATGGCTTCGCTCATTATTATAATTGATAAAACTAGGGTTCACTTTAACATAATTAAGATGCTGCTGCCCCTCCTCTGGGCTACCTGAAGATGGTCCTGTTGCCTTAACAAGCTCCCCTTTTCCCCTTCCCTCCGAGCAGCCAGACAGCGTGCGCCCTTCCTGCCAAACTGCAGGTACACCTTTACGAAGGATACCTCTGTGACAGTGTACGCGTTCTTTCCAAACCTAGTAGCGTGCTTGGCAGGCAGCATGCCGAGGGGAGGAGAAAAAGAGAGCTGTTCTAGATGCTGTGATACACAGTGTTCAACTATTAATACACACGTGCAGAAAATAAACCTGTGCTTGTCTGGAGCGTTTGCTGGGTGTGTGTTGAATGTGTTCATATGGGCACACACACGTGTGTGTGGAGACAAGCAAATACTATCAGCTAGAGTTGGCTTTGTCAAAGTGTTCTGGAGTTCTCAATAAATAATAGCAGAAAAAGTACAATATTATCATTCTGGTTTTTTCCTCCTTTTTCTGACACGTTTCAGTAGAAATACTGTCTGTAGCTTCTTTCAGAGGAGCATCTCAAAGCCTTTCATGGACTTCACACTGCTTTATACCTTCTACATGAGGGAAGGCAAAAAGGGAAGAATCCCTGCCTCCCCCATGAAAGGGAACTTCCTCCCTAGCCTAAGACCTTTAATCTAGTCTGCAGGAACAAGGCAAGCCTGGATGTCACAGACCTGATTTTTCATAACCCACTGCTTATAAATAAGGCACTTCTGGGGCTTCCAAGTTAGCAAAACAGATCTCTGCATGACCCTGTGTGCATCATAATTTTTTTCCTCCATTTTCAAATCATGGAGTGAAACTCATGGTTCATCAGACTCTGGTCTCCCCTGGAGAAAATACTCCCGTTTTACACGCAGAAAATCGGCGCTTGATGCATCATCCCCAGAGTCAAGGAATGAGTCAGAGCCGGGCCAGGTGCAGGACAGAGGGGTGTGACAGTGCAAGTGGTGACCTGTAAGGGGAATTGAAATGAGTGAACTTCTAAGGTTTCAAAAAAGCTTCCTCAGCCCGGGGGAGCGTGTAACTGCATCTGTTTGTTGTGCAGTTCTGTTACTGTGTGGTGTTGCGTAGGTCAGGTATGGACAAATGTGCCCTAACTTGCAGTCTGAGCCGGTCGTTAGTGTGCAACGCTTTCTGTGTCAGCAGTAGCGCTGACCCAGGCTGAGTAAAGGTGAGGTAGAAGCTGCATCGCTCCGTGGAGTTGATGCTTGTGACTAGAAGATGGCTGTAAAGATGCTACTGCTATTACGAGCAGCAAAAACACGTACTTCCCTCCTGATTTAAAGCATAATGGAGATTTTTTTCTGATTAGGAACCAGAATAAGAATTCCAGATTGCATTCCTGAGTGAACATAGTCTACTCCTTTAGCGCTACTATTGCAGCCTTACAATTGCAGTATAAATAGTAAAGTTTAAGCCAGGCAGTCTGGGTCTGCAACTCTTGTGCTACCTGCCCCCCTCGCTCCCCAAACCCAAGGGCAGGCTGAATGCCGGACTGGGGCAACGCTGCGGGTAAAAGCCTGTAGAGCCGTTTGTCCCATTTAGCTCTATTTGAGCAATGGGACAGTCAGGCCCGCTTGACATTTGAGGCTCTAATTTCAATTTCTATTAAGGTTATCTGTCAGAGCACTTGCTAGCAATTTGTCTAACTGTGCTGAACTGTCAACAAGCTGCCTATCATTCTAACACCATTTTTTAACCGGTCCAATTGTTCAAGGGTTTGGGGTGAGGGGAAGGCCAGGTTTTTGTTTGCTCATTTGTTTAACGTAGGGAGAAGCAGCTCTTTTCCAGATAATTTAGGGCAGGCGAGGTGATAGGCAGCGTCAGCAACAGCTGAAACGTGGCTTGTTAGAGGTCTGAGAGGCCGGAGCCTTTTCTCTCTGCGCGGTTGGCCTCGCTGAAGGCACACTGGGGTGTGGTTAACTCTTGCTGCCTTTGGTGTGAGCGTTGCTAGAGCTCATGCCCAGCACGGGTTGGTGCCATCCAGGATTCTCCCGAGCAGCGCTGAGCCACGGTCTGGCAGTCAGCACTGGCAAACAGGCATTGGTGGTTCGGATGCAGCAAACCTCATTTTGAGGGCACGGTAGTTCCACACTCGCATTGACCCAGGCACACCGGTGACGTGATGGGCCGTACCGGCCCATTTTACGGTTTCTGCCATACTGATCCACATTTTCTGTGGTGCTTGGGTCTAACGAAGTAGGCTAAAAAAAAGTGCAAGAGACCTTTAATTGGCAGATTACAGATCTTGTGGAGAAACTTGGAGATAGTTCGTAACAGTGCAATATCACTAAAATAATTAGGATTTATTCACAAGACCTGTTTTTTTTAAATCCCAGGATTTTGGTTTCAGACTGTTAAGTAAAATATAACACTTATTTGCTATTGCTTGCCCCCAAGCTATCTGAACTGAAGGGAGCGATTTTAGCATGGGGACCATTCTAGCAGTGCTAGGTATTAGGGCTACAGTTTCTAATCTTCTGCTTCCCGTCTGCTCATCTGAAATTGCGTTGACTTGCCTGGAGTCATACAGTTTTCTTCCACTTTTGCTTTCATGAGGGTTCCTAGGCAAAACCACAGCCTGTTTGGAGGGCACAGGAACTACTGAACCACTGAATCCTATTGAGGATTTCAGATTTGACAAGGAACGATGAGGTGAAACTGGGCAAACTACACAGGGGAAGAAAAGCATTGCCTTACGTGACCCAGGTCATGGAAGAGCAGTAGGAAGGTGCAGCACTGAAAACTCATCAAATTTAGCCATACGCAGCTTGACTGAACAGCACATTACAAACCTAACTACACTAAAAAAAAATTATCCACCGAAGTAGCTGAAACCAGAAAAGTATTTCTGTTCCTAACTTCTGTACCTAAGCATCCCCTTAGAATATAAAGTATTGATTGCAGGTCTTGAAAGCAGGCACAGGGAGGTTATTGTTGTGATTTGTATAGTCAGTTCAGGAACATGGTGTCCCCCCAACACCACCGTTCCAGCTACTTTAGGTAATGTCAAGGGAAGTCAGATTTTCTTTGTGTCGTTCAAGAGACAAAGAATGTCCTGTGCCAATGAAGAGCATAAGGAAACAAATACTGCCAGATGTTCACTGAAGTATAACCTGCCCTTAAACTGGACGTTTGAAAACGTGCCTTCAGTACCCTGCCGTATCTCAACACTATCCGCAGTAGAAGGCCCTGTCAAAAAAGCTGGAGAAAAGCATTGACCAAACTCCTGGCTGAGGCCCCTGAGCACGTGAGCTGTTTGGTTTGTACCTGTCCCCAGGATTTCCGTCATTCTGTCTATCGCTGAAACTTCACTGTATGTTTGAGAGCCATCGTCAATGTTTAAAGAAGCATTTGAGCTGTATATCCAAATACAAAACCAGTGGCTGCTGGTGGACACCTACTATGCACCATTTGCACTCGATAAGAGTGTTTGTGTGGGGAGCTGAAGAGATGTGCTTAACTCAGAAATAGCTCTCTTCCTTGGAAAGCTTAAGGTCTGAATCACACTGGTTGGCTCAGTGTTTTAAGGCAGACAAGCTATCACATATGCCTCCCTGGTAGGCGAAGAGTCGTCACTGGCATCAGGATTAGCAGCCAGGTTCTTTCCCTTGGAAAACTAGGGATAATGATACTGAAGGCTAAGGCTGACTTTAAGCACAGTCAGGGCAGGAAGCTACCCAGGCTGGAAACCTGGGGAGGCAAACAGGTACGTAGGCTAGCAAAACAGGTAGGCGAGGCTAGCAAAACAGGTAGGCAGGCTAGCAGGAAGGATCCACTCGTGTCTGTGCTTGGCCTGCACTGGCCCCCGTGTTCCTCTCTGTTCAAAAGGAGCCAGGTAACATGCCCCCAAATTGAACTTTGTTATTTCAAAGATGGGACGAAATAAGTTATTTTGCTCACGATCCTTGAGGCATTAACCACCCCACGGCTGCCTGTGAAGCTGAGAAGACTAGAGCCAGCCCTAACATATCCACGGTTGATGTCGCCCTGAGTCAACTGAAAATACTAGTGACATGGACAAATAGGAACACCGGAGAAAGATGTGGAAACCTGGGAGGGGACGAGACAGCTATTGAGCTGAGGTACCTGAAACTGAAAGCGCCTGAGAGGCAACACTAGCTCGACAGACACTGGTGAACTCAGAGCAGCCTGCAGAGTCCACCTGATAACGATGACAGGAACACAAATGCAAATATATGCAGACCCTTTTTTCTTTTTCTCCTGGAACACAGTGTAAAAGTTGATGCCTAGTCCTTAAATACATGCCACTCTGATTCCCAGCAGTCCAGAGGAAGTCTTGGGGGAAAAGGGGATGAGGGAACTAGTGCAAAGTTTTTGTAGTTAGCTCAAGAAACAAATTACAGATATGGATTTTAAACGGTTCAGAGACGCAGGATTTTTTGGACTCAGTGGCCCACTACTGCAGTAGCATTAATTAACTCCTGCAGGTTCAGGACTCAAGCGCTGCCACAGTTGCAAGAAATGTGGATTGGGAGTTCCTGAACCAACTGGTCGCGGACAATGAGTCAGGGGAATACCTTGCAGCAGGCAGCTCACGGTACCGCTCTCGTAGCCGTGCCAGTATAAGCGTCACTGGCATCTCTGAATGCTGTTGAAACCATTTTGTGAGATTCCCGCGTTGCCCTTTCTACTGCCGCCTTTGCACCAAAACTTTTGGGTGGGTGAGAACGGAATAGAGTACTCCCTTCTTGTTCCATACCAAGGGCATCTTCGCAGCCTAGGCTTGGGACTGTCTATATCTATACACAGATATATAGAGGATATCGGCAACTCATATCTCTCGCCTACATCTCTGTCCATTAGCATCAGCGATACAGAAACTTAACCGACTTAAATCTTACCCTCCCCCCGCCACACCCATATTAAACTGTAAGAAACACCGTGAACAAGTTATAGAAAAAATACACGGCAGCAGTGAATTTTCTGGATAGGTCTGGAAGTGATTTGTAAGAGTGAGGGTAGACTACTTGGCATTTGGACATTTTAATGCATTTTCCCAAATAAGAAAAGAAAAACATTTCTTTATAGACTTTAAGCTGCTTCTTACTTCATCAGTAAAGCTCCTGACACAGAGCCCAACGCTGTATTTGTATGACATGGAAATTAACAGCAGCAGCAGCAGCAGTGCTGCAGGCTTAGAGTCTACTCTGCGAGCAACAAAATGGCTAGGGGTGCTGTCGTGTTCATTCCAATTCCTTCACCGTTTGTGGGTGCTGAAATAGGTGGATGCCGATATCCCTGCCTCTTCAGGTATGGTTGCGAACTTTAACATCAATATTAAATTAATGTTTCTAACCGTATTCAAGCTTGTGCCCTCATCAGCTCAACTCCGTAAAGCACAGACAGGAACCAACAGCAAAATCGGACTGCGTCACAGATGTAACATGACCATCGGCAAAACAAGTGCAGAAAGAGATCATGGCTGTCTCGTCAGTCAGAGAGCCTTCCTTCGATACCAAAGAGGAATAAGATGGTAATGCTTTTAAATTTATGTCGTGAGCATTTGCAATCCGTAACTTCCTTTACCAAATTTTGCGGTCCTTGAACAGTCAAAACTCCCAAGAAAATTGCACGTATTTTGCCAACAGACCCAACGCATTAACGAACACTGCGTCATAATGCCGCACTAAGGCTGAGAGATAGAATGAACCCCGCTTTACAAAGGAAGGGAACCAAAACACAGAAAAATGAATCAGCTTACACAATGTCACACACACAAGTGTCAGAGGGAGGAAAAAATCACAGCTTTCCCAAGTCCTTTTGCGGCAATACGCAGAAAACCATTATGGAACAGTTAGCCGCGTACAGCTAACATACAGTAAGACCATCCCTATGCGCAAAATCGCTACCGTCCCACAGAAATGCGCTGTGTCCCCTTCTTAGCCTTGTTTCTTGCCAGTCCCACATGTTTACCTGCTGACAGTAACCTCAATTCCTGAGTAATGACCTTTACAGCCAAAGTTTAACATTGAAGTAACTTTTTTATCTCTGTCTCCTTACCCTCCTGCATTTAGTCACAATTAAACTACCACTGTGGCAAAAAGATGGCAGCGAAAGGAATAGAAACAAATGCATCCCTACGCTGAACACGGATACTCAGAAAGTACGCATATGCCTGAGCAAGTACACCGCTGCCAGTTGCACCTCCTTCCAAAGGACTGAGAAATGCCATTAGGAAGCACTAGCTTTGCAAAGTAACGAGGTCCTCTGCCCCACAACTGTGATGGGGAAAAACGCAAAGGGTTGTCCGTTCAGCCCTCAGTAAAACAGACCCAACCCGCCCGTCTTCCACGCAACCGAGCATCGGTTCTTAGTCCGGCTCCTGGCCGTACAGAATTACCTCCGCGGCTGCCTTGTACTGTTCCTGTACGTGTGTGTATTTATGCCTGTCCGTCTTGCTGCAGGGAACCAACCGTTGTTGCTGCTATTCCTGTTGTTCCCCTGCTCTGCGGAACTGGCGCTGCAGGAGGCAAGGATGCTCCAAGGGAGCCAGCTACAGCCAGCGAAGGCTCAGTGAGTCAGGAGGGTTGTGACGACTGCAGTAAGAGTCTGAAATTCCCTACGGAATCTGGCAGAAAAGGGGGGGAGGCAAAAAGGTGGAGATGGGAAAGAGGGAAAAAAGTAGGGAGTGGCACCTACTGTCTGTTTTCTTCTTCCCTCCCTGTTCCTACCACCGCACTGCCGTTGGAAATGGCATCCTCCCCTCTACGGTACTGCGCAAAGGAACGGAGTCGGGGATAAAACCGCAGCGCATGCGGCCTTTGTAACCGAACAACCAAAATTCGGTCGGGGTGGGCGTGTGTGTGTAAATACAGCCCTTCTCTCTCTCTCCCTCTCTCAGGCTGCCGTTGAGAGGACAGGCTACTGCTGAAGTAACGGGGACGGCGAACGCAGTACGTTTGAGCCGGTGCTGAACCCAGCGGTTGTTGCTAAACAACCGGACCTGACGCTTGAGATGTCAGCGAGTGAGTAATATAGATTAAATGCTTATGCTACCACATCCTTAAACTTGTTTAAGCCTCGATACGATGAAAGGCTATGGAATAATGTTCCCTGCCGTATGAGAAAGCAAAGTTACCACTCCACTGCATAATCAGGAGACTTCCTCGGCCAGAAGGACCAAGCTCAAAGCTGGTTGTGTCCTCAGCACTTCCAGGCAGAGCTGCCATCTTCATTGCTGGTCGCTTTAAGAAGAGAGGTGAAAAAATAGTATAGTAAATGGTTAAGAGAGAAAAACATTCTCCTCTTCATTTCCTCATCCTCTCTCTGGAGCTGCGCTCTGCCCTCAGTCTCCCGTTCATCCTCACCCGGTCCTGCCCAATCCTCCTTCAGTCCCTGCTTTCTAACGCTGTTAATTCGTTTGCAGACCCTTACAGACCCGTCACTTCGGGCTGTCTTCAGCTCTCCCTGATGTTATCGAGCCTGTGGCAAACTCACACTTACGCAAACAAAAGCTGAGTTTGGGCAAGAGTCTTTTTCACTTCCTTAATTATTCCCACAACCTAATTTCCAGGTGCAATGCCTGCCCCGAGCAGTTTAGTCCCGCTGACACCTACCCACCTTATCGGGGAGAGGGAGGAAAGCGAGCGAGAACAGCCCCAAACCCCAGTACTTTCCCCTGCCCCCGGTTCGCAGCTCCGACACCTCATCGTCACAACTCCCTGGCGAAACGAAACCTCGCGCGGGGCACCCACGGGTGCGGGGTCCAACGGGGGAGTTAACGGCTTCTTTCCTGCCCGAGGGGCGGCCGGGAGCGGCGGGGGGCGGGCAGGGGACGGGCAGCGGGCAGGCAGAGCTGCCGGCACTTTGAAGCAAGTGAAATCAACGTTGAGATTTGACACCCAGTCCTCGACCAATCCGGGAGGGCTTTTCACCTGCCATCACCTCCTCCGCCAATGGGACGGCGCCTTTGGGCCGAGAGCCCTCCCCGGCCAATGGGGAGCCGGCGCTGCCACTTAGTTAATGATGCAGCAGTACAGGGAAGACTATCACATGTGAGCTGGAAGGCTGCCAACATGGAGACACGGAGAGAGCAAGGTAAACAACTTTCCAACGCCAAAATGATGACATTTAATCCCTAAATGCTAGCTTCCCGTCTCGACTCATCCTTAACCCCTTTCAGCTGGCGTGGAAGCGTCTGGAAGGCACCGTCTACCTGTCCCCAGTGCTTTTAAAAACTGGACGACATGCCCTGCAATGATCACTGCGTCACCGTTTACCACTTTCCGAACTACGCAGTGACAAACCTCCAAGCTCTGAAACGCAGAGCGCCTGTTAACCCCTCCACCGAACCCTCGCCAACATGCCAGCCTTTAGAGAGACGGGGGGGAATAAAAAGCCCAAACAAAACGTGAAAACAGCAGTCTTTGCAAAGTTGTCATCTCTCCCCCACGACTACTACCCTCCTCTGCAGTACAGCAATGCCGGCAAGAGTGACATTAGTACAACCTGTGCCGTCGTTCCATTGAGAAAACAGCTCTGACGCAGAACAGAGCAATCATACCCAGCCAAAATAATAATAAAGGCACTTTGGGATCCGAACTTAGGGACGCCGGGGGAAAGGGACGCCCTGCAAATAATTAAAATACGTAGATGCACCTCGAGCCCCATCCTGATCAAAGGGTACGTACGTGGGAAAGACGAACCGGACCGAAGAGCTCTGCCCGTGCACCATCTGCGCAGTCCTCAGCCCTCCGCTCGCTGTGTAGCGCCGCAGAATAGAAGGTTCCAGAATTTTCCTTTCCGTTAACCCTTTCGGTGTCTGCCCACTCTCCCTCCCCGCGGGATTAAGCGCGCCGGGTCTCCAGCATCGTCAATGGGCGAAGCCTCCTACGCCAACCGAGCCCAAATACGATCTTTAAATGACACTGGGTGGTGGCAGGAGCCCAGTCCCTGGTGTTGGTGTTACTTCTCTTTCTGGAGCCCTCTCTGCCTCTCTTGCTGCCTCTCTCCCCTCTTGCTGCAGCAGGGCTGTTGCTGGTAGACCTATCGACGGAGCTTGCTCTCTCACTCTCTCGCTGAGCTCTGTGACGCAGCTCTAAATTCTCCAGCCTGCTCCCTGTGTTATAAGAGCGGAACTGCAGCTTTCCAGGGAGCCCGTGCCAGCGGTGCCAGGGCCAGGCAAACCGAGGGGAACGTCGCTCCTGGACTCTGCACCTTTTTTTGGTAATTATTATGTTCCTCACCTCTGTTTCTGCGCTTCCTCCAAGGCGCTCAGCCTCGCATCTCCTTCTCTGCTTCTGAGTCATACTTACTAGGTTAACTCTTTTAGGATTGGTAGTCAGCAATACAAATCTCGAACAAGCGCAGCTGAAACCACAGCCAACTTTGTGGTGGTTTCTGCTTTAAAAAAACCAAAGCAAATCTTCTTGGCTCTAAAAAACAAAAACACACACACACGCATGCACACACACACACACACGTTCCAGTAGAGAGTTAGTGCTTTTTGATTAACTGTTTCGGTGACAGGAACCACTACTTGACTTCCTAAAATAAAGTATTTTAGGCCTACGTCTTGCAAATACTCAGCAGGCAGTTACCCTGAAGCACAAAGCAACTTAAAAGGAACTGCTCCTGTGAACGAACCCAGGTCTTCTGGGCAGAAAAGCGTGAGGCTACTGCGGGACCCACAAGACCCTGCCATGCCGGCCGCAAGACATTGATCTGAATGTGGTTCAGCCACCGGGCAGATGCACGGTGTAAGATAAGGTACTGGAAGTGCTAGAAAGCTATAGGCTCTCCTTAATCTGAACAGTATTAATAAGTGTTATCACACACACAGATTCAAAACGCTCAGAGTAGGCAGGGGAACGAATAACTGCGTTCCTGGAGTCACCAGAATCCAATAATCTCTGTCGGAGAGAGTCCGCAAACAGCTATGTGTTTCAGCAGAGCAGGCGTCACCAGGCAAGAGAAATCCTGCAGACAGACACTCTCCTCGTCTCTGCCCCCTTGCATTAACTCTGCCGCGACTTCAGCACCAGGCAGGGGAAGCAGTGCTCGCCCGTCTTGTAGCCTCAAACCCGGGAAATGTGGAGGAGGATCAGTGGTAGGTGCAGTATCTGGGAATCAAAGGGAAGCTAATGGAAAGCCAGCACTGTATGAGGGAGTTCTTGCATCAGGCTGCATATACAAAAGAGCGAGAGAGCGAGCCAGCAGTCCATTTGAAAAACACCGAATCAAGAGAGATCACTACTACACAGCTACATCTGCCATTTTAATTCCGGACTTCAGAGCTGGCTGCGAGCTTTAGGTTTTTCACTACAACCAAAGCTGAAGTAACCACTATTTTTTCTCTTCGCAGCGTCTGAAGAGCCTGAGCTATTTTGGGATTTGTCTGTACTACACTGAAAATGACACCTGTTACGCACAGACACAAATGAGAAGAATTGCAAGCTCCCGGTTTCTCAGATATGATTCTGCAAAAAAAAAAAAAAGATCCTATGAGCTAGGGACCTGGGAGAGCAGCGCAGGCTCTGTGTGGGGCGACGGGGATGGCCCTTGCGAATTGAACAGTCAGACACCAGGACAAAAAATGTAAAAGGTCTCTTGCAGCTGGTGCAAGGGGAAATCAAACCTCCATGTGACCAAAAGAAGTGGCGCTTGATCAACTAAATGCCACAAGACATGGTTTCTTATGCAATCGAACCCATGGGACTTCAAGCCTTACATATGCGCTTTGCGGCCGGAGCTGCAAGCATTAACTACTTCAGTTAATGAAGGTACAATTGTAAGAGCGCTACGGCTACTTAAATGAGTCACCCAGCAGTGATACTCGCTAAAGTAGGCCAGTGTTTTACGTGACGTTAAGCTGCCTGTGCTGGTTTCAGTTACCCCTGAGTTATCTCGGAAGCTCCACCACCACGCAGGGTCAGAGCGGATTTTCCACGTTCCCCGTTTCCCCCGTCAGCGTGCGGCTGATTGACAACTCGCCGGCGCTGTGCGGAGGAGGCAGCGGCCATCTCCCTGGACCTGCGAGACCCAGCGAGGCTCTGGACACGATTGCGTGCAGCGCTGTAGCAGGATAAAAGCCTCGGAGCCTCAGAAATGGGACAGTTGACTGGTGCTTTTAGCTCACAGCGATTTTGTCAGTCTTGTGGTATAATCAGAAAGTAAAATGGAGCTTTGATTTATTTCAAATTATATCTTTTTGGTTGCTTTCAGGGGAAAGGCGGCATTTATTTTATGGTTCACTTTCATTTGAAAATCACCAGCCGTGGAACATTTCTGCCTGTACCTGACTAAGTATTTACTCTATGGTGGCACTCGGGCTCCCAAGAAGACTCAAAGCCGTGCTGCACTGGGAAACACTCAAGTGCGTAACTAAGAAAACACGGCACAATGGAAAGCTTCAGCACTCGGAACTGAATAATGAGGCCCCAAAAAATAAAGTCGTCTTCTCCCACAGTTGAGTCAGTTAACTCTTGGTCAGGATTTGGCATTTTCTGTGAGCTGAAGTAAGGAAATAGAGGCCGTGATTCCGTGGTAGAAATCTAGGCTGCTTTTCTGCTTTAACTGGAGCCTATGTACATGGTTTGTTACTGTTTTGTTTTGTTTGGTTTTTTTCCTTTTTTTTTTGCCTCCAAACTCTGTCTAAAAGCAGGAGGCAGAACTTTGGTTTTGTAAGAACTGACTACAAGGAAGCAAAGTCCCGGGGCTAGAAAGCAAGCTGGGTAAATGGAAATAATCCACAGCCGTGGCGGGAGGCAGGGAGCTCGGCCGCACCGTGCAAGTGTAGGGGAAGCAGCCAACGCGAGGGGCGGCCTCATGGCTCACCACGGCTGTGCCGTGCGTGCTTACGATACCGATTTTTAAAAAAAAAAAAGTTCCGATAGTGCTAGACAATGTAATAAGATGTCACGACTTACAACTTCAGCGGTTCAGGCGGGATGTTAGGGGGCAAATAAATTTCTTCAGGAGGGTGGGAGGGATTGAACCCCCAGCCGTCGTTACCACGTCTGCCGTCAGTCGACAGTTTCCCTCGGCACCGTGAAAGGATCCGGAGCAATTCATCGGGGAGCAGAGGAAGCGTGGGCTTACCGCTGCTTACATGCCGAGCTGTACGTAAAGCGGCATCCTCAGTTCTCCCATGCTATTTTCTGCTGTCATGCTACCATGACCTTAACAGCAGTAGCTTATGAAGTCTGACGTTACAAAAATCTAACCCTCACGCACCTATTGGCGCTGTGGGCGATAACACCACCTCGGCCATCCACTGAGGAAGGTCCTTGGTCTTTTTAATGACGAACAAAACCCTCGTGCTACCACCCGCACTTCCAGCTTCCTGCTGGTGCAGTCCTGGCTCAGGTTTCGGTTTAAATGCCACCGGCCACACCTTCCTCCGACTACAGGAAACTGCGATTGTTAAAATCAGGGCATGTTCCTGTTTAACTAAAAGGCTGAGATCAAATAATCCAAAGGCCTCGACTATGCCAAACAAACTCCTGCCCACGACGCAGCAAGTCTGTGCAGCTGTAAATCTATAACCCCGCGACCTCGGCATCCACGTCCCTGACTCTCGGCACATCACCTCGGGGGCGGCTGGTAGTAAACGGACGGAGCAAAGAATCAGGCAGAGGTGGACGAGGGAATGTAAAACTTAACACTTAGCACACTGTTCCCCAGTTTACCACCCAAAAGACCTGGAAGTTGCTTTAAAATGCAAAACAGTATGTTTTTCAAATGCCGATGTGGGATAGCTCTTTTTCAGAACGTCACGTTTGTCAGAGCTACCTCTTCCTCACAAAACACTCACAGCCTCAGCAAAACGGTGTTTTCCAACAAAAATCTTAGTTCGGCACAGAATTCCCAGCCAGCTGCCTTGAAGGAATACCAGCAGAAACAGTAACGCGACAGCCAGGACTGCTTCCCCTAACCCTCACCAATCAGAGCGGGGTAAGTTGTAAAATTTCCTTTTAATCTGAGTGTTGTCATAGAAAATCATCCTAAAAAAATCTTACTTAACTCTTTGCTGTAGTAAAACAATTGTCTACATTGACCGCAAGTACAAAAGTAATATGTTAGTTGTTACTTACGGAAACTGGCAAGTTTTTACTGTTTGCTTATTTAAAATTAATATAATTTTGCATATGGGAAGGCTGAATTAAATAAAGGTTAAATCATTTGACCCACATTGTATGCGGAATCGGGGTCAAAGCTGAGATGGAAATTTGGGAGTTCCTTGCTCCCAGATTTTACTCAAGTTGTGGCTCTTGCTTAATTATAGTCGTTATTGCGCAAAAGGCCCCCAGTCAATTAGTGAGACGTAACCGTCACCAGCTGCCGGAACAGTGTGGCTTTTAGAGGAAATTGGTAGGAAATTATTCTGAGGAGGCACTTTCTTTCATTTTTCAAAGAAAAGCAGAAACAAGACTCTGAAGTCTTCCTTCGATTTTCACAGGTACGTGGACAGCAGCCACCAAGTCACGGCTTGCAGTGCTGTCCCTGCAGTCCCCAGGACCTGCAGCTTTCCAGGAACGCGGAGACTTGCAACGCCACAATAGGAATATTTGCTAACGCAGCTACCGACGTCCATAAGGGACGTTCTACACGGTTGTACCGCTCATCGGGTTTTGTTCCACGGTGGCAACAACAGAAAAGTTACAGAGTCACGACAAACATTTAGGTTTAGGGCTTTTTCCAAAAGTTTTATTGTTTTCCAGACAAGTTTTGTTAGCGAATGCCAGAGAAATGGCCAGCGCTTCCAATTCTTTGCCAGCCCAGTGCGTACACACTGGCGTCCCCACCAACAGGAGCAAGAGCGGGCAGGCACATAAATAACAATTAAAAAACCCTCCTGAAAGAGTTTTAAACGTGATTCTGTGCGCCTGCTTGGGTGCGCACAACTGACTACGTGCAAAGATCGGGCTGGGGGGGGTTGTGCTCCTCTTTGGGGGTGGTTTGAGGGAATTGCATGGAATAGCTGGTGTTGAGATCAAAAGAGTGCGAAGCCAGAGGTGTGGGTCCGTTCCCAAGGACCGTCGGGGATGTGCTGGCACCGGGCAGGCGCATTTGCATAAAATGCTTGCGTTCTTTGTGCAAACCCAGCCCACGCAATAAAGCAGGCACCGAAATGGAAACCTGCAGGTGAAAACCTGGCCCTGCCTTTGAAAACCTGGAGTCTTGGAATTTACCCTGTGAAGTCTAAGAAAATCCCAGCTGGAAGAGCTGAGCTCCTTTTCAGAGAGGTGGCACCACATTAACATACGAGCTGCTTCAAAGCAGAGCTTATGCCCCGTGTTGAAGCTGCGTCCGAGGCATTTAGCATCCGCAGCCGGCAGCTCTGCTCGCTCTGCTGTCTTGCAGCGTCCCTGCGCAGCACGACGACGGAACCGCTGCCCCGAGGTCGGCGTGGAGGCTCCCCCGGGCCCCCGGCCGCTCTGCCCGCCGCGCGAGAGGGAGTGGGGGCAGCCGGGCTCCCCGAGCCGCAGGCTTTGCTCCGTTCCAAATCTAAGGAGCCAACAGCGCTGAGACAAAAGTAATTATTTCAGCTATTAGCTGCTAAGAATAGAGCCGGCGGGGGTGCTGTGCGTGGCTGAGGTGCACTGCCAGCACAGTCGGAGGTAGCAGGGATTGCAGTGGAAGCACAGAAATAGCCATTCTCCACGCTCAGCACTTTGAAGCTTCATGAGTCACCAAAATACACAGGGGGGGACAGGTGGGGTGTAGAGGGAAATACACCCTGCCCTTGCACGTACAGCAGCACGTGCCCCGGGGCTGATGGCTGTATTTCCTGGGAGAGAACAGCATTTTGCTGAGGAGCCGTTTTCTTCCCTACGGAGAGCATCTTCCCAGGCGCGGGGCAGGGGGCCGCCCTCCCACCCCCACCCGCCGGAGCGCAGCCGTGGCCAGGAAAACCTTCGCATAGACCCGATGCCCGTACGCTGCTAAAGGTACCCGGGGAACGGCACGGGGGCCGCTCCTTCCTCCCACCGCCCCGTGCCCGGCCCGTCGCACGTGGGGCACGAATATTTGCAAAAGCTAAACATTACCGGGGGAGCGGGCAGCGGGACGGAGGAACCTACTGATCTCGAGCCAACTGCGTGTCACGGTGTTTTCCTAACTAACTCCTAATCTTACTTGAAGTTCCCTTTACAAATACATTATAAAAGGTTAAACATACGAACAGCAGATATTTACACAGGGGATCAGCAAATGACGAGGTGCTCAGCTGGCTGTTCCTAGATGTCTTTACATCTTGTCCTGATGCTATTTAGCAAAAACCGTATTGGTATCACTACATGTTTTCACTCAGTATAGCTGGGAAGAGGCAATTTTCCTGCCGTGCTGTCTGTGCAGCCCAGGGTACGACACATTCCTGATCTGTGACTAGATTTCCAAACTACATAGTAAAATGAATAATAACGATAGTAAAAGTTGTACAACTTTTTTTATACAGCAACCTTTGTATTACTTTAGTGCTGGATTTTCCAGCTATTGTACATGGGGGGAAAAAAGGGTTTTTTTGTAAAAACCACCATACCCAACCAAAACCAAAACAAACCCCCAACAAATTCAAGGTTTAAAAGACAATTTTTGTATCAATCCTGGGTGCAACTGCAGAGAGTCGAGCTAGATAGAATTAAACATCGCAGCTGGAGCATGGACAGAGCACCAGACAGCTTGCTAAAAATAGATTAATCCTAATTACAGCCACACTTCTGCTTTTTCAAGGTTTCCCGTTTCACGCGGGGACGCGGAGGCTGTGAATGGAGAGGGGGCTCGGTGCCCATTGCGGCAGCAGAGGGGCCGGGGGGCACACGCTGCCCGGCGTTGCGTAACCCCGGGAACACGCCGTCCTCCGGCGGGAGCGACGGCAGTGACGGCAGTGACGGCAGCGTCCCGCCTCGCCGGCCTGCGGCTGCCCGGCCCCAGCCGATCGGCACAGGCTCAACTCAGCGCCCGGCCCTGGCAATATCTGCTCTCCCCAGTGAGCAAAACCAGGCTAAACCGCTGGAAAACGGGGTTTCAGGTAACGTGCGCTTTGCTGGTTAAAGATTTAAACATCGCCGCCTTCCTACAGGCTCCCCAGAGCGCCGGCAGCCCCGGGGGAGCTCGGTCCCGCGCCAGCGCTGCCCGGCGTGGTTAAGACCCCCCGAAGCGGTGCCGTGCGCCGGTACGTCCCGCGGGAACTGCCATGAAGCCCTGTCGGTTTGATTCCCTCCTGGACAACATTCACACGGAGCTGACTTGCTATCTCAGAAGCAGAATTACAAAATGTTTGGTATGAAAGAAACATATTTAAGCCTCTGCTTTCCAAACCACGGTAGTTTATTTCTCCCATAAAGCCTATGAAACTATGGAAAACAACTATTTTCCCACCCTAAAGGATGTATATTAATTACCAATTTAAATCTTTAGCCAGAAAATGTATCACTTCAGCTATAATAACTCAGCTTTGTTTTATCGGAAACCAGGAGTTAACGCTACGTTCTCTCTTTCCCTGTCTGTAGCAGCGACAGAAGGTGAGCACGAGGGCCCTCTGCTCGAGGCGCTCTCGCCCTGCGCCCGTCGCTGCTGCTGGGAGACACGGCCAGCGACTGAAAGACCTTCGAGCTGGTCAAACAAGGGACAGATTCATCAAACCCTCCTTCAATACCTTGGATTTACCTAACGGGGGAACAACTCTCCCGCAAGAACAGGGGGAACAGCACGAACTTCACTTAAAGTGGCCGACTGAGCCCGAGGACATTTTAGAAAAAAATAAACCAGGTCCCCCCGCGCGGCGCGGGCAGCGGCACCGGCTGCGCTGCGTGGTGGTGAGGCTTTGGCCGCGCCGGGCGGCGCGGTGCTGGACTTGGGGCTTGCTTTTTGTGTTCTCAGGTAAATGAGAAAAGGCGCTGCAGACCAGCTGGTCCCTTTGGGCTGGCGGGCGCTCGCCTGGGCTGACAGAAATCCCCGCTCTGATCGCCACAGAGGGCAGTCGCGCAGCTCCAGCCCTCCGTACCCCGGCTGAGCCTGTAGCAGGTTTTGGCCGTCCCGCAGTCCCGGCTGTCAGTCCTGCTCTCACCTCCCAACTCCCCGGAGTTACAGCCTGCGTACGAGAAAATCCCCCATTAAAAGTTTCACCAACCTTAATATGAGAAAGCACTGTTTTCCAATGGGGAAATGAATAAACAGGGAAAAATTTGGTTAGACATTCCTATGCAGCTTGCTTAGCGTTCCTGTGCCACCAGCAGACCGCGGCGAGGGCTGACCTCCTCCCTTTGCCCGCCGGGACGCGCCGACAGCAGGGCAGCGCTGCCGCGCGCCGGGACGCAGCAACCCCTATGGATACGAGGGCGCATCTCGCCGAATGCCTGTGTCTGCCAGCCCCTGCCTGGAGCTTTTATAAGCATAGCGAGGGATTGGGAAATCTGCTGTGACTCATCCGAGTCGCTTCAGTCCCCGCTCCCACCCCAGCGCAGCACCCACGAGTGCCCGGGAGCTGCCAGACGCGCGCGGAGCGAGCACCACGCCTGCCTGCAGCTCCTCGCGAGCGTCGGCTGCCAAGCCGCTCCCGCAGCCTTTAAAACTCGGTACCACAAATGATTCGTCCTTATCTGAAAAATTCCTGAAACGCTTTTTATTTTTATTACTGCAAATTGTCACGGTCAGGGTGGATCCATCATCGGCTGAGCGGGACGCGCCGAGCCCGTCGCTGGCCGTGGCGTTCCGCTGCTCCCGCTGCGGCCCACGTTTATCTCTGCCTCTTCTCTCAGCCTTGAAACTGGGATTGTAAATTATTTTGGCCAGGGATAAACTGTCTTTTTGCTTGTGCAGCACCGGCCTCTGGGTCTCAGCTCAGGCTTCTAGATGGTTCTAAAAACAAGTAATTATAAGCTATTATCTTTTAAGATACTTGTAAAAAAGAGGGAGCACGCTGTTCCCAGCTGGTTCTCCTCAAACTGCCAGGATTATTTTTTTTTAAACTGTGTCTTTTTGGTCAGTTCTCTCCTGCAGCCTTTCATAAAACAAGGGTACACAACAGTTTTTAAAAGTTAGGATGGGTATTTTGTACTTACATAGCAATAATAATTTGAAAACCACTACTAAGTTCTAAAATCCAAGCTACCATTAATAAAATAAAAATTAAGCTCAAAAAATATTTTCATGCACGAGTTGATTACTCTTCCCAGCCTGGAATTATTTTGCAAACAAATCTCAATTAGAGGTTGAACTTTTCTAATTTTTTTTTCCCCTACGAAAAAATAGATATTGTCAATTTTCAAGATCCTTTGGTTTTTTTCTTCCTTGGCCAATTCTGATTAGTCACATTAGTCCTACTGTAGATTTTTTTCCCCTTTCCAGAATGGGAGACCTTTGCTTTGAGTGATTCCTTTGTATAATTCGTAAAGTAGAAAACAAAACATTAAACATCATTACAAAACAAAACAGATGAAAATACTTTCAGCTTCGCTCATGTTCCTGCCAACTATTTTCCTTTTTACCCCCCCCCCGCCAGCTCCTGCTCAGCCCGTGCCCGACTCCACCGTTTTACTCCTCTGAAGGGGAAAGGAGAGGGCCAGCACCTGGGGAACGGCAAGGGCTGGTTTTAAGCCTCTAATACTCTTCCTCCCGCCAAAACAAGGCAATAACAGTATATTGTGATGGGGGCACAAACTTTTAAGTCGTCTTTAAATATATATTGTGAACAGCACACTAAAGAGCAGCCATAGTATTAAGAGATTAATAGTTGAGCACAATTTATTTGCCCATTGCCTGCACTGGACATGAGCCCCTGCTCTTGAGCTCCGTTCCCACGCTGTCGCTTCCCATTCCTTGGGGCTGGACCGTCAAAACGAGGGATACGATACTTCAAAAGCCAAGACCGTCCTCCCCACCGCTGCCCCTGCACCTCGTCATGTTCTGGGGCCGCTCGGAGCTGCCAGAGATGCTGCGTCGCTGGCGGGTCCGTCCGCTCCAGCCCTCCGCTCCAGCTGAAGACCCCCGCCCTGCCCCCGCGACGCGTGCCTGACTCCGAGAATTCCTCTTACATCTTCAGTGCGTGAACGCTCAGAAAAATCAGAGCTTACAGAAGGCCTTGAAATTTTGGGGTGCACCGATAAGTAATAAATAACGGGTCACGGGGCTGAGACGGGCTCCGTCTGCCGGAGGCTTGCGGGAGGCTGCTTCACCCCGAGCCCCGTTCCGTCCCCGAGGCTGTCGCACGCAGTGATTTCTCTTTGGGAAGTTTCGGGAAGTTTAACCTACAAACGCGGGGCTGGGTGGGAATCGGGGACTTGTGGTGGCCGCCACCCCGGCTTTCACTCTCAGGTGTGCACAAAGCGACGTGGGACGTTGTGCTTCGTGCCACGCTGGCCCGAGTTAACCCGTAGCCCTGTTTTCCATCCGTAACCATGGCAACCCGCGTTGTCTTGCGGAGGTGCCGGTCGCCCCACGGCAGTACCACCCTGCCTGGCACAGCCGAACCCACAGTCCCGCCGCTGGCGTTGTCCCTGCGCGCATCCCGGCTGCCTGAAACTGCAGAAAACCCCGAAGGCGCGGTGGTGAGAGCAGGATCACCGCGGGTAACGCCGTTCTGCGGGCGCCGAGCGGGAGGTGGGGAGAAGGCAGAGGAAGAGCGGGGATGCCGGAGCAGTGCAGGCACGGTCCTGGCTCCCCGCAACACCGGCAGCTCCCTGGCAACGGGAGGAAGGTGTCTCGGGGTGGATGGGACACAAACGCGCGCCGGCTCCAGCAGCAGCTCCGGGAGAGAGGAGCATCACCGCTAACACGGCTCATCTGATTTTGCCATGGAGCACTTAGAAAAGAGAATGAAGTACCAGCTGGAAGCAGCCTCCCAGTGAGCGCGTTCCACAGCAGCGCGAGGCCCTTGGCTGTCCGTTTTGGTAAAATATTTTTCATACAACAGCATTGAATGTAAATGTATTGAAGAGAAAGAAAGTTGCCTATACTGACCCTCCACCTATGTGGGAACTTCTCATATGGAGAGGGAAGATGATGGCTGGTGCCATGAAAGGAGAGAACAAATCCGGGGGTTGGACCAGATGATCTTTAAAAGTCCCTTCCAACCCAAACCACTTTATGAGTCTATGATTCTAAACGCCTCGGCCATTTAGACTATCTATCTCGCAGGATTTCACGGCCGCCACTCCAGGAGGTACTGTCCATCTGCTTGATCAGAGCAACTATTATTTCTCAGAAGAGGAATAGGCCTTCAAATTTTCTGAAACCTAAATCATTAGAAAGGTTTTACAAGACTTTTTACTGTCTTTTTTACAAGCCTTCGCTGCACTTTTGTACACTAAAGTATCAGCACTGAGAAGCTAAAGAGTTAAATCAAAATCAGAGAGATCCAACAGATTCTTATAAAGTCTTTAAAACCAAGATAAGGGGAAGAGATGCATAGATCTTAAATAACGAAAAAGATCTGGATTTTAAAATTATTATCGAATGAATTCTAACTTAGTAGTAATATTAGCAGAAAAGTCATTTCTAAGCAGTCAGTGACTGCTGAGCTGGCAATCCTACACTGCAACTATGATAACCCTGGTTGCACAGAGGCACCAGGACTCCAATTACTTTTACATTAGGCGTCTCGCCTCACACAAGGAGGACAGAAAACACGTCTGTATTCCTTTGTAAACACACAAACATGGTTTCCACGCTCACTTTGGCACTGCACAATAGCACGAAAGGGGCTAGTTTCATCTCCGAGGCAAAGAATTGCACAGAAAAGTAAAGGCTGGTGCAAATGAGCTATCGGGAACCGTCCCCACGTGGAGAGAGCTGCCCGGGAGATGCGATGGGCACCCAGCGACGGGCTGAGACCTGTCAGGGACCCGCAGCCAAAGCGGAGCACGGGGGAACAGGGTGCTGGCGTGAGGAACAAAAAAGCGAGGTGTTGGCGTATGGTGGTAATTTGCTTCCCCGTGCAAAGACACAAAGAGCGGCTGCAGGGCTCGGGGTGGGCAGGGAAGCTGTGATCCGACAGCAGAGTACGCACTAACCTTGCTGCTCTGTCTTGAGCAGTTTTCCTACAGCCCCCGACCGACCCTAACCCAGTAACAGAGCTCTTCTCCTTCCGAGAACGCTGTCGGGCATTTCTGCCCACAGCTGTAGGATGTCGAGCTTTCGAAGAGGCACATCGACGGCAGGGTAAAAGGTCCAGGGTATTCCTTAGAATTCCGGAGTCTGTGAAATGGGAGCTTGTGCGGGCAAGCGTCTCCTGGCATTCTGGGTCCCTCGTTGCAGTTATCGACAGGGTGAGAAGAGAGGTGCTCACGGGGAATACAGGGAAGCAGAGCGGGTATGACAGGTGAGACTAAGGCCATCAGATGTGCACATCAATGAGCCAAGAATGACCGAGCCCTAAATCCCCATCTTCCCTCTGACACGTGCTCTTTCAGCAGGGCTACCTCCCGGGAACGCCGGCATCCCAGGGCGTTTGCTTTTCAGCCTCTCGCATTCGCATTTCCCCGTCAGAAGTACCAGACGCTTTCCGTGACGTCGTTCTGGAGACCCGCAGCTCCTTTGCTGGAGATGGAGCATTTCTTCACCTCTCTCCGCTGCAGCTAAAGGTGAAACGTGTACGAGGTCGCCGGCAGCAGAGTCCGGGATGCCCCAGCTTGTGCGGGTGAGCGCTCGGTTCTGCGCAGCCTCGACACCAAACCCGCCGCCCCCGGGGATGAAATCCGGGTTATATAAAGCCATTCCTGCCTCGAAACGGTGAGGTTAAAAGGCGGCTGTCCCAGATGAGAGCTGCCTCGGGAGACGATTGCCCGCACCAAGCTTTGAGAACAGGGGAAAACTGAAAGTCAGTGCTCAAACGTACATAAACACACAGGCCAGGACGCCGGGAGTTTCCTGAGCATTCACCGTGTTTGCAAACGTTCTGGAAAATGAGTACGTAGTGAGCTGGCAACGTTTGGAGATGATACAAAATCAGCGAGGCACATCCATCGTAAAACGGTAAAGTAAAGGAAGGATCTCGTGATGTGCAGTGGCTGGGGAAAAAGTTATCTGATTAAATCCAGAATTGGTAAATTGAAAGTGACAGGTTAAAAAAAACCCACACAACAAAAAAACCCCATAACTGAACATATTCGGGTGCTGGATGTGGTGCTACTCAGGAGGTCACGGAGAGCTGGCCGCAGGACGAGGGAAGGAGGGTCGGTACCTGCCCTGCCTGACGCTCCTTCCCGGGAGCTCGCTGCAGGCACCGTGAAGGCTCCGGCCTGGTGGATCCGCGCAGTCCCAGCAGGGCAGGGCTAGTTCTTATATTTGCATCATTCCATTTATGTGACAAACTGTACCGAGCAGGCAGCGTGACGGTCCACGGTCACAGAGCACTGCGAAACTGTAGGATGCCAGATAAACACACCAGAGAGAAGCTTTATACTGTACCTAACCACAGCTCCTACCCACTTCACAGCCCAGTACAGCCAGGGCTGAAAACTGCACCATTAAAACACGTTCAAAGGGTGCAAAGCCTACGTTACTCCTTCTATCAGGGCTTTATGAAACCGGTGTGCTGTGGAAGGGCTGCCACATGAACGCGGGCGCAGGTAAGAAAGTATAGGACCGTAACAGAAACGCTAAGTCATCGTTTAAAGGCAGATATTTCTTTTCCAGAATACTAATGTAATTCCTACAGCACAAAGAACAAAAGCTTCCTTCTGTAAATCCATTTCACAGCGACCACGAGACAGGGAAATCTATCGCGCTGAGGTAACGCGTCGGAAGGGAGCTACTCCGAGTGGGCCAGGGTTAATGTATCCGTGAGCTTCAGTGCCGGAGCTTTCGTAATTCAGTGACCGGAGAGAGCGGCAGTGATGGAAACCACCAAAACCAACGTGCAGATGCCTTACAACTTCAGACCATCGCAAAGAAAAAGAGACAGAAGTCATGCTATCAGGACCGCACAAGTTTGAGAAGGACCTGCCGCCTTCCAATGGCTGAAAAAACCCCACCCGACTTCCCATCTCCATGGCAACTCCTTCCTCCACAGCACTTCAACGCAGTTTGTTCCCTGTTCCTCTAACTTCTCCGATGGTTTCAGAACGGAGCGGTCAAGGCTGGCGCACTGGTAACGCGCCTACAGCAGGACAGCGGCTGAGAAACCACGTCTCTGCCTTTGACACAAGCGACGAGCAGAGCCGCTGTCCCCTCCCGGGCGATACCTGTCTCTAAAGGTAACACCATCACTAAACGGAATGTATGCGCAACGGTTACTAACCCCAGGAGACAGCCAAAGGCAAATTATCCGCAGAAGACAGCAGGAGAGGGTCGGCGCTGCTCCAGCCTCTCTCCTCGCGGGAGCTGGTACTCGAGTCACTCCGAGCAGAGGTCCCATCTCAGGGGGGATCCCTATGTCTGCATTCCAAAGGGCCCTGGCTTGTCATGGTAATATTATTGTAGCAACTACCCACGCTGGCCTTTGCTGCTCTTACACACCCTTTGGTGTTACTCGTCCTCCCCGTGCATCTCGGAGGACAGCCAGGGCGATGCAGTCCTGTAAAACCCTGCTCCGGTCCGACCGCGCGGCACTAAGAAAGGGAATTACCCTGAGCACAAACACTCGAACGGACCACGGCCACAGCCGCGGGACACTGCGTTAGCAACCGATAACGTAGGTAAGAAGTATTTTCTCAAATGGGCAGCATATGAGAACATGTCTGAGCAAAAGAAACTTTAGCCTCTTTAATATTTAAGTTCCAAAATTAAACCCTTGTTTATATAACGACTGGGTCACTGCTGCAGAACACGGGAGCTGGCAGCATTGCACCAAAAAAGGCCCTACGAGACGCAGCCCTTCACGCCGGGCAGCGAGCCTCCCGCAGAAGCAGCCTCTGCCGCTCACCACGGGGCTGCTGCTCCTCCCCGCCCCTGCCAGGCCTCCCCCCGTGTCCCCCCCACGCGCCCCTCAGCCGGCACCGCGCCGTCCGCGCAGCAACCGGCTGAGCCCCGGCCGCCGCAGAGCCCCGCGCAGCGAGGATGCTCGAGGGCGGCTGGGGCCGTTGGCCTCTGCCCGGAGAGGGATCCTGGTACCTGAAAACAAAGGGCTGCTTCGAGCCCTGACCCTGGCGCCCAGATCCTCATCCCCGCTGCTCCTTGGAGCCCGCACGGGGCTGGACGGGTGGGAAGGCGGGGGGTCGCGGCTGGCTCCCAGCTAAGCGCGGGAAACGACGCCCAGGCTCAGCGCCTTTTCCAAAACTGTCCCCTCACGCCGAGCACGGCCAGTCCGCAGGCCAGGAGTTGCGTTGTGGGGATTTAAACACGGACGCAAACTGTTGTTTTTTTTTTTCTTGTCGGAATCAGAAATGAAACTGGTGAAGAAGACAAGAAGTCTGCAGTCACTCCAGAAAACAGTCGGATATCGCTGCTGCTTTAGCTCGGCTAATTACAAATACCGCCACAGCAAACTACAAGTAAGAAAATTTACACACAAAATATAGAAAATAACTACATGGAGCTTCTCCACTGCAGAGTATCTTTAAAAAGCCTTCTAGAAAGCCTTTTACCACATTACTAAACACACCTTTATTTATTATTTTTTTAAGAGAAGAACATAAAAGAACTTAATCCAAACTAAATATTTGACCAAAGAGCAATTAACTAACAATGATGAATGGTAAACAGTCCTAGTCCCACGCTAAACCGGGACTTTAAAGCCTGTTTATCTGAGCTAAAGCTGCTCAAGGGGAAAGGCAAGTAAACTTTGTCTCAGCCACCTCGCTATTAAAATAGTCTACAAACAGAAACCACATCATATATTCTGAGAGAGGAAAAAAAAAAAGGAGCACGAACGCAACAATCCACCGCACAGAAGTTACAATGCTGTACGGAGCGATTACCCCGAAATGTAAAAGCGGAGAAAACCTGTAGCTGTAAAGCAGCTGCCTTCAACCCCTGCGGCCTTGGGTCAAATGGGAGGGAGGGAGGGAAGGAGGGAGGGAAGGAGGGAGGGAAGGAGGGAGGGAGGGACCCCTCCGGTTCCACCTGCTGCCCCGTTTGGCCTGGGACTGTTGTTCCCACTGACCCACGAGGAAGGAGTTGGGCAGAGTTGGCCAAGGCTTTATCCACGTGGACCCCTTGGTTGAAGTGCAACAGCTGTGGCTTCTCCTGCTCCTCCTGCTCCTCCTCCTTCTCCTTATTATTATTATTATTATTATATTATTATTATTTCACTACTATTATTATTACTATTATTGCTATTATTTTAAATAATAATAATTATTATAACTATTACTTTCATCATCATTATTATTGTTGTTATTATTATACTATTAAATAATATTAATAATTATTACTATTATTTTAAACAATCATCACCATTGTTGTTGTTGTTACCGTTACTGTTACTATCTCTGCTATTTCAACTCCCGCTCCTCGCCCAGGGGAGGGGGCAGCCCGGGGCGCGGGGCCGGGGTCGCAGCGCTCCGCCACCCCTCAGCGTGCGCCCACGCCGCGCCGGGTGCGGCCGGGGCTGCCGGCGGCGGGGGCGGCCCTGGAGCCCGGCTGGCTGCTCCGCTCCGCTCCGCTCCGCCGGGCCCGGCTGCGGCGGGGGGTGCGGCGGGGGGTGCCGGCGGCAGCCGGGGGGGCGGGCGGGGCTGTGACCGGGCTGTGCGCGGGGAAGCGCGTGGGACGCGCGTGGGACGCTCACGGGATGTGCGTGGGACGCGCGGGGGATGCGCCCGGCCCCGCGGCCCCCCCCCGCGCCCCCCCGCTCCCGCCCGCCCCGCCGCGGTACCTGCAGCATCCCCGCGGCTCCCGGCGCGGCGGCCCGCGGCGCCCGGCCCGGCCCGGCCCGGGGGGGCCGCAGCGGCTGCGGGGCTGCCATTGGCTGGGCGGAGCGGGAGCGGCGGCGGCGGGGCCCCCCCGGCCCCCCCGGGCTCCTGGCCGAGGAGCGGCCGCCCCCGCCCGGCGCAGCGCCGCGGGCCGCGGAGCCAAGGTCACCCCGCGCCGACTACAACTCCCAGGAGGCGGCGTGCGTGTCCCCGGCGAGCCGGGGGCCGGCTGCGGGCCGGGGGTTCGCTCCGCGCCCCCCCGCGCCCCTTCTCCCGGCGCCTGGCGGCGTTTTCCTCCTCTTTCCCGGCCGCCCTGGGATGTCCCGACCCCGGGAATGGCAGAGAAATCTTCTGGAATCCCGCGCGGGAGAGACAAATCTATTTCGGGATTTTCTTCCGTGAAAAAGCAGCAGATGAAATTCATTTCTAAAGGTTGGGTTTAAAACGCTGCGTGTTCCTTCCAGGTCTGCAGCCACTACGTGTGTCACTGCGCATCTCCGTGGACACCTTCCAGTACCTCCACAATCATTCGTGGGTATTATTCTCACTCCCTCTTAGGAAGTAGGGGGATAATCATTCCCCATTTAACGGATGGGAAACTTGGCACAGCACAGATTAAGTGATTTGCTGACAGGCACATAAGAAAATTGCGCTAGTCAAGCATTCTCTCAATTATGCCATCCTTGTAACTGCATAATTTCCCTGTGTGATTCCAAACACGGTGCGTACTCCCTGTGTGGGGCTTCATCCCTGCGCAGCGTGCGGCCATCATCAACCGGCCCCCGTGCGTCCACAGCAGGCCGGGTCACACCGGTCTGTGTCCCCGGCGTGGGGCTCCACGGGGCACAGAACAGCTCTGGTCCCACAGACACGGACCCCCGGGGTGGCAAAGGCTGCCGGACCCAGGCGGGCAGGAGCGCGGGACGTGGGGGCCTGAGGGATGCTCAGCGGCACGGGGGTGCTGCGCAGGCACCCGCTGCAGCCCGATGCTGCCTCGCCTTTGCGACCCGCGTGGAGGCCAGCAGCTCCTTCCGCAGCCCAGTGGAAATTCCCCAGCGGCGCCAGCACCGGGGCCTCCGGAGACCAGCAAACCTCCCTGGACCCAGCCAGGAGCTGGGGCGCTGCCATCTCGGTGCAGCGTTCCCGCCGCAGCCAGCCTCCCGGGCTCCGGGGAAGGATAATCTGGAGCAGAGAGGCTGGTGGGAGCTGAGCTGGGGCTGCACCTGCCCCCTCGCCGCTCCCTGCCCTCGCCTCGCCGCCTGCGTCATCCCCCGCGTGTTTTTCCAGGCTCCCGTGCCCTCGTTTGAACGGGCCCTGCCTGCCCAGCCTCGTAATCTGCCACTAAGTGGGACTGCCGATGAACGCTGCGATAAATTTAGAAAGAAATCTTTGTGTGGGTCAGAGGAAAAACACGGCGGCCTGGGGAATCCGAGCTGCAGCGAAGCGGCGCAGCGTGCTTTGATTTCCCTCTGCTCTCTGCCTGCGAAGCAGGATTTAGCGCCGAGTTTCTTACTGGTAAAAGCAAGAGGGGCCTGGAGGGTTTGTAGGTGGTCCTTGCTCTGCTGGAGTCTATCGGCCAAGGATGCCTTTTCATATAAAAATAATCGGTTTTAACAATTATTAGTGAGAAAGGAGCGGGGAGGATCGTAGCCTGCGAGCGGCTGCGCTGCCCCAGCTCGGACCACGACCTGACATTTCAGCCCGAGCCTCTTAAAGAGCAAGTTTACCTTCCCCGGACTCGTTTATCTGCAGCAGCAGGGAAGGCACTTCTTAATTCCGCTTCCAGGCTCGTCAGGCTCCTGCCTGCCGCGCCACACTGACATTGTTCCTTCCCAATTGCTTTTGTTAATCTCTTACATTGTTTTTAAACAACAACAACAAAATAATGGTATTAGTGGTGCAAAATCCCCCGTGAAATCACGAATCCAGCGCCACTTCCCTCACTAAAAGTCTGAACGCCGTTCCAAACCGTTCTATCGTTTGCTGGTAAATTATATTGTACCAACGCAAGAAAAGGAAAAGAATTTTCTGAATGTATTTCTTTTAATAAGCTATTAAGACCTTGTACTGCTAATTAAACTATTAATTAGACGTCTTATCGTTCCTAAACACGTTAGCATGTTGCCAAAGCAGCAACAAGCCTCTGGGGCAGGCAGAAGATAAGAAGAAAAGGAAGATGCAAACACGAAGATTAAAAAAATGACAAAAAAAAATCACAAGAACCAGAAATAGCAAATAAATAGCCAGGGGTTGGGAGAGTAATGTATTGTTTAATTTATAGGAATAAAAAAAAAGGTAACTTGAAAATAAATTTCCTAGGTAGGGGCCCTTGGGACACCTTCTCTGTCTCATGCAAGACCAAAAGAGACATAACTGTTTTCAGACCTTTTTTCCCTACAGTTAGAGTGAGAAACTGGAACTGGTCTCCTTTTCCCCCAACAAAATGACTTTCCATTAGAAAACTAACAGAAAAAACGTTCAAAACTGGGGTTTTTTCTCCAGAAGAAAAACACGAACAATTTTCCATAGGAGAACCTTAACCCAATGCAATTCCCGCCCCGACTCCACAGCCGTCCCCTCCAGACCAGCCCTCCTCCCAGAAGCGGCACCCGGGCTTACCCATCCTGGTCTCGCCTGGGTTTTTAAGGGTAAAAAAGGAAAACTCGAAGCCTCACAGCGCTGCGCGCGCTCCCCTTGCTCGCCACGAAGGTGTTTCCTCCTGCCCGCCCGGGTCCTCGGGACGCGAGGGGAGGCGGCGAGCCCGGGGGCGCGGGGACAGCCCTGCGCCTCGGCCCCAAGGGCCTCCTCCCACGGCGCGCGGTGCGAGCCCCGGGGCCCGGCGCGCGCTGACCTGCCTTCCTCCTGCCTCCTTCTCAGGGTTTGCAACGCGAGCGTATTAAAATGTTTTTAGAGCCCAATTCTTCTGCATTTGCCTTTGACAGTTTCTCTCGGGGGATAGATAATCTCATTTACGTCTGTTGCTACAAATCAAAACACCAGCAAATCAAATGGATCTGAAGGCTAAGATTAAAGACAGAATTAAAACACCTGTGAAGTGCCTGTAATGCAAATAGTTGCAAATACTGTTTTTTTCCGGGGGATGGAAAAGCCCTGCACAGACACTCTTCCCTTTACCTGGAAAGCAAAGGTAGAGACACCACATCGGTGCGCACGGCGTAGATACACGGGCGTTACGCGATGCCGGTTTCTTTTCTATGGTTAGAAAAGGAGAGAAAAGGAAACGAGCTTGACCATCGCCTGTTGCCAATGCTGGGAGACATCTTTACGGCCGGCTGATGATGACTGAGCTTTTGGCTGACTCGAAACCGGTACAGCCCACGAATCCAGCGGGACTGGCTGGAGGAAGCCGAGGGCACTGCCCGTTCCCAGGCTGCGGTGGCAGGGATGTGCCCTGGCTCCACCGACGCTGCCTCGCCAGCGTCTCCTCCGTCAGCCACCTGAAGCGGAGCGCAGGACGTTACCGCAGCCCGCCCGTGTTTCTGCATTCCCCGCGCTTGGATCGAAAAGCCGGCGTGGCCTTGCAGCAGATGGTGCAGCAAATATTGTCGAACTCCCACACGAATTTTGCAGGATCAGGCATCCAACAAGCAGATGGGAAGTGGATTGATGGGAAATTCGGTTTAGAAATTTCAGTTTAGATGTTCCCCATGCCTAGGAGATGAGCTTCAAAGCCCGCGGAGTGCATGGCTTCTCTCATAACCTCCCAACGCTCGTACGTCAGCCTCTCGGCTGCATTGCCGCAGGGGATGGGGCAGCAGGACTCTGCTGCGGGTGCTGCTCCTGTCTGGGCACCGCTCCCCGAGGACCCGCTTCCTCTGGAGCAAAGCCCTGGCTGTTCTAGCAAAGCACAGCCAGCAGATAGCAGCATCGGTATGTATAACGCACCCTAGTTCTGCTGCGTTTCAGGGTCACGCAGGAACCTTGGTGCGGTTAAGCGGGAGGCCGTGACGCCCGCGTTTCGGCGCAGCGGGGCGGTGGGTGCGCCGGGCCCCGCGCTCCCGCCCAGCTGGGCCGCAGAGGTCAACGCTGCCCGCTCATAAACCAAGCGGAGCAGCATTTCGGCAGCCTCTGAGCTAAACTGCGTTGAACAAAATTTGACAGGGGGGTGACAATTTCACAGCGTGACAAGGCACGCGAGGCATCTACCCTTAAACTGAAACTTTAGCGCAATGCTCAAGTAAATCCGTCCTGGTGGATCTGGAGCATGGAGAGCACCAGGAGAGCTCACCTTTTCCTGGAGGTCTCCGAGGAACAGCACAAGGCAAAGCGCTGGCGACTTCGAAGGGCCACGAGTGGGAATTGGGCGTCTTGCTGCTTGTGCAAGGCTGATCCTGCTGCCCAGGGATCTCGGGCATCAGGGCAGCTCTTCCCAGTGCTAAATCAATGCAAAAGCAATTAACAACCAGCAAACAGAGAAAGGAGCTACTTTTTCTCTGACCTGGGATGTGCTTTTTTGCTGTGAAGGGCTTGTGATGTTGCAGGGCAGGAGTTTTCTCACCTGGGGGGGTTGTGCTGGTTTTGTTATGAAGGGGATGGAAGATCCACTGAGGGCCATAGTTAATAGGACTTAATTAAAACCTGTTTGCTCTGATAGATTTGATTGGTTTCAGCAATGCACAGAGCAAGCCACCTTCAACTCACAGTAGCATTCTATGGCAGTTCAGATAGGAAGGTATTCCTTCACTTCTGAAAGTCTTTGTTTTCAATCTGCAGAAGGATTCGGGCGCTGCCGGGATGGGTGTCAGGGCTCCTGCTGCTGTTTCAGGCTGGGACACGGACATGTCACTTAGTGGCTGTGTCACATTTATATTTATATTTAACACCTTGTGTATGTATTTGCCACTATTCTTCCCCAGAGGATACTTTCATGCTGATTATTTTCACCAGGGTGTTTCACACCGACGTAAGGGTCCCCACCAGCTAAACAGACCATATATGCGCTGTGTACGAGCAGGCCGTGAGATCATGAACCAGGCAAGAGCCCTTGCATCAACCTTGAGCCATGTTTATGGGAAGACAGGTCGCTGTTGGAAGCTGAGATGGATTCAGCCCCCTAAAAGCCCCCCAAAGTGGCCCAAAAGCAGCTGCGAGCCCGCAGGCGGCACGGCACGGCGAGAGGAGGCTGCCCGGCAAGGAAGGAATGCAAGGGGGTTGATAAGGAAGGAATAATAATAATAACCTTTTCGGCTGGGCCAGAGCTGAGCCTGCCTGT
Organism: Phoenicopterus ruber ruber; assembly: GCA_009819775.1. NCBI lineage: Eukaryota > Metazoa > Chordata > Aves > Phoenicopteriformes > Phoenicopteridae > Phoenicopterus > Phoenicopterus ruber. The sequence goes on along the minus strand of CM020239.1, from coordinate 2,119,304 downwards.
GCTTACACACAGGCAAAAAACTTCCTGAGCTGGAAGCGCAGCCTTTTCCGTTGGCTCGGCACCGTCCCTGCTCGGCCACCGCCGCTCTCGGCATTTCCCTCAATCTGGACGTTTTAGAGAAAGCTTTTGTTTTGCCAAAGCAGTTGACTGTAACTTTATTGTCTCTGCTTGGCTGTAGGACATACCCTGAGCTGTGAAAAATGCACCTGACGTTTGATTAGATCTCCTACTTTTGATACAGTGAGTAGTGCTGATTAGATAAACGGTTGCCAAAAAAAACCCCCAGCCAACCCCAGCTCCCTGTCCTAGCCCGCGGCGCAAATCGAGCCTCCGGGAGAGCTTCCCCTGCGCTGCGCTCTTGGGAGAGAAAGTAATTTCATTTTCCTGCGTCAGCTCCCCTTGCAGCCAGGCTTTCGGAGGTCAGGTTACCCCAAACTACAACAGAACTGGCAGTATTCGGTACCCCCCAAGAAGTACCTGGTGTGCCTCTGTCCGGGAAACAAGCACCAGGAAGGGTCGGGCAGCCCAGAGAGGAGGCGGCCGGGTCAGTAAAGACACCCAGCCCCAAACCTCCTGCTTTCGGTGGAGCTCGAGCATCTCCACAAGAACAGGCACTAAAGGACTGCCGCGCGTCGCCCTGCAGATGCTTTGAGGCAGGAACCGTTGCTGGTTATTGCACAGTGCACAGAGTGAGGAAGTCTTCATCTTCATCTTCATCCACACACACACACACACACGCATGCACACGCGTCCACCCCTGATGTCAGGTCAGACCCCAGCCCTGCGGATCACTCCATGGGACCAGAGCCTCATTTATTTACCCAGGAATTAGCCGGGCATCGCAAGCGTCAGGAAATCAAACACACGAGGTTTAATAACGTGCTGTACGTCGCTTGTCCTGCACGCGCGTTTGCTGAAGGACAGGGAGCGCGGGCACAGAACAAGCCACGGCCTGTAGTCATAGCAGTTCTGCTGGGAAACAGCGGCTCCGCGAGGCGTTGTCCTCTCCTCGCGCTGGCACGCGGCGCAGCCAGAGCCACGCGTCCCGGTGGGATAAACACGCTGTTGTTCCAAGGACACAATGGAGAAGCTGATTTTTAATACTTTGTTTTTTTCAACTGGGATTATTTACAGTGAGATTTGGGAGAAGCGATTCACACCAAAACAAACAAAACCTGAAATATGTTAAACGGTGTTTAAATGACTCTTGCACCCATGGAAACAGCCCCAGATAATGACGGACGTCACTGTCATTCCTTTAAGCACTGTACCAAAAAAAAGCCTTCCCCTCAGGTGTTCAGCACTGAGAAAAGGTTGCGATAAATTCACTAGTGAGAGGGTAGATCAGCTTCAAGGGCCATTTTTGTCCTTATTTTGGATGTGGAGGTCGCTGCCGGTGCCAGCAGAGATTATGGTACGAGTAATGTCTGCTGAACCGCAGCCTCTCGTGGTCTTGCACCATCAACACCGGGCTTGCACGACAACCTTGGCTCCCTAAAAACGAGCTGCGCTTGCTCGGGCCTGAGCACAAACCGTGCCCTGGTCCCCGGCTCTCACCGCCCCGCGCGCAGCTCGGCCCCGGCGATGCGGCTTGCGGCACCGCTTGCCTCGGGAGCAGCGTCGGCGCGGAGCTAGGTGGGACCTGCTCCTGCCGTTGGGATTTCGGTGTTGGCCTTCACTCACCAAAGCGAAAATACTTTTTGTTCGTGTACCCACTGCTGATGCAGAGGCAGAAACACCCGTAGCAGAGCCAGGTTTCTGTCTAGCGCTCGTCCCACTGGGAGCCCGTGGGCATCTGTTCTTCCCGAAGTCCCACCCGAGGCACTGCGCCCCGCGTGCTGGGAGGGAGCGTGGTGGGACTGCCAGCCCAGGCGTCTGCAGAGCCGTCCCCAGCCACAGCAAACGGTCTCCATCTCGCTCAGGGCACCGATTGCTGGCTCTGCTCGTCAAACGCCGTCTCCAGTCCCTGACATGAAGAGACTGGGGAAGATTTTTACTCTAAAACGACTACCTGCATACTGGTAGGATTGAAAAAGAAACAGGTTTGAGGTCTATTCACATTTCAGCCTTCAATTCCACGTGGAAAGTTTTACACAGAGCTTCAGCAAATTCTGCTGGAGTAGGAAATACTAAAGAAGACCTAAAGCAGAAGAAGGGGGATTAAATGCCTGATGTTCTTAAAAGAGGAAGAAATCCTGCACTTAAGCATAAAGATGAGGTAAAAACCAACTCTTTTAACCCAAATTATCTGAAACCTGAGAGGTTTTTGTCACTGAAATCTCAATTTAACTATTTTAATCAGCCTAACGCTGCCACCAAAAATTCTGGCTGTTTGGAGTCTGGCTCAAGGCTTCTGTAGCTCCAGTCTGCCTCTGCTTAAAAGCTGTTCAGGGCTCAGGGCACTTGCATTTCTCATTATGTTCTTCTAACAACAAAAGCAGAGAACAGCTGCAAAAAAGTGTCTTGTGTGGTCAGTGGGAGAAGGAGGAGGAGGCAGAGAAGCAGGTCTTTGGCAGCGCTGGTGCTTAATGTGCTTTAGGCTGATTTTGAAGTTCTTCACAGAAATAATAATACAAAAAAAAAAAGGTCTGCAATTCCCTAACTGTCCATAGAAACCTCTTGCCCTCCCTTGTCTCTCCGCTCCCCTCCTAGATCGCGGTAAGGACGCGGGTCTCTGCCGGTTCACATTTCGGTGTCGGCGGGGCTGTGCTGCCTGGCCGAGTGGCCATTTTTGGAGGACGCTTGGCCAGTCCCGTTCTCCTGAGTCCCACCGTTGAGGTTTGGCTTCTCCTGCAGCTCAGGTTGCTCTTGGGGGGGCATCATCAACATCGTGTTTCCCTGGCTACCGTTTTCCGTGTAATATGGGTCTTCAGCCTAAACAGGTACATAAATAACAAAGGCAGAGTTAGGGAAGGGAAAGGGCTGACAGCGACCGTCTTTGATTGCAGGCAGCGGCTTGGCTGGCTGCCTGCGCTTCCTGGACAGGAGGCACAAACAACTGCAGGCATGGGAACCTGCTCTCGCTGATGAGAAGAGGAACAGAGGGCCTGAACCGTGCCATGGCAAGACGAAGCAAGAAAACCAGCCAGGAACTGCTTTGTTTTTTCTCCTGGACCTGAAAAGAGAAGCCATCAGGTTTTGTTGTTTCCTCATAACCAGGTTTTGGAGCTGACCCTGCCTTGGGTTTGCAAAGCCACCCTGTGACAGACCGCCTCTGCTTTCCGCTTTGGCCAAGTAAGAAGCCCCATCGAGTGAAAGCTGGGGGAATTGCCTCGGTTTCTTTCCCCATCCTTCGCTCTCTCAGCCTGTAAACAGGTACACAGCTCGCAGCAAGGTGCTAGCAGAGGCGCAGGGCTGCGCTCCAGCAAACGCAAAGACATGCTGCATGGCTCGTTACTGCTGTCGCTATAAGGAGCAGATGCCTCTGGAGCATCCAGAGCAATAGAGCTGACTCCGTCCCCCGCCACGATGACTCCCCGTGTGTCGGACCGGGGCAGGTCTGACAGCAGTGCAATGGGCGCTGGTGGCCCTGGGCCGCGGGTGGCAATTGCCGGCTGGTAGCAGACAGCCCCGCTCCTTGTTTGCTCGGCGGCATCCAGCACGCACGGCAGGCTGCCAAGCTTCCCGCCCGCCCCGTCGCGTCGCTCAGCCCCTTTGCTGACACCCTTGTCCGTGGGAGCGGGATGGGTGTGCTGGACACATCTCACCCAGAAACTGGATTGACGCTGCCGTGCAGTTACATGGGCAGCTCCCAGCCACGCATTTACACCGCCTGTCACTTGCTGCCAGCACCCAGGAGACGGTACCCGGAGGCAGCAGGCTTGGGAGCCCGAGCTGCGATGTCCCTGCCTCTGACACAGGCACTCGACTTCCCATCTGCATGTTTTGAGCGCATCCTTTCCAGCAATGAAATAACCTAATGGCTTCCCGGGCACAACTGTTCGCGTGCCCACGAGCAGCGATGGGGAAGAGCATGGCCCGTCCTCACTTTACAGAGGGCTCTCGTCCCGAAAGTCACTGGTAGGGAAGAGTCCTCAGCAGTCAGCCTGCCTGGAAAGGGGAAAATGGAAATAGGAAATGTCTTTCTCTTTCTTTCTTGATATATTTTATTACCATCGCTTGTTAAGTGAGGGGAGAAATAGCCTTTATTACAGCATTGGTACAAGACAGACATATAACTCAAACGCAGCGAATGGAAAGTTAAAGTGTGTCACTTTTAATGACAAATTCATAAGGTTTCGGTGTCTCTGGAGGGGTCTTGCTGGATGAGTTCTTACTGCTGAGCAAAAATAAGTGTTAAACCTAGAAGTACGAGTGAGAAAGGGGCGGTTTTCCCACAGGAGCAATCAGCTAAGAGTTAATTTTAGAAGGCAAGAGAGGTTTCCCTTCACCTTGTACGGTCTGACCTCCCTGCTCCTGCCCTTCGCCTTGCCCAGGCTGACCCAGCCCCGGGTCACGACGCCCCACGCGTCCCGTCGGCCTGGGGACACGCACGCAGGCGGAGGGTGGAGAGCTGCAGGGTGCAGAGCAGCCCCCTCCTCTCCCTCCCGGGCCCCCCGCGGCCCCGCTACCGGCCGTTCTGCCATCTATAAGCACTGACCAGCCTCTCTCCCGCGGGGCTCCAGCTCCGCCGCTTCATCAGGAAATATCCAGCCAAGCCCAGGAACGCCAGCAGGAGTCCAGATGTGACCAAGGCGATCAGGGTCTTCTGAGAAAAGTCCTGGTGGTTCCTCACGTCCTCCCGTTCAAGGGATTTTATTCCAAACTGGAAAAAAACACCAAAGGGAGCCGGGAGTCTGACAAACAGGAAACATGTGCATCTGCTGAACAGGCACCCGGCTTCAAACAATGCTTCACCTCCTGAAGCTTCACGTAAACAAAGCTGGGCTTTGCTACCCAAGCCCCTGAGCTTTGCACTTGCCCTGGGAGCGCTCACATCCTCATGGGCTCCTTTCCATCCTAGCGTCTTCTGTGGCACGGGGAAATTTTCGCCCTTGGACCAGAGTGCTCGGGCCCTGGGACGCAGAGCGTGCGTCTGCACGGCTGGGAGAGCTCTGTGCGCCGCTGTTGCAGCTCTGTGGGCTGCCATTTATACAGGCACCTGGAGCTCAGCTTTACGAGCCGATGGCAGCCTCACTGGAGTGTCGAGAGGAGGGATTAATTAATGTCAGCATGGTACTTTGAAGAAGCAGAGTGCCAGTTACACCCTAAGAGTTATTATTGGGATCTAGACCTTTTTTAAGAAAATACTACAGGATTTTACAGTAACTATTTCAAGCATTCTGCCTTCAGCGGTTGCATTCGTTCTCTTACCATGCACCGCTGCCTCACTGCGTGTCTGGTGGTTGGCTCCAACCATCTCATGTGCCAACACTCAACAAGCACCTCGAGACGGAGGCAGGTTCAGGTCTCGGCTGTCTGCCCCAACCTCAACTGACTGTCTAAAAATCTCCTTTCTCCAGTCACTCAGGCCACCCATTTTTTCCAGCTGAATTTCCTTAAGGAATTTACCTTTTCCCAGAGAGGCTCCTGGAGGATATCTGTAGTAGGATCTGCAAGGTTTAAAACAGGAGAGGCACATTACATAGGAAGTCACGCTGCAGCTAATCGCAGCATCGAAGGGCCTGGCCGTTGCTGAACACGGAGGAGCCGGGAGCCCCTTCGCTGCGCTGGAGGCAACGCCACGGCTCCATGGATCTAGCAGGACCCCAGAAGAAAGAGCAGTAGTTGCAGGCAGAAGTCTCCTCCCAGGCTGCAACTGAGGATTTGTGTCCCACAGCCTCTCCCCACAGACTGTCCCCCCTCCCACTGCCCACGTCGAGGTCATTATCCAGCGGATTCAACGACAGCCAAAGGAATTAGCTCAACTGACCTCTCTCACCGACGAGGACGAGGAGCATGCAGTCACGGTCCACCTCGGATTTAGCGAGTTTAATCCGGCAGGGGAGGGGAACGCGATGGGCGCTCTCTTCACATATTGCATTCCATAAGTCCGATCCCTTCATCTCTAAAAATTGTTTCTGTGAAATTTTCAAAAAACCAGCCATTGAACCAACCAAACCGACTCATTCTCCGTCTCAGCTACTGCTGGCAGAGTTGTGCATTCACCCGTTGTGTTTTGGTGCCTGTTCTGTGCTGTGCGAAGCTGAGCAGAAGCAATGAGAAGCGACAAACGGCGCTGGGCTGGGTGTCAGACCTTCACCTCCCACCTCACCGCTCCTGTGAGCCCCAAACCAACCCCTAGAAAATGGAGATGCTTATTTTTTGTTTCTTCACTTAATGAGAATAAATTAAATGAAGATATTATTAGCCACTCTTGCAAATGGCATTTAAACAAAGCTAAATTTAGGATCTGAATAGCATGGCAAGCCTCTCCACTTTTTGGACTGAAACAGCCGCCTGAAGAGCCCTATTGTTTCAGAGTCCCAGGCAGGGGCTGGGAAAGGAGGGAAATAACAAAGAAGCATTGAGCCTTCCTGTTTAGGAAATGTCTTCAATGTTTTTGCTAGGTTGCTGATCAAAGGCTAGGCAAAAAAATACAAATTTCTCACATTTTAGAGCTGAACCGACTCTTGGGTGGAAGAGGAAGAGGAGTGAGGAGCTGCAGCCTTTCCCTTGTGCAGGCCAATTTCTGTATCAGACAGGATAGGCTTTCTCCTTGGGTCTATTTTCAGCCACAGTCAGGCTTGGAGA